>OV277858.1:2252503-3743105 GCA_922989275.2 Gari tellinella
GTCACTCTTTCGCATACATCGTACAATCGCTTTCTCTTGTTTATCCCAAATATGTTATCTGGTTCTGGGGTATTTGGTTCCAAGTCTATCACTAAGTAACCGTGAGGGTGAGATGTCATCCGTTCAAATCGCTTCATGAAAAATGCATGGGATGAAGGGTAAATCCGTCTTGTCAAAGTGGCCATCCTCCCTCCCTCCTCCTCCTCCCTCCCTCCTCCTACTCCTCCCTCCTCCTCTCTCCCTCCTCCCTCTTCTTTCTCCTCCTCCTCCTCCTTCTTCTCCCTCCTCCTCCCTCCTCCCCTCCCTCCTCTTCCTCCCTCCCTCCTCCTGCTCCCCCTCCTCCTCCCCCTCCATCTTCTTCGCCTTCCTCCTCCCTCCCTCCTCCTCTCTCCCTCCTCCTCCCTCTTCTTTCTCCTCCTCCTTCTCCCTCCTCCTCCTCCCTCCATCCTCCTCCTCATTCTTCTCCTCCTTCTTCCTCCTCTTCCTTCTCCTCCTCCTCCCCTCCTTCTCCACTCACTCTTCTACTCCTTCTAATAATCACTCGCAAAGTTCATAAGAACGTAAGAATGACTTTACATCATAGTATTTGTAATCATGAAGCGCTGAAGTCAATGTTCCCGTACTTTCTCTAGATATGACAACATGATGAGACATCAACGTAATGTCCACGGTTCCGATACAAACGTTAATACACAAGCTCTTTTCACCAACGTCTAGTTTAGAATCATCTAAACGAATGACATTTCTACATCCCTTTTCTATGGTAGTGTCTGGACCGAGCGGCAGCGGGAAAACTCATTGGACTAGACAGCTGTTAAATTCCTCCCTCATTCAGCCTTCCCCTCAGAGAATTATCTGGTGCTACGGGCAATGGCAACCTCTTTATGACACACTGAAGGGTATCATACCATGGATTGAATTTATACAAGGTATCCCCAGATCATCTGGATGATTCCCAGTATATCGACGGTAGTAAAAGGACTCTTTTGGTGTTTGACGACTTAATGACAGAAGCTAAGTGTGACCAAATAATAGCCGATCTGTTTACAAAAGGCAGCCACTGTAAATCTTTAAATCGGTTCAAATACTCAGGAATAGGCGTTCGTAAAGGTGATACTCGTTAAAATTTACAAAAGCGCGACAAATCTGCGCTGTAGTCGCATTAAAGCGTGGTCTGCGTAACTGCTTTATTAACTCGGTTATCGTTTTACCTTCCAGTTTCGAATTAAGTCTACCCTAAGTTTAGGTATCGGGGTCTACAGCGTTTGCATAGGGCAAGCGAACTCTTCGAGGTGGGTGCGTTGTTCGTAATTCGACATAAATATATTTCCTAAAACCGACGAGTATGCGTTTAAATAAAGGCGAGCGTAATGACAGTGTTTTATCCGTGTCTGCGCTAATAGCCGGAGGATAAGACGTTAATTAAAATTTCAACTTATCGATTATACCATCGGTTTTAATTTAAGTAATATTTTAAACGGCTATTAGCCGAGATGATCGGACAGCCGCCCGGGATACCTATATCTTGTGGTAAAATTCATATTTTATAACGTAAATCGTGATTACGCGCTAGTTAAGACGTGTGTTACCCGTTTAGAAAAATGCGACAAATCTGCGTTGTAGTCTCTTTAAAATCGTTGTCTGCTTGCGAATGTGTAGACTACTGCTTAAATCAGAAATCGATTTACATTCCAGTGTCCAATCGAGTCTATATCATGTTCGCGTATCGGGGTCTACGATATTTACATAGGACAAGCGTATTCTCCGCGGGTACGCTGTTGGTAAATGACGAGTTTAGTCGTCGCTAGGCTACACTGCCATAAACGATTCGCGGATACTATCACCTGAGCGGTGAATAGTTTGGATTGGAAGAGAGGTGGCGCTCTGCATCGCTAAGTTAATTACGCGTAAAAAGGCGCTATACGGGTTAATGGAATACGAGACTACGTTGGTTCGCCTTCGTATCAAAGTTTTGGGATAGTCATTTATCCGTTAAAGGCAGCGCGCTCCGTAAACTTTAAATAACGCCTTCGTGGCCTCGCGCGGTATTGCTTATTCTTAACGACAACGTCAACGAAAATAAGAAACGAGAACGAAGATTGACGCAGTTTGTATCTAGATCGGTGTTACTAGGCGTCTGATCTGAATCAAAACTGGTTGGTTATAGTCTTAATAAAGATAAAATTATCGTGCTTTAAATGTATCGGATGACATTCTCTGCGATGATAAGGGTTGAAAAAGTAGGATAAATCTTATTCAAATGAGGGATACGTCCGTCGTGACAGTTTTCAGTGACGGTCACGGTTAATGTATTACTTATTGCGCCGATTTTATTGAAAGGCTAAAAGAAAAGACTTACCGTATTTGATCCTTCCTAGAACGACTCTGAACGGGCATGGAACACATGTGACTATATTATCCTCAAATCTTACGAGAAGCGACGTTTCTTAAGTCCGAAAACAAAACCGTGACTTTCATATCGCGACGAGCGCGGGATAATGTTTGGGGATAACGCGGCTAATGCGCTTAAATATGTCTGGATAAATAGCCGGGGGATCAAACTCCAATTAAATTTTAATGAGGTTAATGGCTAGAGGATAAAACTCTAATAAAAACTGTACCGAGGTTATATAATCCCAGTCTGTCTTAATAGCTAGAGGATAAGACTTTTAATTAAAACTAAAATAATGGCGTAGGTTTGCGGGTGGATACAATACGGTTTACTTTGTTTTCCTTTACTTTAAGCCTGCTTCTTGTTTTAAAACACAGGGGCCCGTTTCATAAAACTTTGAGAGGATAATAGTCAAAACCATGACTTAGAACTTAACCGAACGGCGCCAGTCTGGATTAAAAGCTGGAGGCTGACACTAGTTACTTAATAATCTCCCGTCTCTGGTAGGATATACCCGGTGACGTCATGGGGCGCCAGGCGCCAGTCCGGATATTAAGCTAGAGGCTGAGACCGATTACGTCATAATCTCCCAATCCCCCGTCTCCGCTAGGTTATACCCTATGACGTGGTAGAGCGCCGGGACGGCGCCAGTCTGGATTAAAATGCCGGGGGATACGTCCGGGGTTACGTAATAATCTCCCAATCCCCCAGTCTGGATTAAAAGCCACAATCCTCCAATCCCCCGTCTGGATAAATAGCCTGAGGCTACGTCTGGTTACGTCATAATCTCCCAATCCCCCGTCCGGATTAAAAGCCGCAATCCCCCAATCCCCCGTCTGGATAAATAGCCTGAGGCTACGTCTGGTTACGTCATAATCCCCCAATCCCTCAATCCCCCAATTCTGCCTAACTGTCCGAATACTACTGCTACTAGGACATACGCATGCAAATTCCGTGACATGTAAACATCTGTTTTTTCTACGGCTAATTGTCCTGGCTATCAGAGAATGAGTGTATCGTCGCTTTGCATTGGTAACGTGTACCCTACATTGTTTGTGAATGACGAGTATACTCGTTGCTACGAATAAATGTGTTAAACTTGAAAAAGTCCAATCTAAAACAACTAATGAAAGACAGAAAGATAGGAAATACTCTAAGATATCCGGAATTCCAAGATGGTCACCCATCCAAGTACTAACCGGCCTAAACGTTTCTTAACTTCAGAAACCGAGATCGGCTTACGTAATTGAACTCGTGTCTGTTCACAACTACTTCGGAAACAGATCCGAATGCCGTTCTCGTATTGACAATCAGGACTGTAAACGGAACGCGGAACTAATTCGGGACCAGAACAGAGTTCGGCTATGCCTTCTGGAACATTTCAAGTTTTTTTTGTCATGGCTACGGAACCTTCCCAACGTCTTTGTTATTGTTACTGGACCTTAGCAGAGTCTTAACGACGGTTTGCGACGAGTCTTTTCGATGGTTCCGGAACACTCTAATTGGCTTTACGATGGTCGAGGAAGTTTCACCGAACCTTTGCGATGGTAACGGAGACTGCCCATAGTGCTTGCGATTGTGGTGGTATAAGACCACCACTGGCAAAGTATTTGCCATGGATAACGAAAGCTTCCCAAAGTATTTGCAATTGTAGCGGAAGCTGCCTAGATTTTTTGCGATGGTTACGGAAGCTTCCAAGAGTGTGTGGAATAGTTAAGAAACATTTCCAGAGTTTTTGCGATGTTAACGGTACAATCTCAGAAACCTTGCGATGGAAACAGATGGAAACAGAATATTCAAAGAGTCTTTGCAATGGTTACAGAAGCTTCCAAGAATATATGCGATGGTTACGGAACATTTTTACAGTCATTGCGATCATTGCTGATGTTCACGGAAAACTTAGAGAGTATTTGTAATAGTTACGGATCCTTCTTAGAGTATTTGTGATAGTTACGGAACCTTTCCAGAGTCATCGCGATGGTAACGAAATCTTTCAAATGGAGTCTTTATCGTAGTCGCGGAACACTCTTTGTGTATTATTCATGGTTGCATAAGCTTCCCATCGTATTTGGTATGGTTTCGGAACATTTCCGTAATCATTGCGATGGTTACATAACACTATCAAAGGAATTGAGATGGTTAAGGAATCATATCAGAATTTTTGCGATTATTACGGAACACTCTACCAATATTTGCGATGTTTACAGAAGTTTTTCAGATCCGTGGTGATGGTTACTGAACACTTCAGGAGTCGTCGCGATGGTAACAGAACATTCCCAGAGTCTCTAAGAGTCTCTGCGTTTTTTACGAAACACTCACGAGGTTTTATGATGGTTCCTAAACCTTTGCAGTAGGTTTGCGATAGGTCTGGGAGAATTTACACAAAACACACAAACACTCATGTAACCCGTATGACGCGTGTACTCGAGCTATCCCTCAGTTATCGTCGGCACTATATGACCTATATTGTGGTGCAGTGCCGTATATCCAAACTCATCCATCCATCATTCAATACCTAAAAGTATTTTTTTAAAGGACTTGTTTGTTTTCAAGCGATCACAAATCACAGAGATTCATAGATGATGATTTCGGCTATTAAATGACCTGAACTCATGAATGAGGGATAGTGGGGTGTGATGGTGATGATTTCAGGTATTGGATAACCTGAGGTCGTCATCGTCTCATCTCATCGTCCCTCATTTATCATCGGCGCTATATTACCTATTGTGTCGCAGTGTTGTAAAACCAAACTCATCCATCCATCATTCACTACCTGAAATTATCTTTTTAAAAGAGCAAACTTGTTCTAAAGCGTTCAGCACAGAGAGACATTGTGTACAACGACATTTTATAAAAACATCTGACTTGTTTTAAAATCAAAACAAGTTCATTGCATTATTGCATATCCCCTGATTTTGACGTAACTGTCGAAAGCGCTCGGGAATATATACATTTAGTTAGAATATTGCAGCACTGTAAGAGTAACTTATATCTCAACCATATATATATATATATAGAAAGAGACATGCCCGGTTGTGGGGATTTTTTCGAAATCAGACCTTTAATGTGGGGTATACTTAAAATACGGGGTCTATACAGTACCCCACAAGTTTGGAGTCTATGTTCACATAACAAATGATGTTCTAAAGCATATAAGTATGGGTCTCACAATCAGGTTTAATATCGAGATCTTGCTTGGATTGTCTCCCCTTGACCTTGGTGCTTTTACGGGGTATATATAGAACAAATGTATATATTTTAAAAAAAGGAACCCCGTATCGCGGTTTCACATAGGGACCCCGAAACTGACCCGATGTATGTATATATAGATAGAGACTGATATTGAGAGGCAAACAAAAGAAAAACGATTCCAAAGCCGTCTCACACACAGACAAACGCACCCAACGCATTCGTTTACCAATATATAACATGGAACATATTCGACATAGAAAATACAGTAAGACAAACGAACTATGGGAATGGAGAACGCAGATTTGTTGAAATAGTACATGGTTTACTATTCGTTTATATCAAGTACAATGCTTTTAAACGGGAACATTTCAGAAAACATAATTTTGGAAATATCGAAGGTACCACTTGTATAATAACGTTCAGTGTTTATACGAAACTAATTTGAATCCAAACCAACGAGTAAGTTACAGGTTATCTACGCGGTATGCTTCACAAACAGATTCACTATAAAAAAAAAACACTTTAGAATTGACAACAGTGTCTACTGCCATATCACGTTAAACACTACAGTTCTCGTCCAATCACCGAAGTTAAGCAACGTGGAGCCCGGTCAGTACAGTACTTGGATGGGTGACCGCTTGGTAATACCTGGCGCCTCAGGCTTTTTCCTATCTGTCTGTTTTTTTGTTGTTGATTCTTTTTTAAAAAAATATTTTTGTCTCTCTATTGGACTTTTTTTTGCAGTTTAAACACATTCAACCCTAGAGACGAGAATACTCGTCATTTACAAACCGGGTACCTGAGAATATTACAATTGTACTAAGCCGGGCGATGGTTGCGGGCAGATTTCCGTAGTCAGTAACTTGGCGTCTCATATGGATCCAAACTATATAAACGTCAATTATATGGTATGGTTGTTTTGACCAATTGATCCCTGATAATGTGTTCACTCGTCATTTTCCGTTATCAAGCCATGTGCACCGTTTACATTGGAAACGTCTACACTACACTGTTTGTAAATGACGATTTAACTAGTCGCTAGGGTTGAATGTGTTAGACTTGAAAATGTCCAATCTAAAAACAATTAAAACAGACAGAAATATAGGAAAATTTCTGCGGCACTCGTTATTCCTAGGAGGTCACCCATCCAAGTACTAACAGGTCTCGAGTAACGGTTACATAATGATAATTTTGACAGAAAAAGCTTAATGATGAGTGACAAACAGCTTGAATCCAGATCAGACGCCGCGTTACGCGGAGTCTGGTCTGGATTCAAGCTGTTTGCAAATGTTTACCAATTTCCCTCCCTATAACGACTCCCTCCGAACAACGCACTCAATGTTTGTCTCCCACTGGGTGTCGTTGTAGAGAGGGAGCAATGTACATAAAAAAACTAAGTTATTCTTTCTAAATAAATGGCTTTACGTTTAAAGAGGCTCGCAACCAGATTTAGAATTAAAAATAGTAATTTGCAAATATAACGTATGTCAAATGCTTATAAAACTGGGTAAGAATTAGTTAAGAATAAGAAATTCTGTTTAAAAAAATGCATTTCAATAAAATAAAAAACAATATTTTGCGCTCTGGTGATATTCAAACCCGGTACCCGGCATGCAGGACAAACAAGCAAAAAATCATGTGTACTGCACCCCTCCAAGTGTAATTTCGAGTGTTCCTAGTCCCTCCCAGTGTCTTTCCGAGAGGTATGGCTCCCTCCCATCGTCTCTCCAAAGCCCTCCCAACGTCTTTTCGAGTGTTTCTGAGCCCTCGTAGCGTCCATCCGAGTGTTCCTGGTCCCTCCCAGTGTCTTTCCGAGAGGTATGGCTCCCTCCCATTGTCTCTCCAAAGCCCTCCCAACGTCTTTTCGAGTGTTTCTGAGCCCTCGCAGCGTCCATCCGAGTGTTCCTGGTCCCTCCTAGTGTCTTTCCGAGAAGTATGGCTCCCTCCCATCGTCTCTCCAAGGGCTCCAAAGCCCTCCCAACGTATTTTCGAGTGTTTCTGAGCCATCGCAGCGTCCATCCGAGAGTTCCTGATCCCTCCCAGTGTCTTTCCGAGTGTACTGCATCCCTCCCAGCGTCCTTTCCTGTGTTCCTGGTCCCTATCAGTGTATTTCCGAGAAGTATGGCTCCCTCCCATCGTCTCTGCAAGGGCTCCAAAGCCCTCCCAACGTATTTTCGAGTGTTCCTGAGGCCTCGCAGCGTCCAACCGAGAGTTCCTGGTCCCCCATTGTCTTTCCGAGTGTACTGCACCCCCAGCGTCCTTTCCTGTGTTCCTGGTCCCTCCCATTGTCTTTACGAGTAGTATGGCTCCCTCCCATCGTCATTCCAAGGGCTCCAAAGCCCTCCCAACGTATTTTCGAGTGTTTCTGAGCCCTCGCAGCGTCCATCCGAGAGTTCCTGATCCCTCCCAGTGTCTTTCCGAGTGTACTGCATCCCTCCCAGCGTCATTTCCTGTGTTTCTGGTCCCTCCCAGTGTCTTTCCGAGAGGTATGGCTCCCTCCCATCGTCTCTCCAAGGGCTCCAAAGCCCTCCCAACGTATTTTCGAGTGTTTTTTAGACATCGCAGCGTCCAGCCGAGAGTTCCTGATCCCTCCCAGTGTCTTTCCGAGTGGACTGCACCCCTCCCAGCGTCCTTTCCTGTGTTCCTGGTCCCTCCCAGTGTCTTTCCGAGAAGTATGGCTCCCTCCCATCGTCTCTCCAAGGGCTTCAAAGCCCTCCCCACGTATTTTCGAGTATTTCTGAGTCCTCGCAGCGTCCAGCCGAGAGTTCCTGGTCCCTCCCAGTGTTTTTCCGAGTGCACTGCACCCTTCCCATGTCCTTTCCTGTGTTCCTGGTCCCTCCCAGTGTCTTTCCGAAAAGTATGGCTCCCTCCCACGTCTCTCCAAGGGCTCCGAAGCCCTCCCAACGTATTTTCGAGTGTTTCTGAGCCCACGCAGCGTCCATCCCAGAGTTCCTGACCCCTCCCAGTGTCTTTCCAAGTGCACTGCACCCCTCCCAGCGTCCTTTCCTGTGTTCCTGGTCCCTCCGAGTGTCTTTCCGAGATGTATGGCTCCCTCCTATTGTCTGTCCAATGGCTCCAAAGCCCTCCCAACGTCTTTTCCGAGAGTTTCTGAGTCCCCCCCCAGCGTCCTTTCCGAGCGTTAACGATTCCTCCCAGAGTCTGTCTGAGTATTCATGACCCCTCCCAGTGTCTTTCCGAGTTTTCTTCAATCTCCCCGCGTCCTTCCGAGTGTTTATGTGCCCTCCTATATGTCGTTCCGAGTGGTATTGCTCCCTCCCATTGTCTCTCTGAGAGCTCCAAAGTATGTTACAGACACCTCACAAATGACAATTTGTGTGCGTAAATATATTAATATATATATGTATCTATATATATAGATAGAGACTGATATTGATAGGCAAAAAAAGAAAAACGATTCCAAAGCCGTCTCACACACAGACAAACGCAGCCCCACGCATTCGTTTACCAATATATAACATGGAACATATTCGACATAGAAAATACAGTAAGACAAACGAACTATGGGAATGGAGAACGCCGATTTGTTGAAATAGTACACGTTTACTATTCGTTTATATCAAGTACAATGCTTTTAAACGGGAACATTTCAGAACACATCATTTTGGAAATATCGAACGTACCACTTGTATAATAACGTTCAGTGTTTATACGAAACTAATTTGAATCCAAACCAACGAGTAAGTTACAGGTTATCTACGCGGTATGCTTCACAAACAGATTCACTATAAAAAAAACAAAAAAACTTTAGAATTGACCAACATTGTCTACTGCCATATCACGTTAAACACTACGGTTCTCGTCCGATCACCGAAGTTAAGCAACGTGGAGCCCGGTCAGTACAGAACTTGGATGGGTGACAGCTTGGTAATACCGGGCGCCTCAGGCTTTTTCCTATCTGTCTGTTTTTTTGTTATTGATTCTTTTTTAAAAAAATATTTTTCTCTCTATTGGACTTTTTTGCAGTTTAAACACACTCAACCCTAGAAACGAATATACTCGTCATTTACAAACCGGGTACCTGAGAATATTACAATTGTACTAAGCCGGGCGATGGTTGCGGGCAGATTTTCGTAGTCAGTAACTTGGCGTATCATATGGATCCAAACTATATATAAACGTCAATGATATGGTATGGTTGTTTTGACCAATTGATCCCTGATAATGTGTTCACTCGTCATTTTCCGTTATCAAGCTATGTGCACCGTTTACATTGGAAACGTGAACACTACACTGTTTGTAAATGACGATTTAACTAGTCGCTAGGGTTGAATGTGTTAGACTTGAAAATGTCCAATCTAAAAACAATTAAAACAGACAGAAATATAGGAAAATTTCTGCGTCACTCGTTATTCCTAGGAGGTCACCCATCCAAGTACTAACTGGTCTCGAGTAAAGGTTACATAATGATAATTGTGACAGAAAAAGCTTAATGATGAATGACAAACAGCTTGAATACAGATCAGACGCCGCGTTACGCGGTGTCTGGTCTGGATTCAAGTTGTTTGCAAATGTTTACCAATTTCCCTCCCTATAACGACTCCCTCCGAACAACGCACTCAATGTTTGTCTCCCACTGGGTGTCGTTGTAGAGAGGGAGCACTGTACATGAAAAAACAAGTTATTCTTTCTAAATACGTGGCTTTACGTTTAAAGAGGCTCGCAACCAGAATTAGCATTAAAAATAGTAATTTGCAAATATAACGTATGTCAAATGCTTATAAAACTGGGTAAGAATTAGTTTAGAATAAGAAATTCTGTTTAAAAAAATGCATTTCAATAAAATAAAAAACAACATGTTGCGCTCTGGTGATATTCACACCCGGTACCCGGCATGCAGGACAAACAAGCAAAAAAAGCATGTGTACTGCACCCCTCCCAGTGTAATTTCGAGTGTTCCTGGTCCCTCCCAGTGTCTTTCCGAGAGGTATGGCTCACTCCCATCGTCTCTCCAAAGCCCTCCCAACGTCTTTTCGAGTGTTTCTGAGCCTTCGCAGCGTCCATCCGAGAGTTCCTGGTCCCTCCCAGTGTCTTTACAAGTGTACTGTACCCCTCCCAGTGTCCTTTCTTGTGTTCCTGGTCCCTCCCAGTATCTTTCCGAGAAGTATGGCTCCCTCCAATCGTCTCTCCAAGGGCTCCAAAGCCCTCCCAACGTATTTTCGAGTGTTTCTGAGACCACGCAGCGTCCATCCAAGAGTTCCTGATCCCTCCCAGTGTATTTCCGAGTGTACTGCATCCCTCCCAGCATCCTTTCCTGTGTTCCTGGTCCCTCCCAATGTCTTTCCGAGAGGTATGACTCTCTCCCACCGTCTCTCCAAGGGCTCCAAAGCCCTCCCATCGTATTTTCGAGTGTTTCTGAGCCCTCGCAGCGTCCATCCGAGAGTTCCTGATCCCTCCCAGTGTCTTTCCGAGTGCACTGCACCCCTCCCAGCGTCCTTTGCTGTGTTCCTGGTCTCTCCGAGTGTCTTTCCGAGAGGTATGGCTCACTCCTATCGTCTTTCCAAGGGCTCCAAATCCCTCCCAACGTCTTTTCCGAGTGTTTCTGAGGCCCCCCGCCAGCGTCCTTTCCGAGCGTTAACGATTCCTCTCAGAGTCTGTCTGAGTAGTCATGACCCCTCCCAGTGTCTTTCCGAGTGTTCTACAACCTCCCCGCGTCCTTCCGAGTGTTTATGTGCCCTCCTATATGTCGTTCCGAGTGGTATTGCTCCCTCCCATTGTCTCTCTGAGAGTTCCAAAGTTTGTTACAGACACCTCACACATGAAAATTTGTGTGCGTAAATATATTAATATATATATGTATCTATATATATAGATAGAGACTGATATTGAGAGGCAAAAAAAAGAAAAACGATTCCAAAGCCGTCTCACACACAGACACACGCAGCCCCATGCATTAGTTTACCAATATATAACATGGAACATATTCGACATAGAAAATACAGTAAGACAAACGAACTATGGGAATGGAGAACGCCGATTTGTTGAAATAGTACATGTTTACTATTCGTTTATATCAAGTACAATGCTTTTAAACGGGAACATTTCAGAACACATAATTTTGGAAATATCGAACGTACCACTTGTATAATAACGTTCAGTGTTTATACGAAACTAATTTAAATCCAAACCAACGAGTAAGTTACAGGTTATCTACGCGGTATGCTTCACAAACAGATTCACTATAAAAAAAAAGCACTTTAGAATTGACAACAGTGTCTTCTGCCATATCACGTTAAACACTACGGTTCTCGTCCGATCATCGAAGTTAAGCAACGTGGAGCCCGGTCAGTACAGTACTTGGATGGGTGACCGCTTGGTAATACCGGGCGCCTCAGGCTTTTTCCTATTTGTCTGTTTTTTTGTTGTTGATTCCTTTTTAAAAAATTATTTTTGTCTCTCTATTGGAATTTTTTTGCAGTTTAAACACATTCAACACTAGAGACGAGAATACTCGTCATTTACAAACCGGGTACCTGAGAATATTACAATTGTACTAAGCCGGGCGATGGTTGCGGGCAGATTTCCGTAGTTAGAAAATTGGCGTCTCATATTGATCCAATCTATATAAACGTCAATGATATGGTATGGTTGTTTTGACCAATTGATCCCTGATAATGTGTTCATTCGTCATTTTCCGTTATCAAGCCATGTGCACCGTTTACATTGGCAACGTGTACACTACACTGTTTGTAAATGACGATTTAACTCGTCGCTAGGGTTGAATGTGTTAGACTTGAAAATGTCCAATCTAAAAACAATTAAAACAGACAGAAATATAGGAAAATTTCTGCGTCACTCGTTATTCCTAGGAGGTCACCCATCCAAGTACTAACTGGTCTCGAGTAAAGGTTACATAATGATAATTTTGACAGAAAAAGCTTAATGATGAGTGACAAACAGCTTGACTCCAGATCAGACGCCGCGTTACGCGGAGTCTGGTCTGGATTCAAGCTGTTTGCAAATGTTTACCAATTTCCCTCCCTATAACGACTCCCTCCGAACAACGCACTCAAGGTTTGTCTCCCACTGGGTGTCGTTGTAGAGAGGGAAAACTGTACATACAAAAACAAGTTATTCTTTCTAAATAAATGGCTTTATGTTTAAAGAGGCTCGCAACCAGATTTAGCATTAAAAAAAGTCATTTGTAAATATAATGTATGTCAAATGCTTATAAAACTGGGTAAGAATTAGTTTAGAATAAGAAATTCTGTTTAAAAGAATGCATTTCAATAAAATAACAAACAACATTTTGCGCTCTGGTGATATTCACACCCGGTACCCGGCATGCAGGACAAACAAGCAAAAAAAGCATGTGTACTGCACCCCTCCCAGTGTAATTTCGAGTGTTCCTGGTCCCTCCCAGTGTCTTTCCGAGAGGTATGGCTCCCTCCCATCGTCTCTCCAAAGCCCTCCCAACGTTTTTTCGAGTGTTTCTGAGCCCTTGCAGCGTCCATCCGAGAGTTCCTGGTCCCTCCCAGTGTCTTTCCGAGAGGTATGGCTCCCTCTCATCGTCTCTCCAAAGCCCTCCCAACGTCTTTTCGAGTGTTTTTTAGCCCTCGCAGCGTCCATCCGAGAGTTCCTGATCCCTCCCAGTGTCTTTACGAGTGTACTGTACCCCACCCAGCGTCCTTTCCTGTGTTCCTGGTCCCTCCCAGTGTCTTTCCGAGAAGTATGGCTTCCTCCCATCGTCTCTCCAAGGGCTCCAAAGCACGCCCAACGTATTTTCGACTGTTTCTGAGTCCTCGCAGTGTCCATCCGAGAGTTCCTGGTCCCTCCCAGTATCTTTCCGAGTGCAATGCACCCCCAGCGTCCTTTCCTGTGTTCCTGGTGCCTCCCAGTGTCTTTCCGAGAAGTATGGCTCCCTCCCATCGTCTCTCCAGGGGCTCCAAAGCCCTCCCAACGTATTTTCGAGTGTTTGTGAGCCCTCGCAGCGTCCATCCGAGAGTTCCTGATCCATCCCAGTGTCTTTCCGAGTGTACTGCATCCCTCCCAGCGTCATTTTCTGTGTTCCGTGTCCCTCCCAGTGTCTTTCCGAGAGATATGGCTCCCTCCGATCGTCTCTCCAAGGGCTCCAAAGCCCTCCCAACGTATTTTCGAGTGTTTCTGAGCCCTCGCAGCGTCCATCCGAGAGTTCCTGATCCCTCCCAGTGTCTTTCCGAGTGCACTACACCCCTCCCAGCGTCCTTTCCTGTGTTCCTGGTCCCTCCGAGTGTCTTTCCGAGACGTATGGCTCCCTCCTATCGTCTGTCCAAGGGCTCCAAAGCCCTCCCAACGTCTTTTCCGAGTGTTTCTGAGCCCCCCCCCCCCCCCAGCATCCTTTCCGAGCGTTAACGATTCTTCTCAGAGTCTGTCTGAGTATTCATGACCCCTCCCAGTGTCTTTCCGAGTGTTCTACAACCTCCCCGCGTCCTTCCGAGTGTTTATGTACCCTCCTATATGTCGTTCCGAGTGGTATTGCTCCCTCCCATTTTCTCTCTGAGAGCTCCAAAGTTTGTTACAGAAACATCACAATGTGTGTGCGTAAATGTCTCTACAACGACACCCAGTGGGAGAAAAACCTTGAGTGCGTTGTTCGGAGGGAGTCGTTATAGGGAGCGAAATTTGTAAATATTTGCAAACAGCTTAAATCCAGATCGGACACCGCGTAACGCGGCGTCTGATCTGGATTCAAGCTGTTTGTCACTCATCATTAAGCTCTTTCTGTCAACATTATCATTATGTAACCATTACTCAAGACCATATTTCTGTCTGTTTTAATTGTTTTTAGATTGGACATTTTCCAGTTTAACACATTCAACCCGAGCAACGAGTTAACTCGTCATTTACAAACAGTGTAGTGTACACGTTTCAAATGTAAACGGTGCACATGGCTTGATAACGGAAAATGACGAATGAACACATTATCAGGGATCAATTGGTCAAACAACTATACCATATCATTGACGTTTATATCGTTTGGATCCATATGAGACGCCAAGTTACTGACTACATAAACCTGCCCGCAACCATCGCCCGGCTTAGTACAATTGTAATATTCTCAGGTACCCGGTTTGTAAATGACGAGTATTCTCGTCTCTAGGGTTGAATGTGTTTAAACTGCAAACAAAGTCCAATATAAAGACAAAAATAATTTAAAAAAAAATCAACAACAAAAAAACAAAAGACAAATAGGAAAAAGCCTGAGGCGCCCGGTATTACCAAGCAGTTACCATTCCAAGTTCCTTTACCGTGCTCAACAGACCAATGGTTGAGCCCTGTTGAGCAACTGAGCTCTTCAACAGACCATTGGTTGAGCGTCGTTGAGTTGCTCAACAGACGAATCATTGAGCATCCCTCATAATCCAGATTGTCACGTGATGTCTGCAATTCCTTTTATAGCACACCCATACAATCAGACGCCATATTGCAATTCTAGCAAAGAAAGTGTTCTAATCAGATAGATTTTTCTCCAATAAGTTGTGTGAAACTCATTTGAATTCTTACAGCATAATATCAACAGACATATCTCAATTTTTGCTCTTGCCGTTCGTTTACTATCTCGGGGTTCAATCGAATAAACATCGAACAAAAGTGATGCTGGATACAAATTTAAGATTGTTTATGTTGCTGAAACTAAACGCAGATGCCGTTTTCAAGTAAGATCCTCGTGTCAATCAATTAATCAATATGTTACCTACGTATTTGAATGGAGGACCATGTAGTTTTGAAGTACGAGGCGATTACAATAGCCCGATTCTTAGATGCCTTATTTACCCCACCCACCGTCATGACCCATTTCTTTCTGTTTATTACAGAATCTGTTCCCTCGAAATGAAGCAATGTCGGGTATATTTAACTCATATATTGCACCATGCATACAAAATAGCGAAATATTGATGCTAAAACGGGTTACAAGAGAATCTAGCGTGCACATGAAGTGGTAGTAACAGTGGTTATGTGGAACAGCCTACCAGCGGACACGGTCCTTCAGCCTGTAGCGCGTTCAAGTACCGTATCAGCGAACAGTAACGTTTACCGATGCAAACAACCCATATAGTACGACATCTAACGTTCACCAATACTCTTCAAAAATAACTCATTGCGCCCCAATGTTTATTAACTTTTCAAGGGTACGAACGATTTGTGTACGAATCTATATAACACAAGCAAAAGTGCACTATTCAACTGAAATGCATCAAATTTACCGCATATAAAAATAAGATTTAGCTGCTCAGATGTAGGCTGCTTTGTTTGATAGATTAAATATCGGAAAATGTTGGTTTATTGATGAGCAATTAAGTCGGGACTGTTCGCTTGTTAAATTAAATTCATTTGGTAGCCATTTTGTTTTCCTTGTTGGCGAAAGCGTACTACCTCTGAGGCCGTTCGTTTCGTTCGCAATCGGTAACAGCCTAACGGTTGTTATAGGTAAATTGTTACCGTTTTCTGTTGCAAACGATGCAATCGATACGGTACTTGAACGCGCTACTGATCTCGAGGGGTTTCGAAACACACTGAGCCCCTTCCTTATTTCAAACCGCCCCTGAGACCTGGGATCAGTGTTTTTACAGGGCCCCAGATAAGAGGAAGTAAACTACACAAAACCAACATTTTCTCACTCATTTTAACATCAAATCCTATGATGTTACTACTCATTAGAATCCTCTCTGTGAGACGATTCTAATGAATAGTGACACCATAGGGTTTAATGCAGAAATAAAGATTATAGTTTTTGAAATACCCCCCTTATCTGGAGCCCTGTTTTTCACCTATTTTAAAGGCAGTGCTTATGTAAGCCAACATGGCGCATTTTTCAAACCTGAACATAATCTAAACGTATTGTAGTAGCCCGGGGTATGGGCTTAATTACTTTACGTTAAGGGTTATTTTATAATCTGGCCGAGATCTTAAATTAACCCTTCACGTCTTCCAGGCTAGTAAATAGTACAAATAGGTTACTTAGTATACAATATTTGATTTATATAAATTACAGACTATTTCAGATGTTGTGTCTTAAACTTAATAAACCCTAATTAATGAAATAAATGTTGAAAATAAACTAAACAGATCTAAACAGAATTGAACTATGAATTACATAAATTACCTTTTAAGTATGTAGTCGGTGCTGCCCAGAGAGGGTAAAGCTGGACTAATATCAGACACGGGAGTTGTCTTGCTTCCCAGAAAGGGTATAGCTGAACTCCCCCGAAATCAGGGAAGACAGCCGTTTATATATATGAAATTACACGTCGAAAGCGACGTGTAACTAAAGTAAAGAATGGCCCACGAGGTTTAACATTAAAAGGTTTGACAGGTGAAAACAGATATGTGTACAATACCTACGGAGGAGTAAAAAGGCTATCAGATACATAAATAAAGTAAAGTATGGTAGCAGAATAGGGCCGGCTACTACAATATAAAAAGAAGTATTCCGTTATGTGTATGGAGGCAACATTGCTTACAAACCAATGAATTTGGTGGAAAGAAGTCGATTTTTAAATCGGTTTGTTGACATCCGATCAACGGCGGAGATTTTCCGAGTTCGTTCGGCTTGCGCCCGGTAAGATCTATGTTTTCATAGTGTTTTCTTCTGACTTGGCAGAGTTTTTTTTTAGATTGGAACATTCTAAAACGTTAAAAGGGATGAGTTTTCCCTACATTCGGCAAGAGACATTGATAGCTGTATTTATTGTGCGCAATATACAGAAGAGAATACATGTTTTTCTTTCCGGTTTAAACGCAAATGCAATTCACTACACTGTGGAAATTTACTTTTAGAAATTTTAACTATTTTTTTAATCTGAGTAGCAAAAAGGTTGAAGCCTGATCAGACGCCGGGTTACGCGGTGTCTGATCTGGCTCCGACCTGTTTGCAATGGTAATAATCGTTTTGTTTATAAATGCGTTTAATTTGAAAGAATAAAATATCAGTAAAGTTAGCGTAGCGTTCTCGTGCTGCACGATGATCATACTTATCTCAAGTAGGAATGTGTACGACTATGTATTCGATGTGTCCTTCCTTACAGTGAAGAATATATTATTATTTCACAGTAAACGCGCTTACGCTAAAACCATGATTTCAATTGCAAACAGTTTGGAGCAGATCAGACGCCGGGTTACCAGGCACCAAACTGTTTGCAACTCAGACTAACATGAATGGTCATAATTGTCTCAAGTTTGTGTTTTTATGCGTGTTTAGCTCACCTGAGCCAAAGGCTCAAGGTGAGCTCTTAGGATGGCCCTGTATCCGTCATCCGTCGTCGCCCATCGTCCGTCGTGCGTCGTCGTTAACAATTGCTTTAAATGACATCTTCTCCTATACCGCTTGACAGAATTCAACCAAACTTTACAAAAATGTTCCTTGGGTCAAGCTCTTTCAAAGTTGTTCAATGAATTAAAAACAGTGCAGAACTCTGGTTGCCATGGCAACCAAAGTGAACAAATAAGGAAATCTTAAAAAATCTTCTTGTCAAAAACTGCAATGGTCAGAGCTTAGATATTTGGCACATAGCACCATCTACCGGTCTTCTATCAAGTTTGTTCAAATAATGCCCGGGGGTCACAGTTATACAAAGAGTTATATAGTGAAATATAGTTTCAAACGTCTTCTTCTCTGAAACTAATATGGCCAGAGCTTTGATATTTGGCATGGTGACATTTCTAGATGTCCTATACCAAAATTTATCAAATGGTTCTGGTAGGTTGCATAACTAGGTCACTGGAGCTAAACATAGATTTGTTTTCAATGAAAACTTAAACAATCTTCTTCCCAGAAACTACAAGGGCCATAGCTTAGATATTTGACACATAGCATCGCCTATAGGTCCTCTATCAAGTTACTTCAAAGTATGCCCCTGGGGTCAAAATAGGCCCCGTCCCGGGGGTCACAGTTTTATATAGAGTTATATAGTGAAATTTTCAAACGTCTTCCTCTCTGAAACTAACATGGCCAGATCGTTGATATTCAGCATGGCGACACTTCTGGATATCCTTTACCATTTTTGTTCAACTGGTTTCAGTCTGTTGCATATGTAGGTCACATGAGCTAAAAATAGATTTGTTTTCCAATGGAAACTTACAAATTTTTTTTGTCTAAAACCCTACTACCCTGATCTTAGATATTTGGCACATAACATCATCTACAGGTTCTCTTACAAGATTGTTCAAATTATGCCCCTCGGGTAAAAGATGACCCCTTCCTGGACATAAATAATTATCTCCATTTCGTCAGTTATTCTCAGGTGAGCGATAATGCCCCATGGGGCTCTTGTATTGTGATGCGTTTGCGTTTCGTTTGCGTTTTAAACGGGAAAGAATAACGCTTTCTCCACTGTTACCTATTTACCATTATTAACTATTCTGTTCTAAAGTTAACTATTCTGTTCTAAAGTAACACAGACAAGTCAGAAAAATCGGATTGATCACGTGACTCTTGTTCGACCATGCGGAAATTCTCGGAAGCCGTCACGAAGATTTGTTATGTAAACAAAAAGCTTATTTTTCCAACCATCTCGATAAGAAATCGGCACATTTATGTATGGTACTTAAAGAAAGGGCCCGTGATCAGGTGTCATACTGTCAGGTGATGATGTTTACTTTTCATGTGTTATCATTTTCAGGGCTATTTTCCTCAAGTGGGGAAGCAGCCTGACAGTAATTGGAAAAAGCGGAAGAAAATATCCAAGGTAAAGTCAGTTTAGGGGATAACTGCATGATACTATTGATAGGGGACTGTAAACAGACTAACGCTCATTGTGTAGACACAAACCAGTGCGACAACACATCTGTCTGGGTCTTACTTGCAACACTACAGTACTGAGCAAAAGTAAATTAAAAAAATAACTGCAACCGCACAAAACCACTTTGAAATATTTTGCGATATTTAAGAACGTTGCATATAGTTTGTATCCTGGTGAGACGCCGAGTAACTCGGCGTCTCACCGGGATCTGAACTATGTGCAACGTTATTAAATATTGCTTAAATGTTTAAAATAACGACAAAATTTTAATTTACCAGAACCTCACCGTACCGGACCCGGAAATTACGTCAATTTATACATGTGCAGTAGTGTACAAAATCTTGCACTCTTTTAGTGACTTCAATACCTTGCATTAGACCAGAGCAACATTTTGTAATGTTGACACTGTGAACATTCATTCATTAACCCTTATCCTGCCATAAAAATGTCATCTGTGTATTTTCTTGTCTGGTACAATGTTCAAATGGCTTGAAAGTTGATAATATTATCTGAGTGTCAAACAGCTTGGATCTGAGAGGTCAAGTTACTTGGCATCTAACCTGGATCCAAGCTGTTTTCATATGACACCACTGTCCCGCTCCGCAATATAAGGGTTGAATCACTTTTTGATTTGACTTTCTTGCTTTTGTTGGATCTTCTGAAAGTTCTTGCTTTCGAAGGATCTTCCATTTCCAGAATAATTATCCGATAGGTCACAGTCATGGAACTTCAGACCCGGATCCACTAGGCCTGTACAAATGCAGTGAGTGTGGCGGAAAGTTCGGCAGAAAGTCTAACCTGAATAGACATTTAAAGATCCATGGAACCCATGCGTTTAAGTGTATGTACTGTCCGAAAACTTTCGCTTTACAACACCATTTGGACCGCCACCTGAAGACTCACTTATATCCAGAGATCCCGCTTTACTCTCCAAAAGAAGCACAGATTGCCCCATCCAGCAAAGCTAAAACGGCTCAAGAGAATCCTGTTAAAACCATCGATGAAGTATGGTTGTCAGCAGATACTGCTAAAAAGCGAGCACGCGAGCTGGGTGGAGATATTTGGCCAGCCTGTGTTGTCATACCATTTGACCAATACAAGGGCCAAACATTCAAGTGGCTGATGGAGAACGACGTAGGCTACACTTCCTGGCTGTGTTCGGAGTGTATACTGTCTGATAAAACAGACGAGCTGATGAAGTGGCAGAAGAACACACTTCTGCAGGGGCTTCCAGCTCATAATGGACAAGATAGACAGTAAAGTCCAGAGGGCAAAGAAGAAAGCCACTTTGCGGAAGGTATGCACATGTTCAAAATTAAGTGGTTTATTTTATGACTGTGCCATCGGCTGCAGTCTTTTGTTTTTTTAGCTCACCTGGCACGAAGTGCCAAGGTGAGTCATTGTTATCGCCCTGCGTCCGTCGTCGTCCGTCGTGTGTCGTCAACTCTTTCTTTCAAGATCTTCTTCTTGGAAACTACTTGGTCAATTTCATTAAAACTTCATAGACTTGTTCCTTGTAGGGTACTCTCTTAGATTTCTCGAAATATAGGTCATCCAATTGAAAGTGTGGTTGCCATGGCAACCAATCGAAAAAACTTGAAAAATCTTTTTGTCAAAAACTACTGTTCTGAATTGAAAATAATTTTACCCAAATGTGCCATTGTTGACCCTCTATAAGATTTCTTAAAATAATGCTCCTATCTTAGAAAACATGGCCGCCAGTGGGTGGGGCAGATTTTCCTTAAATCTTCTTGTCTGAAACCGCTGATCCAATTTGAATATAATTTCACACAAATGATCCATGGGTAACCCTCTACCAGAGTTCTTAAAATAATTTTGATATCTTAAAAAACTTTGCCGCCAGTAGGTGGTGCACGTTTTCCTTATGATACTGTATAGTAAAATATTAAAAATCTTCTTCTGGAAAACTACTGGTCCAAATTGAAAATAATTTTACACAAATAATCCATTGGTGACTCTCTACTAGATTTCTTAAAATAATTTTGATATCTTAAAAATCATGGCCGCCAGTAGGCGGGGCACATTTTCCTTATGATATACTGTATAGTTAAAACTTTAAAAATATTCTTCTGTGAAAGTTATGGTCCAAATTGAAAATAATTTTACACAAATAATCCATTGGTGACCCTCTATAAGATTTCTTAAAATAATTTAGATATCGTAAAAAACATGACCGCCAGTGGGTGGGGCAAGTTTTCCTTATGATACTGTATTGTTAAAACTTTAAAATCTTCTTCTGTGAAACTGATGGTCCAAATTGAAAATAATTTTACACAAATCGTCCATGGGTGACCCTCTACCAGAATTCTTAAAACAATTTTGATATCTTAAAAACCATGGCAGCCAGTGGGTGGGGCATGTTTTCCTTATATTTCTGTATAGAAGAAATTTTTCAAAAATCTTTTTCTCTGAAACTATTATAGACTTTTCTGTCAACAATGTCTCCATGCGTGTTCTCGAAGGGCTTAGCTGGCATGAACATGCCATGTTCAAGGTTGTTTTTCATCCAACCAATATTCGGGGATATGTTGACAGAAAAGTCTTGAAAGACAAGATGGAATTCAACCCTCCACCACTGCCATCAAGTATGATGGGTAGCATCCCTAATATGCTGTCTTTTTTCTCAACACCAGTGTTTTTTTGGCGTCCTGTTGGTGTTATGAAGGCAAAAATAAGTTGCCCAAACAGTAACCGTCCGTCGCCTGATTTATTTCTTATACGGAAAGGATATAGTTTAAGGCCAAAACAAGTTTGTGGCCTTCAGTCATATTACACTTTGTTGACAGAAAGGCTGTACTGCCATCCCTGCTACAACCTCAGAAAGCGTTCATCTCACTCTGCAGCACAGGACAGCGACAATGAGGAGGAAGACCCAACGTCTGGTCAGCAGTACTCCTTCATGGCCTACAGTCCAAGGATTTTGATGAGCCTGTCTCCAGCTGTGCGAGGTATGTTCCCAGGACAAAATCAACTCCGTTTCAATGGCCAAGGTACAGCGCCTGGTGCAGCAGGGTCACGATAAGTGGTACATGTTGAGGAGGGATCTGTACCAAACCCTGCTGTTCGAGGCTCACACTGCCAAAGGAACATCAACGTCACAAAGAGGAATCCTGCAGTATGCCAAGCCCGCCGGAACATACACGCCACCGATTCCTAAGCCATCTCTGCCATCAGCTCGAGTTCTACGCAGAGCACACTTACTGCTGGAGATGGAAAAGATGCCGGATTACAGAGCCTCAATTCTCAGTGTCACTGGCGAGATACTCTGTATCGACGGCACAAAGCAGGTTTGTGGACATTTGATTTTCAAATGTTTGTAATTCTTTGCGAACATTGCAATAATTTTGATCTGGGTGAGATGTCAAGTTACTCTTCATCTCACCAGGATCAAAGCAATTTGCAACTACAGTAAAACCTGCTGTAAGAACCATCAAAAGACATACAATCAATGTACTGTAGTACTGCAAGCTCGGACTTTCAGTTTAATGAAGAACAAAGTAATGCAGAAAGCTAATTATGGAGTTTCTGCATTACCATTGCCATGCATTAACCCATTACCCCATATAATGTTTCTAGTTTTAAAGATATGTGACCACTAAAAGTAGGTTAAAAATAAACCAGAATGTGCCTGCTTTAAGGGTGTATCAATGTCATGAATTTGGGAACTTTTCAAAGTACATGAAAACACTCTATGATGGTTTTGTATTGAAGAGCTATTTAAGATGAATCAAAAAATAGAAAAAGTGTACATTTTAGTGAACAACAGTTGGCTCTACGGCCATATAAAATTTACCCCACCCACTTCCTCTTATTTTGTCCTTTTCAAACAGCCCGCTTCAATAAAACCCATTTAAATGAAAACAAATATGATAATTTGGTTTTGTGTTATTTATTTCCTATCTATGGTAGTATTTCTTTATACAAAAACAAATTTAAGAAAAAAAAAGCACCAAATGTGAAATTTATAAAGCTCTAAATATCATCGGTATGGTACTGTTTTGTAAATTTTGTAACGGGCGATAACTCTTTTTACTTTAATAACTCAAAATGTTCAACACTGACCTTTCAATTTCTTTTCATATTTTGAACTGCCTTAGTATGGGCTTTCATCTGGTAGAATATAAGAAAAAGTTAAATACTAGATTTATTTCATTTTCAAAAGAAAAAAAAAGCACCAAATGTGAAATTTATAAAGCTCTAAATATCATCGGTATGGTACTGTTTTGTAAATTTTGTAACGGGCGATAACTCTTTTTACTTTAATAACTCAAAATTTTCAACACTGACCTTTCAATTTCTTTTCATATTTTGAACTGCCTTAGTATGGGCTTTCATCTGGTAGAATATAAGAAAAAGTTAAATACTAGAACTATTTCATTTTCAAACTTTTTTACTTTTTTCATAAAATAAAAAATCTAATAAAAGCATGCCCTATATAAAGCATATTTTTGATATTCAAGGATCCATATTGTTCAAACCTGGTGCCTGCTTTGTCTAAATTTGGTTTATATATGTGAACATACCACCATAGACATGAAATATATAAAGAAAACCCAAATTACCACTTTTGTTTTGTTTTGAAATAAATTTTACTGAAGCTTGTACTCTGAATGGGTAAAATTTGAGAAAAAAAATCCAAATTTGACATACCTTTTTCAAATCGCTGTAGCTAAAAAAAAAGGACACCACCATATATATTTTTTTTCATTTTTTCATTCATCATAAATAGCTCTTCCAAAAAAACAATGATAGAAAAAAAGTTTAATACTTTGAAAAAATGGCTCATGACATTGATACACCCTTAAGATATTATCTGCTAGAATATAAGAACAAATTCTTCTGATTTTTATTTGTGACAATATTAATAGGAACTATTTTCTTCAGTAGAGGAATAAACTGAATGTGCTAAAAGGGGCTTCTATGTGGGAAAGGGTTAAGCAGTAACCTGCAGCGCTTAAAGACCCTAAATAATTTTGTAATGTGCATGTATTATAATGCATCGTCTGCTATGACTACTATGTGAATGTTTATTACAAGGGAGTAAATACGGTGTTTAAATCACCACACGTACAGACTCAGGATCCTGAGTTTAATGCAGTGCTGCTACTACACGGTTTATCTGATAGTGATGTATCCAGCAACTGAAGCTCCATTAGATAGCAAATGTAAACCCCGTATGACAGGATTTGTTTGTAGGGGGAGCTAGACTCGCACCAATATTTTTCTTAAGGGTTGATATAGGCTCTCCGAGCCAAAAAGCAATATATAGTAGATAGCCTGTTACTAAAGCAGGTAGAAATTAATGCAAAAAGCTCCAGCTGGAGCTTTTTGCATGATTTCCAACCTGCTTTTAGTAACAGCCTGTCTTGATGCCCCACTGGTCGTGAAAATAGCAAGTCACTTTAGAGAGGTTTTACTTTACTACAATATAACAACTGATAAACTGCATTTGTATAACCCAAAAGCGCAAAAGAACAGGAAATTCTCTCGGTTCTGAAGTACATTTGTATTGTCTTTAAAATGCCATGTGTACCATTGCTTTTCAGGTACTAAACAAAGTCATTGGCGAAGGACAGGGCACCATGCAGTATGTAACCAGCGTTTTAAACGAGTGGGGGCAAATTTTGACGACTGTGGTTGTGGCATCGGAGTCGGAGGGGTCATATCGACGGCTGGCTGCAGGACTTGTATCCCGTTTCAAACGGGCTGGTTCTCCCGCTCCAAAGGTCATGTATGCAGACAATAACTGCTGTCGGTGAGTTGAATATTGCTTATAACTTGTAGATTCTGTTTGGAAAGTGAGTTCAGGGTAAAGTTTACTCACCCTTCTTAATTAACCCTATATACCTTTATCTGTCAGGAATTTGAGTTGTTAACTGCATGTCAATATAAGGCAAAAAGCTCCAATAGGAGCTTTCTGCATTGTTCTGATCGGCATATCTTTCACAAAGATTTACAGTCATTGAAAAAATGCAAAGGTCTTTGGGGCATTTGATAAAAAGGGTAGGGTATATATTGTATTTATTGGAAATATCCTAAGTTTGGTACTTCTATTATTACTTTCTACTTACTAGTGATGGCTCAAGCTCATTTCTGGAGACGTTGTTTCAATACTGGGTGGATGATGGAATGGTTGTCCGGCTCGACATTCGGCACTGGCTGCATCAATGGGATAAGGCCATCATCAAACAGACCCATTCGAAGTACGGGGCTTTCATGAGCGCAATGTCTGGGGCGGTTCTGGCATATACCAGGTATATATGTAATTTGCAAATCAATGAGGTTAAAGCAAGATGGATGAGACTCTTTTTTTATCAAAAAACAATATTAAAAGACACTCAATTTTGCACAAGCAACTGTATTCATTAAATTTCATCTGAAGCAAATAATTGTCTCCCTTCACACAGTGTTGAGGGAGAATTATTGATTTTGAACTTATTGTCTGTCCAATTTATATACAGTTCAACCTCTCTAAAGCAAACACCTCTTATTAATGACCAGCATTATCTCAAGACAGATGGTTGCTAAAAGCAGGTCGGAAATGGTGCAAAAACCTCCAGCTGGAGCTAGTTGCATTATTTTATAATAAGTCTTCTATATTTGTTTCACTTAATTTTTTATTATTCTAAAATACAATTCTAGTTTGCTATGAACTATTCCAACAGGGATGACATGATGCAGCTGGTACGGGCAGTACGCAGTGGCAACGAAGAGTTGTACTCGGGATACTCTGACGGGCAGATGATCCGATTCATCAAACCATGGCAGCTACAATCATATGTACGCCGGGTAACGACAGGAGTTGAGGTATGGTTCATTTAAGTATTGCATGTCTAACCGACTTCGGTTAACGTCGTGAAGCATCGGATCAATCATAAGTACTTGCCTGTTTCTGGCAAATTGACAGAATATAGCTGAGAAAGTCTGATTGGTGTAAGAATAGATAATTAAACATTGAAGCCTATGGAAAACATTGGATACCTTCTGTTAAGGGTTATCATGTATATAATGACAACCGCTAATGATATGTGTTGGATATATTCCATACTTTTGCCAATGAAAGGTCATTTCACATTGAAATAAATACATGTAATTGTATTATGAGTATGTATACATATTTTAAAAAAAAATACACACTGATGTGAAACCTTATTGCATTTTTCACTGTGTATACCAAGATCAGAGCACTGATTAAAATTGCTATGGTGTGGGTTCACAGAGTGTACAGAGTATTATGTTGGGTTGGTATGTATGAACATTACACACTGGAGCAAAACTTATTGCATTGTTCACTGTGTATACTTGGATCAGAGTATGTTTATATGATTAATGCAGTTAATTATATAAGGATTGTTCATGCAATAAATTGTAGGAGACCGCAAGCGCCATTGAGTACATAATGAAGGAGTTCAAGGGACCAGCAGGCAATGACATAGAGGGTATTGCTCTGTTCAGGTCACATGAAGCAGTTGACAGTCACTGGCAAAACACAGCAAGCAAACATCTGAGTTGTATGCAAGTTAGTATACTTTTTTGTAACAAACGTTTTCCGTCTTTGTCTATAAAGATACTACATGTAGTTTTTCATCATTTACTAAATCTATATTGCACAATGAAATCATTGAAAACCTAAGCCTGGATGGATCCGTTTAATGACATTCAAATTAGAGAGGTTTCAACTTTAGGGAGGTTTAAAAATCATTCAGATACATATAGTTATTTTTACATGAATTGTGAATGGTTGTACAAACATGACCAGGTTAAAATTAGTCTCGTTTTCTTGATTTAACCCCTTCACACATCGGGAAAAAACATTTGGAGAGGGGATTAACCCATTTCCCAATTATATACACACTTTTAATCCTTTAATTTATTCCTCCACTGACTTAACAGTAACTGTTATGAATAAGCACCATCAGAAATATTTCCTTTATAAATCCTAGATGATGGTAGCATAAAGCAGGCTGAAAGTAACGCATCGACTGTTTTGGAAGAAATTGTAAATCATGCTAAAGGTTAAATAAAATAGCAGATAATAGCTTAAAGCAGGCTGAAAGTAAAGCAGACTAAGCCTTAAGGAACATTCTGCTTTACTTTCAACCTGCTTTAAGCTATTATCTTTCTTTAAAACTAGAAACAGGCTATGAGATAATGGATTAAAGTGAACTCATAAGAACTCTTACACCTTTTACTGCATGCCGCATTCGACTGATTTTACTGTACCTTATAAACGTATGATCGATATAGGTGAATTTGTCACTGAAAGGAATAAAGGAACGGGTTAAATGCAAATAATTTCCACATTAAGTTATTCAGTGGTGCCAGATATGCAACATAAATCCGCTAGGGATGCAGTACACTATCATATTGCCTCATTTAAGTTGTTCCTTTGTTCCTGTTTGATCATTTAATTATATCCCGTTTCTTTATAGCAAACAGTGCAAATTACCAACATCGAACTATGTTTAAGGCAGGTTGCTGTTTTAAGCAAAATGAAAGTAAAGCAAAACGTTTCTGTAGAAGCTTTCTACTTTACTTTCATCTCACTATAAGTTGTTACCTGTATTCAATGTCATCAATATATAATCAGTAATTGGCCTTAAGAAATAAAAATAATGTAGACTTATGTGGAGATAAGATTTAAAACACAAAATCACCATAAACTTGTGTACAGGAGACTTGCACTGATGGCGATATGAAGGTCAAAATTCAAATCTTCGGGGGGGGGGGGGGGGTGGGGGTTATCAGTTTTACATAGACTTATATAGGAAAACCTTTAAAAATCTTCTTCTCTGAAACTGTAAGGCCCAGATCATTTATAGTTGACGTGTAGCTTTGCCTTATGGTCCTCTACCAAGATTGTTCAAATTTATGACCCATTGATCAAATTTTGCCCAGCCTCGGGGCTTATCAGCTTTATATAGACTTATATAGGAAAACCTTTAAAAATATTTTTATAGTTATATATATCACAATATTGTCTTGCCCAGTCAGCTTAGGTACAATGTTCTTAGGTAAGCGACTTGTGAGCCATGGCCCTCTTGTTTAGTTTTTCATCTTCTGAGGGTTAAATACAAATACAAAATTGCACTTAAATTCAGTGTTAGGCAACAAGGAAGCCCACGGAGTCAATTGCGAGAGAATATAATGTAAAATGTAATTTTAATATATGATATAAGATATTGACCTCTCCTGGCTCATTAATATGCGATTTTCGAATTTCATATGTAATAAATCAGAATTTGACAAAAAATGATTTTTTTTTCAATTGAACAGCATTCTCTGAGTGTCTACTTTCAACTGATTTAATAAAAACACAAAGAAATTTTTGGCGGATATAATGACATTGTGTTACTTCCCCTTTAAGAACTTTTGTACATTATTAAAATGATCACTCAACAAGTTGAACAATCAAGTTCTTTCCTGGTTTTTTTATTACAAGTCGTACATTAATTTATCCACAGGACCCGCCAGGCATTCAGCTTTACGTGGTAACCAAAGAGGTTGTCATCAACGGGGTCACTTTGAACAAGTACAAATGTTTTCGGGGGAGCAACTCGCTTGAAGGACTTCATGCTCATCTCAACAGCGCCATTCCATCGCAATGTGGCATCATACCTTTCCAGGTAGGATACAAAGTTCATGTCAGACAATGTTAAATGCCTATGATAATGTTTTATGGTCTGTTAATTAGTGTGCACTAGTGCTGCAACGGTTTGTGTGAATCTCTAACTGGTTAAGTATTTCTGTTTACCGCGAGTAACCGGTTAATTGGAAAGTATTACACATCAGGCCAAGCAGAACATTTATCTAGCCCTCTACATTCACTGGCTGCTTGTTAACATGCACAAAACAGGACTCTTATACATAATAAAAGACAGGTTATATGCTTAATGCAGTACGATGATATTGCAGAAAGCTCCTATAGAATTTTCTGCAATACTATCATGCTACATTAACCCTTTCAATGGACACTTCTAGTTTTCTATTAAGTCTAGTACATTTTGACTTTTAAGGGTTGATTTTTACAAAATGTGTCAAAATGACAAACAGTGTAGACCCTGATCAGAGGGCTCCGTAAGGAGCCCTCTGATCAGGATCTTCACTGTGTGCATAGGACAAGTGTACTCACCACCGGTACACTGTTTGCAAATGACGCATATATGCGTGACTAGGGTTCAAAGAGTTAAGCAATCACCTGTTCAAAAGATCACTAGAGCTACCATTATGTGAAATACGAAATTTCATAGGAAGATTTGACCGCTGCTGATTCAATTCAATTATCATTTTCGGTACCCTACATGTTGGTATCTCTATATTTTTAGGTCTACCTCATCGCGTTTGCAGCTCAATGGAACAGTCGGATGGAGTCCCTTCGTGTTGCGGGCGGAAAGGGGCATGTCTCATCTTGTACAGACCCAAGGCTGATTCAGCGACTCAACCAACACACCGAGGTCCTGTTTGGAAAGGAGCATGTCTTCGAGCCAAATTTTGTGGCACCTATGTCATACCCGGACAAGTATGACACAGAAGATGAGGAAGAGCTTCTTGGAGTAGAGTATGCACAGTGTCAGTCAACCAGCTTCACCCCAAAATATTACTATGCTCACCAAGGTTAGTTACACAAGAATATGAAAAATAACCCATTCCTTATGTAATATACTGATGTACATTTCTAAGTTATAATGAAGCAAACAGACTGGAGCCAAGATCATATACCAAATATGTTGGGCTTGATCTTGACTCCAGCCTGTTTGCCACTACCAGCACTATACTTCTTTTAAAAGGTTTTGTCAAAAGACATATTTTTCAAGGCTGCCATTTTGTGTGCCAGCATTTAATGGGTCAATGAAAGTAACATGCATAAGAAAGTAAATGACACGCTTGTAACTTTATTCAGTCTACAAAATAGGTATGATTTACAGCAATGTTACAATATGTTCATGACAAAACACCTTAATTGTAGTTACCAAAAATGAATGTATTTTAGGGTTTTGTCCTTGAACTACTTCTTATGTTTATAATTTTTTATTCGATATTTACAGCGGAAGAGGAACAGGCATCTGACGATAGCGGAGATCAGGACAATGATGAAGATGAAGGCGTTTCAATGGAAGAGGGGGAGGAAGTGTCTGCTGACCCTGTTGATGAGGTCAACAGTGACTTTGCTGTGTTGACTCAAGCAAGTCAGGTGACCGAAACGGACAGTCCAGCACTACAAGATGAACTAGCACCCAGTCATCTACATCTGTCCGGATTTGACGCTGTGGAAGCCCTTGCGATAGCACTTTTGAAGCTTGCATATGATGGGGACAAGCACATTGTGTCTGCAACTGACATACAGAACATCCTTTCTTGTTTTGACAAGCTAGAAGATTATGACCGGTCTGTGAGAAAGTTTGTCAAAAAGTATGAAAGCAAGTGGGGGTACACCTTGTTCGGACGATGCTTGGGACCAGATTCTGCTGAGAATAACGCAGCGCAGAGAACAAAGTTTGCGAAAAGGTATGCTCCAGCACAGCAGATTACAGAGGACTCTCGACTTCTGTATTTGCTCATCAAGATGCTGCGAAACAGACCTCCAGCAACCACTGTTCAGTTGCCAACCAAACAGGCTGCCAAGATCAAGTCCTTGTACAAGCGCATCGTGGACAGAACTTCAGATGACCAAGCTTTATCTGGCTGCAACTTGCCTCTTCCAAACATCAATGCCAAGTCTGTCTCGATGTTTTTGACAAAGCAGGAGAAAAAGGCAAACGTTTCATCGACACAAGTGCCGAAAGTCAAGCCAAGACAGTCTGTAGTATCGAACGACCCTTTGCCAGAGGCGATTCATCTTCCTCATACACTGACTGCGACACATGATGAGGTCCAATACCCAGGCGAGCCACATGTGTCCGGCAAATGGCACTTAGAAAAGAGGCGTTTGGACTGCGATGAGCCAACAGTGCGTAAAGTTAAACCCCCTGCTACTGTTGGAACTACCGGAACACCAGTGCTGATTAAGCCACGTCCCTGTGTGTCGACTGACAAGGCACCAGTTCTCCTTGTCAGTCCATCACAGCCGGTAGGGCCGTCGGTTTCCTTTCGTCAAAGCGGATTCCTCTTGACTTCACCCAAAAAACGCCGACTGCTACAAGATGCTTCCCACATTCAAAAAAGCCGTGCGCTGCATGTGGTGTTCCACAGTGTGGTGGAAATAAGAAACGCTACACCATTACTGTGGAAAAGAAAAAGATTATCTTTACATACTGCCCAACAACCTGCAAGTCTACCACGCCAGGATTTGACAACATGCAGTATAATGATTTTGACCACTTTAAGAAAATGGTTGATGACCGAGTAGGACAAAAATGATAGAATCCTAGGAGAAGTGCACCCCACACCACAAACTGGCCATGGTGGTGTTAATGTATGTGTACATTTATACAAGAGGGCCTATCGCTCGGCATTTGTAACATATAGCTATATACTTTGTGTACAAGTATAATGAAAATCCATTGAAAACTGTAGTTGCAAGAGTGTAAACACTGTAAAATATGGCATTTTGAGCAATTCAAAGGTAGATGACTCTTGATCTATTTGTCCTATTCCAACCATAATTAACTCTTATAGCCTTTTGAGTGTAAACACTAAAATTGTTGACGCCACACGACGGACGCCGGACATTCCAGGATTGCAAAAGCTCGACCTGAACTAGATCAGGTGAGCTAATAAAACTGGTGTATTAATCAGTAAAATTGTGTTGGTGGTGGTGATGGTGGTGGCCACATGTGGGAAGACTGAAAGCAGCACTCGTGCATGGATTGGAACTATTCCGTGATACTTAAAACAGGGTCTGATCATTGATGTGACATTTGAATATGTCAGTGAACTTTAAAGTGTGACAATTGTACAAAGTGAATGATAGATGCTGGGTGCACTTCTTCTAAAGCTACCTGGCTGTAACTATGATGTATTGCAATGATATATCAATGTTAAGGCTAAAAGGTCCAAAGTCCTTCAAAAAGCTGATGGGAAGAAGTATTTCTATGGCTGGTATTTCTCCACTATTACTGTTGATCTGTAGTTAGTATTTATATACTATGCTCAGAAGCATGTATTATTATTTGAATTGCAAATAGTGCAATCAACTATGCAAACCTCCTACATATAGCTTTTTACGTACCGCTTTCTTACCACTGGAGTAGTTCAACAAGAACGCCTTCTTAGCTTTAGAAGGAAATCTGGGTTTGATTCCTGGCTCCGGTTTTATTATGCAAAACAAGTTGTTTGTAGAGGCTTTACATACTTTTCATTAAAAAACAAACTCAATTTAATCTTTAACTTTGTTCAATTAAGCTTTTAAAATACAGATGGCTGCTTAATGCAGGTCTTAAATCATGAATATGGTCACTTATTGCAGGTCGAAAGTCAGAAAGATTGCCGCTTAATGCATATCAAAAATAATGCAGCTGCTAAAGTAATGCAGAAAGCTCCTATAGGAGCTTTCTGTATTACTTTGCACTGTATTAAGGTACCACCTATCTTCAGGGCCCAGCAGGCTTCATAAATGATTGGCCAGGTGGTTGCTTAATGCAGGTTGAATGAAACCAAGACAGTTCTGTACAACCTTTTTCATTTACATTATGATGGACACTTTGCCATTACATGGACCTCAAAGCTACACAAGGTCATAGATATGTGGTAATTTCTTATTTTGATCTTTCTGATTATACATCCATGAATGAAAATAAAGAGCTTTCATATATATATGTATGTGTGTTTTGTGATCTTTCTCTGAGTTTGGTTATTTCAATGGACCCTTACTTTATCTCAAGGAGGACTGAATATTATTTCTCAGCTTACCACTTGTATTAAGCAACCCATATTCAGTACAGTAAAACCTAAAGTTTCCCATTTAGAGGTCTTTTAAACAGGTTGATGCATCATTCAGTGTGAAAATGATGCAGAAAGCTGATGTAAGAGCTTTCTGCATCAGTTTTTTACTGCACGAAGCTGCCATAGTTCTGCTTTAAGAAAAGTATATGTGCGTCTTTGTTAAAGCTCATATAAGAACTGTTTTATATATACCAGAAAAAATGCTGTATTTGGCATCCAGGCATTGACAGTTAACGCAGGTGGTTGCATAATGAAGGCTTAAGGCATCACATGCCTAATGGAGCTCGGTAAACTTCGTGAAACATCGGAGATGATAGGAAATGATTGAGAAACATCGGCTGCATTCTGGGAAACATCGAATGCTTTCCGTTAGCCATCGTCATAATCAAAATCGCTTATGGTAAACATTCGGTGTTTTCCAGAATGCAGTCGATGTTTTACGATCATTAACGGTGTTTCACGAAGTTTACCGATCCCCATTATGCGTATGACATCTTTAATTAATGAAACTTAAAGGATTCAACATCAGCCTTAGCTACCAGAAGTTATGTCCGACCCATGGACACTATAGTGTACTCTGCGACACAGCGTCATAGATTTGTGGCATTTTGTTTAGCATAATCTTTCAGAATAGTAATCCATGAATGCAAACAGCGATCTACTTGATATAATTTGCGATTTTCCTCCGAGTTTTGTAATTTGCACGGACCCTGGCTTTTTTATGCTATTCTACATTGACGTTTTACGTAAAATGGCATTTTCTTCACTTTTTACCACCATACCATTAATCTAATTGTATAAAATGAATATGTTTAAATAAGTTTCGTCAGCATACACAAAGCCATTCAAAATTAATGCGCATTTTTCAGAGGAAGGGTGGTCAAAATGTGCTGAAATTGTCTTAATAAAGGCGCCGCGGTCCGGCTTTTATGCATGAATGCAGATTAAAATTGTGTATAAACTTGCTTTGATTATTATGGCAATTTTGTTTAACAATACCTCCTATTCACGACCAATGGTCTATCTAGACAGGTGGTCGCTTAAATTGGGTAGTAAAAGAAGTGAAATGAAACCGAATAAAAGCTATTATTTTAATAGCCTTAACATGTTTTTTTCAAAGATATATTTTAAAATAAGTTTTATTAAACAATTTTTAATCAAAATCGGCCAGGGTGGGCTCATCTGGGTCTACCTTCACCAGACCCATGCTCCAAGGCGGCCCTGTGGGCCGCCTACCCTGGGACCTACAGCTCACCAGCTCACCGCGCGAAGCGCGGTGAGCTGTTGGACAATAGGAACTTCGGGGGGCACCGGCCATTTCCAAGCGGTCACCCATCCAAGTACTGACCGGGCTCCACGTTGCTTAACTTCGGTGATCGGACGAGAACCGTAGTGTTTAACGTGATATGGCAATAGACAATGTTGGTCAATGCTAAAGGGGTTTTATAGTGAATCTGTTTGTGAAGCATACCGCGTAGATAACCTGCAACGTACTCGTTGGTTTGGATTCAAATCAGTTTCGCATATCAACATTATCAATTTTATGTATATATATATATATATATATATATAGAGAGAGAGAGAGAGAGAGAAAGAGAGAGTAGAGAAATAAAGTGTGACATCTACTAACGTCCTTCCAAAGCACTGGATCAAAATTAATTGATACAAAGAATAGGGTTAAAGATGTGTATATAGTAGAGAAAGAAACTTATTCATAGAGTGCGAAATAAATATTTGCTAAATCCTGCAAATGTTTCCCGAGCGCTTTCGACAGTTACGTCTTCTTCAGGGGATATGCAATAATGCAGTGACCTTGTTTTGGTTTTAAAACAAGTCGGCCGCTTTCATAAAATGTCGTTGTACACAATGACTCTGTGATTGCTGAACGCTTGAAAACAAGTTTACTCTTTTAAAAAATACTTTCAGGTATTGAATGATGGATGAATGAGTTGGGGTTTACGGCACTTTGACACAAAATAGGTCATATAACACCGATGATAGATGAGGGACAATGCGACGAGACGGTGACGACCTCAGGTCATTCAATACCCAAAATCACCACCATCTCATCACCCCTTATCAATGACTCTCTGTGATTGCTGAACACTCAACACGGAATAGATCACAACGCGCCAATGATAGATGATCGAGGGATGATGAGACGAGACGGCGACGACCTCAGGTCATTCAATACCCGAAATCATCACCATCCCATGTATACATCGGGTCAGTTACGGGGTCCCTATGTGAAACCGCGATACGGGGTTCCTTTTTTCAAAATATATACATTTGTTCTATATATACCCCGTAAAAGCACCAAGGTCAAGGGAGACAATCCAAGCAAGATCTCGATATAAAACCTGATTGTGAGACCCATACTTATATGCTTTAGAACATCATTTGTTATGTGAAAATAGGCTCCAAACTTGTGGGGTACTGTATAGACCCCGTATTTTAAGTATACCCCACATAAAAGGTCTGATTTCGAAAAAGGCCCCACAACCGGGCATGTCTCTTTCTATATATAAGTATTCTTGTCGCATTCCGAAGAATGCTTTAGCCGACCATTCTCGAGAGATGGCCAACCGATCTTCGTAGAGTATTTTCAAATTAAAAACTTAGATATTTTGACTTAAATTGAGATTATGTGGTAAACAGTTTGGATCCTGATCTGACGCTGGGTTTTTTCGGTGTTTCACCAGGATCTAAAATGTTTGCAAATAACTTTGCTGAGCTTAAGACTAATAATGCTTTAGTCGATATAAACAATTGGTTCTGCATTAAGGTGGTTCGACAGCGGAGACCCGCATCTCGAGTTCCGGAAATGCTGATGACTTTCACCTGATCTTTTCGGCACGTGCTTATAGTAGAAAATTTAGATAAAGAAAAGTTGGAAGATATTCAGTGTCTTCTATGTGTGCGCAGTTGGTTACGGTGGTTGACTAGCAATCCAGAGGTTCTAGGTTCGATTCCCGCTCGATTCAAAACTTTTTATTTAAATAAATTGTCTGATTTTATTGACTAGTTAATGCATAACGCAGCGATCAAGGGACAGGCTATGTTTACTCACGTAATAATGAATATATATAAGATGCAAGTATAGTCAAGTGATAACTAAACTTTGTGAGGATTTATAGCCCACATGACAGATGGCAGCTTAACACAGGACAAAAGTAATGCTAAAAGATAGATCCTAAAGGAGCTTTTATGCATTACTTTTGTTTTGTATGAAGCAGTCACCTGTTTTCAAAGATCTACAGGCTACCGTATTTAATGGTCCCTTATAACAGGTTTGACTTATGGTATTATTTTTAAGAGCTGACGGCATTTTAAAGTTGAACTCAAGGGAGGTTACTCGTTTTGTGTTAACATTTTATCAGAATTCCTGGAAATCATGTATAAAATGTAAATTCCACTGTAGATTTTCATAAAACTTTTGCGACTAGTAGAACTAAGTAATATCTATCTAATAAGAGTAAAATCAGTGTATGTTAAACGACTAGATGTTTTGTAATTTGAGATTTAGGGACTTTTTCCGAATTTGACTTTTTTAAAATATTGATATTTCCAGAAAATATGTCATGAAATACTTTTTGCTTGCACAATATCTTATAGTCTCTGTACAGTGTACTTGAATGTACAGAAATTATTGAGTTATATCATTTTATAAAGAAAATATTCATGTTTATTAAAAAATGAGCTTTTTTCGACAAAAGGTACTGTCAGAAAAAAACGGCACTGTAACTTTTTTTTATTTTAATGATTTTTCACTCTCCATATGGTTTATTTTAATTTAATCAAGGTTTCAAAGAATTCTGACACAGAATAAGCTGACCCGCGAACCACCTTAACATATTGAAGCATAGTTTGCCGATTATTTACAAAACCTTGTATGTAATTTGACGTTATCCAGTGCATTTTGCAATTGGCCTCGTAGTGTTTTGTTCCTTCATTTATAGGTTGACCTTAAGCACTCTACTTGCCAACATTGTGATGTATTTGGCAACCAGTTTGGATCCAAACGAGATAGCATGTAACTGCTTCCCATCCTGATCCTAACTGGTTGATATTCTGATTACTGATTACAATTAAACGTTCCGAGGGGAAATAGTTGTTTATTTTTAGAATTTAAGAATATGACAAAATGTTAAGAGTGCACGAGGTTAAAATTCGGACAGTTATATTCGTGCGTGGCGCAAGATGACTATCCACTGTACCTCGTCTCTATGCCCAAGTGTATCATTGAAATGACAGAGTAAGGTCCATGTGTAATACGTGTGTATACAAATGCCTTCAATGCCTATAGTCTCATTCTCATCTATAAAGATTGAGCTCATTCGGTAAACCGTCAATCCTAAATCAAAATACTTGAACCTTCCTCACTGTCGCAAAATGCACAGGTCCCATTTTGTGGTGAGGAAAGGCAAACGTTTTGGCTAAAGTCAAATGTTGTTGAATGTAGAGTACAGTACAACATCGCTATTACGACCACTGAAACGAATGTTAATTGATTATTTAATAGACAGGTGACGGCTTAAAGCGAGGTGACAGTGAAACAGAAAGCTCCTAAAGGAGCTTTCTGTTTCACTGTCACATTGCTTAAAGCGGTCACCTTGGTAAACACCCTAATTTAGTGGTCGTAATACGGCTGGTAGGGTCTCTCTGCATTCAGCCCTCTGCATACTGTTGATGAATATCGACTTTGGTCGTATTCTTTGGTAGATATATAGGTGCAGTACCATCACGACGACCCAAAGGTGCAGCTGACTGAAGTATTCTGATTTCATCAGCGTAGTTACTATTGACCTTAATCACTAGTTTTATATCTTCAAAGGTAAGTGTTTTTGATGGGTTTTTGCATTGTGTTTTTTGTGTTCTTGGTACAACACCTGATTCATTAACATGTGTCATTCGATTTTATAAACAGTGTTTTCTTAAGTCAAACATCAGCATAAATTGTCGTTTACAAACACGATACCCCTTGACAATAAATTCATAGCTATATCTTTGTCTTTTCTTCCTTCTCTTGTTGACTCTCGCATTGTCAACAAGCGACGCCACTGTCCATTTATTTTACATTTGAAAAATGTACATGTACATATCAGACACCGAAAATGTTCCTCGTAGTTCCTTTGGCACCCAGAAAGATTGAACATCTTGGACATGTTGATCAAAACTGATATCATTCGTCATTTCTTCGCTAAGCGAGTTATCACCGAAGACTTCACTGTCATTGGCATCTTCATCGAAGTCGACACTTTACTGAGAGGCTAAGGGGGTCCGGCCGAAGTGTTCAGAGGAAAGGCTCTCAAGCTCCTGGAAAATAAAAGCCTACTGTAAATGAAAAAGAAAATAATAAAAAGAAAGGATATAGATCTACACTGGTCGCCCATCTGAACACGCCACCATTCGAGCCATCGAGAATGACTTGTATAAGATAGTGTTAGTTGTTTCATTATCGATGTAGATCTAAAAGAAATTAAGTTTAAACTCTATTTTCAAAATTGAAGTTCTTTTCAAAAAGTAAAATCTAGTTTTAGTCTCGATAACCAAACAGTAAAATCTAAAAAAGGACGGGTAACAACATAATGCAAGCGACAAGCAATTCAATTTTTTTGTGCCTGTCTCCTTGCATTAAGAACTCACCAGATTTTACATCTATAAAATAAATGTTTTTGTGTTTGATAAATCTAGCGAGATTTTAGTGTACACTTTTGTTATAAGTTAAGTTATTACTAGATCTAGATTCTACTCTAGATCCATAACAGACACCTTTACAAACTGTAAGACGTTAGCAAGCTAACATCTATTTTACAATTAAAGATCAAATATATATAAACCTAGATCTCTATTTCTATTGATCTAAATCTAAAGCCATAAAAAAAGAAAAAGAAAAAAAAGCGGGTGACATCGATTTCGAACCCGCGACACACAGTTTGAAAGTCCAACACACATATCGCTATGCCACAGTGCAAGTATAACCTAACGAACAAATGTAGATTTCACACTCGTATAAAGTTTAAATATCGTACCAAAAGTGTGGATATAGTACGTATTTATATATAAATATATTTATATGTTTTTTCTTTCTATCTGAGTGGTCGTTAGATCATTCGGTATAAATCTAACTTCATTGAATTTATATTGATTAACATCTACACATTGCTCACTTTCTATTTAGAGATCAAGTACTCGATTTGCATTAAAATAGCTCATAATTAACGCCGGTTAACGTTAAGTGCACGTTGCAACTAGATTTCTTTCAACATTCGTGTTGATCGAAATGCAATAAAAGCGCACTGACCTAGAATATATCTAGATCTAATCAACAGAGTGGTTCATCAAAGTGCGAGCAAAATACTCCGCGACAATCGGAAATAAAGCCATCAATACTTGCATCCGTCACTGGCACATTTTAGAAATTTATGGAAACATATATAGGAATAAAAATATATATATCTTACCTCAAGCTCACTGTCAATCATATCCAACAATCAAATAGAATATGCGTAAACACAAAACAAAGAAAATGGCTATAGAAATGTAGCGAGTGTAAAGCATAACACGGAAGTAGATTTATGTCGATCAGAAATGACGTCAAAAGTTTACAGCTCATTTCTAACGTCATTTAATCGATGTCATTAAGCTCGGTTTTCCTGGAGCGGTGCTCATATGTTTTTATGCTGAGCCATCTCTCAATGTAAGCCGGACCGTGCCGTATTATACTGTATGCGGAGTATACATAAAAATGGACATTGGTCCATTTTTTTAAATTTAAATTTAAAAATAAAAAAAAATAGATTTATGTCGAAAAGGAATGTATCTTAAAATTGGACAGAACAAAGTATGGAGTATTGTAATGTAAACATGTTTATTATTTGAATGTGTTGTTTACTGGTTGTTTATATGGTTTAAAATGCGTTAATTCTATCCTTGGAACATTAAGAACATTTTAGAATATTCTAGAAGATCATGGAATAGCAGTGAATATCACTGAATAGTATGGAAACATATAGAATGTTCTAGACGTTTATATTCACTGGTAAACAAATTAAGTCACATGGTCTTATTTTGTTGACAGAATGCCCCCTGAAAGTCTATATTTAGTAATACATGGTAAACAACTGATTACATGATCTTCAAGAAATGAAGCTATGACTGTTCAATACCTTTCTAGAATGGTAAAACTATATATATATATAGAGAGACTTAAAATTAACTGCTTTATCTTGGATCTTTCGACAGTCATCAGTGTATTAGACGTTTACTTGCTAATAGTTTGGATATATATAGAAACTCTGGATCATTGAACGTGTGGGAAATTTAAATTAAAAGTACAGTGTTTTGTTATTCAAAAGGACAGGAATTAGGATAATTTTAGGACTTTAATTAATATACATTTACGTTTTTCTTCAATTTGTAGTTTTTATTTAATAAAGTTTTAAAGTTTGTTGCTGGCTTTGTCTTTCTGTTGCGCCTGGCTCGTAACAGTATGCATAAATCTCATATTGCGTCTATAAAAACCAAGGTAACATAATTAATTAAACGGCCCTCGTATGAAACATGTGTTGTAAATTTGTTATTGGAAATGTGTGTGTAATATGGAAAGGTTGACTCAGTAACAGAATGCAACTACATACGAAAGATTGAGTGTTCAATTATTGACATTTTTCGAATATATCTAGATATCTTTACTATGGACTGATAATAACTTTATTTTCTGGATACAACAATTTTAACCATTTTCTAGTTCAATAAAATTGGTATAGTACTCTTAGGGCAATGAAATATATTACATTTTTTGACTCGGACAAGGAGCGTTGCATTCGAATGCGGATCATAGTTCGTTGTAGTGAAAAAAATGTCATATTTTATTCTTAATAAACTTCAAAAAGTCATTCATTTTTTTTAAGATGTCAAAAACATAAGTCTGTATATTTCCATGCAATTTGGGCCACCTACGGTTGCATTTATTGAACTTTCTAAGCAATTTCATGCAAATTTGTGCCAGCAGAATGAGAAATTGTTGTCAAACTCGAAACAGTACAACGTTGCATATACGCTCATTCCCTTAAAACTCACAGCTGCGATGCATTATTAATTGTCGGAGACATTCCGTAAGACCACTCTTGTCATGCACAAAATGCAGGTTCATAGAGAATTCTATGCGTTTTTGTTACGTTATTTACCTACACGAAGGCCGAAATTTTGGCCGGAACCAATGCGTTGGATCTGACGTCATCCGATCGTTAGCGCACAATCCATTCGTTTTGCCTACCCAATGTAATACATGTACTTGGTCAACGTCTCGAAAAGAAACAAACTTGAATAAAACAGACGATAGAGCCTACGATCAGATACCGCACAAGCCTGATAATGGAATATGGTCGATATCCAGAGTGTTTCCATAATTGCTAGCTACATTTCATTAACGTGTCAACCCCGATCTTCCCCCGAGTTGCGGAACGCGTTGATGTGACCAGCAAATCCGATGTAGCGCTTCCTGATCTCTTTAGCACGGGGGGGGGAGGGGAGAGAGGGCTTCGCATTATCATCAAAATGTATTGCTACGACAACCTATATGGGTATCACAATAAAATGTGTATTCCTATGAAGTCAGTGCAAATATAGTGAGAAATGCTTTGCTAAGAAAACAAAGTTGCCTTCGTTGGAATACAAATGTGGTATAATGCACATATAAGTTGTATTAGGCCCCGTTTACGAAGACGGTCGGGCTTAAAATGGTTTCCAATTCGTCTAATTATGTTATATTTCGCGCTGTTTAAGTGATTGTATTTCAGGAGTTCAGTGTAAACCGGTGTAGGTGATACATAACTGTTCAATCGGTCAAAACAACATAAAAGCAGCTCAATCTGGGTTAGTTCGGCGACTCATGAATAAATACTCAAGCAGGAAACGCAACACAAACAATACACCCACCTCTCAAGCAGAAAACGCACACAGTCATACCATAACAAACACACACACACATATACACACACGCGCAATACCATTCCTTCATCTACACACTAAATAGAAAACAACGCGCAATACAAACATAAAGCAAAGTGAACATAGGAGCCCGCCTTGGTACGGTCAGTAGCAATCAATAATTAATTGGAAATTAATCATTAATAACCACTTGGGGCTAAAACCTTGGTTTAGGGGCGCCAAACCTTACTATTATCTTCTATATTCACCTATAAAGACGAGCCATGTACATAAAACATAAACCCTGTTCCACAACCTGATTAAAAGCGCCCGAAAAAACAATCAATAATCAATGAATACCGATTGACGACTATCAAAACACCGATAACCGATTGATCACCGATTGAACAGCCATTAAAAACCGATGAATACCGACAAGATCCCGCGTTTTAATTATCGGCATTTTTCATCGATGGGTAGTATCAGTTCATCTGTGCTTTATCTGTGCTTTATCTGTAGCTTATCGGTTGCTCATCGGCGATGTCTGTAGTAGTCAAGATGTAAATCGTTTTTTGTCAAAAGGTTACACCAATCGAGAATTTTAAACACGTTTATAATTCCCAATCGGTGTTTTTTCAACGATTGCTCTGTGTAAACACGCCGGATAGAGATCCACCGATAAGGCATCGATAAAACACCGATGAACTGATACTAACCACCGATGAAAAAATATGAGAATTAAAACGGGGAATCTCGTCGGTTTTCATCGAGTGTCAATGCCATTTCAATTTGTGATCAATTGGAGATCAATCGGTTGCTGCCAGCAAGTCATCGGTTTTTATCGGTATTCATCGATTATTAATTGTTCATTTTGCGCTTTTAATCGGTGGCCTATCGGATTTCATGGTTTACCAATCGGTGGCCAATCGGAGGTGGATGGCGTTTGAACGATTGAACAATTATTCATCACCGATATCCGTCTATACAGAAAGCCTGAAATTAAAGCACTTATGACGACCGATCAAAACAGCAAAATAGTTGATCGTTATACCTAGTTGGTCCCCAGTGTATAGGTAAATAACACCATATAGAACATGTACCCCGCTAAATGCAGCCTTTAAAATTGTTTGCTCATGCTTGTAATACTTCAACAAATTTGAATATGTCCAGTTTTATACAGTTCTTCACTGCAGTTTACCAGCATTCGCATCTTATAGACAATGTATATTTGATCAAGATCTGAATTATGTAAAACTTGCGATTTCATTAGGCAAAAAATGCAAACATCGCAAAAGTTGGTTATAAATTTAAGTGAAACATACTTAAACTTCGATGGTATGGATCATTTAACTTCACGTACATCACTAATAAATTTATCCCAAGGACGAACGGGCCTCAAAATTTTACAAGGTTTGAGGAGGTGGGGGTTAAGTTCATTCCGTATTATTTCGACCGTGGTCAGCCAAAATAGAAACTTTACATGGGATTATCATGCGTATAATTCTGTCTACAAACAGTTTTGCAGAATACTTATTATTATTCAAAACTTTGGATCAATATTTGCAAGTTCTTGACAATGCTGATGACAAAAATCCAAAAGTCACGTATATAATTTGACGACAAAATGCGTAGGGGTCGATTTCAAAATTTTCAGAGATGTCAAGGTGCCCGCAAGATATGTTTAATATGGGATGACATGCCATGTTCGTAATGTCTAAGGTCGTTGGACTTGTCAGTCTGGTAATGGTTCCGCCCCGACGCCAAGTTTACCTCAAACATGCTCTTTTAGTTTCAGATCCGATGATACCGAATGTCAGGGCATGACGTTATCGTTATTCTGGGCGTTGTACATGCAGTTAAGATCTGCCCTGAATACGGTATACGAGAACGGATAGGATCGTGACTTTGCGTCACACGATTCCTGATTGTCTCGACAGTGATCCCAAACCGCCGAGCAGTAAACGTTGTTGAGATGAAACGGTTACGTCTGTATACGTAAGCGTGCAGTCGTCTATTCGTTACGTCAACGGTCTCGGACGATCCGGGACTTACTCCGTAACCCTGTGACAAATAGTCAGGACATCAATTTTCTACCGTATGCGTTCAAAATGACGCGCAACATTAGTTACTGACGCGCCCTCAGCAAGCATGCCAACTGGCATGACTTCTGGGATTTTCCAAGCTGTGGCATCGTTTTTTTGTTTTTTGGTCTTTGACTAATTTATTCGTGTGTCAAATAGATTTGAGCATGTCATCTCGCTGTCAGTGATAGATACCGGAGATGGAAAGCGTGCTACGTCGTGCGCGGTACAAATTATCGAGAGTCTGGCTGTGTATGGTCTTTATCGATTACTACATTGTGAAATATGCGTATACTCAACACAATTTCTAATCGGTCAACTTATATTCCATTCAGAAAAAGAAATATAAAGAAATAATTGACCATGTGATTGTGTTACAATGCCAATGTAATTAATTTGGAAACAGAATATCACAACTTGTCGGCTATCAGCTTTCCGTCTAAGCTTAAACAATAACTTTTGTGGGGGACCCAAGATTAGAAATTCACAGGAGTTCTTAGGCCCAATGCTAGTAATGAGTATTGCCCCTGTCAGCTTCAATAACTGTTTCGTATCGACTTCTCATAGACGAGTTGAATTCAGCAATCGTATTGATGACCTAACTTTCTCACAAATCGACGATGTTTCGCTCCAATGCGTCAACATTTGGAAGCTGAGGAAAGGGACGAACACGTTTCTTGAGAATAACCTAAACGTGCTCTGTAGCGTTAAACTCATCTGTATCATCGGACCAAAGCTGTCTGACGATGACTTCATCTTAAAGTGGCCGTCAGCAGTGACGTTCCACCTCTAACAGCCTATTACGTACCGTCAACGGTGTGACGTTACGACCGTGTTGACCCATAAGTTGTCTTGTCGTCCTTGTAACGGAAATAAATCTGTCTCTCAGGTGGGTCACTACAATGTATCGGTCTTTGGGGTGTCATTATCCGCCATTTTGGTATCCTGGGGAGGTCTGCTCTACTTCCGGTGACGTCAAATTTCCGCGTTATATAGCCTAAATGGTCGAAAGTTTCCGGTTAAAAGTTCTAGCCACATGTAAATAGACGGAAACATTTCCTAATATGGAATACACGGAAATGAGCCATGTTTGTTTCCACTTCCGGAATTCTTCGGTGGTTGAATCTTATTTGCCGTATGGATACACCAACGTGCAACATTCTAACGCCTCTGCACTTCTCTCCGTGTAATATTCTCGCCATTTTAGGTGTTTTTTAGGCTAGGCAGTCATTTGAGATTATACTCTGTAATCTTGTGGACAGATACTTTCTTCCATACTTTACACGTGCAAATTAGGCTAAACACTTCACGTGGTTGTTCTGACGTTCACAAAGTAGGACAACGTGTATAAATCCAAAAGTAAGTAGCGCTAAGACCCTATCATATAGTGTGTAAAATATCATAAATGTGAACTTAGTATTGAAAGACATAATTATATAGCTTTAAAAAGTGACCGATTAGCAATTTTGTTAAGTATATATTGTATGAAACGCCAATAAAACATCGCTTAAACGGGCTCTTAAGTATTAAGTTCTGGTATCAAAATCGCCCCCTCCTGTGTCAAATCCTAATGACACAGCTGAACTATATAAAGTCAGTATGGTCCTCTTGTTCAAGCATTTTGATCACACAAATGATGCTTGATGGGTAATTGAATAAAATGCACCGCTTCAAGACAAGTTTACACGAATTTCTTTAATGTAAACTGGTAGCAATTAGATCACAGTGTTGATTTAGTTGATCTAGACAAAAGCCAAATGGTGAGAAGGAATTGTTTGTATCAAAAAGACAACATCTGCCTTAAGAAAGTGAGCTATATCGTATGATATTAGATCCACATAGCATATTACAAGAGAAATGAGCCGCTTGAAATTTGACAAACACTGCATACCTCTTGTATGATCAGGAGAGAGTTATGTTTGCAGCTGCAGTTAAGTTTCTGAAATCATATCCAATATTATCTCGATGTAGGTGAAATGTTGAACTAGCACTACTGGTCTGCCCGATATAAGTTTATAATGTGACGGATTAAGGTATCATGGCATGTGTCTATGGACTTATATCATGGTTTGGCTGCACTATAAATGTACCTGTCTCAAGAAGGCACTATCTCCTTATAGCTGAAAAACTGTTGGTGAGACGATAAACCAAATTCACTCATCCAATACGTGTTGATTCTCCAGAAAGCAGACACAAGATATTGAAGACGAACTGGTGTCAGAACTTACGTCGTATATGATTCAATATCCTTGCCATTGAAGAGTATGCAGATTAACTAAGAATTGTAACAAATGACTTAGCCATAAAATGACAATGAATTCATAAATTCAAAGGACAAAGGTAACGAAACGCTTTGTTGAGGAAAGCCTTTTGCCATGTAAGGACCGGAATGTCAGATTTCACTGATATTTTCACCTCTATTTGATACGGAAAGGATTATGTTCTAGAGACAGCAAACATACCGTATCAAATGCTGACTGGTCTACTATACAGTGGACTTGGAAGAACACTTTACCATAAGCAAGTGTCTATGCTGATAACGGTTGCTAGGATATTCAGCCATTCTATATCAGGTTGTTACAGCAGAAACAATGTGTTCACAAATGTAGGCAACAGCTGAACTACTGCCTACATTATTATTGATTAGCAAGCCTTTCTTGTTGACATTGTGAAAACACAGAAAGGTACTACATTTGAAGATTGTATTTGTGTTTTAATAAACATGTCAATTGTTATAGGATGCCAATCAAATCTGAGACGTGTAAGAGAAGTGCTAAGGGCATCTGACCCAGTAGGGTGTTATTTGCTGTTATAAGGTACCCCTGCCAGTTGATTTGAGCAATTCCCGGTAACAGGACTGACCTGTCAGTAGCTCTCTCTGAGCAGGTTGTTGAGCTTGATCAACATGACCAAGTCAAAGTTGTGGCTGGTGGGTTCTCTGATGAGCAAAAAGGCAAAGGCCGAATCAAAAAAGCCTGAGGTAGACACGTAAGTAGCCCAGCTTGACATGAGGAGGATATCAACGGATTATTTTACTCTTTTCTTAGAAGCGATGTTGACAAAAAAAAGTTGTTTTAGTCAGATACGCTAATGTTTTGATTCTTCTACTGTCTCACTTCCATCCAATTACTACACCAAAATCTGACACAAGAGGGGTCACAGAAACGAGTAAAATATTCCTGCTCACACTATGTTGTATGACAAAACTATCTTAGAAACCATTCCAGTCGTGCACGCTTTAAATCGTGGTGATTGACATCCTTCTTCTCTAGCCAAAGCAAATAGACAGCATACAATTTTTTTGCAAAGCATCATGGAATGCTGCCAAGCTTTGTAAATATAAGTTTTCAAGAAACAAACGCTCACGATTTATCTGATAAAAAGTACAATATAGAACGCTTTGACTCGTTAAACAACTGTCAATCTCGTCTGTTTCTCGAGTCCCCTTCTCCAGAGTCAGTCATAGTGATGCACTATCATTATATGTGAAGCGTTCTCATTTCCATGCATTAGAGTAGAGTGCATATCAATGGCTTTCAATCTTAATGATATTTACACCAATACCCAGACCAATAACTTGTGCGGAATATCCAGGTTACTACGACATCTTCCACTATGAATAGGAACTGTATTTGATATTTTGAATGCTGTATGTCAATTACAACTAACCAAGAGTAACTACAGTAGTGAAAACTGTATTCTTTAAAACCATGTTTGTGCCAAAACAACGAAGTCTATGGTAAAACAAATTGAGACAAGAATAGACACCAGTTTTATCAATCTCCAACATAGTTCACACGAAGATTTAAATACATGGTCAAACTTTTCCAAAAGGAGTTATTTTCAACATTTTATTGAATTTCGAAAGCATTTACTACCGTTTAAACAGGAGAGAAAACAGTTTCCCACTGTAACAGCTTTGTTAAGATTGTTGTCTAACCTAAGTCAGTCATTGATTATGCTACTGTAACATATTAGATAGTAACTTAAGTAGATCATGATGCATTGTACTAAACTTACTTTAAATGCAAACACTTTCCTTATCCACAAATTTCGCTTTGGTTATTGTGTACCTAAAAATGATTCTCTAGTTTTTCCGAGGTCCGAGGTATATAAGTGATATGTACTGGGCATACAAATGAACCATGGGCTCCATTGAACAAGAGTTTGGCATCCCCCGGTGACCTCTATATCCGCTTCTCTCTCTCTGATGTCCAATTAGCCCAATTTGCCCAAGGTTAGCACATTTGGACAAAACTTAAACCAACCTGATTTTCACTTTGGTTACAATGGCAACAGAAAGTCTGCATGGAATCAATTTTTAAAGAGATTGACCCAAAATATAGTGTTCTACAGTTTGTTGTAATCAGCCATGTGGTTTAGGCGAGGAAAATGTATGGTGTATTTGATCCAAGAAATACTGAATAGAATAACGAAAAATTAGCTTTTTGGTGGCAATTTTTGTAGGGTATTTTTACTCAAGTTTGGCCTTAAACTTCATTGGAGATGGGAATAGGCAACAAACTGGATTCAAATCACTTTAATTATGGTTAAAAGGGGTCTGTCAATAATCAATAAAATATCTTAGCTTTGGGCCATGTGATTTGTTTACAATTTTTTTTTTTTTAAGATTTCTCTATTTTTACTTTGGATGCTATGGCAACCAGACATCTTCATGTTACCAATTTTTTGAATGAGAATCACTCAAGGAACATTTCTGTAACTATTTGTTGTGATAAACCATATAGGTTAGGAGAAGCAGATGTATTAGGGATATTTGATCCCAAAAAGACCGGATATTATAGCGAAAAATTGCGTTTTGGCGGCCATTTTGTTCTTTACAATTTTTGGGCTTTTAAGGCATCGAAGAGGTTGACAGGCACCCTAAATGGATTCAGCACACTTAAAACCTTTTCCTTATGCGCGCGTGTAAGCGCGTGTTTCATTATTCCCTCATGGGAACGTTATATCGCGACTTTATCTATTACCTGATAAGCGCGGCTTTCCGCGGCTTATCAATTACCTGATGAGAGCGGGTTAGAGCGAGTCTTCTATTTAACGGCTAAAATCTCACTATTCTACTGAAATTTTACTGTCCGGGTGTCTAAACATTTAAAGTGTGTTCAAACATCTTCCGAAATCCCAAATCTTATTATAGGGCTACACAAAACAATTGCATAAAAAGAGGCTTCGTTCGATAGGTGTGACCTAATGTTGATCGGTGATTTCCGTAAGATGTGCATATGATACTGCACGCACTACCCGTCACTTTTCGGAAAGTACGATCTATGTCGATTTATGAAATATGCAGATAAATTATTACACGAAAGGTTCTAGCTGTTCCTGAGGTAAACATCTAAATATAGTTGACCAATGAAAGCGTGGAATTCCATAGAGCACGCTCCTCAATCATGTTATCTACAAATATCACAGGGAATCCGCTTGACCGTTGCGTCACACACCGGATGCGGTGGTAATAAAGCTTCGGCTCGTGGGCAATAAAGCTTCGGCTCATCAAAAGTAAGTATAATCCTAGGTTGTAGATCGAAATATCAATCAACTAATTAACCAATCAAGTAAATCGCATCTGCAAGTCTGTGACATTTTTTTCTGTCCCATCTCGCAACTCGGCGTCTCGTCTAGATCCAAACTGAACAAATGAAACAAAAAACTGAGCTGTGAAGCATTATGGATCCTGATGAGAACCAAGCTACTCGGGGTATCATCTACATCTAAATATCTTGTGTAAAACTATTATGAAAGGAAAAATTGAATAATTCTAAGGTGTCAAACAGTTTGGATCCTGATGCAGTGCCGATCTACACGACGTCTGATCAAGATTCGAACTGATTGCGTAGGAATTCACATGAAAACAAAATTCTAACAGATATCGAACATATTCGACGCCGGGTCACTCAGCATTGTGATCGGGATCCAAACTGTCTGAATTTATATGAAGAAACATTTCGTTCTAAAATTGTAAATCTGTTTAGATCTTGATCCGATGGCGAACTACTCGGCGTCTCATCTCCATACAAATCGCTTGTGTAAAACTATAATGAAAAGTAATTTAATTTATTCTAAGGAGTCAAACAGTTTGGATCTGGATGCAGTGCCGATCTACACGGCGTCTGATTAATATTCAAACTAGTTGCTTAGGAATTCACAAGAAAGAAAATATTCTAGTAGATTTCAAACAGTTGCGACACCGAGTCACTCAGACGTTACGCACGGTGTCGGTACCAATTTCAAAATTGCGACGACATCGCGGGTTCATTACATCGAAACAAGAAATATATTTGACGTATCGTCATGGTTTATACCTCAAAACAACCGCATTGAAAATCTCTATCCAAATACGATATTGAAATTGTAAAGAAAGTCTATGCCTTGTAGAAGTATGCAATTGAAAAATGAAAATAACGTCAAAACTGCGTGTAGACGCGTAACAAAACGTGACGGCTCATATCGTAAAAATTAATACACCGAATCCTATTATACATGAAATCGTCCAATATTTTGTTAAAAGTTACCGTCTATATGTACGTATAATGACATAATGTTGTTCTAACGGTATCATATGCAGAAATCAAAACATAGTGATAGATAAATGCATAAAACCCTGTAGACACTCCCATATTGTGCAGAAAAAAAGAGGGGTGAGTTTTAGCTTTATGTTTTGTTATAAAGAATTATTAATCATTAGAATCAAAAAAGGCATTTTTGAATATGGTCTCAAACCATTGTTTATGGAAATATAATTGTTTTTAAAATTCTATTGTATATGCCCGAGAAATTTCTATTTTTGTAGCGTCTACAGAAATGTCCCTAAATCTAAAATGCAACGTAATTTACGTCAAATTTAAAGGTTATTAATGTTTAAAGGGTACAACGCAACCGAACAGATGGGAAATCTTAATTATTATCATTGTTTTCTAAATAGCATTTTATTTTTGTTTACAGATCTAATGCCAGTGTGATGGTTAATAATCTTACATTATACATACTTTTGTTTGTATTCCGTCTACAAAAATGTCCCCAAAAACGTAAAATTGTCGGGTTCGACGTCAAATTTGAAGGTACGACTGATACATCAGAAAAATAAGACAGCATGTGACGGATAATTTATGACTTTATGACTATAAAAGGTGAAAAAAGATCCGGGAAAATTATCATAGTTCATTTAGATATTTTAGATAACTGTATTTGTTAACATACACGAACATGAAAAAGTAAAAAAGCCGATAGTTGGTCGTTCGTTCGTTAACGTCTTATATTTGACTGATCATTTTTTACTCACTCCCACTACTTTCTCGTCCTGCTGTCTGTATGTCTTTCCTCCTTTCTTGAAAAGCAGTTATAGATAGCTCGACTGATAAGGTGAAGTTGTTTGTTTGTTTGTTTGTTTCGTTCTTTCTTTCTTTCTTGAAAAAGAGCTACAGATAGATCGACTGATCAGTAAATTTTATTCTTTATTTATTTCTCTGTTTGGTTTTTTGCTAGTTTCTTTCTTTAAAAGCAGTTAGGCCTATAGATAGTTCCACTGGTGAGATGAACTTGTTTCTTGCTTTAATTTTCTTTTTTTTTCTCTCTCTCTCTCTCTCTCTCATTTTCTTTCTTTTTTTTCTTTCCTTTTCTTGAATAAAAAGTTATAGATACACCGACTGATGAGATGAATTTGTTTATTGACCTATCTGTTTTTGTCTTTCTTTGTTTATATCTTTCCTAAAAAACAGTTGAGGAAAGATCGATTGATAATGTGATTTTCTTCCTTTCTCTCTCTCTCTCTCTCTCTCTCTCTCTCTCTCTCTCTTGAAAAGCAGTAATATATAGATCGATTGACAACGTGAATTTATTTGAAATTCAGATTTAATATAAAGAACTTCCCGTAAAAGAACAATGCAAACAAACACTGTTAGAAACAGAATGCAGCTGAGTAGAGTAAAAAAAAATACAATATTTACATTATAAACATGCTCATGTTTATTTAGTTCTGTTTATCTTCCCGTGTAATAACCAAGTTTTGAGACTAAAAACAGAGTAAGCGACGTTGCCGTCGATTTTGACGTTTTTTACGTTACGGCAATTGGTACCGACACCGTGCGTAACGTCTCAGCATTGTGATCGACATACAAGCTGTCTGAATTTATATCATAATAAGAGAAAAATAATTCGTTCTAGAAGCGTAAAACAGTTTAAGACCTTGATAAGATCGCGAGCTACTCGGCGTTTCGTCTACACAGAAACTGTTCGATCACACAACAAAATAAGTGAGAAAAATGCACAGTTTGTGTAGATTCTGGAGTTTTACTTAATGCATAATAAATGAAAAAGAGACAAATGCAAGGTATGACGCACGTATTGCAAACTATGTAGTCTCAGGTTAGCAGTCGTTCCTCAAATACGGCGCCTGATCAGGGTCGACACCGTTTGCAGTGACATAGAAATAAATATAGCTGATTCTGGTAGAATACTCGGTATCTGAGCTGTGTCAATGCTTATATCCAGATTAGACTCCGAGTTACTGAGAATCTGAACTGTATCAATGCTTATATCTAGATCAGAATCCGAGTTACTGAGAATCTGAGCTGCATCAATGCTTAGATCCAGATCAGACTCTGAGTTACTCGGCGTCTGATCTAGATGTAGGTTTTGGAAATGCTATAATAGGCCTGTTAAGATACACATTTTGGGCAAATCGTTCAAATTGTGACAATATTCTGAAATTTGGCACAGTGATTTATTGGGGTGTCAAAAATATGAAATGGAAGGGTAGCCCAAAATCTGAGCGGGTGAAGGCGGCCATTTTGGAATTCAAAATGGCAGACCCTAAATTTAATGTTTTTAGACGTATCTTTTCTAAGAATGCACATAGAGTTCTGATTTTAGGTGCAAAATATATGCTATTGGCGTCTACAAACTTTGGTACAACTTATACTTTGCTTGCATGACAGCCATTTTTAATTCCAAGATGGCGGCTGTTAATAAATTGTTTCAATGTGTATTGCGAAAGCCATATATTATAGTGCTACAACTGAAGCCCAATAGCATGCTTAAATCTGACACAAACTTGTATCCCTCTGTAGAAAAAGGTTTCTAAATACCGAAATGTGTGTACAAGTTTGTATATTATGAATCGTGTTATCTGTGGGGCAACATTGATATTCAAGATGGCTTCCAAGATGGCCGCTACAATCATTAGATATCACGAACATACTATATATTTCATTTTTTGTCTTATGGTTCGACTAACAGTGAGGACAATGAAATTTGAACATTACAAGAGAGTCATATTAATCATGCGAGCAAAACTTTCAAATTCGCGTCCAAGATGGCCGCCAGATGCGTAAATAATATCACGCCCACACTTATTAAAATTACAATTATTTAGATAGTTTTACTAAGGGTGATGGCAATTTCAACATAGTCATTATATTCACTAAATGTGTATAAAGGCTGATTAAATCTTATACTACAAACAAGATGTTTAAAATGGCGTCCAAGATCGTCGCTAAAAATATAAAATATCACGAAAACACTTTCTATTAAATTTGAGTTGATGGTTTGACTAAAAAGATGCTAACGCACATTGGACAGTACAAAGAGCATAACATGATGTTCACTAAATGTGTATTGAGATAGTATTATTCCCATGCTACTAACCCAATTGTCAAGGTGGCGACCAAGATGGCCGCCAAAGACAGAAAATGTAACGAGCATACTATTTCATCTTCATGTATTTTCTAATGGTCTGACTAAAAGTAAGGACAATGGACTTTGAACCTTACCAAAAGAAATATATTATTCCCAAAGCGTGGATCAATACCGTTTAATCTTTCTACTCCCATACAAGTATGCAAGATGGAGTCCACGATGGCTGCCACAGCTATAGAATATCAAGAACTACTATAAATGTCTTTTTATGGTTTGACTTAAAGTGATGAAAATAGACTAAAACATAACAAAAGTGATAAATTATTTGTTTCATGTGTATAACATCTCTTTATTCCTTCCACTGCGAACAAATATACAAAATGGCGTCCAAGATGACCGCCACACCATTAACCTACAATATCACTGGCATACAGACTATTACAACTTGTTCATTATGGTTTGACTAAAAGTGATGACAATTGACTTTGACCATAACAAGAGTGAGGTATATTTAAATAATGTGTTAATCCTTTTACTTATAACAAGTATTAAAGGTGGCGTCCAAGCTATATTATCCGGCTGCATAGCACAGTGGTAGAGCGTGCGCTTACAGCTCAGGAGAACGCAGTTTCAAATCACGGCCGAGTCAACCCACAGACATTAAAAAATTGGTAGTAAAGGCTTCCCTTCTTGGCGCACAAGATTTTGGGTTAGCATAACGAATGGTTCGTCGGTAAAAGGATAAAGTGACCTGCTAGGTTCAGTCCGTAGTGCACCTCATAATTTCCCCCTCTCATAAGCATCTTTCTTGATGGAGAGAAGTTATAATAAGAAAGAAAGAAAGACGGCCTAAAAAAAAAATAGAGTATCATAGAACATAAAAAAGAGACATGGTATTCATTTAATGTGTATAGCAACTGTTTAATCATGTTTATTGGAGACACGTTATTCCAGATGCTGGCCAAAATAACCGCCTCTCCTTAAACCTAAATATAATTAACATACTTTATGACAATTGTTGTCTCATGGTTTGACTAAAAGTGATAAAAATAGACTTTGAACATTACAAAAGAAACATACTAACAAATTACTGTATAGAAAGGCTGTTCAATACTCTGCTGCAAACAAAATTATTGTCTGCTAATGTTCGTCTTTGGTCCAAATCTGAAATTACTTTATATTTGTTCGTTGTAGTTAAAATGTTTCCTGTGAGTAACAAGGTTTGACCTCTCGTGAGAAGCCTAGTTACTAAACGTCTCACCTACATAAAAGCTGTTTGCATATGATATATAGCGTCATAAACTGAATGATAATGATTAAAATTAGATGATACACCAACAGACCGAGAAATTGTATTGGACAACTTCTACAGTGTACTTCAGGCAGTTCTGAATGATATCAGAAGACATGATGGCATACTGCTATTGGAAGACTTCAACGCATGCGTTGGAAGGAAAATGGCTTGCTGAGAGGATTCCTCGGTTGACATGGAACAAGCAACTTTACAGATAACGGTGAAATATTTATTTGACTATTTGAAGACGTTAACTTCACCATAGACGGCACACAAGAATATCCACAAGTTCAAGTTGTCATCGCCTGACGGAAACATCAATACTCAATTAGAACACATTATCTCTAACAACAAAAGGCGGTGTGAATTAAAGATAATCGAGCGATCGAACAAGAAAACGTTGTATTGAACTTAACCTAGCAGTGGAAAAGCTGAACTTCACGCTGAGGTTGGAAGAAACAAATGACGAAGTTTTGATGTCTCCAAATTGATAGATCCGACAGTTAAGGATAGTTTCAATGTCCTGCTGAAAACCTAATTCAGTATTGTTAAGAAGGACAAAGTTATCACTATTGACAGCTTCAGAAAAGCCATATCTGAGACAGACCATTGTTTTCAAAACAGTACAAATGTTGAGTCGATATCTGCAGACACTTTTGAAGGCAATAAAGGGGAGAAAACAGTTGAATGTTCATTTTCTAGATTTGATGGTCAATGACGCAAGGCGAAACCTATTTACAACTAGGGGTAAGACAATAGCGAATATTACCCCCAACATCTGCTGCATAAAACATGTCAGGCGATCTATCATGCAAGCCAGAAAGTTGTATAACTGTCTAGATTGCCATAGAGTTGACCATGACCAAGTGAATTTGGGTGGATGAAGGAGGAAAATAATTAGGCTTTCTGCCTAAACTTTCAAAGTTACCAAGGCGTTAATTCGTAGTTGACAGAATGACTAGGAAACTGTAAATGTAGAGAGAACATGCACCGAGTTGTGCGGTTGCCAGTAGAAATGTTAGACAAGACCTAACAATGGGTGAAGTTCTGGTATCTCTATAAGTGATGTCAATATTTGTTTGTCACCGATGCTAATAAACAGCTATAATGTTTATATTCATTTGTTTGAGATTATAATGGTGGTCATCTTTGATTTCAAAATAGCCACCATTAAATCATAATGAAGATTGCAATTGCCTGTATAACTATTTTTAACTATTGCAATATCCTGTATTACTTTTTTTTAACTATTATGCTACTCACCGTAATAGAGGCTCTAGAGCTCAGATATGCCTTCAAATATAATTTTAACGACCTTCTTGAAATTCGAATAGCCACATACAATAATAGTATAAGTTACACCAGTATGATTGCTGACTCAAAGTAGAAGCTCATAGAACAGGAGTAAAACGGTCTTAAAAACATTTAGTGAAAAGCATATCATCTGTGTACTGTCCAAAGTGCATTGTCATCTTTTGTTTAGTCAAACAATTAAACAAATTGTAAAAGACAGAATTTTCATTATTTTTTTTTGTATTCATATAGCCGCCATCTTGGACGCCATTTCGAATACCGGTATTTTGCTCGTAGATTTGACCGGTCTAAGCAGTTTAAATGGAATACTGTGACTGTGTTGTAATGTTCAGCGTGCATTGCTGTCACTTTAGTAAAACCATTAGAAAAAATTGTAAAAGTGAGTATGTGCGTGATAATTTTACACTTCTAGCAGCCATCTTGGACGCCAATTTGAACATCTTGTTCGTAGTATAAAATTCAAACAGTCTTTATACATATAAAGGTTATATTGTGATTGTGGTTTGTAATATTCAGGGTGCATGCTTTCACCTTTTTAAAACTATTAAAATAAGTGTAATAGTAAGTGTGTTTGATATTTTTACGCTTCTGGTGGCCATCTTGGACGTCATTTTTAATATTTTGGTCGCAGGAGTAGGGTTAAATGGACAGTATTTATATAAAGGGAATAATTTGACTATTTTGTAATGTTCAAAGTTCATTGTCCTCACTGTAAGTCGAACCATAAGAAAACAATCGTAATATAAAGTAAGTTCATGATATTTAATGCTCGTGGCAGCCATCTTGGAGGCCATCTTGAATAGCTATGTTGGCTCACAGATATCACGTTTCATAATAAACAAATTTGTACACACATTTTGGTATATATAAACCTTTTTCTACAAACGGATACCAGTATGTGCCAGATTTGAGCATGCTATCGGGCTTCAGTTGTAGTACTTTAATATATGACTCTACGAAATACATATTGAAACAATTTTTTAACAGCCGCCATCTTGGAATTAAATATGGCTGCCATGCAAGCATAGTATAAGTTGTACCAAAGTTTGTAAAACCCAAAAGCATATATTTTGCACCTAAAATCAGAACTCTATGTGTATTCTAAGCAGAGATACGTCTAAAAACATTAAATTTAGGGTCTGCCATTTTGAATTTCAAAATGGCCGCCTTCTCCTGCTCAGATTTTTGGCTACCCTTCTATTCCATATTTGTGACACCCCAATGAATCACTGTGCCAAATTTCAGAATATAGACACAATTTTAACGATTGTTTCTCTTATCGGGTCTTCTACTATTCTATTGGAGAAAGCAGTAATATCGTTACTCCGTGCGGTTTATCGGCTTAGTAAAATAAATCTAAGTAAAAATATATTGGAAACATATTGATTGTGTCGTTTTAATCCAATTGCATTCTACTTATTCATACTTCAAATTGTATAAAAAATACACCGTTAGAAAGGGAATTTAATTGTCTACAAACTTTACAGTACACAATTATGCTTTTGTGAAGCAAACAAGCAGTTATAAGGACTTGAAAATAACAGGTACCATAAATCTAAGTGTCAGTAATAAAAAAGATTGGAAATATATTGACTTGTATCGTTTTAAACCAGTGGCATTCTACTTATTCATACTTCAAATTGTATGAAAAATACACCGTGAGAAAGGGAATTAAATTTTCTTTAAACTGTACATTTATACTAGTATGCTATTGTTAATGAAAAAGGCAGTTAATAGGGCTTGAAAATGACACGCGTCAAATTCACACTAATTTTCCAATATTTCCAATTAGGTGTATTGGTGAGAGTGTGTACTCTTATCAGACAGATACTGGCTATAGATAGCCCGATAACTTTTATCTATATCCCTGGCATATATACTCAAACGCAATGAAAATGCACCAGCCGTAAAAGTTTAGTTAATTTGTTTCTGTGAAAGAACTTTTGAAATTTCTTTTTAATGAGACAATGGTGAAGCATTTTAACACACATTGTAACAACAGTACCTGGAACATTCATGGTAAGTTCTACAAAGTAATGTCTTAAACAAGACAGGTAGAATATCAAAAGTCACAAATTTCAGATTCTGGTAAGACTACCCACTTCATTAACCACGGCCTGGCAATCGGTTCGTGTACCGCGGACCACACGCTGTATTCGATATTGTGGAATACCATTCCACTCCTGTACTTGTGCGTCAATCACATCATGACGGCTCTGAATTTGCAGAACGCCGTTGTACACACGACGTCCAAACTGGTCCCACATGTACTCAATTGGTTCAGATCAGGCGAAAATGCCGGTCAATGAAGAATATGATGTTGTTATTGGCTACAAACGTCGTTTGTAGCTAATAACTTTCGTTGAAGTCACTCTAGCTGAATGGGAGGTTGCGTTATCTTGCTGTTAAATCATGACGTAAGGGTGACGTTGACGTTGGGCGTCAATTAAATGTCCCATAACTTTGACGTTGGTATCTAATTTTCGCGGCTTTTTATTCATGTATAGACAGAAGTTTCTTTTAGGGCTAAAATGAATCAGTACACATGAATACTACACTGATAATACAAATATGGGCATGTGTACGGACGGCACGTTGACGTTATTGTGTTGTTACATCACAAACAAAAAAGCATTAGCAGTGTGTACCTATGCAAGACATAAGCTTGGTTGAATAACGAACATCAGAAACTAAACCTAGTTGGAAAAAAAATTCATATTTTAGGAGTGGTGCGTTTTCATTGCGTTTGAGTATACGTCTATGGGGTAATTGCTATCAGGTAAAGGGTTAATTATGATAAAAGGTGGCCTGTCAACTTTTCCCTAAAAATGCCTCTAACGTTTTTTAGGAGCATATTTATGAGATTTCCGACTAGTCTATATGTAAAGTTTCGATTTTTGCTAAATATCTATTGACCGCGGTAGAAATATTATGACCGGGGATCGATACATTTACGGGGTCATTTTATTCCATTACAGCGGGATGGACTCCGGTTGAAAATTGCTTAATATAAAGAATCAAAGTAAGCCGGTCGTCGCTCGGGTATCGAACTAGTCGCTTTTAAATGTGAACATATTGGTCATGCTGGCCGATATTTCGCCGATCTATGAACGCCGACAGATGTCTCTAAAAAGACATGACCTACGTGCACGATTAAAAATTACTGTGAAATTAGTATGCCCCCACACCACTTGTGGTGATGGCTATATAGGACTCACGTTGTCCGTCAGGTAGTCCGTCGATCCGTCACATTTTGCCGGTACATTTCTCTTTCTCTTGAAATATGTTTATGATACCATCTTCAATCGTAGTTTCAATATCAGTGTTATATGGGGATACTCATTCACAGGTTCCATAACTCTTGCACAACATTTGACAAAACCATGCCCCCTTTTAACTTGAAATTGTGTCTCTTAATTGAGACATGTTTCTTTGAACATGCCATTTTCTAGAAAATATTTCATGATATTTATTGTTCGAAATTGTGTTCCTTTATATGCACACTATTCTATGTACATGTTATTTTCTTTTAAGCTTTCTATGACAGTGTCTTGAAACTCGACACATTATGTGTTTTTTTTGCAGATTCTACTTAAATTAACATAACTCGTGCACAGAAAGTTGATACATAAACCCTTTAATGTGTTCATTAAAAAGATTGAAATCTCAAGGGTTTAAGTATTCTCATTATACGTTCTCAACTTTAGCGCTCTCACTCTGTCTGTCTTTGTGTCTCTCTCTTTCGTTTTATAACGGCGACATGCATTGAACAGCCACCTACCTTCGTTGATCTGAACCATGCTGCAATTACTTGTCGCTTAATACGATATCGACTGCATTACACATGTGACTGTTTGTTAGCCAATAAAATTTCGAGTTCAAAAGTAATACAGTCGCGCTTTGTATTAAACGAAAGAATATGAGTAAGGGACCATATGATATATACAGTAAAGCTTATATTGAAAAGTTTAAGATGAAATCAATTGACCGGTGAAATCGTCTCCTATATAATGCCTAACTCTTATACCGTGAGAGTTATTTCCCTTTCTCACATTTTCTTTTCCCGCTAAATACGCTTGTAACTTGTCTGACACAGTTGTCTTCTTCATTTCAGAATAAATTTGAAATCTCCCGAGCCTGTCACGCTGAACCATTCAACCTACTTTGAGCCATGGTCTCCTGATTTTAGGGATGCCGTCTTAACCCAAGAAGAACTCGCCTCGATGTATCTGGTGTGCTTAAATGATGACAACATTCCCGAACTCTGTAGCTGGGTACCCTGTATGAATAACAACCCACACAAATTTGAAAATGGCGTTTAACGGACCACGAACTGCATTGTTTTTCTAAACGAATCGAATGTAACTTGCAGTTTGTCGCGATTGAGCTGGGTTATCAACAAACGCAAATAGACAGTTTGAAAGAGACGTACTCTCAGCATTTAAAAAAAATACTGTATGTAATGTTGTACAAGTGGTACGAAACGGTGATTAATTACTCTGACGAAAATCCCAACTGGCTTCTAGCTGCCGCTTTTACGGGTGTCGGTGATACTTGTACTGCCATAGAGATATTGGGCATTAATGACTTGTTAAACACTGTGAAAACGCTTCAACCGCGTGAAGACACGGAGTTACGTATACGTCAAATTCGTTTTTGAAAAGAAATTGATCAACAACGTCAAGTGTAGAATGGATATGAACTGTCAGCCAGACCTGAGAACTCTTTCACTTCTACGGGAATGTTAATAATCGATGGTAAAGTGAAAATCGTGTCGGAAGCAAATGAGTACGCAAGAATCATTCAACATCACAACAACATTTAAAATTACAAAAAAAAAAACAACAAAACCGGATCAGAGAAATGAACAAAGTTTATAAGAAGGAGAAAGTTGTTGACAGTATGATCAGTTATCAATACCAACGAGAATGTATCGCTGCAACTTCTGCCAAAATTCGTACGTTTGGTCTCACGGCCTAAAAAGGTCTCTACATCATAAGCACAACTTTCAGTCGCAGAACGCCCAGTATCGAGTCCAGCAGCAGGAACAGCAGCAGCAAAAACAGCAGCAGCAGCAAGCAGCAGCAAGCAGCAGCAAGCAGCAGAAAAGCAGCAGCAGCAAGCAGCAGCAGCAGCATCAAGCAGCAGCAGCAACAATTCAGCAGCAAGCAGCAGCAGCAACAGCAACAAGCAGCATCAGCAGGAACCATTCGCTTTTCAACACCCTTTTACTTGCATCGTGAGCTGACGTATTTCTTGCGACAAGACGCAATTCCTCTCTTAACTCTTGGGGAAAGCGCTGGAAAAGATACGCCCGTCTCCGCAACGTATTATCTGGTTATACAAGCGATGGCAGCCGCTGTACAACGACATTCGGAGAACCGTCATCCCGAAGGTGGAGTTTATTCGAGGTGTTCCGCTGAACCTGGAGAAAGACGACTTTCTAGACCCCGACGTCTGCAATCTGTTCGCGTTGGACGACATGGCGACGGAAGCGGCCAAAGATCCGAGAGTCACCGACCTGTTCACCGAAGGCAGCCACCATAGAAATGTATCGGTCATCGCTCTCAATCAGAACCTGTACTACATGTACAGCAAGGATCCCACGCAGCGAAGAAATTGCCATTACCTGGTGTTGTTCAAAAATCCCGTGGACAGACAACAAGTCATGATTCTAGCCAGACAAATGTACCCGACCAATCCTCAACATCTGCTACGTCATTTCGACGAGGCCGTCAAACAGGCCTACGGTTACTTGTTGATCGACTTGAAACCAACCACGCCGGATCACAGGCGCATGCGCGCGAATGTACTGAAAGAGGTCCAAGTCGAGAACTCGCCGGAAGTCCACAACCCAACGGAGCCTTATCTACCGCCTATCCACTCGCCATATTGCGAGGATTGCGGATCGAAGCTATCGAACGTCCATTACCGACTGACAACTACGAAGATGTAAGCAATATCCAAGTCAACAGAGAAAGAAGGAGAGAAGTCGGAAGGGAGGAGAGAGAGAGAGGAGGGAATACAAGTGCAACGAGGAATTGATCGAAAAGAGCCTCACACTGCAAGAGCTGCAAGTAGCAATGAAGAAGCTCAAAGCCAAGAAGTCACCGGGACCAGATGGTATCACAAACGAAATGCTGACCCACCTAGGGAGCTTTGCTACAAAAACTCTACTAGATCTGTACAATCTCAGCTGGAGAGGATTGGAAGGAAGCAGTCATGACTCCAATCCTTAAACGTGGAAAGGATAAGAAAAAAGCTGCCAGCTATCGCCCAATCAGTCTCACCAGTGTTGTTGGGAAGGTCATGGAGAGCGTAGTAAACCAACGTATGAGATGGTATCTGGCGACCAACAGTCTTTTGGCACACCAACAAGCTGGATTCAGAATGTTCAGATCAACAGAGGATCAGACGACCTACCTTGCTCAAGAGATAGAAGATGCCTTTCAGGAGAAAAAGATCACTCTGGTGGCATGGGTAGATCTCCAAAGAGCTTTTGACAGGGTATGGACGGATGGTCTTCTGGTGAAACTACAAAGGAATGGTGTGGGAGGTTATATGTATAAGTGGCTAAAATCCTACCTTTTCAACAGAAGAGCAAGGGTCAGCCTTGACAGTTCGAAGAGCCGCAAATTCCTGCAGAGACACGGTGTACCTCAAAGAGAAGTACTATCTCCCACTCTCTTTCTCCTCTTCATAAATGATATTGTTGCAGAACTGCCGAAAGGAGTCAAAGCTGCCTTATACGCAGATGATCTAGTCCTTTGGTGCTCTGAGGAATATTCAACAACTGCCCAGTACCGGATGCAGGAAGCAGCCAACAGGCTTACAACATGGGCAGATGAATTGTGCGTCCAGATAAACACTGAAAAGTCCTGTACCACCCTTTTCTCATTGTCACCAAAGCAGACGGCCAGAACAACCAAGCTTTGCGGGATACCTCTTGCCCAAGTGGAGGAGACTACATACCTCGGAGTCACTTTTGACAAACGGCTTACATGGAAAGCCCACCTAACCAAGGCTGAAACCAAGGCAAGAAAAAAACTTTGCATACTGCGCAAACTCGCTGGAACTAGTTGGGGAGCACATGAAAAGATACTTAGGACAGTATACCTTGGGACAATAAGACTTAACCTAGAATATGGTTCCTCTACATGGATGACAAGTGCCAAAACAAATCAGATGAGGTTAGAGAAAGTCCAAAATCAAGCACTCAGACTAATCACTGGTGTCATGAAGTCTACTCCGATCAAAGCAATGGAGGAAGTTACCGCCATCCCACCACTTGCAAAGAGAATAGAGACAAAAGCTCTCATACAAGCCAGCAAATACCAGTACCTTCCTGACTATCCTATGAAGGTAAAACTTGGCCATCTTACAAAAAACCGTCTAAAAGATCAAGCTTCGTTCACGAATCAAAGAGACTGCTTCGACACCATGCCTCTGAACTTGGGCACTCAACGGCAACATTCAGTGCAACAGACATTCCTGAACCATGGACGTACAACCTCTCAAATCTGTCAACAAACGTCACTGTGCCTGGACTTCCTGAGGATATGGATGCAAATGCCAAACGATCCCTGACACTAGCCATGATCGAGGACCGATACCCTCCCGAAACATGGACCCGAGTATATACTGATGGCTCTTGAACAGCAGCAATCAAATACGGGGGCGCTGGTATCTACATCTCATACACCACTGGAAGGATAGAATCAGTGAGCATACCAGCAGGAAGACACTGCACAAACTACAGAGCAGAAGTGGAGGCCATATTACAGGCCATATCAACTATTGAGGACACGACTGAGATCTGCACCCATGTAGTTATCCTGACAGATGCTCTGTCAGTTCTTCAAGCCTTTGCAAGCTCTAGGTTACCAGACATGTCCAGAGCACTCCACAACATCAGCCAAGACAGAGTTGTGTGCCTGCAGTGGGTGCCAGCTCATTGTGGTGTTCCAGGGAATGAAAAAGCTGACAGTTTGGCAAAGGCTGGAGCCACAGGAGACCAGCCACTGAATACAGTCTCGCACCAGGAGAAATCAACAGCTATCAAGACTCTGATGAAGCCACCAACCAGAAAAGATGATTACCGACTTCTCGACAGATGGGAACAGGTAATCATCTTCAGGCTTCGCACTAGGCATAACCGGCTCAATGCCCATATGTACAACAAGTTTAAGCTGTCCCCATCTCCCCTGTGCAACTGTGGCCAAGAACAGCAGACAACAGAGCATCTCTTACAGAGATGCCAACAACTGGAGCAAAGACGAAAAGTGTGTGGGCCAGACCAACTTCAATGGAGACGAAACTCTATGGAAGGAGGAAAGACCTCAGAAGGACAGCATCTTTCATCGCTGGAGCTGGCGTGACCGTGTAGAGGGTGAACGCCAGTAAGTAAGTAAGTAAGTACTTACAAACGCACGTCAAAAAATGGTGCCCTATGATCACGGAGGACGCTTCGCCTTCTCAGACGGACGAGGAGCCTGAAACCAACGATGATACGGAAAGCGTAGACTCCGACAAACTACAAGTGGAAGGAGTCGACGACTCTACCGGTGACCCGTAGGTGACCAAATAGAGGAGACATTTTCGACGCATGGCCGAAGGCAAAGTACACTCTAATGATCGTGGAGACTACATCGTCGAACCTATACAAAAGGGTCAAGGCCGAAGGACCATTTCCTGGGTGACACCCCTCGCTCGAGATATCGAACTGGCTAAATCTCAACTGAAGCGTCTACAAGAAAAACGGAAACCGAAGAGGGGACTTGGCGTGAAGAGATCTGCCGAGAGAATCGATTGGTAATTAAGTGCGAATTATTACGTATAGATGAATCTAAACTAATCTCATTTCGCTTTCGGTAGCGATACGATGTAAGGGTTTAGGACGAGGGAGAAGTGTTTAAATGGTAAACACGCGTCTGGTTTTGTTATTTTTTTGGAGAATACGTCTTTTTAAAGTCATCGTTTTTTCCTCCAACTGAATGGGAAAAGATTATATAAGGACGTATATTTCGTCTTCGACGCTGTATTCCACATATACGGATATCTATTCAGTGGCGATTTAAAACGCTCTTTCGTTTTCTCCGTATGTTAAGGGGTTGATTGTGTATGCAGGGCTCATAGACTTCGAATTACCCTTACAGTAACAGGAAAATGCAGTCCGCTCAGAACTCGTTATGATGCGCGTTTACTATGGTTTACGTTCGATTATCTCTGATAGGTTCTATATTTCAAACGCGGGTTGCGTTCGACGAAGGAAAGAAGTAAAACACCAGAAGAATTACGGTCTAGTTCTACCCTACAGTAGTCCTCTTAAGTTAATCTGTGAAACGTTAAGGAAGAAAGCGGTACACTTACCTTTTTTTTTTCTTAAAACTGACGTCGGCTAAAGAGATTTTATTCCAAAATTCCGTGTTCACGAATAGATATCGCGCGGATTCGCTGAAAAAGGTCTCGAGGCGTTCGTTTATATAGCCGTCGACGGTTTTTGGCGGGAAAAATAGCGTCCGTTTCCGTATAGGGCGAGATCGTTTCCGACGTCGACGTGGCGATCGAAAGTCCCGTTAGCATCGTTCCCTTTGAAGGTTAGAACGCTTCCGGTAGGCAACGTTCCCACGGTCCGTTACTAAAAATATACGATGACTCGGCGAGACGATGACGTGTCGGGTGATGACGTCATAGGGGGCGGGGCTTACGACCTGTCAATCAAAGGCGCCAAAGTGGCCCGACTGTAGTCATGCAATGCCTCCAGTTTACAGTGTGTATTAGACACGGCTATCAGTTAACAGTGTTTATCAACCATGGCTATCCGTCGACAGTGTGCATCATGCACGGCCTGCAGTTTGTAGTGTTTATTTTAGACACGGTCATTAGGCGCGGATATAATTTTACAGTGTGTATCATGCACGCCCATCAGTTGACAGTTTGTATCGGGCAATGCCATCAGATAACAGTGTATATCGGGCACGGCCATCAGTTAACAGTGTATATCAGGTACGACCATCAGTTTTAGTATGTATAATGATAGGCCTCCAGTTGAATGCATGTATCAGGCACGGTAATCAGTTGACAGTGTGTTTCATGAAAGGCTTCCAGTTGAATTTTGTAACAGGCACGGCCTCCAGTTGAAACAGTTTATCTTCCATTGCGATCAGATGACTGTGTGTATCATGCAGGGCCTCACGTTGACTGTGCGTATCAGTCTCGATCAGTTGACAGTGTGTATCAGGCAATGCACTAGTTGACAGTTGTATAAAACACGGTCATCAATTTGTAGTGTGTATCATGGAGTACCTACAATTGACGGACCATCGATTGAGAGTTTGTATCATGCACGACCTCAAGTAGATTGCATGACTTATGCACGGTATCTAGTTTACAGTGTGTATAATGCACAACATTCAGTACATCAGACACAGCGATCAGTTGAGTGTGTATCGGGCACGACAATCACTTGACGGTGTGCATCGGGCACGGCATTCACTTGACGTTGTGTATCGGGCACGGCCTCCTGTTGACATTGTGCATCCGGCACGGCGATCTATTGAGTGTGTATCGGTCACGGAAATCAGTTGGCAGTGTGTATTGGGACGGCCGCCTTTTGAATGTGTGAAGCAGGCACGGCCATTAGTTAACAGTTTATATCATGCAATGTCTTCAGTTGACAGTATGTATTAGACACGGCCATAAAATGACATGTGTCATGCATGGCTATCCGTTGACAATGTGAATCATGCACGGCCTCCAGTTGACAGTGTGCATCCGTCACGGCGATCAGTTGAATGTGTATCCTGCACGGCAATCAGTTGACGTTGTGAACGGACACGGCCTCTTGTTGACATTGTCTATTAGACCCGGCACCAGTTAAATGTGTGAATAATGCATGGCCATCAGTTGACAATGTGTATCGGGCACGGCCATCAGTTCACACAGTGTTTATCATGCATACCTATTAGTTGAATGTGTGTATTGTGTACGGCCATCGGTTGAAACTGTGTATCGGACACGGCCATCAGTTGACAGTGTGTATTAGGCACGGCCACCAGTTGACAGTGTGTACCATGTACGGCCTTCCGTTAACATCGTGTAACTGGTATTGGTCCTAGTTTTCATTGTGTATATGTAATAATCAAACGTTGTTAGTGTATCTTAAGCACGGCAATCAGTTGGCAATGTGTATATGTAATGGCTAGCAGTTGACACACTGTATCGTGTATCTAACCCTTACCCTGCCTCCAGTTGACTGTGTGTATATAAAATTGTCATCAGTCCACTTTTATGGTCCACAGCCCACAAACTAGTAATAAATTTAACCCTTCGGGTCGGTATGAATAACTACGTGGCCAGAAGAGTTCTTTACATCTTTATTTATATATACAGAGGAAATTCACGTCAGTTCCACTGGATGGCAAAGCCAGCGAGAACAACACTCTCGCACGTAATCGTAACCGTTCAAAATATCTGGTATCATGAACACACGTTCAATGCCAATCTCTCTCTCTGGTGCAGGTGCAGGTGATTTCTATATCTTCGATTTGATCCTAATCGAAATAAATTAATTAAAGTAAATGTAATATATGATCCTTTCTGGTCTATGACAACTTTTGGAATGAACAAATTAGAATGACAACCGGAACTATATACCTAAAACCTGAGCCGAATATCATAACCCGAAAAGACCGCAAATTGCACCGAGTCACATTATCCCCCTCTTCCTCAAAGTCGTCTCGACTTCAACTATAGCACCAACTATGCACAAATACTAAACTGGCTAAAATTACTTATAAGCAACTACCACTGAACCTATCTTACAACTACCCAATGAACAACTTATTGCTCACAGATCCAACACAAACTATTATATTTATAAATTCATGTTATTAAACTTCAATTTCCTAGTACAGTTTCAATACAATTCAATGCCTATACTGAACACTAAATTTGTATAAACTAACAATTAAGCATACATAATAATATGATTATATCTTCTCTGGATACAACCTACAAAAACTCAAGAAATGACATTATCTCTATAAACCTTTTCTGCTAGCCAGCATTCTGCAAAAGAATACAAAACAAAATAAGATTTCATAGCAACTCCACTGTTATATCCTCCATCTCTGTTAAAGATAAACAGTGTTAGTACAAAAAATGTTAAAATAAACAATATTAAAAACACTTATAATGCAATGTAAAGCTATTCAATTTGTTTCTCTCCTCCCCTGCTTCTGGAAAATTGTTTCCACACAATTTTATACAATAAATACAAAATAAATACAAAGCTTTCTATATATTTATTCAAATTTATTGTACAATACAACAAACATTACACAATAGCTTTCTAAATAAATGCAAATAATACATTCAACCTTTGTATGAATGTCCATAACATACTGAAATAAATGAATTGCATTTCAAACTTATCTCTGATCAATTAAACTAACTAATCACAAAGTGTAATTATTAATATTGTCAATAAACATTTCTTTAAAATGTAATTTATATAAATTACACTTCCAAAAAATGTTTTATTCACAATTCAATCAACTGATACTGACCTCAAGTTATAAGTTATACTTCATTAAACCTTCCATGGTTATAATTTCAACTATAACAAAATGTCTATATTAAAAACATATAAATCAAAACTGAAAAACACAGTAAATGACATTACTTAAGCACCGTGTCCAACAACTTCACAGTAAGTGCAGCTTGTTTCCCCAATAAACCCGTTAGCTGCTCACTCTGTTTATCAGAATTGGACTGTCCCACACTGCTCACTGTCTGTTGCTTATGAACAACATAAGCTTCATCTGTATATCTATCAGGTGCTTTCTTGTCCCTTGTGGACTTTCTTGGCTGTGGTATTGGTGGCGGTGGCAGTGGAATGGGTGGCGGTGGTACAGATGGCGGATCTTTCTTTGGCAACTCATCGCCTCCCTTTTCATGCGATGGAACTGGACTAGTTTCCTCAGTACTCTCACTCTCTATACTTACCTCTTCTTCCTCTGGCACTGTTTCTGTAGGTTCTGTACTTACTTGTTCTGTAACAGTCTCTTCTACACGTGTCTCCTCTACACCTTCCACTGTTACTAGACTTACCTCTGACACATCTGTAGGATGTGTATCTGGTACTTCCTCTTTATCCTCTACGGCTTCAACTATTTCTACTTCTTTGCTACTAAACTTAATGTGTTTCTTGCTCTTTTCTTTGCTATCATGACCGGCCGGTCCTTCTGGTTTACCTGAATATGTAATGACATATTCATCTACATCACTATCAGTGTCATCACTGTCCTCTCCTATATTTCCACTATTACCTTTGATCTTGTTCTCAGTTTTCCTCAAAATTGGTTTATCTACCGGAACTTTTGTTCTTGGTAACCTTGGCTTTGGTACTGGTTTCTGTTTCTCTTTCCCTACAGTGCTTTTGGTGTTTTCTTCAGTGTCACTGACAGAATCTACCACTTCTATTGGAAGTAAATGGTTTCTGTGCAGTAACCTTTCTGTTCCATCTGCCCTTTTCACAATGTACACAGGTATATCATTGTGTGGTTGACCGATTACTCTGTAATTTTCCTGTTCGAATTTGTCCGCGATTTTGTGCTTTCCCTCGTAAGCTAAAATTTTCACTAAAACTGTGTCACCTATTGAAATTTGTGAAGCTTTGGCCTTTTTATCAAAATGAAGTTTCTGCTTGTCTCTAGCTTTCTTGAGAGTCTTGTTGCCAATTCATGAGAAAATTCCAGTCTCTCCTTCAAATCTTTGACATAGTCAGATGTCATACAGTCTCTGTTACTGCCTAAATGAAAAATGGTGTCAATTGGCAATTTGGGCTTCCTTCCAAACATCAATTCATATGGTGTAAACCCAGTTGACTCGTGTTTGGTTGCATTGTATGCGTAAACAAGTGTTGGCAAATATTTTTTCCAATTTCTCTTCTTATCTTGTTCTAAGGTCCCTAACATATTTAGCAAGGTTCTGTTATAACGTTCCGTTTGTCCGTTACACATGGGATGGTATATTGATGTCCTAGTTTTCTGAATATCCATGAGTTTACAAAGTTCCTTCATTAGTTTTGATTCGAAATTTCTGCCTTGGTCTGAATGGAGAATAGAGGGTATGCCATATTGTAGAAAAAAATGATTCAAAAGAGCTTCTGCTGTTGTTTTGGCTGTTTGGTTTCTAGTTGCGACTGCTACAGAATATTTTGTGTAATGGTCTGTGATGACAAGGATGTTTTCAATGTTGCCTTGACATGGGTCAACTGTTAAGTAATCCATACATACTCTTTCAAGTGGGTAGGTAGACTTGATACTAATCATTGGTGCCTTGGATGTAGAAGACTTTCTGCGTAGACACCTATCGCATTGTTGCACCCATTTGTCTATTTCACTTATATATCCTGGCCCATAAAAGCGATCCCGCACTAAACTACTAGTTCTTTCTTTTCCGGGATGTCCTACATCGTTGTGAAGTCCTTGTAGAACTTGACGCTTGTAAATATCAGGTAACACCAACTGATTAACTTCCTGATCATTGTCCTGAACCTTTCTGTAAAGTATTGCCCTTATCATGTATAAGCTTTTTTAGTTTCTATTCATCGTTTGATGTTTTGGATTGCTTGAGATGATCTGTTTCTTTGGAAGTGTGTTGTCTAATATTGCCCTATACCAAATTCCTATTACTGAATCTTCCCTTTGCTGTCTCCTAATCTCCCTAACTTCAATTTGTGCCATTGTTTGTCCTGGACTCTCTGTTGCTTCAACTACATTAATATTATGATGTGGAAGTACTTCTATAAAAGGTGTAACATAAATTGTGTTGCAGATTGCCTTGATTGTTTTGTTGTCTATTGATTTCTTTGGTTCTTCATTTGCTGACTTAGGATATCTGGACAGTGTATCGGCATCTATGTTTTTGGTTCCTGGCCTGTAGGTGATATCAAAATTATAATCACTAAGTGCTGCTACCCAACGTTGTCCTGTCGCTTCGAGTTTCGCAGAAGTCAGAATATGAGTTAGAGGATTGTTGTCAGTATAAACACTGAACTTGTTGCCTAACAAATAATCCGATAACTTCTCAGTTACTGCCCACTTGAGAGCTAAAAACTCTAACTTGAAGGCGCTATAATTACGCTCTGATTTGCTAAGGCTCCTACTGGCATAGGCTACTACTTTCTTTTTCTCATCTTGTTTCTGGTATAATACAGCTCCAAGTCCCTGTGCACTTGCATCTGTGTGCAACTCAAAAGGCAAGTAAAAATTTGGATAAGCCAAAATTGGAGGGCTTGTTAGTATTTCTTTCAGTTGTTCGAACGTCTTTTGGTGAACATCTTCCCACTTCCATTCTTTCATATCCTGGTTTGGCCTACTTTTCTTCTTTGCTGATGTTGGTGGTAACAGGTCTGACAAAGGTCTTGTTAATTTTGAAAAGTTTTGGACAAATTTTCTATAGTATCCACAAAATGCTACAAATGATCTGAGCTCATCTGAATTTCTTGGTTTGGGGTAGGTTTTTATCTTTATAACTTTATCTGGGTCTGTCTCTATCCCATGTTCTCCCACAACATGTCCAAGGAATTTTACTTTCCGTTGCATAAAAAAACATTTCTCTGAAGATAGTTTGATGCCACATTCTCTTAACCTGGTCAAAATGAGATGTAATATTTCAAGATGTTGGTCAAAGCTGTCACTAAAAATAATGACATCATCCAAATATATAACGCATATTTTCATGTTGTAGTCTCCTAGACACTCTTCCATTAGACGTTGGTACGTTGCCGGGCTATTTGATAATCCGAACGGCATCTTGTTGTATTCGAAAAATCCAAGCGGTCCTACCGTGAAAGCCGTTCTCTCCTTGTGTTCTTCTTCCATCTCTACTTGGTGGTAACCACTCTTCATATCGATGGTGGAAAAATAGTTTGCACCATGCAAACAATCGAAAACATCTTCTACTCTGGGCAAAGCATAGGCGTCCTTGATCGTCCTATTATTCAGCATGCGGTAGTCGACACACATCCTGAGCTTTCCATTCTTCTTGCGCACTAAAACTATGTTGGATGCCCAAGGGGACTTTGATTTCCTGATTATTCCACAGGCCAAAAGTTGCTCTAAATGTTTCCTAACTTCCTCAATCATTCCTGGTGGTATTCTGCGGTGTCGTTGTTTAAATGGTGTAGCATTGTGTAATTCTATCCTATGTTTGAACAAGTTGCATTTTCCTATGTCAGTTTCCCCTTTCGAAAAGACATCCTCATGGCTAAGAAGTAAATCCCTAAGTTGTCTTTCTTGATCTGTAGCTAATTCTCCAATGTGTATGTTGTCAAAAATGTTGTACTTGTGATCTGAGTTGATGTCCTTATAAACTGAATCATCCACTGTAACTGGCTGAAGTTCTGCAATGATTGCCTTTGGAGCTATGTTCACAGTCTCTGTTGTTAAATTTGAAATGTTCACTAAAATGTCTGTTTTGTTTGTATTGTAATAGTGTACAACTGCAGGTGTGATGTCAATGACATGTGGTAATGCAGATTTTGATGTGTCTGTGATGATTGCACATGTAGGTTGATGATCTATTTCCTTATCTGTAGTGCACCTAATGTTGATAGACTGATTTGGTCCTATCTGAATCCTATGGCTTTCTGCATTCCGAACTGTGGCTATCTTGTTTTTGTTCCTTCTAAGCTCTCTTTCTCTTAGTGTCATGCATCTAAATACAGTAAACCAAGGTCTAAATAAATTAGCTCTCTGTAGAAATTGAACACCATGTTGTTCCTTACAATCTGTCATTAATTCAGTTAAGATGTTGGTACCCAAAAGAAATGGTGTTGATTTGTTGTAGTCTGTTTCAGGAACAATCAAAAAGAGGCACTTTTGTTGATTTGAATTAGAAATTCCAATGGCTTTAAGATCTGCTTCTATATATCCTCTGTATGGCAATGTGCTTCCATCTGCACACTCTATGTTCAATATGGTATCCAATGGCTTAAGTTCCTTTGTGCTAAAATGTTCCTTATAAAACTGTTCTGAGCAGGTTGATACACAAGAGCCTGTATCACATAATGCTGTCGTTGGAATACCATCTATCTCCACCCTCACTGTACTAGTTTCTCCTACAAGTTTTGGGTCTTCTCTCTTGTCCTTGCTCACATTTTGACCCGTAATCTGAGCACTTAACAGTTTAAATGGCAGTCTCGTGCAAAATGACCTGTTTGATGGCAGGCATAGCATTCTGGCTGAAATGTCCTTCCTGCAGTTGGTCTCTGCACTCTATAAGAGTTATCTCCCCTTCCTTGACCTCTAGATGGACCTTGACCTCTAGGCCTATCACTCACTGGACCTCTAAAGTGTTTCTGTCCTCTCCATCCTACTGGTCTATATGGCTGTTGAGGTTGAAAATATTCTCCATATTGTTGAGGTTGTGTAAAGTTCCTGTTTGGTTGGAAGTTCCTGTTTGGTTGTTGCTGCTGTTGTGTTTGTTGTTGCATATTAGGTGCCTGCTGAAATATGGGTTGATCCTGATGAAACTACTGATTTGGAATCTGTGTCTGTTGCTGACAATAATTATTCTGTGATTGGTTGCTCTCTAGCTGCTCCATTCTGGCATTGAGTTTCTCCAACATTGAAGTCATATTGCTAAGTTGTTGTTCTGTCTTTGACTTCTCTTTCTTATTGATGGATTGGCATTTGGTTTTGACCTCCTCAGTATCTAAATCTCTGCTTTTGTCCTCATTTAGTTCATTCTCGATTTGCCTAACTTCTTTCTTGAGATTTCTGTAGTCAGGTACAGTTTCGAACTTAAAAGCAGAAAGGTGCTTTAGCTGTGCTGTTAGACCTCTATAAAATACACGCTTTAACATGCCATCAACTTCCGTCAAAGCCTTCATCTCCAATGCTTGAGCATGAATATCCTCCAATCTGATGCAGTAATTCAGTACTGATTCATTCAAATTCTGCTTACAGGCGTAGACTTTCTTAAGTATTGACTCCGGTGTCTCCACCATACCATAAGTGCTGTTAAAGCTATCCAGGATTTCATCAATAGATGGTTTTACTCCTATATATCTCAGTTGATCCGCAGCATGACCTCTTAAGGATCTTCTAATGGATTGTTGCAAGACCTCATCTGTGTATGTCTTCTCTACTTGAAGGCACTTCACCTCATAGGCCCATGTCTGATATGATACCTCGCCTTTGCCTTCTTCCCCGAAAAATATGGAAATTCGTGGCGCATGAACCTGTGTCTTAAGTGTCTTAGGTTCTGATGGTACCTTTGTGTCACCATAGTCTACCATAAACTTCTTAAAGTCCTCTAAGTCCTTTACAGGAGGTACACCAACTGCCTTCAGATAAGACAATAACTTGTCATCTTCCTCATCAGACATGATTCAAAATGCTGTAAACACTTCACTATTAACACTGAACTAAATGTTGAACTATAACCAGACACTTCACTATTACACAAATTAAAATAATATTACTCCACAAAGCACTGAAAAAGTCTCTATCTTATCACAATATTATGTGACAATAATATCATAAAGTCTCTGTCTCCTTCCTATATTATTCAAACAAACTTCTCACCAAAGTATTTACCAAGTCTCAATCACCTTTAAAATGTAGACACTATATATCACTAGAGTTCCACTGTTTAATAAGTCTCTATCATGTAACTATATTCCAAACTTCTTGCCAGAGTATCAAACTCCTTTCATATGTATACACTCTGTATCACTAAAACCATTTCCAGTGAACTAAAATCACTAACTTTGTTCCAAGTTTCTTTAAAACAGCTGTCTTACTAAACAGTATAATAAATATCCACCTTAATCATCTTTTGACTAAGTCAACATTATCTCAGACTCAAAGTATATTTCACTATTGAGTATTTCACTATGTGTTTTTTCAAATTCAACTCTATCACCACTCCATGTATTATTTATACAAACTAAAACACTGATACCATAGATATCAGTATTTATAACAAAAGACAACAAAGACAATTCAGTTTAATCATTGTAATTTCAATTAATCAATAAACCCTATCAAAGATTTGAAATATTAAGTAAATGGGACGGGGGGGGTCTGCACTGCGGTAAAGTAAATTCAACTGATCTGGATCCAGGGCACTGTCTGATGACAACTAGTGCAATGTTGTTGACAAACTGATCTGGATACCAATTACTGTCTGCTGCAACTATACTGTCTGCTAACTGATCTGGATCCTCTCAAATCTATGTGTCCTTCGACAAAGTACGAAATAACTTGGACAGAGTCTGATTAAATTAAAATAATTACAATTGAAATTAAAAGTCTATGTTAATTTCTCAGAAATACGTACCAAATCCTCAATTGCAAAATCGTCAAAATTCTTTCAGCATCAAATGTCGCGTTCCAATGTTAATATCCAAATGATCTGTGAGGTTTTCAACTTTTGATATCTAAAGTTGATATCTGTGATATCTATACTTTTGATATCTAAAGTTTACTCCAATGATGTGTCGTTACAATGTAAATATCCGAATGGTATGTGATAGCAGTTCAAGCGCATTCAACCTTTGATATCTAAAGTTGGTATCTATGATATCTATACCTTTGATATCTAAAGTTGACTCCAATGATGTCTCAATATCCGCGATATCTCCTCCCGTCTCAATAAATGCCGGTTGTGTTCATTAAATTCAACTAAGTAAATATTTGATATCTATGATATCTACCAATTGATATCCAAAGTCAATTGATATCTATCAAGATAATATCCAAAGTCAATAAATGACTAGCTCCAATTATATGTGTGGTCCTGTCTATCTTTGGCTAATGTAAAGCTGTTTATAAATTATAATTGAATTATATCTAATTTATATCTTAATGCAGATATATCAATGAGTGATATCTAAAGCATTAAATCCCAAAAAGTCATGAAACGCCTCAAATTTCAGCTAACAGAAAGTCGGGCCTTTACTTTTAAATATAAAATGATTCAAAATGATGGAATGCTGTATTTAATTACGACAATGCACAATATCTCATTTCACACTGTGAAAAGAAATAAACTCTGAAAAATTAAATTCATTCACAATACTAAATAACACTCTAAGTGTAATGTTTCGCTGAAAAACAAATTCAATGTAAGGGGTACTGATAAAGAGGTAACTGAATAAGGGGAATTTCTCGGCTGAGCCGTGTTGATGCTGATGTCTGGTCTCGTTGATGCTACAAATTCCTGAAAATTTTACAACAGCAACTATAATGCTGATGATGCTACTACTACTGAATATATCTAAAAATAGCGACAATGGTCTGACGCAAAGTCCACCTGAAAATTAATTACTAATAAATTGAAATATAGTCAATATCTACATGAACTGTATTGAAACTGTTCCTATTAAATTAAGAAGACTGTGTAGAGCTGAGTCAAGCAAATACAATTAAATTTACAAAGCCACATGAATCAATGAAAATTCAAATACTCTGAAAACTACTACAACTAATTGTTCTACAAGGAAATCAATTCAAACTACAGAAATGTACTACTTGCAATGAAATATATGACTGAATGACCCAAATACACCAATATAAGGCTGAAAGTAGAAGTTTGACTGTTCACAAGTGAAAGTAGAAAATTGCCTAAAGTGAAAGTAGAAGTTTGACTGTCATAAATGATAAATAAACAAAGTGAATGGTGCTTAAATGCTGTACAGTTAACTAATTTAACAAGAAAAACACCACCAATGAATTAGAATTGAATTAGAGTGAAAAAGTGACCACTCTTTTACTTACAAATTATCTCCCTTTACATTAAAGATCACATTTCTCAATAGAGACTCAAATTACAATAGCAACTGTATCAAACGGACAAAGAATAGTAAACAGGTTCCCAGTTAATGAAAATCTGAAAAATATTCAAATAGAAACTCAAATTACAGTAACAACTGTATTAAACGGACAAAGAATAGTTAACAGGTTCCCAATTAATGAAAATCTGAAAAATATTCAAAATTTATGAAACTATATGAGATCTATCAAGAAGAATAATCAATAAACACACTCACCACCCGGAAAATACTGGAGCCACTCTATGAATAAACTAGAATAAGTCACTTATTGTCTCTGTATGTATAATTGTCACTTGAACACTGGTATTTCTGTCACTGTATATAGTCTTTGCTGACCACTCTCGTCTGTAGGTTGATATTCGGATATCCGGATATTCGGATAGCACCGAATATCCGGATATTAATTCGGTATCCGAATAGCTCTGGACGAACTTTTTTTTTTTAATTTCTCTTTTTTTCAACTTATTTGATTTAAATTACGACACCAACCCATTCAAATTCCAATACTACCGCAAGCGTTGACGATTATTTCATTGTCTGCCTGAAGATACACGTAGCGATCAAACTGTTACATAACCAGTGCAATTACCCATGATCCCCTATTGTAACATAGCGGTAAAATTGTGTTCGGAGTTTGCAAACATCGCCCTATACTGGCCTTTGACATCAGTTAAAACAACATGTGTGTAATTGTTATGGTGTTCTTGTCGCGGATTAAAGGTCATTGTTTTGATAACGGCTATCACAGTTTGCCTGGATCAGCAGGGCTGCATGGGTCGCATTGTCTGGGGGCAATTATCACAAGTCACTAATGAGGTATTAGGAGCTTGACTTAGTGATAATTGGGTTATGCTTATAAAACTTTAGTTTTAGAACTATTTAAGATAATTTGATAGATATGTCAGTAAAATGTTAAAATAAGTAGATCTATGTCGTTTATTATTATTTTTCTTGTCCAATTTCAGTTGATATTGTTTTAAGTTCTGATGAATTCTTGGAGGTGTCACTCCTCTGTGTGAAAGCTTACAGCCATATTACGTAATTTCATAAGCAATTCGACAACAAGTTATTAAAGGCCTAAACATATCAAGTCCCAATTCTAAATCAAGAGTGATGCTAGACCTTTTTATATCCGATTATAAAGATTGGTGAATTAAATCTGCACGAATTTCACAAAAAAGTAGACTAAGTTAACAAGTTCATTGTTTGAAGTTTAATGGCTGTTTTATACTGGCCCGGAAGCTGCACAAACACAGCGACGGTAAACTACACATGTGTAATACATGTAAGGTTAACATGATTAGCTAGCGCGTGCAACTAATTATCATAATAATAGGAATCGACGTGTAATAGGTATGAAATTAAACAAGATTTACAAGTAATTGTTCCACAAAGAAACTTTATTACGGTATATATACAAATTATTTGATACGTGCAGACTATATACGTGCAGATTTAATTTACTTTTGAATAATCAACAACAAAAAATGTCGTCGGTATTTTCCATGTGATTTGAATGGATGCGAATATCCGAATACTATCCGGATACTCATACGGATATCCGAATAGTGATTTTGGTATCCGTTGACATCCATAGTATTTATAATAGGTTATGTAATTATTATTATTATTATTATTATTATTATACCAGATTTATATAGCGCTCTTTTCACACAGGGATTGTGCGTTCAAAAGCGCTTTACATGAAATAACACATATGTATGTACCTATAAATCGAGAAAAGACAAAATAACTACAATTAGATCTGAAATAAAACATGAATAAACATAAAGTCCCCCAAAACGGCGATCACATTACCCCCATCAATCAGCAATGAACCGACCGGCTAAGTATTGCCGACTGATATAAATAATGGTAGAGCGCCGAATGCAGGCCATCGACAAAACACAAATATCTATAATTAGATCTAAAATAAATAAGAATAAACATACAAAAGACAGCCCCCACAACGGCGATCACACTACCCCCATCAATCAGCAATGGAACCAACCGGCTAAAGATTGCCGACCAATAGAAATAATAGATGTATCAACAAACGTGTTAGTCACTGGAGCAAAGCGGTTCAGATCATTATTCGAGGGAAAGCCAGGCTTAGTGAAAATAAGATTTCAAAATGTGCATGAAAAGATACGTGTGTTAATGAGTAAGAGTAACCTTAAGGACACAGATGACTACAAGCATGTCTACCTTAAAAGCAGCAAATCTCGCGCTGAAAGGCTGATAGAGTCAAATGCAAGAACAATGCTACGTCATTTGCCACAAGGACACAACTTCCGCGTTGATGCAAGCGGCCGTATTCGGGAACGCACGGATCAGGGTAACAGTGCCCACACCCATTAGGATAAGCCCCGACCCAGTGATACTATAACAATCGCGCAAGCAAACATCTGTGGATGGACTAAAGACAATCATAGTTTGCGGGAATATCTTATACGCGCAATAGACGCTGATATTGTATCTATCTCTGAAAGCCATTTGCCCGGCAATAATGGTATAGATATACAAGGTTATTCATGGTTCGGATTTAACAGAAGAGACATACATCGCAATGGTCCCAAGGCATCCGGTGGAGTGGGGCTACTTGTTAAAACAAGGATATGTGATACCTTTAACATTTCAATTGTTGACAGATCATTCGAAGGGGTATTATCCGTTAAATTCATCCACAAAGAAACAGACAGAAATTTCATTGTTTTCGCATGTTATCTTCCACCTGAAAACTCGACACGCGGTCGCGACTCTCAGTCCTTTTACGCGCATTTGCTAGCCCAGATCTACATGCACTGTGAATGCGACTTAATGTTTCTAGCAGGCGACTTTAACTCAAGGATTGGTGCGTTATCCGACATTGTTTTTGATTGTGACTCCATCCCAGAACGTAAAGTCATTGACAGGAGTGTTAATCAGCACGGCCATGAATTTCTAGAATTTTTAATTGAAAGTAAATTCTGCATTTTAAATGGTAGATTAAATGCTGAAAAAGACAATTATACATCTGTATCCAGTAAAGGAAAAGCTGTGGTCGACTATATTTGTGTTCCGCATGATGTGTACAAAGCGTGCAAGAGCTTCGAAGTGGTAACGGTACAGTCTCTTGTCGACAGCCATTCGCTGCACGGGTTATTAGGCGAAATATCAAGACTTCCTGATCACTCCGTTCTTCGCATGGAGATATAGTTAAACTGCAGTGTGTGCACACAATCGGACGATAGTACAGTGGAGAATAGACGCTATAATTTCAAACGTATACCACAGGATTTTATGTGTAGCGAACTATGTAGACTCGCAATCGCAGACATTATTTCAGAAATTCAAATCGCGCGGGAAACTCAATATACCATGCATAAAGTATACAACAGCCTCTGTGAATTCATTCTGACAGAAATGAAAAACAATATTCCTTTGTGTGGATCGTCTCAAAGAACAAACAAACGCTTTAAGCATAAGAAGCCATACTGGAACGATGAATTGCAGAACAGTTGGAACACAATGCGTGATAAAGAAAAGAAATATCTTAAGTGTCGTGAAAACAGACGAGAAAGACTACGTTTACATGGAAACTATATTGACGCACGAAATTCTTTTGACAAACTATTACGTCAGCACGAACGTGCATACCGTAGACTGCAGGCATTAGAACTAGAAGAAATGAACACCTCAAATCCAAATGAATTCTGGAATAAGATAAAAAGTATGGGCCCGCGTAAAGACCGAAGTATTCCGATTGAAATAATCAGTGGTCATGGAAACACATGTACAGATGAAAACGCAGTCTTTGAAAGGTGGAAACGAGATTTTTATAATTTGTACAACTGTGAAGAAGAAACAGACTTTGACGAAATACACTATGACCGGGCAAAAATCCATAAAACCTTGTTAGAATATGACATGGAGGACCCTTTGTTTGATCCAAACCCAGAGCTGAATTTCAATATAACAATCGAAGAAGTGACTCTCGCTGTTCAAAAATCAAGAAACGGGTCAGCAATGGGGTACGATGGAATACCGTACGACGTATTGAAAAGTCCGATAATTATAGTCCCGTTACAATCATTGTTTCAATACGTTTTTGACTGTAGCATAATACCGTCTGTGTGGAGAAAAGCAATTATATGTCCGTTATTGAAAGATCCATGCTCGGACAAACGCATTCCAATGAACTATAGGGGTATCAGCCTTCTGTCCTGCATTAGTAAGTTGTATTATTCTGTGCTTAATGACATATCTTGAAGATAATGACATCTTAGCAGACGAGCAAAACGGGTTCAGAAAGAATCGTTCATGTGAAGATCACGTATTTACGCTCAACAGCATTATTAAGAACAATAAATCGGTTTTCACAGCATACATCGATCTTAGACGCTGTTTTGATTATATAGACAGAGATATGCTCCTGTATAAACTATTGTTGAATAAAATAGACGGTAAATTTTACAGCTCAATTAAAAACATATACGCAAGTTCAGTGTCTTGTATTCGTATTAACAATAAGCTTACCGACTGGTTCATGTGCTCGACAGGGGTGAAACAGGGTTGTACTTTATCGCCGACACTCTATTCCGTTTTCGCGAATGACCTAATTAGCGAGATCAACGACCTTGACCTAGGATTTGACATAGGAAACCGGAAGTTGTCAATGTTGGCATATGCAGACGACATTTGTTTATTAGCGCAAAATGAAAACGATCTTCAGTCAATGTTGGATGTTGTTCATAACTGGTGCAAGCGGTGGAGAATCCTAATAAACACGGACAAATCAAAATACATGCATTTCAGAAAAAGTAAAACAGAACGAAGCATTCAACAATTTACAGTCGGTGGTAACGTACTTGAAACAGTGGACAAATACAAATACCTTGGAGTGATCTTTCAAGAATTTAACGACTTTTCGTCCCATTGTGAAGCGTTAGGAAAAGGAGCGGGTCGTGCACTAGGTAGCATCATCAGCAAAATACATTCCTTGAGAGACTTGGGATTTCAATCATACGATAAACTATACCAGTCCTGTGTAACACCAATTCTAGACTATTGTTCAGCCGTATGGGGTTTCAAAAAGTACCAATCTATTGATAACGTTCAACATAGGGCAATGCGTTACTTCTTAGGAGTACACCGTTTCACGCCTATTTTAGCCATGAATGGTGATATGGGATGGGTTCCCAGTGTTTATAGACGTTGGGCTTCAATGTTGAGACTCTGGAATAGACTGATAATAATGGACGACTCCCGTATTACAAAACAAGTGTTTGAAATGGATTACTCCAAGTGTAAAAACAACTGGTCAAAAGACATTAAACACGTGATGTCAGAATTAGGTCTAATAGAGTCGTTTGATAGGAAAACCGTTATCAGTATTTCTCAGGCTAATACGATGATCCATAACTACTATAGCAATATCTGGTCTCACGAAGTTGAAAAAGTACAAAAACTTAGAACATACAGACGTTTCAAAAATACATTTGAGTGTGAATACTATGTGAAAATGAACCTTAGCAAATATGAGCGCTCAGTATTAAGCCAGTTCAGATCAGGTATTTTACCGTTAAGAATTGAAACAGGCAGATATATAGGTGAATCACTTGACCAAAGACTATGTAGATTTTGTGATAGCGACAGCGTAGAAGATGAGGTTCATTTCTTATTTAATTGTAGTTATTACAATGACATAAGGCGAGAACCCCAGTTTCATAGTTTATTCGTCGACACTGAAAACAGTCCTATAGATCAAAGACTATCAACTGCTATGACTTCATGTCCACGACAACTTGCAAAATACTTAGTCAAAGCATATGTTATTAGAAGAAACGTTATTTTCAATCAAAATTAGGATGTCGCAATTATTATAGTAATAGTATGGTTGAAAGGACAAATGCTACAGGGTAAACCGTTTTTCTCTCTCAACAGGCGAGTTGGTGATCAGCTGGATGGGGCGCAGCGATGACAGTTAGAATCCAGATCATACGCCGTGCAACTCGGCGTCTGATCAAGCTTCAAACTGTCTAACTCTGGGTAATTGTCGCAGTTTTATTGCAATACGTTTGCATTTCGTTCCGTTTGAATGAAAGAGAATAACGTTTTCGACACTGTTCCATGTTGTTGTAACTATGCATTCTGTAAATGTATAACAATATTACATGTATTAACTGTGTTAAATTGAATCATGATGTTTCAATGAATACCTTATCATTGATATGTACACTGAAGAGTTCTCAGTTTTGTTGCAGGGGAAATAACTATCCTTTCCTAAAAAGCGACTTGGTGGTCCGTTTGATGGCGCACCATATAGCCAGTTTGGATCAAGTTCAGACGCCGAGTAAGTCGGCGTCTTAGCAGGCGCCAAACTGTCATACACTCGTTGAAGCGAATCACCGACGTTAGCGGTAAAATGTGACCTTCGCAGGTTTATCGCAGTGAGTTTGCCATTCGTTTCGTTTGGACGGGAAATATAATAACCTTTTTGAACATTGTTCCATATTGCGGGAATTCTTTAAACGTATAATAATTACATTACAACGGTGTTCGACTGATTCATGATGTTTCAATGATTACCTTATCCATTACATGTTTGTTTATAGCCGGAGAAATCGTTATCCCTTGCAAAAGAACGAGTTTATAATTTGTTTGCTGCCCAGCGAATTCAGTTTGGGTCCAGATCACACACCGAGTAACTCGGTATCTGACCAGGCTCTAAACTGTCAGTCACTCGTTGAAGCGAATCGCCAACGTTTGCGATTAACTGCAATTTCCGCTACTGTACCATGTTTTGTTAACTACATATTCGTTAAATGTATATAAAAATGTACAAGACATTTATGTTTAAATTGGTGGTGACTTATAGGCCCACTGGGCCGGGTGCAAATTGTTTGTATTTAAACAATATTTTGTTAAAAACATTTTGTTCTATGCACATGTCACAATAATAAAATATTTACTTACTTACTTAATAGCAGAGCGCCCAATGCAGGCCATCTAATGTAACATAACTAGGAAAAATAGAATGCGACCATAACTAAAAACTCTATAGAAGATCAATGACATGATTAAAATGGTGAAAGCTGTCCAAGAATTATACCACAGACCCCGCCAGCTGGTTTCAAAAGAGATCAGAGCCATATCCCTACCATCAAAGATCCACCAGACAGGCACTGGTCAACAGTACAACCCCAGAACTAAACATTAGACCCATAACATATACAGAATGAACACAGCCTTAGGGTAGCAGTCATCTACCCTCTCCACCCAACACCCGCGGGACCTACATGTTCCATGGCTGAAATTACACCCTTACTTTATAAAACATCAAGATACGAAGCTGTCCCTGAATTATACCGCAAACCCCAAGCCAGTCGGTTTCAAAGAGATCAGGGGCAATCCCTACCATCAAGATCCTCCGAACAGGCATGGGCAAACGGTACAATTCCAGAACTCCCATTTAGACCCACAATATCTACAGCAAGAACATAGCCCGGAGGTAGCAGTCATCCATTTCCTAATGTGTTCTAATAATAGATATTAAAGAAGTGTGTTTTCAGACGTTTTTTGAAGACTGCAACTGAGCTCGCATCTCTGATGTCTGATGGTAGAGAGTTCCAGAGCTTTGGGGCTGCATGCATGAAACTTCTATCTCCAAACTTCACCAAACGACTTCTCGGCACAACCAGCGATACTGATTTACTCGCAGACCGCAACTCTCTTCGAGGTCTATACACGTCCAGCATACCAACAATGTACATTGGAGAATCATTGCACATGGCTTTGTATGTGAGTGTCAGAATTTTGAATTCAACTCTGTGTTGAACTGGAAGCCAGTGAAGCTCCTTCAAGACTGGAGTGATGTGATTGTACCGAGGAGTCCTGGTAATGATGCGGGCTGCTGTATATTGCACACGCTGAAGTTTTCGTAGTGAGTTTTGGGGAATCCCATATAGCAGTGAGTTGCAGTAGTCAATGTTTGATGTGACCAGAGAATTGACCAAAGTCTTTGTAGCTTCTGGAGAAAGGTACTGTCTAATATGACCTATTTGCCGCAGCTGCCCGTAGCTAGACCTGCACATAGTGTTGATGTGCTGTGTCATATCCATTTGGGAATCAAATCTAGCACCAAGGTTGTTCACCCAAAATGACGGTTTGATTTTAGAGTTTCCCACTTGAACATGAAAATCTCCGGGAACGTTAACCTTTTTTGAATGAAACAGTATGACCTCAGTTTTGTCAGTGTTCAGCTTCAACATATTCTGGTGCATCCATGAGACTATGTCTTTTAGACATCCTCCGACTTTAAAAACCTGCAAAAAAAATATAAAAAAAAAATACAGAAAATACTATTCGGGTACGAAATGTTTTTTCATATTTTCAGAAGCTACGAAATGACTTTCATTTCCTTTTTTTGTGGTTACGGAATATTTATTCAACTTTTTCGGCGGCTACGAAATGACTCAAAAATCGGCTACGAAATGACTTAGGTTTTGCGCGGCTACGAAATGACTGGAAATTCGGCTACAAAATTACTTATTTTACAGGCTACGAAATTACTAGCTCCCGTTTTTCAACTGAGGGAATATTGGTAGTATTACACATTCATATACATTAGGAATAGTGTGTGCTTTAACAGATGTGGTGAAAATCTTAACCTAATAGGAGTTAAAGTTACTTTAAAATTCTTTTTGAAACTTAAAACACCTATATTAAATCTATTTTTGTGTATAATATATTTTATGAATGAAGGGATGCAAACGTCTGTGTCCAAATATGTGTGCCTAATATTCAACAAAAAAATATGATGTAAAAATCGTCACTTAAACTCCAAAAGGGCTCATCAACAGTTTTCACAGTTTTGAGATATTGCCCTCTGAAGTTTAGAAGTGTCCTAAAAATCCACTTTTACATTTACAGACTAAATAGTCCACACTCTTATAGTATATATGGATGTTCATTGGTCATATGAAAAGCATAAAAAATAAATACCATTTAAAGAGATATTTGATCATTTTGTTGATGAGCCCTTTTGGCATAGGATATTTGTCGATTTCAAGGTAGAATATTTACAGCCAAAAGGGCTCATCAGCTTTTGTTTGTTTCTACTACTACAGGTAAAATGAATAAATGAGTGATTCAAAGCACTGACAAAACACTATTAACTTTTAATTCAACAGTTTATCAACTTACGAGTGTTAAATGAAGTATTTTCCCAAAACTGTTCAGATATTAGACCCCCCACCCACCAAAACATAAAATAAAAAATTAAGGAAAAAAAAGTTTTCTGTGTGTGTTCAATTTCCTATTTCTCTTTAACTAACCACTAGACATACATGGGTTAAATATAATTACATGATCATTCATTTAACTGTCATCTATACCATCTGACTCTGTATCTGAGATGTTAGATGGCCGTAAGTCAAAACGTTAAAATACCTCTTCTTATTTTTCCATTTAATCACGTCTCGTGACATCTCTTTGGCATTGTCTTGAAAAAACGACTCCAAAGAGATGTCACAAGAGAGGATTAGCTGAAGAAATTAATCATTATTGAGAAATTTAGAATATGACTTATGACAACATTTGTCGTACGTCGTTTCGTAAGACGGGACCCTGGTCTTTTACTGAATTTATTTATGAATTTATACATTACCAGAAACCAGTCAACACATGGACTTGTCCAGTTAAAATTGTGAAAAGCGGTAAACAAAAGCATACAATTCATTAAATGTGTGGTTGTCTTATAGTGTATGACAAAAGTAATGCAGAGGGCTCCGGGGCGTTTGGTATGTTCTTCGTCGATTTTCTAATTATGATTCTACATTAAGGAGCCATTTGCCTATAATTGTGTCAATATTATATCGAGTGACAGCAATACACATGGTTGACTAAATCGGACTTCAATTTAAATAGGATTGGGGTTATTTTAAAGGCAACATGAGGGCAGTATAGAAAGCTCATTTGATACTTCCACTTGCGTTGAACAGCCACTCGTCTTAAAGTCCTATAAATAAAAGCACTCTTTTGTATCCGTATAAATTGACTGTGTACTACAATGAGTACTGAATAGCATTTGGCTCTATCACTAAATGTAAGCTATGGAGAGAAAGGGGTTCTGCGATGTATGGGTGGAAATTGAGGTCAAAATTTGAAGACAATGCGTTTATGTGTATGCAACAGATGATTTGGTTAGCCCTGTTAATTATAAACAGGGCAAGCCTCTCTTTTATATGGAATGCCATCACTACTGGAGGTATTTGCAATCTTTTGTTTATTTTATCCTTCTGAATTCTCAATCATATTCAGATTTACGTTGTATGTCATCAGGGTATTCTTTTAAAAAGTTCAATACTTTAACCTTGAGTCGGTTAACGTTATTCGCATTTACGTGAATATTGAAGTTATTATGACTTTTAAGATCAAGGAAAGAGTTAAAGGTCATGTGAATACTTGTGTATGGTTTATGTATACGGGGTATACGAATAACGTGAACGTATATCAGAAGTTGAGGTAAAATACCTTACTTGTTGTATAGATAGAAGAAGTAAAGACAGGACAAGAAATCGAAGTAATAACAGTAGTGAATGTAGTAGTTAAACTAGTAATGTAGTAGTTGGAAATGTAGTAAACAGCAGAAGTCGTTGTGATAGTAGTAGCAGTAAAAGTAGTAGTAATAGTAGTTGCAGTAATGGTAGGTAGTAGTAAGTTGTAGTATTAGTAGTTGCAGTAACAGTTGCAGTAGTAGAAGTAGTAATAGTAGGTAAAAGAAGTAAGAGTAGTAGTAATGGAAGGGAGTAGTAAAATTAGAAGTAGCAACAGTAGCAGTAGTAGTTTAAACAAAGTTTATTTCCAAATTGTTTTACTGGAAAAGGGGTTGGGCCACAAGTTCTACCAACCTAGAATCGGCCCTTCTCCTACAGTTTCACAAATAAAACAAATACTGTTGGAGTGAGAGAGAAAGAGAGAGGAGGAGGGAAATAGACAGAAAGAAAGAGAGAGGTTGCTTGTTTCCAGGACCTGGTGTCTCCACATAATCTTGGTAAGACGAATCAATTTAGATAAATAAAAATACAAAGCTAAATTATCCACCAATGCATCTCTTTCAAAAAGAGTGGCGGAGCTAAATCGTATAATTATACAGCAAAATAATTGTTAAACGGTCTCTCAAAAGAACCCTTAATTTAGTAGTAGTAGCAGTAGATGTAGTGGTAATGGTAGAAGTATAAGTAGTGCTAGTAATTGCTGTTATAGTAGTAGTAGCAGCAATAATAGTAGTAAAAGTAATGGAAGTAATTTTTGTTATAGTAGTAGCAGTGGTAGTAATTTTTGTAATAGTAGTTTTTGTTGGTTAACGTCCGTTCCTGCCATCTATGAGCTAATTGGACGCCACAGGGAAAGGGAACGGATACAGAGAACCCGGGCGCGATGCCCTACTCTTATTATCGAGAGAGTTCGCTGGTTCTTTTAGATGCCCAGTGTAAAGCACTGATAAATCGGACCTCGGTTTATAAATTCTCATCCGAAGGACTTAGTCCGCAGGGGATATAACTCACGAGCCCTGACGTCGCAATCGGGAACCTTATCCTTCGACTACGTTCGCCGATCGTAAGAGTAGGAGTAGTGATTGGTGTAATAATAGTAGTAGTAGAAGCAGTGGTAGTAGTAGTAGTAGTAGGTAGTAAAATATCTAGTAGTAGTATATTGGTAGGTGGTTGTAGTAATAGTAACGGTAGGTAGTAGTACATATAAGTAGTAGTAGATCTAGTAGTAGTAGTAGTAGTCGTAAGTAGTATTACTAGTTGCAGTAGTAGTAGATATTGTAGTAGTAGTAATAGTAAGTTGTAGTAGTAGTAATGATATGTAGTGGTGTTAATAGAATAAGTAGAAGGAGTACTGGTAAGGGTTTAGTTAGTAGCAGTAGTAGTAATAGTAAGTAGCAATAATGGTAGTTGTACTAGTAAGTAGTAGTAGATGTGGTAGCAGTAGTAATAGTAATAGTAAGTAGTAGTAGCAATAATGGTAGTAATAGTGGTAGTACTAGTTGTAGTAGTCTTATTATTAGTAGTAGGATAAGTTGTAGAGGTTTACTAGTAGATTCTAGTTGTTGGCATATGAAAGTAAAAAAATTAAAGAAAATTCAGTTTTCTCTGGAGCCAAAAGGGCTCATCAGCAAATGAAAAGTTATTTCAAATCTAATCTAAGCAAATAAATTGTTAGAAACAATGCTTCATGCTTTGAAAATTGATTTTTCTGTGTATTTGTATTTATCTAAGTACTATAAAGTGCAACAAAACTATTTATTCTGTGAAAAATATCCTAAGAGCCAAAAGGGCTCATCAACAAAAACGACTGTTGCACCTATTTTCAATGCGATTTAAATTGTAATAAAACACTTTTAAACATTAAAAAAGCCTTATGTTCAAATACAACAAGATATGATGATAAAATTAACTGCAGGAGTATGTATTATATCTTCACAACAAATGGGCATGGTTGTCGGTAAGAACGTATAATTTAATTCAACATCAACACAAGGAAATACGTTAGCAAGTTCAAGGTCGATTCAATGTTAGCAGATTAATAAAGTTATGGTGTCAATGTGATGTATTTTTAATCGCAGTAACTGTGTAGTTACAAAATATGGTATATTCATAAAACAATTAGGTATATTATACATAGACATGAAAAGGGCTCATCAACACTTGAAACTGCTGTTGAGCCCTTTTGGCTCAAACACATTTGTTGATGAGCCCTTTTGGCACTAGGAATTACTGAAATTTGGGAAACAGTCAAAATGTGAAGTGTATTTTTTTACGTTTAAAATCAGGAAGTCGAGCACAATATTAATTTCTCATATAGTTTACATTGAATATAAGTCAATTTTGTCAAAAAGTGAAATTTGACCAAATATGTTGTTGAGCCCTTTTGGCGTTTAAGTGACGAAATATGGTAAGTAAAAATTTGCATGAAAGTATGCCTGGCTAAAAAATTCATTATTACTTTTTTTTCACATTTTCTTTTCTGGTCTAAGTAATTGAAAACTTAGAGACCTTGTCAATGCAATTATATTGTATTTCTATGTGATATACAAGGTTATGTAAGGTGTTCAGGAGGATGGCTCCCCGACCCCAACACACCTATAACGGGGAAAAAAGTCCTGCTTTCACTAGGCCTGAGAAAAAAAAAAGTTATTTTATACTTACTTTACATGTTTTATATTGTTAAAATGTTCAGGGTTTGAATTACAAATTGCACTATGTTTGCTAGACTCATTTTGCTTGACTCATTATTAGGCCAAATGTTGCCTGATCCTATTGTTTTACTTTAGAGTTTATTAGTAGTATTTAGTTTTGAAATTTAGCTTAATTATTAAACATTCAATATTGTTACTTCGTACTTTATTCGCTCAATTTCCTTACCAATTGAGTCACTCTGGTGTTTGCCCGCACATATTCAGTGCTGACCTGTTACAAGTGTAACGCAGGTTACTCGATGCAACGATACAGAGCGACCATGCTCTGTGGCTTTGTCATCGATTCTTCCTTTTTCAATTTTAGACCGTGGTTTAAATACTGCAAAATTTAACAAGAATCAGTAATCAAAAATTACAAAGCGCACCTCTGGCATATCTAAAATAAAAATATTTCATTTTGATGAGATTGATGTCAAAAAGTCACTGAATACAAGTAATTTAGATCAAGTTCAAAGGTCAATGTCATTTAAACTTTTGTACATCTTTGTGTACACATTGAGGCGCATCAGTATATTGAGTTTCTTTATACTAGGTGCAGTCGCCTGTGCAAAATAGACTTTAACATAGAAACTTTACGTTGACACAAGGGCTAAAGGTCACGAGTAAAGGTCAACAAACTGTAGTGCAACGTCATCTTATCATTAAGGTAGTTTTAGATTATTGACCCTAGATACAGTCGTTCAGAACAAATGTAACGGAAACCAAAAGGTTGACCCTAGAGATCAATGTCAAAAGTCAAATTAATCATACTAGAATGCAACATGGTCTACCTATTAAGATTAAGGCCAATCAGTATACAAAAGTGTTTACCCTAGGTTCAGTTGTTCAGATAGAACATACCTTAATACAAAACCTTAATTTTGACCATAGGGGTAAAGGTCAAGGGTCAAGGTCACTAAACCACAATGCAATGTTGTCTAGTCATTAAAGAACATCAGACTAACAAGGTTCGTGATCATATGTGCAGTGATTTTACAACAACAGACTTTAATGCAAACTATTGGTACCCAGCAGGAACACAACGTTGTTTCAACGTTGAAACATCGTTGATTTTCCGTCGCAACGTTGATCAACCCTTTTTCACCATGGGTCGGTACCGAATTTATTGCCAACGTTGAATCAACGTTGAAAATGGTCGTGAGAAAAAACAAATCGTTGAAAATGAAAATTCTGATAAATTATATTGCAGTGGTTATGTATCATCACGTAAACTATGATTTATCGTAAAAACAAATTCAATTTAAAAATCTACTGCCAAAGTTGAATCAACGTTGAATCAACATTGTCAGATAATGGACGTAGGTGAAAAGTATTATTATTTAACAAATAATCATAACAACTTCAAATTAAATATTAATTTGACCCTTCATTGTTTAGATGCAAAAGAAATAAGTTCTAAGTTCTTAATATTAAGCACTGAATTTTACAGTCAAGTTTACAATTAAAATAAATAAAATATAACCTTCCAGAAAGCAAACCAATTCAATGTAAAAAAAAATAATTATAGATACTCAGCGTACTAATAAATGAAGCAACCATATTTGATAAGCTGTAATCAAACATCTTCCAACGCCCATGCGTTGTCTACTCTACTATTAGTACAGTACAGCTCCCAAAACCTAAGTTGAAGGCAGAATTTGAAAGTAAAACAATATCTGGAGAAAAAAACACAAAAACGGACAGCCCACTCGAAACAATGTCGTGTTGACGTTGAATCAACGTCATTTCAACGTTGAAACTTCGACCATTATCAACGTTGAATCAACGTTTAGGTTCAACGTCAAAAAAACTTTCAAAATCAAATATAAATCGTACGTTGTTTCAACGTTGACGTTCAACGTTGATCTAACGTTGATTCAACGTTGGTGTGCCTGCTGGGTATTGACCATAGGTCAAGGGATAAGGCCACCAGATTTCAGAACAAAATGACAAATCAAGATAAAAATACAAGATACAAGAAACTCTACTAGAGTCGTGTTTTTTGCGAACATATGTTTAACATTTGCATGGAGCTACTTACCGACTTAAACAAATATGTCTTAACAATGCATTTAACTAACAACAACATGTACTATACCTTATTGTTTTTGATGACTCTTTGAATGACTTTGTGCACAATAAGGCGTCACTTTGGATTATATCTTGGCAATGTTTTGAAAAGAAATTTAGAAAATCATATACTTAGAACAAAAGCAGACAACAAATATTGCAGACGTAAACAACTACCCAACATGCAAGTAATTAAATTTAGCAAGTGTTTTAATAACATCAATACTAAATCTGGAACTATATGCATTCCAGTATTAAAAGTGTACGGTATGATGAAAACATTGTGCTCATTCGTCATACCGTATCCTGTAAGGGGTGTAATGAAATATTGGCACTGACGTTTTTATGTCATGCATTATCCTCTAAAATTGTTATATCCTATCATGTTGTTATTTAAAGCATGTTGACAGTTAAAGAGGATGTTCTTAATGCTCATTCATCTCATTCGAAACAACAACTGTTTGCATAATAAAAAAAATGTTCTGTAAGTGTGGCAGAGTAAAGCTTCAAACAAAATTCTCATATAGAGTTGACTGTCAAAATATAGGACGAGCCTTGACGATCTTGAGCTTATTAAATATGATAAGTAATGAGCATGGATATAAGATTATATATATGGCATCACCTATTATATCAATCAAAGCCGTAGTTTGTAGCGTTTCTGCTATGTAGAGTTTGCGCCAAAAACTGACGTTCTTTATATAATTCAAGAACGAAATAACGAATCAAGCCCAAAATCGCAGATGCATAACCTCAGATAGTGATCAACAGTAATGCATTAAAAAGCAAAGTCTTGCTGAATGATAGCCGAGTAAATCTCAGGACAAAATTCAGTATACAGACGGACGGACAAACGAACGGACAGACGGGCGGACGAACAGAGCGAGTCCAGTATACTGCCCCTACCTACATCTCGTTGGTGGGGTATAAAAAAGAAGCATCCCGAAGGTATCGAACTGATTACATATTACGTTTACCTTCAAACACAACTCGACCAGTGTGACCTAAGGCTTTTAATTTTTGTTTCATATGAACTAAATGCTTAAACTCTGGCCATATTAATAACTCTGAATGATTCCCAACTTCTATAAATAAAAACGTTTATTTACGACATAGCGCTTGAAATCGGACTATATTATTGTCAATATATAAAAAGGCATCTCACTTCTGGCACTACACTGTTTCCATAGGCCACTGTTTAAATGTGTATTACGTCGAAACTCGATAATATAAACTCGCGTTGGTTCAAACATACCAATATTTCGAAGTTAAAACGTGTCTTACTGATATATATTCAGCGAGATCGATGTATCGAAATTTAATTTAAGAAATAAAGTAAAGTAAAGTACCAGTTAAAGTCTACTTTCAGTCAGAATGACCGCTCAGCCGACTGTACATTTACCCCCCTGATCATTGGGCCATCTTGCCTACACAATATTGAGCACTGCTAACATATGGCGCTAAAGCAGCCGCAGTACCGGCTCAGACCCTCACAGGTACCCATTTTAACCCCTGGGTGGGGAGGAGCAATTCGCGGTACATGTCTTGCTCAAGGAAATTCCTGTACATCATCAGGGATTCGGAAAAAAAATCCCCTTGTCAGACCGCTGGTCCGGCGGGGGATCGAACTCACGACCCCTGGTACCGTAGTCCAACAGTGTTACCGCTGAAATACGTGTATGCTCGATTTAAGCAAGAACGTATCGAGCTGAAACTGAATTTGTTAAGGTTCGTTCAATGGATACAAACTAATTAATCACCAACACAACAAAAATAAGATTTAGATGGTTGGGATTCGTTGGTAGGTGAGACTTTGGTCGACAAAATTTACTCTATATGGTCGTAAATGGTATACATAATACTCTAACTCGTTGATTTTCTCGTCGTTAAGGTTTTCGATGGGTAATGCTTTTCAGAACGAATCCGCAAAAAATATACACCATCTCATTCAGTATCCAATTCTACATCATTTTCCAGAGTTTAAAGAATTTTCACCTCATATAACTGAAATTATGGATATTTTTGTCTCGTTACCCTACTTTTCAAAAAAACGTCCGGAAATGACTACCCCTCTTTTTTCTTTCCGAGGATAAAAAATTACAAATATTAATAAAAAGATCAAAAGTTATTCGTGCATTTATACCTAAGACATTGTTGTATACAAATACAAGCAGAACAATTAAATATTTTGCATAGTACATTAAAAAAATCTCTTATATTTTGGAAAAAATAATTTATGAGTCAATTTTTTCTCAAAAAATAATTTTTTACGTTTTAGCAAAACTGAGATTTTTACAAAAATTAGGCAGGGGCATTCATACTGACTACACTTAAAATTATCTACCATGTCTCTAGAACAAAATAAAATTAGGAGGGTTGACCTCATGTAACTTGAGAAAAATGGAATTGTGTTTGGGAGGGGTCAACATTTGTGGGAAAGTAAAATCAAACATTGAAGTTTTTTGATAAAACATGCACTGTCAATTAGCAAATAGTTGTGGAATTCACAAAAATGTCAATTTAATAGCTATTGTCTGTTTTACAAATTATTTTCTGCAAGATAAACAATATTCTCCAGCAAGAAATGTGAAAAATACAGTCAATCTTGTATGCAGTAACCACCTTGCGAATCAGTCTGCAGACCTCTTCATTATGACACTAGACTAATTAACTCAGGGTAGAAATAGTGAAGAAACCTCCTACTGAAGCATTCTGAATTAGTTTTATCCTGCATTAAACAGACAACTCAATACCAGACAAAATATGGGTATTCACCACTTGAGTGATCGCTTAATACAAGATTGACTGTAAAAATTGACAATGATTACCAAGTTACATAATAAACGGCTGGTATGTTGCAACCCAATAATTGCAATAGATATTTAACCCTTTACTCCATAGCTTATTTTAAGTATTGAAGAGACATGGTTGCATAAAGCAGGCTGAAATTAAAGCAGGATTCATTCTGCTTTACTTCCAGTCTGCTTAAACTATGTACAGTCTGCTTAGATAAAGGGTTTTTATTATGCATATTCATGACTGTATACAATTAAACTATTTACTTTCAAGAGTGAAGGAATAAAAATGCAATGTGTTAACGTGAGTATCAATGGAGTAAAGGGTTGATTTAGGAAAACATGTTTAGCATGTACCACAGGTTTGATTTACAGTCAGACCTGTATTTAATAGGCAGTCTGTTCCTCTACCTTTGTTGTGGTTCTAGGACTTATTTGTCATATTTATTAAACCGAGATGACACCTCTGCTACAGTGGAGAAAACGTTATTCTGTCCTGTTTACACGCAAACGTAAAACACTAAAATGCAGATAAGGACAATTTTTTGACAAGTCTGACTTTTCATTGTTATCTGAGTGGCAAACAGTTAGGAGCCTGATCAGACGCCGGGTTTACCCAGCGTCTGATCAGGTTCCAAACTGTTTGCACTGGAAATAGTACTTTTAGCGTAAAAGCGTTTACTGGGAAAGAACAGCGTTTCCTCCATTGTAAGAGCTAAAAGGAAGGCGGATTGGTGGTTTTAATCCAAACAGGCTGCTTTGGAACAAATGAGATAAGCCGAACTCATCTTCCTGTAATCATAATCATGTCATCTCATCATGCATCCCTCATCATTTATGGGCGCTTGTCTCGCAGATCCTGGCAAATCTAGCTCTTCATTGACAGACTCAACAATTTTACCGCCCGCACAATAGTTATGATCCACTAAATGTTTTTCTTTTATTTCCGGACCGGCCACTTGTGGATTTGCAAACTTTTCCACTCAGGGCTAAATTTCTCACAGGGCCCCGACACTATTGCAAAAAACCGTCAGAAGTATATACCTTCTCGCGATTTTTTTCTCTAAAAATAGCAATCGTGTTGGGGCCCCTGTGCGCAGTCAAGCATTACCCAGCTAAGACCTTAACGTAGTGGAAGCCAATGGCGTAATCACTCATGCTTGCTCTACCATGTTGAAAAATTAAATACACAATAACGGCTAGGAACTTTACATGGCTTTAATAATCTTCACGCTTCTGACATTTGAAACTTGCATAAAGCGTTTGTTTCCATTAAAATAGCAAATAATATCGGCTTTACAAATAAGTTTGACCAAGTTCAGAGCTGGTTTTTAACATTCGACATTTCTGTGTCATTTTGCGAAAAATACAGCCTCGTAACAAAAATGAACACCATGTTAGATATACGCTATATGGTGGTAGAAGCGTTAATACACACGACATAATTGAAGATGCACTATTTAATTAAGTAACGTTACGTCTACTTAGCGTCTAAACCCCTTCACTGGCATTGCGTCACATTTTTTCATACAGAATATAACTGGTGATTCATCTAAGTGGCAACAGTTTGGATCTATATCAGACGCTGGTTTTATTTTAGTTCACCAGTGTTTGCAACGGACATACTAGTTTAGCATAAACGCGTGTTGTGAGAGTATAACAGTGCTCCCTCTCTGCAACGACACCCAATGGGAGATATATATATATTGTGTATTGTTCGGCAGGAGGGTTGTTATAGACAGGGACACAGCTTGAATCCAGACCAGACGCCTCAATATAGTCTACTTAAAATTGTGGCCTATTTTTCTCAAAGATACGTATTGGACATTTGTACAAGAGAATCAAAGGGACGAGTTCCAAACAGTTTGAATCTAGATCAGACGCCGCGTTACGTTATTCTACGGATGTTCATGTTCCCTTTTTATAACAACTCCATCCGCACAACACACAAAGTAGTTGTAGTTGTCTCCCATTGGATGCTGTCGTAGATGTAATCAATCCTGTTACTCGTCACTCTGTATTATCTCGTGTTGTATAAACTGTGTATTTGTCAGATTGTAAATTGGAATCCATGTATTATTCTGGTCCGGCCGATTTACCCTTAGATTGAAACATTCTATTTAAGAATAGGATGGCAATTGGACTCGATGAATTCTGTACATCCTAATAGGGATACATAAAACTGCATTTATAGTGCGTACTTATTCTTTCCCGTTTAAATGTCGTTGCAAAGAAAAACTACAATTTTTAATAAATTTCTAACTTTCTTTTTACTCTGAGTGGCAATCAGGTAGGGGCCTGATTAGACGCCGGGTTACCCTGCATCTGATCTGGCTCCAAGCTTCTTTTTTTGCAATTGAATGAAAAGTTTTAGAGTTAATGCGGTAGTTGGGAAATAATAACGTATCAGTAAAGTTAGCTCAGTAGTATCGTCCTGCACGAGGATTAGCTTATCTCAAGTACGAAACTGTATATCCGATGTCACTTTGCTGACCTTTAACCATTAAAACAGTTTTGTTCTAAACAGAATCGGCCAGGTTAGATACATCGGACAAATAATAGGCGTTTTGTGCCATAACTCTTTTTTTTACCTCTCTCATATCATTGTTACTTTAGCACGTTAGCATTATACTATTATTTTAGCTATCAGTATGTGTTTGGTTCGTTCAGTTATTGAAAAATTGTTTTGAATATTTACCCCGTGTGCCCCATTTGCGTCGTGTACGTAGAACCATTCTGGACAATGCTTCCTTATATGAGTGCCTGGGCTATAACAATGGAATCGACTTCGACCTAGTCTGTCTGTCGTCTTCCCCGACTTGATCCCGACTTTGTGTAGACATCTTACAAGCTCCAGATCGTCCGCATAGGTATTCCCCTAGATAAGCCAAACTATATACATTTTTGTACTAAGAGAACTGTAAGGTTCGGGAAAGGACATAATTGAACCAGAAATCAATTACCAATAATGCCACGCTTGTCGACAAACACTTTGATTTACGATCGAAAGTTGGACATTTTACTGCTAAAATATACATACCCTGATTTTATTGATATACTTTGGAATTTTAAGTGTTTTGACAGGGCTCAACGTCATTCATCCAAGTCGTTTCAGAAACGTTGCATTCAATGAGCTCCTCAGAAAGTTTTGACTCTGCTACAGCAGCAGAAATTGGAGAAATTATCAAGGTATCCCCATGTAAGTCCTGTGAACTCTACCCAATACCTACAAGGCTCTTAAAGTTATGCCTTGACGAGCTCATACAATCGTTGACACAAATTGTGAACTCTTCGCTGGAATCTGCGTATGTTCCAAAATAATTTAAAAGGTCCCATTTAAGACCTATTTTGAAGAAACCTGATCTCGATACAAATGATCTTAAAAACTACAGGCCGGTATCAAATCTGTCATTTCTATCTCAAGTATTAGAAAAAGTAGAATTCAAACGCACTGAGTCTCATTTGACTTCAAACAATCTGCACGAGCAGCATCAGTTAGAATATCGCAAGTACCACTCTACAGAAACTGCTCTTGTTAAAGTTCAAAATGACATCCTGCAGCATCTTGCTAAGATTCAAATCACATTTCTGGTGATGCTTGACCTATCAGCCGCATTCGACACTATTGATCATCAAACAATACTCAATTGCCAAAGTAATTTGAAACCCAATAAAGTGGATGACTCTATACCTATATGACCGTTACCAAACAGTCGCAGTAGATGGATAATTATCTGCCCCTGTTCAAATGAAATATAGTGTGCCGCAAAGTTCAATCCTGTAGCCGAAAAACTACATCTTGTACACAAAACCTGTCGGCTCAATTTGTAGAAATCAGCATATGTATCATCGTTTCTATGCAGATGATTCAGTTATACTTGTCGTTTAAGCCTAAAGACACATCTTGCCAACAAGTAGACCTCTCAAAAGTAGAAGGATTTTCAAAAAACGAATAGCCTAATGGATGCACCAGAAAATGTTGAAGCTTAACAATGAAAAAATTTGGGTCATTTTAAAAAGGTTAACATACCAGAAGACTTTCACGTTCAAGTGGGAAACTCTAAAATCAAACCATCATTGTGTGTGAAGAGTCTTAGTACTAGATTCGATTTCCAAATGGATATGACACAGCACATTAACGCTGTATGTAGGTCTAGATATGCACAGCTGTGGCAAATATGTCATGTTAAACAGTACATTTCCCCTGAAGCTACAAATTACTTTGTCAATTCTTTGGTCACATCGAGAATTGACTACTGCAACTCACCGCTGTATTGGGTTTCCCACAACTCTCTACGAAAACTACAGCGTGGGCAAAAATGTAGCGGCTCGCATCATTTCAATGACTCACCAGATCACATCACCCCAGTATTCAAGGAGCTTGACTGAATTCAAAATTCTGACTCTTACATACAATGCCATGGGCAATTATTGGCTAAGGTACATTGTTAGTATGCTGGACGTGTATAGACCTCGAAGACAGTTGCGGTTTGCGAGTAAATAAGTATCGCTGGTTGTGCCGAGAAGTCGTTTTGTGAAGTATGGAGATAGAAAATGCATACATGCAGTTCCTAAACGTTGGAACACTTTACTATCAGACATACGAGATGCAAGCCCAGTGCCAGCCTTAAAAACAAATGTCTGAAAACAAATGTGTTTAGTATTTGTCATTAAGGAGGATATATAACTGAAAGTATATACTTAACACTTTACCGGATAGCAAAAACCCCATAGGCGTATCTGTCAGGGATATAGATAAGAGTAATCAGGCTATCTATAGCCAGTATCTGTCTGATACAAGTACACACTCTCACCAATACACCTAATTGGAAATATTGGAAAATTAGTGTGAATTTGACGCCTGTCATTTCCAAGCCCTATTAACTGCCTTTTAGCTTAACAATAGCATAATAGTGTAAACGTACCGTTTGAAGAAAATTTAATTCTCTTTCTAACGGTGTATTTTTCATACAATTTGATGTATGAATAAGTAGAATGCCACTGGGTTAAAACGATACAAGTCAATACATTTCCAATCTTTTTTATAACTGACACTTAGATTTATGGCACCTGTTATTTTCAAGTCCTTATAACTGCTTGTTTGCTTCACAAAAGCATAGTTGTGTAAATGTAAAGTTTGTAGACAATTAAATTCCCTTTCTAACGGTGTATTTTTTCATACAATTTGAAGTAGTAATAAGTAGAATGCAATTGGATTAAAACGATACAAGTCAATATAATTCCAATCTTTTTTTACTTAGATTTATTTTACTAAGCATATATACCGCACGGAGTAACGATTTTACTGCTGTCTACAATAGAATAGCATTTCCAAAACCTAGATCCAGATCAGACGCCGAGTAACTCAGAGTCTGATCTGGATCAAAGCATTGATACAGCTCAAATTCTAAGTAACTCGGAGTCTGTTCTGGATCTAAGCATTGGTACAGTTCAGATTCTCAGTAACTCGGAATCTGATCTAGATATAAGCATTGATACAGCTTAGATACGTGGTAACTCGGAGTCTAATCTGGATATAAGCATTGATACAGCTCAGATACCGAGTATCTCACCAGAATCAGCTATAGTTATTTCTATGTCATTTCAAACGGTGTCGACCCTAATCAGGCGCCGTATTTGAGGAACGGCTGCTAATATGAGACTACATAGTTTGCAATACTTGCGTCATGCCTTGCATTTGTCTCTTTTGCATTTATTATGCATTTAGTCAAACTCCAGAATGTACACAAATGCATTTTTCTCACTTTTTTATTGTTAGATCGAACAGTTTCTGCGTAGACGAGACGCCGAGTAGCTCTCGATCTTATCAAGGTCTTAAACTGTTTTACGCTTCTAGAACGAATTATTTTTTTCGTATTATAATATAAATTCAGACAGTTTGGATCTCGATCACAATGCTGAGTTACTAGGTGTCGCAACTGTTAGAAATCTATTACAATATTTTCTTTCTTGTGAATTCCTAAGCAATTAGTTTGAATATTGATCAGACGCCATGTAGATCGGCACTGCATCAGGATCCAAACTGTTTGACACCTTAGAATAAATTTAATTACTTCTTATTATAGTTTTACACAAGCGATTTCTATAAAGATGAGACGCCGAGTAGTTCGCGTTCGGATCAAGATCTAAACATATTTACATTTTTAGAACAAAATGTTCCTTTCATATAAATTCAGACAGCTTGGATCCCGATCACAATGCTGAGTGACTAGGTGTCGGAACTGTTTGATACCTATTAGCATATTAGAATTCCTACGCAATTAGTTTTAATATTGATCAGATGCCGTGTAGATCGGCACTGCATCAGGATCCAAACTGTTTGACACCTTAGCAAATAAATTTAATTACCTTTTATAATAGTTTTACACAAGCGATTTGGATGAAGATGAGACGCCGAGTAATTCGCCATGTAAACAATATTTAAACAGATTTACATTTTATGAAGAAATATTCCTTTCATATAAATTCAGACAGTTTGGATCCCGATCACAATGCTGAGTGACCTGGGCACTGCATCAGGATCCAAACTGTTTGAAACCTTAAAATTATTCAATATTTACTTTCATTATAGTTTTACACAAGCAATTTAGATATAGATGCCGAGTAGCTTGATTCTCATCAGGATCAAAAATGCTTCACAGTTGAGTTTTTCGTTTCATTTGTTCAGTTTGGATCTAGACGAGATGCCGAATTGCGAAATGGGACAGAAAAAAATGTAACATACTGGCAGATGCAATTTGCTTGATTGGTTAATTAGTTAATTTATATTTTGATCTACCACCTAGGATTATACTTACTTTTGATGAGCCGAAGGTTTATTACCCCCGAGCCGTGTTTTTATTACCTCCGCATCCGGTGTGACACAGTGACGCAACGGTCAAGCGGCTTCCCTGTGATATTTGTAGATAGCATGATTGAGGAGCGTGCTCTATGGAATTCCGCGATTTCATTGGTCAACTATATTTAGATGTTGGCCTCGGGAACAGCTAGAACCTTTCGTGTGATAATTTATCTGCATATTTCATAAATCGACATAGATCGTACTTTCCGAAAAGTGACGAGTAGTGCATGCAGTATCATATGCACGTCTTACGGAGATCACCAATCAACTTTAGGTCACACTTACCGACCTAAATCTCTTTTTATGCAATTGCTTTGTGTAGCAACCCTATAATTAGATTTGGGATTTCGGAAGATATGTGAACACACTTTAAATGTGTAGACACCCGGACAATACAATTTAAGAAGAAGAATGAGATTTTAGCCGTTAAATAGAGGACTCGCTCTAACCCGCACTCATCAGGTAATTAATAAGCCGCGGAAAGCCGCGCTTATCAGGTAATAGATAAAGTCGCGCTATCACGCGCCCATGAGGGAATAATGAAACACGCGCTGACACGCGCGCATAAGGGATAGGGTTAATGCAGTCCTGAGAGAGCACATCAACCACAGCAACAGTGATTTTTAAATGTCCCTGGGCTTTGGCATCCCGCAGCGTGACACTCGTAATGTAATGAGAATATGTCTTCAGTCTGTGGCGTATTATATGTGTGTGTGTTGGAGGGGAAGCAGCACTGACTTTTAAATTACTTAAATTTTAGTAATTCGATTTATTTAATCATTATAGCTTCTGTTTTAGATATGTGAAGCATTTTAGAATTGATTTATAAATTCATTATAGTTCTCTTCATTTTCGTACTGTAGAACACTCATTTGAATTGTAAATCGAAGTCGCTTAGCTCGAACTATTCGATAGTTCAACACATGATCTGCATTATTCCATGCTCGGTTCAGTCGAACATACCCATATAACAAAGTTAAAATGTGGCTTAGCCACGTTTTAACTTTGAAATACGGGTATGTTCGACTGAACTAAGCCACGTTTTAAGGTATTCCAACACTGACGGTAGGGTAATTGTACTATGAAAATGATGTTATGATTGGATAATACATGTCATTCCCGTGTCTTGTGTGACATATGAAGGCTTTTCGTCACCTCTTCTCGAAATTATTTGAAATATTGTAAATAGCCTTACAGGTAGGAAAATATGCGAGGAAAGACAAATATTCCTTAAAGGTGATTTTTTACCTATTCTTACTAAAAAGACGTGAACATAACAAAATAAAAGTTAGTGTCCCAATATTTGCATCATATGATGTGAAATATTTAAAAAAAAATTGAACCGTCCTCTTAAAAATATGCAATATTTTTCATACGATTTTACATTATATGACTTAAAAGGTTGTATGTTTGTACAAAAATGAAAACTTGAACAAAGCAAACCACTTGCTTTTTTTTCATACAATATTACGCAATCTAAATCCAAAATATGATGACATTTGGCCGCACCTAACTGGAAAAAATTAACTTTGTCTTCGAAAAAAGAGACCTTGAATACTTTATAAAGACTGAACAATAAATTTGAATTATAATTGAATATTTTTGCAAGTTAATGTCAGGCGCATTTATAAACATCTAATCATTGATTTAGGAAAAGGTTTTGTTTAAAAAAGATAAATATTTCAAAGAAAAATATATTGACTCGGTCGGGATTCGAACCCGTGAGGGGAAGGCCATGCAAATTTACAAGAGCGAAATTTGCAACATTTAGGACTTCGTTCGGATAATTTCTAACAATATTGTCCAGGTTTTTTATGGGACTGTTCGGTATATTCCGTTAAACACGGAAAATGCCGAGATAACACGGAAAAAGGCAATCTTCAGTCTTGGAATTCCTTAATTTGTAATATATATGGGTATGTTTGACTGAACGGAGTTCGAGATATCGAAATCGACTGTATTTAATACTCCGTGTGAAGCATTCTTGAACGCACACTTCCTGTGTAAAAAGAGCGCTATATAAATCTGGTATAATAATGATAATAAAGCGAAGCGTGTGTCCGGTGCCTAAGCTGTTTAGTACTCTCCAATGGTAACAAGTAATTATATGTTGTGTACATTCAGAAAAAAATATATTATCAGTTAATAACTAATCAAAACATTTATACATGTAAACCTACATAAAAAATAATACCAAACAATAGCTGTATGTAAATAAATTAATAACAATACATCAGTGTAAACCAAATCCAACATTAAAATAACCTCGATCAATCAGTAAAATCCGTATGGTGCCTCTGAAAATAGCTGGTTGCCACATATTCAACCAATATCCTCATACATGTTTAATTTATTACACCGTTTAAAATACTATTTTGATTGTCAACAGTCATGGATATGAAGAAAATACAAATATTTCAGCAGAGTGTACCTTAATTTAGGCTGAGGATAAAACATAACACAGAATGTGCCTTTACCTGCTTGAAGGGGTTGTATATCTTCAAAACTATATGTAGACCCAGTCAAATGGGGTATTGGGTAAAGTTCACAGATATACTTGGCGCTCATAATTTTATCGCCTAAGTTTGGTATATTTTATCACGTACTTTACACATGTTATGTTTTTAGTTCACGAATATCAATCAACAGGATAGATTGAGTACAATTTAAAGAGTTTTACATATCCAAATTTTATCTAAAACTTTAATGAAAGTAAATAAAAATTTGCAGATATATAAAGAACTCATTAAATTATCTTATGACTTTGTATTAGGAATGACAGTCTTACAGAAACGAAAGGTCATGTGGTTGCGCAGCTATCACTAGAGCGAGTGTAGGAGGTGTGCTGAGTAAGAAAGCTGTGAACCAATTAGTAAATTCAATGGACAAGCCTTGTTACGTAATTGACAAAACAATTTTTCGGGTTGACACTAAGCTAAAGTAAACCAAATACTTTGTTGCATTCATGATTGAACACAAATATATTTATAAAACGGGGTCTTCAAACGTGATGTGTTTGAGAAAGCGGAGGGGAGAGAAGGAATTGGGAGAGACTTAGCATGTGTGTAAACTCTGTTAAGTAATACTTTTAGTAATTAGTTCAGTAAAATGTGTCAAAAATCAAGAAAGCACAAAACTACCTGAAAACAAGCTGAGGGCTTGCTCACTGTCGCGTACCTTTTCAGTGCTTCTCGGCCTAGTACAATACCCGGACCACCAGACAAGAAACCACCAGATGCAGGTCCCTTAAAATGATGTCCGAAATAGTAGACTCCATTCGGGTCCTGAAATAGAGGTCACATATGTATGATGGAGAATAAGCCATTCTAAATAGTAAATAATGGGGAAGAATTACACGATAAAATAAATGCAACAAAGTTAGTTTTTATTAGGCTAGTTTATGTCAACAATGAAATTGGATTATACAGAATAACTCCCGATTGACTGGTTATGGCCTTTTTTCTGTTAAGACAGTTTAGCAGACTGTAATGACAGTCTCTCTTTCTATCTCTCGTACCTCTCTGTGCCTGACATCTTACCTGTCTGTCTGTCTCAGTGAAGTTTATATATGGTGATTAAAAAACAAGCGAGACAACAAACCCTTAAAATTGAAATACAAACTATTTCCTAGTCGTAGAAGGGAAGTCATTCTTATGTGCTTTGCAAGTGTATTCCTAAACTTCAGGAGGAGGAAAGGAGGAGGAGGGGAGGAGGAGGAGGAGGAGGAGGAGAGGAGAAGGAAGAGAATAGGAGAAGGGGAGGAGGAGTAGGGAAAGATGAGGATGAAGAGGAGGTGAGGAGGAGGAGGAGGAGTAGGGAAAGATGAGAAGGAGGAGGAGGGGGAGGAATGAAGGAGGAGGAGGAGGGGAAGAGAATGGGAGGAGGAGGGAAGGAGGAGGAGGGGAGGAGGAGGAGGAATAGAGGAGGAGGATGGGACGGGAGGATGAGGAGAGGAGGAGGGGGAGGAGGAGTTGGGAAATATGAGAAAGAGGAGGAGGCGAGGAGGAGGGGAGAAAGGAGGAAGAGGAGGAGGGGAAGAGAACGGGGGGAGGAGGAGGGAAGGAGGAGGGAAGGAATAGGAGGATGAGGAGGAAGGGAGGAGGAGGGGAGTAGGAGGAGTGGAGAGTAGGAGGAGGGTAGGAGGAGTAGGAGTAGGGGAGGAGGAGGACTACACTAGCAAAACTCATATGAATGACTATACATCTTAGTATTTATAATTATGAATCGCTGCAGTCAATGTTCCCTTATTTTCTCTAGATATGACAACATGGTGAGACATCAACATAATGTCCACGGTACCGATAGAATCGATGATACACTAGCTCTACCACCAACATCTAGTTTAGAATCGTCTAAAAATGACCTTTCAACTTCCTTTTTCTATGTTAGTGTCTGGACCGAGCGGCAGCGGGTAAACTCATTGGACTAGACAACTGTTGAATTCTTCCCTCTTTCAGCCGATCCCTCAGATAATAAGCTGGTGCTACGGGCAATGGCAACCTCTTTATGACACACTCAATCGTATCATACCATGGATGGAATTTACCCAAGGTATCCCAGATCATCTGGATGACTTTCAGTATATCGACGGTAGTAAAAGTACTCTTTTAGTGTTTGACGACGTAATGACTGAAGCTAAGTGTGACCAGAGATTAGCCGATCTATTTTTCAAAGGTAGCCACCACAGAAATATATCAATCGTATATCTGACTCAAAATTTATTTCCTCAAGGCAAAGCTTGCAGGGACATTGCCTTAACACGCAGTATTTGGTGTTATTTAATAATCCCATCGACAGACAACAAGTAGCCACTTTCGCACGACGGATTTACCCTTCATCACATGCAGCTTTCATGAAGCGATTTAAACAGACGACATTTTACCCTCACGGTTACTTGGTGATAGACTTGAAACCGAATTCCCAAGAACCAGACCGTTTGTGAGATAACTCTTTTGGCGTAAACAAGAGAAAGCGAATGGACGATGAATACGAGCGACTGACTCCTATAATGAGTTCCGGTATGGAGCTGAAATAGAGAGTGAGCAAGACAATGACAGTCATCACGACTCTATTGATGATTGGAGTGACGATATGGGACCACCTGGTCATCGTAAACTAGTAGAGATGAGCGAGGAGCGTTCACGTCCTGACATATGGAACAACAGGTTTAAAATTCCTCTGAGAGAATATCATGCAGATCAGTAAAAAGCTACAGTGAACGATTATGTAACGCGTGGTTACACACTAGATAAAGCGTTTCCTAGAGTTGTCAATGATGAGCTCCCCTCTCTAAGAAAGGCGTTGATAACTATGTACACCAGATTTCTTATCGATTTCCACGAGTTAAGAGGCGATCCAATACAATGACAATATTTAGAGTCGGCCAAAATGCTCAGGCGACAGCATTCAATGAATGTCAAAGAGTCTATACGTCAGGCGGTTAAACTAAGGAAAAAAATTTCTATGAGGTATGGCCTGATCCGATCATTCCAAAAAGAGATGAGATGACCGATAATGATGATAATTTATCGATCGAATACACAGTATAAAAATAACTCTTTTCAAACATCACTATTCCGTAGTACCTGCGTTATTAAGAATCTCATAGGGTAACTTGAAGTTTGATCATTAGGTTTAAAAAAAACAAATAAAGGGGTATAACTCGAGAATGCCTGCCATTATGGTGAGAGTTACTTCAAACTTAAAGCCGAGGAAAAGAGCTCCCCATAGGTACCTAACAAATTAAGATAACAGCGTTAATAGTTCACCAATAGAGAAAAGAGAATACGGCACTTTTCATTGATATTCTTCCTTTTAGAATTTATGTTTTTTCTGATAAAGTTCAGATGAACACTATGGTTAAGTCTAGGATGCATCGTGACTATTCGTATAAAGGCAGTATTTGTTTGTAAAATTTTAATCCGTTGCTAGTAGCTACCGCCAGCAGTGTGTAAACTTAATCCCCCAATAATAGGGTATCTGTACTCTTATCTTAAAACCATCTCAAGTCAACCAATATTGACGTATAAATGGTTTTAAAGGTTTCAAATAGCCTCTGTAAAATTGAAGAAAGTTTAACTAATCTTGAATTAAAGTAATGTACTACAGTAGTTAACTTTATACGACGCGTGGTTCTACTGCCTGTAAAACTCCTGCACGTAGTATTAACATGTTAGTAACTGCCTGTAAAAACTTGATGGATCAGTGTTGTAGACACCGCGTCTACTGCATTAATTTTGACGACTGAATAGGACATTATTGTACCTTCCGGTCCTAGGCCAATCACAGTCAGAAACTGCGGAGACTTGTCAGGCATTAAGTTTTAGTGGACCTCTGTTCCCATGTCCGACGTTGAATAACGACACGCCATACATTCTGTTTCCCCAGGGAGGGATTAACTGTGACGGATGTATAAGCCATTGTTCTCGTATCCTGTATCGAGTCAATAGGACCCAGACATCCTGTCTCCTTAGAAGGTATTAAGTTTGAAAGGCTTTGTCTGAACATGTTCTAATGTCAGCTCGGTATACCGTGTAGACCAATACCGTGTAGATCCCATACATATAGTACACCCCCGATCTACATGAAATCCTCCGAGCAGGACCTTCATCCCTGAGCTAAATATAGACCCACGTGTTTATCCTATTTTTAGAAAAAGAGGTCATCCAAGATGGCCGCGATTACGTCATATTTGTTTAGACGTAAACCGGCCCCTATACTACTGCCGTTCAATATCTGTGTTTGAAAAAATACTTGAAGTCAAACGGGATATTTACATACGTCGGCTGCAATATATTTCTATTGAAGTGTATGTCCCGTCCATTACTGTCAATGTCCAGAATAGGAGATGCAATGATGATGATTTCAGGTAGTTGATTTCGCTTAATCTCATATGTTGCTTAGCAGCACAAGCGGTCAAAACTACCGACATGCCTTCCTTTTACTTCCGGGCAGAGGGGATTATATTGGTCTAATAAACAGAAAATATTGCCTATAACAATTAAGCCCCAGTACTGTGACAAAGTAAGAAGGTCTCTTTGGCCCTGTGAAAAAACCCAAACATGTACTTAATAGATTCTCGACTTGTTCAAGTAGTCATTTATGCCGGGAATTTTTGAAGGGTAAATTCAATATTATTGTTCAGCTTTAGTTTAAAAGAGTATATACATCCAGTGTCATTTGTAAACATATTACTGTGAAACAGATCTAGATCCCCGCAATATACACAGTGGTTGTTCTGTAAAACAGCATTCTAAACTCGCACAAAAACACATTAAAAAAGTTTCCTGCGTCATTGTTAAAAACAATCACTTTCTATTATCGTTTTAAATGCAAACTGGCACTCCGTATGCAATTTGCATTATGCATGGCATATCGTTTTATGTACATAACATATGAACATAATTATATCCTTTTTGGTATGTTGGAAAACACATCAATTGACCATAATCTATCAAAACTTGTTTATACAAACATTCACATAAAACGGATTATATTAACAAAACAGAAGGCCCGATGTAGACAGATGTAGTTGTCGAATTCAATACCCTAACAAGCGTGAAATATTCATTATCTTCTCGGAACTACATGTACCTACGCCTTATCTAGTAAGGTGAAAACATTCAATCTGTATTAAGCGACCTAGATTTAGTTTTAGATATTTTTCAACATAAAATGTAAAATAGCATGGCAATGTGTTATTAAAAACATACACAGTAAACATAAGCAACTATATTTATGATTTAATACAGCCATGTCACTCAACCTTTTATGCTAAGAATAACACAAAACATAGTAAGAAATACTCTTATATCCATTGTGGTTCTTAAGATATAAAGGAAAATATGTTATACTTTTAAACGCAACGAAACGCAAACGCAAAACAATAAAACGTAGAAAAGTGCAACTTTTGGGCATTCTGATAATTCATGTTTATCTTAGTGGCAAACAGTTTGGATCCTGATCAGACGCCGAACTATGCAATAGAAATACTTGTTTTAGCGTAAACGCGTTTATTGGGAAAGATTAACGTGTTCTCCATTGTATAGCATTGGATGACATAGGAAGGTTTCACAATCAGATTCAAAATCAAAGCATGCTACTGAAGAGTAAGACTAGATAAAGTTAAAGTTTAAATTATACTTAAAAGAATTAAAGATGAATATTAATATACAAACTTATATTTCTATCACATAATAATTAAATATCACATGCTGTATTACAATACCTGTATATATAGTTACAACTCGATTATATGTTTAAGAGTTTAACCTAGAAACAGTTAGACCTTAGACCTACTAAGACACATTTTCTATTTTTAAACAATAAATGAAACCAACTATAATTGCCATGTTAATAATGCATAAAGAAGCATAGTAAATATCAAACTGATGATAAAACATGTTCTTTAACCTAAGATATAAAAGAAGAAATAGAAGTCGCATCTCTCACATCATGTGGCAAAATGTTCCACAGGCAACACCAATTGTTAGTCTGGTCCCCGTCGTACTTGGATAGTACGTCAGGCAATTCGTTATAATGGCCGCCTCCATGAAATAGAGGAAAGTGGGTGGAGTTATATGAGCTGTTATAGGGTTTTTTCTTATTTTAGGTGGTTTACAATATCTTATTGTAACCTACGAGTTCATTGTTACTCAAAACCAAATTACCAATTCAAACATACTTGGTAAGCGACTGAATTCCCTAGAAATTCGTGCAACGAAACATTTTAAAGCACTCCTATTTTCGGCTATTATATAGATAAGTTGGTTTAGATATTACATATTGTATCGTTGGTATAGTGGTTAGAGTCCCTGCCTCTCGTCCAGGCGACCCGGGTTCGAATCCCAGCCTGCTCAATATTTTTTATTCTTTATTTGGAAATGTATTTTCAATATAATACGTTCGATAGTTTTACTATCGGAAAACACCTCTAAGAACATTAAAATGTAAAATTCAATGAGTATAAAAATGTTGATGAAATCTCAGAATTTCCTCAATTTTTCTCATTTTTTCCCTACGGAACCTGAACAAATGTTAAAGTGTAGATCTATATGTACCCGAATGATTAAAGAAGCTATTGATTCGTGATATGTATCAGAATCTGTAAAAATGAACCTAAAGTGTTGATTTCTCGATGTTTGGATGGATCGTTTCAATATTTAGATTTAAGACAGTATTACTGGCGTTATTTCAAAAACAAGTGGCAAATATTTTTTACCCTGATCATAACGCATAACGCGGCGTCTGGACAGAATCAAAACTGTTTGCAAATGCGCTTTATGACGTCATTGAGAGTGAAAGGGTTAAACCGTACAACACACCGAAAACTAATTCTCCTCGGAAACATCACAGTAATCAACATTTTGTTCTCCCAAACCTCAAATACCGCCTAAGTACCCTTTAAATCAACAAAAGGAACCAAAACAAAAACTAACAAAAACAGTGTACTATTTTGTTTGTAACTCTAAACCTGATAAAATAAGACTGCAAACAGGTAAGCAAGATATTATGATAGATCAAAACCGTTTTATGAACGCATTAAAATATAGTTGGGTTAAAAGGATTATAGAAAATCAAAATTAAGGACGATGGAACCAACAATATGTTAAAAACATATGGTGGAAACTACCATTGCAGAAAAATACCTTAATAAAGGAAATAATGACTACATGGATACAAGTACATGATGACATAAAAACTACAAACATAAGTAACAGAATTTTATGAAACAATAAAAAAAAAAAATTAAAACAAACCCATAGTTTGAAAAAGGAATTAAGAGCTTGATAATCGTATCAGATCCTGATTTAAAGTGTCATAATCGCATCAAAGCGTAATAAAGCGTTATAAAAAAGCTTATCATGGAATGATTTAAGCACAACAAAGCCTGATCAAAGCGGGATCAAAGAGTGAGGAACCGTAACATGTCGGGAAATAATTCGTCCCAAAGCGGCAACCAATTCGTATCAGAGCCTATCAGAGCCTATCAGAGCCTAAGAGATCGTGCTATTTTGGGAAAAGTAAACAAAAAAGAAGACGCTTTGCTCGCGGATTTAAAGCGCCGCATTCGCCGTTGGTGTGAATTAAGCATGAATTATGGCAGGACCCGAAATCAGCCGATTATGTGCATAGTACGATGAAGAATATATTGCAAAACACAATTATGATAGCGCAAGTCACTATGAGCAAGCAAAGATTGTGCATACGTCACTGCTTTAGAAAGTGAAAAGGTTGACATCGACATCAATCCGTTCATACAAGACTTAGGTCTCAGAGCTATGATTGTAACCAAATTGTAACCAAATTGATAGATGTCTATGATTGTAACCAAATTGTAACCAAATTGATAGATGTCTTCTAGGCGATACGATAGATTAAAATTCAAAGCGCTGGGCTATAAGGCTTTTGGTATTTTTTAAATTCCTTTTTAAAGTCATGTAAAGCTAGTGACTCATTGGTGGTACCATTTATTGCTCCCGGACTATAATTTTTTTAACAAACTGGGTAGATGACTACTACGCTATGCTTTACATCAAATATCTAAGCTTTGAGCTTTGGGACTTTTGACAATCATTATTTTCTTATACGACATGTCTATGTAAACATGTTGACCCCGAGGCAGGGCCAATTTTGTGCGATGCCCTATCAAAAAGTTCCTTTCACTTGGGCATTTTCTTGGAATATACATATACGATTATCATGTGTGATACATAGTTGAAAAGAGCATTTCTTGTGGAAACAGACAACTATGAATAAAACATTGACAACAACACTTCTCTTTGTTGTGGAAAATAGGCGTCAATGTGGGACAGTCATAGACACTGGCCATATTTGCTACGTAATCTTTTTATATGCATATGGTTTAGAAAAAGTGCCATACCACTTTTAATTTTCGTTGGAATTTTACTTAAGGTTAAGGCTGACAACGCTTTATATTGAATAGTCTAATTAATAAATCGAAATGTGTTTGATAAGATTAATGCATACATTAAAAGGTATAATAGTTATAATACTAATATAATTTGGTTTATTGATGAAACGTAAAAGTATCTTAGCCTTGTTTATTGATTGTATCAACTTGTTTATGAATAAGAGATTTTTTTCATGTTCGTCTAAAACAAGATACAGTTTTACAACAAACTAAAATATTATATATGTCGCAATAACTAAGTTGTTAATTCAACAGCTATAAACTGTATATATTAATGTCGCATTCATCGACAAACTACACCAGATTTAATTAATTTGTTTTAACATTGGCTCTTAAAGTTTTGCCTTAGCGAGCTCCTACCGTCGTTAACAAAAATTGTGAACTCTTCGCTGGAGTCTGCGTATGTTCTAAAAGAATTCAAAAAGTCATTACTAAGACCTCTTTTTAAGAAACCTGATCTCGATACAATGATCTTAAGAACTACAGGCCTGTATCAAATTTGCCATTTCTCTCCAAAGTATTAGAAAAAGTTGTAGACAGACGCATTGAGTCCCATTTGGCCACAAACAATCTGCATGAACAGCATCAGTCAGCATATCATAAGCATCACTCTACAATAACTGCTCTTGTTAAAGTTCAAAATGACATCTTGCAATATCTTGATAAGAATGAAATCACAATTCTGGTGATGCTTGACCTATCAGCCGCATTCGACACAATTGATCACGAAACATTACTCAATCGCCTTGAAAAAGACTTCAAAACCATTGGAAACCCACTAAAGTGGATGACCTCATACCTGAATGACCGTTACCAAACAGTCGCAGTAGATGGAGAATTATCTGCCCCAGTTCAAATGAAATATAGTGTGCCACAGGGTTCAGTCTTGGGACCCAAAAACTACACCTTGTACACAAAACCTGTCGGCTCAATTTGCATAAATCATGATCTGGATCATCATTTCTATGCAGATGATTCACAGTTATACTTGTCATTAAAGCCTAAAGACACATCTAGCCAACAAGAAGCCCTTTCAAAAGTCGAAGGATGTCTAAAAGACATAGTCTCATGGATGCACCAGAATATGTTGAAGCTGAACACTGACAAAACTGAGGGAATACTGGTTCACTCAAAAACGGTTAACGTTCCCGGAGATTTTCATGTTCAAATGAGAAACTATAACATCAAACCCTCATTATGTGTGAACAACCTTGGTGCTAGATTTGATTCCCAAATGGATATGACACAGCACATCAACACTGTGTACAGGTCTAGCTACGCACAGCTGCGGCAAATAGGTCATATTAGACAGTACCTTTCTCCAGAAGCTACAAAGACTTTGGTCAATTCTCTGGTCACATCAAAAATTGACTACTGCAACTCACTGCTATATGGGATTCCCCAAAACTCACTACGAAAACTACAGCGTGTGCAAAATACAGCAGCCCGCATCATTACCAGGACTCCTCGGTACAATCACATCACTCCAGTCTTGAAGGAGCTACACTGGCTCCCAGTTCAACACAGAGTTGAATTCAAAATTCTGACACTCACATACAAAGCCATGTGCAATGATTCTCCAAGGTACATTGTTAGTATGCTGGACGTGTATATACCTCGAAGAGAGTTGCGGTCTGCGAGTAAATCAGTATCGCTGGTTGTGCCGAGAAGTCGTTTGGTGAAGTTTGGAGATAGAAGTTTCATGCATGCAGCCCCAAAGCTCTGGAACACTCTGCCATCAGACATCAGAGATGCTAGCTCAATTGCAGTCTTCAAAAAACGTTTGAAAACTCACTTCTTTAATATCTGTTATTAGAAGAAAGGAGGTAATCAATGACTGCTACCTCTGGGTTGTGTTCTTGCTTTGAATGTTGTGGGTCTAAATCGCAGTTCTGGAGTTGTACCATTGACCTTGTGCCTGTCTGGTAGATCTTGCTGGTAGGGATTTCCCAATCGCTTTGAAATCATTTGGCTAGGGGTCTATGGTGTAATTCTTGGACAGCGTTATGTTTATGAACTAAGGGTGTACCACGGCCATGGATTATTCAATACTCAACCAAACAACACGGATATTATTGTTTTAAACATTCGTTTTACGACTTGTGAACTCCTCTCCAGCTCTGCACTGAAACAAACAAACAAATTCAACCAAACAACATGGAGAGTATTGTTTTAAACATTCGTTTTACGACTTGTGAACTACTCTCCGGTTCTACACTGAAACAAACAAACAAACAAACAAAAAAGCACTCTGTTTTTAATCATGCCATTGATCTTTTAATTATTTGACTCATTTTAAAAATGATTTTACAAGAATTTCTATATTTCGATGCATCTCAATATTGTATCATTTTTTTTGTGAATGTAGTTATTTGTCTTTCTCGTTTTGTAGGTACATTTATATAATTTCATGTGAAGCGCTTTTGAACGCACACCTCCTGTGTGAAAAGAGCGCTATATAAATCGGGTATAATAATAATAATAATAACTTGTGTATTTGATCCCCGAAAGATTGGATATAATAACCGAAATAAGTGTATTGGAAGCCATTTGTGTTTACCAGTTTTGGACTTTCAGCTACATGTGAGAGGGTGAAATAAAACAGAAATGGATTTAGCAAACCTAAATTATGTGAAAAAGGTGATTTGTCAACCTTTCCCCAAAATGGCTCTAACAAATATGATTTCCCCAAAATCCGACATATTTGAGATAAAAAAATCAATATTACAAAATGAGATCATGCGAAGGAAGTTCGTTAGTTTCTTAGTGTTATACCCGGTAAGGTATTTTTAACTTGGAAATCGTATCGAAAATAATGCATAAAACAGGTGTATATACTTAAATAGCTTTAGATAATATTAGATCACATGATTCGGGGAAAAGTAGTGTAATAAAATCTTATTTTTCTTAAAAGGTTGCGCTTGTATTCCATATACATAATATTAACTAACCTTTTATAGGTAAAAAAAAAATAATGCAGAACCCCATTTATATATATATTCCTCCTTAGGGAGACCGTCCTTTTTTTCCTCCTTAGGGAGACATTTTGTATATCCTATATTTTTCGACTTATAATCAGCTAGAATCAATTTTCTTAGACACCTAATGTCTATTTATATGATTCTAAAGTCCTTTAACCTATATTTAACCTATATTTCCTTTAACAAAAAATATATAAAAATTTTGGTCTCCTTAATATTTTGTTAGTACGAAATAAGGATTAAAGTTCCATTGTGTTTTCAGACCTTTTTTCTATGTCTAAAATACAACAAAGGTTAATAATAATGTTTGAACATTCTTGTGGGCCAAGCCGATCCTTGGAATGTTGAAAACAGACCTAGATCACCAAAAAGGGTGGTTTAAAACCATAACAAACCGAAAGTAAAACTTCTGATATAAATAGCACTATGTTTTGATGTGTCATGTGACATGGCCGGAAGTTGTGGAGATAACAAAAATGGCGGACAACGCGAGTTCAGCTTCTTGTTTTGGTAAGTGTTTGAGCTTATATTATCGATCATTCAAACCGATTAAAGATACTAACAGAAGAATGTGTTCAATTATGATGAATCGTTAAACGTGTTAATCATCTGGCATTGAGTTTAAGCCTTACAGACTCAAAAACTCAGTACAAATCACCAAAATGTAGTGAGAGGCGCCCAACGGGGCGAAATCATATTTGAATATGCGTAATTTCTTCTTCTTTCATTAATGTGCCGGGTCCACCCTGGGCAACTTTGGTCATGTATTTGGTTTATCTTTTCGAATATCTCCACAAAGAAAGACCTGATCGGCCGTACCGAAAAGTACGGAATGTAACAATCTGAATTATGTTGAGACCATTTGATCCGGCTCAGCAGAGCCTCTATACGATCCTGAAGGATCCCGGCTCCTTTATTGGAAGAAGAAGAAGAATTAATACGTCGTAGAATCCTATTAAAGAGAAATAGGGGAAAAATGTGCGCACGAGGTGGGATTCGAACCCACGACCACCTCAACACTAGTCCGGCGCTCTACCGGCTGAGCTAACTGGGCGGTCTATCGATCCCACCTCCACAGCCACTACATTCCTCCCCTTCACTTTTCAGAGCCTAACCCAGCTCTCACGAAGACCGAATGACTCCCAGGCCCGGACCGTCAAACACTTCTGACACCATTAAAGTGAAACAGGGGAAAAAATGTCCGCCCGAGGTGGTACTCGAACCCACGACCACCTCAACACTAGTCCGGTGCTCTACCGAGTACCGACTGAGCTAACCGGGCGGTTTATCGATCCCACCTCCACAGACACTACACTATTAAGGCTTGTACACAATGGTGAGAAGTGACGCCAATATATTATTGATGATGATCTCACCAATGTTGATACAGATTAAAGAATGAACTTACTATGAATGATTTATCGTACATTAGGTAGATTCTATACAAATTGACAGCACCGGGGAACTTTAGTTGAATAAAATATAAAGGTAAAGGTTTTGTTTATAATAGTGCCAACCATTTTGAAAAGGCCGGCGATGTCATCAATTAGAAATCACCTCCCTTGGGTCAACCAATGCTTGAAAAGGCTAATCAGGAAACGTAATTGGGCATTTAGTAAAGCAAATAAGACACACAAACCTTCAGATAGGAAAAAATTCGTCAAGAAAAAGATAAAGGAGTCTTATAACCACTATCTCGAAGACATCTTAAATTATGACGATACCGACTCATCTCAGACCAAGAAACCAAACACCAAAAATATATTTTCACTCATTAAACATTCCACACAAGACTCCCCAACATTACCACCACTAAAAGCTGAAAAATAGTTCTCCTATGAAGACAAAGCCACAGCTCTAATTTCTAAACAATCAATTTAAAATCAGTTTTCAGCCCAAAATCACCGTTAAAGCTATTGTCTCTGTGCCAAATGAAACTTGAAAATATCTCCAGCTCCACAGAAAATAATGGTCAACATTTCCCGGACATGTCAGAGATACTGATAGATGGTAAAGGAATTACCAAACTCCTACAAAACCTAAATCCTCACAAAGCTTGTGGTCCAGACAACTTACTGAAAAACCTAGCAGAGGAACTGTAACTATCCTAAAACACATCTTCCAAAAGTCAATAGATAATGGCACCCTAGCTCGTATGGTGGGTTTCTTTTCGAATATGTACTCAAGGCAACATGGCCATGATATTTGGTTGTTTTTCATTACCATAGAAGAAATAAGAGAATAACTTCAGAAAAATTGGATGGGGGGGTAACTTTGGTTGAATATTATGAACAGAAGAAGATATTTTTAATAACGTTCGGTTTGATTTGTCCTTAGCTTGGCAACAATGAGCTGGCTGGCAACCAGTGATACCCCTGTCTTGAGCAGATAATACTACATATTTGGTGAATGATGCAAACTCACTTTCATCAAGTATGTAGGGGGACCAAGAACCTTGGACAAATTAATATTGACAGTAAATTTCAGCTATACAGAGTGAACCCATAATGCATTGTAATACAAACATTAAATGTAGTTACATTGTAGATGAAGTCAGAGCCTTTTGTTATTTTGCAGAATAACAATTTGGTCAATCATTATCCAGGAAAATGTTGATTTTTCCATTGCTCCTAATGAGATCGAACTAAAATTAGTAATCTATGTACCTCAACTAATGGTCCGATCCGAACCATGCTTAAATAGCATGGTTATGTATGGGCCGGCAGTTGGCGAGAATGGCAGATCGCTTTCTGTAGAGTACCAATATTAATATTGACCTCATCTCATTAGTAAGTCAAGCCCCAGTCTAGATGCCTTTAGGGTGGGACTGGGAGCAGTCACATACTAAGCACTGAGAGCTTGCTTTTAACTTAACTTTGTACCCTGTTTAAGTATATTCTTTATACTTTTGTTTTATCTATCTCTTATCTTCGATCTCTTAATTTTTATGTAACACTTTACTAACACTGTCTTTCCCAGACAACGTGCCTCCCAATCATAATGTTAAGGTGTAAAATAAAACTAATTAATTTACACCTCTAATTTATGCCTCCAAATACAATGTAACATGTAGTTCAATTTTTACAGTCAATAATATGCTCCATAAGAAATATATTCCATATCCTAGCAGGTGGTAGCTTAAAGCAGGCTAAAAGTTAAAAGCAGCAAGTGCCTTAACCCTTTCACAGCCAACTCTTTTGTGAGATTTTTACCCTTACAACGTTTCATTGTCATCTGCTTCAATTTTGTTGTCTGCAATGTCGTTTCAATGTTTAAAAAAAAGGCAGTATGACTGAAGAAATTTCCAAACGAGTGTCAAACAGTTTAGATCCTGATCAGACACCTACCGCGTGAAGCGGCATCTGATCAGGATCCAAACTGTTTGCAAACATGCTTTAAAGTTTTAAGCGTCAATGAGAGCGAAAGGGTTAAGGAGCATTCTGCTTTATTTTTAATCTCCTTTAAGTGGTCATCAATCTTCAAAACAAGAAGCAGGCTATGGAGGTAAAGGATAAACTATGTAAAGGGTTCTAAACCTAAGTAAGATGAAACTAAAGAAGAAAACTCCCTTTTGGACTTTCTGCTTTAATTTCATTTTGCTTTCAGAAGCAAACTACCTCAAGTATAGTTGATGTAGGTGATTTACACATGTATAAGGTTATGGTGGAAAGGGTAAATGCTCAGGGAGCCCACTGAACTGGGTATTCACTTTTTGCATATAAGCAAGTGTACTATAGTTACTACTATTTACAGGTACTGTAGTGTTGTAACCATGTAACTGTCCGTTTAATATGTAGCCCCGCCTGCTAGCAGACTGATGCCTCTCAAATAGCATGTAATTAATAGGGTTCCGATTCATAAAGCTTGATGTTAACATGTGTAGAATTGTAGTTAGCTTTAGATATCAAATAGTACTTTAAAGAGCATTTCTTATGCATCAACCCAAGACGCATCAATCTTACAGGTACACTGTAAAAGACTCATTTTTAGAATTAAATGTATTAACTCGTTCACCCATAAAACATCAAGTGGACATTTCCAGTTTCCAATTAAGCCATGTCCATTTTGATTTTTATATATCGCAAACTCATAAACAGTGCAGACCATGATCAGAGTTGTGCTTTAGGAGCACCCTTATCAGTGTATACACTGTTTAAATAAGACAAGTGAACTTTTCACAGGTACACTGGTTAATAACTATGAGTATACATGTACTCATTTCTAGGGTTCAACGGGTTAAGCAGTAATCCGTTTTAAACACTGATAAAGTTCTTTGAAGGGAAAGTTTAGTACTAAAGATGGTTATTTCTTCAAGTTTTACAAGTTAAAGACACACAAAACAAATATTGATGATCATTGTTGGAGATACAAAACAACAAAACTTAAATACACAAATGTAATATTTAATTAAATTTGATCAGCACACGCTCAATGGAAAATTTGTTTTTCTAACTGGTATCATTGGTATGACTTATAAATCATTCAAAATACAGTTCAATGAATGTCATAGACTGTCCCGGTGTATTATCCTTGAAGATGCTCTCTGTTGTTGTAACATCTGTGTTGATGAATCTGAAATAAAAATAAAAGATTATAACAATTTTGTGTACTACTGATATATTTCCATATACAGTAATAAGCCTCTCTAAAACAAAGGATAATTGATTATGTAAAAGACAGGTTACAGCTTAAAGGGACTCGCAACCGGATGGTGTACTTGTCAAAATAAAATTAAATTCTCAAATAAAAGAAAATTTGTGACATTATTTGGCCTCTGACATTAAAAAAATATGATCAGTCCAAAAAAAGTCTCAAGAATCGTCACCGAATCTTAAGTTTTTTAAGATATCTTCCATCGTTTTTCTATAGCGTCAGCTGACGGTATAATTGTTGTTGTTGCTTCTCTACACGGGCTCAGACATAAACCCGAGCCGAATAAAGTACTATCAATCGCTACCAGTGAAGTACGTTAATTTGCTACCATTTATATAGAGAGCGGTGGTAGCCGAGGTGTTACAGGCGTTTCCTCATTTTTAGCTCACCTGAGCCGAAGGCTCAGGATGAGCTATTGTGATCCCATGCCGTCCGTCATCCGTTCACATTTTCAAACAACATCTCCTCAGAAACCACTGACCCGATTTCAACCAAACTTTGTCAGACGCATCAGTGACAAGGGGGAACGAAATCTTGTTCAAAGATTTTGGCTAGAGTTATTCCCCTTGCTGTGTGACCAGGTTTTCTAACATGACCGTATAGACAACTTTTAATGCATAAGAAAATTTTAAAAAATCTTCTTCTCAGAAATCCAATGGCCCAGACCTTTGATATTTGGTATGTATCAATTCCTAATGATTTTCTAGCAAGATTGTTCAAATTTTGACCCTGGGGCCAAAAATGGCCCCTCCCTGGGGCTTATCAGTTTTTCTTAGGAAAACCTTTAAAAATCTTCTTCTCTGAAACTATATGGCCTAGATCATTAATATTTGACATGTAGCTTTGCCTTATGGTCCTCTACCAAGATTGTTCAAATTATGACCCCGGGTCAAAATTGGCTTCACCACGGGGCTTATCAGTTTTACATAGAATTTATAGGAAAACTTTTAAAAATCTTCTTCTCTGAAACTGTAGGGCCCTGATCTTTAATATTTGACATATAGCTTTTCCTTGTGGTCCTCTACCAAGATTGTTCAAATTTTGATCCCGGGTACAAAAATGGCCCGCCCTGGGGCTTATCAGTTTTTCATAGGAAAACCTTTAAAACTCTTCTCAGAAGCAGTATGGCCTAGATCATTAATATTTGACATGTAGCTTTGCCTTATGGTCATCTACCAAGATTGTTCAAATTATGACCCCCGGGTCAAAATTGGCCCGGCCCCGCCCCGCCCCGCCCCGGGGCTTATATGTTTTACATAGACTTATATAGGAAAACCTTTACAAATCTTCTTCTCTAAAACTGTAAGGCCCAGATCTTTAATATTTGACATATAGCTTTGCCTTCTGGTCCTCTACCAAGGTTGTTCAAATTTTGACCCCGTGGCCAAAAATGGCCCCGCCCTCAGGCTTATTAGTTTTTCATAGGAAAACCTTTAAAAAATCTTCTTGTCTGAACCCGTAAGGCCCAGATCATTTATATTTGACATGAAGCTTTGCCCCTATATGGTCCTCTACCAAGATTGTTCAAATTATGACCCCTGGATCAAATTGTCCTCGCCCCGGGGCTTATCAGTTATATCAGCTATATCAAAATGTTGTCTTGCCCAGTCAGCTTCTATGGTACAATGTCTCAGGTGAGCGAAATGTGGCCCTATGGGCCTCTTGTTCATGATTGTCTACGCATGGAGGGGTCACGGGTTCGAATTCCACCAGAGCTTCTTCTTTTCTTTTCTTTTGAAATACATTTTTTAACAGAATTTATTATCCTAAACTAAATCTTACCCATTTATATAAGCATTTGACATATATTTACAAATAACTATTTTTAATGCTAAATCCTGTTGCGAGCCTCTTTAAAGCAAAGTGACAGTAAAACTGAACTGTCACTTTGCTTTAAGCATTCACCTGCCATAAATACCTTCGACTTAACACAATATACTGACCGTAACAGAGAGGTTTTACTTTATATGTGTTGATTTAGAAAAAATCAATTTTATCAAGTTTATTCTCACTTGTCTAGAATACTTTGAAACATTTTACCACCAGGCAGCTTTGAGTATTCTCTTGAAAATAAGTGTCAAACTTTTTTTTTTATATATATATATAACGTCTTTCTTTACAATTTGCATCAAACATTTCACTATTTCAACACCATACACCTGTTTGAAATATAATAGTTACATTTACAAACAGTGCAGACCCTGATCTGAGGGCTTTGGTCAGGGTCTACACTGTTTGCTAATTTAGACCAGTATTTATTAAAGTACACAGAATTCCAAGTAGAAAAGCTCATGTTTTGGTAACTCAAATGATCCACAAGGGAACATTATAACCAACAAGAGTTACTAAGTGTTGAAAGAGTTAACTTGAACATTGGTTCACATTCACTTTGAAGCCAAAGAAGTGATGTACCAGTAATGAAAATGACCATAATACTAATTTTTCATTTTTTCAGAGAGCAGACCATGGGAATCTCTTTGAATTTGTACAATCACCTGCTCAATTAAAATATACCTTTGCGTTTTTGTGTTATACATGTATTTTAAATTTTATATCACCAGTACTTTAACAAACTAATGTGAACATACAATTGAATCTTGTTTAAATTACCAATTCATGCACCCCTTGCATACACATTCACTACACCAATCATTACAATTAATTGATTGACTCTTTCCTCCACTCAACCAGTTACTATTTATTCTTTACCCCATAGCTTGTTTCTAGTTTTGAGGACAGATTAGAACTTAAAACAGTTTAAAAAAAGCAAAATGCACCCCAAGCATTCTGCTTTTCAGCCTGTTTAAGCTACCCTCTAATAGTACATATAGAAACTATATATTTTGGTACATGTTTATGAGTGCATCAAATGGAAATATTTTCTTCAGTGGAGGAATAAATTAAATGTGCTAGAACTTGCCCTTCTATGGGGAGAAAAGGGTAAAATACATTAATACAGGTGGCGGCTTAAAATAATATGAGAGTAAAACAGAAAGCTCCTAAAGGAGCTTTCTGGTTAGCTTTCATCTTGTTGTTTGCAGTACCCTGTCTCAAACACAGAATGGGCTATTAGTGGTAAAACATTTACAGTGATTTAGGGTTCCAAATAATGCATGACATAGAATTCCTGAAGCATTTGGCATTCTTACCTGAGGTATATCTCTTTTATTGGGATTTTGAGAAGTTTTGCCTGTTGGGGGTGCCCCTCTCCATGCTCTCCCTCTTCCGGCAACTGTTTTGGGGAATTGAAAGAGCGGGTTTGCTGTAACCATACCCATGGAACTGGATCACACTGGGATCATGATGCCATTATTTTTCCCTTCTAACTGTCCTATCTTGTGTAACACTTTTGTGGTATAGATGGTCTGATGACTGCGACATATTGCTGAAGAATAAGAATTTGAATGTTCAAATCGCATGTGTAGCCGGGTTGAGTTTATGATTAAATGGTCAGATATATGTGTAAGCGGCCTGATGGTTCTGTGGGTATAACACTTGCCCTGTAACTTGTAAACAAGGGGTCCCCGGTTCGAGCCCCGGTCTGGCTGCATGTTTTTCTCACCATGTTACACATAATTCTAGTTCAGTCACATATTACGGCAATTTCACTGTATAACCAACACGTTTCTTGGCCACTTATTGAAAATAATGACAACCTAAATGTTCATCCCCGCCCAAAGCAAAAGTATATAAATATGAAGCTCAATAATATGAACTCATACTTGGAATACCTTTCTTTCGACGGTGGGGAAGAAATTGGGATAGATTATACTTTGCCTGCCCCCAGGATCTTCCTTAATAACAGGTCGCCATGCAAGAGTAAAAGCGTCACTATTTTTGCCTTTCATTATGAAGCGACCAAGGCCTAGGGGTCGGGTTGAGCTGATTAGTCTGTTGAACTCTTTACTTGCAAGAGTAAAAGCGTCACTATTTTTGCCTTTCATTACGAAGCGACCAAGAGTAACATTTATGCCAATTATCAAGTGAATCAGGTTGAAAGTGAAGGAGGAGTTCAAAGTACAAGATTTTGCCTACCAATTTCAAGACCAAAAGTCAAGGTCACAGAGACTTGAAATTTGTGTCTGGCACATCTACTACACCTGAATAACATTTATGCCAAGTATCAAATGAATTCGGTTGAAACTGAAGCAGGAGTTGAAAGTACAAAATTTTGCAGACATACCGACCGACAGGCTGATTCCAGTATACCCCCTTCAAACTCTGTTTCTAGGGGTATAACTAGACTTTATCACTAAAGGTGATTAATACCCCCACTAGCGCCTAATGTTACAAGAAGCAAATATGTCAAGATAAATGTTGTTGTGTGTACTCCATATGAAATAGAGGCTTCTCCTATGATTTGATTTAATGACCTTCTTTTTGACCATACATAACTCGCATTCATACATTGCCTAGATTCTTTGAACAAATTTTAAAGTCTATACAATGAGATTTTTTTTTAAATCGGGCCAGGAGTTTCAGAGGTTTTTTCTAGATTTTTTGCACTGTTGCCATGGCAACAAGACCATTTGCACCACCCAATTTGTTTTTTAAATTTGAAGCTCAAACCAATAGCATGTATCTGAGCAAGTTTGGTAACATTGATTAGTTTTAAAAAAAATGACCGCAATTACCCATGAGGTTGTGTGGTATAGATAATAGATAATAATGATTACCCTCCATTTGATTCTGATATCTCAGACGACAGGAAACGATGGTCCTGGGGCTTCAGCCAAATATATTGGGCTTGACTGTCTTGGGCCGGTACACTCTCTTGCTTCTCCTTTTGATGTTCTATTCTCAAACCTGTGAAAACACTCTCAGTTATTACTATTATCAATTTATCATTACTATTACTGATTCTATAAGAATACGATGCAGACATTAATCAGACAGCTCTTGATTCTTTAAGCAGACGTATAACAAATGAATTTAGAAATTATACATAGTGTCTTATTTATCTTTAAACTAAATAATTTACAGTTATAAGCAGCATCTTTATCAGATAGTATCGCAATTTAACCCACTACCCCATAGTATGTTTCTAGTTTTGAAGACAGGTCAGACCACGTATAGAAAGTTGACAGTAAAGTAGAATGCACCTATGCCCGCCACCAATTAGAATATTGCTTTTTATTTATGCTTTTTGGTGGATTACTAGGAAATAGCAGTGGATTATCACTTGATAATTTCACTGTTTCAAGCAGTGGAATTATCGTTGCACTAGGTTCTTTTATTAATTTTGCTCGTAAGGCTTCCCAAGAATCATAATTCAATGACGTCAAAAAAATAATTCAGTGACGTCATTATTCGGTAAACTGACACGGAAATGTGTTTGATATCAATTTGGGGCTCAACAAGGGATAAATAATGTACTTTCGCTTTCAATTGTCACACAATTTTGCTTAAAAAGTGGCTTAAAAGCATAAATAAATAGAATAACTGTATTTTTTCAGTGTAAGATTGAATTTAATCCATTGAGTGAACATCAGACTGTTATATTTTCACGAGTGAAAAACAACCCAGTTATCCTCTATGTCATTTTTCATTTCTGGCAAAAACACCTCACCAAAAAGCTGGAAGGTGCTCAACGTGCAGCAGCCAGATTTTAAATGATCACATGTATCCCAGGTTAGGTTTGACTGTACTCCATTGTTCAATTTGATGATCATACAGACTATAGATAGTCTTTTACATCATGCTGTAGTCTGTATCATTGCTCACTATTTCCAGCATGTACATGTATATGTACTTGCCAGTGGCCAGTGAGAGAGTGAGTTTGGCAGGTGAACTCATACAGGGGTAAATGCGCTATTCCTACCCATTTACGCGTTAAAGTAATCTATGCGTAAGAAACGCATAGTGAACGGTTAAATAACGAACGGTTAACGCCTAACGATTTTAAAGCGTTAATAAATGATTATACCAGCGATTGTGCGATGGGTGCGTCAGTTTCCGTTTCACACGGAATGTGCCTTAACTTAAAGCGCCTTTTGATTTACTTTTCAAGAAATGGCTAGGAAACGCGTTTAACGAAACGGATAATAAACGCGTAAAGTGGGTAGGAATAGTGTATTTACCACTGTATAATGCACGAGTCAGTAGTTCTCTGCATGGTTTTTACATGACACTAATGTTAACGTGCAATATATCTGCACCATGGATACTAATGGACATTCTGACTCCATTCTCCCATCCTTAAGGTTGATAAATAGAATGCATTAACTTCTGTTTGAGACTTTGATAAGTTAGTTCTCTACCTCATCCGACCAGCTGATCTTTTGTCTACTATAAGCTGATAAACATACCAAACTCCACCAGGGTTTCTTACTCTATTTACAGGCCATCCTGGTTACATATAGATTATACAAGTAACACACTGTCCCAAAATGAATGATTAAATACTCTACACTGGAATACATTTATATGATTAGAACCGTAACAACAAATTGAAACCTCATCCCTAATGATCTACAAGATACATCACCAACAGTCTATGCCTATCAATCACCAACACCTTACTAGAACCTGAAATATTAACTTTTTTTATCACATAAACTCAAACTCAAAATACAACATGAACTAATTTCCCCCCCCCAGAACTGTAAGATATTGGAGTAGCCTCACAGATAAAACAAATGAAACCTGGTTCCGAGGTTATATAAAAGTATGGAGTCGAGTCTGAAGTGGTTCTCAAGTATTGATCATCGTCACATTTGATCCTACGCTCAAATCTGACCAAAAGACTCAAGTCAAATGCTTTATTACCATGGACCAAGATGTTCTGAAACACCAGCTGAGACCCGGATTGAACCCAGGTCGCCATGTTCACATGCACGCTACCACGTCGCTATAAAAGCGTGCTTGCACAGCAAGGCCATTACAAGTGATAAACCTACACGTACACTGTGACATTTATAACTCCCCTGACAATTCCTGAATTTCTATGAATCTGGGTCAAATCCGGCCAAAACTAAATCGGGTCAGGTCAAATGGGCCAAATAATATGCCTCTTGGTCAAATCACCCCAATAATGCTAGGTCAAATGGGCCCTATATTGTAGATATAGCGGACATGTCCTTATTAATTGAATTTTATTTATTAGTTCAGTTTTTTAAGTTTGGAGAGAGAAACTATTGATAAGAGTTTCAAATTAGATATGGAATGCAGTATTCAGAGATAGTATTGAAAATTATCGTCACCTAGCCAAAAAATTACAAACACAGTTTGGATCCTGAGTAGACGCTGTGTTTTGTTTTAAATGTTGTCAGCTGCTTTTAATACTGCAGATCAAAAATATTTATATAGGCACTAATATCAAATAATACATACCGGTACCCTACATACAATGGGGGGGGCCAGGTCCGTCAATCAATTACACACTGTGACACTAAGGTAATAAGCCCCATCCCAGTGGAACTCAACTGAATATCTTAGGCAAATTTATAGATGCAATACAGTATTTTCGTTTTATCCAACAGTTATCTATGATCTCTTAATTTGGTATATACATGTAACACTTTACTAATCAAGACAATGATCTCGAGCCTCCAAAATTCCCAATCAGTCTTTGTTCACGGCGTCTTATCACTAAGTTATCAGCATCAAAACACTTCGAAAATAACAATTGAACTCAGGGCAACAAAAAGGTACAAAAACACCCCGTTGGGGGCCCCGCGGTTGCCGATTGGTATGTATGAACTATCAAACACATCAAAACCCATGTTGATTTCACTTTTGCGAAGCACAAACTATGGATATTGTTTGCTTGCAACAAACAGCACATGAAACGTGTATCTTATGTATCGAAAAACAGTCATATTCAAATTCAAATAAAAGTTTCGTTTTCCCTTACCAAAACGCAAACAAGACATCGGCCACAGCATCTTGTGTCTCCAGATTTACTTCTGCCTGCATCACCTTCCACCTCTGCCAGACATCTTCTGTTAGTCGTATCGTATGAAATTTCTGCATACGAAGAAGTTATTGTTGTCTTTTTCTTTCTTTAGCAGCCAATCTCGCTGCAGCGCTGAGTACAGGTCTACCACGAGGAGGGGCCATATTTGTTGATATGGTCACTGATTCTCATTGGTTAACCAGTAACCACTTTGTTTTACAAAAGTTGTCGTTCTTCCCATTCACAAGGTTAACTCTTTTCTTTGTGTTAGCACAAAGAAATTAAAAAAAATTATTAAAACGCGAATTTCTTAGATAAAGCCGCTTTCCGTGGAAGAACCACGTACTATGTAGTTCAAATGGGATCCCAAACAACCGTTTTAGGCAGGTTTCCCAAAAGCACAATGCGGCTTTAAGTAGACCGTTGTATATATATATATATATATATAATAAATAATGTCGGCGTGATGCCGGAAACTACCGGGAAAAGCTGTATATATGATTTAAAAAAAATAGATGATGTATTATAGGCTTTTAAAACACAATTTTATTTCTTCAAACAATGCGCGACGCGTTTCACTATAATTCTGAAGAAATCAAATTGTGTTTTAAAAACCTATAATACATCATCTATTTTTTTAAATCATATATATATATATATATATATATATATATATATATATATATAATCCTAGTGAAGGCATTAGGGGGACCGTCCCTAAAAATGGGGTTTAAGGAGACATTTTATATATTTTTTATCTTATGGTTTTTTTTGTTTTTTTTACTCAATAAATCATGTTTAAGTTGTAATTAAGGTTTTTTTAAAAAAAAAAATTAGAAAAATTAAGTATTTAAAAATATACAAAAATATTGGTCTCCCTAATATTTTGTAAGGACGTTGAGGGTTTTAAGTAGACCAACATATATTCGAGTTTAAGGGGACCAATAAAAGTTTAAGGAGACCGATTCATATATATATTACAGAAAATGGATAAATTCATTCTAAATTCAAATTTATGTATTTAACAGTGCTACAGCTAGGCCTTTTTAGGAGGGTGCCGCGCCCTGCCCTAAAATTAAAAAAAAAAATAAAAAATAAAAAAAAATAAAAAATTTTTTTTTTTTTTTTTTTTTTTTTTTACAAATTTTTAGATCTACTTAACAATAGTTTTTCTCTCAAATTATTGAAATTAATGTATATGTATTAACAATGGTTTTTCTCTCAAATTATTTGAGAGGTTTAAGTAAACACGACATATATTTGAGTTTAAGGTGACCAATATAAGTTTAAGGAGACCGATTCATATATATACAGGGGGGCCTCCGTGGCCTAGTCACTGTGACTAACATCACTAAGCTCCTCGCCGCTGTGAGTTCGAATCCCAGTAGGGTCGTTCGGATTTTTCATGTAGGGAAACCTTCCAGCTGGCTTGCGGTAGGACGGTGGTTCTACCCAGTTGTTGATTTGTGCCTGAAACAGTGCATAAAGAACTTCTGGGGTCTTCTTCCACCTGTAATTAGCTGGACGTCGCGATATGACTGAAATACTGTTGAAAGTGACGTAAATAAAAAACAAATCAAATCAAATATATATACAACATGAAAGGGATAAATTCATTCTAAATTCAAATTAATGTATTATCAATGGTTTTTCTCTCAAATTATTCAAATTAATGTATTAACAATGGTTTTTCTATCAAATTATTTGGGGTTTTTAAGTAGACACAACATAATATTCGAGTTTAAGGTGACCGATATTAGTTTAAGGAGACCGATTGATATATATATATACAACATAAATGGAAAACAATTATTCTAAATTCAAATTAATGTATTATCAATGGTTTTTCTCTCAAATTATTCAAATTAATGTATCAATTGTTTTCTCTCAAATTATTTGGGAGTTTTAAGTAGACACAACATATATTCCAGTTTAAGTTGACCGATTTTAGTTTAAGGAGACCGATTCATATGTATACAAGATAAAAGGAAAAAAATTCATTCTGAATTCAAATTAATGTATTATCAATGGTTTTTCTCTCAAATTATTCACTGGCGGATGTAGTCGAGGGGTAAAGCACCAACATTACTAAAAACAAGAATGCGCGTTCAATAAACACTTATGCCCCCGGTGGCATCCTTGACAATATATTCTGAATTTTTTCTAAGTCCAAATTAGGTCAAGGTCAAGGTCAAAATCAAGGTTGGGCAATATGGGTGGATTGGTAGTGATCCAAGGCAACAACTGTATAAGTACCAAAGAATTGTAGTCAGTTATGCTGATGCTAGACGAAACGGTAAAATCTAGTTAACCAAGAAATAGCCCATTTAAAATATATTATTTATTTAAAATAAGTCCAAATTAGGTCAAGGTCAAAATCAAGGTTGGGTGATATTGGTGGATAGGGAATGGTCCACGGCAACAACTGTATAAGTATCCAAGCATTTGAGTAAGCGGTGTTGATGCTAGACGAAACGGTAAAATCTACTTAACCTGTTACAGACGGACAGACGGACGGACAGGACGATTACTATATGCCTCCGCATCTATAGATGCCGGGGGCATAAAAAACCTTTTCTAGCATATCTGAGTACACCAAGGGCAAATAAGTCTCGACACAATGATCCGATTTCAATAATAATAAACCCTTTCATGAACTTTTACTTCAATAATTATACTGTGGGTAAATATTATCAAAGTCCATTCAAAACTGTAGTTGCTTAGTGTGTTAACACTGTCAAATAAGCCTTTTATAGCATATTTTAGTACATCAAGGTCAGATAACTATGTAACAACAAATCAAATTATTCTAAAATTTCCCTCATCTTCAGATCTTGATGACTTTAACATTTGTGTGACGTTTCATCAACATCCTTCAAAAAGTCCGGACAAGCTTTTTATAGCATATTTGAGTATATCAAGGGCAGATTACTCTGTAACGAAAAATGAAATGAACCTCAAACTTGACTCAGCTTCAGATCTTAATTTTTTTAACATTTGTGTGAAGTTTCATTAATATTCCTCTAACGGCTTTTTGAGAAAACTCCGGACAAGCTTATTATAGCATGTTTAAGTACATCAAAGGCAGATAACTCTGTAACGAAAAATTGAATTAACCTCAACTCGACTCACATTCAGATCTTTATGCATATACCATTTGTGTGAAGTTTCATTAATATCCGTTCAATAGTTTTCTGGAAAAACTGAGGACAAACAAAATGTTGACAGAAGAACAGACAAACGAACGAACTTATTCACGGACGGACAGACAGGGCCATGCCAATATAGGACCACTTCTTGAGGTGGGCGTATAAAAAAACAAGACTGCACGTTCAATAAACGCTTATGCCCCCGGTGGCATCCAAATTAGGTCAAGGTCAAACTGAGCTTGGGTATTATTGGTGAGTTGGTAATGGTCCAAAGCAATAACTGTATAAGTATCGAAGCATTGTAGTAAACAGTGTTGATGCTAGACGAAACGGTAAAATCTAGTTAACCCGGAAATAGCCTATTTAAAATATTCTAAGTCCAAATTAGGTCAAGGTCAAGGTCAAAATCAAAGTTTGGAGGATAGGGAATGGTCAAATGCAACAACTGTATAAGTATCAAAGCATCAAAGTATATTCTAGTTAACCAGGAAATAGCCTATTCAAAATATTCTAAGTCCAAATTAGGTCAAGATCAAAGTTTGGAGATATTGGTGGATAGGGAATGATCCAAGGCAACAACTGTATAAGTATCCAAGCATTTGGGTAAGCGGTGTTGATGCTAGACGAAACGGTAAATTCTACTTAACCTTGTTACGGACACACAGACGGACGGACTGGACGATTACTATATGCCTCCGCATCTGTCGATGCCGGAGGCATAAAAACCGAGCAGACGGGCAGATTACACAGTTTGAATACGACAAGTGTGATCTTGACAAATACACTGTAAATTTTGAATGTGTTAATAGATGATAAGCTAGCTCAGATGATGATGTTCATTGTGGGTCAGATTTTTACATGAATATTCAGTAAGAGAAGGTTAAGAAAACAACAAGTCTTGTAATACTTCTGTAGACAATATATTGAAACAAGCAACAGATGACAACCACGATGGCATTGAATATCACTTTTGCAAATTAACATGATATTCACCCATAATAAATACATTGTCCCATATAGTTTTGAAGACAAATTAACTTGATAAGTCACAACATTAACCCAGATGACCCCCACTCCAGGGTACTGGTAATTTGTTTTTTAATAAACTCTGATACAAGTATATCAACATCAGATTTTCTATTAACGTGCAGAGGTGGGTGTATTGTCCACGACAGAGGACTCCCTTCCAGGTAACTGGCTAGCTGCCCACATGGCAATTTCTAACACACGATCTCCACATTTTTTAATCATGTGGGTCTCTGCGAGACCCGATTCTTTCCCTATTGTAGCCACTTTATTATTCTAAATAAGTCCATAAATTTTTTTATCAAATATGCACCAACTACGGTACACTGTTTGAGATATTATCATTTTGTAAAATATCAACAATATAGCTATACTTGCTCTGAGAATATATTATCAAGGGTGTTTCCATGAACACTTAATTATGTCCCCTTCTGAAACTTTTTGAGTCCAAATTAAGTCAAGTTAAACTTAAAATTGAGGTTTAGCAATAACAGTGAATTGGTCCATGACAATAACTGTTTAAGTATCAAGGATTGTAGTAAATAGTGTTGATACTAGACGAAACAGTAAAGTCTAGTTAACTAAGAAATAGCCCATTTAAGATATTTAAAGCCCAAATTAGGTCAAGGTAAAATCAACGTTTGGTAGTATGAGTTGATTGGTATTGGTCCAACGCAACAACTGTAAGCATTGTAGTCAGTCAAATTTAACAAAATGTACTTTTTGAGAACTTATTGCAAAATGTACGAAAAGTGCTATGTTCAAGTGCTCTTGAAAGGGGTAATTTAGGTTAGTATTGTGATTTATCAAGTTTTGTGATCTTATCGTGCATTATACAATAGTAAATAATTGTCCTTTTCACTGATATGTCACACTTATTATATCCAAGTTATTGTTCAAGTTCGTTAGTTATGAAACACTCCTTGTAAAAGTGTCAAGCAGCATGCTCTTTGTGTTTCCCCCCCCCCCCCCCCCCCTCCCCCCACACACACACCCTTCAGAAACATGTTTTGTTCACTGTAATTCTCTTTAATGTGTTGCTCTGGCTTCTGTTCTCAGTGTTTTCCTTTCATTGAAAAGCTTTGTTCTTGCTTTCACATACTGCTGGGGTTTCCAAAAAGCTAACAGTGACTGTGGCTTGCACCTTTTCAGATATTCCATTATCTGGTCTTTGCCTTAAAAACAGAAAACGAACTTACATTTTACACAAAAGTTCTAAAAGAAATCAGACATTTAGCAACCAGGGGCCCGTTTCATAAATATTCATACGACAAATGTTGTCATAAGTCAGATTATAAAATGCTCAACTATTATTTATTTCTCCATCTAATGCTGTCTTGTGACATCGGTTTGGAGTCGTTTTTTTAGTCACAAGGCTTGATTAGATGGAGAAATCAGATATTAAATGTATTTAAAGTTTAGACTTACAATCTTTTTTGTTGTTCGAAGTTTTCTGAAACGGGCTCCAGGTATTTGTGACTCATTGCATAAAATATGATAAATTTCACCATACAATACTATGTCCCATATGGGCCATTATGACTCTGGATTAATATCAAATTTTACAGCCAAAATGGTCACCTAGAGCCTATATCCCATCTGAGCATATAACAAATGGAAACAAGACTGCGCGTTCAATAAACACTTATGCCCCCGGTGGCATCCTTGACAATAATAATATTCTAAATCTTTTCTAAGTCAAAATTAGGTCACGGTCAAGATCAAACTGAGTTTGGATATTCTTGGTGAGTTGGTAATAGTCCATGTCAATAACTGTATAAGTACAAAAGCATTGTACTAGGCAGTGTTGATGCTAGATGAAACGGTAAAATCTAGTTAACTGAGAAAGAGCCTATTTAAAATATTCTAAGTTCAAATTAAGTCAAGGTCACGGTCAAAATCAAGGTTGGGTAATATGGGTGGATTGGTAGTGATCCAAGGTAATATCCGAATAAGTATCAACACATTGTAGTCAGTTGTGTTGATGCTAGATGAAATGGTAAAATCTAGTTTTCCAAGAAATAGCCTATCTAAATATTCTAAGTACAAATAAGGTCAAGGTCAAAATCATGGTTTGTTGATATTGGTGGATAGGGAATGGTCCAAAGCAATAACTGTATAAGTGTCAAAGTATTTGAGTAAGCGGTGTTGATGCTAGACGAAACGGTAACATCTACTTAACCTTGTTACGGACGCACACATGCATGGATGGACAATTACTATATGCCTCTGCATATGCCGGGGGCATAAAAAAGATCAACAAAAGGGTCCTGAAGAGCTCACCAGAGAAATGAGGGAGTATCACATGGTTGTTTTGGGAAGTTTTTTCTACCAATCAAGGACAAACAGCTACTTTATGACCTTTTCTTACTGATAAAAGCTTTGATGCAAATGACTTCTACATTTCTGTACCGATTGACATCAAACTTTGCATATGCATTTAACATGAAGTGTATATGTGCATGACATGACATTTTTCAAGTGAGTTGTTTTAAGATAGGTAAAGTTATGGCCACTGATGGGACTTGTACATTTTGGGATCCAAACCAATGCTACATTTCTGTACCAATTCATATAAAACTTTGTATATGCATAATTAAAAATGAAGTGTTAATTTTCACGACCCAAATCTTCATTCCACTCTTCCAAAGAATTACAGAGTTAAGGCCACTGGATGAGCTGGAAAACTAGACCAATCAGAAATGGTGATTCAAACCCCCAGTAGGGTTTTGTCACAAGAGGTAAATGTTCCAGGATAAAATTGTTGTGTGCACTAATGTGCTCCCAAACTATAACAAAATGCAATAACTTCAAGCCTAATTTGGATAAAATATAACAACAAAGGGAAGTAATTCCAACAAGGGACACATTGACCCTAAATCGCTCGCCTGGTACACCATGTAAAACTTGACCTATAGTGACCTAGATTATGTTTGTTTGTTTTGATTTTACGTCGCTTTCAACAGTATTTCAGTCATATCGCAACGTCCAGCTAATCACAGGTGGAAGAAGACCCCAGAAGCCCTTTATGCACTGTAACAGGCACAAATCGGCAACTGGGTAGAACCAACGACCTTCCGCAAGCCAGCTGGAAGGCTTCCCCACATGAAAAATCCGAACGACCCTACTGGGATTCGAACTAACAGCGGTGAGGAGCTTAGTGATGTAAGTCACAGTGACTATACCGCTAGGCCACCACCTAGATTATGTATGACTAGACATGACCCACAATCAACAATAGAATGTTAACAAGATGTTTCTATGAGTTGACCTAGTAACCTAGTTTTTGACCAGACACAACCCTCATTTGATTTTGACCTTGATTTGATGTAGGCAAGCATCATTCAGATCTGAGTTAACACTGGTTTTGATTTGACCGAGTGACCTAGTTTTGACCTGACATGACCCATATTATTAATTAGGCAAACATTCTATTTTTTTTGCATTTAAAGCCATTGAGACTTGTAGCCTCTAGAGTGTTAACAAAGTTTTTCTATGATTTGACCTAGAGTAACCTAGTTTTTGACCAGACATGACCCACATTAACACTTGACCTGGATATCAATTGGGCAAACATTCTTACCAAGTGTCATGAAGATCGGATAAGTTTTGTAACCTCTAGGGTATGAGTAAGGTTTTCCAATTATTTGACCTAGTGACTGAGTGTTTGACCAGACCTGACCCATGTTGGAACTTGACCTAGATATCAATGAGGCAAACATTTTAAGTAAGTGTCATGAAGATTGGATGAGTTTTGTAGCCTCTAAAGTGTTAACAAGGTTTTCCTATGAATTGCCCTAGTGGCTAATGACCTAGTTTTAGACCCGAACTGACCCGCATTCAAACTTGACATAGATATCAATTAGGCAAACATTATACCCTAGTTGCATTTAAATCCAATTAGATTTGTAGCCTCTAGAGACTGTTCATAAGGTTTTCCTATGATTTGACCTAGTGACCTAGTTTTTAACTGGCCATGACCCACATTCAAACTTGACCTTGATATAAATGAGATTTGTAGCCTCTAGAGTGTTAACAAGGTTTTTACTATGATTTGACATAGTGACCTGGTTTTGACTGGACATGACCCACATTCGAACTTGACCTACATTTTTCAAGACAAACATTAAAACTAATTATCATGAATACCAAATGAAATGTGTAGTCCTTAGAGTGTTAACAAGGTTTTTCTTTGATTTGACCTAGTGACCTAGTTTTTAACCGGACATGACCCTCATTCGCACTTGACCTAGATTTCATTAAGATAAACATTGTTATCAAGTTTCATGAAGATCCAATGAAATGTGTGGCCATTTAAATGTTAACAAGCAATTGTGGACGGAGGACAGACATCCAGCGATCCTTATAGCTCACCTTGGCACTTAAGTGCCAGGTGAGCTAAAAATACTGATGACAGAGTAACAGTTCTTGAGCATGGCACTCCTAGACAATGATATATACATAATCTGTATATTAAGTTTTAAGTCAATAACTCTTATACTTTGGCAAATTATTATGTTCCAGACAAGACTACATTCGATAAAATATAACAACAAACAATAAAAATACTGATGACGGAGTAACGGTTCTTATACACTGCACTCCTGGTCAATGAGATATGTCTGTATATGAAGTTTGAAGTCAATACTATGCCTGACTTTACCATAACCTCTTATGACTTTGACAGACATGACCAAACTTGTATTGAAATCAAGAGCTTTATCAGATGAGTACACATACCGACTATGAAGTTTCTATCACATGTTACTAAGTTCAAAAGTTATGACCAATGTTAAATTCAGCCTATTAAGTATTTAAATAACCTCTACATGACCTTGACCTTGAATTGAGACCAAATGCAAACTATGAAGTCTCTATCATATTTTATTGAAGTCTTTATAGATCATATGTGATTCAAAATTTATGGTCAAGTTTCAATCTGTGGACAGACAAGCAGCGAGGACCGAAACAATTTGCCCCAACTATAAGTCATACTGGGTATCTACAAGGAGAAATACAGTATGTTTACACTAGAATATACGGTGAGCCGCATAAAATGGATCAATCAGTATTACCTGAGCTTTTTCTTTTTTTCCCCACTGTGTTACGTGATCTTCCAAACTGAAATCATCTCTTTCTGAAATTGACAAAATATGATACACATACTAACTTTAACTACATGCAACACTTTAAAAACAAGGGCCACCATGGCCCTATATTGTTCACATGGTACACCATGTAAAACTTGACCTATAGTGCTCTAGATTTTGACCTCACATGACCCACATTCAATCATGGCCTAGATTTTGATGAGGCAAAAATTTTGAGAAAAGTTTCATTAAGATCAAATGAGATTTGTAGCTTCTAGAGCTAAAAATTTACCCTATATCCTATAACTTATTTCCTGCTTTGAAGACAGGTGACAACTTAAAGCAGGTTGAAAGTAAAGCAGATTTTGCCTTAAAGCACTTCTGTTTTACTTCAAACCTGCTTTATGGACATATGCGACCAAATGAAATCTCTGAAGGATCTTTTTTTGCCCGATATATATGTTTTTTTCTTAATTGTTTTGGGCTCCAATTCAATGAAAACACTCACTGAATCAAAATTTAACTGAAATTAAATTGATGAAACTTCTCACAATAAAAGCTATAGGTGTGAATAATAAGACAATGGTGACAAGAGGGCCTGAAGGCCCTGATATCGCTCACCATTTGTAATGAAGCCTGATAGCTTTACCTTTGAATTTCACCCGTTTTATTCTAAATCCACTCAAGTTTGTCGACCTACTGTAGTATAGTAGAGTACATCAAAGGCAGATAACTAGAGCCTAAACAATACTGAAATTAAGCCTTTTTCTAGCATTTCAAAGTATATCAAGGGCAGGTAACTATTGCCACATTGATTACATTTCAACAATAATTTCACTCCTTCGAGAATGTATAGCTACATCCTTTGTGTACAAGTACATGTATAATCAAAATCCATTGAAAACTGTAAACGCTGTAAAATATGGCATTTTCAGCAATTCAAAGGTAGATATCTCTTGATCTATTTGTCTGATTCCAACCATAATCACCCTTTGTCCAACTCTTATGGTCATATACAATATAGGCAAGTTTGAGAGAGCTTGGATAAATATTGTGGCCTCTAGAGCGTAAACACTGTTAAATATATCATTTTCAGCCATTCAAAGGTAGATAACTCTTGACCTATTGATCAGATTACAACCAAAATTGAACTCATCCGAAGTCTTATGATAATATACAATCTGAGTAAGTTTATGAAAGATTGGATAAAAATTGTGGCCTCTAGAGTGTAAACATCGTTAAATATGGCATTTTCAGCAATTCAAAGGTAGATAACTCTCGACCTATAAGTCTGCTTTCAACCATAATCAAACTCATCTGAACTCTTATAGTAATATACAATCTGACCAAGTTTAAGAAAGATTTGATAAAAATTGTGAACTCTAGTGTGTAAACACTGTTAAAAATGGCATTTTCAGCAATTCAAAGGTAGATTACTCTTGATCTATTTGTCCTATTTCAACCAAAATCGAACTCTTCCGAACTCTTATAGTCATATACAATCTGGGCAGGTTTTAGAAAGATTGGATAAATACTGTGGCCTCTAGAGTGTAAACACTGTTAAATATGGCATTTTCAGCAGTTCAAAGGTAGATAACTCATGACCTATTTGTCCGATTTCAACCATAATCGAACTCATCCGAACTCTTCTGGCAATATACCATCTGAGCAAGTTTGAGAAAGATTGGATAAAAATTGCGGTCTCTAGAGTGTAAACACTAAAATTGTTGACGCCGCACGACGGACGCCGGACATTCAAGGATTGCAATAGCTCACCCTGAGCTAGCTCAGGTGAGCTAAAAAAGAATAAGTTATAATGCTTCGTTTGAAACTACAGGCACTTATATACCTATACAAATGGCCTAAAAAAGCAGACAGCTTTTTCTATGTGTTCCCAGGTTAACGCTTATATTCAATTTGATAAAGTTCTGGGTAATTAACTTAGCCTTATTAGATAAGAGTATTTGCTAAGTTTCACGTACTTTCATTTACCAAGTACAATTTCATGGCATGCATTTAACGTTTATAATACGCAATTATTGGAGATTGTTTGGAACTGAAGGTACCTTTGGGAGGTAACTGATATGCACGATTTCGTAGAGTAACGATGCTTGATTTATCATACTTATTTAAAAGCCACCAGGTGTCTCACGCATTGGTAGCATATGTCCTACTATCTGCTGGGATAAAGATGTTGCATAATATACAAGTACTGTAGAATTATTCACGGCAGTGGAAGAGTACAATAAAGGCAAACAACTGTGTTATAATTCAACTTATATCATATGGAGTAATGTGTTAATAAATGCCAGAAAAGCTTTGGGTCCATGGGATGCGCAACTTTTCAAATAATGAGTCCCTGGCAAATTTAATGAGTACAGAACTCAGGATGCACAGGTAAAAGAATCACTGCTAGTGTAAACAAGGGCCACCATGACCCTAAATCGCTCACCTGGTACACCATGTAAAACATGACCTATAGTGACCTAGATAATGACTGAACCCATACTCAACCTTTATAGTGTTAACAAGATTTTTCTAAAATTTGACCTAGTGACCTAGTTTTTGACCGGACATGACCCACATTCGAACTTGACCTGGATTTCATCAAGACATTCATTTTGATGAAGTTTCATAAAGATCCATTGAGATTTGTAGCCTCTAGAGTGTTAACAAGGTTTTTCTATGATTTGACCTAGTGACCTAGTTTTTAACCGGACATGACCCACATTCGAAATTAACCTAGATTTCAATGAGGAAAACATTCTGACCAAGTTTCATTAAGATCCATTGAGATTTGTAGCCTCTAGAGTGTTAACAAGGTTTTTCTTTGATTTGACCTAGTATCCTAGTTTTTGACCGGACATGACCCACATTCGAACTTGACCTAGATATGAATGAGGCAAACATTTTGACCAAGCTTCATGACGATACGGTGAGATTTGTAGCCTATAGAGTGTAAACAATGTTTTCCAATGATTTGACCTAGTGACCTAGTTTTTGACCTGACATTACCCATATTCGAACTTGACCTAGATATCAATTAGGCAAACATTCTGACTAGGTTGCATTAAATTCCAATGAGATTGGTAGAATCTGGAGTGTTAACAAGGTTTTCTATGATTTGACCTAGTGACCTAGTTTTTGACCGAGGATGACCTATATTCAAACTTGACCTAGATATCAATGAGCCAAACATTTTGACAGTTTCATTAAAATCCAATAAGATTTGTAGCCTCTAGAGTGTTAACAAGATTTTTCTATGATTTGACCTAGTGACCTAGTTTTTGATCTGACATGACCCACAATCGTACTTGACCTAGATTTCACCAAGACATAGATTGTCATCAAGTTCCATGAAGATTGGATAAAATTTGTAGCAGCTAGAGTGTTAACGAACCAATTGTGAACAGACAGACAGACGGACAGACGACAGACATCCAGCGGTCCTAAAAGCTCACCTTGGCACTTCGTGCCAGGTGAGCTAAAAATGTATTCTTATGATTTGACCCAGTGACCTATATTTTGACCCGACACAACCAACATTCAACCCTGACCTAGATATCAATAAAAAACATTTTTACCAAGTTTCATCAACATTTAAAAAGATTTTTAGCTTCTAGCTGTTAACAAATGTTGTCTGATATGATCTAGTTACCATGTTTTTGACCGGACATTTCCCATATTCATCCATGACCTAGTTATAATTGAGATAAACATTTTGACCTAGTTGCATTAAAATCCGATGAGATTTGTAACCCTACATTTTGACACAAACAGATTTTTCCTTAATTTGCATTGGTTCATAATTTTTTAATAACTTTTGAAGAGTTTCGACTAAAAGAGAGATGTCAAAAAACTTACCTCATTCCTCCATCAGAGATAATTGCTGTCCCCATAATCATACACAATTTCTTGTCATGCTTTGCTGAGCTAAAATAGATTAAAACTATTGGTTATGTGAGAAAAAGAACCTGTCACTAGTCGTTGTATGAGACAAACTGATCTAAACCTCGGCTAGAAAAGAAAAATTATTTAGCACGCCAAGACTCGCTTAATAAGTAATAACATTTCAATCCTAGACTCGGTCGTTACGTCATCCCATGAAGCACCACAATAAATTAATGTTCATTTATTGTTCCCAATGGATTCGTTATCTAATTAACATCAATTAATTTGACTTGTCCGTCCAGACAGATAAGGTAATCTCAACCCCCCCACCTTTTCTAGATATCTCCGTCCGCAAGGTGAGAACAGCTTGTGTAACACAATGACTGACGACATATCCCATAGTTTTGCGATTTTACCTACTTTAAGATCCCACATGACCAAGCTTCAAGTGTGACCTAAATTTTATGAAAGACATGGCACTGACAGACACTCATAAAGATATAGCCAAATATGTGACTTCTTAAAGCCACTCGCAACCAGATGGTGCATTTGCAAAAAATAAAAGAAATTACTCAAATATATACAAAAGGGTAGCATTATCGTGCATCTGGCATTGGAAAAATATGACCAGTCTAATAACACCCTCTCGAAAAATCTTCAAATCTTAGTTTTTTTAGATATTTTCCATCGTTTTATCCATAGCGACGAAAGTTGCTATAGAAAATTAAGTCAGGACTCAGACATAAGCTCTGGTGAACTAAAAATGTAATATTAAACTCAGAAAAGGAGAGATAACAGCTCAGGCATTATGATTTTCTTCAGCTGGGAATAAAATTAATCCTCATTTAGACCGGGAAAAACTCTGTATGGCCTTGTATGACCGTTTTGGATTCCTTATTTCCTTCGCGTTCAGGAAATTCCGAATCCAAAACCGTCATACAAGCCAAGTCACCCTGCCTAAATTATTTTATACTGTGTAACTTATAATATCAATCTTAAAATAGATCGCATAGAAAATACAATAAATAATGTTGTATTTACCTCTTTACGGCCTATAAACGCATTAGCTTGGTTTAGGAACACCAAACTTCCAACACAAAATGCAAGTTCTTCATACATCATAATATGACTCATGCCAGGTACCAAACTCGATGAGGGAACCAGCTATATTGTTACCCTTGCAAGCTTCATACCTGGATGTATATGTACCATTGCAGTAACAAGCATTCCGTGTTACTTTCAACATGCTTTAAACAACCACCTGTCTATAGAACAGAAAACAGGTTATGTCAGTTCAAAAGTAAACAAATATTTACCTTAACATTGGTTGTGTCCAAGTCCAGACTGGCTTTTATCTGCAACAAAAAGGATGTCTTTCAGTTTATACTTTAACCCTGCACATATATTTTCATATTTTGAAGATAAATTACCACTTTAGGCAGGTTTAAAGTAAAGCAGAACGCGCCTTAAGGTGCAATATACTGCATTCTGCTTTACTTTCAGCCTGCTTTAAAGGGACTCGCAACCGGATGGTGTACTTGTCAAAATAAAATAAAATACTCAAATAAAAGCAAATTTGTGGCATTATTTGGCTTCTGACATTAAAAAAAAAAATGATCAGTCCAAAAAAAGTCTCAAGAATCGGCACCGAATCTTAGTTTTTTTAAGATATTTTCCATCGTTTTTCTATAGCGTTAGCTAACGGTATAGTTGTTGTTGTTGCTCCTCTACACGGGCTCAGACATAAACCCGAGACGAATAAAATAGTAAAAGTACTATCGATCGCCGCTAGTGAAGTACGTTAATTCGCTACTATAGATATAGAGAGCGCTGGTAGCCGAGGTAGTATAGGAGCTTCCTAATTTTTTCACGTTTCTCTCCGCATGGAGGGTCACGGGTTTTAATCCCACCAGGGCTTCTTCTTTTTTTTTTTGAAATGGATTTTTTAACAGAATTTATTATCCTAAACTAAATCTTACCCATTTATATAAGCATTTGACATATATTTACAAATTACTATTTTTAATGCTAAATCCGGTTGCGAGCCTCTTTAAGCTACCATTTGATGAAATATAGAATTTATATCTTCCGATTCATAGTCATGACTGTACATATTCAAACTAGACCTATCACAAATGGTGATTCATACCCCCAGTGGGGTCTTGTCACAAGAGATAAATGTTTCTGGATAAAGTTAATGTGTGCTCCCTAACTTGGAAAAGAATAACAAAGGGCAACAACTCAAAAAATTGATAAAAATATAACAAAGGGAAATAACTCCAAAAATATGGATGACAGAGTACAGGTTCTTATGCATTGCACTCCTGGTAAATGAGATCTATCTGTATATGAAGTTTGAAGTCAATAGCTCTTATACTTTGGAAGTTATGTTCTGGACAAGCCTAAATTGGATAAAAAATATATCAACAAAGGGTAATAACTCCAAAAATACTGATGATAGAGTTATGGTTCTTGTGCACTGCACTCCTAGTCAATAAGATCTATCTGTATATGAAGTTTGGGGTCAATAGCTTCTATACTTTGGAAGTTAAGCTCGGGACAAGCCTAAATTTGGTAAAAATATAACAACAAAGGGCAATATAACACCAAAAATACTGATGGCAGAGTTATTGTTCTTGTGCACTGCACTCCTAGTAAATAAGATCTATCTGTATATGAAGTTTAAAGTCAATAGCTCTTACACTTTTGAAGTTATGCTCCGGACAAGCCTAAAGTGGGTAAAAATATGACAACAAAGGGCAATAACTCCAAAAATACTGATGACAGAGTAACGCTCTTGCGCACTGCACTCCTAGTCAATGAGATCTATCTGTATATGAAGTTTGAAGTCAATAGCTTTTATACTTTAGAAGTGATGCTCCGGACAAGCCTAAATTGGGTAAAAATATAACAACAAAGAACAATAACTCCAAAAAGACTGATGACAGAGTAACGGGTCTTGCAGATTGCACTCCTAGTCAATGAGATCTATCGGTATATGAAGTTTGAAGTCAATAGCTCTTATACTTTAAAAGTAATGCTCCGGACAAGCCTAAATTGGGTAAAAATGTAACAACAAAGGGCAATAACTCCAAAAATACTGACGTCAGAGTAACGGTTCTTGCACACTGCACTCCTAGTTAATTAGATCTATCTGTATATGAAGTTTGAAGCCTAAATTTGATAAAAATAAACAAAGGGCAATAACTCCAAAAATACTGAGGTCAGAGTAATGGTTCTGGCGCACTGCACTCCTGGTCAATAAGATCTATCTGTATATGAAGTTTGAAGTCAATAGCTAATATACTTTAGAAGTTATGCTCCGGACAAGCTGGACGAGCGGATGGACGGAACTTTAGATCTAGAACTAGATCTCTTGATTTTGTTTTTAAAATGGCCCTTTCGCTGCATTGTTTGACCAGGGAAACCTACTCAAATACCAGAAATGTGTACGGGTCCGAGTGCATTTAACTGCGATTTTTGGTCATATCTAGAGATAGCCTGTCAACCTCATCATAGTATAAATAAGGCATGGTTTGTAATAAGTTCTTCTCAAAACTATATTTAACTGTTTTATGACAAAAAGTGATGTTGCTAATTCAGTTAACAGCAACAAAAAAACGACTGTAATACGCTAGGATTAGCCCGTAGCTGATGCTTAAGCCACGATCTCACTGTCCAGGTTTGGGTCCCCGTGAGTCCCGGTTTAGCAAACCGGCAGTCACCTGGAGTACAACCTTGGCGGGGCCGGGGGCGACCAGCTCGATCCTGGATCGACCAGCTTCCACCGGCTAACTTCCCCGGATGCTTTAAAATGTTTAATACAACCGGGGGTCACCGGGACAGAAACCAGAACCGGCTTCATCCAGGGTCAGGGGAATGCCAGAGCAATGCCGGATCTTTACCAGCACATCCGGGCCTCTACCCTGAACAACAGGGGTGTATATAATATGCGAGCATAAATTTGATTTTTTTTTTTAAAAATGCAGATTACTACATTTTATTTTTAGCGTTTCTGTTTCGTCTGTGTTTAAATAGGAAATAATATCGTCCTCTCTATTGTATAGGGTAAATCTAATATTTAAAAACGAAAGTTACCAGATCAGACGCCGGGCAAACTGTTTGAAACTCATATTAAAATGAAGTTTGAACAGTCTACAACATTATTATGTTCTATTTTATTGCATTTCCTTTGTATTTGATTTTCATCTCATATACCCCGAGAGACAAAAGAGAATTGATACTAATTCATGTCCGCCCCGGTTTATGTCCTTTCCGGCGAACACCGGCACGTCACCGGTGAACAACCGGGGTTGATCGGGACGACACCAGTGGTCATCCAGATACCACCGGCGATGGCCGGGGTTACACCGTGTTATTATTATACCGGGGTTAACCAGGAACAGACCGGCCCTGCACCGTAACTACGCCGGGCCAAACTGGGAACTCACCAGGAAGGTCCGGCTTCATAACCGGTGCTCCACCGGGGGAGACACCGGGAATGTGAGATCGCAATTTATTTTTTCATAAAAACCGCCCCGGCTCATCCAAGTCCACCGGCTAACTCAACCGGGACGTACCGGGGCCAGCACCGGGACATTGAGATCGGGGCTTTAGCCAGGGCATTGCATTCACCGAGTGCTTAGGCGGTCCCTTATCTGTTACGTTACTGTAATACCGAGAATCAAGTGAGTTAAGCTAAATTTTTTGACTCTATAAATTTCAGCCAATTATTCAGACATGACTATATTCGAAAGGTAGTGACTGGGGGTACGTGACCGTACCTCTAATACTTGAAATTAGCGATACGGTCACATACTCCTAACGAGTCCTGTGAGGGTAGGCTAGGGGTCCGTGAGAATATATTTTGTATCTAGTAATAGAGTACAGGACCTCTTACTGGAGGTCACAGGTTGAGCAGAGGTCTGTATCACTGAGGTACTGTAGTATCAGCGATTTCGGGATACAAACGGCAGACATGTAACCATTTAAAATCAATAAAAAGTTCGCTTACGTTTATTTTTTTCGTAGTTACAGTCACTTTCGTTTTGAATGCCATTGTCTCCAACAGCTTTAGTTTTACCAGAGACAGTGTAAAGCCAGAGATTCACGACTCCCTTATTTTCCTTCTTTCCCCATATAACAGGTGTCCGTTGAGAGGCAGTGATGTATGTCGATGCGGTCACGTGACCAGCACAGGTAATGACAGCGTCGCGATAATGGCAAAAAATACACATATCGACCAGTTGACTTATAAATATTGACTTTATTTCGTTTTTATACGATATTTTGTGATTCTAATCGAGTGAAACCAAAATATGAGTTGTGGATTAAACCGAGAAAGTGTATTCCTGGCTCAACGGAAGATACGTTGCTGGTAAGTTCCAAAAAAATGAAGATCGATTCAATATCGTCTTGCCGTAAACGCTTAAAACTTCAGTATGAACAATCAAACATGAATAAGAATGGATTATCCATGTAGTTCAAACTAAGATACAGTTTTGGCGAAATTTTCATGTCAATCTGTCCACGCATTTTGCTATAAATTAAATTTTATTGAGGCCACCCACTGGTGCTTCGATTGAAGATCGATGCAATATCGTCTTGCCGTAAACGCTTAAACTTCAGTTTAAACATTCAAACATGAATAAGAATGTGTTGTTCATGTAGCCCATATTAAGATACAGTTATGGCGAAATTTTCATGTCAATTTGTCCACGCATTTTGCTATAAATTAAATTTTAATGAGGCGACCCACTGGTGCTTCGATTGAAGATCGATGCAATATCGTCTTGCCGTAAACGCTTAAACATCAGTTTGAACATTCAAACATGAATAAGAATGGGTTGTCCATGTAGCTCATATTAAGATACAGTTATGGCGAAATTTTCATGTCAATTTGTCCACGCATTTTGCTATAAAATAAATTTTAATGAGGCCACCCATGGGTCCATTCACACCTTCGTGCAAACTGTCGTCACTTTTCATTCAATCGGCATTTCCCAAACACTAATTAACGTGTGTGCGATGCGCGGAGGGGTTAATTGATGCTCGGACTTTATTCTTATTATTCTTTTGTGTTAAAACTCGACCAAGAGGCTTTTTTAACCCTTTGAACCCTAGTCCCGCATATAGGCGTCTTTTCAAACAGTGTACATGTGAATAGTACACTTGTCCTGTTCAAACAGTGAAGGCCCAGATCAGAGGGCTCCGAAAGGAGCCCTCTGATCAGGGTCTTCACTGTTTGTCAGTAATGGCAAAATTGATAAAAACAACTTTTAAAAGTCAGAAATGGACTAGACAAAAATCGAAACTGGAATTGTCCATTTAAAGTTTCAGGGAGGAAAGAGTTAAGGAATGTTTGTATTGTAAAATAACTGTAGACCGTATTAACGAAGCAACTGATAAGTAATTCCAAATATCGACTTTTTCCCCGATCGTCGCTAAAGCTTATATAACTCGCGAGGACCTGTTCTCGCGAAATCTCGCTCAACGGTCTCGCATGTATAAATCATTCGAGTCGTGAATCTCTGGCTTTACACTGTCTCTGGTTTTACTGTCTTTTCTTACAAGAAACTTTTTCATCCTCTTAGCTGTCAATCATGTTATAAACAAATGTGAAAACGTAAGTGACATTATTTTAAGATAAGGGCTACAAAACGGACACCGACACAGTGGTTTCAAAACAATACCGGACCTAACTACAGACGGTTTCACTTGTGTTGAAGCATCATATGATTAAAACGAGAAACAGCCAATGTCGGTATGGCCGGATTGTCTGCAATTTTGCTTTGCAGGGATTATTCTGTCGCAGAATGCAAGTGAGAGAAATTCTCTCATTTGTCAAAAAAAAGTGAGAGATTTTTTTAGATGATGAGAGAAATTTTAATTGGTAGTCTGTTTGTACCAACAAGCACTACTGCTATATCTATTGCTTGAGAATTTTGTGTAAATAAAATTTATATGACATGGAACTGTTATTCTTCTTCTCCTTATCGAAATCTAGTGAAAAGATTTAATCCATACCATAAATTGATAGTTTACCGCACGCGCCATTAGCGTATATGTTATCGGCAGATTCATTTTCGTCTGTAGAGGGTCAGTTCGCGAAAACTAGTGACAAAAATTATCGGCGCGGTTACGACGATAACTAAGGAATAAAATGAACGATATTTTGGTGCATTGTGCAGTTATTCAATCCAGTGAAGGGAAATTACATTCCTGTTTTCGAAAGAAAGTACGATCCAATGACAGAGGACATAACGTGTACCGGGCCGACGGTAATCCCTGCCGGTCACCCATCCAGATTCTAACCTCACAGGACGTTGCTTAACCAATTAGTCTACGTGCGGTCTGGTACACGTTTTATTCTGAACCGGATGTGTTTTGATTTTATATACAAAATTCGGAACTCTCGGTCCTTTCCGTTTATTGGTTTGCTGTTATACTTATTGGTGCGCGGGATGCTGCGATTACGATAAGGCGTTCGACGAAATTGATCAGAAATGTTTGTAAATATCGGAAATAAATCGAGAAGAATAAACTTCCGTTATACAAATTTTGATGCGATATCTGTCATTTTCGTGCGAAATATCGCACTAACAAAAAGGTAAACCAAGACGCAAACGAAAAGGTTAACCAAGAATTCTCTAAGTCATTGGACCGTGAAATCTAGGTCACAGTGACCTTGTTACCCACAGCATGTGATGATGACCTCACTATAACTGTACATGCCAAATTTGGTTGCAGTAGGACTTAAGCTTTGGTTAAAACTGACACTGACACTGACACTTACCTCACTACAACTGTACATGCCGAATTTGGTTGCTGTAGGACTTAAACTTTGACTAAAACTGACACTAACAAAAAGGTAAACCAAGACGCAAACGAAAAGGTTAACCAAGAATTCTCTAAGTCATTGGACCGTGAAATCTAGGTCACAGTGACCTTGTTACCCACAGCATGTGATGATGACCTCACTATAACTGTACATGCCAAATTTGGTTGCAGTAGGACTTAAGCTTTGGTTAAAACTGACACTTACAAAAAGGTCAACCAAAGTGAGGACGGACAGACAGACAGACAGACAGACAGACAGACGGGCGGCATTCGCCAATCTATAGACCGCATTTTCAATCCGGCCAATTATAACATCTTCTTTATTATTTCACAGTGGTTCTCACTGTTAATGGGAATTTTTCGCCGGCTTAAATCAAGTTTAGAAGAAAAAAATCCAAATAGTTATTCATCAGCTTATTTAGTGAACACATTCGCCTTATTCAAACATAAACGTCAGAAGTCGCAGATTATCTCCATTTCTTTGAATTTATAGCTATTTTGGTCAGATTTGAAGGCACATTTAGGCTTCCAAATATAATATTATCCCGAATCCGTGCTTGTCCGTGGACAATTAAAATGCAAAAATCAATTAAATTTTTGTGCGGGCCAAAAAATGTACGAGACGAACGTGGGATTTCCGCACCCCTGTCGATATATTGATTGATGAACAGTTATTGGCAAGCCGATACATCAATAACGTTCCTATCAATGACAGCTCTAGTTATTTTCAGTTAGAAAACTAATTTTTCTTCACATTCCTTCACTGTATTTGCCTTTTTTTTTCAAATATTAGAGGTACGGTCACGTACCCCTAGTCACTACCTTTTTTTTAATTTAAAATGATAATCTTTATAATATTTTTCGCTGAGGGCTCCGGTGAAACGAATGAAGAGGATACTCTCATTGCTGTTATGAAAACAAGTTTGGTGGCGAATATTTGTTGAAGTTTCTTTGGTTTTTTCCATTGAATATCCATAAGATATGGTAGAAATGAGAGAGTATTAATATTAGCATCAATCAAAATTTACAAATGTATCTGCAGTCAAAATAGTGTGTTGTTGTTGCCCTAGCCAACCCTCACTAGGGTGACCGTACCACTTATTTCAAAGATTAGAGGCACGGCCACATACCCCTTGTCACTACCTATTCTAAATCATGAATAATAACTTCTCCGTCCCCCCACCCACCAGCAGTTATAAACAGTTTGACGCCCGGACAGTCCGACAAGTCGATAAGTGTGCACGTCAACGGACAGCATTGCAAACCAACCAAAGATAGATTGCAGAAAAATAAATTAAATCAAATAACTAGACATATGCTACATAGTGTGTGATAAAGCGTCAAAAACTTACCATTCGTTTCCCGTACAGTATCCTGTAGATCTATATTGCCATTTTTTGGCGGTCGTTGAAGCGGAACTGCTAATTTGGAATACCTTCGAATGTTGATGTGAAATGGATGCGTCTCAGAAAGTTGTCCGAAACTTAGCGAATATGTCCACTGTAACGGTTTTAAAATATGACAAATTTATAGGCTTAAAAACTCGATTTCTTTATTTTCAGCAGAAAAGGGACAGGCATCGTCACACTACCTCAGACGGACAATTAAACAAAAGTACAACTTTGAAAGTATCAATATATAGTCAAATTCTGAAATAAATCAGGTTTTACGTTGGTCGCCTTAAACACTTATTTTAGGGACTTCAAAATATACGCGATCAAGATTTCAAGTTATTTTTTTGATTTTCTTTATCTTTTCAGACCAGAAAAGTTAATTCCATATGAGTAAGAGGACTGTTTTTAAGGTGTTTGCAAAGTTTCGACGCTCTCGCACCATTTTTTACCCCTGAAATTTAATGTCAAAATATTAAGGAGACCGCTTTTGGTCACCCTAAACTGCCGGTCGCCTTAACCCCCATTTTAAAGGATAACTGGTCACCTTAATGCCGTCATTATATTTATATATATATATATATATATATATTTATATATATATATATATATATATATATATATATATATATATAATCCTAATGAAGGCATTAGGGGAACCGTCCCTAAAAATGGGGTTTAAGGAGACATTTTATATATTTTTTATCTTATGGTTTTTTTTGTTTTTTTTACTCAATAAATCATGTTTAAGTTGTAATTAAGGTTTTTTTAAAAAAAAAAATTAGAAAAATTAAGTATTTAAAAATATACAAAAATATTGGTCTCCCTAATATTTTGTAAGGACGTTGAGGGTTTTAAGTAGACCAACATATATTCGAGTTTAAGGGGACCAATAAAAGTTTAAGGAGACCGATTCATATATATTACAGAAAATGGATAAATTTATTCTAAATTCAAATTTAGGTATTTAACAGTGCTACAGCTAGGCCTTTTTAGGAGGGTGCCGCGCCCTGCCCTAAAATTAAAAAAAAAATTGAAAAAAAAAATTGAAAAAAAAAAAAAAAAAATTATTTTTGATTTTTTTACAAATTAATAGATCTACTTAACAATAGTTATTCAAATTAATGTAAATGTATTAACAATGGTTTTCTCTCAAATTATTTGAGAGGTTTAAGTAAACACGACATATATTTGAGTTTAACCCATTACTTCTTAGCCTATTTCTTGCTTCGAAAACAGGTGACCACTTAAAGCAGGTTGAAAGTAAAGCAGAATGTGCCTTAAGGCACATTCTGCTTTACTTTCAGCCTGCTTTAAGCTACCATCTTCTAGGATATGGAAAATATTTCTTTTGGTACATTTCTTTGCTGTATAAACTGGAACTTTTTTCTTCAGTGGAGGAATAAGTAAGAGGCGTAAAAAGGCGTTTTTAAGGGGTAATGGGTTAAGGTGACCGATATAAGTTTAAGGAGACCGATTCATATATATACAGGGGGGCCTCCGTGGCCTAGTGGTGTAGTCACTGTGACTAACATCACTAAGCTCCTCGCCGCTGTGAGTTCGAATCCCAGTAGGGTCGTTCGGATATTTCATGTGGGGAAGCCTTCCAGCTGGCTTGCGGTAGGACGGTGGTTCTACCCAGTTGTTGATTTGTGCCTGAAACAGTGCATAAAGAACTTCTGGGGTCTTCCTCCACCTGTAATTAGCTGGACGTCGCGATATGACTGAAATACTGTTGAATGCGACGTAAATAAAAAACATATCAAATCAAATATATTTACAACATGAAAGGGATAAATTCATTCTAAATTCAAATTAATGTATTATCAATGGTTTTTCTCTCAAATTATTCAAATTAATGTATTAACAATGGTTTTTCTATCAAATTATTTGGGGGTTTTAAGTAGACACAACATAATATTCGAGTTTAAGGTGACCGATATTAGTTTCAGGAGACCGATTGATATATATATATACAACATAAATGGAAAACAATTATTCTAAATTCAAATTAATGTATTATCAATGGTTTTTCTCTCAAATTATTCAAATTAATGTATCAATTGTTTTCTCTCAAATTATTTGGGAGTTTTAAGTAGACAACATATATTCCAGTTTAAGTTGACCGATTTTAGTTTAAGGAGACCGATTCATATGTATACAAGATAAAAGGAAAAAAATTCATTCTGAATTCAAATTAATGTATTATCAATGGTTTTTCTCTCAAATTATTCACTGGCGGATGTAGTCGAGGGGTAAAGCACCAACATTACTAAAAACAAGAATGCGCTTTCAATAAACAATTATGCCCCCGGTGGCATCCTTGACAATATATTCTGAATTTTTTCTAAGTCCAAATTAGGTCAAGGTCAAGGTCAAAATCAAGGTTGGCCAATATGGGTGGATTGGTAGTGATCCAAGGCAACAACTGTATAAGTACCAAAGAATTGTAGTCAGTTATGCTGATGCTAGACGAAACGGTAAAATCTAGTTAACCAAGAAATAGCCCATTTAAAATATATTATTTATTTAAAATAAGTCCAAATTAGGTCAAGGTCAAAATCAAGGTTGGGTGATATTGGTGGATAGGGAATGGTCCAAGGCAACAACTGTATAAGTATCCAAGCATTTGAGTAAGCGGTGTTGATGCTAGACGAAACGGTAATATCTACTTAACCTGTTACGGACGGACAGGACGATTACTATATGCCTCCGCATCTATAGATGCCGGGGGCATAAAAAACCTTTTCTAGTATATCTGAGTACACCAAGGGCAAATAAGTCTTGAGACAATGATCCGATTTCAATAATAATCAACCCTTTCATGAACTTTTACTTCAATAATTATACTGTGGGTAAATATTATCAAAGTCCATTCAAAACTGTAGTTGCTTAGTGTGTTAACACTGTCAAATAAGCCTTTTATAGCATATTTTAGTACATCAAGGTCAGATAACTATGTCACAACAAATCAAATTATTCTAAAATTTCCCTCATCTTCAGATCTTGATGACTTATACATTTGTGTGACGTTTCATCAACATCCATCAAATAGTCCGGACAAGCTTTTTATAGCATATTTGAGTATATCAAGGGCAGATTACTCTGTAACGAAATGAACCCCAAACTTGACTCAGCTTCAGATCTTAATTTTTTTAACATTTGTGTGAAGTTTCATTAATATTCCTCTAACGGCTTTTCGAGAAAACTCCGGGCAAGCTTATTATAGCATATTTAAGTACATCAAAGGCAGATAACTCTGTAACGAAAAATTGAATTAACCTCAACTCGACTCACATTCAGATCTTTATGCATATACCATTTGTGTGAAGTTTCATTAATATCCGTTCAATAGTTTTCTGGAAAAACTGAGGACAAACAAAATGTTGACAGAAGAACAGACAAACGAACGAACTTATTCACGGACGGACAGACAGGGCCATGCCAATATACGACCACTTCTTGAGGTGGGCGTATAAAAAAACAAGACTGCACGTTCAATAAACGCTTATGCCCCTGGTGGCATCCAAATTAGGTCAAGGTCAAACTGAGCTTGGGTATTATTGGTGAGTTGGTAATGGTCCAAAGCAATAACTGTATAAGTATCGAAGCATTGTAGTAAACAGTGTTGATGCTAGACGAAACGGTAAAATCTAGTTAACCCGGAAATAGCCTATTTAAAATATTCTATGTCCAAATTAGGTCAAGGTCAAGGTCAAAATCAAAGTTTGGTGGATAGGGAATGGTCAAATGCAACAACTGTGTAAGTATCAAAGCATTGTAGTCAGATGTGTTGATGCTAGACGAAACGGTATATTCTAGTTAACCAGGAAATAGCCTATTCAAAATATTCTAAGTCCAAATTAGGTCAAGATCTGGTCAAGATCAAAGTTTGGTGATATTGGTGGATAGGGAATGATCCAAGGCAACAACTGTATAAGTATCCAAGCATTTGGGTAAGCGGTGTTGATGCTAGACGAAACAGTAAATTCTACTTAACCTTGTTACGGACACACACACGGACGGACTGACGGATATGACGATTACTATATGCCTCCGCATCTGTCGATGCCGGAGGCATAAAAACCGAGCAGACGGGCAGATTACACAGTTTGAATAAGACAAGTGTGATCTTGACAAATACACTGTAAATTTTGAATGTGTTAATAGATGATAAATGAATGAATGAATGAATGGTGTTTTACGGCCCATCGACACAAAAAGGTCATTTAGAGCCGAAAATAGATGATAAGCTAGCTCAGATGATGATGTTCATTGTGGGTCAGATTTTTACATGCATATTCAGTAAGAGAAGGTTAAGAAAACAACAAGTCTTGTAATACTTCTGTAGACAATATATTGAAACAAGCAACAGATGACAACCACGATGGCATTGAATATCACTTTTGCAAATTAACATGATGATATTCACCCATAATAAATACATTGTCCCATATAGTTTTGAAGACAAATTAACTTGATAAGTCACAACATTAACCCAGATGACCCCCACTCCAGGGTACTGGTAATTTGTTTTTTAATAAACTTTGATACAAGTATATCAACATCAGATTTTCTATTAACGTGCACTAGCGCGTTCAAGTACCGTATCAGCGAACAGTAACGTTAATCAATGCAAACAACCCATATAGTACGACATCTAACGTTCACCGATACTCTTCAATAATAACTCATTGCGCCCCAATGTTTATTAACTTTTCAAGGGTAAAAACGATTTATGTGCGAATCTAAATAAACCAAGCCAAAGTGCACTAATCAACTGAAATGCATCAATTTTACCGCATATAAAAATAAGATTTAGCTGCTTAGATGTAAGCTGCTTTGTTTGATACACTAAGTATCGGAAAATGTTGGTTTATTGATGAGAAATTAAGTCGGGACTGTTCGCTGGTTTTATTAAATTCATTTGGTAGCCATTTTGTTTTCCTTGTTGGGGATGGCGAACTACCTGTGAGGCCGTTCGCAATCGGTAACAGCGTAACGGTCGTTAGAGGTGAATTGTTACCGTTTTCCGTTGCAATCGATTGCATCGATACGGTACTTGAACGCGCTACAGAGGTGGGTGTATTGTCAACGACAGAGGACTCCCTTCTAGGTAACTGGCTAGCTGCCCACATGGCAATTTCTAACACACGATCTCCACATTTTTTAATCATGTGGGTCTCTGCGAGACCCGATTCTTTCCCTATTATAGCCACTTTATTATTCTAAATAAGTCCATAATTTTTTTTGTCAAATATGCACCAACTACGGTACACTGTTTGAGATATTATCATTTTGTAAAATATCAACAATATAGCTATACTTGCTCTGAGAATATATTATCAAGGGTGTTTCCATGAACACTTATGTCCCCTTCTGAAACTTTTTGAGTCCAAATTAAGTCAAGTTAAACTTAAAATTGAGGTTTAGCAATAACAGTGAATTGGTCCATGACAATAACTGTTTAAGTATCAAGGATTGTAGTAAATAGTGTTGATACTAGACGAAACAGTAAAGTCTAGTTAACTAAGAAATAGCCCATTTAAGATATTTAAAGCCCAAATTAGGTCAAGGTAAAATCAACGTTTGGTAGTATGAGTTGATTGATATTGGTCCAACGTTGGCAACAACTGTAAGCATTGTTGTCAGTCAAATTTAACAAAATGTACTTTTTGAGAACTTATTGCAAAATGTACGAAAAGTGCTATGTTCAAGTGCTCTTGAAAGGTGTAATTTAGGTTAGTATTGTGATTTATCAAGTTTTGTGATCTTATCGTGCATTATACAATAGTAAATAATTGTCCTTTTCACTGATATGTCACACTTATTATATCCAAGTTATTGTTCAAGTTCCAAGTTCGTTAGTTATGAAACACTCCTTGTAAAAGTGTCAAGCAGCATGCTCTTTGTGTTCCCCCCCCCCACACACACACCCTTCAGAAACATGTTTTGTTCACTGTAATTCTCTTTAATGTGTTGCTCTGGCTTCTGTTCTCAGTGTTTTCCTTTCATTGAAAAGCTTCGTTCTTGCTTTCACATACTGCTGGGGTTTCCAAAAAGCTAACAGTGACTGTGGCTTGCACCTTTTCAGATATTCCATTATCTGGTATTTGCCTTAAAAACAGAAAACAAACTTACATTTTACACAAAAGTTCTAAAAGAAATCAGACATTTAGCAACCAGGGGCCCGTTTCATAAAACTTCATACGACAAATGTTGTCATAAGTCAGATTATAAAATGCTCAACTATTATTTATTTCTCCATCTAATGCTGTCTTGTGACATCGGTTTGGAGTCGTTTTTTTAGTCACAAGGCTTGATTAGATGGAGAAATCAGATATTAAATGTATTTAAAGTTTAGACTTACAATCGTTTTTGTTGTTCGAAGTTTTCTGAAACGGGCTCCAGGTATTTGTGACACATTGCATAAAATATGATAAATTTCACCATACAATACTATGTCCCATATGGGCCTTAATATCAAATTTTACAGCCAAAATGGTCACCTAGAGCCTATATCCCATCTGAGCATATAACAAATGAAAACAAGACTGCGCGTTCAATAAACACTTATGCCCCCGGTGGCATCCTTGACAATAATAATATTCTAAATCTTTTCTAAGTCAAAATTAGGTCACGGTCAAGATCAAACTGAGTTTGGATATTCTTGGTGAGTTGGTAATAGTCCATGTCAATAACCGTATAAGTACAAAAGCATTGTACTAGGCAGTGTTGATGCTAGATGAAACGGTAAAATCTAGTTAACTGAGAAAGAGCCTATTTAAAATATTCTAAGTTCAAATTAAGTCAAGGTCACGGTCAAAATCAAGGTTGGGTAATATGGGTGGATTGGTAGTGATCCAAGGTAATATCCGTATAAGTATCAACACATTGTAGTCAGTTGTGTTGATGCTAGATGAAATGGTAAAATCTAGTTTTCCAAGAAATAGCCTATCTAAATATTCTAAGTACAAATAAGGTCAAGGTCAATGTCAAAATCATGGTTTGTTGATAATGGTGGATAGGGAATGGTCCAAAGCAATAACTGTATAAGTGTCAAAGTATTTGAGTAAGCGCTGTTGATGCTAGACGAAACGGTAACATCTACTTAACCTTGTTACGGACGCACACACGCATGGATGGACAATTACTATATGCCTCTGCATATGCCAGGGGGCATAAAAAAGATCAACAAAAGGGTCCTAAAGAGCTCACCAGAGAAATGAGGGAGTATCACATGGTTGTTTTGGGAAGTTTTTTCTACCAATCAAGGACAAACAGCTACTTTATGACCTTTTCTCACTGATAAAAGCTTTGATGCAAATGACTTCTACATTTCTTTACCGATTGACATCAAACTTTGCATATGCATTTAACATGAAGTGTATATGTGCATGACATGATATTTTTCAAGTGAGTTGTTTTAAGATAGGTAAAGTTATGGCCACTGATGGGACTTGTACATTTTTGGATCCAAACCAATGCTACATTTCTGTACCAATTCATATAAAACTTTGTATATGCATAATTAACAAGACTGCGCGTTCAATAAACGCTTATGCCCCCGGTGGCATCCTTGACAATATATTCTGAATATTTTCTAAGTCCAAATTAGGTCAAGGTCAAGGTCAAACTGAGCTTGGGTATTACTGGTGCGTTGGTAATGGTCCAAGGCAATAACTGTATAAGTATAGAAGCAGTGTAGTAAGTAGTGTTGATGCTAGACGAAACGGTAAAATCTAGTTAACCAAGAAATAGCCCATTCAAAATATTCTAAGTCCATATTAGGTCAAGGTCAAGGTCAAAATCAAGGTTGGGTGATTATGGTGGATAGGGAATGGTCCAAGGCAACAACTGTATAAGTATCTAAGCATTTGAATAAGCGGTGTTGATGCTAGACAAAACGGTAAAATCTACTTAACCTGGTTACGGACGGACAGGACGATTAATATATGCTCCCGCATCTGTCGATGCCGGGGACATAAAAATGAAGTGTTAATTTTCACGACCCAAATCTTCATTCCACTCTTCCAAAGAATTACAGAGTTAAGGCCACTGGATGAGCTGGAAAACTAGACCAATCAGAAATGGTGATTCAAACCCCCAGTAGGGTTTTGTCACAAGAGGTAAATGTTTCAGGATAAAATTGTTGTCTGGCACACAGTGCACTAATGTGCTCCCTAACTATAACAAAATGCAATAACTTCAAGCCTAATTTGGATAAAATATAACAACAAAGGTGAGTAATTCCAACAAGGGACACATTGACCCTAAATCGCTCGCCTGGTACACCATGTAAAACTTGACCTATAGTGACCTAGATTATGTTTGTTTGTTTGTTTTGATTTTACGTCGCTTTCAACAGTATTTCAGTCATATCGCGACGTCCAGCTAATCACAGGTGGAAGAAGACCCCAGAAGCCCTTTATGCACTGTAACAGGCACAAATCGGCAACTGGGTAGAACTACCGACCTTCCGCAAGCCAGCTGGAAGGCTTCCCCACATGAAAAATCCGAACGACCCTACTGGGATTCGAACTCACAGTGGTGAAGAGCTTAGTGATGTAAGTCACAGTGACTATACCGCTAGGCCACGGAGGCCCCCCACCTAGATTATGTATGAGTAGACATGACCCACAATCAACAATAGAATGTTAACAAGATGTTTCTATGAGTTGACCTAGTAACCTAGTTTTTGACCAGACACAACCCTCATTTGATTTTGACCTTGATTTGATGTAGGCAAGCATCATTCAGATCCGAGTTAACACTGGTTTTGATTTGACCTAGTGACCTAGTTTTGACCTGACATGACCCATATTATTAATTAGGCAAACATTCTATTTTTTTTGCATTTAAAGCCATTGAGACTTGTAGCCTCTAGAGTGTTAACAAAGTTTTTCTATGATTTGACCTAGAGTAACCTAGTTTTTGACCAGACATGACCCACATTAACACTTGACCTGGATATCAATTGGGCAAACATTATTACCAAGTGTCATGAAGATCGGATAAGTTTTGTAGCCTCTAGGGTATGAGTAAGGTTTTCCAATTATTTGACCTAGTGACTGAGTGTTTGACCAGACCTGACCCATGTTGGAACTTGACCTAGATATCAATGAGGCAAACATTTTAAGTAAGTGTCATGAAGATTGGATGAGTTTTGTAGCCTCTAAAGTGTTCACAAGGTTTTCCTATGAATTGCCCTAGTGGCTAATGACCTAGTTTTAGACCCGAACTGACCCGCATTCAAACTTGACATAGATATCAATTAGGCAAACATTATACCCTAGTTGCATTTAAATCCAATTAGATTTGTAGCCTCTAGAGACTGTTCATAAGGTTTTCCTATGATTTGACCTAGTGACCTAGTTTTTAACTGGCCATGACCCACATTCAAACTTGACCTTGATATAAATGAGGTTAACATTTAAAAAAAATTCATTTAGATACAATGAGATTTGTAGCCTCTAGAGTGTTAACAAGGTTTTTACTATGATTTGACATAGTGACCTAGTTTTGACTGGACATGACCCACATTCGAACTTGACCTACATTTTTCAAGACAAACATTAAAACTAATTATCATGAATACCAAATGAAATGTGTAGTCCTTAGAGTGTTAAGAAGGTTTTTCTTTGATTTGACCTAGTGACCTAGTTTTTAACCGGACATGACCCTCATTCGCACTTGACCTAGATTTCAATAAGATAAACATTGTTATCAAGTTTCATGAAGATCCAATGAAATGTGTGGCCATTTAAATGTTAACAAGCAATTGTGGACGGAGGACAGACATCCAGCGATCCTTATAGCTCACCTTGGCACTTAAGTGTCAGGTGAGCTAAAAATACTGATGACAGAGTAACAGTTCTTGAGCATGGCACTCCTAGACAATGCAGCGGTTTTTTTTCCTTCTTTGAATGGTACCGGGGAACGGACCCGTTCCCAATTGGAGGTGGACCCTTCCCAATTTGGCGACCGGACCCTTCCCAATCAAAAGAAATCAAATATCGGACCCGTTCCCAATCAAAATAAACATATTTCCCAATTGTCAAATTACTTTTTCCCTTTAAATCATAGCAAACCATCCATATTTCAACTTATCTTTTGCTACAATGAATGTCTCGTCAAGGAAATATACAGAAGTTTATAATTCCGTGGTCTCGTGAATGTAAACAAAGTTACGCAACTCCATTGACATTTTTTGGGAGTATGTATAAAACAATACCAGTGATTACGGCCGAATTTCGGAAACGGTCCGGGCGAAGATTTATGCATGCCCCTTCATCGAGACTGGTTTATGTTGCGTGATCGCAAAATCCGCTGAAATTGATAAGAGTTTACAAACCCAGTCTGACTCTGTTTACCATCATTTATAAAATAGAAAACCTACAATTAAAACAATCATGAGCAATAATTCAAAGTATTACAGAATTGTTTTGAGAAAGACGATAAAGAAGAACTTGAATCTAGATCACTGCCTTAACACTCGCGAGCTTGATTGGCAGTATTCAGAGATTTTGGATTTTACCAAGTCATCAACTCTGTCTCGGCCGCAACAGCGTCTACTGTGAGTAACACACCCAGCGTAGATTTAGTTTTTACACCATGTTTACCATAAACAGTTATAACGGTTTAGTAACTTAAATTCCCAATTTCTGCGTTGTCATCATTTCAAAACTCGTTTTTCCCAATTTGACTTGAAAAATTCCCGATCTGAGGGGTACCGGACCCGTTCCCAATTGGGTGAAAAAAAACGCTGCAATGATATATACATAATCTGTATATTAAGTTTTAAGTCAATAACTCTTATACTTTGGCAAATTATTATGTTCCAGACAAGACTACATTCGATAAAATATAATAACAAACAATAATAATACTGATGACGGAGTAACAGTTCTTATACACTGCACTCCCGGTCAATGAGATATGTCTGTATATGAAGTTTGAAGTCAATACTATGCCTGACTTTACCACAACCTCTTATGACTTTGACAGACATGACCAAACTTGTATTGAAATCAAGAGCTTTATCAGATGAGTACACATACTGACTATGAAGTTTCTATCACATGTTACTAAGTTCAAAAGTTATGACCAATGTTAAATTCAGCCTATTAAGTATTTAAATAACCTCTACATGACCTTGACCTTGAATTGAGACCAAATGCAAACTATGAAGTCTCTATCATATTTTATTGAAGTCTTTATAGATCATATGTGATTCAAAATTTATGGTCAAGTTTCAATCTGTGAACAGACAAGCAGCGAGGACCGAAACAATTTGCCCCAACTATAAGTCATACTGGGTATCTACAAGGAGAAATACAGTATGTTTACACTAGAATATATGGTGAGCCGCATAAAATGGATCAATCAGTATTACCTGAGCTTTTTCTTTTTTTTCCCACTGTGTTACTGATCTTCCAAACTGAAATCATCTCTTTCTGAAATTGACAAAATATGATACACATACTAACTTTAACTACATGCAACACTTTAAAAACAAGGGCCACGATGGCCCTATATTGTTCACATGGTACACCATGTAAAACTTGACCTATAGTGCTCTAGATTTTGACCTCACATGACCCACATTCAATCATGGCCTAGATTTTGATGAGGCAAACAATTTGAGAAAAGTTTCATTAAGATCAAATGAGATTTGTAGCTTCTAGAGCAGTGATTATTTTAGAAGTCAGATGAATGAGTCTCATTCTGTAAAACAATGAGTCTGACAAAAATTGAGTCCTTCAGGTGAAAAATTTACCCTATATCCTTAGTATAACTTATTTCTTGCTTTGAAGACAGGTGACAACTTAAAGCAGGTTGAAAGTAAAGCAGATTTTGCCTTAAAGCACTTCTGTTTTACTTCAAACCTGCTTTATGGACATATGCGACCAAATGAAATCTCCGAAGGATCTTTTTTTGCCCGATATATATGTTTTTTTCTTAATTGTTTTCGGCTCCAATTCAATGAAAACACTCACTGAATCAAAATTTAACTGAAATAAATTGATGAAACTTCTCACAATAAAAGCTATAGGTGTGAATAATAAGACAATGGTAAAAAAGAATAAGTTATAATGCTTCGTTTGAAACTACAGGCACTTATATACCTATACAAATGGCCTAAAAAAGCAGACAGCTTTTTCTATGTGTTCCGAGGTTAACGCTTATAGTTATATTCAATTTGATAAAGTTCTGGGTAATTAACTCAGCCTTATTAGATAAGAGTATTTGCTAAGTTTCACATACTTTCATTTACCAAGTACAATTTCATGGCATGCATTTAACGTTTATAATACGCAATTATTGGAGATTGTTTGAAACTGAAGGTACCTTTGGGAGGTAACTGATATGCACGATTTCGTAGAGTAACGATGCTTGATTTATCATACTTATTTAAAAGCCACCAGTGTCTCACGCATTGGTAGCATATGTCCTACTATCTGCTGGGATAAAGATGTTGCATAATATACAAGTACTGTAGAATTATTCACGGCAGTGGAAGAGTACAATAAAGGCAAACAACTTTGTTATAATTCAACTTATATCATATGGAGTAATGTGTTAATAAATGTCAGAAAAGCTTTGGGTCCATGGGATGCGCAACTTTTCAAATAATGAGTCCCTGGCAAATTTAATGAGTACAGAACTCAGGATGCACAGGTAAAAGAATCACTGCTAGTGTAAACAAGGGCCACCATGACCTTTAAAATCGCTCACCTGGTACACCATGTAAAACATGACCGTTAGTGACCTAGATAACGACTGAACATGACCCATAATCAACCTTTATAGTGTTAACCAGATTTTTCTAAAATTTGACCTAGTGACCTAGTTTTTGACCGGACATGACCCACATTCGAACTTGACCTGGATTTCATCAAGACAAACATTTTGATGAAGTTTCATAAAGATCCATTGAGATTTGTAGCCTCTAGAGTGTTAACAAGGTTTTTCCATGATTTGACCTAGTGACCTAGTTTTTAACCGGACATAACCCACATTCGAAATTGACCTAGATTTCAATGAGGACAACATTCTGACTAAGTTTCATTAAGATCCATTGAGATTTGTAGCCTCTAGAGTGTTAACAAGGTTTTTCTTTGATTTAACCTAGTGACCTAGTTTTTGACCGGACATGACCCACATTTAAACTTGACCTAGATATGAATGAGGCAAACATTTTGACCAAGCTTCATGACGATACGGTGAGATTTGTAGCCTATAGAGTGTAAACAATGTTTTCCAATGATTTGACCTGACATTACCCATATTCAAACTTGACCTAGATATCAATTAGGCAAACATTCTGACTAGGTTGCATTAAATTCCAATGAGATTTGTAGAATCTGGAGTGTTAACAAGGTTTTCTATGATTTGACCTAGTGACCTAGTTTTTGACCGAGGATGACCTATATTCAAACTTGACCTAGATATCAATGAGCCAAACATTTTGACAGTTTCATTAAAATCCAATAAGATTTGTAGCCTCTAGAGTGTTAACAAGATTTTTCTATGATTTGACCTAATGACCTAGTTTTTGATCTGACATGACCCACAATCGTACTTGACCTAGATTTCACCAAGACAAACATTGTCATCAAGTTCCATGAAGATTGGATGAAATTTGTAGCAGCTAGAGTGTTAACGAACCAATTGTGAACAGACAGACAGATGGACAGACGACGGACGACAGACATCCAGCGGTCCTAAAAGCTCACCTTGGCACTTCGTGCCAGGTGAGCTAAAAATGTATTCTTATGATTTGACCCAGTGACCTATATATTGACCCGACACAACCAACATTCAACCCAGACCTAGATATCAATAAAAAACATTTTTACCAAGTTTCATCAACATTTAAAAAGATTTTTAGCTTCTAGCTGTTAACAAATGTTGTCTGATATGATCTAGTTACCATGTTTTTGACCGGACATTTCCCATATTCATCCATGACCTAGATATAATTGAGATAAACATTTTGACCCAGTTGCATTAAAATCCGATGAGATTTGTAACCCTACATTTTGACACAAACAGATTTTTCCTTAATTTGCATTGGTTCATAATTTTTTAATAACTTTTGAAGAGTTTCGACTAAAAGAGAGATGTCAAAAAACTTACCTCATTCCTCCATCAGAGATTAGTGCTGTCCCCATAATCATACACAATTTCTTGTCATGCTTTGATGAGCTAAAATAGATTAAAACTATTGGTTATGTGAGAAAAAGAACCTGTCACTAGTCGTTGTATGAGACAAACTGATCTAAACCTCGGCTAGAATAGAAAAATTATTTAGCACGCCAAGACTCGCTTAATAAGTAATAACATTTCAATCCTAGACTCAGTCGTTACGTCATCCCATTAAACACCACAATAATGTTCATTTATTGTTCCCAATGGATTCGTTATCTAATTAACATCAATTAATTTTACTTGTCCGTCCAGACAGATAAGGTAATCTCAACCCCCCCCCCCCCCCCCAATATTTTTGGATATCTCCGTCCGCAAGGTGAGAACAGCTTGTGTATCACAATGACTGACGGCATATCCCATAGTTTGACCACGCTTCAAGTGTGACCTAAATTTTATGAAGGACATGGCACTGACAGAATCTCATAAAGATATAGCCAAATATGTGACTTCTTAAAGCCACTCGCAACCAGATGGTGCATTTGCAAAAAATAAAAGAAATTACTCAAATATATACGAAAGGATGATGATTATCGTGCATCTGGCATTGGCAAAATATGACCAGTCTAATAACACCCTCTCGAAAAATCTTCAAATCTTAGTTTTTTTTAGATATTTTTCATCGTTTTATCCATAGCGTCGAAAGTTGCTATAGAAATTAAGTCAGGACTCAGACATAAGCTCTGGTGAACTAAAAATGTAATATTAAACTCAGAAAAGGAGAGATAACAGCTCAGGCATTATGATTTTCTTCAGCTGGGAATCAAATTAATCCTCATTTACACCGGGAAAAACTGTATTACTTATAAAATTTGGTTAGGATGTTGAGGGGTTTAAGTAGACACCAACTTATATTTTGTAAGGATGTTGGGGGGTTTAAGTAGACACCAACATATATTTAGTTAGGATGTTTGGGGGGGGTGTAAGTAGACACCAACATATATTTGGTTAGGATGTTTCTGGGTTTAAGTAGACACCAACATATATTTGGTAAGAATGTTGGGGGGTTTAAGTAGACACCAACATATATTTGGTAAGGATGTTGGGGGGTTTAAGTAGACACCAACATATATTTGGTAAGGATGTTGGGGGGGTTTAAGTAGACACCAACATATATTTGGTAAGGATGTTGAGGGGTTCAAGTAGACACCATCATATATTTGGTTAGGATGTTTGGGGGTTAAGTAGACACCAACATATATTTGGTAAGGATGTTTGGGGGGGGCGGTTAGGTAGACACCAGTATATATTTGGTAAGGATGTTGGGGTTTTTAAGTAGACACCAACATATATTTGGTTAGGATGTTGGGGGGTTTAAGTAGACACCATCATATATTTGGTTAGGATGTTGGGGGGTTTAAGTAGACACTATCATATATTCCGTTAGGATGTTGGGGGGTTTAAGTAGACACCATCATATATTTGGTTAGGATGTTGGGGGGTTTAAGTAGACACCATCATATATTCCGTTAGGATGTTGGGGGGTTTAAGTAGACACCATCATATATTTGGTTAGGATGTTGGGGGGTTTAAGTAGACACCATCATATATTCCGTTAGGATGTTGGGGGGTTTAAGTAGACTAGACACCATCATATATTTGGTTAGGATGTTGGGGGATTTAAGTAGACACCAACATTGTATATTTCGTTAGGATGATGGGGGGTTTCAAACATAATCTAACGCTTATGGTAATAATAATATACAATCTCAGTAAGTTTGAGAAAGTTTGGATAAATACTGTGGCCTCTAGAGTGTAAACACTAAAATTGTTGACGACGGACGACTGAAGCCGGACATTCAAGGATTGCAAACAATCACCCTGATCTAGCTCAGGTGAGCTACAAAGGTTTATATAATTTGATCAAGTTTTCCAACCGGACGTCACCTACATTCAATCTTAACCTAAATTTATAACAAGAGCCCCATGGGCCATGGGGCATATTTCGCTCACCTGAGAATAGATTACAAAATGTAGATAATGATTTATGTCCAGGACGGGGTAATTTTTCCCCTGATAGGCATAATTTGAACAATCTTGATAGAGAACCTGTAGATGATGCTATGTGCCAAGTATCTAAGATCAGGGTACTAGGGTTTTAGACAAGAAGATTTTTTAAAGTTTCCATTGAAAAAATCTATTTTTAGCTCCTGTGACCTACATATGCAATAGACTGGAACCATTTGAACCAAAAAGGTAACTTTAGGAAATCTACTCTAGAAGTGTCACCCTGCTGATATTAAAGCTCTGGCCATATAAATTTCAGAGAACAAGACATTTGAAAATTTCACTAATAATATTATAACTCAATGTAAAACTGTGACCTTGGGGCAGGGCCAATTTTGACCCCAGGGGCATAATTTGAGCAAAATTGATAGACGACCTGTAGGTGATTCTATGTGCCAAATATCTAAGCTCTGACCCTTGTAGTTTTTGACAAGAAATTTTTTTAAGTTTTTATAGAAAAAATATATTTTTAGCTCTTATGACCTAGATATGCAACAGACCTGAACCATTTGAACAAAATATATGTAAAGGATATTCAGAAGAGTCACCATACCAAATTGCAAAGCTCTGGCCATATTAGTGTCAGAGAAGAAGACATTTGAAAATTTCACTATATAACTCTATGTAAAACGGTGATCCCCGGGGCAGGGAAAATTTTGACCCAAGGGGCATAATTTGAATAAACTTGATAGAGGACATGTAGGCGTTGCTATGTGCAAAAAATCTAAGCTCTGGCTCTTGTAATTTCAGACAAGCAGATTTTTTAAGTTTTCATTGAAAAATATCTATCTTTAGCTCCTGTGACCTAGATATGCAACCAACCAGAGCCATTTGAACAATATCGGTAAAGGGCATCGAGAACTGTCACTATGCCAAATATCAAAGCTCTGGCCATATTGGTTTTAGAGTAGAAGACGTTTAAAAATTTCACTATATAACTCTTATGTAAAACGATGACCCAGGGCGGGGCCAATTTTGACCCCAGGGGCATAATTTGAACAAACTTGATAGACGACATGTAGATGATGCTATGTGCCAAATATCTAAGCTCTGGCCCTTGCAGTTTTTGACAAGATGATTTTTTTTAAAGATTTCCTTATTTTTTCACTTTGGTTGCCATGGCAACCAGAGTTCTGCATTGTTTTAATTATTTGAACAAATTTGAAAGAGCTTGACCAAAGGAACATTTTCTGTAAAGCTTGGTTGAATTCTGTCAAGCGGTATAGGAGGAGATGTCGTTTGAAGCAATTGTTAACAACGACGGACGACGCACAAGGAAGGACGCCATCCCAATAGCTCACCTTGAGCCTTAAACAGAATGGGAAATCAAAGATTAAGAAGCTCAACTCCTGTAAACTAATAACACACTTTTAACAGAAAACCATAACACTAGGGGTCAAGGTTAAAGTCACCAAACCTTGATACATTGTTGTCATTGAGCCGCATGAGCTTCTGAAGTTTCATTGGTGCAGTTTGCTCAGCACAGACTTTTACTTTAATGTTGACCCTAGAGGTCAAGGTCAAAGGTATTGGTCACCAAACTGCAATGCATTATGGTCTACCCATTGAGGCGCATCAGCATATGAAGTTTCGTGACCGTAGTTGCAAATTTGTTACACGGCATTTTGGTAGGGTGTATGGTCTTGTATGACCGTTTTGGATTCCTTATTTCCTTCGCGTTCAGGAAATTCGGAATCCAAAACCGTCATACAAGCCAATTCACCCTGCCTAAATTATTTATACCGTGTAACTTATTATATCAATCTTAAAATAAATCGCATAGAAAATACAATAAATAATGTTGTATTTACCTCTTTACGGCCTATAAACGCATTAGCTTGGTTTAGGAACACAAAACTTCCAACACAAAATGCAAGTTCTTCATACATCATATGACTCATGCCAGGTATCAAACTCGATGAGGGAACCAGCTATATGGTTACCCTTGCAAGCTTCGTACCTGGATGTATATGTACCATTGCAGTAACAAGCATTCCGTGTTACTTTCAACATGCTTTAAACAACCACCTGTCTATAGAACAGACAAGAGCCCCATGGGGCATATTTCGCTCACCTGAGAATCACTGACAAAATGGAGATAATGACTTATGTCCAGGATGGGGTAATTTTTTATCTGAGGGGCATAATTTGAACAATCTTGATAGAGGCCCTGTATATGATGCTATGTGCCAAATATCTAAGATCAGGATACTAGGGTTTTAGACAAGAAGATTTTTTTTCATTGAAAAAATCTATTTTTAACTCCTGTGACCTACTTATGCAACCGACCGAAACCATTTGAACAAAATATGTAAAGGACATCTAGAAGTGTCACCATGATGAATATCAAAGCTCTGGCCATATTAGTTTCAGAGAAGAAGACGTTTGAAAATTTCACTATATAACTCTATGTAAAACTGTGACCCCCGGGGCGGGCCAATTTTGACCCCAGAGACATAATTTGAACAAACTTGATAGAGGACCTGTAGATGATGCTATGTGCCAAATATCTAAGCTCTGGCCCTTGTAGTTTCAGACAAGAAGATTTTTTAAGTTTTCATTGAAAAAATCTATTTTTAGCTCCTGTGACCTACTTATGCAACCGACCGGAACCATTTGTACACAATATGTAGAGGACATCTAGAAGTGTAACCATGCCGAGTATCAATGCTGTAGCCATATTAGTTTCAGAGAAGACGTTTGAAAATTTCACTATATAACTCTATGTAAAACATTGACCCCCGGGGCGGGGCCAATTTTGACCCCAGGGACATAATTTGAACAAACTTGATAGAGGACTTGTAGATGATGCTATATGCCAAATAGCTAAGCTCTGGCCCTTGTAGTTTCAGACAAGAAGATTTTTTAAGTTTTCATTGAAAAAATCTATTTTTAGCTCCTGTGACCTACTTATGTAACCGACCGGAACTATTTGAACAAAATATGTAGAAGACATCTAGAAGTGTCACCATGCCGAGTATCAATGCTCTACCCATATTCGTTTCAGAGAAGAAGACGTTTGAAAATTTCACTATATAACTCTATGTAAAACTGTGACCCCCGGGGCGGGGCCAATTTTGACCCCAGGGACATAATTTGAACAAACTTGATAGAGGACCTGTAGATGATGCTATGTGCCAAATATCTAAGCTCTGGCCCTTGCAGTTTTTGAGAAAAAGATTTTTAAAGATTTCCTTATTTTTTCACTTTGGTTGCCATGGCAACCAGAGTTCTGCATTGTTTTTAATTCTTTGAACAAATTTGAAAGAGCTTGATCCAAGGAACATTTCTGTAAAGTTTGGTTGAATTCTGTCAAGCGGTATAGGAGGAGATGTCATTTGAAGCAATTGTTAACGACGACGGTCGGCGGACACAGGGCCATCCCAATAGCTCACCTTGAGCCTTTGGCTCAGGTGAGCTAAAAACAGGTTATGTCAGTTAAAAAGTAAACAAATATTCACCTTAACATTGGTTGTGTCCAAGTCCAGACTGGCTTTTATCTGCAACAAAAAGGATGTCTTTCAGTTTATACTTTAAAGCAACTCGCAACCAGATGGTGCATTAAAAATAGTAATTTGTAAATAAGTGTCAAACGCTTATATAAATGGTAAAGAATTAGTTTAGGATAAGAAATTCTGTTTAAAAAAATGTATTTCAATAAAAAAAATTATTGGTCTCTGGTGGGATTCGAACCCGTGGCCCGGCATTGGCGGACAGAAGGCAAAATAGGGGAAACCGCTTAGACCAATGGACCACGGAACTATCCGTTTATCTCGGGTCGATTTAACGTATTTCAATGTGTAGCGGTCGAAAGTGCATACAACTTCGTAATTCGGCTCGTGTTTATGTCTGAGCCCGTGTAGAGAAGCAACAACAACAACTATACCGTCTACTAGTCGGTATAGAAAAACGATGGAAAATATCTAAAAATCTAAGATTCGGTGACGATTCTTGAGACTTTTTTTGGACTGATCATATTTTTTTAATATCAGAAGCCAAATAATGCCACAAATTTGCTTTTATTTGAGTATTTTATTTTATTTTGACAAGTACACCATCCGGTTGCGAGTCCCTTTAACCCTGCACATACATTTTCATATTTTGAAGATAAATTACCACTTTAGGCAGGTTTAAAGTAAAGCAGAACGCGCCTTAAGGTGCAATATACTGCATTCTGCTTTACTTTCAGCCTGCTTTAAGCTACCATTTGATGAAATATAGAATTTATATCTTCCGATTCATAGTCATGACTGTACATATTTAAACAAGACCTATCACAAATGGTGATTCATACCCCCAGTGGGGTCTTGTCACAAGAGATAAATGTTTCTGGATAAAGTTGATGTGTGCTCCCTAACTTGGAAAAGAATAACAAAGGGCAACAACTCAAACAAGAGGGCCTGAAGGCCCTGATATCGCTCACCATTTGTAATGAAGTCTGATAGCTTTACCTTTGAAATTCACCCTTTTTATTCTAAATCCATTCAAGTTTTGTTGACCTACTCTAGCATAGTAGAGTACATCAAAGGTAGATAACTAGAGCCTAAACTACTGAAATGAAGCCTTTTTCTAGCATTTCAAAGTACATCAAGGGCAGGTAACTATTGGCCACAATGATTACATTTCAACAATAATTGCACTCCTTTGAGAACGTATAGCTACATCCTTTGTGTACAAGTATAATCAAAATCCATTGAACACTGTAGTTGTAAGAGTGTTACAAACGCTGTAAAATATGGCATTTTCAGCAATTCAAAGGTAGATATCTCTTGATCTATTTGTCCAATTCCGACCATAATCACCCTTTTTCGAACTCTTATGGTCATATACAATCTGGGCAAGTTTGAGAGAGCTTGGATAAATATTGTGGCCTCAAGAGCGTAAACACTGTTAAATATATAATTTTCAGCAATTCAAAGGTAAATAATTCTTGACCTATTGATCCGATTACAACCATAATTGATCTCATCTGAATTCTTATGGTCATATACAATCTGAGTAAGTTTGAGAAAGATTGGATAAAATTTGTGGCCTCTAGAGTGTAAACATCGTTAAATATGGCATTTTCAGCAATTCAAAGGTAGATAACTCTCAACCTATAAATCTGATTTCAACCATAATCAAACTCATCTGAATCCTTATAGTCATATACAATTTGAGCAAGTTTGAGATAGATTGGATAAAAATTGTGAACTCTATAATGTAAACACTATTAAATATGGCATTTTCAGCAATTCAAAGGTAGATAACTCTTGATCTATTTGTCTGATTTCAACAAGAATCGAACTCATCCGAACTCTTATAGTCATATACAATCTGGGCAAGTTTTAGAAAGATTGGATAAATACTGTGGCCTCTAGAGTGTAAACACCGTTAAATATGGCATTTTCAGCAATTCAAAGGTAGATAACTCTTGATCTATTTATTCGATTTCAACCAAAATAGAACTCTTTCGAACTCTTATGGTCATATACAATCTGGACAAGTTTGAGAAAGATTGGATAAATACTGTGGCCTCTAGAGTGTAAACACTGTTAAACATGCATTTTCAGCAGTTCAAAGGTAGATAACTCATGACCTATTTGTTCGATTTCAACCAGGGTTCGAATTTAAGCTCGCATACTCGCAAAATGCGAGTGGAGTTTGTAAATTGCGAGTGATTTTTCAACAAACTCGCAAAAAAATGCGAGTACGGTTTTTCGGACAGCTAAACACAGTATAGCGTCTGTAAGGCTATGCTCGGTTTATTCCGTAGCATTTCGAGTGGCGGAAATGGACGAGAAGACTAGCGAATACTTTTCGTAAGCCAATCATAGCTTCTCGGGCAGTTTCAACCTCTTTTTTGTCTGTAAGAATGACGTAATGACGGACTTTCCCAATTCTCATTGGCTAATGAAACGCGCACTTTGCTACTTAGGAGTTCCGATGTGTAAACAATTCTTATCACAGAGTCTGAGACTCAACAACCGAAACCGTTCTCCAAAGACGAGGCCATTTAAAAGACTCGCGCGAGTACAAGTATACTTCTAATTCTACTGTGACATACTGTTTATTAACCACAGCCCTGAAATATACGACCAGTGAAAAAACGTTTGTATGGTAGACGGATTGGCAATCTAAACCTGACCTAATTTTCGAGTAATGCAATCGTGTGCGGTCTGCCTAGTGCATGCAGCATGCATTCTCCCCAATATTATAAAATGTAAGAAAAATACTCCTTTGGTATGTACACATAGATATGAAAATCAAGATCTTATCCCTTGTCAGCTGTAACCACAAATGTACAACTATGAAATACACGAAGTGTAGGTAGATCGTATTTGATTACTACACGTCTGTGTCGGGTTAAAAGTTAAAACATATACATGTATGTTCAGAATGACAGTTTAACTTTCGCGAGTAGTTTTTGCATTTTGCGAGTAAGTTTAAAAGTCACTCGCAAAAAAATGCAAGTGTAATTTTTAGCTAATTTCTAACCCTGTCAACCATAATCGAACTCATCCGAGATCTTATGGCAATATACCATCTGAGCAAGTTTAAGAAAGATTGGATAAAATTTGTGGCCTCTAGAGTGTAAACACTAAAATTGTTGACGCCGGACGACGGACGACGGACAATCAAGGATTGCAAAAGCTCTGCCTGAGCTAGCTCAGGTGAGCTAAAAATGGATAAAAATATAACAAAGGGAAATAACTCCAAAAATATGGATGACAGAGTACAGGTTCTTATGCATTGCACTCCTGGTAAATGAGATCTATCTGTATATGAAACTCACATTATTATGTTCTATTTTATTGCATTTCCTTTGTATTTCATCTCATATACCCCGAGAGACAAAAGAGAATTGATACTAATTCACGTCCGCCCCGGTTTATGTCCTTTCCGGCGAACACCGGCACGTCACCGGTGAACAACCGGGGTTGATCGGGACGACACCAGTGGTCATCCAGATACCACCGGCGATGGCCGGGGTTACACCGTGTTATTATTATACCGGGGTTAACCGGGAACAGACCGGCCCTGCACCGTAACTACGCCGGGCCAAACTGGGAACTCACCAGGAAGGTCCGGCTTCATAACCGGTGCTCCACCAGGGGAGACACCGGGAATGTGAGATCGCAATTTATTTTTTCATAAAAACCGCCCCGGCTCATCCAAGTCCACCGGCTATCTCAACCGGGACGTACCGGGGCCAGCGAGATCGGGGCTTTAGCCAGGGCATTGCATTCACCGAGTGCTTAGGCGGTCCAGTATTTGTTACGTTACTGTAATACCGAGAATCAAGTGAGTTAAGCTAATTTTCTTGTCTCTATAAATTTCAGCCAATTATTCAGACATGACTTTATTCTAAAGGTAGTGACTGGGGGTACGTGACCGTACCTCTAATACTTGAAATTAGCGATACGGTCACATACTCCTAGCGAGTCCTGTGAGGGTAGGCTAGGGGTCCGTGAGAATATATTTTGTATCTAGTAATAGAGTACACGACCTCTTACTGGAGGTCACAGGTTGAGCAGAGGTCTGTTTCACTGACGTACTGTAGTATCAGCGATTTCAGGATACAAACGGCAGACATGTAACCATTTAAATCACTAAAAAGTTCGCTTACGTTTATTTTTTTCGTAGTCACAGTCACTTTCGGTTTTCGTTTTGAATGCCGTTGTCTCCAACAGCTTTAGTTTTACTGTCTTTTCTTACAAGAAACTTTTTCATCCTCTTAGCTGTCAATCATGTTATAAACAAATGTGAAAACGTAAGTGACATTATTTTAAGATAAGGGCTACAAAACAGACACCGACACAGTGGTTTCAAAACAATACCGGACCTAACTACAGCACTGTTTCACTTGTGTTGAAGCTTCATATGATTAAAATTATAACATCTTCTTTATTATTTCACAGTGGTTCTCACTGTTAATGGGAATTTTTCGCCGGCTTAAATCAAGTTTAGAAAAAAATCCAAATAGTTATTCATCAGCTTATTTAGTGAACACATTCGCCTTATTCAAACATAAACGTCAGAAGTCGCAGATTATCTCCATTTCTTTGAATTTATAGCTATTTTGGTCAGATTTGAAGGCACATTTAGGCTTCCAAATATAATATTATCCCGAATCCGTGCTTGTCCGCGGACAATTAAAATGCAAAAATCAATTAAATTTTTGTGCGGGCCAAAAAATGTACGAGACGAACGTGGGATTTCCGCATCCCTGTCGATATATTGATCGATGAACAGTTATTGGCGAGCCGATACATCAATAACGTTCCTATCAATGACAGCTCTTCAGTTAGAAAACTAATTTTTCTTCACATTCCTTCAATGTATTTGCCTTTTTGAATTTAAAATGATAATCTTTATAATATTTTTCGCTGAGGGCTCCGGTGAAACGAATGAAGAGGATACTCTCATTGCTGTTATGAAAACAAGTTTGGTGGCGAATATTTGTTGAAGTTTCTTTGGTTTTTTCCATTGAATATCCATAAGATATGGTAGAAATGAGAGAGTATTAATATTAGCATCAATCAAAATTTACAAATGTATCTGCAGTCAAAATAGTGTGTTGTTGTTGCCCTAGCCAACCCTCACTAGGGTGACCGTACCACTTATTTCAAAGATTAGAGGCACGGCCACATACCCCTTGTCACTACCTATTCTAAATCATGAATAATAAGCCTAAGGAATTGAAAGATGATTATCATTATGTGAGTGTTCTACATACGACAGTGTCTCAGCAATGCAATCCTCGCTTGGTTTAAGATCCCTAGAGAACAGACGAACTGACGCTAAATTGGTAATGTTCTACAAAATTGTTTATCAGCTCGTAGCTATTCCTATTCCGACCTACTTTGAAAAACCCAGAAGAATGACTCGTCATAGATAGATAGATAGTGTTAGCTCTATTTTTTCAGTCTCAAATATTTCAAAGAAATGTAGATCAACATTCTATATTTCAACAGGTACAATATACGTTTGTTGATTTTTACATAAAGCGGAAGAGCCTCCTACATAGGGGCCTACCTCACAGATATTCTCAAGACTTCAAGTGGAGAAGAACCTAATAAGCAATTGCTTTCGTTCTAATCCTAATGATCTATGTATGACTTAAACATGTGTTTGTATTACGAAATAAAATATGTTTAAACTAAGTGGAACTTCTCCGTCCCCCCACCCACCAGTAGTTATAAACAGTTTGACGCCCGGAGAGTCCGACACGTCGATAAGTGTGCACGTCAACGGACTACATTGCAAACCAACCAAAGATAGATTGCAGAAAAATAAATTAAATCAAATAACCAGACATATGCTACATATTGTATGATAAAGCGTCAAAAACTTACCATTCGTTTCCCGTATATTGCCATTTTTTGGCGGTCGTTGAAGCGGAACTGCTAATTTGGAATACCTTCGAATGTTGATGTGAAATGGATGCGTCTCAGAAAGTTGTCCGAAACTTAGCGAATATGTCCACTGTAACGGTTTTAAAATATGACAAATTTATAGGCTTAAAAACTCGATTTCTTTATTTTCAGCAGAAAAGGGACAAGCATCGTCACACTACCTCAGACGGACAATTAAACAAAAGTCCAACTTTGAAAGTATCAATATATAGTCAAATTCTGAAATAAATCAGGTTTTACGCTGGTCGCCTTAAACACTTATTTTAGGGACTTCAAAATATACGCGATCAAGATTTCAAGTTATTTTTTTGATTTTCTTTATCTTTTCTGACCAGAAAAGTTAATTCCATATGAGTAAGAGGACTGTTTTTAAGGTGTTTGCAAAGTTTCGACGCTCTCGCACCATTTTTTACCCCTGAAATTTATTGTCAAAATATTAAGGAGACCGCTTTTGGTCTCCCTAAACTGCCGGTCGCCTTAACCCCCATTTTAAAGGATAACTGGTCACCTTAATGCCGTCATTATATTATATATATATATATATATATATATATATATATATATATATATATATATAAGTGTAACCCAGGTTGGGTTTAACTGTACTCTATTATGTTCATTTGCTGGTACAGACTATAGGTAGTGTTTACATCATGCTATAGTCTGTATCACTACTCAATATTCCTGCATGTATTTGTAACTTGTCACTTGTCCATTGTCCATGAGAGCTAGTGAGTGAGCTTGGTGAGTGAAATAATGCACGAGTGAGTTGTTCTCTGGTTGTCACGTGACACCACAGCTAACCTGCGAGACCTCTGCACCTTACTCTATCATTCTGGCTATATCTCTCCTTGCAAAAGGAAGTCAACTGATATAATTAAGTGCTCTATATGTGAGACTTTCATTATAATTCTCTTCATATCCGACCAGCTGGTAAGTTACCTAATTGAATTGGCATTTAATTTATATACATGTATTTCGGGAATATTACGGCTTTAGTATTTAGCGTCAATTGAGATTTGTATTATTTAGAATGTTTTACCATTGTATTCATTATCTGTATATATTTTGTTACAGACCCTAACCCTAACCCTAACCCTCGTCTATATAATAAAGAATACACGAACTCGAACCAGGGTTGGATTTACTCCTTTACCGGCCACCCGGGTTACATTTGGCGACCACAACGATTTAGCGAAGGTCAGTTCGGCGGATCTGGAGGCTATATAGAGAAGCGGACGGACAACACGCACATTATCCCTGATCGGCGGAATTTCTATCCCGGGGACGACAGGATCGGAATCGGCTGGCTGAGGATAACTAGTGTTTTTTGTGGGCCCAGTGTTTTTTTTTGTGTGTGCACACCGGTTTTCAAGATCTGATCTAGATTATGCGCGATCTTAATAGTGACCGCTAGAGTGGAGTGGGTACGACTGTACCTTGGTGACGTCACGCGTGCAGTGGAGATCTCGCGGGAAGGTCACGTGACAAACAACATGTAAGGAGACTGACATGTGAAAGTGTGATGTAAATAGTGTTTGTAATATAGTGTACAGTAATTTCCGGGATGGACCTGATGTAACTGTAAGTTTGTTTTTGTATATATTTCATTTCTATGTTGTAAAGTAAAGTTGCCATGTTTTTCTAAACGAGTATTTTCGTGGTAAATTTCCTATTTCTCACGCTATTACGCCGTGAAACAGGCTCTATTTTCGATTTCGGATAGCTTCGGCTTTCTTCTAAATCAGCTGTTTTGATATATTCGTTTTCCATTCTTCTCTCTATCAGAAATTTGGAGGACTTGCCAAGAAAATAGGTAGATTAAGTTATTTTGTATAGGTTAAGTTTTATTTCATAGCGTAAACGTGATTTATATATAGTTTCACGTTTTCTCTATGAAAATAGGGGTTTGTTATTGTGTTAGATTTACTTTTTCAGGTTAAACTTAAAAATGTAGTCAGCTATAAAAAAGCTGGTCGGATAAAAACTTAGGTTGTTTATTTGATTTGACTTCTTTCTGACCTGTTTTTTCGAACTCTTCACATTCACCCTTTCTTTTCCTTACTGTTTGCACAATTTACTCACTTGCACACGTAGCAACCAGAGACAGTGAGAGAGGATGACAGCTTTGGAAAGGAGGGTAAATATGTAGTTTGATAGTTGTTATATTGTTTATATTTGTGTTTATTGTATTGTTATGCTAGCATGCGCATGTTGATGTTGATGTACCATTAGATTTGGATTTTCGTCAGATTTAGTGTCATTGGTCAGACATAGCTGTTTGCAGGTGCGGATTTTCTTTATTAATCATATATTCTAGGGTAGATTTATATTTCTAGATCTGAATTAGTCATAGATTCTGGTTTGAATTATGGCTCAGAAGTTAACCAATGAGAGTTTAGCTGCCATTATTGAGAAAGGGAAAGAAACTACTTCGACCCCACCCAGTGTAAACAAACCTTCGGTCCCTGTTTCAACCTCACCCAGTGTAAATAACATCCCGGTCCCTGTTACATCTACACCATTTTCAGCTATGGAGAACCCTAGCAAACAGAATGCAACTTTTTATATGTCTTCCCCGTCCATCCCTAAGGTCCCTTCTTTTTCAGGAGATAATCAGAAAGGGGATGTATCTTACATAGAATGGAGGTTTGACATCATATGTCTGGTTAATGATCCTGAAATAACATCTCATGTTGTATTGCAAGCTATCCGTCGCTCTGTACGTGGTACGGCACGGAAGATTTTAGTCTCTCTAGGAGAGTCTGCATCTGTTGATGCTATTCTTCATAAGTTTGATTCCTTGTTTGGAGAAGTCTCCACTCATGGAATGCTTATGCAGGAGTTTTTTAATGCATTTCAGTTACCTGATGAGTCGGTCACCAGTTTTGGGTGCCGTCTCGAGAGTGGTTTACAGTAAGCCGAGGATCAGGGGCAGTTAACTAAGGGATCCAAAAATGATCTCCTTCGTCTTAAGTTCTGGACGTCTCTGTCTACTGACAGGCTTAAGTGTCAAACTCGTCATAAATATGACACTATTTTTGAGTTTGACAGTATGCATCTTGAACAGTAACTGTGTCTATTCACTGAAATCACCGATTTACAGATGCCTTTATGTTATGTTTTGATGGAAAGGTATTATATTAGCTAGATAGAAATGCAAAAAGGAAGTCGTTTCATCAATTATTATTCATGATATGCCCGGTTTTGTCGAGATAGGGTTTGAATAAACTGACGATCAGTTGTACCCCTTGTCTCTATATATACCTTCTGACAAGTTTTTCTCTCAACAATCAATCGTGTCGGGTCCCTGTGGTTCTGGGGTGAGGAGCAGCAGTTAACCTTCAATACTTTGAAGGATAAGCTTGTTAACCCTCCAGTTCAGGCTTATGCAGACTATTCCTTGCCATTTATAATCCACACGGACGCGTGTGGTAAAGGGCTTGGAGCAGTTTTGTATCAGCACCAAGATGGAGCAGATAGGGTCATTGCCTATGCTGGTAGAGGCTTGCGTCCAAGTGAACGCAAATATCCAGCACATAAGTTAGAGTTCTTGGCGTTAAAGTGGTCGGTTACAGACAGGTTCAGTGATTACCTTATGGGTAATACATTTGAAGTCATTACAGACAGTAACCCTTTAACTTATGTGTTGACCACTGCTAAGCTTGATGCCACAGGGCACAGGTGGATATCTGCACTTGCCAACTACAATTTTACTATCAAGTACAGATCAGGCAAGCAGAACACAGATGCTGATGCTCTTAGTAGATTGTTTCCTGATGCTGTACAGGCAATCTGTCAATCTGTTACTACTTGCTTTCCTTTAGTTGAAAGCTTGTCTGAGGCTGACAATTCTCATTCCGCGGATGAGGAATTGTCAGGTTCAGACAATTTTGCTAAGATTGGCTGGCACTTGGAGCAGACCCGTGACCCTGTACTTGCCCGCGTTATACACCTGCGTAGCAGCTGTCCTCGTCCCAAGGAGAAGGCATTTCAGAAGGAGTTGTCAGCCGTGCAGAATTTTTTGCGTGAATGGAGTAAACTCCATTTCATTGACAATGTTCTGTATCGGACTGCAACTCTGGACGGGCAGTCAGTGGAACAACTTGTCGTCCCAAGCTCTTTCAGGTCCAGAGCCATGAGAGGCGTCCATGATGACACTGGCCATCAGGGTAAAAAAAAGACCCTATGGCTGGCCAAGCAGCGCTTCTTCTGGCATGGGCTTGAGAGGGACATTGGTTCGAAGGTTGAGTCTTGTCCGAGATGTATTCGGCGCAAGACCCCAGTAAAGCCAGTGGCTAAGCTGACGCCCATTACAAGCACGTACCCTATGGAGCTTGTCTGTATAGATTTTCTGTCATTGGAAAGGTCCAAGGGAGGCTATGAGCATATATTGGTCATTACGGACCATTTTACCAGATATGCTCAGGCTGTCCCTTGCAGGAACGAAACTGCTCAGACCACAGCAAAGGTTCTGTATGAAAACTTCATCAGGTACTATTCCTTTCCAACAAGGCTCCATAGTGATCAGGGACGCAACTTTGAGAGTAGGGTGATTAAAGAACTCTGCAGACTGGCTCTCACGGGAAAAACAAGGACTACTCCTTATCATCCCATGGGAAATGGTTATGCAGAGCGCTTTCATCAGACCCTACTCTAGATGCTAGGTACTCTGGAGAATCACCAGAAACAGGATTGGAAATCCTATGTAGCTCCTCTTGTGCAATCATATAATGCTACCAAGAGTGATGCTACAGGGTACTCCCCACACTTCCTCATGTTTGGCTGGCATCCTAGGCTTTCAGTTGATGCTTATCTTGGCACTTCACCAGTCCAATAGGAGGTTGCTGCAGCACCTCAAACTTATGGCAGTAAACTGAAGTCTAGGATGACATTTGCTTATGACAAAGCAGCCAAGCAACAGAAAAACAAGCCGATCTATGACAAATCTGTGCGGGAGTCGGCCTTGGAACAAGGGGACAGAGTTCTCGTTAGGAAGGTTGGAATACAGGGGAAAGCCAAATTGGCTGATAAATGGGAAGAAAACCCATATATCGTCATCTGTATTCCAGATCCTGCTCTGCCTGTTTATAAAGTTAAACAGGAGAATGGCTCCAAGGTCCGCACTCTCCACAGAAATATGCTGTTACCCTTTAACAGTATACCCATAGAATCCGATGACCATACATCTGTCACAGGTGGACATAGTCGCCGGCCTAAGTCTAAGCCTGAATCAGAGCCAGACAAGTCTGAGTCTCAGTCTGAGTCTGACTCACAATGAGAAAAGGTCCAGGTCTGTTCCAGATATCTCTGGTCAGACTGGACATTCCTATACTTCTCCTATACCCAGTGTAACCCCTGACCTCAGCCTAAGTCAATCAGGAACAAGACAATCTGATGGCCATCATTCTGTGTCAGATGCATCAAATTTCAGTGAATCTAGGTCTACACAGTCTGTATCTAACCAGTCTAGGTCTGCACAGTCTGTGTCCAATCGATCAACTCTGCACAGTCTGCGTCCAATCAGTCGCGGTATGCACAGTCTGCGTCTAACCGGGATAGAGGGTTTGAATCCCTACCACCAAGTCGTCCGGTTAGGACCAGAAGGGCCCCTGATAGGTATGGGGAATGGGTTGCCCCTCAGATAGTGTGGCATGGCAATGACTTTCAGTCAGAATCTTTTATTTAGTTTAGTTCTCAGTTTATCTAGTCAGTTTAGTTGCTGAGGGAATTTTCTGAATTTCATTTGCTTTGCATTTGCTTAATTTTGTGTAATTTGCTTGGTTTCCTTGTACTTGAGTTTGACAAGTCTTCTGATGAGTGAAATTACTTTCATTTATCAATTTGAGCCAGAATCAGTTGTCAATTTCATGTTTCAAGTGATTTAAGTAATTTATTTATTGACCAGTGTAGAACCTGTTAGTTTAGTTCTTGGTTGAACAGTTGTATTTCATTTATTAGTGAAACTTATGGCAGTATTACTGTAATTATCATTCAACTAGTATAGAACTTAGTTTTTCAGTTCTTGTTGGTTAATTTTATGTATTTGGATGTGAGACTTATGGCAGTTTCATTTGCAAATACATATATTGTCATACACGCAGGTATTTTTCTACATTTGTAAACATTACAGTTTGCAAATAGGTCAAGTTTGTATTGACTTACACTAGTGTAAGTTTGTATTGGTTTTAGTTAGTAGTTTCATTCTACTTGGATAGTAATGGAAATGTTTTATTCTCATTTTGCGCATTATTTATTTATTTTATCTGAGTTTGCAAATTTCAGGAGCCATTTAAACCTGGCAGGGGAGTATGTAACCCAGGTTGGGTTTAACTGTACTATATTATGTTCATTTGCTGGTACAGACTATGCTATATGCTATATTCTGTATCACTACTCAATATTCCTGCATGTATTTGTAACTTGTCACTTGTCCATTGTCCATGAGAGCTAGTGAGTGAGCTTGGTGAGTGAAATAATGCACGAGTGAGTTGTTCTCTGGTTGTCACGAGACACCACAGCTAACCGGCAAGACCTCTGCACCTTACTCTATCATTCTGGCTATATCTCTCCTTGCAAAAGGAAGTCAACTCATATAATTAAGTGCTCTATATTTGAGACTTTCATTATAATTCTCTTCATATCCGACCAGCTGGTAAGTTACCTAATTGAATTGGCATTTAATTTATATACATGTATTTCGGGAAAATTACGGCTTTAGTATTTAGCGTCAATTGAGATTTGTATTATTTAGAATGTTTTACCATTGTATTCATTATCTGTATATATTTTGTTACAGACCTTTCTTCTATATAATAAAGAATACACGAACTCGAACCAGGGTTGGATTTACTCCTTTACCGGCCACCCGGGTTACATAAGTATAATACTACTCTTAGGGAGACCAGTCTTTTTTTACAGCATTATGTAGACCACTGTATATATTTTTATTTGGAAGGTAAATATGCATTAATTGTTGCTTATGTGCGTGCTTTGTGCAATTGAGGTCAAAAGTCAAGGCCACAGTCGCCTAAAAAGTACGACATAAGGATTACAAAGCATTATGTAGACCACTGTATATATTTTTAATTGGAAGATGCATTAATTTTATACTAAAGAGGTGTTGCGTATGTGCTTTGGGCAATTGAGGTCAAAGGTCAAGGCCACAGTCGCCTAAAAGTATGACATAAGGATTAAGTGGCAATTGTATATATATGTAAGTGTCATAGGGTGATATTAATTATTTCTGGAGTTTATTACATTTTTTCATTAAATTGGGTGTGTTTGTTGTTATTTCCATTCCCTTCCCTTTAATTCTCATAATCCCTAGTCCAAATTATTATTTTCTAACCTTAACAGTCAAAGGGAACTAACCACTTCTTGCATGCTAGTTTTTAATCACGTGATATGTCATTCCGGTCACTTCGGTCATTTAAATTCTAGAACAGCCATCTTTATTTTTGAGCATAATAAATATATTTATATCTGGAGATTATTCCATTAGCCAGGTAACCATTTCATTATTTAGTAACTTGAATAATTAGGTTTATATTATTAGTATCGTTATAAGTTTTGATTATGTACAGGTTCAACTTATATGCTAAGCAGAAGTTGTTTACCCCTTTGTATGTACATGTTTGTTTACATAATCAGATGTCAATTTGTAATGTTTATGCTTTGTACTTATTATTGTTTTTAATTCTGTTGTAGATTTCTTTCATACATGTTGAGACAATAAATTATAAACGTTTCGGGAGTGTTGCTGCTTCATTTTCAACCAACTTCACCCAGCCGTGGGCTGAGGCCCGGTCGGGGTCACCCTGAGAACCCATAAGAACCCAAAGCTCTACGAAACTGGCGCCCAACGAATCAGGATGACGAGGTTTATTTGACATTGTGCTAAGGTGCTGCAAAGATTACTGTGACGACAGTATTCTTCAACGACCAGATACGGAACAGACCGTTTTCATAGACCAGCTGGACTTTATAGATCTACATAGTGAGAGTTTATTTTTTTCGCGTTTGGTGCACCCAAGGGATTTTGTACGTGTTACCCGGGATAGGATTTACCCGTGATAGTTACGACAGATATTCAACTACAGTGACAGTGACAGTATTTGTGTACACAGATTACAGAGTGAGTGTGTTGACATTCAGGTGTGTGTTTGTGTGTGTAGTGTGTTTTGTGTTTATAGTGGAAGTGTATTACATATAGTAATAGGAAATATTGTGATTAGTGTTATAGTTTTGGATTTAGGATTTACGGTGAGTGGGTTTGTTTATTTTTGAACAATTGTGTTGATATTTCATTGTACTATTCACTGACCTAGATCCTTGTATGTATAACCAGTTTTATATGCACGAGATTATATATCTTTAGCATTTCATTGATTGATGTAGATTTCATTATATTATATTTTAGATATTACTTTTTATCCTGTGTCCGGTTACAGGCCTGTGTTTGATATCTTTCTGGTGACAGGGGTTCTGTTGTCAGAAAGCTGTCGGCTCCTTTCTATATTTTTGTCATTGTTGTTTATTTTCCATCTAGTTGTGTGTTATTCTGTTCTCCAGGTTCCATATGTTGTAATATGTTGTAAAGGTTAATTTTTCATTTTTGCGTACTTAGTTAATCGCCGCTAAATGTGAATAGTTTCCAAACTGTAACTTCTCTTTTTCATTTCGAGTAGGACAAATCCTAGTAGACTAGTCGATAATGTTACCTGTACGGATATGATAGCGCGATAGCGTAGGGGTTATGCTAACCGCTTAGCACTCCTAATATCGTGAGATCAAACCCGGGTAGGCACACCTAATTTTTTTCTCTATTATTTTTTTTCAGATTGTTTTTTTCCTCTTCCTAAGATATTTTTGTTTTTGAAGTGACCTGTTATTCACAGTTTATCAGTTTTGCACTAGATCTTGCATGTACTAATCAATCATTGATATTAACAGTCTTTGTACATAAAGTACAGTGTGACCATAGTTAGCCATTTACCCAGTCGAAGGTGTTGTTGATATGTATAGCTGTTGATCCAGATCAAGAGTATATATTCAGTACAGAAAACAGTTTGGATCCTGATCAAGGGATTTACTTCAGGTATTAATTGAAAAAGTTAAGCCCATGTTCTTTGTTGTTTACTTTATATACAAACGTTATAGATCGAAGCGTATTCAATTATCGGTAAATTTCGGCGATACATATTACCGTGCCGCTATAGCTCAATCGGGAGCGCGTCTGCTTTGTAAGCATAACGTTGCGAGTTCGATACTCAGGCCTGACGTGCGGTTTTTTTTTCTTAATGAGTGCACTACAGTCAGGAGAGGATAAAAGGAAACAAACTACAGGTTATTGTTGAGTAGTTATATGTTATGTAGTGTAGTATATGGTAACTTTTTGTAGTGTTTTATTTGTAGAGTTAGATTTTTTTGTTTGGATCCAAACGTGGTTGATGTTTGGTTGGTAACAACTACACTTCAGTACAGATTTCGCTGCAGTCATACACTTAACATATTGTATCATATTTCAACAGTTATAATTTCAACATTTGATAAATTTGTGGAGTGTCAAAGTTATCTGTGACAGTACAGTAGAACTTGTGTACAGTTCAACATGGCACATCAAATATCGGAACGAGAATTAAGGAGAAGAGAACGAGAAAGGAGAAAGGAAAGTGAGAAAATGTTAAGAGGAGAAACAACAAGACAGGAAGAAGAGCGCATAGCAATTCAAAGAGAGCAGAAGGAACATTTAAGGAAAGAAAAAGAGAAAATGGAAATTGAGCTAAGGAATATGAAAGAACAGATAGATATGGTTCACCAGGAGAGGCAAGGAACAAGGAGACAACATATTTACGACAGAGCGTTTTTAGAAGGAATAAGTGACAATGATGAATTAGTGAGCAGAGTAGATGACCGCAGAATGGATGACGATAAAACGTCAAATGAGAAATCTACACATACTGATAGAAGATACGAGATTAGTTACAAGGAACAGGAAAGAATGGACATTGACAAAGAGTTGGAGATAAGAGCTGAAATGAGAATTTTGGAAGAGCAAAGAAAGGACACTGCTTTGATTGATAAGAGCACTGCAGTACTGGAAAGAACAACAGTTAGACAGGAGAGACTAGAAAAACTATTATTGGAGATAGAGGAAATTGAGAAAAGGAAGATGGACCTCGTAGAGCTAGAAAGATGTGAATTTGAGTCAGATCCAGTAGATGAACACGGTACAGATGAAGGAGAATACAGGAACGTGGTAGAGGACTTTGATTTGGGGAAGCCAAGAGTTAGACTTTCAAGTGAAGATCGAGAAAACAAGATGACTACAACCCCTGGTGTTAGAAGGCGATACACTCAGGATGAAATGGAGGACTGTGAAGTTGAGAAAGCATTTACGTCCAGAGGATATAAGTACAATGAGAAAGAATATGAAAGAGAAATGTTGGACAATATAAGATTTGCGAGGAGTTGTGAAGAAACCGATAGAAACACAATACACGAAAGCACTCGAGTTGCCTCTGCACACCAGGAGAGTGAAGAGGATAACAAAGATGATGTCTGGCTTACACGATCGCGTGTTGATGACAGTATAGCTTTGGAACGCTATGGTGAGAAGAACGTAGGAAACAGATATGGAGTAGAAGATAGGAAAAGAAGAAGTTCTAAACATGGCGTCGATGTACGCATGTCTAACCTCGTACCTCGCAGGTCATGGACTGAAGATAATAGGAAGGAAAGGACTATTAAACAGGAAAGTCCAGACAGAGAGGATGGTTTAAGACATGATATCAAAACTGAAGATAGGACAATTTACGCATCAGGATATGAAACAGATGACAAAATTGATATAGTCAAGGACAGAATTGAACAAATGAGGATTTCAAATAAAAAGATAGAGGAGAAGATGTACACTATGAAGCGTTTGCGGGAAAAGAAAGAGATAGAATTACTACATGAGCAAGAGAGACTGAGAAAGGAAAGAAATAGATACAAGCTTATGGAGTTGAAGAAGGAGGAACACAAACTAATTGACAAACAGAAGCATTACAGAGAGCAGTTAATAGATATGACTGACAAATTGGAGGCACCAGACAGAATTACAGATGACAAAGGAATGTTGTATGAATCCCAATATTCTCCAGGAAAATACTTAGTAAGGGAGAACATTTGTGAAGAGAAACGTCAAGAACCAAGGATATCAAAACCTCCTACATTGCCTACTCTTTCTGAAGAATCATTTGAGGAATGGAAAGTTCAAGTGCAAGTCCTCGTAGATTCCAGAATATATCCAAAGGAAACGCTTACTTATGCCATCAGAAATTGTATCAGCAATTCATCGGGAACAATCCGGAAGATCTTGCCTACGATTCCATTAAGTTCTACAGCAGATGACATACTAAGTAAGTTAGAAAGTCTGTATGGTGACAGAAGATCAGGGGAATCGCACTTAGCAGAGTTTTATAGAACAAAACAATTGCCGGAAGAAACCATAGCAGAGTGGGGATTAAGACTAGAGAACATCCTGCAGAAAGCTCAGAACAAAAATCAGATTGATTTGGAACAGAAAGACCAGATGCTTAGAAAACGGTTTTGGAAGTACCTGTCGAACGAAAAGCTGAAGCTCAATACTAGAATGTCATTTGAGAGATGTTCGTCGTTCGAAGAACTCTTGAGAGAAGTCAGAGTCGAAGAAAGAGAATTCAATACTGAGAGCGATACATCTGATAGACACTCAGAATCAGCAGTTGAACACACAAATGTCTACCGTGAGCTTTTGGAAAGAGTGGACAAATTGGAAGAGGAAGCTCATAGGAAAGATAATAAGGAGCAAGAAAGAGGAGATTGGAAATATCGTGATAAAACCAATGAAAACAGAGGATGGTATGATGGAAGACGCGATAGTGATAGAGATAGATGGAGACAAGGATATGATGGAGGAAGATATGACAGAGGAAGGAGTAGCTATAGGAGATATGACGATAGAAGATATCACGATGGAGATATAAGATATAGAGGATATGATGAAAGGAGATATCAGGATGGAGACAATAGATATGGAAGATATGACAATAGAAGATACCAAGATGGTGACAGAGGATATAGGAGAAGGGAAGATAGCCGTGAAAGAAGGGACTATGACCGACATGGAGAAAGACAAAACTCAGACAGAAATTGGAGAGATAGGACTGCCGAAAGTGGAAGTAGAGGATACAGAGATGATGCAGGACGACAAAATGAATATCGTAGAGATAACGATAAAGAAAGATACGATAACAAAGAGAGGAATTCTGACAAAGATCAGAAGCACGAAGAAACGGATAAGAGAAATAATGACCACGATAATCGGAGGAACAGAGATTATCAGAATGGAAACAAGGAACACGATAGGGGTTCAAGTTACAATAGAGATCGAGATCAACGAGACTCAAGAGATAACAGAAGAAGTCAAAATGTTGGTAAAACAGGAGAATCAGACAAAAAGACCTATGGAAGAAAGGAAGGTCAATCAAACCGGTAACTGTCTCAGTTGAAGGGCAAACTGGGGACAGTGAGACGAAGAGCCCTGCATTCAGATTGACTGAACATATCATGGGAGGAAATAATGTTGCCAATATCATATTGGAAGGCCAAGAAACTACAGCAGTTATTGATACTGGTTCGGTAGTTACTACGATTTCAGAACGTTTTTACAACAGTTTGAAGAATAAGCCTACATTACAGCCACTTTCTAATTTCAAATTAAAGTTAATTGCCGTCAATGGACAACCCGTACCATACAAAGGATACATAGAAGCTCAGATAGCTGTACCTTTCATGAGTGACAAAACATTTAATCTACCGATTCTGGTTGTTCCAGATTCAAGGAGTAACAAGAAGGATCCTGCTATTGTCGGTACAAACTTCATTAGAATATGCAAGTCCGAAGTATCTACAGAGAACACAAATATTCCAGAAGCATGGAGTACTGCTTTTCACAGCTTAGTTGATACAGTGGGTACTGTTAAGACAACCCAGAGAATAAAGCTACAGCCAAATGAAGTTAGAACAATCACAGGATTTGTTAGGAAAATAAGATCAGTGGACGCTTGTGTCACGGAAGTTGGCGAGGATTTTTGTTCTTCAAGAGTGAATGTTTGTCCCAGAGTGGTCAAGTTGAATAAACCGGGAAATACTGCAAGAGTTCCCGTGAGAATCTTCAACATGTCAACGAAGCCATTATCAATACCTCCGAAAACGAACATCTGTGACTTAAAAGAAGTGGATGTTTTGAGAGATGGACTACTACATGATGATAATGATGAAGTAGAAACGATAGGGATGAGACAGCAAAAGGATTCAGAGGACGATGGCAAAGACAAGATAGAAGTTGATTTAGAGGACACTGCATTAACAGCAGAACAGAAAGAGGAAGGGAGAAATTTCTTAAATAGATGGCACCACATATTTTCGAAATCACCAACCGACTTAGGAAATACTAATCTGGTCGAGCATGAGATACATCTTATTGACGACAAGCAATTCAAAGAGGCAACCAGACATATTCCGCCAGCTCTTTTCAACGAAGTTCGGGAACATTTGAAAGACATGTTGGATTGTGGAGCTATTAGACAGTCAAATTCGCCTTACTCGTCCAACATAGTTATTGTTCGGAAGAAAGATGGAACAATAAGATTCTGCATTGATTACCGGAAACTGAACCAGCGCACTATCAGAGATGCATACTCTATTCCAAGAATCGAAAATACTCTTCATTTACTTTCAGGCTCAAAATATTTTTCAAAATTGGATTTAAGATCAGGCTATTGGCAAGTGTCAATGAAAGAAGAGGACAAAGCTAAAACTGCATTCTCAGTAGGACCATTAGGATTTTATGAAGCAAACCGCATGCCTTTTGGGTTAACCAATGTCCCAGCCACATTTCAGAGACTCATGGAACGTTGCATGGGAGAGTTACACCTTCAGGAATGTTTGATATACTTAGATGACATTATCATATTTTCGGAAACCTTCGAAGAACATCTGAAACGGCTGAACTCTGTATTCACGAAATTGGAGAAACACAACTTGAAATTAAAAGGATCAAAATGCGAGTTTTTTAAATCCAAAGTAATATATCTTGGACATGTAGTTTCAGAGGAAGGAATAGCAACGGATCCAGAAAAAACAGAAGCAGTAAAAACATGGCCTATTCCAAACTGTACAAAGGATGTCAGGAAATTTTTGGGTTTCACAGGCTATTATAGAAGATTCATCAAGGGATATGCTCGGATCGTCAGACCACTTAGTGATCTCTTAGTTGGCCATTCTAGCAAGAAACAGAAGAAAAAAAAGAAGGCATCAGAAAAGGAAACACCATTTGTTTGGGGACCATCTCAACAAGAGGCTTTTGACACCATTATAGAGAAGTTGATCAAACCTCCTGTATTAGCTTATGCCAATTATCAACTACCTTTCAAGCTACATACTGATGCATCTGGATCAGGATAAGGTGCCGTACTTTACCAGCACCAAGGAGGCAATGATAAAGTGGTAGCTTATGCAAGCAGAAGTCTGAAGCCAGCAGAAAAGAATTACCCCGCTCACAAATTAGAATTTTTGGCACTGAAGTGGGCAATGACAGAAAAATTCAATGACTATCTTTATGGAAGCAAAGTAGAGGTATGGACAGACAACAACCCACTAACCTACGTTCAGACCACCGCCAAACTAGACGCTACAGGTCATAGATGGCTTGCTGCTCTAAGCAACTATGATTACTCTATCAAATATCGTAGCGGAGCAAGCAATGTGGACGCAGACAGACTTTCACGTAGGGATATGAACGGGAATCCAAATCTGAATCTGAGAAACAAGTTACCTCCGTAACACCTGAAAAGGAAGACTTACTTACCTCTGCAAAACCTGGAAACACAGAAGCTGAAACAGAAACAATGGATGAGGAAACGGTACAAGCACTTACCTGTGCAGCATCAGTAGACCATGAGCAGGCACCATTTGTGTTCAGCATTACAAGTCCTGATTACTTCAAGCAGGCTGAAGCAAATGATGAAGTTCCGGATGATATACTCCAAACAGAAGCACTTTCCACAAAGGACTGGAAGATTGCACAGTCCAAGGATGAGGATATTTCCGAGGTGACTCGACATCTTAAAGCAGGAACCAGACCTTCAGCTAAGCAGGTCTCGTCTACAAACGTCTTGAAATACCTCAGAGTATGGGATCATTTGGATATAAGAGATGGAGTAGCGTATCACCAAGGGAAATTAAATGATCAGGATTACCAACAGATACTGCTTCCTGAATTTCTTAGGGATGATATCTTTGGAACGCTTCACGACAATCTTGGCCATCAGGGAAGAGATAGAACTACGTCTCTCTTCAAGCAGCAATTCTATTGGCCAGGGATGGACTCGTGGATCCAGGAGAAAGTCAGGAGTTGCCCTCGTTGCATCCGCCGGAAGTCAGTACCATCAACAGCTTGTTTAGGCAACATATCATCATCAGCACCCATGGAAATACTATGTGTGGATTTCTTAAGCTTAGAGAGATCAAAGGGTGGGTTTGAAAATATCTTGGTGGTCACTGACCATTTCACAAGGTATGCTCAAGCCTACCCTACCAAGAACCAGCTTGCAAAAACAACAGCTAAAGTCCTATTTGACAACTTCATTGTACATTACGGGTTTCCATACAGAATTCATTCCGACCAAGGCCCAAATTTCGAATCTGATCTAATGAAAGACCTCTGCAATTTAGCCGGAATGGAGAAAAGCCATACAACACCGTACCATCCCATGGGTAACGGGCAAGTAGAACGGTTCAATTCCACACTGTTGAAGATGTTGGGAACGTTAGAAGATCACGAAAAGGCAGACTGGAAAGCACACGTCTCAACTTTAGTCCATGCCTATAACGTGACTATTCACAAGTCAACTGGTTTCTCTCCTTACTACCTCATGTTTGGACGCCACCCTAAGCTAGCCATCGACGCCTTGCTAGGGATAAATAACTCCAATGATGACAGTCGCTCCAAACATGAGTACGTCAGGAAGCTAAAGGAACGACTTACCATAGCTTACGATAAGGCAAAGGAGGCAGTCCAGAAAGCTTCAGAGATGGACAAGTCAAGGTACGACCTAAAGGCAAAGGCAAACAAACTGGAGATAGGTGACTTAGTGCTCGTTAGGAACGTTGGGTTGCGAGGAAAACAGAAACTAGCAGACAAATGGGAGGACACTCCATATGTCGTGATCAGCCAAAAAGGTCCAAATATTCCCGTTTACGTAGTCAGGAAGGATTGCCCTAACAGCAGGAAGACCCGTACTTTACATAGAAATTTATTGCTTCCGTTAGGCCATACTTCACGAAAGAATTCGTCCATTCCAAGGTATGTGATACCAGCTCGAAGATCAAAACCATCAGTTGATCATCAGACAGAGAGTACACGTCCTCAGCGAAGACGTAAACCTCCTGTGAGGTATGCCCCAGGAGACTAGGACTTTTAGCCAGAACACGGTGTAAGTGTTTTATATTGTAATTGACACTATTCAGATATAGTGATCATCGCATAACGTCGTCAACTTTGGAGTTTTGCTGTTGTTTTGACGACGGTATTATTTCTTATCAGTGTTTTGTTGTATTTTTGTATGCATTTCAATTTGCGTAGAAGATTTACTTTCATGTACGTGTTGGTATAGTTAGAGTGAGGCAATATCTTCAAGTTTAAGACGTTGTAGGATTGTTATATTCCTGCAGGTAGTCTAGGAAATATCTTTGCTGTCTTGTTCTCAAGTCTTAACTGTATTAGCGTACTTTTCTATTTTTCATATAGTTTATATATGGAAGCTACGCAATGTTTATTTTTTGTAACTGTATTTTGTATATTTTGCTCCGTGGACGCATTACGCAGTTCGTGACTTTTGTTGTTATGCCATGTATTAAACTGTCGTATTGCATTTGTGTTTGTCATTTATTTTATCGTTTACTTGGTGTATTTATTTATCTGTGATATTTTGAATGTCGAGGACGACATTTTTTGAAAAGGGGGGTGAATGTCATAGGGTGATATTAATTATTTCTGGAGTTTATTACATTTTTTCATTAAATTGGGTGTGTTTGTTGTTATTTCCATTCCCTTCCCTTTAATTCTCATAATCCCTAGTCCAAATTATTATTTTCTAACCTTAACAGTCAAAGGGAACTAACCACTTCTTGCATGCTAGTTTTTAATCACGTGATATGTCATTCCGGTCACTTCGGTCATTTAAATTCTAGAACAGCCATCTTTATTTTGAGCATAATAAATATATTTATATCTGGAGATTATTCCATTAGCCAGGTAACCATTTCATTATTTAGTAACTTGAATAATTAGGTTTATATTATTAGTATCGTTATAAGTTTTGATTATGAACAGGTTCAACTTATATGCTAAGCAGAAGTTGTTTACCCATTTGTATGTACATGTTTGTTTACATAATCAGATGTCAATTTGTAATGTTTATGCTTTGTACTTATTATTGTTTTTAATTCTGTTGTAGATTTCTTTCATACATGTTGAACTCCAGTCATCGAGACAATAAATTATAAACGTTTCGGGAGTGTTGCTGCTTCATTTTCAACCAACTTCACCCAGCCGTGGGCTGAGGCCCGGTCGGGGTCACCCTGAGAACCCATAAGAACCCAAGAGCTCTACGAAATAAGTATAATACCACTCTTAGGGCGACCAGTCCTTTTTATAAAGCATTATGTAAACCACTGTATATATTTTTATTTGGAAGATGCATTACTTTTATACTAAATGGGGTATTGCTTATGTGATTTGGGCAATTGAGGTCAGAGGTCAAGGCAACAGTCACCTAAAAGTACGACATAATGATTAAGTAGACCATTGTGTATATATATAAGTATAATACCACTCTTAGGGAGACCAATCCTTTTTTTAAAGCATTATGTAGACCACTGTTTAGATTTTATTTGGAATGTAAACCATGCATTTTGTATTAAAGGGGTGTTGCTTATGTGCTTTGGGCACTTATGTCATAGTAACTGCTGAATTATGTCCCTTGGCACCCATGGCCAGGGCAGAGTCACCGGTGCCGTGTTGTATTCCGATTTCAGTTGGGGGCTCCCTTGCTGAGTGGTTATAGACTGTGACCAAGTTCACTTGCCCTGGTCTGGTGCCAGCAATAGCAGAGGCCCTATGCAACAATTGCGCCAAATGCTTCAAATTCATAAAAAAATGCACAATCGCAGACGATTGGAATACATTCGCCGAGTTTTATTTTACTAACTATGATCTATACACAGTCACCTAAAAGTAGTATGTGATACTCTGCCATCCCAAGACGTACTCATTCACCAAATTTGCTATTCCTAGCTGATAAGGTACAGAAGATATGTTCCGGACAAGGATTTTTTACAATTGAGGTCAAAGGTCAAGGCAACAGTGGCCTAAAATTAATGTTTGACACTCCGCCATCCCAATATGTAAACATATTAAATTTGCTATCCCTAGCTGATAAGGTACAGAAGACACTTACCAGATAAAATTTAGAAAAATAAGGCCAAAGGTCAAGGTCACAGTGAATAAAAGTTGTAAATGACCGCCATCTCAAATAGGTATCACACATCAACATTACTATTCCTAGTGATAAGGTACAGAAGATTATGGTCCGATCAAGCATTTTCTTAAATTGAGATCAAAGGTCAAGGTCACCTGAAGGTAATATGTGACACTCCCCCATCTAAAGATGTACTCACATACCAAATTTGCTACCGCTTGCTGATAAGGTACAGAAGATATGCTTAGAACAAGCTTTTTTTTTAAAATTGAGATCAAGGGTCAAGGTCACAATGACCTTAAAGAGGTTTGCGACACCCGGTATGCAACAGCCCCTATCCCAAAATGTTTTCACACACCAAATTTTCTATTCCTAGCTGATAAAGTACATAAGATATGCTTAGGACAAAATTACAGTTACAATTGAGGTCAAAGGTCAAGGCTAAGGTCATAATGACTTAAAAGTAGTATGCGACACTCTCCTATCCGATGACATACTCACATACCAAATTTTGTGTTACATAGTAATAGCTGATGTGGTAAAGGGAATATATATTCCGGACAAAATGAGTTATGTACATACATACATTTTACAATTGAGGTCAAAGGTCACGGTTACAGTGACCTAAAAGTAGTACAAACACTCCTCCTTCGCAAGAAGTACTCACACTACAAATTTGGTGTCCCTAGCTAATGTGTTATACTCTGGATAAGGCATTATGTACATACACACATACAAACACACGCTCATACAAACATGTACGATAAGATCCTTATTTACCCTCTCGACAAGTTGCAGGAGTGTAACATTATCATTTAAAATTAAAATGACCCCTTATTACCTGACAGTCGACTGTAAAGGGATAAATATGTCCCATTTAAGGTCTATAGCACCAAACTTGGACAAGTTTACTAGGGGCCATTACTGTAAAGCATCTTTCCATACCCCCAGTACACCTTTCAGGCAATAAACAGAGGGCCATGGTCTTTTGTATCCACGAGGCCCCCTGCTATTTATTGTACTGATTTCATGACCCACAGACATAGGACAATGGCACTGACAGATGCACGGCCGGACATGGTGAATCCAGTATATCCCCCACATTTTGTTTGTGTGGGTATAAATATGGAAAAGGAGAATACCTTTTACAGAACTGATGCAAGAAATATGAACCATGTACAAAACACTTCCACTCATCAAGTTCTTTCCATTAATGAAATATCATTCTCAAAAGCTTCGGTATAACTGAAGTTGAAACACTGCTGCTGTATTTTTCTATAGAAAAGTACTCCAATTCAATTTATATACTGAATACTTTGTGAGTGGGTGGTAATTTCCCACCCATGTAATAACTGATGGAAAACCATGCAGTTAACTAGTTAACCCCACAGTCATCGCAGACACCCAGTTTATCATACATCTGCACACTAGTTATGGTTGCAAAACAGCAGAGAATATGTTTGGTAAGCAGTTCAGTTCAAGATCATACGCCAGGTAAATTATTTGGTGTAAGTTAAGGATCCAAATTATTTTCTCAATAAACAGCTCAATGCTAAAACATTTTTTCTTTTGCAAAACGTTTCGATCCAGATCAGAAGCTAGATAAAATACATGGCATCTGATCAGACTCCAAACTGTTTGCCACTCATATAAAATGAATGCTTCAATATGAAAAGTTGCCATTTTCTAATTTTTATTGCATTCAAGCTCACACCAGCTGAACAGTGAAACATCTTTAAGATGATAACTAAAACATCTTTAGTTTAGGATTTAAACAGTAGGCTGCTAAATTCAAGATAAAGCAATATAAAAAGCTCTCATAGGATGTTTGTATTGCATTTCTCCTGCATTAAGCTATGCTGTCAAGTAGACTTATTTGATGTCTGGTTTTAATAGGTATCACTGTTAACTACAAGGAAAGGAACGGAAACAGGAAACTGGACAGTAAAATATGAGCTTTATTATTTTAACAGATAACTGCATCAAAAGCAACTCTATCTTAGAACATGGAATATCGGTAGCTCATTTTGAGTTGCCGAAAATGAAAGTGCTCGGTACCGCAACTTAATGTAATATGGGCAAGCGGGTTCCTAGAGATACTATTGCAAAGCCCAGTTTGATTGTTCCCATTATTCTTGGTCTTTAGGCTAGGCATGGTAGCATCTGACCTACAAGTAACCTGTGCAGGCTAATGATTTTCAGAAACTTTCTTTCGTTTTGGAGAATTATGATCCAGTACACTAGACACAGTTTTACATATGTAGTCTGAACAGCGTTAATATTTTCGCACAGCTGTCCTATCCTTTATTTCTTGCTTGTCAATGCCCGTATTAATACAGACCCGTTGCCAATGTTCTTACCACTACGGGCTGTCTACTGTAGGACTTCAATGTAGTTCCTGGAATTGGCCATCTATAACAGTCACCAGAGTTTCCAAGGATTTCTAGATATTTCTGGAAGAAAGTTGCCAAGCATCGGGGACCTGAAAATACATTTTTGAAAAAAAATGTCAGAAATAGCAGAGGTATCGCATGGAGAAGAAAACTATGAAATCGAAACATTGAATCGTCAATTGGCCTTTTCCTTGAAATGATTAATTAATAGGGTATGGCAATTTCAGTGCTGCTGTAAGAAACCAGGCCTTAAGCCATTATTTACCCAATTCACTATTATGACGTACGCCATGTAAAATTTGATCTAAAGGGACCAATATTATTACCTGACATGACCCAGATTTTCATTTAGTCTATATTTAAATAAGACCAGCATTTTGAGCACATTTCGTGAAAATACAATGAGATTTGTAGCATCTAGAATGTTAACAAGAGTTTTCTATAATTTTACCTAGTGATCTAGTTTCTGACAAGACATGATCCACATTTAAAACTTTACCTAGCTTTTATGTAGGAAAACATTCATACTAGGTTTCAGTTGGATCTAATGAGCTTTGTAGCCTCAAGAGGGTTCACACTGTTTTTCTTTGATTTTATCTATATTAACCTAGATTTTTACCCAACATAAACCAAAATTCAAACCTGACCTAGATATTTACAAGGCAAACATTTTCAGCAAGTTTAAAAAAAATCCAATTAGATTTGTAGCATCAAGAGTGTTAAAATTGGACTTAGTTACCTAGTTTTTGACCTGACATAGCCCATATTCATGACCTGGATATCAAACATTTTGGCCATGATGCATTAACACATTTAACCCTAGCGACGATTATACACAAACTGTGTACCTGTTAGGATTACTTTTGTCCCATGCAAACAGTGTAGACCCTGATCAAGGAGCCCTCGGACCAGGGTCTACACTGGTTGTTATTTTGAAATATATGGTTAAAATCCCCACTAAAAAGACATCAATGGGCTAGACATATTTTGAAATTGGAATTGTCCATTAAAGACATCTCCTGACGACCTTTCGATCATAACGCCTTGCCAGACAATTTCCTTGCAAAAAGAATTAATCTTATGGACATGTGGGTAGCAAAGAACCATTGAAGCTTCTCATGTAAGACCTAACCTTTATATTTGATAGTTTGGTATGAAATAACCATTTAAAATCACTAAAGCATGAGTATTATCTGGGTATCACCAGGTAAATTGAGATTGGTATAGCATGTGATGCATGCTTTGACAGTTAAAATTCACACCTACTAAGACAATGAGGAGGTAGTCCATCAATGGACTAAGGAAGTCTTTAAAAGTTCCATGAGTGAATGAGTTAAAATGCATGATTTGACCTAGTGACCTGACCTAGTTTTTGACCTAACATTGCTCACATTCACACTTGACCTAGATATTAAATTGGCAAAGATTTTGACTAAATATTAGGATGATATAATAAGATTTGTAGCCTCTAGTGTGTATGATTTGACCTAGTGACCTAGTTTTTGACTCAACATGATCACATTCAAATTTGCGAAGATGACATGAAGACAAACATTTTCAATAAGTTTTTTATGAAGATTGGGTGAATATGTAGCCGCTAGAGTGTTAACGAACCAATAAACAGACAGTCAGACAGACAGAGTTATAGTCATTTCGTAACCGAGTCATTTCGTAACCGGTAAAATCAGTCATTTCGTAACCGAATTTTTGGTCATTTCGTAGCCGCGCAAAACCTAAAAGTCATTTCGTAACCGAATTTTTGGTCATTTCGTAGCCGAGAAAAAAGTTGAATTAGTCATTTCGTAACCACCAAAAATTAAAAAATGAATGACCCCAAAGAAGGCATAAGTCATTTCGTAGCCTCGGAAATTTGTTAAAGTCATTTCGTAGCCGAATATTTTTTTCTTTGTTTTTTTATAATTTTTTTGTGCAGTTTCCTGAACTTATGGAAAAAATAGTTTAAGCGTAAACACGTTTATTGGGAAAGAATAACGTTTTCTCCACTGTACGCACCTTAGTTGAAATACAGGTCCAAAAGTATATATGAATACGAGTTGAGTTTAAAGTAAATAAATGATTGCTGATTTACCTTTATTTTGCTTTAAGCAGTGATCTGCCTAATTGAACTGGCTATTTAGAATACGTAGGAATAAAAGATTGAACTAGTTGTGCATTAAATTCATTCTCGAGCAGCCGCTTGTACATAACGTTGCCTTCATATGCACTTTAGTTGAAAAACAGGTCAAACATTTTTTTATTGGTATTTAAGACAGATGGCAGCTTAAAGCAATGTGATTGCCTAATTGAAAAGAACAGAACAGAAATTTATTCACTCAGTCATACAAAGTACGAAACAAGAGGTTGATACAGTTCACACATACACAATATAAGTGATCAACATGGTTATCAGGCTAGGTTGTATAATTATAGTAAAAAGGAAAAAAAAAAAGGAAAAACTTAGGGAAAAGATTTCTTCGTTACATTATTTATAACTCAGATTTGTTTTAGGTCCACTTTAAAAGGGGAATTAACTAATTTTGCCTATTTCCTTAAACTATTTTCTTCTTCTTTTATTAAGAGTTGAATTTTACAATATATTGCACGAATGCTTACTGTGCAGACCCTGGTCAGGGGGCTTATTCAGGAGCTCTCTCATCTGGGTTTACACTACTAGCATAGTGCAACTGTTCTATTCGCGGCGACTGAACTGAACCCAAACTGTTTGACACTCGTCTTAAAGTTTCTATAATTCAAAACTGAATAAATCTAAATCTAACAAATTTTGCAGACGACAATTTCGGAGCAGACGACTTTACAGCAGGAAAATGGTTAATACAATCTGTCTGTACAATCTTTGATAATTAAGAGTTAACTTTTACAATTTATTGCATTACAGGTACAAAAGTAAATATGAATAAGATGCTTTAGTCTAATTTAGCGAGATAAGTGAAATGGACCGTGACAAATCCAATCACTGTAGGAGTAGGTATTGGGTGTGGCTTATGAAGGAGATTTATTTGATTGGTTGAAAGGTGTGAGATATCAACTTGTAGACTTCAAACATTTATAAATTGGTAGTGGGTGTGGCTTATGAAGAAGATTTATTTGATTGGTTGAATGTTTTGAGAAAAATAACCTGTAGACTTCGAACAATAAAAATAGATATTGGGTGTGGTTTATGATATAGATGTAAACGAATTAATACGATTGTTTTTGAAAGTTTTATAAAATAAGTGAACTTTGTAGTTTCTTTGAAATATGAATAAGTTTACTTAGATTCAGTAATTCTTGCCATTTGTGAAATTAAAAGTGAAAAAAATTCCACATTTCCGGCACGTGCGAGAGGCGATAATTGCTTTGGTATGAGTGTTTATCCGATGTGTAAACTGTTAAAACAACATACAAGTTAATGTTTGACACGCTTCACCTACATTGAGCGACTAACGACCAATTATAAAATTACAATTCTATTATAGAGGATATACACCAGCAATTCGTGAGACACCTAGTGGCATTTAACGAAGTGCGATAAATCAAGCATCGTTACTCAACGAAATCGTGCATATCGGTTACTTCCCGTATATACTTTCGGTTTCAAACAAACTGCATTAATCGCGTAATAAAGACGTTAAATGCATGAAAGTGTACTTGATAAATGAAAGTACGTGAATCTTGGTAAATACTCTATCTAATAAGGCTAAGTTAATAACCCAAAACTTCAATCAAATTGAATATGAGCGTGAACCCGAGATCACATAGAAAAAGCCGTCGGCTTATTTAGGCCATTGGTATATGTATGAAAGTGCCTATAGTTTCAAAAGAAGCCGTATAACTTATGCTTTTTTACCATTGTCTTATTATTCACACCTATAGCTTTTATTGTGAGAAGTTTCATCAATTTATTTCGGGCAGATTTTGATTGAGTTAGTGTTTTAATTGAATTGGAGCTGAAAACAATTTAGAAAAATGCATTTATATCGGGCAACAATCCATACTCTTTGCATCCTACTTTCACTAAGCATCACTTTTTAACTGTTTTAATGTTTGTTTGTGCCAATTATTACTTCTAATCATTTTAGAAATGCAAAATAACGCATGCCGACTCTTTGCAGAGAATGGCTACATCATACATTTCAAAAAACCATAGACAAAACAATACCATTATAACCTATATTTTTCGTTTTGCCATTGTACTTAGATATGTTTGAAGAACCTATTCTGAAATTTTCATAGAGATCCATCGGAGATTTCATTTGGTATCGTATGTCCTTAATCAAGGTTATAATTATTTCGGACCCCAAACTCTCTTAACATGTATTTTTTAACTTTGCATATTTGCACATTTTTGTTGAAAAAAATTAAAAAAAAAAACAAAGAAAAAAATATTCGGCTACGAAATGACTTTAACAAATTTCCGAGGCTACGAAATGACTTATGCCTTCTTTGGGGTCATTCATTTTTTAATTTTTGGTGGTTACGAAATGACTAATTCAACTTTTTTCTCGGCTACGAAATGACCAAAAATTCGGTTACGAAATGACTTTTAGGTTTTGCGCGGCTACGAAATGACCAAAAATTCGGTTACGAAATGACTTATTTTACCGGTTACGAAATGACTCGGTTACGAAATGACTAGCTCCCGACAGACAATGGATACCCATTGATCCTGATTCCAATAGCTCACCATGACACTCTGTATAAATAGATAGAGAGAGAAAAGAGAGAGAGAGCGAGAGAAGGGTACCCTTAAGATGTATTCTCACACATTAACTTTGACATTCCTATCAGATATAATGTAGGGGATATGCTCCAGACACATACTGACAAACTGACTGTAGCAAGCAAAATCGTAATTTCAGCTGGGGTAGAGGAGTAAATAGTACCTCAAAAACTTAAAAGATGTTCTTGTCTAAATCCACAGTACCCTGAGCTTAGATATTTGGCACAAAGCATTATCTACAGGTCCTCTATCTAGTTTGTTCAAATTATGTCCCTGGGATAAAAAATGAGCCCGCCCCGGGGTCACATATTTACATAGAGTTATATAGTGAAATCTTTAAACGTCTTCTCTGACACTAATGTGGCCAGAACTTTGATATTTGGCATAGTGACAGTTCTAGAGGTACTTGACCAATGTTGTTCAAATAATTCTAGTCCATTGAACAACCAGGTCACATGAGCTAAAAATAGATCGTTTTAAAAAAAACTTAAACAATATTCTTGTCTGAAATCACAGTATCCATTATGTCCCTGAGGGGTAAAAAATGACCTCGCCCCGAGGGTAAAATATTTCATAGAGTTATATAGTGAAATCTTTTAACGTTTTCTTCTCTGAAACTAATGTGGCCCGAATTACGATATTGGGCATAGTGACACTTCTAGATGTCCTTTAGGTATTTTTGTTCAAATATTTTCAGTCTGTTGCATATGTAGCTCACGGGAGCTAAAAATAGATTGTTTCAATGAAAGGTTACAAAGATCATCTTGATTAAAACCCTAATACCCTGATCTTAGATATTTGGCACATAGCATCAAATTTAATAATACCCCTCGTGAAAAAAATGACCCGGTCCTGGACATAAATCATTATCTCGATTTTGTCAGCTATTATCTGGTGAGCGAAATATGCCCCATGGGACTCTTGTTTTTTTCATGATAATAACACTTGTTCAGATATTTATCACATTTGTCTCACATATTCCCAATTTCAAAATATCGTAGATCTTACCTACCCACTACAGGCACTACTCTATACAAGAACAGCTGATTTTAGGATTAGGTGTTTTAGCCCGAATGTGAAGTACAGTGAAGCTAACGTACATGTAATTAACAGTGAGCATGTAGGAATTGAATCAGTCTGTATAACTATCTTAAAAACAGAATCCACATGATTTAATATTACGCTGCTTTTTGCAGTATATAATAACACAATCAGGATTTTTGCACCTGTGTTTGCAGTTTTTATTTGTCTCTTTTTTACGGTAATTATCTCCCTATTTCAGTTAATCTCATTGACAATTGTTCTGATGGTAGCCGTCAAACCAGAAAGAGACAGGGGCTTGAATAAGGTATGACTTAGTAAAAGCTCATTTGGTATATGGAGTTAAGAAGCTCACTTGGAGAAAAATTTAACCCTTCGGGTCGGTAATAATAACTAGGCCAGAAGAGTTCTTTACATCTTTATTTATCTATATACATACGAAAGTCACGTCACCACTGGATGGCGAAGCCAACGAGAACAACACTCTCGTAAATGCAGTAACGTTCTGAAATATGAAATAAACAAATATTTAAACAGTTGCCCTGACAACAACGGTTCCCTATATAAACATGATTTCAAGACATACAATTATACTTATGTTTACCTGTCTTATTAGTGGCTCCATTTAAATATCATGGGTACATGTAGATATCTTAGTTATATTAAAACAATGCTTAAAGCATTAAACAAGCTTAAATAAAAAAATGGTACAGTGGCACAATACATTTACAACTCACCAAGACATCTGGTGTCATGAACACTTGCTCTAATCCAAACTCTCTCTCTCTGGTGCAGGTGATTTCTGTAATAATGAACTTTATTAACATGCTGTTCGTAAAGTGAATAAACGAGTTATCATCTATGACAGTCGAAAGTAATTTTGAACAAAGAATAGAAATGGCGCGAATAAACCGAAAGTACGTCTCTTCTAATTTCAGCCTAAATGTCGATAAAAACCAATACACCCGAGGAAATAACTAGCCAATGATAACATATAACATCTTACCTACCTATATCTGTGATTTGATCCTAATACTAAATGAATTAAATAAAGTAAATATAATAAATGATCCTTTCTGGTCAGTGACAACTTTTGGAATGATCAAATTAGAATGACAACCGGAAATATCTATCTAAAACCCGAGCCGAATATTATAACTAGAAAAAGACCGCAAATTGCACCGATTCACAAAAATAAGATACAGCTTTCATTACACGTTTGTTTAACTTTTAATAATTAGGCTTCGAAAAAATTCAAAGTGTCTTTGTAACCGAGACATCAAAGTCAATAGCTTTTGATCACATAGCCCTTTTATCGCCATATGAATCTCATTCCATGCACTTTTATATTTCAAAGGGGGTAATCTTTGAGCTGATCGTGTAGTTCTACTGTACTAATATGAATAATAAAATGCCATCAACCTTAAACTAGCTGGACAGAGAAAAAACCCAGCTATGCCTGTTTAACCCTTTACCAAATAACCTGTTTATAACATTAAAGGCATATGATAAATTAAAGCAGACTGAAAGTAAAGCAGAATGCACATTCTGCTTTACTTTCAGTCTGCTTTAAACTGCCATGTACTAGGCTATATATAAATATTTGTTATGGCAATTGTTCATGAGGGTATAAACTGGAACTATTTTCTTCAGCGGAGGAATAAATCAAATACGGTGTACCGGTGTAGAGTACACTTGTCTTATACAAGCTGTGCAGTAACAGATCACAGGGCTCTAATAGGAGCTATCTGGTCAGAGCCAGCAATGGTTGTCCTCTTGTAATATGTTGTTATAACTCAACTAAATAGCTAGATTGTAGTTACAGTGTACCGGTGTAGAGTACACTTGTCTTATACAAGCTGTGCAGTACCTGATCACAGGGCACTTATAGGAGCTATCTGGTCAGAGCCTGCAATGGTTGTCTTCTTGTAATATGTTGTTATAACTCAACTAAATAGCTAGATTGTAGTTACAGTGCACCGGTGTAGAGTACATTTGTCTTATACAAGCTGTGCAGTACCTGATCACAGGGCTCTTATAGGAGCTATCTGGTCATAGCCTGCAATGGTGTCCTCTTGTAATATGTTGTTATAAACACAACTAAAAAGCTAGATTGTAGTTACAGTGTACCAGTGTAGAGTACACTTGTCTTATGCAAGCTGTGCAGTACCTGATCACAGGGCTCCAATAGGAGCTATCTGGTTAGTGCCTGCAATGGTTGTCCTCTTGTAATATGTTGTTATAAGTCAACTTAATAGCTAGATTATAGCTACAGTGTACCGGTGTAGAGTACACTTGTCTTATACAAGCTATGCAGTACCTGATCACAGGGCTCCAATAGGAGCTATCTGGTCATAGCCTGCAATGGTTGTCCTCTTGTAATACGTTGTTATAAACACAACTAAAAAGCTAGATTGTAGTTACAGTGTACCAGTGTAGAGTACACTTGTCTTATGCAAGCTGTGCAGTACCTGATCACAGGGCTCCAATAGGAGCTATCTGGTTAGTGCCTGCAATGGTTGTCCTCTTGTAATATGTTGTTATAAATTCAACTTAATAGCTAGATTATAGTTACAGTGTACCAGTGTAGAGTACACTTGTCTTATGTAGGCTGTGCATCACCTGATCACAGGGCTCCTATGGGAGCCCTCTGGTCGGAAGCACCAATGCTTGACTTTTTGTAATATTTTGTAATAAACACACCTAAATAGTGAGATTACATAATAACGTATAAATGTAGAGTATACTTGTCTTATGCTACCTGCGCATTACCTAATCACTGAGCGCCTATCGGAACCCTCTTGTCAGTCCCTGCAATATGTGTCCCTTAAAATAATATGTTATATAAATACAAACAGTCAGTTAAAACAGTGTACCAGTGTAGAGTACATTTTTCTTATTCAATCAGTGCATAAGCTGATAACGGGGTTCCTATAGTAGCCCTCTGGTCAGACTCTGCAACATGTGTTTTGTTTTTTTATTATGTTGTTATTAGTGTTATCTTCTGACCTGTCGGGGTTATTTTTAGATTGGAACATTCTAAAACTTTCAAAGGGACGAGTTTTCTCTACGTCCAGTAAATGATACGGACAGCTGTAATTTGTGTGCGTAAAGTACAGTAGAGGATACCTTATTGTTTCCCGTTTAAACGCAAACGCAATGCACTAAACTGTGGAAACTTACTTTTTGGTATTTTAACTATATTTTTAATCTGAGTAGCAAACATGTTGGAGCCTGATCAGACGTCGGATTACCCGGCGCCTGATCTGGCTCCAACCTGATTGCAATGGAAATAATAGTCTTTGTATATAAATGCGTTTATTGGGAAAGAATAAATTATCAGTAAAGTTAGCGCAGCGGTCTCGTGCTGCACGAGGATCATGCTTATCTTAAGTTGGAAAGTGTACGACTATATAGATCCGATGTTACCCTGTTATCTGTTTACCATAATGAACTATTCTGTTCTAAAAATAAATCTGACAGGTCTGAAAAAAAAATCGAACAATATGAATGCACATAAATAGCCAAATAAAAATATCAGTGCACACGGGTATCACTGTAGATTAAGCTTGTAATTTGCAAGAAATGTATCATCTGATCACGGGGCCCCTCCCTGTGGGAGCTCTTTGGTAATAGCCTTGACTGTAATAGTGTTTTGTACTGTTATAATAAATACACCTAAGTAGCCAGATGTAAATTAACAGTGCTCTTATATAGAAGAGTCCACTTGTCTTATCCAAGCTGTGCTATATTCTCATTAGCCACTTGGTTCTGTATGATTGGTAAAATAACTGTGTATGACGACTGTTCAATAATATGCAATGTATGCCTCTGGTAAACAACGAGAAGTTAACCATACACATTGGCGCAGTCCACTTCTGGGGGTATTCATCATTATTTATGAAGCCGTTGATGGTCATCGATTGCGAGGTGACTACGGTGGAGAAAAACGTATTTCTGTCGTTCAAACGCAAACGCAATGCAATGAGATGTAGAGAGTGACAACAATTTGGCTATTCAGACTACCAGTTTTGATCTGAGTGGCAAACAGTCTGGAGCCTAATATGACACCGGGTTACCCGGCGTCTAGTCAGGCTCCAAACTGTCTGCAACAAAAATTATAATTTAAGCGAAACCGGGGTTATTTGGAAAGAAATCGTTTTCTCTACTGTACTCTGCACGATGCACACGGGGCACAAACTTCTAATTTTAACAACAAACAATGGTAATTGAACACGCTATAAATGTAAACTAATATTCGTGATTCACGTGCGAAGTGTACACATTATGGGACGTGTTATATTTTAAAGAGACTCAATCTTCTACTCCGTATTTTACCTGGAAGTGGATCCTTGATCCACACCTTCAATTTAGTGCATTCAGCGGGGGTTTGAATAATATACATGTAGTATTATACATAGAGTAGATTCATTATTCTGAGTGTTTGGATCCAATGCACTAATTAACGAATTTATACAGAAATGCCTGCCCGTAAACTGTTAAAAAGGTCCCGTTTGTGTATAAATACGATAATGTATTAATGTCTGGGCATTAGTGTTTTCTTCTGGCCTGTCCGAGTTGCCTTTGGATTGGAAGATTCTAAAACTGTTTTCTCTACATCCAGTTAGAGTTACGGATAACTGTAATGTTTGTGCCTAATGTAAATTGCTCTTTCTCGTTTAGACGCAAACGCAATGCACTTAACTGTGGCAATTTACTTTGGGAAATTGTAACTATATTTTCAATCTAAATAGCAAACAGGTTGGAGTCTGATCAGACGCCGGGTTGTTTAAGATGGCCCTGAATAGAAATTTACTTTTGGAAATTGTAACTATATTTTCAATCTAAGTAGCAAACGGGTTGGAGTCTGATCTTTATACAACCTATTTGCAATGGAAAAAATAGTTTTTATTTATAAATGCGTTTATTGGAAAAGATTAAACATCAGCAAGGTAAGCGCTGCGGCATCGTGCTGCACGTGAATGATACTTATCTCAAATGGGAAAGTGTGGGTTGTGTGTTCGGCATTGCAATGCTCAACTACTGTACAGTGGAGAATCTGTTATTCTTTCCCGTTTAAACGAAACGAAACGCATACGCAAAACACTAAAACGTAGAAAAGTGCAACTTTTTGACAATTCTGATGATTCACGTTTATCTTGGTGACAAAGAGTTTGGAGCCTGATCAGACGCCGGGTTACCCGGCGTCTGATCTGGCTCCAAACTGTTTGCAATGTAAATAATAGTTTTATCGTGAACGCGTTGATTGGGAAAGAATAACGTTTTCTCCACTGTATTTACCATTATTAACTTTTCAGTTCTAAAAAGCAATTCGGACACGTAAGAAAAATCGGACAATATTACTGTCTCTGTGTCTGTATACCTGTATACCTGTGCAAATTATAATTTGCCGCATGCATGTTTATGTTGCCACTGTCTGCCTGATAACTAACCAGCCGAGCTAATTTGAAGCGGTATTGCAGACAATATAATTACTGCAGCAGTAATTTGGGCACGATGGGGTTTGAACATGTCTCGTAGCCTGTAGGTGAACAATACTCTATATATTTGATATTGAATGCATTCTTGCCCATATACACCTTTCAGAAAGTCGCTTTCACTCATTTATATATGTCAATATTTTCTATGTTACTTCTTACTTTTCCTGTCTTATTTCTTATTTTGATACTGGTAGTTTTAGATGGTGGTGATGCTGATCTTGGCGATATTGTCTCTAGCACGTTGTACCTACATTCAATGTCGGCAGTTGACATTCCTGTCCCATCATTGTCAATCCTAATCTTATGTTCGTAGACAGACTTTCTACTGCTGACATTGAAGTTAACGTGTTTAAGTACCGGGGATTTTTTCCATTATCACTTTTACTGGCACCTGCGCTCCATGATGATAATTATTTATCAGTCATCTGTAGCTCACTAAAAATGCAAACATCACCTACCTCACTTATTAAATTTCCTTACAGGCACATACGGGGAAGTAGACGATGTAATTCAAACATTAGATTCACTGTGATCTCCCTTACTGTAGCACTGATACTAACTATAGAAATATGGCTTGTTGAACTCTTGCTCATCTCAGGCGATATCCATCCGAATCCAGGTCCCCTCTCTTCAACACCATCATCACTTAATAGTTCCAGTTCTTCGTCAGTAACAAATCTACATAGTCTTAGCAGTCATTTCTCGTTCATACACTATAATGTCCAAAGTATGAAAAATAAAGCTGAAATACTTATGACCGAGCTTATAGGGTTTGATGTAATCGCTTTGTCTGAAACTTGGTTAAATGAGTCCGTTTAAACGGCTGATCTGCTCTTCCCATCCTTCCAACCTCCAGTACGTAAAGACCGTACAGGCGACCATTATGGAGGGGTAATTGTATACGTTAAAGAGAATATTAGTTATAAGCGTAGACTTGATCTTGAACCAAATGGTATTGAGTGCATTTGGATTGAGCTGTGTTTGAAAAACAACAGACACATTATATTTGGAACTTTCTACAGACCTCCTAATTCTGATGCTACGTATTACTCCGCACTTGAAGATTATTTTGGGCAAGCGATATATTCTTGTATAGCTAATACAATAATAACTGGTGATTTTAATCTTAATCCGAATATTCCCGCATCCAAACGGAAAGTCAATTCTTTATGTGATCAATATGGTTTGACCAAGATCATTGATGGACCAACACACTTCACTGAACACTCCTCGTCTATAATTGACCTAGTTTTTCTGACTAATTCATCTAGTTTAATTATCGACGGTGCTGGTGAGCCATTCCTAGCATCTGAACACAGATATCACTGTCCCGTATTTGCCTTTCTTAAATTTAGTAGGTTCAAAACCCGAAGTTACGATCGACTTATTTGGCAAAACGATATAGCAGATTATGGGAAACTTCGTAACTTAGCCAATACTGTTAATTGGGATGATTGTAAATCTGAAAATCTTGATCTGTATGTTACCAATATTACGCAAGAGCTGTTATCTATATCAAAAGAAAGTATACCAAATAAACTTGTCAAAATTAGACCCTCTAATGTTCCATGGATGACTACTGTGATAATGAAACAGATACGTAAACGCAAAAGAGCATACAAAAAAGCCAAATTAAAAAACACAACCTACTACTGGAACAAATTTAGAAACTGTCCAAACAATCAAAGCTGCAAAAGTTACTTACTATTCAAATATGGCGGATAAAATAAACAATGGATCCCTATCACCGAAACAATGGTGGAGCACTCTTAAATCAATCCTCAAAAACAACAGTTTCTCTTCTATTCCACTTCTTTTTAATACACACACAAACGAGTGTGCTATCAACATGGAGGAAAATGCAAATATTTTGAACTCCTTTTTCTGTGATCAAACCGTACTGGATGACAATAATAGACTACCTCCTCCAGTTCCTGATTTCATTGGCGAAAATCCTTTAAGTAAAATTGAACTATATCCATATGAAGTAGAGGATATCCTCAAGTCATTGGACGTTGGCAAAGCTTCTGTTCCAGACGGAATCAGCAATCGAATATTGAAAGAACTTAGTCATGAGCTTTCATCTCCTCTTTGCTCTTTATTCAACGCTTCAATTAAAGCTGGAGTCTTCCCATCTCCCTGGAAAGATGCCCATGTTTGTGCCGTCCATAAAAAGGGTGACCCAAAAGTAGCGAGCAATTATAGGCCTATGTCTTTACTAAATACAGTAGAAAAGGCATTTGAACGGTTGGTATTCAAACACACTTTTAACTTTCTTAGAGGAAATAGCTATTTTACTCCAGTCCAGTCGGGTTTTCTACCAGGTGATTCAACTGTAAATCAGTTAACTTTCCTTTACAACTGTTTTAGTAAAGCTCTTGACGATGGCAACGAAGTAAGGGTAGTATTATTTGATATTAGTAAGGCCTTTGATAAGGTCTGGCATGCCGGTATCATCACTAAGCTTAAATCTGCTAGTATTTCTGGTGAACTTCTATCATGGTTCATCAGTTATCTTTCAAATAGACGTCAACGAATAGTGTTTCCTGGTGTGAAATCTGAATGGCGGTCCATTAAGGCAGGCGTACCACAGGGCTTTATATTAGGCCCGCTTATGTTTCTTATCTTTATTAACGATATTGTCTCAGAAAGTCAAAGTAATGTTAGGCTCTTCGCCGATGACACTAGTCTGTATATTATAGTCGATGAACCTCGGGGAGCAGCGAGAGTACTTCAAAACGACATTGACGCTATATCATCGTGGGCTAACAACTGGTTAGTTACTATTAACCCTGACAAATCTGTATCTATGCTTATATCCCGAAAAAGGAATACTGTAGATCATCCTGCACTTACCATGTATAATCAGGTAATCCTTGAAGATACCTCACATAAACATCTAGGTGTATTTTTCTCGGAGGATGGAACTTGGCACAACCATATAGATTATATTAGAGAGAAAGCATGGAGCAGAATTAATTTAATGAGACAGCTAAAATTTACAATTAGTAGAAAATCGCTCGAAATTATATATTTCTCATTCAATAGACCTTTATTAGAATATGCCGACGTTGTTTGGGATAATTGCACAGCATCCGAAAAACAAGAATTAGACAAAATCCAAACCGAAGCTGGTAGGATCGTCAGTGGTGCTACCAAGATTATCTCTCTCCAGGAACTCAAAAAGGAACTTCTGTGGGATAGTTTATCGGAAAGACGTCGAAAACATAAATTATGCTTGCTATACAAGATGAAAAATGACCTTACTCCTGATTATCTCTCTGCCATTGTTCCTCCTGATGTTAGTGAAATGTCTCGCTATAACCTGCGGAATTCACAGGAAGCTCAGACGGTTCCAGCTAGAACGTCTCTGTACTTTAATTCTTTCCTTCCATCTACAATACGTGAATGGAACAACATGTCGCTTTCCGTGCGTCAAAGCCCATCCTTGAGCAGTTTTAAATCATTCCTAAATCAAGACCTTAGAAAGCTACCTGAATATTACTACTACGGAGACCGTAAACTCCAAGTCCTTCACACTCGCCTGCGTACAAAATGTAGCTCCCTCAATCATCACCTCTTTCTAAAAAACATTGTTGAGTATCCACTGTGTCAATGTGGATTGATTGAAAGCACAAAGCACTTCTTCCTCGAATGCCATGCGTACAATGATATAAGAGATGTACTAGTAAATGAAATATGCCAAATAAGCAACTTGAGCTTAGACATAATACTATATGGAGACCCTACACTTAATAAAGAAAGCAACAAACATATTTTTGACATTGTTCATTCTTATATTAAGAGCTCAAACCGATTTATCTAACTTATTATCACTTACTACTATCCCTTGGTTAAATGATGTATCGCCAAGGTTTAGCGTCGCCACATCTTTCCAGTCCCGTATCCATTATTCTTTAACTACCATCTTCCTTAATTCTATTCTTTACAAAAGTTTACTGTATCTCTTTTAATCTGTTCGAAAATATTGCTCATCAAACGATGTATTTACTCCAATAACAAATTGATTGTTTTTGTCCGCATGCACCTACAGTTTGTCTTGTCTCCAGCGGCACCCTATGAATGAATATGATGCTCTGCTAAAATGTTGATAAATTGGTGCATTGCAGAAGTAAATCAGAAATACACTTAGTGCTTTCTCCTTTACTTCTGTTCTGTATCAAACAACCGAAAGTAATACAATATGAAACTATACTTTCTCTAGTAAGAAAGATTTCTAGGAAGCCGCTGAACACAAGACTAACTGTTTAGATTATAAGTAAGGAGAGAAACTCAATAAGGTTATTCTTTCGTTTCAATCCTTTTCCTAAGTATTGTAAAATAACGTTAGCATGTATAATTGTAATAATATGTACTTCTGGAAATAAATATGTTTAAACTAAGAGAAAAAATATCTAGGTTTATTTCAGTATTTTTTCTTGTCTTGAAAGTTAAGAAATGCCCATACCTGTTCTCAGTTGGTTGAATTCTTAAGGATTAATTTGAATATTTATTTTTATTCATCGAGGAAACCCTGGTCGCACTGTATGAAACCACGATGTTTGACAAAGTTCTTTCATTTAGAGGCCAAAGAGGCGAAATTAAACCTTAGCCATAACTTTAAAAGTATGTATGACAAGGTTTTCATATTTGCCATGTGTGTTCAATTTTAGAATCTTGAGTTCAGTACAGCCCGAGTAATGTCAGACAAAGGTCAAGGTCATTTAGTGGTCAAACAGGCCAAATTTAACATTGGTCATAGCTTTGGAGTTACATGTAGCATATATTTTATATTTCACATGTGTACTTCACTCTTGAAGCCCTTGAGCGTCGGTTATTTCAAGGTCATTTAGAGGTCATGGTCACAGCAGGGGAATAATGTTTCCAAATATGTCTTAATCTTGCAATAGGCATTGGACGATTGACATTTTCAATTTTCCTCCTGGCTTATTTTTTGTGACAGTTGGCAATGGATGATTGACATTTTTAGTAATCCTTTCAGCTTGTTTGTTGTGACTACTGAGCTCCAATTCTACTTTAAAGTGCAGCTAATTATAAGTGGAGGAAATCTCTGTAGTAAAAATAATTGGAATGTTCATTATACATAAATATATACAGTGGTCTACATAACATTGCGGAAAATGAATGGGTCTATCTTTAGGAGGCTTTATCCTTATTGTATATGTAATGGTCTACTTAAGCCTTGTGTAGTACTTACCAAAGCTGAGTTATTTTAACTTGGACTACTACCTCCTGGCCAATGTACATGTAGCCCCTACTGTATCAGGAAAAATAAAACTAGACTGTAGTGATGGGTGGGGCATATAGTGTTACCTCTTTTTTTCATTCTATCATCATTCAGTTTCTTTCAATATCAGACTCTGCACTGTTTGCAAAGTATATTTACAGATCTAATATTGGTGAGTTCAAGAGAGCAAAACACACACAAAACAAAAAACAGAAGTTATATGTACATCACTGTAAGAGGCTGTTACATAAGCATAGCACTAAAACAAACAAGGAGAAATGCAATTAGAACCGGGTCAAGCGACCACCAAAAGAGACACAGTGATTTTCAGCAATAGGTATGCTTAATGCCGGGCAAAACATACAGTGCAGAAGACGCCTTAGCCATCCGCACCACTTTTGCCCTGCATCAGACTGCTATAGCAGTTAGACATGGCTGAAATATTACCTTCCTGCCCGCATAATTCATAATACTTTGTTGTTTTTGTTAAATTACCCAACATTCGGATGTTTTCAGTTGACTATATTTATGCTAGCAGAAAATATTCACAAACTATCTGTGCAGTTGAAATAATGGTCCAAGTTTCATGGGTGCAGTTGAAATAATGGTCCAAGTTTCATGGAAAGGAATTGGTTTTGTGGAAAATAGTGTCTTATTGTTTATTTCCAGGAGAGAAGCCCATCCGACTGCTAGAGACGTTGCTCTGATAGTGGCTGTTCAAATCTTGTCTGTCTCCTTGTGTTCATGAATTCAATATACAGTACCCAGACAAAGCAGCTGTCACATTGGAGTTCAAACAGAGGTATTATTTACTCCTCTACCCCAGCTGGAATTAAGATTTTGCTTGCTACATGTTTTATGCCCCCAAAGCAAGTTGTAATGTCAAAAACTAATCAAACAGTCAGTCACCATATGTGTCTGGAGCATATCCCCTACATTATCTCTGATAGGAATGTCAAAGTTAATGTGTGAGAATACATCTTAGGGTGCCTTTCTCTCTCTCTCTAGTTCTCTCTCTATCTATTTATACAGAGTGCCATGGTGAGCTATTGGTATCAGGATCAATGGATATCCATTGTCTGTCTGGTTGTCTGTTTATTGGTTCGTTTACACTCTAACGGCTACATATTCATCTAATCTTCATAAAAACTTATTGACAATGTTTGTCTTCATGTCATCTTGGTCAAATTTGAATGTAACCATGTTGAGTCAAAAACTAGGTCACTAGGTCATATCATACGCACTAAAGGATTAGATCTTCATAAGACTTGGTCAAAATGTTTGCCTCATTGATATCTAAGTCAAGTGTGAATGTGAGCCATGTTAGGTCAAAAACTAGGTCACTAGGTCAAATCATGAATTTTAACTCATTCACCCATGAAACTTTTAATGGACAATTCCAATTTCAAAATATGTCTAGACCATTATTGTCTATTTAGGGAGGACTATAGCCATATATTGCAAAATGACAAACAGTGTAGATCCCTATCTGAGGGCTCCTTAAGGGTCTACACTGTTTGCATAGGACAAAAGTAATCCTCACAGGTACACAGTTTGTAAATGAAGAGTATACTTGTCGCTAGGGTTGAATGTGTTAATGCATCATGGCCAAAAAGTTTGATATCCAGGTCATAAATATGGGCTATGTTAGGTCAAAAACTAGGTCACTAAGTCAAATGTTAACACTCTTGATGCTACAAATCTCATTGGATTTTTAGCTCACCTGAGCTAGCTCAGTGTGAGCTTTTGCAATCCTTGAATGTCCGTCGTGCGGTGTGCGTCGTTCGTCGTCAACAATTTTACACTCTAGAGGCCACAATATTTATCCAATCTTTCTCGAACTTGCTCAGATTGTATATTACGATAAGAGTTCGAATGAGTTCAATTATGGTCGAAAACAGATGAAAAGGTCAAGAGTTATCTACCTTTGAATTGCTGAAAATGCCATATTTAACAGTGTTTACACTCTAGAGGCCACAATATTTATCCAACCTCTCTCAAACCTGCTCAGATTGTATATGACTATAAGAGTTCAGATGAGTTTAATTATGGTTGAAATCGAAATAATAGGCTAAGAGTTATCTACCTTTGAATTGCTGAAAATGCCATATTGAACAGTGTTTACACTCTAGAGGCCACAATATTTATTCAATATTTTTCAAACATACCCACATTGTATGTTACTATACGAGGTCAGATGAGTTCTACTATGGTTGAAATCCCACCAATAGGTCAATAGTTATCTACCTTTGAATTGCTGAAAATGCCATATCTAACAGTGTTTACACTCTAGAGGCCACAATTTTTATTCAATCTTTCTCAAACTTGCTCAGATTATATATGACTATAGGAGTTAGAATGAGTTTGATTATTGTTGAAATCGGATTAATAGATCGAGAGTTATCTACCTTTGAATTGCTGAAAACGCCAAATTTAACAATGTTTACACTCTAGAGGCACATTTTTTATCCAACCTTTCCCAAACCTGCTCAGATTGTATATGACTATAAGAGTTCTGATGAGTTCAAATATGGTTGAAATCGGATGAATAGTTCAAAAGTTATCTGCCCTTGAATTGCTGAAAATGCTATATTTAACAGTGTTTACACGCTAGAGGCCACAATTTGTATCCAGTCTTTTTCAAACTTGCTCAGATTGTATATGACCATAAGAGTTCTAAATAAGTGCAATTATGGTTGAAATCGGATCAATAGAAAAATAGTTATCTGCCCTTGAATTGCTGAAATGCCATATTTAACGGCTCTTACACTCTTGCAACTACAGTGTTCAATGGAGTTTGATTATACTTGCACACAAAATTTATAGCTATAAGTTCTTGAAGGAGTGCAATTATTGTTGAAATCTAATTATTGTGGCTCTAGTTATCTGCCCTTAATGTACTCTACTATACTAGATTTATGAGGTTGTTGTCCAAAATTGTTTACATACTATACTACAAATTTAGATTAAAACGAGGTGAAACAGAAAGGTAAAGCTATCAGGCTTCAGTACAACATGTGAGCGATATCAGGGCCTTCAAGCCCTCTTGTTTTTTAAACTTGCTGAAAATGTTTGCCTGGTTGATATTTAGGTCAGGTTTGAATTTGGTTTAAGTTGGGTCAAAATCTAATTCAATATAGATCAAATCTAAGAAAAACAGTGTGATCCCGCTTGAGGCTACACATCTCATTAGATCTAACTGAAACCTAGTATGAATGCTTTCCTACATAAAATCTAGGTAAAATTTTTAAATGTGGATCATGTCTAGTCAAAAACTAGGTCACTATGTCAAGTTATCTATATCTTGTTAACATTCTACGAAATGTGCTCAAAATTTTGGTCTTTTTGAAATCCAGGTCCAATCTGGATCATATCAGGTAATAATCTAGGTCATTTTAGGTCAGGTTTTACATGGGGTACGTCATACTAGTGAATGTTGGAAATAATGGCTGAATGCCTGGTTTTGTACAGCAGCACTGAAATTGGCACGCCACATTAATTAATCATTTCAAGGAAAAGTCAAAATGAGGATTCAATGTTTCGATTTCAAAGTTTTCTTCTTGATGCGATACCTCTGCTACTTCTTATGTTTTTTTCAAAAATGTATTTTCAGGTCCACGGTGCTTGGCAACTTTCTTCCAGAAATATCTAGACATCCTTGGAAACTCTGGTGATGGCCAATTCTAGGAACTACATTGTAGACAGCCTGTTGGAATCAATAAACTCACAAATTTAATTTAAGATATTTGTAAAAACAAAAGTGACTTGAAAGGGAACTTTAAAGAGGCTCGTAACCGGATTTAGCATTAAAAATAGTAATTTGTAAATATATGTCAAATGCTTATATAAATGGGTAAGATTTAGTTTAGGATAATAAATTCTGTTAAAAAATGCATTTAAAAAAAAAAAAAGAAGAAGCTCTGGTGGGATTCGAACCCGTGACCCTCCATGCGGAAACAAACATGAAAAATGAGGAAGCGCCTTTACTACTTCGGCTACCAGCGCTCTCTCTATATATGGTAGCGAATTAACGTACTTCACTGGTAGCTATCGACAATACTTTATTCGGCTCGGGTTTATGTCTGAGCCCGTGTAGAGAAGCAACAGCAACAACTATACCGTCAGCTGATACTATAGAAAAACGATGGAAACTATCTAAAAAACTAAGATTCGGTGACGATTCTTGAGACTTTTTTTGGACTGATCATATTTTTTTAATGTCAGAAGCCAAATATTTACATTCGCCTTATCTCTTTCCATTGTAAAAATCAGCGTTCAATTTTAATAAACACTCAAACCTTAGAAGGCGGAGCTTAGGTTTAAGTCGCTGCGCATTAATCTTCACTACTATCACGTTGTATTTGACATAGATTGAATCTAGTTTATTTCCCAATCTTTTTTTTAAACACTAAATACCAATATATATTGAGAGATGTTATATTCATATTGATATAGATTATTTACACTCTTGTGAAAAAAAAAATGCATTAGGAAGCGCTCCGAAACTTTGTCCGTCTGTTACGAATTTATTTTTATCACAACAATGATGCTCGAGATAAGATTCTCACTCTTTTGATGAATTCTGAGTGTGTAACTGGTCTACAGCCGCTCCTTTGTTTTCCTGTACAAGCAAAACAATAAGCAGTCACTAATTTGTGACGCTGGGCGTTGTCGACTTTTTATGTGAATCTAAAATATGTAATATAATTTTGATATTTACGATCAAACAGGCTTTAGTTTTGCGAATTTATCGGAAATTAGTGCAATAGATTTGAACAATTATTTTTACAATTTTTAGTTATAAAATATATGAAAAATGTACTAAATCTACATTAAGTGTACATTTAAAAAAAGCTATTACTGCTGATGCTGAAAGAAACATTAAAGGGGGGTAATAAATGTAGGCAGTATGATTGTTTGGGGGGGGGGTAGAAAACCTTCTCTTAGTACTGAACAGGATACAAAAGGAGCTCGAATTCAATACGATGTACATGTATACAGATATATATAAGCTTGTTATTTTATTTTGTGAAGCGGGGACTGGAATCGGTAGTACTCTGACATAGTCAGCTAAAAACACTCAGGCATTATTTTTTTTTATTTCAATATCAAAATTCTTAAAAATAAAAAGGTCATATTTATAATTTTATTTATAAAGATAAATTGTTGTTACTTTTGATTAAATTACCTTTGATAGAAGTTGTTTCCGTCAGTTTAATCAGTACAATCACCGATATCAGTTGAAACAAAGGGAAAAACATCATAAATCATTAAAGGGAGGTAAATGCCGAACGAGATTAACGTAAGGTATGCGAACTTTTAACTGAATTGACATGTACTCTTTAAGGTTTAATTCGATTAAGAATATGTATATTCCGATTCGATTTTTAATTTCCATCCTTTATGATTCTTTTTAGTGATTATATCAGCACACAATGGGAGGACTATTTCCTTTCCTCCGCGCAGTATAGATCTAGCTATGTTATTTGGTTACAGGGGGCGGAGTTAACTTCTTTAAAGCTCTTCAATTAAGTATATTTCTTCGATATACATATCGTTTTTTAAAACCCAATTTCTCCTTTAATAACTGAAATTTTGATTTTTTTTTCATAACACATATATTAACGCTGTTCAGACTATATGTGTAGAATTGTGTCTAGTGTACTGGATCATAATTCTCCAAAACGAAAGAAAGTTTCTGGAAATCGCTAGCCTGCACAGGCTACTTGTAGGTCAGATGCTACCATGTCTAGCCTAAAGACCAAGAATAATGGGAACAAGCAAAATGGGCTTTGCAATAGTATTTCTAGGAATCCGCTTGCCCATATTACATCAAGTAGCGGTACCGTTAATTTCTCAGGGAGCACTTTCATTTTTGGCAACTCAAAATAAACTATACCATGTTCTAAGATAGAGTCGCTTTTGATGCAGTTATCTGTTAAAATAATAAAGCTCATATTTTACTGTCCAGTTTCCTGTTTCCGTTCCTTTCCTTGTATTTAACAGTGATACCTCTTAAAACCGGATATCAAATAAGTCTACTTGACATTATAGCTTAATGCAGGATAAAAGCAATACAAACATCCTATGAGAGCTTTTTATATTGCTTTATCTTGAATTTAGCAGCGTAGATAGTTTAGTTTCCATTTTAAAGAAGTTTCACTGTAAAGCTGGTATGAGCTCGAATGCAATACAAATTAGAAATTGGCAACTTTTCATTTTGAAGATTTAATTTTACACATGTATGAGTGGCAAACAGTTTGGAGTCTGATCAGACGCCATGTATTTTAGCTAGCTTCTGATCTGGATCGAAACTGTTTCCAAAAAAAAATTGTTTAAGCATTGAGCTGTTTATTGAGAAAACAAGTTGGATCCTTATCTTACACCAACTAATTTACCTGGCGTATGATCTGGAACTGAACTGCTTACAAAACATATTCTCTGCTGTTTTGCAACCGTAAATATTGAGCAGATGTATGATAAACTGGATGTCTGCCATGACTGGGTGGTTAACTAGATGTCCCCCATTACTGTGGGGTTAACTTGTTAACTGCATGGTTTTCCATCAGTTATTGCATGGGTGGGAAATTACCACCCACTCACAAAGTGTGCAGTATATAAATTGAATTGGAGTACTGTTCTATTGAAAAATGCTGCAGCAGTGTTTCAACTTCAGTTATACGGAAGCTTTTGAGAATGATATTTCATTAATGGAAAGAACTTGATGAGTGGAAGTGTTTTGTACATGGTTCATATTTCTTGCATAATTTCTGTAAAAGTTATTCTCCTTTTCCATATTTATACCCCAACAAACAAAATTTGGGGGGGGGGGGGTATACTGGAGTCACCATGTCTGTCTGTGCATCTGTCAGTGCCATTGTCCTATGTCTGTGGGCCATGAAATCAGTACAATAAATAGCAGGGGGCCTCGTGGATACAAAGGACCATGGCCCTCTGTGTATTGCCTGAAAGTTGTCCTTGGGGTATGGAAATATGCTTTACAGTAATGGCCCCTAGTAAGCTTGTCCCAGTTTGGTGCTATAGACCTTTAATGGGACAAATTTATCCCTTTACAGTCGACTGTCAGGTAATAAGGGGTCATTTTGATTTTAAATGATTATGTTACACTCCTGCAACTTGTCGAGAGGGTATATAAGGATCTGCCCGTACATGTTTGTATGAGTGTGTGTTTATTTGTGTGTATGTACATAATGCTTTAATCCAGAGTATAACACATTAGCTAGGGACACCAACTTTGTAGTGTGAGTATTTCTTGCGAAGGAGGAGTGTTTGTACTACTTTTAGGTCACTGTAACCGTGACCGTTGACCTCGATTGTAAAATGTATGTACATGCATGTACATAAATCATTTTGTCCGGAATATATATTTCCTTTACCACATCAACTAGTACAATGTAACACAAAATTTGGTATGTGAGTATATCATCGGATAGGAGAGGGTCGCATACTACTTTTAGGTCATTATGACCTTAGCCTTGACCTTTGACCTCAATTGTAACTGTAATTTTGTCCTAAGTGTCATAGGGTGATATTAATTATTTCTGGAGTTTATTACATTTTATCATTAAATTGGGTGTGTTTGTTGTTATTTCCATTCCCTTTAATTCTCATAATCCCTAGTCCAAATTAATAGTTTATAATTATTAACAGTCAAAGGGAACTAACCACTTTTTGCATGCTACCTTTTTAATCACGTGATATGTTATTCCGGTCACTTCGGTCATTTAAATTCTAGAACAGCCATCTTTATTTTGAGCATAATAAATATATTTATATCTGGAGATTATTCCAATAGACAGGTAACCATTTTCATTATTTAGTAACTTGAATAATTAGGTTTATATTATTAGTATTGTTATAAACTTTGATTATGTACAGGTTCAACTTAAATGCTAAGCAGAAGTTGTTTACCCATTTGTATGTACATGTTTGTTTACATAATCAGATGTCCATTTGTAATGTTTATGCTTTGTACTTAATATTGTTTTTAATTTTGTTGTAGATTTTTCCTTTACATTCTTGAACTCCAGTCATCGAGTCAATAAATCATAAACGTTTCGGGAGTGTTGATACTTCTTCAAACCCAATTTCACCCAGCCGTGGGCTGAGGCCCGGTCGGGGTCACCCTGAGAACCCATAAGAACCCAAGAGCTCTACGAAATAAGCATATCTTATTACTTTATCAGCTAGGAATAGAAAATTTGGTGTGTGAAAACATTTTGGGATGGGGGTTGTTGCATACCGGGTGTCACAAACCTCTTTAAAGTCATTGTGACCTTGACCTTTGATCTCAATTTAAAAAAAAAAAGCTTGTTCTAAGCATATCTTCTGTACCTTATCAGCAAGCGGTAGCAAATTTGGTATGTGAGTACATCTTTGGATAGGGGAGTGTCACATACTACTTTCAGGTTACCTTGACCTTTGATCTCAATTTTATAAAATGCTTGATCGGAGCATATCTTCTGTACCTTATCAGCTAGGAATAGCAATGTTGGTGTGTGATACCATTTTGGGATGGTGGTCACCTACTACTTTTATTCACTGTGACCTTGACCTTTGGCCTTAATTTTTTTAAAGTTTGTCTGGTAAGTGTCTTCTGTACCTTATCAGCTAGGGATAGCAAATAATATGTGTATACATCTTGGGATGGCGGAGTGTCAAATACCAATTTTAGGCCACGGTTGCCTTGACCTTTGACCTCAATTGTAAAAAACACTTGTCCGGAGCATATATTCTGTACCTTATCAGCTAGGAATAGCAAATTTGGTGAATGAGTACATCTTGGGATGGCAGAGTGTCACATACTTATTTTAGGTGACTGTGTTTAGGTCATAGTTATTAAAAAAAAACTCGGCGATGGTATTCCAATCGTTTGCGATTTTGGAATTTTTTTATGAATTTGAGGCATTTGGCAAATTTTGGTCCATAGGGCCTCTGATAATTGCTGGCACCAGACCAGGGCAAGTGAACTTGGTCACAGTCTATAACCACTCAGCAAGGGAGCCCCCAACTGAAATCGAAATAGGACACGGCACCGGTGACTCTGCCCTGGCCATGGGTACCAAGGGACATGATTCAGCAGTTACTATGACATAAGTGCCCAAAGCACATAAGCAACAACTCTTTAATACAAAATGCATGTTTACCTTCCAAATAAAATATATACAGTGGTCTACATAATGCTTTAAAAAATGGATTGGTCTCCCTAAGAGTGGTATTATACTTATATATATACAGAATGGTCTACTTAATCCTTATGTCGTACATTTAGGCGACTGTGGCCTTGACCTTTGACCTCAATTGCCCAAAGCACATAAGCAACACCCCTTTAGTATAAAGTTAATGCATCTTTCAAATAAAAATATATACAGTGGTCTACATAATGCTTTAAAAAAAGGACTGGTCTCCCTAAGAGTGGTATCATACTTACACATATATATACAATGGTCTACTTAATCCTTATGTCGTACTTTTAGGCGACTGTGGCCTTGACCTTTGACCTCAATTGCCCAAAGCACACAATCAACTCCCCTTTAGTATAAAATTAATGCATATTTACCTTCCAAATGAAAATATATACAGTGGTCTACATAATGCTGTAAAAAAATGACCGGTCTCCCTAAGAGTGGTATTATACTTATATATATACACAATGGTCTACTTAATCCTTATGTTATACATTTAGGCGATTGTGGCCTTGACCTTTGACCTCAATTGCCCAAAGCACATAAGCAACACCCCTTTAGTATAAAATTAATGCATCTTCCAAATAAAAATATATACAGTGGTCTACATACTGCTTTATAATCCTTATGTCGTACTTTTAGGCGACTGTGGCCTTGACCTTTGACCTCAAGTGCCCAAAGCACATAAGCAACACCCCTTTAGTATAAAATTAATGCATATTTACCTTCCAAATAAAAATATATACAGTGGTCTACACAATGCTGTAAAAAAAGGACTGGTCTCCCTAAGAGTGGTATTATACTTATATATATATACAACGGTCTACTTAATCCTTATTTCGTACTAACAAAATATTAAGGAGACCAACATTTTTATATATTTTTTGGTTTAAAGAAATATGGGTTAAAGGACTTTAAAATCATATAAATAGACATTAGGTGTCTAAGAAAAGTGATTCTAACTGACGATAAGTCGAAAAATATAGGATGTACAAAATGTCTCCCTAAGGAGGAAAATAGTTATAAAAGTTTAAAAAATCCAGTGAATGTCTTCAACCTTTTTTACTTAATTTACTCGTTCTGAGTTTCTTTCTTTTAAATATATATATATATATTGAAAGAGACTGATATTGAGAGATGAAAAAAAAGAAAAAGATTCCAAAGCCGTCTCACACACTCTCACACACAGACAAACGCATACACGTTTGTATTGCAAACGTTCAGAGGACGTTGGTATGCTTCTGTACTCTGAGGACTCGCAAGAAATAACAGGTATATGGTGTTGGTACTTTCTCACCAGACTTATCATAAGGGATGTTTATAAGTCCACTAGATGTTTTGCCTGTTATATTTATATTTTCTTCAAATTCCAGTCACAAAATTGTGTCAAACTTAGCAATACTAGCGAGGACTCTCTAGGTATGACGATACTGCGAGGTGTCAAGTACACACACATAGTTTTGTCCTGAAATGTTGAATCTGCGAGGCCTTAAACACACAATCTAACTTAACAGTCATTGTGAGGACTTGATGAGCGCACTCCGATTGGCTGTTTTCCTTTCTCTACCGGAAATCTGATTGGCTAGTCAAACACACAGTTTATGAAGGGGAAGTAAAGTGTGTATCTGGCGGATACACTCGTAATAATTTACCTACTTTATAAGGACCTGGGCATTTCAGCTTATTCATAACATAGACCTCACTTTGACGGCATTTGTGAAAAAAACTTTCCGAGGACCGGATGTGCAAGTCCTTTATATGCAAAAAGTCCTCGGATTGTTGGTGTGTATCAACTCTCAAGTCCTCATAACGCATGTAATACAAACACATACATGCTCGTTTACCAATATAGAACATGGCACACATTCGACATAGAAAATACAGTAAGACAAACGAACTATGGCAATGGAGAAAGCTGATTGGTGGAAAAGGTACATGGTTTACTATTCGTTTATACCAAGTACAATGCTTTTAAACTGGAACATTTCAGAACACATACTTTTGGAAATATCGAAAGTACCACTTGTATAATAACGTTCAGTGTTTATACGAAACTGATTTGAATCCAAACCAACGAGTAAGTTACAGGTTATCTACGCGGTATGCTTCACAAACAGATTCACTATAAAAACCCTTTAGAATTGCCCAACATTGTCTACTGCCATATCACGTTAAACTCTACGCTTCTCGTCCGATCACCGAAGTTAAGCAACGTGGAGCCCGGTCAGTACTTGGATGGGTGACCGCTTGGTAATACTAATCCAGGACTAGGCCTCTAGACCCGTTTGCAAAATGGTGTTGAGAGAGTTTCTCACTTGATGTGAGTTAACGAGACCATAGACATCACAAATCACCGAGGTGCTTGTCTGCCACACTGTCACGTTTCCCATAATATCCAAATCCAATATGGCCGCCGCCAGCCATTTTGGAAAAGCTAACTTTTTTGTTTTTTGGAGAATAAATAAGTGTAATACCTCTAAATTGATTGTTTTTTGGTGTGGAACTCATTTCTGATGCCCTTTGTGCAATCTGGGGTGTCTTTGATTTGGAAAGGTCAAATTTCACATTAGCCAAATCCAAAATGGCCGCCGCCAACCATGTTGGAAAAGCTTTTTTCGTTGTTTTTTTTAAGAAAAATCAAATATAATACTTCTAAATTGATTATATTTTAGAGTATAATTCACTTCTGATGTCCTTTGTGCAATCTGGGATGTCTTTGATTTGGAAAGATCAAGTTCCGCGATAGCAAAATCCAATATGGCCGCCGCAAGCCATGTTAAAAAAGCTAACTTTTTTCCTTTTTTGGAGAATAAACCAATGTAATACCTCTCAATTGATAATTTGTGGGTGTTGAACTCATTTCTGATGCCTTTTTTGCAATCTGGGATGTATTTGATTCGGAAAGGTCAAGTTTCACAATCGCCAAATCCAATATGGCCGCCGCAAGCCATGTTAAAAAAGCTAATTTTGTTTCTTTTTTGGAGAATAAACCAATGTAATACCTCTCAATTGATAATGTTTGGGTGTTGAACTCATTTCTGAGGCCTTTTGTGCAATCTGGGATGTCTTTGATTTGGACAGATCAAGTTCAACAATAGCCAAATCCAATATGGCCGCCGCAAGCCATGTTAAAAAAGTTAATTTTGTTTCTTTTTTGGAGAATAAACCAATGTAATACCTCTCAATTGATAATATTTGGGTGTTGAACTTATTTTGGAAGCCTTTCATACTATCTGGGATGTTTTGATTCGGAAAGGTCAAGTTTCACAATAGCCAAATCCAATATGGCCGCCGCAAACCATGTTGAAAAAGCTAATTTTGTTGTTTTTTGGACAAAAATCAAATGCTATACTTCTAAATTGATTATTTTTTAGAGTAGAACTCATTTCTGATGCCCTTTGTGCAATCTAGGGTGTCTTTTGCTTTGGAAAGATCAAGTTCCAAAAGAAGCAAAATCCAATATGGCCGCCGCAACCATGTTGAAAAAGCTATTTGTTTTCTTTTTTGGAGAATTATCAAATGTAATACCTCTAAATTAATAATATTTTGGTGTGGCACTTATTTCTGAGGCCCTTTGTGCAATCTTGGGTGTTTTTGATTCAGAAAGGTCAAATTCCACAATAGCAAAATCCAATATGGCAGCCGCAAACCACGATGGAAAAGCTAATTTAAAAAAATAATAATTAAGAAAGATCAAATATACATGTAATACATATATATCTTATTTGGTTATTGCTTGTGTTTAACTCATTTCCTCTCTGAGGTCCTTTGTTCAATATGGAGAGTCATTGGTTTGAAAAGGTCAAGTTCAATGTCTTTTTGATACATTAACGACCTTTGGCTTAGCTTGAACAGCAGTAGTCAGTATGTAAACAAGATGTAAGTAAATTGCAACTCTCTGACATTAGACAGAGAACACACGACAGTGAGCGGGACTCAATCCTACGTCCTGAGGTAAGAGGCTTTTATCCTAACCACTAAGACTACCACAGGCCCATGGACAGACGGTAGGGCCGGGGCAGAATATATAACACCTTTGTTCCATATGCATAGAAAGATACACCAATAAAGCATCAACAATTGATTAGATACACATGTAGTTCCAAAGTCATTTCGTGCCGGGTTTTCACAGGGTGAAGAAACTGAAGTGTCCAGTTTTCCATGACAAAATGTGTTGCAAAATGTACCTCTGCAGCACGGCAAAGACATCAACGAGTATCACACGTCTCTGTACACTAATACAATGTGAGCAGACTCTATGGTAAAGGCTTAAGGCACTTTTAGGGCAGCAGAGTACCAATGTACTCCTTACCACAAGGATCCGACACGATTGATTTGAGGGGAAAAATCGTCAGAAGGGATAAATAGAGAAAAGGGATACAACTGATTGTCAGTATATTCTCACCCTATCTCGACAAAACCGGGCATATCATGAATAAAAATTGATGAACCGACACTTTTGTTGCATGTCTGTCTTCAGTTTCTTCACCCTGTGAAAACCCGGCACGTAATGACTTTGGAACTACATGTGTATCTAATCAATTGTTGATGCTTTATTGATGTATCTTTCCATGCATATGGAACAAGGTGTTATATATTCTGCCCCGGCCCTACCGTCTGTCCATGGGCCTGTGGTAGTCTGAGTGGTTAGGATAAAAGCCTCTTACCTCAGGACGTAGGATTGAGTCCCGCACACTGTCGTGTTTTCTCTGTCTAATGTCAGAGAGTTGCCATTCACTTACATCTTGCTTATATACTGACTACTGCTGTTCAAGCTAAGCCAAAGGTCGTTAATGTATCAAAAAGACATTGAACTTGACCTTTTCAAACCAATGACTCTCCATATTGAACAAAGGACCTCAGAGAGGAAATGAATTAAACACAAGCAATAACCAATTAAGATATAGATGTATTACATGTATATTTGATCTTTCTTAATTATTATTTTTTTAAATTAGCTTTTCCATCGTGGTTTGCGGCTGCCATATTGGATTTTGCTATTGTGGAACTTGACCTTTCTGAATCAAAAACACCCAGGATTGCACAAAGGGCGTCAGAAATAAGTTCCACACCAAAATATTATTAATTTAGAGGTATTACATTTGATAATTCTCCAAAAAAGAAAACAAATAGCTTTTTCAACATGGTTGCGGCGGCCATATTGGATTTTGCTTCTTTTGAACCTTGATCTTTCCAAAGCAAAGACACCCTAGATTGCACAAAGGGCATCAGAAATGAGTTCTACTCTAAAAAATAATCAATTAAGAAGTATAGCATTTGATTTTTGTCCAAAAAACCAACAAAATTAGCTTTTTCAACATGGTTTGCGGCGGCCATATTGGATTTGGCGATTGTGAAACTTGACATTTCCGAATCAAATACATCCCAGATTGCAAAAAAGGCATCAGAAATGAGTTCAACACCCACAAATTATCAATTGAGAGGTATTACATTGGTTTATTCTCCAAAAAAGGAAAAAAGTTAGCTTTTTTAACATGGCTTGCGGCGGCCATATTGGATTTTGCTATCGCGGAACTTGATCTTTCCAAATCAAAGACATCCCAGATTGCACAAAGGACATCAGAAGTGAGTTATACTCTAAAACATTATCAATTTAGAAGTATTATATTTGATTTTTCTTAAAAAAAAACAACGAAAAAAGCTTTTCCAACATGGTTGGCGGCGGCCATATTGGATTTGGCGATTGTGAAACTTGACCTTTCCGAATCAAATACATCCCAGATTGCACAAAAGGCCTCAGAAATGAGTTCAACACCCAAAAATTATCAATTGAGAGGTATTACATTGGTTTATTCTCCAAAAAAGAAACAAAATTAGCTTTTTTAACATGGCTTGCGGCGGCCATATTAGATTTGGCGATTGTGAAACTTGACCTTTCCGAATCAAATACATCCTAGATTGCAAAACAGGCATCAGAAATGAGTTCAACACCCAAAAATTATCAATTGAGAGGTATTACATTGGTTTATTCTCCAAAAAAGGAAAAAAGTTAGCTTTTTTAACATGGCTTGCGGCGGCCATATTGGATTTTGCTATCGCGGAACTTGATCTTTCCAAATCAAAGACATCCCAGATTGCACAAAGGACATCAGAAGTGAATTATACTCTAAAAAATAATCAATTTAGAAGTATTATATTTGATTTTTCTTAAAAAAACAACGAAAAAAGCTTTTCCAACATGGTTTGCGGCGGCCATTTTGGATTTGGCTAATGTGAAATTTGACCTTTCCAAATCAAAGACACCCCAGATTGCACAAAGGGCATCAGAAATGAGTTCCACACCAAAAAACAATCAATTTAGAGGTATTACACTTATTTATTCTCCAAAAAACAAAAAAGTTAGCTTTTCCAAAATGGCTGGCGGCGGCCATATTGGATTTGGATATTGTGGGAAATGTGACAGTGTGGCAGACAAGCACCTCGGTGATTTGTGATGTCTATGGTCTCGTTAACTCACATCAAGTGAGAAACTCTCTCAACACCATTTTGCAAACGGGTCTTCAGGTCAGGTACAGGACTATACCGGGCGCCTCAGGCTTTTTCCTATTTGTCTGTATTTTCTTGTTGATTTTTTTTTAAAAACTTATGTTTGTCTTTATATTGGACTTTTTTGCAGTTTAAACACATTCAACCCTAGATACGAGAATAATCGTGATTTACAAACCGGGTACCTGAGAATATTACAATTGTACTAAGCTGGGCGATGGTTGCGGGCAGGTTTCCGTAGTCAGTAACTTGGCGTCTCATATGGATCCAAACTATATAAGCGTCAATGATATGGTATGGTTGTTTGACCAATTGATCCCTGATAACGTGTTCATTCGTCATTTTCCGTTATCAAACCATGTGCACCGTTTACATTTTTGTAAATGACGAGTTAACTCGTCGCTAGGGTTTAATGTGTTAAAACTGGAAAATGTCCAATCTAAAAACAATTAAAAAGGACAGAACTATAGGAAAATTTATTCGACACTCGTTATTCCTAGGAGACCACCCATCCAAGTACTAACTGGTCTCGAGTAATGGTTACATAATGATAATTTTGACAGAAAACGCTTAATGATGAGTGACAAACAGCTTGAATCCAGATCAAACGCCGCGTTACGCGGAGTCTGATCTGGATATAAGCTGTTTGCAAATGTTTACAAATTTCCCTCCCTATAACGACTCCATCCGAACAACGCACTCAAGGTTTGTCTCCCACTGGGTGTCGTTGTAGAGAGGGAGCACTGTACATAAAAAACGACATTGTTCTTTCTAAATAAATGGCTTTACGTTTAAAGAGGCTCGCAACCAGATTTAGCATTAAAAATAGTAATTTGTAAATATAATATAATGTATGTCAAATGCTTATAAAACTGGGTAAGAATTAGTTTAGGATAATAATATCTGTTTAAAAACATGCATTTCAATAAAAAACACATTTTGCGCTCTGGTGAGATTCAAACCCGGCACCCGGCATGTAGGAAAAACAAGCAAAAAAGCATGCGTACTGCACCCCTCCCAGCGTAATTTCGAGTGTTCCTGGTCCCTCCCAGTGTCTTTCCGAGAGGTATGGCTCCCTCCCATCGTCTCTCCAAAGCCCTCCATACGTCTTTTCGATTATTTCTGAGCCCTCGCAGCGTCCATCCGAGAGTTCCTGATCCCACCCAGCATCCTTCCGAGCGTTCCTGGGCCCTCCAAGTGTATTTCCGAGAGGAATGGCTCCCTCCAATTTTCTCTCCGAGGGCTCCAAAGCCCTCCCAACATCTTTTCGAGTGGTTCCGAGCCCTCTCAGCGAGGTTCCGAGCCCTCTCAGCGTCCTTCCGAGCGTTTCTGATACATCCCAGTGTCTTTCCGAGTGTACTGCACCCCTCCTAGCGTCCTTTCGAGTCTTCATGGTCCCTCCAACTGTCTTTTCGAGAGATATGACTCCCACCCATCGTCTCTCCGAGGGCTCCAAAGCCCTCCCACGTCTTTTAGAGTGTTTCTGAGCCCTCCCAGCGTCCTTCCGAGAGTTCCTGATGCCTCCCATTGTCTTTCCGAGTGTACTGCTTCCCTCCCAGCGACCTTCATAGTGTTTCTTGGTCCTTCAAGTGTCTCCCCGAGTGGTATTGCTCCCTCCCATTGTCTCTCCGAGGCCTCCAAAGCCCTTCCAGCGTCTTTTCGAGTGTTTCAGAACCCTCTCAGCATCCTTCCGAGCGTTTCTGATCTCTCCCAGCGTCTGTCCGAGTGTTCATGACCCCTCCCAGCGTCTTTCCGAGTGTTCCTGGGCCCTCCCAGTGTCTTTCCGAGTGGTATAGCTCCCTCCCATTGTCTCTTCGAGGGCTCCAAAGCCCTCCCCACGTATTTTCCGAGTGTTTGTGAGCCTTTCCAGCGTCCTTCCGAGCCTTCCTGGTCCCTCCCGTGTTTGTCCGAGTGTACTGCATTCCTCCCAGCGTCCTTTCGAGTGTTCTCGGTCCCTCTCAGTGTCTTTCCGAGAGGTATGACTCCCTCCCATTGTCTGTCCCAGGGCTCCAAAGCCCTCCCAACGTCTTTTCCGAGTCTTTCTGAGCCCCCCCCCCACCCCCTCCCTCCCCCAGCGTCCTTCCGAGCATTCACGATTCCTATAAGAGTCTGTCCGAGTGTCCATGACGCCTCCCATTGTCTTTCCGAGTGTTCTACAACCCTCCCCGCGTCCTTCCGAGTGTTTATGTGCCCTCCTATATGTATTTCCGAGTGGTATTGCTCCCTCCCATTGTCTCTCTGAGAGCTCCAAAGTTTGTTACAGACACCTCACAATTTGTGTGCGTAAATATATTTATATATATGTATATATATATAGAGAGAGATAGATAATCAGTGAACAGACTACACAGTCAGACATACACATACTCGGTCAGAAACGGCAGCGCGCCTAGCTGTAACAATGAAATGTACCAACAAGAATGAACCATCCACATCCCCAAAAAAGGATGCTTCAAGTTCATCTTATAAAGTACACCATTCATCACAACACTCCGAACCGGTACAGTATATTAACATACATACAATTATAGCTTATATGCATGGTGCCTTTTTAGGGGTTCAACCATAGCACATGCTACGAACATTCATTTGGATGAAAGCCGCTGGATACAGAGTTAGACGATATACTATGTGATAAAGGGAGATAATTAACTAACTCAGACAGCATGCTTTCCATTCTGTAGGATCTTTGCAGATACAAGTTCACTGTACAAATTATATAGAGAGAGATAGAAAATAAAGGAAAAATGCAAAGAAACCCAAAACAATTATTTGGAACTTAAAGATCCCGAAGATCTAAAATTCCGGCCAATAGTGGCAGGACCAGTTTGCGAAACTAGCCGCTTAAGTAACCTCATAGACATCCTGCTAAAACCTCTTGTAAAACATGTCGACAGTTATGTCCGAGATGATATAGACTTCTTGAATTATATTCCAAAATCAGTTCCTGCAAATACTTTAATGGTTTCCTTCGATGTCACAAGTTTATATACTAACATTTCACATAAATTAGGTTTAGAAGCTATAAATTACTGGTTGAATAAATATCCAGACCTCATTCATAGGAGATTTAATAAGGCTTTCATCATGGAAGGAATCAAAATAATACTTGAAAATAACAACTTTATATTTAATGAAACTTTTTATAACCAGGTCAAAGGTACAGCAATGGGAACAAAATTTGCACCGACATATGCAACGCTAGTGCTAGGATATCTAGAGCAAAAATTGTATTCACAAGTTGAAAATATATTCAACGAAGACTTTGCAACATACATAAAAAACGCATGGAAAAGATTTTTAGATGACTGCTTTGTGTTTTGGACAAAATCTAAAGAAGAACTTAAAACATTCCACAATTTGATAAATAACCTCCATCCAGATATTCAATTTACAATTTAAGTAAATAACCAAGAGCTTCCCTTCCTGGATATACTCATATTAAAAAATGAAACACAAATAACCACTGACATTTACTTCAAAGAGACAGACTCTAAACAGTACCTTAACTTTCACTCCTGTCATCCTAAACATACTAAAGTAAGCATTCCGTATAACCTTGCCCGTAGAATTTCGACAATTGTATCTAATGAAGGTATGAAATATACAAGATTGCAGGAATTAGAAGAATCTCTTTTGTCACGAAATTACCCCAAACAATTAATTAAAGATGGAATAAAAAAAGCTACAAGACTTTCAAGAGATACACTTTTAAAGGTAAATAACAAAACTGAGAAAGAAAGCATTCCTTTCGTCTCGACACACAATCCAACTAATACTGAAATGTTCCCGATTTTGAAAAATAATTTCCATATACTACAATCAGACGAAACCATGAATAATATAATTTCCAAAACAAACATTATTAAAAGCAAAAGACAACTACCAAATTTAAAAAGAATTCTAACAAGGGGAAAATTCACAGACACAAAACAATTTTCATACAAAGTAACACGATGTGGTAGGCCAAACTGCAGCTTGTGCCAACACATCATCGAAAATAATTCATACAATTTTAATGGTAAGATATTTAAAGTAAATGCCAATATGTCCTGTGATGTAAGAAACGTCTTATATGTCATAACATGCAATGGATGTAACGAATATTATATAGGCCAGACAGGCGACAAATTAAGAACAAGAAGAACAATACATGCCCAGCAAATAAGGGACCCATCCACCCGACAGATACCTTTAAGTGCACATTTAGACATATGTTGTAAAGAAATTCCCAAGTTTCAAATGTTCCCGTTCTTTAAAATGAATTCAGAAAATATTTCGGTCAGGTTAGCAAAAGAAAAATATTTTATAAACTGTTTCCAACCTAAATTAAATGCATAAAATTGATCAAAAAAACTTCAATGACGTTCCACTAAAATGACGTTATGACGTCACGTTTATGACGTCACATTTATGACGTAGCGTTACCATTGACGCCACGTCATAGCAACACATATATTTCAATCACTGATGAGCCGAGAGGCGAAACGCGTATGGTAATAAAAAAGAAAAAATAGAAGGTGTGTTTAGTCATTTTTACCTTTACAATTATATATACTTTTGCCGGTCCGGCATTTGCCGGAATATTTTACATTTTCCGTCTATATATATATATATATATATATCGGAAAAAGACGTTATGAAAAATCAGCCGCCGCGGCCGGGAATCGAACCACGGGTCTCTGGATTGCCGGTCCAGCATGCTAACCACTACACCACAGCGGCCAGCTGACTTCTCATGACGTTAATGACGCTATATACGCAACGCCGTTGTTAATAGTCCCCAAGATGGCTGGCCGCTGTGGTGTAGTGGTTAGCATGCTGGACCGGCAATCCAGAGACCCGTGGTTCGATTCCCGGCCGCGGCGGCTGATTTTTCATAACGTCTTTTTCCGATATTTATTTCCAGCATCGAGTTCCTTCTTCATTTATATATATATATATATATATATATATATATATATATAAAACTATTTTGCTCCTTAGGGAGACCATCCTTTTTTTTCCTCCTTAGGGAGACATTTTGTATATCCTATATTTTTCGACTTATCATCATTTAGAATCACTTTTCTTAGACACCTAATGTCTATTTATATGATTCTAAAGTCCTTTAACCCCTATTTCTTTAAACCAAAAAATATATAAAAATTTTGGTCTCCTTAATATTTTGTTAGTACGAAATAAGGATTAAGTAGACCGTTGTATATATATATAAGTATAATACCACTCTTAGGGAGACCAGTCCTTTTTTTACAGCATTATGTAGACCACTGTATATATTTTTATTTGGAAGGTAAATATGCATTAATTTTATACTAAAAGGGTGTTGCTTATGTGCTTTGGGCAATTGAGGTCAAAGGTCAAGGCCCCAGTCGCCCAAAAGTACGAAATAAGGATTTTAAAGCATTATGTAGACCACTGTATATATTTTTTTTGGAAGATGCATTAATTTTATACTAAAGGGGTGTTGCTTATGTGCTTTGGGCAATTGAGGTCAAAGGTCAAGGCCACAGTCGCCTAAAAGTATGACATAAGGATTAAGTAGACCATTGTATATATATATAAGTATAATACCATGCTTAGGGAGACCAGTCCTTTTTTTAAAGCATTATGTAGACCATTGTATATATTTTAATTTGGAAGGTAAATATGCATTAATTTTATACTAAAGGGATGTTGCTTATGTGCTTTGGGCAATTGAGGTCAAGGGTCAAGGCCACAGTCGTTAAAGTATGACATAAGGATTAAGTAGACCATTGTATATATATATAAGTATAATACCACTCTTAGGGAGACCAGTCCTTTTTATAAAGCATTATGTAGACCACTGTATATATTTTTATTTGGAAGATGCATTAATTTTATACTAAAGGGGTGTTGCTTATGTGCTTTGGGCAATTGAGGTCAAAGGTCAAGGCCACAGTCGCCTAAAAATATAACATAAGGATTAAGTAGACCATTGTGTATATATATATAAGTATAATACCACTCTTAGGGAGACCAGCCCTTTTTTTAAAGCATTATGTAGACCACTGTTTATATTTTATTTGGAAAGTAAACATGCATTTTGTATTAAAGGGGTGTTGCTTATGTGCTTTGGGCCGGCACTTATGTCATAGTAACTGCTGATTCATGTCCCTTGGTACCCATGGCCCGGGCAGAGTCGCCGGTGCCGTGTTGTATTCCGATTTCAGTTGGGGGCTCCCTTGCTGAGTGGTTATAGACTGTGACCAAGTTCACTTGCCTTGGTCTGGTGCCAGCAAATATCAGAGGCCCTATGCAACAATTGCGCCAAATGCCTCAAATTCATAAAATAAAAAATCCAGAATCGCAGGCGATTGGAATACCATCGCCGAGTTTTATTTTACTAACTATGACCTATACACAGTCACCTAAAAGTAGTATGTGATACTGTGCCATCCCAAGATGTACTCATTCACCAAATTTGCTATTCTTAGCTGATAAGGTACAGAAGATATGCTTCGGCCAAGTGTTTTTTACAATTGAGGTCAAAGGTCAAGGCAACAGTGGCCTAAAATTAGTATTTGACACTCCGCCATCCAAAGATGTATACACATATTAAATTTGCTATCCCTAGCTGATAAGGTACAGAAGACACTTACCAGATAAACTTTAAAAAAATAAGGCCAAAGGTCAAGGTCACAGTGAATAAAAGTAGTAAGTGACCGCCATCTCAAAATGGTATCACACACCAAAATTGCTATTCCTAGCTGATAAGGTACAGAAGATTATGCTCCGATCAAGCATTTTCTAAAATTGAGATCAAAGGTCAAGGTAATCTAAAAGTAGTATGTGACACTCCCCCATTCAAAAATGTACTCACATACCAAATTTGCTACTGCTTGCTGATAAGGTACAGAAGATATGCTTAGAACAAGCTTTTTTTTAAAAATTGAGATCAAAGGTCAAGGTCACAATGACCTTAAAGAGGTTTGCGACACCCGGTATGCAACAACCCCCATCCCAAAATGTTTTCACACACCAAATTTTCTATTCCTAGCTGATAAAGTACATAAGATATGCTTAAGACAAAATTACAGTTACAATTGAGGTCAAAGGTCAAGGCTAAGGTCATAATGACCTAAAAGTAGTATGTGACCATCTCCTATCCGATGATATACTCACATACCAAATTTTGTGTTACATAGTACTAGCTGATGTGGTAAAGGAAATATATATTCCGGACAAAATGAGTTATGTACATACATACATTTTACAATTGAGGTCAAAGGTCACGGTTACAGTGACCTAAAAGTAGTACAAACACTCTTCCTTCCAAGAAGTACTCACACTACAAATTTGGTGTCCCTAGCTAATGTGTTATACTCTGGATTAAGGCATTATGTACATACACACATACAAACACATGCTCATACAAACATGTACGGGCAGATCCTTATATACCCTCTCGACAAGTTGCAGGAGTGTAACATAATCATTTAAAATTAAAATGACCCCTTATTACCTGACAGTCGACTGTAAAGGGATAAATTTGTCCCATTAAAGGTCTATAGCACCAAACTTGGACAAGTTTACTAGGGGCCATTACTGTAAAGCATCTTTTCATACCCCCAGGACACCTTTCAGGCAATAAACAGAGGACCATGGTCCTTTGTATCCACGAGGTCCCCTGCTATTTATTGTACTGATTTCATGACCCACAGACATAGGACAATGGCACTGACAGATGCACGGACGGACATGATGACTCCAGTATAGTGAGTATACCCCCCAAATTTTGTTTGTTGGGGTATAAATATGGAAAAGGAGAATAACTTTTACAGAAATGATGCAAGAAATATGAACCATGTACAAAACACTTCCACTCATCAAGTTCTTTCCATTAATGAAATATCATTCTCAAAAGATTCGGTAGAACTGAAGTTGAAACACTGCTGCGGCATTTTTCTATAGAACAGTACTCCAATTCCATTTACATGTATATACTGCACACTTTGTGAGTGGGTGGTGATTTCCCACCCATGCAATAACTGATGGAAAACTGTGCAGTTAATTAATGGGGGACATCTAGTTAACCACCCAGTCATGGCAGACATCCAGTTTATCATACATCTGCACAATATTTATGGTTGCAAAACAGCAGAGAATATGTTTTGTAAGCAGTTCAGTTCCAGATCATACGTCAGGTAAATTAGTTGGTGTAAGATAAGGATCCAAATTGTTTTCTCAATAAACAGCTCAATTTTTTCTTTTGCAAAACGTTTCGATCCAGATCAGAAGCTATATAAAATACATGGCATCTGATCAGGCTCCAAACTGTTTGCCACTCATATTAAATGAATGCTTCAAAATGAAAAGTTGCCATTTTCTAATTTTTATTGCATTCAAGCTCATACCAGCTTAACAGTGAAACTTCTTTAAAATGATAACTAAATTATCTTTATTTTAGGATTTAAACAGTAGGCTGCTAAATTCAAGATAAAGCAATATATAAAAAGCTCTCATAGGATGTTTGTATTGCTTTTCTCCTGCATTAAGCTATGTTGTCAAGTAGACTTATTTGATGTCTGGTTTTAATAGGTATCACTGTTTACTACAGGTAAAGGAAGGGAAACAGGAAACTGGAGCGTAAAATATTAGCTTTATTTTTTTAACATCTTAGAACATGGAATACCGTAGTTCATTTTGAGTTGACGAAAATGAAAGTGCTCCCTCAGAAATTTACGGTACCGCCACTTAATGTAATATGGGCAAGCAGGTTCCTAGAGATACTATTGCAAAGCACATTTTGCTTGTTCCCATTATTCTTGGTCTTTAGGCTAGGCATGGTAGCATCTGACCTACAAGTAACCTGTGCAGGCTAGTGATTTTCAGAAACTTTCTTTCGTTTTGGAGAATTATGATCCAGTACACTAGACACAGTTTTACACATGTAGTCTGAACAGTGTTAATATTGTCGCACAGCTGTCCTATCCAATATTTCTTGCTTGTCAATGCCCGAATTAATACAGACCAGTTGCCAATGTTCTTTTACCACTATGGTTTTTAAAGTTCCCTTTCAGGCCACTTTCTTTTACAAATATCTTAAATGAAGTTTGCGAGTTTATTGATTCCAACGGGATGTCTACTGTAGGACTTCAATGTAGTTCCTGGAATTTGCCATCTATAACAGTCACCAGAGTTTCCAAGGACTTCTAGATATTTCTGGAAGAAAGTTGCCAAGCATAGGGTACCTGAAAATACAATATTGAAAAAAAATGTCAGAAATAGCAGAGGTATCGCATGAAGAAGAAAATTATGAAATCGAAACATTGAATCGTCATTTTGACTTTTCCTTGAAATGATTAATTAATGTGGTGTGCCAATTTCAGTGCTGCTGTAACAAACCAGGCCTTAAGCCATTATTTACCCAATTCACTATTATGACGTACGCCATGTAAAACTTGACCTAAAGTGACCTATATTATTACCTGACATGACCCAGATTTTCATTTGGTCTAGATTTAAATACATGTAAGACCAACATTTTGAGCACATTTCGTGAAAATACAATGAGATTTGTAGCATCTAGAATGTTTACAAGATTTTTCTATAACTTTACCTAGTGACCTAGTTTTTGACAGGACATGATCCACATTTAAAACTTTACCTAGATTTTATGTAGGAAAACATTCATACTAGGTTTCAGTTAGATCTAATGAGATTTGTAGCCTCAAGAGGGTTCACACTGTTTTTCTTTGATTTGATCTATATTAACCTAGATTTTGACCCAACATAAACCAAATTCAAACCTGACCTAGATATCAACAAGGCAAACATTTTCAGCAAGTTTAAAAACAAGAGGGCCTGAAGGCCCTGATATCGCTCACCTCTATTACTGAAGCCTGATAGCTTTACCTTTCTGTTTCACTCGTTTTAATCTAAATCCAATCAAACTTGTAGTATAGCATGTAAACAATTTTGGAATACAACCTCATAATTCTAGTAAAGTAGAGTACATCAAGGGCAGATAACTAGAGCCTAAACAATACTGAAATGAAGCTTTTTCTGGCATTTCAAAGTATATCAAGGGCAAATAACTATTGCCACAATGATTAGATTTCAACAATAATTGCACTCCTTTGAGAACTTACAGCTGTATACTTTGTGTGCAAATATAATCAAAATCCATTGAAAACTGTAGTTGCAAGAGTGTAACCCTGTAAGATAATTATGGCATTTTCAGCCATTTAAGGGCATATAACTCTTGATCTATTAGTTTGACTTCAAGCATAATGGCACTTATTACATATCTTATGGTAATATACAATCTGAGCAAGTTTGAAAAAGACTGGAAAAAGATTGTGGCCTCTAGAGGGTAAACACCTTTAAATATGGCATTTTCAGCAATTCAAAGGTAGATAACTCTTGACCTATGCATGTGATTACAACTATAATCAAACTCATTAGAACTCTTGTGGTCATATACAATCTGAGCAAGTTTGAGAAATATTGTTTAACAAGCACCTTAGAGCTGATATCCCCTGCCGCAGCGATTGTCCAGAAGAAAGTGGGAAACTTTAATGTGGGAGGAAGGGGCAAATGGTGATCACCTGTCTTTAAAGATCAACATTCAAAAGCTTTTTACAAAGTTTTATAAAATCCATTCAATTTTGTACATGTTAAAGCCTAAACAATACAAAAAATAAAGCCGTTTGTAGCATTATAAATCTAAGTATGACAGGGGCAGATAACTCTTGATTCAAATTCAACAGTAATTAAACACTTTCAAGAACTTATAATTGTGTGCAAGTATTATTAAAAAAAATTCAGAACTGTAGAATTTACTAGAGTGTAAACACATTTTCAACTCATCAGGGGCAGAGTATTCTTGACTAATTTGCACATTTTCGACAATAATTGAACTCATTCTATAAATAATAGCCATATATGATTTAATTTTTTTTTTTCAAAATCCATTCACATTTGTACACAATAGCATGTAAACAATAAAGCCATGTTGAGCATTACTAAGTACATAAAGGGCAGATAACTCTTGCCACAAAGTATCCTTTTTTGACAATAATTGCAACCCTTATATTTATATACATCGTGTGTAAGTTAAATCAAAATCCATTAAAGACTGTAGTTTCTATATGGTAAAAACTGTTAAATATGTTTTTTTCGACTCATCAAGGGCAGATAACTGTTGACTAGTTTCTCCGTTTTCAAAAATGATAACAATTATTTGAAAACTAATAGCCATACATAGTTTAAGAATTTTTTTATCAAAATCCATGCATATTTATAGATACTAGGATGTAAACAATATTAAAATAAAGCATTTTCTAGCATTTCTAAGTACATCAAGGGCAGATAACTCTTGCCAGAAGTATCCTTTTCTGACAATAATAGCACACCTTCAAGAACTTTTACTTATAGACATTGTGTGCAAGTATCATTTAAATCCATTCATAATTGTAGTTGCCAGAGAGTAAAAACAGTTAAATATGGCCTTTTTTACTTATCAAGGGCAGATAACTCATGACTGATTTCTCCGTTTTCAACAATAATCAAATTCATTTGAAACCTAATAGCCATACATAATTCAAGAAAGTTTTTTTCAAAATCCATGCATATTTATAGGCTCTAGTATGTAAAAAATATCAAAATAAAGCATTTTCTAGCATTTCTAAGTACTTCAAGGGCAGATCACTCTTGTCACAAGTATCCTTTTTTTACAATAATTGCACACCTGCAAGAACTTGTACTAATAGACATTGTGTGCAAGTATAAACAAAATATGTTGAATACTGTAGTTGCTAGAGTGTAAAAACTGTTAAATATGGCATTTTAACACAAAAAGGGCAGATAACTCATAAATTCATTAAATTTTCTAAAAAAAAATTGATTTCCCACGGTGCTCCTTTGATGACAAATAAGTATACCAAGTTTCATCCAAATCTGTTTATCGGTTTCGGAGATACCGTTGCGGACGGAAAATGTGACGGACGGACGGTTTTAACACAAAAAGGGCAGATAACTCATAAATTCATTAAATTTTCTAAAAAAAAATTGATTTCCTACTGTGCTCATATGATGACAAATAAGTATACCAAGTTTCATCCAAATCTGTTTATCGGTTTCGGAGATACAGTTGCGGACGGAAAACGTGACGCACGCACGCACGCACGGACAGCCGGACGGACAGACCTAAAACAGTATCCCTCTGCCTTTCGGCAGGGGATAAAAATTGTGGCCTCTAGAGTGTAAACACCCTTAAATAAGGCATTTTCAGCAATTCAAAGGTAGATAACTCTCGACCTATTAGTCTGATTTCAACCATAATCAATCCTATAGTCATATTGAATCTGAGTAAGTTTGAGATACAGTCAAACCTCGATGTATCGAACTTCAAGGGACTGTGAAAAAAACTTCGAAACATCGGGGCTTCGAATCATAAATGGGTTGTGATTTGAGTATTGAATTTCAATGCATATCAGATCTATAAGAACTATCGTTGCCGGTCGTCTATGTGTATTTTGGCATATTGAAATAAAACATAAATCCGACGTGTTCTTTATCATTTATAAAAACAACGGCATAAATAACAAAATACAATACATGTGTACAAAGGTAGAAAAATATACGCATTAAAACATAGAAAAAGAAACTACATGTATCTTACTTTCAACTTAGATGCTGTCAATTACACCAAGATGCGAAACTACGGCGGAAATGCCGAAAATCGTACTACAGTGTAACTGTCAATCAATTTAGCTTCTAAATTGAAATAAACATTTGATTAAATAATAATGAGTTTAAAGATTAATTTTCGACTTTGAGGATGTCAAGATTGCAGGTGCGTGAATACGAACATACAGTAATATCGTTATCGATCTCGTAGCAGAGTTGTCGTTCGTTGTGAGATGGGTCTGCCCAGCTATCCCCACGGATTGGTTACCGGGTATTTCACCGGACAGACCATGATCAGAGCGCATCTGCCATGTTGTGGCTCTGATAATAGAACGCCGACCACTGGTTTATCAGCATTATTAAACTTCTCACAAAGTTTGGCTTGTTTCGTTAATTGTCGGTCCAAAACAGCCCTTGCGGTTTATTTACTCATTTGGATTTTTAAATATGGCGGCGTTGTCAATATCATTAGCGAAAACTGTGAAACAATTAAATGACAAACTTACCCAATTATTACTGATAACACAGATTCGAGATTGTGCATGCAGAATTAAAAGAGCACCCCAGCGTGTTTACACGCGAAGGTGTGAACAATTAGCGTCAGTCTAGCGAGTCATGTAATCCGTTGATCCACGTTAGTTGACAGGTAATTGATGTTCGATACATTTGTGGTATTTTATGTTGGATTTATATGAAAAGGACTGGAAAAAAACTTCGACACAACGGGTAGATTGGATAAAAATTGTGGCCTCTAGAGTGTAAACACTGTTAAATATGGCATTTTCAGCAATTCAAAGGTAGATAATTCTTGACCAATTGGTTGGATTTCAACTATAATCGAACTCATCTGAACTCTTATGGTAGTATACAATCTGAGCAAGTTTTAGAAAGATTTGATAAAAATTGTGGCCTCTAGAGTGTAAACATTGATAAATATAGCATTTTCAGCAATTCAAAGGTAGATAACACTTGATCTATTAGTCAGATTTCAACCATAATCGAACTCATCCGAACTCTTATGTTAATATACAATCTGAGCAAGTTTTAGAAATATTGGATAAAAAGTTTGGGCTCTAGAGTGTAAACATTGTTAAATATAGCATTTTCAGCAATTCAAAGGTAGATAACTCTTGACCTAATGGTCAGATTTCAACCATAATCAAACTCATCCAAACTCTTATGGTAATATACAATCTGAGCAAGTTACAGAAAATTTGGATTAAAATTGTGGCCTTCAGAGAATAAACACTAAAATTGTTGACGACGGACATTCAAGGATTGCAAAAGCTCACCCTGAGCTAGCTCAGGTGAGCTAAAAATCCAATGAGATTTGTAGCATCAAGACTGTTAAAATTGGACTTAGTGACCTAGTTTTTGACCTGACATAGCCCATATTCATGACTTGGATATCAAACTTTTTGGCCATGATGCATTAACACATTTAACCCTAGCGACGATTATACTCAAACTGTGTACCTGTGAGGATTACTTTTGTCCCATGCAAACAGTGTAGACCCTGACCAGAGGGCTCCTTAAGGAGCCCTTGGATCAAGGTCTACACTTTTTGTCAGTTTGAAATATATGGTTAAAATCCCCACTAATAAGACATTAATGTTCTATATATATATTGAAATTGGAATTGTCCATTAAAGACATCTCCTGACGACCTTTCGATCATAACGCCTTGCCAGACAATTTCCTTGCAAAAAGCATTAATCTTATGGACATGTGGGTAGCAAAGAACCATTGAAGCTTCTCGTGTAAGACCTAACCTTTATATTCGATAGTTTGATAAGAAATAACCATTTAAAATCACTAAAGCACGAGTATAATCTGGGCCTCACCAGGTAAATTGTGATTGGTATAGCATGCGATGCATGCTTTGACAGTTAAAATTCACACCTATCGAGACAATGGGGAGGTAGTCCATCAATGGACTGAAGAAGTCTTTAAAAGTTTCATGAGTGAATGAGTTAAAATGCATGATTTGACCTAGTGACCTAGTTTTTGACCTAACATGGCTCACATTCACACTTGACCTAGATATTAATGAGGCAAACATTTTGACCAAGTCTTATGATGATATAATAAGATTTGTAGCCTCTAGTGTGTATGATTTGACCTAGTGACCTAGTTTTTGACTCAACATGATCACATTCAAATTTGCGAAGATGACATGAAGACAAACATTTTCAATCAGTTTTTATGAAGATTGGGTGAATATGTAGCCGCTAGAGTGTTAACGAAACCAATAAACAGACAGACAGACAATGGATATCCATTGATCCTGATACCAATAGCTCACCATGATACTCAGTATAAATAGATAGAGAGAGAAAAAGAGAGAGAGAGAAAGGTACCCTTAAGATGTATTCTCACACATTAAGTTTGTCATTCCTATCAGAAATAATGTAGGGGATATGCTCCAGACACATACCGATGAACTGACTGTTTGATTAGTATTTGACATTACAACTTGCTTTGGGGCATAAAATATGTAGCAAGCAAAATCTTAATTTCAGCTGGGGTAGAGGGGGTAATAATACCTTTGTTTGAACTCCAATGTGACAGCTGCCTTGTCTGGGTACTGTATATTGAATTCATGAACAGCAAGGAAACATACAGGATTTGAATATCCACTATCAGAGCAACGTCTCTAGCAGCAGGATGGGTTTCTCTGCTGGAAATAAACAATAATACACTATTTTCCACATAACTAATTCCTTTCCATTATTTCAACTGTAAAGATAGTTTGTGAATATTTTCTGCTAGCATAGATATAGTCAACTGAAAACATCAGAATGTTGGGTAATTAAGCAGAAGCAAAAAATTATTATAAATTATGCCAAGGGGCAGGAATGTGATATTTAAGCAGTGTCTAACTGTTATAGCAGCCTGATGCAGGGCAAAAGTGGTGCAGATGGTTAAGGCGTCTTCTACGCTGTATTTTTTTGCCCGGCATTAAGCATACCTATAGCTAAAATCACTGTGTCTCTTTTGGTGGTCGCTTGACCCGGTTCTAATTGCATTTCTCCTTTTTTGTTACAGTGATGTACATATAATTTCTGTTTTTTGTTTTGTGTGTTTTTGTTCTCTTGAACGAACCAATATTAGACCTGTAAATATACTTTGCAAACAGTGCAGAGTCTGATATTGAAAGGAAACAGAATGATGACAGAATGACAGAAAGACTTAGAGGTAACACTATATGCCCCACCCATCACTACAGTCTTAAGTTTAATTTTTCCTGATACGGTAGGGGCTACATGTACATTGGCCAGGAGGTAGTAGTTCAAGTTAAAATAACTCAGCTTTGGTAAGTACTACACAAGGCTTAAGTAGATCATTATATATACAATAAGGATAAAACCACCTTAAGGTAGACCCATCCTTTTTCTACAATTTTATGTTGACCACTGTATATATATATATATGTATAATGAAAATTCTAATTAATTTTACTACAAGGATTTCCTCCACTTATAATTAACTGCACTTTAAAGTAGAATTAGAGCTCAGTTGTCACAACAAACTAGCTGAAAGGATTACTGAAAATGTCAATCATCCATTGCCAACTGTAACAAAAAACAAGCCAGGAGGAAAATTGAAAATGTCAATCATCCAATGCCTATTGCAAGATCAAGAACTATTTGGAAACATTATTCCCCTGCTGTGACCATGACCTCTAAATGACCTTGAAATAACCTTTAGCTCAAGGGCTTCTAGAGTGGAGTACACATGTGAAATATAAAGTATATGCTACATGTAACTCCAAAGCTATGACCAAGGTTAAATTTGGCCTATTTGACCACTAAAAGACATTGACCTTTGTCTGACATGACTCAGGCTGTACTGAACTCAAGTGATTCTAAAGCTGAATACACACCATGGCAAATATGAAATCTATGGCATACATACTTTTAAAGTTATGGCCAAGGTTTAATTTAGCCTTTTGAACTCTAAATGACAGAACTTTGTCGAACATTGTGGTTTCATCCAGTGCGACCATGGTTTTTTCATACCTCCATGAATAAAATAAATATTCAAATTATTCCTTAAACGAAAGATGTTGAAATTCAACCAGCTGAGTACAGGTATGGGCATTTCTTAACTTTCAAGGCAAGAAATAAACTGAAATAACCGTAGATATAATTCTCTTAACACCAAGTGAGCCTACAAACCAGCTTAGTAAACAACTTAAAAAGGCATTGCTGGTTTTTCTCTGTGTCCAGCTAGTTAAAGGTTGATGGCATTCCTCATATCAGTACAGTAGAACTACAAAACCAGCTCAAAGATTACCCTATTTGAAATACTAAAGTGCATGGAATGGGATTCATATGGCGATAAAAGGGCTTTGTGATCTACAGCTATTGACTTTAATGTCTCGGTTACAAAGGCACTTTGAACTTTTCGAAGCCTAATTATTGTATCTTATTTTTCTCCAAGTGAGCTTCTTTACTCCATATACCAAATATGAGCTTTTACTAATTCATACCTTATTCAAGCCCCTTTCTCTTTCTGGTTTGACGGCTACCATCAGAACAATTGTCAGCGAGATTAACTGAAATAGGGAGATAACTACCATAAACAAGAGGGCCTGAAGGCCCTGATATCGCTCACCAGTTGTACTGAAGCCTGATAGCTTTACCTTTCTGTTTCACCTGTTTTAATCTAAATCCATTCAAATTTGTAGTATAGCATGTAAACAATTTTGGAATACAACCTCATAATTCTAGTATAGTAGAGTACATCAAGGGCAGATAACTAGAGCCTAACCAAGGTCACAGATTTTTAAAGTTTTCACTATATAGCCATATAAGGAAAATCTGCCCCACCCACTGGCGGCCATGTTTTTAAGATAGGAACATTATTTTAAAAAATCTTATAGAGGGTCACCAATGGCACATTTGGGTAAAATTATTTTCAATTCGGACCAGTAGTTTTGGACAAGAAGATTTTTAAAGTTTTTTCAATTGGTTGCCATGGCAACCACAATTTCTATTGGATGACCTATATTTCAAGAAATCTGAGAAAGTCCCCTACAAGGAACAATCCTATGAAGTTTTAATGAAATTGACCCAGTAGTTTCCAAGAAGAAGATCTTTAAAGAAAAAGTTGATGACACACGACAGACGACGACGGACACAGGGCGATCACAATAGCTCACCTTGGCACTTCATGCCAGGTGAGCTAAAAACAACAACAAATTTAATAAAGTTGTCGAGTGAGTATGTTCTGTGTTTATTAGTTCAGTTTAAAACCATCATCAGTCCGGAACTTTCTTTTAACTTGGCAACAAGGTTAAGCTGATTTAACTGACGGCAGATTTATCGCTTCACCAAGCATTCTCTTAATTTAACAGGCTACTTTAATTGAAAGCTAACCACTTTTGAGCTCATGTATAAAAGTAATACAGTTTAACTTGAAATTTACCTAGCAGCTACCATTTTAGATTTTTGTAAATTTTAGTGGTTTGTCGTGCAACATAACTTGTTAAACTTGTAACTAAAATTGAATATTCAACTAGCAACTTAGGCCCTATTTGCAACTAGAACATTGTGATAACTTTGTAAACAGTACTCTACATCTAATCAGGAATTCAGCATCGAATTTTATACATGTTTTCAAACATTCAGATTGTAATACATTTGTAGAAGAAAATATAACTTGTACAGATGAAGTGGATGAAAAGTAAACAAGAGCCCCATGGGGCATATTTCGCTCACCTGAGAATAGCTGAAAAAATGGAGATAATGATTTATGTCCAGGACTGACCTAGATATGCAACAGACCGGAACACTTTGAACAAAATATGTAAAGTATACTTAAAAGTGTCACCATACCGAATATAAAAGCTCTGGTCATATTAGTGTCAGAGAAGAAGACGTTTGAAAAGTTCACTCTATGTTAAACTGTGACCCCCGGGCGGGGCCAATTTTGACCCCAGGGGCATAATTTGAACAAACTTGATAGAGGACCTGTAGGCGATGCTATGTGCCAAATATCTAAGCTCTGGCCTTTGTAGTTTCAGACAAGAAGATTTTTTAAGTTTTCAATGAAAAAAATCTATTTTTAGCTCCTGTGACCTAGTTATGCAATCGACCAAAACTGTTTGAACAGTTTTGGTATAGGACATCTAGAAGTGTCACCATGCCAAATATCAAAGCTCTGGCCACATTAGTTTCAGAGAAGAAGACGTTTGAAAATTTCACTATATAACTTCATGTAAATCTGTGACCCCCGGGGCGGGGCCAATTTTGACCCCAGGGGCATAATTTGAACAAACTTGATAGAGGACCTGTGGATGATGCTATGTGCCAAATATCTAAGCTCTGGCCCTTGCAGTTTTTGACAAGAAGATTTTTTAAGATTTCCTTATTTTTTCACTTTGGTTGCCATGGCAACCAGAGTCAGAGTTCTGCATTGTTTTTAATTCTTTGAACAAATTTGAAAGAGCTTGACCCAAGGAACATTTCTGTAAAGTTTGGTTGAATTCTGTCAAGCGGTATAGGAGGAGATGTCATTTGAAGCAATTGTTAACGACGACGGACGACTAACGACGGACGACTAACGACGCCGGACACAGGGCCATCCAAATAGCTCACCTTGAGCCTTTGGCTCAGGTGAGCTAAAAACAAAGTGCTTGATACAGGCTCAATCAATATGACTTTCCATTATCCCTTTAAATATGAAAGCTTGAAATGTAATATAGTCTGCACAGTACTTACACATTTGAATCTCTTGGTGACTCCTTTGCTTGAAACCCAACATTCGAGTCTCCTGGTCACTCCTGTGCTTGCAAACCCACATTTGAGCCTCCTGGTGATTGGTGAATCCTCAGTCTGGTTGTGACTGATCAAGTTGTGAGGGGACTGTAAAAAATTAAATAACATTTAAAGCCAGAATTTCGCCCAAATTTATGTTTAAATCGCACAATTTCTTATATAAGAACATTTTCTATGTATTAAAACTGAGCGAAATCCGTTGTCAGGTGCTTGAAACATCCCCCCCTTTCTTTAAGAACCATACATAAATGTGCCGATTTCTTATCGAGATGGTTGGAAAAATAAGCTTTTGTTTACATATAACAAATCTTCGTGTCGGCTTCCGAGAGTTTCGGCAAGGTCGAATAAGTCTCACGAGATCGGTCCGATTTTCCTGACTTGTCTGGGTTATTTTTAGAACAGACTAGTTCATAACCATTAGAGGTAACGGTGGAGAAAACGTTATTCTTTCCCGTTTAAACGCAAACGAAACGAAAACGCATCGCAATAATACGCATAAATGGACAACCTTTAGACAATTCTGACCATTCATGTTAGTCTGAGCGGCAAACAGTTTGGTGCCTGATAAGACGCCGGGTTACCCGACGTCTGATCTGCTCCAAACTGTTTGCAATTGAAATCATGGTTTTAGCGTTAATGCGTTTATTGAGAAAAATTAATATTTTCTCCACTGTAAGCAATGTAACATCACCTTCATCATCGTACACTTTCCTACTTGAGATAAGTATATGGTTCCCATGCAGCAAGAGACTGCTGCACTAACTTTACTGATATTTTATTCTCTCCCAATAAACGCATTTGTATACAAAACTATTATTTCCATTGCAAACAGATTGGAGCCAGGTCAGACGCCGGGTAACCAGGCGTTTGATCAGGCTCCAACCTATTTTCAACTCAGATTAAAAAATAATAGTTAAAACTTCTAAAAGTAAATTTCCACAGTTACGTGCATTGCGTTTGCGTTTAAACGGAATAGAAAAATGTATTCTCTACTGTATACTGCGCACAATAAATAAAGCTATCAATGTTTCTTGCTGGATGTAGGGATAACTCATCCCTTTTAAAGTTTTAGAATGTTCCAATCTAAAAATAACTATGTCAAGTCAGAAGAAAACACTAATAATGAGCTATGAAAACATCTTTACCGGGCGCAAGCCGAATGAACTCGGAAAATCTCCGTCGTTGATCGGATGTCAACAAACCGATTTAAAAGTCGACTTTTTTCCACCAAATTCATGTGTTTGTCAGATTTATTGCCTCCATAATCATCGCGGATTACTTCTTTTTATATGTTTAGATAACGTATCTGCCTGAATACTCAAGTTTAAAAAATGCGCTATTTTGGCTTACATACTGCCTTTAAGGAGGTTCAAGAGACAAAAACATTAAATGAAAGATCCATGCGACCCTAAAGCGCTCACCTCGTTACCGTTTAACTTACAAACTTGACCTTGCGTAACTCTTTGATTTCTCCCTGTTTGCGTATCTTTATGATAAAGCGATTTATTAACATTTGCGCAGCTACGTTCTTACATAAATTCAAGCATAGCTTTTTATGCAAACCAATAGTTGTTGTAAACTAAGCGTAAATAGTAAACCTAACCTACAAAGACTCTTTTTTTGGTTTGTAAAGCAGCTTGCGGTCACTGTTTTGCAACGATGAGAGTGATTAGGCGAAACTTTATCCATTTGATAATAATTTTGATATATAAATATTGATATTCATAATAAATTTATTTTGATTACCCTCTATTTTTGTGTATTATCAATTAAAGTGTTATGGCTCTGGAACCCTGCTTTATTATTACAGATTTCAACCACTTTTTTCTTATTGAGCTTTTAACATTCTTAACTTTGTTCATCCTCTAACCCTTATCTTTTTTCCTGATCGAGAGATTGAGAGAGAGAGAGATAGAGACAGAGATAGATAAGACATCGAACAAAGTGTAAATGCTATTTCTCGAGAGGGCGGGACTTGTTGATAAAGATTGCAGTTAGGAGGCAGGGCATATGAATTTTTCGTTCGGGAATTGGCAAAATGTACATAATACTAAGAAAGCCAGATCTCGACATGTTCAATGAATTTATCCATCCTGGAAATATTAAATGGTAAAGTCCAGTTCTCAATTTAGTTCAGTACATATTTTACTTTTTATGGTTGTTTTCATCAATACATTGCAAAGTGACAAACACTGTAGATCCCGATCATAGGTTTCCTTTAGGAACCCCCTGATCTGGGTCCACACTGCATGCATTCAATTTTCACAGGTATACATTATATTTACATTATTTTAACAACGAGTTTACTCGTTGCTAGAGTTTAATGTGTAAACTGTATTTATAAGAAATACATGTACATATAAAAAGAAATTTTAAGACACGTTTACTTAAGTATTACATTTAAACTATTGGTATAGACCGATTTTATTGACCTGTCAGGGCGGAGTTTCGATGCGGACCATTGCGTTTCAACTTTGGGGGCGACAGGTCACTCTTTTATTATCGGAATTTACCGTTGACGTCTGCCGTTTTTTCTCAACATTACATATAAGTGGACATTTTGACAAAAGGAATATAATGAAATATGTGAACAGTCGTTATGCATACAACTTATGCGAGTTGACCCTTAGAATGCACCTGGTAGTGCGTGAAATCAATGTGGTGTAAATGATAGAATAAGTAGCAAACCGACTGGATCCATGTAAGACGCCGAGTTCCTCTGTCGCTGGTCTGGATCTAATCTGTCTGCATATCAAAACAGTCGTGATTCTTCGAGTCTGCATTAATTCTAGTAAAAAGAGGTTTACATATGAATCAAGCAAGCATGATTTAAATATGAGAATGGTTTTTTAATTCAATAATTATACATGTGTTAACACATTTAACCCTCGTGTCTACTAAAGGGGACTGAGTCTGCATGGTGTGATCACTCTCCAGAATCGTCTCTTCGAGACGATTCTAATGAGTAATGACACCACAGTATCCGGCGCATACACATGGTGTCTGCTTTAGAGGACAGTTTAGAACATATGGCTATTGCGTGTATAAATAGCGATATGAATGTAGAACATCCAAACAGTTAGGATCCTGATCAGACGACAATTTTTCTCCGCATCCGTGTATTATCCAGGCTGCCTGTAACTTTTATTTCTTCCGGGGTATCTAACGCAGTGAAGGGGTTAACTATTATATACATGCTAAAACATTTATACAGGGAGGTTACACGGGACACTATATGTAACATATTATATTTGAGATAATATATATCTTTTCCACGCCCATAATGTATAAAACCATTTTGACAGGTCGGAAGACTTTTCTGAAACCGTATAGTCGTATACCGCCAATCACACTTTACTTTAAAGACAATGTATATATATTTCTGCTTTATGCAAGACAAAAGTAATGCTAAAACTCTATGTTACATGTGTCACTGAGCATTAAGCAATACATATTTAATCGGCACATGCCTGTATCACGGTGAATAAACGTACACAGGATATAGACACTGAAGTGATTAGGAATTGAAAGCGAAAGTAGCGAGGTGAGTACTTTTATTACGTTTATCTCTAACATCGTCTTACAAATAAAGTAAACATGAATTACAAGATAGTCTGTAGACATATGTGACCACACTGATGCCAGGAATATAAATAAATTCACCTGGAAGACTGAATAAAAAGGCTTTAATCACTGGCCATAATCGCATCTTCGTCAACATTTGTCATTATTTTCGCTGTTTATACACGTTATACAAAAAAGTGAATCGACAGATCTGTTTATTTTTCATTTAAATGTAACTATGCAAAAGCTGCTTAAAAATCAATCCATAATAGCTAAGATATACCATGTCAAACCGACCGCCAAATGTACTGGGGATAGTGTCCAACGGTTATTTATTGTACTGGGTATAGTGGAAGGCCGTACTGGGGATAGCCTCACGAAAACTTATTGTTTTGTGTCGTAAAAGGTATTATGGTACATTGCGTTTGATTTTTATGGCAAACTACATGCTGTTACGTTTCCAGCATACGAAATAATGGATAATCTTCATTTTTCTAGAAAGTTAAGTCCAAAGCCACTAAATTTATGACATATCATTTTCCCTTCTTACACCTTTATGCAATAGTTTGTAGTGAAATACATGCCGAATGTATTTAACAGAGTAAACTATAAATTATCAAAGCATTCTTGAAAGAATCCCTGCTATATTTGGACTTGGCTATTTTGTAGTTACTCATATACCAACAATGCGCAACCCTTCACACAACGCTGGTTTTCAAGGTAAAAACATACAACGTGTTCATCTATATATGTATGAGCCAAAATTAGACTTTAACTTTGCGACCAGTGCATATCCGGAGCAGCCTGCTCAGGATCTGCCCCGTTCTCCTTTAAGTTTCTAGATTTCCAGGGTTTTCCCTTGAATTTTGTAAATGAGAGTCCTAAGGACCCTCAAACCTTTCACTTTAAGAGTCCCTCAGCATATTTGGGGGTTCCAAATTAATTTAATTTGTAAATGCATTACAATCTTGACAAATAAATTGCAAAACCTTTGTAAACTGTTTAACAGTGCAAATTTATGATTAATCTCTGATGGTATATGAAGCATACCCCTCATCACTCATCAGTATCTACATATCTGAGAATTTGCGGGTTTGGAGTAAAATGTGGTCAAAGATTTGAGGGTCCTGGGGACTCTTGGGGTTGAACAAATGGGAGTCCCAGGTGACAGAATTGCGTCCCAGATGCAGGAAACCTGCGTCCGGGAAAACCCTGATGTCGTCATACTACTTCTATTTCAATAAAAACAGCCATTATTAAGCATTGACAATGCACAGTTTTCTTAGTACTTGCACTTGCCGAAAGGATTACAAGGAGTGTTGCCAACGATTTTCTTCTCTGAGACCGGTTTCATTGAACATTGTTGTCAATTAATCTTTGGTTGATGCTGCTTCAATGTATGTATGTGGGAGGGGGGGGGGTTGTATCTGTCTATCTGTATTGCTAGCACATAAGGCTCTGCAATATTTTACAAAACAATGTTGTTGCCTATATATGCGATAAAACCAAAAATCTTTTCTAAACTAATGGTCCATTTGCATCAAAATTTACTGTCAGTTATCCTTGGGTAATTTCTTCGTCTATTTTCATAACAAGTCTGATTAGGCTCCACACTGTTTTAAATAGAGATACTTTTGAGATAAAAATTAAGATCTTCAAGCTCCGAAACTACGACTCGAGTAGAAGCATATACCGTATACTGCGTATAGCTGGTATTTTCTACGGGTAGAAATTTCTGTCATTCTGCGGTTTATTCATCGGATAGCTGAAAAAAATTCGGCAAAATAAAATTACCATACTATTTATCACGTACAATAATTGATAATCCTTCAGTACGCTAAGACACCATTATAATAACAACAGATAATACCCACTCGGCAACTAAGACCATTAAATATGTGTTTGGTTTTTAGTTTTTATCAAAATTCCTTATATTAGACACTGGAAACGTACTAGATCTAACAAATCGTGTTTAAAATTTACCGATATCTACAACGACAAAGTAAATTTTGAGCGAATGAGTACAAGGTACTCCGAGTACAACAAAAGCGGGTATGTATAATTATAGGTAATAACAGTCCAAGCTGTTTGCTATGATAATGATTTATGTCCAGGAAGTGTCATTTTTTACCCGAGGGGCATAATTAAATTTGAATAATCTTGATAGAGGACTTGTAGATGATGCTATGTGCCAAATATCTAAGATCAGGGTACTAGGGTTTTAAACAAGAAGATTTTTTTAAGTTTCCATTGAAAAAAATCTATTTTTAGCTCATGTGACCTATATATGCAACAGACTGGAACCATTTGAACAAAATAGGTAAAGGACTTGTAGAAGTGTCACCTTGTCGAATATCAAAGCTGAGGCAAATGCTATGTTAGTTTTAGAGGAGAAGACGTTTGAAAAGTTCACTGTATAACTCTATGTAAAACTTTGACCCCCGGGCCGGGCCAATTTTGCCCCCAGGGGCATAATTTGAACAAACTTGATAGAGGATCTGTTGATGATGATATGTGCTAAATATCTAAGATCTGGCCCTTATAGTTTTTTACATGAAGACTTTTTAAGTTTTTATAGAAAAAAGTTATTTTTAGTTTATAAGTGTGACCTAGATATGCAACAGACCGGAACCATTTGAACAAATAAGTAAAGGATTTTCAGAAGTGTGACCATACCGAATATCAAAGCTCTGGCCATATTAGTGTCAGAGAAGAAGAGGTTTGAAATGTTCACTATGTAACTCGATGTAAAACTGTGACCCTGGGGCGGGGCCAATTTTGACCCCAGGGGCAAAATTTGAACAAACTTGATAGAGGACCTGTAGAAGATGCTATGTGCAAAATATATAAGCTCTGGCCCTTGTAGTTTTTGACAAGAAGATTTTTTATGTTTTCATTGAAAACAATCTATTTTTAGCTCCTGCAACCTAGATATGAACCAACAAGAACCATTTGAACAATATTCGTATAGGACATCTAGAAGTGTCACCATGCCAAATATCAAAGCTCTGGCCATATTAGTTTCAGAGAAGAAGACGTTTGAAAATTTCACTACATAACTCTAATGTAAAACTTTTACCCCCGGGGCGGGGTCAATTTTGACCCCAGGGCCATAATTTGAACAAACTTGATAGAGGATCTGTTGATGATGATATGTGCCAAATATCTAAGCATGGCCCTAGCAGTTTCAGACAAGAATAATTTTTAAGATTTCCTTATTTTTTCACTTTGGTTGCCATGGTAACCAAAGTTCTACATTGTTTTTAGTTCTTTGAAAAATATTCAAAAAGCTTGACCCAAGGAACATTACTGTAAAGTTTGGTTGAAATCTGTCAAGAGGTATAGGAGATGGTGTCATTTAAAGCAATTGTTAACGTCGACGGACGACGCACGACGGAAACAGGGCAATCCCAATAGCTCACCTTGAGCCCTTGACTCAGGTGAGCTAACAATGCCTTACTTTTTGAGATATTTGATGCCCAACAAAATCCGTCGGGGTTTAATAAAACAAAGAGCAAAATATCACCGCTCAATGATGACCCTTAACGCCTGTGTACTGTGACGGACAGCGCCTGAAGTCTAACATTAGCTCGATGTCCCTAACTGTACACAGCTGATGGACTATGAAGATGTATGTATTGTTTATACACGCTGACTATTATTGCAATACTTCGTACTTCTCGAAAAGTGGCCCTAGTTTCATATTTTATATTCGTCTATCCCCAGTACAGAAATATTTTTGGAAATGCTATCCCCGGTACAGTAATATACTATCCCCAGTACAACGTCCTATCGGTTTGACGTCAACTTTCTCAGCTATTGTTGGTCTGATTTTAAGCAGATTTTGCACAATTACTTTGAATTGAAAAATAAATCGAACTGTCGATTCACTTTTTTGTATAACGTGTATAAACAGCGAAAATAATGACAACATTGACGAAGATGCGACTATGGTCAGTGATTAAAGCTTTTTATTCAGTCTTTCAGGTGAATTTATTTATATTCCTGGCATCAGTGTGGTCACATATGTCTACAGACTATCTTTCAATTCATGTTTACTTTATTTGTAAGAAGATTTTAGAGATAAACGTAATAAAAGTACTCACCTCGCTACTTTCGCTTTCAATTCCTAATCACTTCAGTGTCTATATCCTGTGTACGTTTATTCATCGTGTGTATATGACACAGCAAGAGAATTTGATCAGGATGCATAAAGGGGTGTCAAACAGTTTGAAACCTGATCAGATGCTGAGTTACCCAATGATGACACATTTATTCAAGGGGGTTAATTTATTCCTTCAAGTAAATTTTATTCTAAAGTTAGGAAATCAATCTGAATGCAATCAAATCGATTGCTGGTGCTGTTTTAATCGATCGTTGACTCTGCACGTGCCGGTATACAGTAAAACCTTTGATCGACGGTCACTCAATGATTATGTTCGTTGATCTTCAAAGACACTGTATATCTGCTTAATGCAGGGCAAAGTTTTGCAAACACTCTACTATGAGTTTTCTACGTTACATTTGTCATGCGTTAAGCAGTACCTTTCTGATACGCATGTCAATTTATTATGCTGGTGCTTTAAATAGTCGCATATTATAACACAGATTTTACTGTTTCAGCACATGCGGGTTAATTTATTCCTTAAAGTTAAATTTTATTTAAATTCTAAAGTTAAAAAAAATTGTAATCATCCATTTTCATCGTGTGTGCATTAAATAAACATACACAATTTTAACTCTGATATTTAACTCTTTTTCTCCTTTTATTCATGTTTGTTTTGATAAATTATCATCAAATTGTATAATTTTTTTCTTTATTAATGATTTAAATTGATTCTCTGAGTTTTTGTTACTACAGATTCATTAATTTTCCCCTATTTTAAATATAGGGTAGACTAGCGAAACGTACAGGTAGCAAAAACGCGTCCGGGTAGCGAAACGACTTCAGGTTGCGTAGCAAAACGTCCGGAGTAGCGAACATACATGTGATATCTCCCGATATGATCGGGAGCTCCTGAAATTAGACCTCTTCTAATGATCTCCCGATCGGGAGACGAGATCTTTCGATATTTCATTTTGACAGGTTCATTTTTTTCAAGGTGAACTTTTATATCATTTACCTCGATCGCCGATTCTAATTATCATAAAATTGGCTTCTCTGACTAATTCAGTAATTGGTACAATCCTTACTGATGAGTGTTAACACGTTACGCAATCGTCGATAAGTTTGATAAGTGTAGCACTATATGGCTCCAGACTGCCATTCATTCAATCATTCCAGACTGCGTGATAACAATCTTGACGCCTGCCGAGTGAGTTTTGACACATTTCTGTGTTTGAGATGTCATATACACACACTAACCAACTATGAAAGTTACGAAATGGCAGGCGCCTTAATATTTGCTACGAGAACAACGTTTATTTTGTAAGTAAAAAGTATTCCCCAGTGTCGCTTTCTAACAATCAGTTAAATTAAACTTTGGTCCTAAAATCTTCTGTTTATTACATACGATCTGTGCAAATGTATATTAAGTTAGATTTTACAACTTCAATCAGTTTTCGCGGTAGAAAATTTCGATGCGTTATTTTGTTGTTACAACCGCACACCGGTCTATGACGCAAGTAATTGTCGCCTGCAAACTTTGTCGCATGCAACAAATCTCTCAGTTATTTTTTGTGCGTTTTCTTTCAGAAAATATCTGTCAGTAAGTATCTAGATGAGATGATGCGGCGAGATATAACTGGGTGAAAATGGTCCCTGTCTTAGTGGTCTAAAGACTTATCTATTCACTTATTGAAAAAAATCAGCAATTAGTGATTAACTAATGAAAATATACAAATGTATTGGATTTTCACTTCCTGCACCCAGTTTTTTTTTCGCGAAAAAAGCTCCCTATTTGACACCCCAATCTCCCTATTAAAATTTCCAAATCTCCATATTTGGATCCAAGAAAATATCACATGTATGGTAGCGAAACGTCTGGTAACCGTTCTCCCACCCCTGCACATTAATTAAAAATCAGAATAATACGTAAGACCAGTCGGGCTACGGCCAGAAATTTCTGTACATCCGGACCAAACTTCAACCAGTGAATGTCTGTCGGACGTGCGTTAATGTCAATCCCTGCATTGCAGTCCTGAACTGCAACTCTCTAAACCCAGTGTTTTGCCTAGCCCTAGGTCCAAAATGTTCGGGGACACTATGTCCCCCTGTCAAAATTCCAGGGGAAATTTGATATTTCCGGGGGACACACTAAAAAAAATTTCAAACATGATAGGCCTACCTTTTAATTAGAACGTGACACCGCAGATGATGTGAATACCCTCGCTCAATTCTATTTATACCAATGATGACCTTTTAAAAGGGGGGGGGGGGATATCTGTGAACATAACCGGCTGCGTGGCTTAAACGGTAGAATCTCCGCTTGCAGTGCGGGAGGTTGTGGGTTCAATCCCCAGTCGGGTCAAACCAAAGACTTAAAAATTTGTAATAATGGCTTACCTGACCTTGGCACTCAGGATTTTGGGTTAGCATTACAACTGGTTTGTCGGTGTCAGGATAAAGTGATCGACTGACCAGGTACAGTCCCATGATTGGTGCACCTAAAAAGGGCCGAAAGGGGCGTGTATTAGAGAGAAAAAAGAAAACCATCAGGGCTGCCATTTCTCCGGATATTTCCGAAATCTTTGGATTTTTATTCCAACAGATCGAAGCTTAAAACAGTCTGAAAGTAAAGCAGAATGCGCCTTAAGTTAAGGCGCATTCTGCTTTACTTTCAACCTGCTTTAAGCATTACGTGTCTTATAAACTAGAAACATAATTTTGGTTAAAGATATAATCAGGAAAATCGGGTTTAAAAAATTGAAATCTTAGGAATTTTTTTATCAACTTATGGCAGACCTGAACCATGTGTGTGAAGTTTTGAGGTAAAGGAAATATACTCAGGACAGACAAAATGAGTTACATACATACATACAAACAGACTGAGTGAAATATTCAAACATAATCATCATATAAAAGTTACAATAACGTATTTCATACTTAAATTCCCTAAAAAAATGTTGACACTGGTTATTTAGATCTACTACCGCCACAAACTGTTTGCCAAGGTCATTCAGTGAGGGTCAACTCCGAAAAGTGACTATCACTCAGTCTGACTTTTCAACGAAGAAGAAAGGTAAACACTAATTTACATGAGATAACGTTGAAACAAAATGCATCCATGCATGTATAAACGCATATTGCAAACAACGACCAAACTTTCCAAATGCGAAAAGAGGTGGGGGCGAAAAGTACGGATGAAACTTTGTCTTTAAAACCATGCACATATTATACAATCTTTATTGTTTAACCACAAGATAAATCAATGAGACAATGTGAATCAATTTGTTTTAAAAACAACTGTTTCAATATATAATTTAAATGAACTGATCAAAATACAAATAATAAAAGTTTACCATTCGCTTTCCGAAGCAAGGGCGCAGCCATTTTTTTCCAGAGATGTTCCGGAAATGAAGAGTCGGAATGCCGATGTCGTCTCCGGTAATTCCGTTGTGTTATACTTCTACATCTCCATTTATTTCGAATTTATTGTATTTAAAATATATCATTGAATAACAACATTTATTCATTTCCCATTGCAAAAATAACTTTATGATAGCAACATTGGCAAATATATCGCTGTACCACTATGAAATAACATTTTTCCGGAAATTGCCGAATGTTTTTTTCCTAACAGAGATCGGCACAGAGAGGAAATTATATAACAGTGGGAACGATGTGGATAACGAAAAATCGATTTTTTTATTTAGCAGTATTTTACATCATTTCATAGCTCAAATGATAGATTAGGTGATAATTAAGCTTGCTGCATTACAAAAGTTCTTTGATATAGCGAATTTTACGGTAAATTTCGGCAAAATAGTTGGTCTCCTTAATCAGTATTTTATAGGATACGAGATATACGCCATCAATTATTAAAACACATCTAGTATCAAAAGCAAAATTTCAATGGTAAAAATATTTTATGTAACACTTAATGTGCTTAATTTGAAACGAATGGCAAAAAAATTAAAGGTCTCTTTGGTCTCAATTTTTAGTTATGATTGATCAAAATATTAAGGAGACCAAAAATTGTCTCCCTAATCCAGCGGTCTCCCTAAGCCTGATTATATAGGACGAACGGTCTACCTAAGGAGGATAATATATATATATATATATATATATATATATAATAAATAATGTCGGCGTGATGCCGGAAACTACCGGGAAAAGCTGTATATATATGAATTAAAAAAATAAATGATGTATTATAGGCTTTAAAAACACAATTTTATTTCTTCAAACAATGCGCGACGCGTTTCACTATAATTCATCAGGCGCTATACAATTGTTTATGACGTCATGACGTTGTTGTCATGATATCGACGTCGTCACTTCCTGTTGACGTACATCTAAGATAAATAACTGTGTTTTATTAAAGGGAGATAATTATTGAGAATTAAGAATAGGTTTAAATTTAGCTGTGAAATATTCTTCTTTTGCTAGCCTAGCTGAAACACTATTTGTCTTTAATTTAAAAAAAGGAAACATTTCATAATTTAAGTTTTTCTTTCCGCATTTTTCTAAATGGGCGCTTAAAGGAATTTGTCTTGTTGAAGGATCTCTTATCTGTTGTGAGTGAACTGTTCTTCTTGACCTCAGTTTGTCTCCAGTTTGACCAATATAGTATTCTCCGCATCCAGTGCATGTAAGAACATATAATACGTTTTGAACATCACATGACATTGATTGGTTTACATAAAATTTCATTCCTTTAAAATTATAAAATTCGCTTTCTTTAATATGTTGACATAATGAACAGTTAGATTTATTGCATTTTGTTACTTTATAACGTACATGTTGTTTCTCTGTAAATTTAGCTCTGGTAAGTAGTTTTTTTAAGTTTGGAGCTTGTCTTTTACTTTTGATAAGTTTACATTTATTTAAAATTTCAGACATGTTTGGGTCTGCTTGTAATATTGGTAAATTAGCTTTTATTGGTAAGCTAATTTACCAATATTACAAGCAGACCCAAACATGTCTCAAATTTTAAATAAATGTAAACTTATCAAAAGTAAAAGACAAGCTCCAAACTTAAAAAAACTACTTACCAGAGCTAAATTTACAGAGAAACAACATGTACGTTATAAAGTAACAAAATGCAATAAATCTAACTGTTCATTATGTCAACATATTAAAGAAAGCGAATTTTATAATTTTAAAGGAATGAAATTTTATGTAAACCAATCAATGTCATGTGATGTTCAAAACGTATTATATGTTCTTACATGCACTGGATGCGGAGAATACTATATTGGTCAAACTGGAGACAAACTGAGGTCAAGAAGAACAGTTCACTCACAACAGATAAGAGATCCTTCAACAAGACAAATTCCTTTAAGCGCCCATTTAGAAAAATGCGGAAAGAAAAACTTAAATTATGAAATGTTTCCTTTTTTTAAATTAAAGACAAATAGTGTTTCAGCTAGGCTAGCAAAAGAAGAATATTTCATAGCTAAATTTAAACCTATTCTTAATTCTCAATAATTATCTCCCTTTAATAAAACACAGTTATTTATCTTAGATGTACGTCAACAGGAAGTGACGACGTCGATATCATGACAACAACGTCATGACGTCATAAACAATTGTATAGCGCCTGATGAATTATAGTGAAACGCGTCGCGCATTGTTTGAAGAAATAAAATTGTGTTTTTAAAGCCTATAATACATCATTTATTTTTTCAATTCATATATATATATATATATATATATATATATATATATATATATACATATATATTATCCTCCTTAGGGAGACCGTCCGTCCTATATAATCAGGCTTAGGGAGACCGCTGGATTAGGGAGACCATTTTTGGTCTCCTTAATATTTTGATCAATCATAACTAAAAATTGAGACCAAAGAGACCTTTAATTTTTTTGCCATTCGTTTCAAATTAAGCACATTAAGTGTTACATAAAATATTTTTACCATTGAAATTTTGCTTTTGATACTAGATGTGTTTTAATAATTGATGGCGTATATCTCGTATCCTATAAAATACTGATTAAGGAGACCAACTATTTTGCCGAAATTTACCGTAAAATTCGCTATATCAAAGAACTTTTGTAATGCAGCAAGCTTAATTATCACCTAATCTATCATTTGAGCTATGAAATGTTGTAAAATACTGCTAAATAAAAAAATCGATTTTTCGTTATCCACATCGTTTCCACTGTTATATAATTTCCTCTCTGTGCCGATCTCTGTTTGGAAAAAAACATTCGACAATTTCCGGAAAAATGTTATTTCATAGTGGTACAGCGATATATTTGCCAATGTTGCTATCATAAAGTTATTTTTGCAATGGGAAATGAATAAATGTTGTTATTCAATGATATATTTTAAATACAATAAATTCGAAATAAATGGAGATGTAGAAGTATAACACAACGGAATTACCCGAGACGACATCGGCATTTCGACTCTTCATTTCCGGTACATCTCTGGAAAAAAAATGGCTGCGCCCTTGCTACGGAAAGCGAATGGTAAACTTTTATTATAATTTGTAATGTATTTTGATCAGTTCATTTAAATTATATATTGAAACAGTTGTTTTTAAAACAAATTGATTCACATTGTCTCATTGATTTATCTTGTGGTTAAACAATAAATATTGTATAATATGTGCAGTGGTTTTAAAGTTTCATCCGTACTTTTCGCCCCCACCTCTTTTCGCATTTGGAAAGTTTGGTCGTTGTTTGCAATATGCGTTTATACATGCATGGATGCATTTTGTTTCAACGTCATCTCATGTAAATTAGTGTTTACATTTCTTCTTCGTTGAAAAGTCAGACTGAGTGATAGTCACTTTTCGGAGTTGACCCTCACTGAATGACCTTGGCAAATAGTTTGTGGCGGTAGTACATCCAAATAACCAGAGTCAACATTTTTTTAGGGAATTTAAGTATGAAATACGTTATTGTAACTTTTATATGATGATTATGTTTGAATATTTCACTCAGTCTGTTTGTATGTATGTATGTAACTCATTTTGTCTGTCCTGACGACCTGAGTAGAGATATTTCCTTTACCTCAAAACTTCACACACATGGTTCAGGTCTGCCATAAGTTGATAAAAAAATTCCTAAGATTTCAATTTTTTAAACCCGATTTTCCTGATTATATCTTTAACCCAAATTATGTTTCTAGTTTATAGGACACGTAATGCTTAAATTAAAGCAGGTTGAAAGTAAAGCAGAATGCGCCTTAACTTAAGGCGCATTCTGCTTTACTTTCAGACTGTTTTAAGCTTCGATCTGTTGGAATAAAAATCCAAAGATTTCGGAAATATCCGGAGAAATGGCAGCCCTGATGGTTTTCTTTTTTCTCTCTAATACACGCCCCTTTCGGCACTTTTTAGGTGCACCAATCATGGGACTGTACCTGGTCAGTCGATCACTTTATCCTGACACCGACAAACCTGAGTTGTAATGCTAACCCAAAATCCTGAGTGCCAAGGTCAGGTAAGCCATTATTACAAATTTTTAAGTCTTTTGTTTGACCCGACTGGGGATTGAACCCACAACCTCCCGCACTGCAAGCGGAAATTCTACCGTTTAAGCCACGCAGCCGGTTATGTTCACAGATATCCCCCTTTTAAAATGTCATCATTGGTATAAATAGAATTGAGCGAGGGTATTCACATCATCTGCGATGTCACGTTCTAATTAAAAGGTAGGCCTATCATGTTTGAAATTTTTTTAGTGTGTCCCCCGAAAATATCAAATTCCCCCTGGAATTTTGACAGGGGGACATAGTGTCCCCGAACATTTTGGACCTAGGGCTAGGCAAAACACTGGGTTTAGAGAGTTGCAGTTCAGGACTGCAATGCAGGGATTGACATTAACGCACGTCCGACAGAAATTCACTGGTTGAAGTTTGGTCCGGATGTACAGAAATTTCTGGCAGTAGCCCGACTGGTCTTACGCATTATTCTGATTTTTAATTAATGTGCAGGGGTGGGAGAACGGTTACCAGACGTTTCGCTACCATACATGTGATATTTTCTTGGATCCAAATATGGAGATTTGGAAATTTTAATAGGGAGATTGGGGTGCCAAATAGGGAGCTTTTTTCGCGAAAAAAAAACTGGGTGCAGGAAGTGAAAATCCAATACATTTGTATATTTTCATTAGTTAATCACTAATTGCTGATTTTTTTCAATAAGTGAATAGATAAGTCTTTAGACCACTAAGACAGGAACCATTTTCACCCAGTTATATCTCGCCGCATCATCTCATCTAGATACTTACTGACAGATATTTTCTGAAAGAAAACGCACAAAAAATAACTGAGAGATTTGTTGCATGCGACAAAGTTTGCAGGCGACAATTACTTGCGTCATAGTCCGGTGTGCGGTTGTAACAAAATAACGCATCGAAATTTTCTACCGCGAAAACTGATTGCAAATAAATTTTTTGAGCTTAATTCGTTGTAAAATCTAACTTAATATACATTTGCACAGATCGTATGTAATAAACAGAAGATTTTAGGACCAAAGTTTAATTTAACTGATTGTTAGAAAGCGACACTGGGGAATACTTTTTTACTTACAAAATAAACGTTGTTCTCGTAGCAAATATTAAGGCGCCTGCCATTTCGTAACTTTAATAGTTGGTTAGTGTGTGTATATGACATCTCAAACACAGAAATGTGTCAAAACTCACTCGGCAGGCATCAAGATTGTTATCACGCAGTCTGGAATGATTGAATGAATGGCAGTCTGGAGCCATATAGTGCTACACTTATCAGACTTATCGACGATTGCGTAACATGTTAACACGCATCAGTAGTGTTCATGTAAGGATTGTACCAATTACTGAATTAGCCAGAGAAGCCAATTTTATGATAATTAGAATCGGCGATCGAGGTAAATGATATAAAAGTTCACCTTGAAAAAAATGAACCTGTCAAAATGAAATATCGAGAGATCTTGTCTCCCGATCGGGAGATCATTAGAAGAGGTCTAATTTCAGGAGCTACCGATCATATCGGGAGATATCAAATGTATGTTCGCTACTCCGGACGTTTTGCTACGCAACCTGAAGTCGTTTCGCTACCCGGACGCGTTTTTGCTACCTGTACGTTTCGCTAGTATACCCTATATTTAAAATAGGGGAAAATTAATGAATCTGTAGTAACAAAAACTCAGAGAATCAATTTAAACCATTAATAAAGAAAACAATTATATAATTTGATGATAATTTATCAAAACAAACATGAATAAAAGGAGAAAAAGAGTTAAATATCAGAGTTAAAATTGTGTATGTTTATTTAATGCACACACGATGAAAATGGATGATTACAATTTTTTTTAACTTTAGAATTTAAATAAAATTTAACTTTAAGGAATAAATTAACCCGCATGTGCTGAAACAGTAAAATCTGTGTTATAATATGCGACTATTTAAAGCACCAGCATAATAAATTGACATGCGTATCAGAAAGGTACTGCTTAACGCATGACAAATGTAACGTAGAAAACTCATAGGAGAGTGTTTGCAAAACTTTGCCCTGCATTAAGCAGATATACAGTGTCTTTGAAGATCAACGAACATTATCATTGAGTGACCGTCGATCAAAGGTTTTACTGTATACCGGCACGTGCAGAGTCAACGATCGATTAAAACAGCACCAGCAATCGATTTGATTGCATTCAGATTGATTTCCTAACTTTAGAATAAAATTTACTTGAAGGAATAAATTAACCCCCTTGAATAAATGTGTCATCATTGGGTAACTCAGCATCTGATCAGGTTTCAAACTGTTTGACACCCCTTTATGCATCCTGATCAAATTCTCCTGCTGTGTCATATACACACGGTGAATAAACGTACACAGGATATAGACACTGAAGTGATTAGGAATTGAAAGCGAAAGTAGCGATGTGAGTACTTTCATTACGTTTATCTCTAAAATCTTCTTACAAATAAAGTAAACATGAATTGAAAGATAGTCTGTAGACATATGTGACCACACTGATGCCAGGAATATAAATAAATTCACCTGAAAGACTGAATAAAAAGCTTTAATCACTGGCCATAGTCGCATCTTCGTCAATGTTGTCATTATTTTCGCTGTTTATACACGTTATACAAAAAAGTGAATCGACAGTTCGATTTATTTTTCAATTCAAAGTAATTGTGCAAAATCTGCTTAAAATCAGACCAACAATAGCTGAGGAAGTTGACGTCAAACCGATAGGACGTTGTACTGGGGATAGTATATTACTGTACCAGGGATAGCATTTCCAAAAATATTTCTGTACTGGGGATAGACGAATATAAAATATGAAACTAGGGCCACTTTTCGAGAAGTACGAAGTATTGCAATAATAGTCAGCGTGTATAAACAATACATACATCTTCATAGTCCATCAGATGTGTACAGTTAGGGACATCGAGCTAATGTTAGACTTCAGGCGCTGTCCCTCACAGTACACAGGCGTTAAGGGTCATCATTGAGAGGTGATATTTTGCTCTTTGTTTTATTAAACCCCGACAGATTTTGTTGGGCATCAAATATCTCAAAAGGTAAGGCATTGGTAGCTCACCTGAGTCAAGGGCTCAAGGTGAGCTATTGGGATGGCCCTGTTTCCGTCGTCCGTCGACGTTAACAATTGCTTTAAATGACACCATCTCCTATACCTCTTGACAGATTTCAACCAAACTTTACAGGAATGTTCCTTGGGTCAAGCTTTTTGAATTTTTTTCAAAGAACTAAAAACAATGTAGAACTTTGGTTACCATGGCAACCAAAGTGAAAAAATAAGGAAATCTTAAAAATTATTCTTGTCTGAAACTACTAGGGCCATGCTTAGATATTTGGCACATATCATCATCAACAGATCCTCTATCAAGTTTGTTCAAATTATGGCACTGGGGTCAAAATTGACCCCGCCCCGGGGGTAAAAGTTTTACATTAGAGTTATGTACTGAAATTTTCAAACGTCTTCTTCTCTGAAACTAATATGGCCAGAGCTTTGATATTTGGCATGGTGACACTTCTAGATGTCCTATACGAATATTGTTCAAATGGTTCTTGTCGGTTCATATCTAGGTCGCAGGAGCTAAAAATAGATTGTTTTTAATGAAAACATAAAAAATCTTTTAAATATTTTGCACATAGCATCTTCTACAGGTCCTCTATCAAGTTTGTTCAAATTTTGCCCCTGGGGTCAAAATTGGCCCCGCCCCAGGGTCACAGCTTTACATCGAGTTATATAGTGAACATTTCAAACCTCTTCTTCTCTGACACTAATATGGCCAGAGCTTTGATAGTCGGTATGGTCACACTTCTGAAAATCCTTTACTTATTTGTTCAAATGGTTGCGGTCTGTTGCATATCTAGGTCACACTTATAAGCTAAAAATTACTTTTTTCTATAAAAACTTAAAAAATCTTCATGTAAAAAACTATAAGGGCCAGATCTTAGATATTTAGCACATATCATCATCAACAGATCCTCTATCAAGTTTGTTCAAATTATGCCCCTGGGGGCAAAATTGGCCCGGCCCCGGGGGTCACAGTTTTACATAGAGTTATACAGTGAACTTTTCAAACGTCTTCTCCTCTAAAACTAACATAGCATTTGCCTCAGCTTTGATATTCGACAAGGTGACACTTCTAGATGTCCTTTACCTATTTTGTTCAAATGGTTCCAGTCTGTTGCATATATAGGTCACATGAGCTAAAAATAGATTTTTTTCAATGGAAATTTAAAAAAATCTTCTTGTCTAAAACCCTAGTACCCTGATCTTAGATATTTGGCACATAGCATCATCTACAAGTCCTCTATCAAGATTATTTAAATTTAATTATGCCCCTTGGGTAAAAAATGACACTTCCTGGACATAAATCATTATCATAGCAAACAGCTTGGACTGTTATTACCTATAATTATACATACCCGCCTTTGTTGTACTCGGAGTACCTTGGACTCATTCGCTCAAAATTTACTTTGTCGTTGTAGATATCGGTAAATTTTAAACACGATTTGTTAGATCTAGTACGTTTCCAGTGTCTAATATAAGGAATTTTGATAAAAACTAAAAACCAAACACATATTTAATGGTCTTAGTTGCTGAGTGGGTATTATCTGTTGTTATTATAATGGTGTCTTAGCGTACTGAAGGATTATCAATTATTGTACGTGATAAATAGTATGGTAATTTTATTTTGCTGATTTGTTTTCAGCTATCCGATGATTAAACCGCAGAATGACAGAAATTTCTACCCCGTAGAAAATACCAGCTATACGGTATATGCTTCTACTCGAGCCGTAGTTTCGGAGCTTGAAGATCTTAATTTTTCTCTCAAAAGTATCTCTATTTAAAACAGTGTGGAGCCTAATCAGACTTGTTATGAAAATAGACGAAGAAATTACCCAAGGATAACTGACAGTAAATTTTGATGCAAATGGACCAGTAGTTTAGAAAAGATTTTTGGTTTTATCGCATATATAGGCAACAACATTGTTTTGTAAAATATTGCAGAGCCTTATGTGCTAGCAATACAGATAGACAGATACAACCCCCCCTCCCACACACATACATTCAAGCAGCATCAACCAAAGATTAATTGACAACAATGTTCAATGAAACCGGTCTCAGAGAAGATAATCGTTGGCAACACTCCTTGTAATCCTTTCGGCAAGTGCAAGTACTAAGAAAACTGTGCATTGTCAATGCTTAATAATGGCTGTTTTTATTGAAATAGAAGTAGTATGACGACATCTAGAAACTTAAAGGAGAACGGGGCAGATCCTGATCAAAATGCGGATGTGCAGGCTGCTCCGGATATGCACTGGTCGCAAAGTTAAAGTCTAATTTTGGCTCATACATATATAGATGAACACGTTGTATGTTTTTACCTTGAAAACCAGTGTTGTGTGAAGGGTTGCAATGCGCATATGAGTAGTGAACTACAAAATAGCCAAGTCCAAATAGCAGGGATTCTTTCAAGAATGCTTTGATAATTTATAGTTTACTCTGTTAAATACATTCGACATGTATTTCACTACAAACTATCGCATAAAGGTGTAAGAAGGGAAAATGATATGTCATAAATTTAGTGGCTTTGGACTTAACTTTCTAGAAAAATGAAGATTATCCATTATTTCGTATGCTGGAAACGTAACAGCATGTAGTTTGCCATAAAAATCAAACGCAATGTACCATAATACCTTTTACGACACAAAACAATAAGTTTTCGTGAGGCTATCCCCAGTACGGCCTTCCACTATACCCAGTTCAATAAAAAACCGTTGGACACTATCCCCAGTACATTTGGCGGTCGGTTTGACATGGTATATCTTAGCTATTATGGATCGATTTTTAAGCAGCTTTTGCATAGTTACATTTAAATGAAAAATAAACAGATCTGTCAATTCACTTTTTTGTATAACGTGTATAAACAGCGAAAATAATGACAAATGTTGACGAAGATGCGACTATGGCCAGTGATTAAAGCCTTTTTATTCAGTCTTCCAGGTGAATTTATTTATATTCCTGGCATCAGTGTGGTCACATATGTCTACAGACTATCTTGTAATTCATGTTTACTTTATTTGTAAGAAGATGTTAGAGATAAACGTAATAAAGTACTCACCTCGCTACTTTCGCTTTCAATTCCTAATCACTTCATTGTCTATATCCTGTGTACGTTTATTCACTGTGATACAGGCATGTGCCGATTAAATATGTATTGCTTAATGCTCAGTGACACATGTAACATAGAGTTTAAGCATTACTTTTGTCTTGCATAAAGCAGAAATATATATACATTGTCTTTAAAGTAAAGTGTGATTGGCGGTATACGACTATACGGTTTCAGAAAAGTCTTCCGACGTGTCAAAACGATTTTATACATTATGGGCGTGGAAAAGATATATATTATCTCAAATATAATATGTTACATATAGTATCCCGTGTAACCTCCCTGTATAAATGTTTTAGCACGTATATAATAGTTAACCCCTTCACTGCGTTAGATACCCCGGAAGAAATAAAAGTTACAGGCAGCCTGGATAATACACGGACGCGGAGAAAAATTGTCGTCTGATCAGGATCCTAACTGTTTGGATGTTCTTCATTCATATCGCTATTTATACCTGAATAGCCATATCTTCTAAACTGTCCTCTAAAGCAGACACCATGTGTATGCGCCGGATACTGTGGTGTCATTACTCATTAGAATCGTCTCGCAGAGACGATTCTGGAGAGTGATCACACCATGCAGACCTAGTCCCCTTTAGTAGACACGAGGGTTAAATGTGTTAACACATGTATAATTATTGAATTAAAAAACCATTCTCATATTTAAATCATGCTTGCTTGATTCATATGTAAACCTTTTTACTAGAATTAATGCAGACTCGAAGAATCACGACTGTTTTGATATGCAGACAGATTAGATCCAGACCAGCGACAGAGGAACTCGGCGTCTAACATGGAACCAATTGGTTTGCTACTTATTCTATCACTTACACCACAATGATTTCACGCACTACCAGGTGCATTCTAAGGGTCAACTAGCATAAGTTGTATGCATAACGACTGTTCACATATTTCATTATATTCCTTTTGTCAAAATGTCCACTTATATGTAATGTTGAGATAAAACGGCAGACGTCAACGGTAAATTCCGATAATAAAAGAGTGACCTGTCGCCCCCAAAGTTGAAACGCAATGGTCCGCATCGAAACTCGACCCTGACAGGTCAATAAAATCGGTCTATACCAATAGTTTAAATGTAATACTTAAGTAAAAGTGTCTGAAATTTCTTTTTATATGTACATGTATTTCTTATAAATACAGTTAACACATTGAACTCTAGCAACGAGTATACTCGTTGTTAAAATAATGTAAATATAATGTATACCTGTGAAAATTGAATGCATGCAGTGTGCACCCAGATCAGGGGGCTCCTAAAGGAAACCTATGATCGGGATCTACAGTGTTTGTCACTTTGCAATGTATTGATGAAAACAACCATAAAAAGTAAAATATGTACTGAACTAAATTGAGAACTGGACTTTACCATTTAATATTTCCAGGATGGATAAATTCATTGAACATGTCTGGCTTTCTATGTACATTTTGCCAATTCCCGAACGAAAAATTCATATGCCCTGCCTCCTAACTGCAATCTTAATCAACAAGTCCCGCCCTCTCGAGAAATAGCATTTACACTTTGTTCGATGTCTTATCTATCTCTGTCTCTATCTCTCTCTCTCTCAATCTCTCGATCAGGAAAAAAGATAAGGGTTAGAGGATGAACAAAGTTAAGAATGTTAAAAGCTCAATAAGAAAAAAGTGGTTGATATCTGTAATAATAAAGCAGGGTTCCAGAGCCATAACACTTTAATTGATAATACACAAAAAATAGAGGGTAATCAAAATAAATTTATTATGAATATCAATATTTATATATCAAAATTATTATCAAATGGATAAAGTTTCGCCTAATCACTCTCATCGTTGCAAAACAGTGACCGCAAGCTGCTTTACAAACCCAAAAAAGAGCCTTTGTAGGTTAGGTTTACTATTTACGCTTAGTTTACAACAACATTTGGTTTGCATAAAAAGCTATGCTTGAATTTATGTAAGAACGTAGCTGCGCAAATGTTAATAAATCGCTTTATCATAAAGATACCCAAACAGGGAGAAATCAAAGAGTTACGCAAGGTCAAGTTTGTAAGTTAAACGGTAACGAGGTGAGCGCTTTAGGGTCGCATGGATCTTTCATTTAATGTTTTTGTCTCTTGAACCTCCTTAAAGGCAGTATGTAAGCCAAAATAGCGCATTTTTTAAACTTGAGTATTCAGGCAGATACGTAATCTAAACATATAAAAAGAAGTAATCCGCGATGATTATGGAGGCAATAAATCTGACAAACACATGAATTTGGTGGAAAAAAGTCGACTTTTAAATTGGTTTGTTGACATCCGATCAACGACGGAGATTTTCCGAGTTCATTCGGCTTGCGCCCGCTAAAGATGTTTTCATAGCTCATTATTAGTGTTTTCTTCTGACTTGACATAGTTATTTTTAGATTGGAACATTCTAAAACTTTAAAAGGGATGAGTTATCCCTACATCCAGCAAGAAACATTGATAGCTGTATTTATTGTGCGCAGTATACAGTAGAGAATACATTTTTCTTTTCCGTTTAAACGCAAACGCAATGCACGTAACTATGGAAATTTACTTTTAGAAGTTTTAACTATTATTTTTTAATCTGAGTTGAAAATAGGTTGGAGTCTGATCAAACGCCTGGTTACCCGGCGTCTGACCTGGCTCCAATCTGTTTGCAATGGAAATAATAGTTTTGTATACAAATGCGTTTATTGGGAGAGAATAAAATATCAGTAAAGTTAGCGCAGCAGTCTCTTGCTGCACGGGAACCATATACTTATCTCAAGTAGGAAAGTGTACGATGATGAAGTCGATGTTACATTGCTTACAGTGGAGAAAAGGTTACTTTTTCTCAATAAACGCATTAACGCTAAAACCATGATTTCAATTGCAATCAGTTTGGAGCAGATCAGACGTCGGGTAACCCTGCGTCTGATCATGCACCAAACTGTTTGCCGCTCAGACTAACATGAATGGTCAGAATTGTCTAAAGGTTGTCCATTTATGCGTATTATTGCGATGCGTTTGCGTTTCGTTTGCGTTTAAACGGGAAATAATAACGTTTTCTCCACCGTTACCTCTAATGGTTATGAACTAGTCTGTTCTAAAAATAACCCAGACAAGTCAGGAAAATCGGACCGATCTCGTGAGACTTATTTAACCTTGCGGAAACTCTTGGAAGCCGACACGAAGATTTGTTATGTAAACAAAAAGCTTATTTTTCCAACCATCTCGATAAGAAATCGGCACATTTATGTATGGTTCTTAAAGCGACTCGCAACCAGATGGTGCATTAAAAATAGTAATTTGTAAATATGTGTCAAACGCTTATATAAATGGTAAAGAATTAGTTTAGGATAAGAAATTCTGTTTAAAAAAATGTATTTCAATAAAAAAAAATATTGGTCTCTGGTGGGATTCGAACCCGGGGCCCGGCATTGGCGGACAGAAGGCAAAATAGGGGAAACCGCTTAGACCAATGGACCACGGAACTATCCGTTTATCTCGGATCGATTTAACGTATTTCAATGTGTAGCGATCGAAAGTGCATACAACTTCGTAATTCGGCTCGTGTTTATGTCTGAGCCCGTGTAGAGAAGCAACAACAACAACTATACCGTCTACTAGTCGGTATAGAAAAAACGATGGAAAATATATAAAAATCTAAGATTCGGTGATGATTCTTGAAACTTTTTTTGGACTGATCATATTTTTTTAATGTCAGAAGCCAAATAATGCCACAAATTTGCTTTTATTTGAGTATTTTATTTTATTTTGAAAAGTACACCATCCGGTTGCGAGTCCCTTTAAAGAAAGGGGGGCATGTTTCAGGCACCTGACAACGGATTTCGCTCAGTTTTAATACATAGAAAATGTTCTTATATAAGAAATTGTGCGATTTAAACATAAATTTGGGCGAAATTCTGGCTTTAAATGTTATTTAAATTTTTACAGTCCCCTCACAACTTGATTAGTCACAACCAGACTGAGGATTCACCAATCACCAGGAGGCTCAAATGTGGGTTTGCAAGCACAGGAGTGACCAGGAGACTCGAATGTTGGGTTTCAAGCAAAGGAGTCACCAAGAGATTCAAATGTGTAAGTACTGTGCAGACTATATTACATTTCAAGTAGAACTGCTGCTTTCATATTTAAAGGGATAATGGAAAGTCATATTGATTGAGCCTGTATCAAGCACTTTGTTTTTTACTTTTCATCCACTTCATCTGTACAAGTTATATTTTCTTCTACAAATGTATTACAATCTGAATGTTTGAAAACATGTATAAAATTTGATGCTGAATTCCTGATTAGATGTAGAGTACTGTTTACAAAGTTAACACAATGTTCTAGTAGCAAATAGGGCCTAAGTTGCTAGTTGAATATTCAATTTTAGTTACAAGTTTAACAAGTTATGTTGCACGACAAACCACAAAAAGTTACAAAAATCTAAAATGGTAGCTGCTAGGTAAATTTCAAGTTAAACTATTACTGTAATACATGAGCTCAAAAGTGGTTATTTTTCTATACTAGAATTATGAGGTTGTATTCCAAAATTGTTTACATGCTATACTACAAATTTGAATGGATTTAGATTAAAACGGGTGAAACAGAAAGGTAAAGCTATCAGGCTTCAGTACAACTGGTGAGCGATATCAGGGCCTTCAGGCCCTCTTGTTTATGGTAGTTATCTCCCTATTTCAGTTAATCTCGCTGACAATTGTTCTGATGGTAGCCGTCAAACCAGAAAGAGAAAGGGGCTTGAATAAGGTATGAATTAGTAAAAGCTCATATTTGGTATATGGAGTAAAGAAGCTCACTTGGAGAAAAATAAGATACAATAATTAGGCTTCGAAAAGTTCAAAGTGCCTTTGTAACCGAGACATTAAAGTCAAAAGCTGTAGATCACAAAGCCCTTTTATCGCCATATGAATCCCATTCCATGCACTTTAGTATTTCAAATAGGGTAATCTTTGAGCTGGTTTTGTAGTTCTACTGTACTGATATGAGGAATGCCATCAACCTTTAACTAGCTGGACACAGAGAAAAACCAGCAATGCCTTTTTAAGTTGTTTACTAAGCTGGTTTGTAGGCTCACTTGGTGTTAAGAGAAAAATATCTACGGTTATTTCAGTTTATTTCTTGCCTTGAAAGTTAAGAAATGCCCATACCTTTACTCAGCTGGTTGAATTTCAACATCTTTCGTTTAAGGAATAATTTGAATATTTATTTTATTCATGGAGGTATGAAAAAACCATGGTCGCACTGGATGAAACCACAATGTTCGACAAAGTTCTGTCATTTAGAGTTCAAAGAGGCTAAATTAAACCTTGGCCATAACTTTAAAAGTATGTATGACATAGATTTCATATTTGCCATGGTGTGTATTCAGCTTTAGAATCACTTGAGTTCAGTACAGCCTGAGTCATGTCAGACAAAGGTCAATGTCTTTTAGTGGTCAAATAGGCCAAATTTAACCTTGGTCATAGCTTTGGAGTTACATGTAGCATATACTTTATATTTCACATGTGTACTCCACTCTAGAAGCCCTTGAGCTAAAGGTTATTTCAAGGTCATTTAGAGGTCATGGTCACAGCAGGGGCATAATGTTTCCAAATAGTTCTTGATCTTGCAATAGGCATTGGATGATTGACATTTTCAATTTTCCTCCTGGCTTGTTTTTTGTGACAGTTGGCAATGGATGATTGACATTTTCAGTAATCCTTTCAGCTAGTTTGTTGTGACAACTGAGCTCTAATTCTACTTTAAAGTGCAGTTAATTATAAGTGGAGGAAATCCTTGTAGTAAAATTAATTAGAATTTTCATTATACATATATATATATATACAGTGGTCAACATAAAATTGTAGAAAAAGGATGGGTCTACCTTAAGGTGGTGTTATCCTTATTGTTTATATAATGATCTACTTAAGCCTTGTGTATAAGTACTTACCAAAGCTGAGTTATTTTAACTTGAACTACTACCTCCTGGCCAATGTACATGTAGCCCCTACCGTATCAGGAAAAATTAAACTAGACTGTAGTGATGGGTGGGGCATATAGTGTTACCTCTAAGTCTTTCTGTCATTCTGTCATCATTCTGTTTCCTTTCAATATCAGACTCTGCACTGTTTGCAAAGTATATTTACAGGTCTAATATTGGTTCGTTCAAGAGAACAAAAACACACAAAACAAAAAACAGAAATTATATGTACATCACTGTAACAAAAAAGGAGAAATGCAATTAGAACCGGTCAAGCGACCACCAAAGAGACACAGTGATTTTTATCTATAGGTATGCTTAATGCCGGGCAAAAAAAAAAGTGTAGAAGACGCCTTAACCATCTGCACCACTTTTGCCCTGCATCAGGCTGCTATAACAGTTAGACACGGCTTAAATATCACATTCCTGCCCCTTGGCATAATTTATAATAATTTTTGGCTTCTGCTTAATTACCCAACATTCTGATGTTTTCAGTTGACTATATCTATGCTAGCAGAAAATATTCACAAACTATCTTTACAGTTGAAATAATGGAAAGGAATTGGTTATGTGGAAAATAGTGTATTATTGTTTATTTCCAGCAGAGAAACCCATCCGGCAGCTAGAGACGTTGCTCTGATAGTGGATATTCAAATCCTATCTGTTTCCTTGCTGTTCATGAATTCAATATACAGTACGCAGCTGTCACATTGGAGTTCAAACAAAGGTATTATTACCCCCTCTACCCCAGCTGAAATTAAGATTTTGCTTGCTACATATTTTATGCCCCAAAGCAAGTTGTAATGTCAAATACTAATCAAACAGTCAGTTCATCGGTATGTGTCTGGAGCATATCCCCTACATTATTTCTGATAGGAATGTCAAAGTTAATGTGTGAGAATACATCTTAAGGGTACCTTTCTCTCTCTCTTTTTTCTCTCTCTATCTATTTATACAGAGTGTCATGGTGAGCTATTGGTATCAGGATCAATGGATATCCATTGTCTGTCTGTCTGTTTATTGGTTTCGTTAACACTCTAGCGGCTACATATTCACCTAATCTTCATAAAAACTTATTGAAAATGTTTGTCTTCATGTCATCTTCGCAAATTTGAATGTGATCATGTTGAGTCAAAAACTAGGTCACTAGGTCAAATCATACACACTATAGGCTACAAATCTTATTATATCATCAAAATGTTTGCCTCATTAATATCTAGGTCAAGTGTGAATGTGAGCCATGTTAGGTCAAAAACTAGGTCACTAGATCAAATCATGCATTTTAACTCATTCACTCATGAAACTTTTAAAGACTTCTTCAGTCCATTGATGGACTACCTCCCTATTGTCTCGATAGGTGTGAATTTTAACTGTCAAAGCATGCATCGCATGCTATACCAATCACAATTTACCTGGTGAGGCCCAGATTATACTCGTGCTTTAGTGATTTTAAATGGTTATTTCTTATCAAACTATCAAATATAAAGGTTAGGTCTTACACGAGAAGCTTCAATGGTTCTTTGCTACCCACATGTCCATAAGATTAATGCTTTTTGCAAGGAAATTGTCTGGCAAGGCGTTATGATCGAAAGGTCGTCAGGAGATGTCTTTAATGGACAATTCCAATTTCAAAATATATCTAGAACATTAATGTCTTATTAGTGGGGATTTTAACCATATATTTCAAACTGACAAAAAGTGTAGACCTTGATCCCAGGGCTCCTTAAGGAGCCCTCTGGTCAGGGTCTACACTGTTTGCATGGGACAAAAGTAATCCTCACAGGTACACAGTTTGAGTGTAATCGTCGCTAGGGTTAAATATGTTAATGCATCATGGCCAAAAAGTTTGATATCCAAGTCATGAATATGGGCTATGTCAGGTCCAAAACTAGGTCACTAAGTCCAATTTTAACAGTCTTAATGCTACAAATCTCATTGGATTTTAAGCTCACCTGAGCTAGCTCAGGGTGAGCTTTTGCAATCCTTGAATGTCCGTCGTCAACAACTTGAGTGTTTATTCTCTGAAGGCCACAATTTTAATCCAAATTTTCTGTAACTTGCTCAGATTGTAAATTACCAGAAGAGTTCGGATGAGTTTGATTATGGTTGAAATCTGACCATTAGGTCAAGAGTTATCTACCTTAGAATTGCTGAAAATGCTATATTTAACAATGTTTACACTCTAGAGCTCACACTTTTTATCCAATATTTCTAAAACTTGCTCAGATTGTATATTAACATAAGAGATCGGATGAGTTCGATTATGGTTGAAATCTGACTAATAGATCAAGAGTTATCTACCTTTGAATTGCTGAAAATGCTATATTTATCAATGTTTACACTCTAGAGGCCACAATTTTTATCCAATCTTTCTAAAACTTGCTCAAATTGTATATTACCATAAGAGTTCAGATGAGTTTGATTATAGTTGAAATCCAACCAATTGGTCAAGAGTTATCTACCTTTGAATTGCTTAAAATGCCATATTTAACATTGTTTACACTCTAGAGGTCACAATTTTTATCCAATCTATCTCAAACTTACTCAGATTCAATATGACTATAGGATTGATTATGGTTGAAATCAGACTAATAGGTCGAGAGTTATCTACCTTTGAATTGCTGAAAATGCCTTATTTAAGGGTGTTTACACTCTAGAGGCCACAATTTTTAAACAATCTTTCTCAAACTTGCTCAGATTGTATATGACCACAAGAGTTCTAATGAGTTTGATTATAATTGTAATCACATGCATAGGTCAAGAGTTATCTACCTTTGAATTGCTGAAAATGCCATATTTAACGGTGTTTACCCTCTAGAGGCCACAATCTTTATCCAGTCTTTTTCAAACTTGCTCAGATTGTATATTACCATAAGATATGTAATAAGTGCCATTATGCTTGAAATCAAACTAATAGATCAAGAGTTATATGCCCTTAAATGGCTGAAAATGCCATAATTATCTTACAGGGTTACACTCTTGCAACTACAGTTTTCAATGGATTTTGATTATATTTGCACACAAAGTATACAGCTGTAAGTTCTCAAAGGAGTGCAATTATTGTTGAAATCTAATCATTGTGGCAATAGTTATCTGCCCTTGATATACTTTGAAATGCCAGAAAAGGCTTCATTTCAGTATTGTTTAGGCTCTAGTTATCTGCTCTTGATGTACTCTACTTTACTAGAATTATGAGGTTGTATTCCAAAATTGTTTACATGCTATACTACAAGTTTGATTGGATTTAGATTAAAACGAGTGAAACAGAAAGGTAAAGCTATCAGGCTTCAGTAATAGAGGTGAGCGATATCAGGGCCTTCAGGCCCTCTTGTTTTTAAACTTACTGAAAATGTTTGCCTTGTTGATATCTAGGTCAGGTTTGAATTTGGTTTATGTTGGGTCAAAATCTAGGTTAATATAGATCAAATCAAAGAAAAACAGTGTGAACCCTCTTGAGGCTACAAATCTCGTTAGATCTAACTGAAACCTAGTATGAATGTTTTCCTACATAAAATCTAGGTAAAGTTTTAAATGTGGATCATGTCCTGTCAAAAACTAGGTCACTAGGTAAAGTTATAGAAAAATCTTGTAAACATTCTAGATGCTACAAATCTCATTGTATTTTCACGAAATGTGCTCAAAATGTTGGTCTTACATGTATTTAAATCTAGACCAAATGAAAATCTGGGTCATGTCAGGTAATAATATAGGTCACTTTAGGTCAAGTTTTACATGGCGTACGTCATAATAGTGAATTGGGTAAATAATGGCTTAAGGCCTGGTTTGTTACAGCAGCACTGAAATTGGCACACCACATTAATTAATCATTTCAAGGAAAAGTCAAAATGACGATTCAATGTTTGGATTTCATAATTTTCTTCTTCATGCGATACCTCTGCTATTTCTGACATTTTTTTTCAAAATTGTATTTTCAGGTACCCGATGCTTGGCAACTTTCTTCCAGAAATATCTAGAAGTCCTTGGAAACTCTGGTGACTGTTATAGATGGCAAATTCCAGGAACTACATTGAAGTCCTACAGTAGACATCCCGTTGGAATCAATAAACTCGCAAACTTCATTTAAGATATTTGTAAAAGAAAGTGGCCTGAAAGGGAACTTTAAAAACCATAGTGGTAAAAGAACATTGGCAACTGGTCTGTATTAATTCGGGCATTGACAAGCAAGAAATAAAGGATAGGACAGCTGTGCGACAATACTAACACTGTTCAGACTACATGTGTAAAACTGTGTCTAGTGTACTGGATCATAATTCTCCAAAACGAAAGAAAGTTTCTGAAAATCATTAGCCTGCACAGGTTACTTGTAGGTCAGATGCTACCATGCCTAGCCTAAAGACCAAGAATAATGGGAACAAGCAAAATGTGCTTTCCAATAGTATCTCTAGGAACCCGCTTGCCCATATTACATTAAGTGGCGGTACCGTAAATTTCTGAGGGAGCACTTTCATTTTCGTCAACTCAAAATGAACTACGGTATTCCATGTTCTAAGATGTTAAAAAAATAAAGCTTATATTTTACGCTCCAGTTTCCTGTTTCCGTTCCTTTACCTGTAGTAAACAGTGATACCTATTAAAACCAGACATCAAATAAGTCTACTTGACAACATAGCTTAATGCAGGAGAAAAGCAATACAAACATCCTATGAGAGCTTTTTATATATTGCTTTATCTTGAATTTAGCAGCCTACTGTTTAAATCCTAAAATAAAGATATTTTAGTTATCATTTTAAAGAAGTTTCACTGTTAAGCTGGTATGAGCTTGAATGCAATAAAAATTAGCAAATGGCAACTTTTCATTTTGAAGCATTCATTTTATATGAGTGGCAAACAGATTGGAGCCTGATCAGATGCCATGTATTTTATATAGCTTCTGATCTGGATCGAAACGTTTTGCAAAAGAAAAAATTGAGCTGTTTATTGAGAAAACAATTTGGATCCTTATCTTACACCAACTAATTTACCTGGCGTATGATCTGGAACTGAACTGCTTACAAAACATATTCTCTGCTGTTTTGCAACCATAAATATTGTGCAGATGTATGATAAACTGGATGTCTGCCATGACTGGGTGGTTAACTAGATGTCCCCCACTAATGTAGGGTTAACTAGTTAACTGCACAGTTTTCCATCAGTTATTGCATGGGTGAGAAATCACCACCCACTCACAAAGTGTGCAGTATATACATGTAAATGGAATTGGAGTACTGTTCTATAGAAAAATGCCGCAGCAGTGTTTCAACTTCAGTTATACCGAATCTTTTGAGAATGATATTTCATTAATGGAAAGAACTTGATGAGTGGAAGTGTTTTGTACATGGTTCATATTTCTTGCATCATTTCTGTAAAAGTTATTCTCCTTTTCCATATTTATACCCCAACAAACACAATTTTGGGGGTATACTCACTATACTGGAGTCATCATGTCCGTCCGTGCATCTGTCAGTGCCATTGTCCTATGTCTGTGGGTCATGAAATCAGTACAATAAATAGCAGGGGGCCTCGTGGATACAAAGGACCATGGTCCTCTGTTTATTGCCTGAAAGGTGTCCTGGGGGTATGAAAAGATGCTTTACAGTAATGGCCCCTAGTAAACTTGTCCAAGTTTGGTGCTATAGACCTTTAATGGGACAAATTTATCCCTTTACAGTCGACTGTCAGGTAATAAGGGGTCATTTTAATTTTAAATGATTATGTTACACTCCTGCAACTTGTCGAGAGGGTATATAAGGATCTGCCCGTACATGTTTGTATGAGCATGTGTTTGTATGTGTGTATATACATAATGCCTTAATCCAGAGTATAACACATTAGCTAGGGACACCAAATGTGTAGTGTGAGTACTTCTTAGAAGGAAGAGTGTTTGTACTACTTTTAGGTCACTGTAACCGTGACCTTTGACCTCAATTGTAAAATGTATGTATGTACATAACTCATTTTGTCCGGAATATATATTTCCTTTACCACATCAGCTAGTACTATGTAACACAAAATTTGGTATGTGAGTATATCATCGGATAGGAGAGGGTCACATACTACTTTTAGGTCATTATTACCTTAGCCTTGACCTTTGACCTCAATTGTAACTAATTTTGTCTTAAGCATATATAATGTACTTTATCAGCTAGGAATAGAAAATTTGGTGTGTGAAAACATTTTGGGATGGGGGTTGTTGCATACCGGGTGTCGCAAACCTCTTTTAGGTCATTGTGACCTTGACCTTTGATCTCAAGTTTTTAAAAAAAAGCTTGTTCTAAGCATATCTTCTTTACCTTATCAGCAAGCAGTAGCAAATTTGGTATGTGAGTACATTTTTGGATGGGGGAGTGTCACATACTACTTTTAAATTACCTTGACCTTTAATTTCAATTTTAGAAAATGCTTGATCGGAGCATAATCTTCTGTACCTTATCAGCTAGGAATAGCAATTTTGGTGTGTGATACCATTTTGAGATGGCGGTCACTTACTACTTTTATTCACTGTGACCTTGACCTTTGGCCTTATTTTTTTAAAGTTTATCTGGTAAGTGTCTTCTGTACCTTATCAGCTAGGGATAGCAAATTTAATATGTGTATACATCTTGGGATGGCGGAGTGTCAAATACTAATTTTAGGCCACTGTTGCCTTGACCTTTGACCTCAATTGTAAAAAACACTTGGCCGAAGCATATCTTCTGTACCTTATCAGCTAGGAATAGCAAATTTGGTGAATGAGTACATCTTGGGATGGCAGAGTATCACATACTACTTTTAGGTGACTGTGTATAGGTCATAGTTAGTAAAATAAAACTTGGCGATGGTATTCCAATCGTCTGCGATTCTGGATTTTTTATTTTATGAATTTGAGGCATTTGGCGCAATTGTTGCATAGGGCCTCTGATAATTGCTGGCACCAGACCAGGGCAAGTGAACTTGGTCACAGTCTATAACCACTCAGCAAGGGAGCCCCCAACTGAAATCGGAATACAACACGGCACCGGCGACTCTGCCCGGGCCATGGGTACCAAGGGACATGAATCAGCAGTTACTATGACATAAGTGGTCTACATAATGCTTTAAAAAAAGGACTGGTCTCCCTAAGAGTGGTATTATACTTATATATATATACACAATGGTCTACTTAATCCTTATGTTATATTTTTAGGCGACTGTGGCCTTGACCTTTGACCTCAATTGCCCAAAGCACATAAGCAACACCCCTTTAGTATAAAATTAATGCATCTTCCAAATAAAAATATATACAGTGGTCTACATAATGCTTTATAAAAAGGACTGGTCTCCCTAAGAGTGGTATTATACTTATATATATATACAATGGTCTACTTAATCCTTATGTCATACTTTAACGACTGTGGCCTTGACCTTTGACCTCAATTGCCACAAGCACATAAGCAACATCCCTTTAGTATAAAATTAATGCATATTTACCTTCCAAATTAAAATATATACAGTGGTCTACATAATGCTTTAAAAAAAGGACTGGTCTCCCTAAGCATGGTATTATACTTATATATATATACAATGGTCTACTTAATCCTTATGTCATACTTTTAGGCGACTGTGGCCTTGACCTTTGACCTCAATTGCCCAAAGCACATAAGCAACACCCCTTTAGTATAAAATTAATGCATCTTCCAAAAAAAATATATACAGTGGTCTACATAGTGCTTTAAAATCCTTATTTCGTACTTTTGGGCGACTGTGGCCTTGACCTTTGACCTCAATTGCCCAAAGCACATAAGCAACACCCTTTTAGTATAAAATTAATGCATATTTACCTTCCAAATAAAAATATATACACTGGTCTACATAATGCTGTAAAAAAAGGACTGGTCTCCCTAAGAGTGGTATTATACTTATATATATATACAACGGTCTACTTAATCCTTATTTCGTACTAACAAAATATTAAGGAGACCAAAATTTTTATATATCTTTTGTTTAAAGAAATAAGGGTTAAAGGACTTTAGAATCATATACATAGACATTAGGTGTCTAAGAAAAGTGATTCTGAATGATGATAAGTCGAAAAATATAGGATATACAAAATGTCTCCCTAAGGAGGAAAAAAAAGGATGGTCTCCCTAAGGAGGAAAATAGTTATATATATATATATATATATATATATATATATATATATATATATATATATACTAACACGAAAAAGAAACTTTGCACTTTTATATTGCGTGTAACTTTTTCGTTACTAAGTTTAGAATGATAAATTTTAGCACAATTAGTGATAAAATAATTCTACACACATTGCACTAACTTATTAAATATTAAAGCGCTTGGATGTCATGCAATCGTACCAACGGCTATTATGCAATATTATGCATGTGCTACATGTACAACATGTTTACAAGTACAGATTTTCACTGACTGATATCTTTACTGATTATGCAATAATAAAAACACAGTGCATTTGAATTTAACTCGTTAATAAGCTGCCACGGCTTCAAGAAAACGAACGAATTCAGACACTTTATCACCTTTAGTCCGACGTCAGCGTCTCTGACGTCACTGGGTAGTTTGATTGCCACCGAAATACCATCATGACTCTTCGAAATCCTAACGGTCAAAATGGAAGCGTAAGAGATCCGTCAGGATCCAGCAAGCATTCACGTCAGGGTAGATACATGACGTTGACGAATTTACGTCACAAGACGTTGCGTCAGGTCAATTTGTTCGAGATTTATTTCATTGGTCAGTATAAAATGAGGACATTACACATACCGATACAAATCAATCTACTTTTTTCAAAACTTTAGGAAACAATACCGATTTTCAACTTTTACTTTTAATCTCTACTTCATTCAAGCGTTAACAGTGCATTTTTAATGACACGAATTTGGTTAAAAAAAAAAGCATCGTGTACAAGAAATATTTACAAATATTTTGATACCACACTTGCCTATATTTCTTTTAAAAAAGATGGACATTTTAATTCTTAAACAAGTGCACAGTTTATTTTTCGTGTCAGTATAGAGGCATACATTTGAGAAATAGAAACAAAACAAAACAAAAAAGCAATATGTTAATATGTGTTTTTCTACAAAATTGTAAACTGCTCCCATTGTTTATCAAATGTGTCTTCAGAATTGTTTTGAACTGCTATTGACTTGAATAAAGTGTGCTTTAAAGATAGGTAGCTCCTTAGGCCTTGTGTTGTAGGTTTAAATTTATTATATTTGCACTGGAAAATATACAATTTACAAAGTATTAGAATAAGATTTTTTACATTATCTGCACTTTGTCTATAACCAAAGAACAATGTTTCACTATTTAGAGTGTGAAAAGTGTTATGAATTGAAAAAAGTGTGTTTTTATTAAATGTTTGACTGATAGGGCACCGCCAAAACAAACGTTCGACAGTTTCTATCTCTTTGTTACAAAAAGTACACAAAGGGCTATTTCGTTTTGAATAGGTATGAGTTTGTGCCTAGTATCCGATCTATTAGTCTTAACTGGAAGCATTGTATATCTGTATCATTAGTTATTAAAAAAGGCATATGAAATATATATTTCCAATCATTGTTAGAAAGTTTCTTTCCTCATACTTTACCCCATGTTTGAATGTAGGTCGGGATATCGTTGTTTCTATTTAAACACTTGTACATTGCTTTTGAACCTTTATAATCTTTAAAAGGTATTTTATGTAAGGTGGGAAAGCTGGTTTCTGTATGGACTTTAAATTTATCTTTTGTATTGTTAACGTTTCAAGCCTCTTTTCAATTGCAAGTGTAATTCCATTGTAGATTAAAGAATTGGTAGACAAAATATATTTATTTATAAATTCATTAAAGTCCATGATTGATCCATATTCATTTACTAAGTCTCCAATACAATTTAATCCTGCATTAAACCATGACTTTAAAACACACTTTTTTGGCCCGACCAAAATCATATTGTTATAAAACAATAGATAATCTTAAATTTCGTTTTTATGTATAATGTGATCGGTGAAAACTTTTGAAAATGCTATATATGTTTCAGCCCAAAATATATTATTACACTTATATGCTAATGATTCATAGAAATGTTTCCCACAGTTAAGCATGTATATATATGTGAAATGGGGGTTCTGGCGCAAAATGGCTTTACAGCCGTAATTTATCAATCTGATCTTTCAATACTGACGCAAAAAGGGTTAAAAGCCTCAAATCTTTGCACTCGTATTCAAAGATTTGATTGTGCTTTTTAACCCTTTTACGTCAGTATTCCATCAGGTAATATATCACAGAACAAACAAAAAAATCAATCTGAATTATTGACAGTCAATATTCCTTAACCTATGACACTCTAATTCAAAAGGTTTAACCACTTCATAGTACCTGTGTAATAATATAGCTTTATGCGCACCACACGGGACGCAGATTTGGTATTTTGCATACGTTCCGTTTCCACAATGTGTACAGGGTTTTACTTTACTCTTTTTCATAAGATAGTTATGCAATTTACAATATTTTGAATTTTTGGTGTTTTTACTTATATATTATATTTTTAAAAATATATTTAAGAAATAAAATAAAAGTAAAAAATATGAGTTCAAATGTAGAGAAACTGCTACAATTGCATAGTGAGGGGAGAATTGATGATACCGCTTTAAACAAAGCATTAAATGCGTTGAAAGAACCTGAGACATCTACAACCTTAGAAAGGAAAAGGAGGAGGACTAAGAAATATACTCCAGTTGAGAGCAATAAAGATTCTTCAGTTGAGAATCAAGAATTAAAACTCACTGATAAACCATTATGCAACTATTTCAAAACATATGAAATATATGTCCACCGATATAAAGACCCCACTATCCTGTTTAATGAGAAAAAGTCTATCATAATAGACCAAATCAATAAAGACATAAAGGACTATAAGGGTATTAAGTTCTCAATTGGCTTATCAATAAAGTTCTTTCACGATGAACTTAATGGTGAGAGAAAAGAAGTTATAGGTCAAAACCATGGAGAGCAAAGTGTAGTTCTTGATGGAAATAATGTAAGTGAATTTTATAACAACGAAGTTGCATATTTGCAAACATGGATCGAGAAATTCACAAATACAGCTTCCGGTTTAGAGATTGACCATTGTATCAAATTATACTTAAACATAGCAAAATATGAACCGCTCAGAGGTTCTTCCTACATTCCATTACCTGAAGTAATAGACAACAAAAAGGCAATACTAAATGTAAAAAACAATGATGACAGATGTATAGAATGGGCATTAAAATCAGCTTTATATTCAGATAATATTTCTCATGAAAATGAGCCTTCACGTTATACAAAATGTCCTGATTTAAACTTAAACGGTATTGTGGATTTCCCAACTCCAATATCACACATTCCAAAAGTAGAGAGACACTTAAATATTGCAATCAATGTGTATGGATACACAGTATCAAAGAAAAAACAAAACATAACCATATTTCCTTACTTCATATCTGAACAACCAAAGACCCAGGAGAGAATCAACTTACTTCTAATAACAGAAGATGTAGAAGTTGATAATAAAGGTACTGACAACGAAGATGATAATGATGGACTTATAGATGACAACTACAATGCTGATACAAACAGCCCACAGAAAGAAACAAAATATCATTACTGTTGGAATAAGAACCTCAACAGATTACTCTATGACCAAAACTAGCACAAAGAACAAACACACTTTTGTGACCGTTGCCTTTATGGCTTCTCACGAGAAAATCTCCTAACCAAACACAAAGAAGACTGTGAAGGTATCAATAAATCTTCAACAAGAATAGAAATGCCGTCAAAAGGTAAAGATCATATCAAGTTTAAAAACTATCAAAACCAAATGTCTGTTCCATTTGTAATATATGCAGACTTTGAAGGTATTATAAAATCAAAATCAGAACAAAAAGGAGACAAATCAGAAATAACAAGCGAACATGAAGCCTGTGGTTTTGGTTATCAAGTGGTTAGATATGATAGTAAAACGGACAAACCAGTAATATATAGAGGTGAAGATGTTGTGGAGGTTTTTTTAAATCATTTAGAATGTGAGGTAGAGAATATCAAGAATGATTTTAAACACCCAAAACCATTGATTATGACAGAACAAAATGAAATAGACTTTGAAAACACAACTCATTGCTGGATATGTGAACAAGAAATATTAACAGAAAAAGTAAGAGACCACTGTCATTTCACAGGTAAATTCAGAGGTGCAGCACATAAATCCTGTAATCTTAAACTGGCTATCAAACCAAATAAAACTAAATTCACAGTTGTATTTCATAATCTAAAAGGATATGACAGTCATCATATAATGCAAAAAATACACACAGCCACCGGTAATATCACTTGCATCGCAAACAATGCAGAAAAGTATATCTCATTCAGTATAGGACAACTGAAATTCTTGGACAGTTTCCAGTTTATGGCTTCTTCATTAGAGAGGTTAGTTGATGCAACAGACAAAGCTGATTTCAAAATAACAAAGCATGAGTTTGGTGATAAGACTGACATAATTCTTAGCAAATGAATTCTTCCATATGAATATATTAACAGTCAAGAAATATTTGATGAAAGACAATTACCACCTATAGACAAATTTTACAGCAGTCTTACAGATGAAAGCATCAAACAAAAAGATTATGAACACGCACAAGATGTATGGAATTCTTTTAACTGTAAAACAATTGGTGATTATCATGATTTATATCTCAAAACTGACATAACCCTTCTTGCTGATGTGTTTCAAACATTTAGAAAAACTTGCATGGACACATACAAACTTGACCCTCTACATTATTACACTGCACCTGGTTTATCATGGGATGCTTTATTGAAATACACACAAATAAACTTAGAACTACTCACAGACATTGACATGCATCTTTTCATAGAAAAAGGTATAAGGGGTGGTATAAGTATGGTTTCAAAAAGACATGCTAAAGCAAACAACCCTCATGTTGCAGATTATAACCAATATGAGGAAGATAACTACAAATTGTATTATGATGCAAACAATCTCTATGGCCTTGCAATAAGTCAACCACCTCCATATGGTGGTTTCAAATGGTTGAGGGGTAAAGTAGGTAAAAGACAAAAAGACAAAGGTTGGATACTTGAAGTTGTTTTAGAATATCCTAAACATTTACATAAAGAACATAACGACTACCCACTTGCACCTGAAACACTTGCAGTGAAAAGGGAATGGCTTACAGAATATTAAACAGAGCTACTTGACAACAACAGTGTGTTGAACACTGAGAAGCTTGTGCCTAACCTGATGGACAGGAAGAAGTATGTAGGGCACTACAGAAACCTACAGCTGTACAAGAAACTGGGCATGAAGGTAACGAAAGTCCACAGAATACTGGAATTTGATGAAAAACCTTGGATGGAGCCATACATACGTCTCAACACAGAACTGAGGAAAAAAGCCAAGTCTGCATTTGAAAAATAATGGAAAACATACGCAAAAGAGTAGATATAAAACTTGTAAAAACAGATGGAACTCAAAATGAGAAACTCCGCAAAATAATAGCCAAACCAAACTTCAACAGACGTGTTAAATTCTCTGATGAGCTATCAGCAATACATGTCAACAAAACAAAACTTACACTAAACAAACCAATCTACATAGGTTTCTCTGTTTTAGACTTATCAAAACACCACATGTATGACTGGTATTACAACAAACTGAAAAAGAAGTATGGTGAAAATTGCACCTTGCTTTACACTGACACAGACAGTTTGTTGGTAGATATTAAAACAAAAGATGCATACAAGGATATGTCAGAAATGAAAGATGAATATGAATTTTCTGACTATCCAAAAGACCATCACTTCACAGTGAATCTAACAAAAAAGTAATTGGCAAATTCAAAGATGAATGTTCTAGTGTTGCAATTGCAGAATACATTGGTCTACGCCCAAAATTGTACTCAATATTAAGATGAGATGAGCATGTCATTAAGAAAGCAAAGGGAGTGAAAAAATATGTTATCAATAAACAAATAAACTTTGATAACTATAAAGATGCATTATTCAACAAGAAAAAATACTCACATTCAATGAACATGCTACGATCTATACACCACACTATCTATGGATAAAAAGTGAATAAAACAACATTCTCCCCTCTTGACACAAAAATATACATAGCACCCGATGGAATTACGACATACGCGTACGGATGTGACTTGTCACAGTATCAGGTGGAACAATAAGTAGCTCTTCTTTGACAAAACCTCTCCGTGGTGCTGGTGGTTTCAAATAATAAACTCTTATACCTTGTGTAATGATTTGATAATATATCTTGTGTATGTCTACACTCCATATTGGATCTGTTGCCCGTCTCTTACCACCGCCTTCTTGTTAACCAGGTTGATACAAGTATCTTACACTTGCGGTGAGACAAATAGAAGCATCAACTTTTTTGGTTTCAATAGGAGGAGGTTGTTTCGTCTCTTTATTTAATGCTTTGATAACATCTGGCAACCTTTTAACCCATTCTCTGTTTCTTTCACGGGTATCCATTTCTTTAGCATACTGATAACCAAACAATCTCTCACCCAGAGTTCTATTAAATCTTTCAACTACACCCTGGTCTCTGTGTATATCTCTTCTAATTTTGACTTTGTGTGTATCCAACAGTTGTGTAACTGCACCCATAAACTCTCTACCTGGATCAACTTGTAATAACTTTGGATATTTCAAATGTCTGCTATAAATCTTCTCAAAGGCTTTGGCAACTTCTTTACTGTATTTAGATGTCAGAGGTTCTGCTTCTTTATACCTCGATCCAACATCAACCAACGTTAAAGCATACTTATATGTTTTATTAGCTCTACCAACCTTAACAGTGTCATGTGGTAAAAACAGCAAATCTGCTTGATGCACTTCATTCTTAGCAGTTACATCAAACTTTGGTCTAACAATCTTCTTAGGTGCAGTTAAATAAATCTGCCACACTGCTTGTTTCTTCAGAAATTCTAATGCTTGTTTGTCGCTAACCTTAGCTCTTTTGCTAATTTCTGAACTGCTGATTTACCTCTCCAGAATCCTTTTGGACTATAATAACCTTTCTCCATTATTTATACTTAATAAAACAAATTAATATAAAACAAAAATGTCAAAACAAGCACAAAATGTAAATAAGACTGATGAACTCACAACAGAAGAGTTTGACGAACGACTTGAAGAGCAAAGTTATTATGATACAAAGAAATGGACAGATTTAGAACTACATAAAATATATATAATCACTAATTCAAGAACAGTTCGAACAAGCAATGGAGACAGTGTAATTATAACCATCAAAGACAATGGAGAGGTGTGGTGTCCTGGTCACCTTGCTAAGAAAATTGAAGATAAAGAACCACCGTTTTATGTTAGACCTCTTGGTCTTAAGCCTTGTAAGAATAAAAAAAAAATAAGTATCATGCTTATGATTTTGTGCTTTCAAAGAAAACTAGAGACTATATGCATAAAGATTATGTAAAACAATAAGTGTCATTTTTGTTTGCCTACAAAAGCTTGTATGCTGCATATCCACTTAATGTCATTCCAAATACAATAAATACAATCTCTCTATTCTGTTGATCTGGTGATGGTGTATAGAATTCACTCAAATTTGGTTGAGGGGGTAAAGGATCCAACTGGTTCCCAGTAACATAATAATACTGCTTCATTGCTTGATCAACATCATCAAATGTCTTCTCTGCATGATGTTCCTTTTGCATCTGTGTATTTATAAAATCTAATCTCTCTGTTCTTTTTTTATTCCAATCAAGCTGTGCTGCTTCTAACTGTTCCACCGCTTTGTCATGTCTTTCCCTTTCTTCATTACTATCATTTCCCATCTTAGAGAATAAATAATTACTTCCTGTGAATGCTAATGCATTTACCAATGCACCGCCTACCATCATTGCTACTGCGCTTGCCATTTTATTGTATAACATAAAAAACATAATACAATTATCATTTCATAATATCAGCACGTATAATACCTTGCTTAACTAACATATCTCTTGTTGACATTGCAAGTAATATATCTAAGGACAACATTCCAATGTCTCCCATATTAAAATCTACCTTAGGTGCTGGTCTTTTAAAGACTTTTCTACCAAGTTCTGAATATCCAACTGTCAATATTGTTTCAACTCCTGCATGGTATTACATATTAGCAATCTTTTTTTCCGTTTATAGGTGTGGTCGTCATTTTCTATTATGAATTTTTAAAAAAAAATTAAAAATCAAATGGGTCATTCTTTCCTGATTTAACTGGTGGATTTTCAACAACAACTTCTGGATGTTTTTCTAAAACAGGTTGTTTGTTTTTAAAAACATACAATCCTAGACCCATAATACCAACCATCATAAACCAATGGGTAAATGATTCTTATATACATTTATCTTTACTGGTTCATCAACAACATGTTCCTCAACCTGTTTTGTTATCTCTAAAGGTTTACTTTCTTCCTGTTCCAACTTTTTTAACTTCCTAACTTCTGCACCTTTCTTTCCTGCTTCAACTCTTTTTGGATTTTATTGTTTCACTTCTACAGTTTCACTCGTCATTTTTTATAGTGTCAATATGTTTTTTAAAATCTATATGTCTTGCTGTTGTAAACATTGCAGTGAAAGGTGCTAGATACATACCATATTTATAATACATTTCACAACAAACATTTGTTAGAGCGTGATTGATAAATGGGTCTTCTTCCAAATCTTCTATTGATTTTGGAGGATCAATTACATTGAAATATTTCGATACACCTATCACATACAAGCTGATAAAAGAATTCCCTAATGTCTTTGTCATAATTGCGCCAAGTCGTGCTTCATACCTGAAATAAAGCTTGTTGATTTGTTCTGTTGTCATTCCATCTATGTCTGAGAGTTGTAATTCACGACCTAAATATTGTTTACCACCACCACCCGCAACAAGGGATGAAAGCCTTTCCCGTTTTGTGTCAGTGTCATCTTTTTTATCTTCTTGAACATCTTGCAATAATTCTTCTACATTCATTTTTATTGTATGGAATATATTTTTTAATTTATAATAAATAAATATTATTAAACATGCGACAGATATATTTACTCAATTAGATACAATTGATATTAGTTCAAGTAGCATTGCTTTTTAGAATTGCTATTTTATTACTAAATTTCTATAAGCATTGCTAATAGCATTGCTAAATTTCTATAAGCATTACTAATAGCATTGCTAATTCTATAAGCATTGCTATAAGCATCGCTAAACTGATTGATATTTTTCATAGATTTGCTAACAACATTTTTAAAAAAAAAAAAGCATTACTATTAACATTGTTAAACAAAATAAGCATTACTATTAATCAATTAACCAATAATCAGCAGGCTGATCTGTTTTCAATATCAATTTACGATGTTTCACTTTTGATAGTTCTCCTTTTATCCTTTGCCTCTCTTCCAATGTTGAAATGACATCATTCTCTCTTAAACAATTTTCAAAACTGTCCCTATCTTTGGTGTAGAACATGCATAGCCATTTTGTTTGCTCTCTCAAATCCTTCAGCACAGAATTATATCTCTGTGAAATCACCCACACTGATTGTTCTGCATGTCTGCCAGAGAAAGCTAATTCTGATAGCATGTATTTTTTCTTTGTTAATTCCTTAGTAGCACTACAATCATCAATGATGTATAAGGTTGGAGAACCAGCATCTTTTTTGAAAAACATTCTAAGCAAGTCTTGTCGTTTTTCTTCACCATTATAAACAGGATTTACAATTTCAATATTTTTAGTCTTTGGCTTCCTAACATCACCAATCCACTCACGGGTTTTATATGCGTTGTTCCATTGTATAGTAGGACAGAGAATAATTATATGTTCAAACACGCCTCTGTATTCACCTTCAAGCAAATCCAAAACAAATCCAGTCTTACCACAACCGGTCTGACCACAAATAATAGCACAATGAGGATATTTTGGTAGTTCCATTTTTTCTTATCGTATAAAAAATTAATATCTAACTTATTTAAATCTTCCATCTACAAAATTAATCTGCGCATCTTGAATAACAAACAAATACACATTGATTGGTTCATCAGCACCTTTCTCTTTAGTTATTTGAATTGTGATACCTTCTGATGCATTTTCCACTGTTCTTCCAGAACCGTGAAGTGTGTTATCATCTGTTGATCGTAAATCCAACCACAATGCATAATTATCAGTCAGATACTTTTCTAATGTCGTGGTGGTGAAGCATAAGTCTTTGGAATTTTGATCTGTTTGCTTATTTCTCCTTGATGTCAATGCAAAGTATTTATTTATCTCATCCCAATGTTGATATGCCCTCATTTCTTTACTGTAAAGTTGATTTGGAACACCTTCTATTGTCATCTCTACTTTTTCTATTTTGGGGTTGAAATATGATTCAGTGCTTGTTCTTTCTGGGTCTTCAAATAGCATCAATATGCCTTTCATGCTTCGTGCAGGGACATTCAAGTTAATTCCATAGTATATCAGATTTATTCTTTGTTATTTTTCTGTGTCTTAATATGCGATCATATAATACAACCATTTTCCCTTCATATTGTTGCCTTATTTGTCTTACAAGTTCTGTATCAGACACAATATCAAATTCCAAACATATATTTTTAATAATGTAAGATGCAGCTGAGTCGGTTGACTTAATCACTTTATCATAGTTGTTGAATGTAAGTTCTTAATCAAGTCTATCACCAAGACCAGCTTGATAAAAAGGCATTTGTGTTTCCAACAGTTCAAAATCAAGAGGGATACAAAATCTGTTTTTGTATGCATTTGCTATAGCTTTGTCTTCTTTGTCTGAGGTAGCATCATCAGCTCCAACTCTATGTTTTAACATATTGTTTTTACCAATACCTTGATAAGCCATATTAACGCGTTCAGAAGGAGACCTCCATAAATCAATATAACAATGATAAATATCACTGTCATCAATTGACATCACTTCATTACCAGATATTCTTATTGTTGTTTTCTTGATAATGGCTCTACCAATGTTTTGATACACAGTTGCATTGGCATCTGTGCTTTTTAATTCAATTTCAAAGGCAAGACGTGCTGTTCTGGGAACAATAACATCATTATTACTGAGATTGGGAAACCTTACTAACAGTTGTTGGTTTTGGTCAATGGTACTAGGGTTATTAGTTATTACAACACTCTGACGAATTCCTTGCACACCTCGTGGTTCTCTTATTATTCTTTAGGGGTTGAGTTTATCTCCATATGCTGACATGTTTTTTAGTAATGTATTTTTCATTTTTTTTAATAATAAATAAAATAATGGCTGAAGGTGGAATGGAGATTTAAAATCCTGAAGTTGATAAAGATGACTATGATAAAGATGAAGCAGAAACATATTTTACTAATGAAACACAATTTCAAAGTATGTTGAATACTCAATATAAAGCATTCGATGATCTGACAGGTCAAGACAATGAAAGAGAATTAACTTCTTTGATTAAAATATTGGTGAAACGATTTTATGATAGAAATCAAGAACCAATAAGACTTAATGATGATGAGGCCCATTGGTATATGACACACGATAAATATGGCAGACCTTTGTTTGGTGTGGAGGATATGGATGATAAAACATACCTCTTATCATATTACAAGAATAAGAACCCCGATGCTATAATGCAATTTTATACATTTGACACAATTCAAAAGAAATTTGGAGTTAGGGTTATTAGAGAAGTTTTGGGGGTAGATAATTATCAACCCCATGCTACTCGAGTTAAAGAGGGTAGAAAGGAATTACAACAATTAATTGAAACAAGAAATACAATTGCAGCAGAACAAATTCCAAGGCAAGATATTTCTTCTATTCAAGACATACAAGATTTAACAAATACAGCTGGTGATGTTGAAACTGCAGTTAAATCACTTGAAACATCTTTTACTACAACTACTACTTCAACACAAACAAACATGACAAAACGAGAAATGGATGGTATTATGAAAGCAATGACTTCCGTGAAAGAGGAAATTGCTAATGAGTTGGCAAAACTTACTGAAACAAACAAGGAAATAGCAGCTGATAAAGACAAACTTGCAAACACAAATTATAAGAATGCAAAAAAACAAATAGAGGGTAGAATAAAAGATTTAGAGTCAGAGAGAAGTGCTAGATTGGAAGTGATAAATGTTAACAAAGAAAAGTTAAGAACTCAAGTGAATAGAATTAAAGATACTATAAATAAAATATTAAATGAAGATACTACACTTGGTGAAAGATTGAGAACATTGTTCAGAGAACAAGGTATTACAATTATCAGTATTTTAACTGCAGTTGGTATTGTTATTGGTTTTATTGTTGAAACTGTTCTTCCATCTGGCAGCGCTGCAACAACACCACCTCCAAGTAAACCATCTGGTGCAAAAGATTGGATAAAAAAACAATTGGCAAATCTTGGAAAATTATTGGCCAATTTTGCGGGGAAAGCTGCAACTGCTTTGCCTGGTATAATTGGTTCTATTGTATCATGGTTGTTGTCAACAACAGGTAAAATTGTCAATTGGTTTGGTGAACATTTATGGGCGTTAGTTGTTCTTGTTGTAGGGTTGTTATATGCAGCTGCTAAGGAGTATATTAATAAATCTCATAAATGAGTAAAGCAGTAAGACCTATTGCTATTCTACCGAAAATTAATGACGTTTTATTATCTTCATGTTGTGTTGCAATTTGTTTTTGTGGCGTTGTTGTTTCTTTTTTTGGCCCTGAAAGTGTTGAATCTTTTGGTTGAGGGGTTGTTGAAGGATCAATAAGAAAACTATGCTCTTTCACTCATGTGTCATACTAACCGAGTGTATTCTCTGCCTTTTTAACCCAGTCTTTAGGTAAGTGGTGTGTTTTTGAATAATCAGTAATCTTTTTATAATCAGCTGCACTTAGTTGTGGTAATTGTGTTTGTTTTGTTTTTGTTCCTTCAACTGTTGCATTTTGTTTTGGTGGAACTGGCTTTACATTGATACCATCATTCAACCCAAGTGCTTGCTGATCTGTAGCTATTACAATTTCATTATTATAATCTTGAATTACACCTATCCTCAACTCCATAGTACTTGGGGACATGTACAATCCTATACCATATACATAATTAACCTTTGTTCTTGCATATTTTAGTGTATTCTGATAATTTCTAATCTGACTTGGTAGATCAACAGGACTGTTTATTGCATCTTCTATATTTGCCAAAAATTGTTTCTGAGCATCAAAAGCAGTTCCTGTTCCGAGTATATCTGTTCCTGTTTGAGCTTGAGAACCTAGAATGGCCCAACAATATGTTCTTATCGATTCATTTATACGTTGCACACCAGCTCTTGTAAATCCATCTGAATTATCTAGAATAAATGTACCCCATGCATCTTTAACGCCATCATGTTGTTGTATATAATCAATGTGAACTTTTTTAGGAGGATCATAGTGACATGAAGAAAACACCACAATGTCTATCTCCTGGTACTTCAGGACCGAAAGTCATTTTACTTAAATCCAATTCAGCAACTTTGTTATTAGCAGTATGTTCATCTGAATTATCATGTCTAAAATCTGTTCTATTCCATGCAACATGACCACTTGTATATATGTCTCCAATCCCATCACCATTTGGATACAATTTTTGTCTCCAACCAGCATTAGGATCTACATTAAACTCTTTACATATTCTTTCATATGCACCTCTATTATAGCTATTACTAAATGCATTCCAACTTTTATCCTGTGGAAGTGCAATACTCATTTCAAATAGTATTCTTCTAGTCTGGTAATAGATATAAAAAAGATATAGAGAACCACTCATCCCACTAGACCTAATATGATTATTATAATCAACACCGCATCCAGTAGTAGCACACCATATTGCAAAGTTTAATTGATTTTGCCAGAATGATAACCAATCAGTATTCCATTTATTCACTATATATTCAGATGATACATGTGGTAATAGATACTTTTCAAGTACATCTGGGAAATCAGCAATAAAATTTCTACCGTTTATAATAACAACAATAGCCTGTTTTATAATGTTAATTGTTTTTCTATGAATAAATAGAAATAGTATAAATTATGTGAATAATGCGCATCACTATTATACTTGAACGCTTTCTATATTGTCCTTTTTATTATATTGATTTTTGATTTTTTGATTAATAAAAAAATGTATCACACAATTTCAAATATAGACAAAACAATTAATTTACAACAGTATATTGATAACAGAGATGGCAGTAAAAAGGTTGGGCTAAAAAGTTTTACATACGCTTTAGGTTTGTATAATGTTGCACATGAAATTTTACAGAAATCTGGACAGAGACCTAATAAAATTCAAGATGGTTATTATAGTTTACATCAGATAGTAGATTTATTCCACAGTTTAGGCGTCACATTGTCTGTGAATGAAACAAATGGTATTGCATCTTTAGTTACTGATAACGAGCTCAAGATAAGTAAAGGTCTGAAACTGATGTTAGGGTTTTATAATAAAAGAAAATTTGAAGCAGATGTCACTCATATAGGGAATAAATCTGTTGATTTGGCAACAATTCAGTCTGTATATATACATTTAGAACAACTAAACACATCACAGAACTTCTTTAATGATGCACCAAGTTCAATATTAGCAGTTGTGTCAATTGAAAATAGAGAGTTTGGTGATATTGTGTCTGTAAGGTTTGAGAAACCAGAATTTAAATGTTTGTCAAACGGAGCAATATCAGAATTGGAAATATCGATGAGAGATGAAAACGGTCGTAAAATTGATAACCACGGTTTACATATGAGTGTTGTTTTAGAATTGTTTTAATTTTTTTAACTGTATATAGAAAAACATGAGTATCTTTGGAATTAAAAAGCAGAAAGGCAATGGAGACATTGACACTTTAACAATGCATGTTCGAGATTTACATACGAGAGTGAAACCGATTTCTGATATGGAGCAAAGAATTTCAGAATTTCAGCAAAAAGTTCATGACAGTAGAAACACTATGCTTGATCAGATAAATACACAGGCAGATAGATATACTAAACTCTAAGAAAAACTTAAAGAGCTTCCTATAAACAACCATTTATTACGACATAATGTTGATACTATGACAGACAAGTTGGTCATTTCAATATTTGCATAGAGTAGAGGTGCACTTTTAGAAAACGAATTGTTTTCTTTTGGAAATGGCGGCAGAGAAAGTGGTGCTGGTTATGTTATGATGCGTCGCGGTCAGATTTTAGGAATGGGTCTTGCAAGTAAAAGACAGAGTGGTGAAGTGTCAGTTGGAATTTCTGTGGATGAAAAAATACTACCAGGCTATGAAATTACACTTCACACAACTCCAAGTAAACACGACAATTTTGATACACAGTTCATTGTTAATGCTGGGAGTGTGATTGATTTTGTATGCAAGACAGGCAATGTAACAACTGAGAATACTGTTGCTTCATTGTTGATTGAATTGTTTTAATTTTTTTATCTCTTATAATAAAAAATGAAACAGCCTACAGCACCGAGTTTGTATCCAGAATTGCCCACTGATGATGGGCAGAATTATAGATTACAGAAAATATCAGACATAGAAAAGAAATTGATGAATGAAAGGGATACTAGACAGGCATTATATAAGAAATATAAAAGGAGTATAAATATTACAGATGGGCTTGATACAACTCTCATTTCTGGGAGTGTGATTATGGGTGGTATTGGACTTGCAATACCGTTAATGTTACCGTTAGAGATTGCTGCTATAGTTTGTGGTGTAACTGGGGGTTGTGTTAAGTTTATTAGAAGAAGATTAAATGATAAAGCAAAGAAACATGATCAAATTAAAATTATTGCAGAATCCAAATTAAATAGCATAACGAATTTGATTTCAAAAGCGATGAATGAGGACAAGTATCAGAACAGGAATTTAAGACGATTCTACATGAATTAGAAAAATTATAATGATCTCAAAGATAAGACACGTTTAAAACAAGCTGGAGTGAGTGAAGAAGAAAAAAAGAAGTTAATAGAAGACGGAAAAGCACAGGCACTAAGTGCCATTCAAAAAAAGATAAAAGACCCATAATGTTATTTAAGTTTGTATTTGTTAACGATCCACCACCTGTATATTAATAGGAAATATAACTCATATTCACAAATTATCTGTTAAATATACAGGTTATTTACCTGTACATACAATCTACATTATCTGTACAGTTTAAATTTCCCTCCAAAAGTTGCACGCGTGGCTCTTTTTTTCGTGATAAACTTTCTGATAAAAGGTACGTGAAACTGACTAACGAGTGCTCAGTGTACAGTTAATCATAGATATATCAGACTTAATGATATTTATTGACGGGGTTATTTCATTGTAACGACTTGCTTTATCTCTAATCAGTTAAATTGTTGAATGTGTAAAGTTATGTTACTAATTTAATTGAACCTACATGTATATTTTTAATTATGGATTTCTATCTTGATTGTTATACTCATATTAACACTCTTCAGCAGCATATCAAATCTGCGTACCATGTGGTGCGCATAAAGTTAGATTATTACACAGGTACTATGAAGTGGTTAAACCTTTTGAATTAGAGTGTCATAGGTTAAGGAATATTGACTGTCAATAATTCAGATTGATTTTTTTGTTTGTTCTGTGATATATTACCTGATGGAATACTGACGTAAAAGGGTTAAAAAGCACAATCAAATCTTTGAATACGAGTGCAAAGATTTGAGGCTTTTAACCCTTTTTGCGTCAGTATTGAAAGATCAGATTGATAAATTACGGTTGTAAAGCCATTTTGCGCCAGAACCCCCATTTCACATTTATATCATGTTGTTAAGGTAAATGCTATTTTTCATTATGTCAATCGATCCCCCATTATTTAAAATTAGCCTTCTGATCCAGGTGATCTTATGTGAATCGCAGATTTATCACTTTTAAATCTCCTTCTTTATACTCTTTTACTATAATTGATTGCTTTATGTTATTACACCCGCCCCAAATATATAAAAATTATGTATAGGTTATACCATGGTTGCAAGCGAATAAACGATATAGTTCGAGGGGGCGTAGCCCCCGAGAACTATGTCGTACGCCCCCGAGAACTATGTCGTTTATTCGCGCGCAACTATGGTTTAACCTATTTAGCACTGGCTTGGGCTCGAGGAAAACAAGAAGACCATTCGTTTCTGCTTTTTGTTTTAGACGAAAAAGTCATTTTGTTTGTAATATTTTACTAATATTGAAAGGCTATTTCACTGATAAGTTTGAGACATTAAGCATGCTTTAACATCAACATAAATAACGCTTATCGAAGCTCTATATGTAAGCACAATTCATTGGTAATTACCTTTAAAGTCTAGATCTCACTGTACATAATATAACGTCATGAAGCATGTGCATTTCACCTCTGACCTCAGCTGTTTTTTAAAACAATCTAGACAGGCGTATACCGGTTGGCTGGCTTGGAGGATTGCTAGAATTGTGACGTCAAATTGCCTTGATATGACGGAAGCAAAGAATAAGTGAACAGTGTGTTAGTTATTTCATTGATTTTTGAAATAAACGATCTATTCACAGGTTTTTGAGGCATCTGATTGGCCGAGAACTCCAAGCCATGTGCTAAATATCATTAAACTTGTTTATCATTTTATCTGTAGGTTTTGGTAATGCAAGAAACAAACTTTTAATAACTGTTATTTGTCCTATTGGAGTTAATACTCTTCTATTCCAATTTTTTATGGTGTATTTGATTTTAATAGGTTTTGAACATTTAAGACAGTCAACTGACCCTCGCCTGTAAACATAGGTTTCTATATACCAAACTGTTCGTCTAAGTCTGAAGATTATGAATCCGGTTGATGCAGTTTGCAAAGCCGTGGGACAACATCGCAATTCAATATGGCGTCTAAAATGGCCGCCAAAAATACCAAATATCACTTAGGACTCTGTTGTGGGTACATTTTGCCATAAGATAAATTCAATGTTTCACTTAATTATATATATTTTACTAATAAAATACTACTTTTTTTGTTAATAACTGATTTGTTTGATGCACAAATGGTGCAATTGGCGAAGCAAGCATGAAACTTGGCATAAACGTTCACCAATATGTTCTTACCTCGTATCAGTCGTTAGCCATCCGAAAAATTCAATATGGCGGCCATTTTCCAGGATGGTCGCCACCTACGGTTATTTCGAGTTAACCACCCTTCATAAACCATTTTCACCTGATATTCCTGATAAACAACTACTTATATAGAAAAAACAAGATGGCGACCATTTTCCAAAATGTCCGCCAAAACCTGTTCCAACACCGTAAAAATGAGTTTCTTGTACATTTTCTATCACAAACCTTCTGCTTCCGAGGCAATTCACTCAAACTGAAGTCAAATGCTATGTTTCCCATCTTGAACTGCACAGTTCGGTACAGGCAAGTCCATTTTTGTAGTATTTGCAGTGTCAAATGCATTCCTTCTTGCACCCGCACTTTGTCAGCTGTTTGCAGCTCTCTGCTATTGGTGCCATTGAGGTCCAATGAACCCTACACATGTTGCTTTGCTTTGTCCATCCCCAATCGGCATGTCTTGCAGTTTCCATTAACGGTTCAAAACAGTGTCCCCATATGCATCCTGTTTAGTAAGCAGCCCGATTGATATATTCATGAAGTGCTGCATGAAACTTCCGGTCCAGCTACCATCCATCTTCTTAATGCAGAAGGGTCTTCTGTCACACCTACAACCCCTCCTCTTTTGATTGTAACATTGACCTGCTCATGGGCCTGGTCGATTGCCATTGCAGAGAAAGGTCTCTTCGATTTAAACACAACACATTTCCGTCGTTTAACATCTAAGGTACGCATGTCTTTCAGGTGCACAGGTAGCATGCATAGTTGACGATGTTGTTTGAGGGGAAGAAAGTTATCAATGCTGCTAATGCTTGGCATTATAGCTTGAAATTAGCCCTAATCGACTTTATTACTGACAGAATATTCAGTTACATTGGCAACAAAATGAACCAGTAGTTGAACTGTGGACTTTCTTTTATCCGTTTGTTGCACCAATGTTCAAAGTCAAGAGATTGTCGGTTTTCTCCGCCAATTCCGATACAATATGAATTGTATGAATCATGCAGAAGGTTGAACAGGGCAAATACTGTAACTTGGTTAGCTTTGCATGCTTTTGTCACACTAGAGGCAGTCAAAAATGACTCTGCCGTTCTTGAGGCTGGTACTTCTTCCTCTGCGAGGGCTCCTGTCCATCTGCTTGAGTGGAGAATTGATCCAATGGATTTCAGTACAGCCATCTTTATAATTATGAAGTCCGCCAAACATGATGATACTCTTGTCTTCTCCATACTATTTGGGCCAGTTCAATTGCATTTGTTTTGCTACAGCATATATTGGCCGATCTGCGGTGAGGACAGTTGTTTGAGCAGGATTAAGGTATGCGATCTTATCCTTGACCGTATCCATAACATGACGTACGGTCGCTACTAAGTGAGCTGTGTTCCGTAGCAGAAATAGCAGTAAGGTGATACTTATTTCAAATGCAATACCCGTTTTTGACGCAGCGTGATATGTTGATTATGTGCGATTCTTATCTTTATATAGGAACGTATTCCTTGGCTGGTTCAATTTTGCCTTTGATGACTAAAGGGGTTACATTTGTGAATAAATCTGAAAGCTCAGGCACTGGCATGACTTCGTTGTCTCTTATTGTAAGCGGTTTTCGTTTTCCCCCTTCATTGTAAGCAGTTGAGTACTGGAAAAGTGATACACTTGTCCCATTAAACAACGAGCTTGCTGTTGTAGCTGTTGAATTATGATATATATAATCTAATGCTGCATGGTGAATATACCCTTTCTGAGAGCAGATGAACAGATGATTCCTTCATGTGCATGTCTTCTGATTGCAGCATCGCCTAATTGGGCTAAGCGTTTTCATTGGAGTCTTCGAATGAACAGACGTTCCAATAAAAATGAAAATGGTGTCCCATGTTTGTTATAATATCTGAAACGTGGAAGCTCCTTCTCTGTGGCAGTTGTATTGCAGGAGATGTGCCATTGCGGAATCTGTTTTACAAGCTCCAGGTTCCGATCGTTACTTCATGTCAAGACCATATGTTCTAGCATGTATACAAATCATTGAACCTGCCATAAAAGGAGCACTTGTGGTTTAGCATTGACTTGAGGAGAGTTGTTGCAGCTTCAGAATAAATGCAAGAGCAACGCTATTTACGCTACTGTGGGTTCCAAGTCAGGAAATGCAGCTAAAAATCTTTCTTTCAGTCTTTTCGAGTGAACGTTCTGATCTTGATTGGGTGTCAATATTACACTGCTCCAGTCATTGCAAAAACATTGTCACAAGAGCATTAAAATGAAATCCAATAGGACATGCTGCGCTTAATTTTGTCTCCATGATAAATGCTACGAGCTCTGACAACACAAGAGGAAACACTTGTTTTTCACGTGGATCAGAACTTTCCTGTGCTTCAATCGATGATAAATAAGCTGAATATAATATACGCATATATAAATATTGGAAACAACTAGATTCGGGTATACACTTTTCAATTTCACACACATATTGTATAAAGCGTTACCTCTTAGCTTTCGTCCGAGTACTTCGGACTTCGTCAGCCAACTGAATTGACTTCTAATTGGGTATTAACACCGCTCGAAGCCTTCGTGAGCGCTGTTGATGTCGATTCCAGATGTGCTGGAGGTTGTATCGGCCCCCGTCCCTGTTGAGCGCCTGTTTTTGTGCCCTGAAGTATACTGCTTCCTTTACCCCCCGTTCAACCCATGAGAGTTCGCGGTCTAGGGTTGTCACGGATTCGAGAGACACACCGTGTCCTGGGCAGTATTTATGTAAGTGGCGTGATACCACACTTGTGCTGGAGCTGGTCCGTCTATGCTCCATGAATCTCACTTTCAAATTCCTTTCTGTCTCACCGATGTAGTCTTGTTCGCACTGATCTTTCTCATGTCCTTCGCATTTAATATGGTATATAGGGACACATATATCCTGCTTCTTTGACTTGTCTTTTGGGTGTACTAGGATCTGTCTTAGTGTCCTGTGGGGCTTGACACACACGTTTATGTTATGTTTTCCAAACACCCTTTCTCAACGTTTCAGACTTCCCCTTCATGTAAGACAGGATAATGTTGCCCTTAGAGTCTTTCTTTCTTGAGTTAACAGTTTTAGTCTTGTGTTTTGACTTTGATAGTATTGTTGCCACTTTCTGAATAGCCCATTTAGGGTAGTTGCATTTGTTAAGGGCTTGGTTGACATGTTGCATTTCAGTCCCAAGATCTCTTTGGTCTGACGTCACGGTTTCGGCCCTTTGATGTAAGGTCCGAACAACACCTAGTGTGTGCTCCTCCGGGTTGTTGTTGTTTCTGCTGAGGTTTACAGTCCCGCATAAGCTTTATCAGATGCGTCATCCCATTGTCTCAGGATTGGGACAATAGTCAGCATCATGCCTATTGTAAACGGTTGGATCGAGTGGGATTCGAACTCGGGTTTCCGTGGTAGAAGGCGGTCATCTTAACCATTAGGTCACGGAACCAGATCCTCCGGGTGTGCAGGCTCAAGTTTAAATATTGGTCGGTGTGAGTTGGCTTTCGGAAAACCGTAGTTTTTATGGTGCCGTCAGGTTGCCTTATAGTGTTTGTGTCCAAAAATGCCAGATATCCATTTTCTTCTGTTTCAATTGTAAATTTGATGTCCGGGTCAACACTGTTTATGTGTTCTGTGAATTCACTCACATACTCCTTTTTTGTTTCGTATGCGTGTCGTCTACATAACGATACCACCATCCGGGTGGGTGGGGTGCTGTAGAGAGGGCTATTGTTTCAAAATGTTCCATGTATAGATTGCAAACAATCGGGGATACAGGGGAACCCATAGCCGCACCATGAATCAGCAAGTAGTATGTTCCATCATATACAAAGTAAGTGCAGTTTAGGCACAACTCTAATAACCTAGTCACCGGTTCTGGGGTTAGAGGTGTTCTCTTTGACAGCGTCAATAGGCACTCAACAGGGTCGGGAGGCGATACAACCTCCCGCACATCTGGGACGCAACATTAACATCGCTCACGAAGGCCTCGAGCGGTGTAAGTCAATTCAGTTGGCTGACGAAGTCCGAAGTACTCGGACGAAAGCTACCAGGTAATGCTTTCTACAATATGTGTGTGAAATTGAAAAGTTTAGACTGAAAAATGAAATGAATAACACCAAACAGTTAAACCGCCATCAAAATAGATTCGGGTATATACATAACCCTACATCTAGTCCGATAGTTCACCCAGAGTCCCGTGCGATCTTTAAACCATCCAGGTCACAATGCTCCGTTATCCTTGGCTCGGCTCTCCAGCTCTGGCACATACTGTCAATTCAGGTTCATCTATCTAACATAAAAAGGGGCGTATTAAAAGCCTTCTACTCTTTATTACTGTCCTGGAAGCATTGTCAACTGAATTCCGCACCAGCTGCCCATAAGAGGGTTTCTTCGCTGATAACCTGGATGTCACTGACACCCCTCTAGAAGCACTGACTGAGCAACACACCATCTGGAGACAGGAATGGAAATGAATGGGCCAAGAGTCTAGAAACATGACCAATACCAAGGGAATGATGTCTTGTTCCAACATTGTCTCATTGAGAAGATCAGGAAAATACCCCATTCCAGTATGCTTAAGTTGAACGGACAGAAACATCATTTTTGCTCTTACTGCTTAAAGTGGGCATGGGGAGGAGGTGAGCTTGCAGCACAAACACACTGTAATAATGCTAAGAAAAAGTTCAGAGAGCTCCTCCCCATATTGACAAGCAGGTTTCTGTCATCTGCAACCAGAGGTCGAGTCTACTCATCCTGTGTAAGGAGTGTTATGCTCTGCAGATCTAAGACATGGGCTGTATCAGGAAGTACACACAGACGTTTGCTGCGAAATGACAAAGCCATGCTACGATGGATCTGCCTTTCGAAGCCAGAAGACTCTTTGTAATCTCAGCTGAACACAAGAGGCATTTCGGAGACTCTCTAATCAATTAGGCTGAAATGGCTTGGCTATGTAGAGAGAAGCTCTAGCTGGATATCTCAAATCAGATGCCCGAACATCACAACACAGCGGGGTCCAGGCAGACTAGAGCTATCTTGGGGGGACCTTGTAAAACGTGACCACGAAGCTCTCGGGTTGAACAAACACAAACCAACAAAATCGCCAAGCTTGGAGAGGGAGACATCGATTCAGACAGAACAGCCAGGCTTCACCCTTATAAGAAGGATTAATCAATGGTCTGGTTAAACTAAACTGGGTGATGATAATGATGATGATGTTGATTCGATCATGTACACTTATTACTGGCTAGACCTTTTAACCGGGAACTTCCGACCATTAAGGCTATAAAACGCGGAAATTTGACGTCACCGGCAGAACGCCCAGGAAACCAAATTGGCGGATAACGACACCCCTAAGACCGATACATTGTAGTGACACATCTGAGAGACAAATTTCTTCCCGTTACAAGGACGGCAAGACAACTCAAGGGTCAACACAGCCGTAACGTCACACCGAAGACGGTACGTAATCGGCTGCGAGAGGTGGGCAGTCACTGCTGACGGCTACTTAAATACGAAATCATCACCAGACAGCTTGGGCCCGATGATACAGATAAGTTTAACGCTACAGACCACGTTTGGGAAATTCTCTTGAAACATGTTCGTCTCTTACCTCAGATTCCAAATGTTGACACATTGGAGCGTGACGTCGTTGATGTGTAAGAAAGTTAGGTCAACAATACTTTTGCTGAATTCTACTCGTCTATGAAGGGTCGATACGAAACTGTTATTGCAGCTGACAGGGACAATGCTCATTACTAACATTGGGCCTAAGAACTCCTGTGCCTTTCAAAATATGGGGTCCTTCCACAGAAGTTGTTGTTGTAGCTAAGACGGAAAGCTGATAGCCGACACATTGTGATATTCTGTTTTCAAAATGATTACATTCACATGGTTAGTTATTTCTTCATATTTCTGTTTCTGAATGAAATATAAGGTGACCGATGAGAAATCGTGCAGATAGGGCCTAAGTTGCTTCAAATTTAGTTACAAGCTTAACATGGTATATTTTGCACGACAAGCTAATAAATCTAAAATGGTAGCTGCTAGGTAAATTTCAGGTTAACCTGTTTTACTGTAATACATGAGCTTAAAAGTGGTAATAGCTTTCAATTAAAGTAGCCTGTTAAATGTTGAGATGCTTAGGAAAGCGATAAATCAGCAGTCAGTTAAATCAGCTTAACCTTATTGAGTACATGCTGAGATAAAAGAAAGTTATTGACTGATGATGGTTTCAAACTGAACTAATAAACACAGAATATACTCACTCGATATCTTTATCATATTTGGTGAGCTATTTTGACCGTCCTGTCTCAGTCGCCGTACGTCGTTCCTCCGTCCGTCGTCAATTTTTTTTAAACGATATCTCCTCCTAAACAACTGAATGGATCTTTACCACACTTTGCAGGAATAATACCGAATATGTTGCTCTTTTTAAATTGTTCACAAAGTTCTGGTCCGTTACATATCTAGGTCACAAGAGCTAAAAAAGATTGTTTCAATAAAAACTTAAAAAATGTTCTTGTCTGAAACCATAGTACCATGAGCTTAGATATTTGGCACAAGGCATCATCTACAGGTCCTCTATCAAGACTGTTCAAAGTATGTCCCTGGCATGGTGACAGTTCTAGAGGTACTTGACCAATGTTGTTCAAATAATTCTAGTCCATTGCATAACCAGGTCACATGAGCTAAAAAAAGATCGTTTAAAAAAAAAAAAGGTTCTTGTCTGAAACCACATTTCCCTGAGCTTAGCTATTTGGCACAAAGCATTATCTACAGATTGTTCAAATTATGTCCAAGGGGTAAAAAATGGCACCGTCCCGAAAGTGATCTTTAAACGTTTTCTCTGTACTAATGTGGCCAGAACTTTGATATTGGGCAGTGACACTTCTAGATATCCTTTAGGTATTTTGTTCAAATAGTTTTAGTCTGTTGCATATGTAGGTAACAGGAGCTAAAATAGATGTTTTCAATTGAAGGTTAAAAATCATCTTGATTAAAACCCTAGTACCCTGATCTTAGATATTTGGCACATAGCATCATTTACAGGTCCTCTATCAAGATTGTTCAAATTTAATACTGCCCCTCGTGGCAAAAATGACCCGTTCCTGGTCATTAATCATTATCTCCATTTTTTCAGCTATTCTCTGGTGAGCGAAATACGCCCCATGGGGCTCTTGTTTTTTTCATGATAATTACACTTGTTCAGATATTTATCGCATTTGTCTCACATATTCCCAATTTCAAAATATCGTAGATCTTACCTACCCACTACTCTATACAAGAACAGTTCATTTTAGGATTAGGTGTTTTAGCCCGAATGTGAAGCTAACGTACATGCAATTAACAGTGAACATGTGCAACTTGAATCAGTCTTTATAAATATCTTAAAAACAGAATCCACATAATTTAATATTACGCTGCTTATTGCGGTATATAATAACACTATCTGGATTTTTGCACCTGTGTTTGCAGTTTTTATTTGTCTCTTTTTTGCTCGACTATTCGAAGAATATGGAGAGCTATTACAGTCACCCTCGCGTCGGCGTCGGCGTTGCATGTTAAGGTTTTTTATCAACCTAGACAATCACATCCTCTTAAAGCATGTATCACGTATGTTGCATTTAAATTTTACCACACACATCTTCCCTCAATCATCAAGGAGGACAATTCTAGATGGTATTTTGGGTGCATTATCTCCCCCTTTTGGACTTAGACACCCAAGTTAAGATTTTTGATCAACCTAGAAAATGCCATCCTCTTCAATCATATATCACTGCAATTTATGTTTTTATTCAAAAATCTCTTTACCTCAAACATTTTACTTGCCCCAGACTAGAGGTGGATAATTATAGATGGTTTTTTGGATGGATTATCTCCCCTTTTGGACTCAGACATCCACGTTAAGGGTTTTGATCAACCTAGAAATTGCCCTTCACTTAGGCATATATCACTACATTTAAGATTTGTATTCTATAATCACCTCAAACATATTACTTGTCTTTCACTAGATGTGCATACTTCTAGATGGTATTTTTATGAATTATCTCCCCTTTTGGACTTAGACATCCACGTTCAGATTGTTGATCAACCTAGAAAATGCCGTTCACTTAAAGCATACATCACTAACACTTCTGTTTTTATTCCGTAACTGCTTTTAGTACAAAGGAGCAGAAAGTCGAAAAAACAGAAGTGTTAGTGATGTATAATAGCTTTGGAATAACATGTAGCATATATTTTATATTTCACATGTGTATTCTACTCTTGAATCCATTGAGCTTGAGCTATTTCAAGGTCATTTAGAGGTCATGGTCACAGCAGGGAAATAATGTTTCCAAATATTGAATTCATGAACAGCATTGAAAAAGACAAGATTTGAACATCCACTATCAGAGCAACGTCTCTAGCAGTCAGATGGGTTTCTCTCCTGGAAATAATAATAAGACACTATTTTCCACAAAACCAATTCCTTTCCATGAAACTTGGACCATTATTTCAACGGCACAGATAGTTTGTGAATAGTTTCTGCTAGCATAAATATAGTCAACTGAAAACATCTGAATGTTGGGTAATTTAACAGAATCAACAAATTATTATGAATTATGCGGGCAGGAAGGTGATATTTCAGCCATGTCTAACTGCTATACCAGCCTGATGCAGGGCAAAAGTGGGACAGATGGCTAACGTGTCTTCTGCACTGTATTTTTCACATGGCATTAAGCATACTTATTACTAACAAGAGGGCCTGAAGGCCCTGGTATCGCTTACCATTTGTAATGAAGCCTGATAACTTTACCTTTGAATTTCTCCCGTTTTATTCTAAATCCATTCAAATTTGTCGACCTACTCTAGTATAGTAGAGTACATCAAAGGCAAATAACTAGAGCCTAAACAGTCCGGAAATGAAGCCTTTTTCTAGCATTGTAAAGTATATCAAGGGCAGGTAACCATTAATAACATTTCAACAATATTTGCACTCCTTTGAGAACATATATCTACATCCTTTGTGTACAAGTATAATCAAAATCCATTGAAAACTGTAGTTGCAAGAGTGTAAACGCTGTAAAATATTGCATTTTTAGCAATTCAAAGGTAGATATATCTTGATCTATTTGTCAGATTCCAACCATAATCACCCTTTTTCGAACTCTTAAGGTCATATACAATCTGGGTAAGTTTGAGAGAGCTTGAATAAATATTGTCGTCTCTAGAGCGTAAACACTCTTAAATTTATCATTTTCAGCAATTCAAAGGTAGATAACTCTTGACTTATTGACCAGATTACAACCATAATTGAACTCATCTGAAGTCTTATGGTAATATACAATCTGAGTAAGTTTGAGAAAGATTTGATAAAATATGTGGTCTCTAGAGTATAAACATCGTTAAATACGTCATTTTCAGCAATGCAAAGGTAGAAACTGTGGACTTATGAGTCTGATTGCAATTATAATCAAAGTCTTCTGAACTCTTATAGTCATATACAATCTGAGCAAGTTTGAAATAGATTGGATAAAAATTGTGAACTCTGGAATATAAACCCTGTTAAATATGGCATTATCGGCAATTCAAAGGTAGATAACTCTTGATCTTTTTATCCGATTTCAACCACAATCAAACTCTTTCAAATCCGGAGTGTAAACACTGTTAAATATAGCATTTTCAGCAGTTCTAAGGTAGATAACTCATGACCTATTTGTCAGATTTCAACCATAATCGAACTAATTTGAGCTATTATGGCAAGATACCATCTGAGGAAGTTTGAGAAAGATTGGATAAATATTGTGGCCTCTAGAGTGTAAACACTAAACAACAGCTATCAAAACGAAAACTAACAGTGACTGTGACTACGAAAGAAATAAACGTAAGCACACTTTTTAGAGATTTTAAATGGTTACATGTCTGCCGTTTGTATCCCGAAATCGCTGATACAGACCTCAATCTGTGACCTTCAGTAAGAGGTCCTGTATTCTATTGCTACATACAAAATATATTCACAGGTACCCCTAGCCTACCATCAATAGTTAACCATTCCCAATCACCAGGAAATGCAAACAGTTATCATCAACTGCCTACAAGTACCTACTTAGTTGCTCCAGAAGTGATTATCTCTTCGGACCTGTGTGTTTATTTCTGGATCCGTCATGTGAGAAACCGACCTCCCTCCATTCCTATTAAACCTTGTAACAAGAGACACACATTTATTTTGTTGTTGATAGCTGGGACAGAGCAGAACCCCGGACCGGATTTTCCGTGTGGCGTTTGTAGCTGTGAAGTTGAAGATTTTGGTGCAAGAGCGATCTGTTGTAACAATTGTGACAAGTGGATACACAAATCATGTGTTGGTATGCTAACCCCAGAGTTTGATGAACATGAAGCAAACCGTTCAGCTCCATGGTATTGCCCAGAATGTGGCACACCCCACCATTCAGACATTCTATACGATGCCCCAGATAGTGTTGGCAGTATTTACTCTGACGTCAGTGAGGGGGAACCTAGTACACCGGATCTATCGACACGTGCACATCCTAGTTGTAGTTTCTCTGACACTAGTATTAATTCATTTGGAAGCCCAACCGCAACATCCTCTCCACAGCCAGTTCCAAAGAAAAAAGTTAAACAGCGGAAGAACCTTAGATTCCTAAATATAAACTTTCAGAGTGTACGAAATAAAGGTCGTAATGTTGATGTTTTGATTGAAACGACAAACCCGGATATCATTATAGGCACGGAAACTTGGCTTGGTGGTGACATTCCATCTGCATACTTTTTCAATCCCAAACTTGGCTTTAATGTGTACCGTCGTGATAGGCCATCAGATCCACATGGAGGTGTATTGATTGCAGTGAAAAGTGACATTGAAGTGTTGAACATTGAGACCAGTAAAGACTTAGAGCTCATAACAGCATCAATGAAAATTGGCAAGAAGAAGTTAGTTACTTGCGCATTCTATCGTCCACCAAATATGACAGATCAATCTTACTTGGACACTGTGAAACAGGAGTTTGATAATCTGAAGAGTAAGTTTAAGAAATCCATCTACATCATTGGAGGAGACTTCAACTTGCCAGATATAGACTGGAATAATCATAGTGTCACAGATTCCCACTACCCACATAGAGTCAGCAAGACTTTTCTTGATATAATCATGGACCTTAACTTAAAACAAAGTGTGCAATTCCCTACGAGATTACAGAACACTGTAGACCTGATGTTAATGTCCCACCCAAGCTTTAAAGTAAGATGTAAGCCCCTCCCTCCCATTGGACTTAAAAGTGATCATGATATTGTGCTTCTTGATACATCTATCCAGCCTGTTAGAGCCCGGTTACCACGTAGAAAGATATATATTTGGAGGAAATGTGAGGTGGATAGTATTAGACAGCATATTCGTAGTTTTGCCAATACATTTTGCTGTGATTCCTCTCAGACTGTTGAGACCATGTGGAACTCGTTCAAGGCGGCTGTGTCATCTGCAGTGGATAAGTTTGTTCCAACAAAGATGTCCAGCACAAGACAGACTCACCCATGGGTCGACACCAGCCTTCGGAGACTTATGCGAACAAAACAACGTGCACACAGGAAAGCTCGTAAGACAGGAAGAGAATCCCAGTGGAAACGCTACAAGACTTTACAGAAAGAAGCACAGTCAGCTACGCGTACAGCAGAGAAGCGGTTTCTCCAGGATGTTGTCTGTGGAAATCTAAAACAGGATCCGAAACGCTTCTTCACCTATGTTAAGAGTAGGAGACAGGACTATGCAGGAGTATCCTCACTGATCGATAAGAATGGTTATCTCCAAAGTGATACGAGGAATAGAGCGGACATTTTAAATGATCAGTTCCAGTCAGCGTACACCAAGGAAGATCTGCATAGTATGCCAGACAAGGGCCCCAGTCCATATCCACCAATGTCTAACATCATATTTAGAACAGCTGGTATTGCTAAACTACTTCATAACCTAAAACCACATAAAGCAGCTGGACCTGATTCTGTTCCAACACACATCTTGAAAACCGCCAGTGAAGAAATTGCTCCAATTCTGACAAAGATATATCAAAGATCCTATGACACTGGAATTCTGCCAAATGATTGGAAAGACGCTAATATTGTGCCAATTTACAAGAAAGGTGATAAACAACAAGCCTCTAACTATAGACCAGTCTCTTTAACTTCTATCACATGTAAGGTCATGGAACATGTAGTACATAGCAATGTAATGGAACATTTTGATAGGAACAACATCTTGTGTGACGAACAACATGGTTTCCGAAAAACACGTTCTTGTGAATCTCAACTTGTGACAACACTTGAAGGTATTGCAAGCAAGCTTCGCTCAGGAAGGGACCAAGTGGATGTCATCCTGCTAGATTTTTCGAAGGCTTTCGATAAAGTGCCCCACCAGAGATTATTCTACAAGCTTGACTTTTATGGTGTGAGAGGAGAGAATCTGCAGTGGGTTAAGTCCTTCCTCTAGGATAGAAAACAACGTGTTTTACTAGATGGGAAATCATCCTTTCAAGCAGACGTAACATCTGGAGTCCCCCAAGGCATTGTCAATGGACCTCTTTACTTTCTTGCCTTTATCAACGACTTGCCGGAATGCACCTCTTCAGAGACCAGGCTGTTCGCAGATGATGGACTTCTGTACAGGGAGATCAAGTCAGATAAAGATGTAAAAACCCTCAAGCAAGATCTAAACTCATTGGAGAAGTGGGAAGAACAATGGCAGATGCGGTTCCATCCCGAGAAATGTCAGGTTATACACATATGCACCAATGCACGATTCAGACGCCGGAATAAGTACACCCTCCATGTACATGTGCTTGAGGACGTGGACAGTACCAAGTACCTTGGGGTCCACATTAGCAAGTATCTGTCCTGGAGGACACATGTAAACCAGACGGCAGCCAAAGCATGTGGGACACTGGGATTTTTAAGGAGGAACCTTTACAACTGCACAAAGGAGGTCCGTGAGCAGTGCTACAACACCTTTGTCATGCCAACCCTGAGTTATGCCTCATCAGCCTGGGACCCCCATCTTGCAGGCGATATTGACCAACTCGAAAAAGTCGAGAGAAGGGGTGCCAGATTCGTACAGAATAACTATAGAGACCGAACACCTGGCTGCGTCACTGGCATGATCAAGGACCTTGGTTGGCTCCCTTTGACAGACATAAGACGTGCTAATAGACTAAATTATCTTTTCAAGATCAGGCACCATGAAGTTGGTATCAATCCAGGCCATCTACTACAAGCTAGTGATTCCCGTACGAGAGGGAGAGGCAGAATACGACAACATGGTACCCAATCTGCAGTATATCACCACTCATTCTATCCTAAAACCATAAGGGAGTGGAACCAACTACCAACATTTATTACCGACGTCAGAGGTGGCTCCTTCGTCTTCCTTGCGTAATTACACCAACGCCATGTAAATATTTTTAAAATGTAAATACGGATACATTTAAAATCTGGAGGATGGTGGCTGTCCCATCACTCAGTTCAGGTCAACTTTACAGTCATATCGACTCCTGACCTTTCATTGGAAGAAGAAGAAGAAGAAGAAGAGACTCGCTAGGAGTATGTGACCCAATCGCTTATTTAAAGTATAAGAGGTACGGTCACGTACCCCCAGTCACTACTTTTAGAATAAAATCTTGTTTGAATAATTGGCTGAAATTTATAGAGTCAAGAAAATTAGCTTAACTCACTTGATTCTCGGTATCACAGTAACGTCACAGATAGGTACCGCCTAAGCACTTGATGAATGCAATGCCCTGGCTAAGCATCAGCTACGGGCTAATCCTACTCCTAGCGCATTAAAGTCGTTTGTTTTGCTGTTAACTGAATTATCAACATCACTTTTTGTCATAAAACAGTTAAATATAGATTTGAGAATAACTTATTGCAAACCATGCCTTATTTATACTATGATGAGATTGACAGGCTATCTCTAGATATGATCAAAAATCGAAGCTAAATGCACTCGGGCCCGTACACATTTATGGTATTTGAGAAGGTTTCTCTGGTCAACAATGCAGCGAAAGGGCAATTTTAATAACAAAATCAAGAGATCTAGGTCTGTGTCTAAAGTTATGGAATAATGAAGAGAAAAACCATTTGGATTTTGTTTGTCTGGTAAACTGTAGAGTTGATCTAGATCATTTTTTTAATTCTGCACTTTCACCGCAGATCTACTTGACTTTGTTCTTTAAAATTAAGTTTCATCAAAATTAAACTATTGATTTGAAGAAATGGCGAATATCGTCAGTATTGTCGCATATTTTTAATGTTATGTCCTTTTTCATTCATAGTCTTTTATATGTGTTGATGAATTTGAACAGTTTATTTCCATTTTAAGGGTAAATAACTAAGGACATCCACATTTATTATAAATGTTTTACTCCAAAGGAAATAGCTTAAAACCGTTCTAAAACACTTTTATGACCGTTATTTGCAAACCCCACTTCTCAATCGAACCTACCAAAATAACAGAATATATCAATACCCAAGTATTACTTCATCAAATTAAACAATTAGTATTGCATTGCGACTTTTTTGTGTAATTATTGTTTGTCACCCCTGAAAACTGCTGTTCTACTGAAGCTATTAAGATGGAAAGAGCGTGACAAGTGGAAGTGTATTGCACAAGGGTCATAACTATTGTGTGAATATTGTGAGAGTTGTTCCCGTTTTCAACATTTTCTTTTCATGCTCATTCAGTATCCATTTCTAAATCAATTTCCAGAGTTAAAAGAATTTTCACCTCATATAACTGAAATTATGGATAGTTTTGTCTTGTAACCCTACTTTTCAAAAAACGTCCTGAAATGACTACCCCTCTATTTTCTTTCCGAGGATACAAAATTAAAAAAATATTAATAGAAAAATCAAAATGTATTCATGCATTTATACCTAAGACATTGTTGTATACAAATACAAACAGAACAGTTAAATATTTTGCATAATACATTAAAAAAAATCTCTTATATTTCAGAAAAATATTTTTTCTCAAAAATCATTTTTTTTACGTTTTAGCTAAACTGAGATTTTTACAAAAATTAAGCAGAGGCATTCATACTTACTACATTTAAAATTATCTACCATGTCTATAGAACCAAATAATTGTTTTTAGGAGGATTGACCTCCTGTTACTTAAGAAAAATCAAATTGTGTTAGAGAGGGGTCAACATTTGTGGGAAAGTAAAATCAAGGAAAATTGAAGTTTGTTGATAAAACATGCACTGTCATTTGCAAATAGTTGTGGAATTCACAAAAATGTCAATTTAATAGCTACTGTCTGTTTTACAAATTATTTTCTGCAAGATAAACAATATTCTCCAGCAAGAAATGCGAAAAATACAGTCAATCTTGTATAAAGCAACCACCTTGCGAAGCAGTCTGCATACCTCTTCATTATGACACTAGACTAATTAACTCCGGGGTAGAAATAGTGAAGAAAACTCCTACTGAAGCATTCTGAATTAGTTTTATCCTGCATTAAATAGACAGCGCAATACCAGACAAAATATGGGTATTCACTAGAGTGATCGCTTAATACAAGAGTGACTGTAAAAGTTGACAATTATTACCAAGTTTCATAATAAACGGCTGGTGTGTTGCAAATCAATTATTGCAAGAGATATTTAACCCTTTACTCCATAGCTTATTTTAAGTATTGAAGAGACATGGTTGCATAAAACGGGCTGAAATTAAAGCGGGATTCACTCTGCTTTACTTTCAGTCTGCTTCAACTATGTACAGTCTGCTTAGATAAAGGATTCATGACTGTATTAAATTAAAACTATTTACTTTCAAGAGTGAAGGAATCAATTAAATGTAACATGAGTATCAATTGAGTAAAGGTTTGATTTAGGAAAACATGTTTATCATGTACCACAGGTTTGATTTACAGTCAGACCTGTATTTAATAGGTGGTCTGTTCCTCTACCTTTGTTTTGTTCTAGGGCATATTTGTCATAGGGAATGTTTTCAGTTCATTAGTCCGAGATGATCCCCTCTGCTACAGTGGATAAAACGTTATTCTTTGCTGTTTACACGCTAATGTAAAACACTAAAATGCAGATAAGGACAATTTTTTGACAATTCTGACTTTTCATTGTTATCTGAGTGGCAAACAGTTAGGAGCCTGATCAGACGCCGTGTTTACCCGGCGTCTGATCAGGCTCCAAACTGTTTGCACTGGAAAAAGTACTGTTAGCGTAAAAGCGTTTACTGGGAAAGAACAACGTTTTCTCCACTGTAAGAGCTTAAAAGGAAGGCCTTTTGGTGGTTTTAATCCAAACATGCTGCTTTGGAACAAATGAGATAAGCCGAAATCATCTTCCTGTAATCATTATCATGTCATCTCATCATGCATCCCTCATCATTTATGGACGCTTGTCTCGCAAATCCTGGCAAATATAGCTCTTCGTTGGCAGACAAAACATTTTTACCACCCGCACAATAGTTATGATCCACTAAAACATGTTTTTCTTTTATTTGCGCACAGGCCACTCGTCGATTTGCAAACTTTTCCACTCAGGGCTCGATTTCTCACAGGGCCCCGACACGATTACTTTTTGCGAAAAAAAACGTCAGAAGTGTATCGATTTTTTTCTCTAAAAATAGCAATTGTGTCGGGGCCCGTGTGCGCAGTCAAGCATTTCCCAGCTAAGACCTTAACTGAAGATTTTGAAATGAAATTTATTTACGGCAGGAGAATGTTCTACTGATGCTTGCTGGCAGGTGACACACATGTTCCGAGGAACCCATCTATTTTGTAATCCAGATCACACTCGACACTACGCCTCTCCTGTGATCTGGAACTAATTCAAGTCCTTAGATCACAGAATCTGGTGATATTCTGTTTGATGGTCGCTGCATCTATAGATGCAGAGGGCGAGGCATGTAGTATAGTTATAGACCTGTCTAGTCGTGTAACAATACAGTGAAAACCATATTGCAATACTAGTGTAGGCTCATTTGTAATTTTGTGCAGATGTTTTGTTAAAAGCAAAACCTCAATAAATTATTGAAGAAAATGTCATAAGCTTTAAGACAAAATAGGGTGCCATTTTTGTTTTCATTTAAAGGGTCCGAAATCCAAGATGGCGTCCAAAATGGCCGCCGTTTAGCAATACATTAATATTTTCGCTAGTACATATGGTACAATGACAAAGTATCTAAATATAGGTTTTAGAACACAAGAAGTCCAGTGGAAATATCAAATTGAGGCTAAAAGTTAATTTTTTAATATGCCTTATTCCAAGATGGCGTCCAAAATGGCTACCGTTTTCACTAAATTCTACTTACTTTAACACCGTAGTCCATCGATAAAAAGAAATTGGAAATAAATGTACACATAAAAGTAATGTATTGTTCAGTCGGTATACGGCACAAGTAAGATACTATAGACGCCATCTTGGATATTGGACCCTTAAAATGAAAAGAAAAAATGACACCCTATTTGTTCTCTAAGCTTATGATATCTTCTTTCAAAATCAATTGAGTTTTTACTTTTAACAAAAAAATATGCACGAAACTTTTTTTCAAGACAAATGAGCCCAGACTATACATTGCAATATAGAGGAACCATATTGCAATGTATTGTGGCAACTTGTAAGTACTAAAAATTGATAGAAATTAGCCTTGAAAACTTACTTGTAGCATTGAAAGGGTAAAAGTAGTGCAGACTGAAAGTAAACCAGAATGCAGTATATTGCAACTTAACCCTTTACCCAATAGAAGCGACTTTTAGCTTATTTAATTTATTCCTCCTGAAGAAAATAGTTCCAATTTATACCCTCATGAACAATGACCATTACAAATATTTTATATAGCCTAGCAGATTTTAGCTTAAAGCAGGCTGAAAGTAAAGCAGAATGTGCCTTAAGGCACATTCTGCTTTACTTTCAATCTGCTTTAAGTGGTCGCCTGTCTTCAAAACTAGAAACAGGCTATGAGGTAAAGGGTTAAGGCGCGTTCTGCTTTATTTTAAACCTGCCTAAAGTGGTAATTTATCTTCAAAATATGAAAAGATATGTGCAGGGTTAAAGTATAAATTGAAAGACATCCTTTTTGTTGCAGATAAAAGCCAGTCTGGATTTGGACACAACCAATGTTAAGGTGAATATTTGTTTTCTTTTTAACGGACATAACCTGTTTTCTGTTCTATAGACAGGTGGTTGTTTAAAGCATGTTGAAAGTTACACAGAATGTTTATAACTGCAATGGTACATATACATCCAGGTACGAAGCTTGCAAGGGTAACCATATAGCTGGTTCACTCATCGAGTTTGGTACCTGGCATGAGTCACATGATGTATGAAGAACTTGCATTTTGTGTTGGAAGTTTTGTGTTCCTAAACCAAGCTAATGCGTTTATAGGCCGTAAAAGGTAAATGCAATATTATTTATTTATTTTCTATGCGATCTAAGATTGATATTATAAGTTATACGGTATAAAATAATTTAGGCATGGTGTAATGGCTTATATGACGGTTTTGGATTCGGAATTTCCTGAACGCAAACTATACAAGGAATCCAAAACCGTCATACAAGCCCGTACACCCTGCCGTGTAACAAATTTGCAATTACGGTCATGAAACTTAATATGCTGATGCGCCTCAATGGGTAGACCATAATGCATTGCATTTTGTTGACCAATACCTTTGGCCTCTCTAGGGTCAACATTAAAGTAAAAGTCTGTGCTGAGAAAACTGCACCAATAGTAATGAAACTTCATAAGCTGATGCGCCTCAATGACAACAATGTATCAAGGTTTGGTGACTTTAACCTTGACCCCTAGGGTCAATGTTATGGTCTTGTGTTAAAAGTTTGTTATTAGTTTACAGGAGTTGAGCTTCTTAATCTTTGATTTCCCATTCTAACCTGAGCCAAAGGCTCAAGGTGAGCTATTGGGATGGCTCTTTGTTTGCAGTCCTTCCTCGTGCGTCGTCCGTCGTCGTTAAAAATTGCTTCAAATGACATCTCCTCCTATACCGCTTAACATAATTCAACCAAGCTTTACAGAAATGTTCCTTGGGTCAAGCTCTTTCAAATTTCTTCAACGAATTAAAACAATGCAGAGGAACCAAAGTGAAACAATTAGGAAATCTTTAAAAAATGTCTCGTCAAAAACTGCAAAGGCCAGAGCTTAGATTGTTGGCACATAGCATCATCTTCAGGTCCCTTGGGTAAAAATTGGCCCCGAACTGGGTCATCGTTTTTCATAAGAGTTATATAGTGAAATTTTGAAACGTCTTCTTACTTAAAACCAATATAACCAGATTTGGCATTGTGACAAATCTAGATACCCTTTGTAACGGCCGATTTTGTTTCGGCCATTATTGTTTTTTTTTGTCAATTTGAATCTGGCGCCACTGGACGTTACCTGTCTATAATTAGCGGGTAACGTCGCGTCGGATTTCGTTATAATAAATGACGTCAGAACGTAATTGAAAGAAAAAAAACAAAGGAAGAAAACGAAAAAGAAAAATATAGAATGTCAAGGCAGGAGAACAAAATTGGTATGTAAATGAACTGTATTTAAAATTCTAAAATTATATTTGTTATGTCAGTTAATATTTGTGTTTCTATAATATTAATTTATCATAATTTTATTTGTTGAGCAAAATGCGTCTATGTGTATCTCTATATTTCAGTTTATTTATATCATTATCTATCTACCTGTTTTTCCTATTCTGTTTTTCTGTCCGCCTTATCGTTTCCCTTTCTGCTCTCTATGAGTATGATGTGATTGTAAAATGTGTTTTTATTTTTATTACAGAGAATCGCTTATGTATGCACGAAAAAAAAAGTAAAGAAATCAAGCGCATCTACTCTAAATGAAAACTTAAAAAATCGTCTGAACCTACAAGAGCCAGAGCTTAGAATGTGTGTGCATAGCATCGCGTACAGGTCCTCCATCAAGTTTATTGAAATTATGCCCCTTGGGTCAAAATTGTTCCTGCCCCGGGCGTCACCGTTTTACATAGAGTTATATAGTGACATTTTCTTCTTCTCTGACACTAATATGTTCACGGCTTTGAAATTTGGTATTGTGACTCTTCTGAATAGCCTTTACATAATGTGTTCAAATGGAACGGGTATGTTGCATATCTAGGTCACAGGAGCTTAAGATATATTTTTTCTATAAAAAAAATTTTCTTGTCAAAAACTACAAGGGCCAGAGCTTAGATATTTGGCACATATAATGACCTAAAGGTCCTCTTTCAAGTGTGCTCAAATTATGCCCCTTGGGTAAAAATTTGGCCCTGCCCCAAGGTCACAGTTTTACATTGAGTTATATAGTGAAATTTTCAAATGTCTTCTCCTCTGAAACTTATATGGCCAGAGCTTTAATATCAGCATGGTGACACTTATAGATGTCCTTAACCTTTTTTTTGTTCAAATAGTTCCAGTCTGTTGCATTATTATGTAGGTCACAGGAGCTAAAAATAGATTTTTTCAATGAAAACTTTAAAATATCTTCTTGTCTAAACCCTAGTACCCTGATATTAGATATTTAACACATAACATCATCAACATGTCCTCTATCAAGATTGTTCAAATTATGCCCATCGGGTAAAAAATACCCCGTCCTGGACATACATCATTATTATACTGCAAAGTAAATTCCTTACTTTTCATTGGTCAACGAATCCTAGACGCAATCCCATGTACCCTGTGAGCTGACAGGGTACTTGGAAATGCAGCTGTTTTCATTGGCTGACAGGTCCCTGAACCTTGCTTTGCAGAAAATAAGATGGCCGATTGCTCGACAAGATTGAGTGCATTCAATCGTGCATCCTCCGTTTTAATTCCATTTCCGCTAAGAACCATTCGCTGTTTGGATCAGTCAACAGTCGCATTATTTCTGTGAAAGTTTGACGCCGAATATGCCCATTTTGCTTATGAATAACAACGTCAAAACATATGACGCCACACGTTTACGCTCAACGTTATCTGCTTTAGCGCGATTTTGTTACAGTTTATTATAAGCGCTGTACATGACAAATTCCGAAATATTTCGTTTGAACAGTGATTACTTTGCAGTATAATAAATTAGTTATACAGTTTCTTCACAGTGTGTATGAGAATTTCTTCCCGGCTGATAAAATCATGTAACCCTCGCCTAACGGCTCGGGCAACATTATTTACCTCAGCCGGGAACAGATCCTCATATACACTGTGAGGAAACTGTATAAACTTATATTATCTCCATTTTGTAATCTATTCTCAGGTGAGTGAAATATGCCCCATGGGGCTCTTGTTATAAATTTAGAGAAATATTGAATGTAGGTGATGTTCGGTTGGAAAACTTGATCAAATTATATAAACCTTTGTAGCTCACCTGAGCTAGCTCAGGGTGATTGTTTGCAATCATTGAATGGCCGGCGTCCGTCTTCAGTCAACCATCGTCCGTCATCAACAATTTTAGTGTTTACACTCTAGAGGCAACAATATTTATCCAAACTTTTTCAAACTGAGATTGTATATTACTATAAGCGATCGATTATGTTTGAGACCCCCCATCATCCTAACCAAATATATGTTGATGTCTACTTAACCCCCCAACATCCTAACCAAATATATGTTGGTTTGTACTTAAAGCCCCAAACATCTTTACAAAATATATGTTGGTGTCTACTTAAGCCCCCAACATCCTAACCAAATTTTATAAGTAATACAGTTTTTCCCGGTGTAAATGAGGATTAATTATATTCCCATCTGAAGAAAAGCATAATGCCTGAGCTGTAATCTCTCCTTTTCTGAGTTTAATATTACATTTGTAGCTCACCAGAGCTCAAAGTGCTCAAGTTGAGATATTGTGATATGTCTCCGTCCGTAGCCTCGATGTATGTCAGTCGGTCATCAGTTGTAAACGACTTCTCTGAAATGAATAGTCAAAATGTAACCGAACTAGGTCAGACACATGCTGTCAGTTTGAGCTTTAAAAGTTGTTCGAGTAAGGCAGGTGGACCAATGGTCTTGTTGCCAAGGCAACCATGCACAATATATAGAAAACTATCGGTCAAATTTCAATTTAATTTCACTAAAAGTCAAAATAGGGAAAGCGCTTTGACTAATGGGTCGCGAAAATGCATACAACCTCATACTTCGGCTCGGGTTTATGTCTGATACCCTGATACATTTCTATAGCAACTTTTGACGCTATGGATAAAACGATGGAAAATATAAAAAAAACACAGATTTGAATACTTTTCGAGAGGGTGTTATTAGACTGGTCATATTTTTCCAATGCCAGATGCACGATAATGTTACCCTATTTGCATATATTTGAGTATTTTCTTTTATTTTTGCAAATGCACCACCTGATCGCGAGTCGCTTTAAGAAGGCACATATTTGGCTATATCTTTATGAGATTATGTCAGTGCCATGTCCCTCATAAAATTTTGGTCACACTTGAAGCTTTGTCATGTGGGATCTTAAAGTAGGTAAAATTGCAAAACTATGGGATATGCCGTCAGTCATTGTGTTACACAAGCTGTTCTCACCTTGCGGACAGAGATATCCCAAAAATTGGGGGAGGGGGTGGGGTTGAGATTACCTCATCTGTCTGGACGGACAAGTCAAATTATTTAATGTTAATGAGATAACAAATCCGTTGGGAACAATAAATGGACATTATTGTGGTGTTTCATGGGATTACGTAACGACCGAGTTTAGGATTGAAATGTTATTAAGCGAGTCTTGGCCAGTTAAATAATTGTTCTATTCTAGCCGCGGTTTAGATCAGTTTGTCTCATACACCGACTAGTGACATGTTCTTTTTCTCACATAACCAATAGTTTTAATCTATTTTAGCTCATCAAAGCATGACAAGAAATTGTGTATGATTATGATAATCTCTAATGGAGGAATGAGGTAAGTTTTTTTAACATCTCTCTTTCAGTCGAATCTCTTCAAAGGTTATTAAAAAATATGAACCATTGCAACTTAAGGAAAAATCTGTTTGTGTCAAAATGTAGGGTTACAAATCTCATCGGATTTTAATACAACTTGGTCAAACTGTTTATCTCAATCATATATAGGTCATGGGTGAATACAGGACATGTCTGGTCAAACACATGGTAACTAGATCAAATCAGACAACCTTTATTAACATGCTAGAAGCTAAAACATCTCTTTAAATGTTGATGAAACTTGGTAAACATGTTTTTTTATTGATATCTAGGTCAGGATTGAATGTTGGTTGTGTCGGGTCAAAATATAGGTCACTGAGTCAAATCATAAGAATACATTTTTGACACTAGCAGTGATTATTTTACCTGTGTATCCTAAGTTTCGTACTCATTAAATTTGCCAGGGACTAATTTGAAAAGTTGCGCGTCCCATGGACCCTTAACTTTTCTGGCATTTATTAACACATTACTACATATAAGTTGAATTATAACACAGTTGTTTGCCTTTATTGTACTTTTCCACTGCCGTGAATAATTCTACAGTACTTGTATATTATACAACATCTTTATCCTAGCAGATAGTAGGACATATGCTACCAATGCGTGAGACACCTAGTGGCTTTTAAATAAGTATGATAAATCAAGCATCGTTACTCTACGAAATCGAGCATATCAGTTACCTCCCATAGGTACCTTCAGTTTCAAACAATCTCCATTAATTGCCGCGTACTATAAACGTTAAATGCATGAAATTGTACACACAGCCGCTTTAAAAACGCAACAACAGAGAAAAATTTGACAATATATTTTATTGACAATTGATAGCAATGCTATTCCAACATAAATAATCCAAGGTGTTCTGCGAAGGCACTTGAAATTTCATGACAATCGAACAATCAAAACACTCTTATTTTATCACTCGATGGCATCAACCAACTAACTAAACATGCAAGTTACTCTAGTACCGTGTATATCCACTATATGCACCAATACAGGCCTGATATCTACGACGCATGGAATGAAATATGCGGGTTGTGGTAGGTTTATCCACACTTCCTGTAGGACTCTTGTGAGATTTTGCACTGTGGCAGATGTGGTTGACGATGACGTACACGTCTCCCCCAAAACACATTTAAGATTGTTGATGCAGTAAATGTACCGGCATATTAAGTCAAAATAGAGTGACGAGTAGAAAATAGCAATTCACAATTGATTGTCAATAAATAGTTCTTAATTGAATTGTGAAAAAGCGATACTGTTTAATGGGAAACTTACCCATGACTTCCACGTTTCTGTATTGTGGTTCCTGTGGCTGTTTCATAGCAAACTCTCATATGTGACGTTCTGATATGGACGTCCTGACGACGTTACGTTACTGTTAGCCTGCCTGGTAGTTGATGCTCACGAACATCGCCAGGAGTTTGCCATCGTTGAAGAAGTCCCATAATTATCGACATATTACAATTTAATGCCCTTGATATGGCGCGTTTTTAATGCGGTTGAGTGTACTTGGTAAATGAAAGTACGTGAAACTTAGCAACTACTATTATCTAATAAGGCTTAGTTAATTACCCAGAATTCAATCAAATATAAGCGTGAACCGAGAACACATAGAAAAAGCTGTCTGATTTTTCAGGCCATTTGTATAGGTATATAAGTGCCTATAGTTTCGAACGAAGCATTATAACTTATTCATTTGTACTGTTGTCTTATTATGCACACCTATAGCTTTTATTGTGAGAAGTTTCATCAATGTATTTCAGGTACATTTTGATTCAGTGAGTGTTTTCATGGAATTGGAGCAGAAACAATTAAGAAAAAAAAACCATATATACCAGGCAAAAAAAGATCCTTCGGAGATTTAATTTGGTCGCATATGTCAATAAAGTAGGTTGAAAGTAAAGCAGAGTGTGCCTTAAGGCAAAGTCTACTTCACTTTCAACCTGCTTTAAGTGGTCACCTGTCTTCAAAATTAGAAATAAGTTACCGCTATGGGATATTCGGTAAATTGTTCACCTGAATGACTCAATTTTTGTCTCAAGGACTCACTGTTTATCTAATGTGACTCATTCGATTTCTAAATGTATCACTGCTCTAGAAGCTACAAATCTTATTTGATCTTAATGAAATGTTTCTCAAAACTTTTGTTTCATCAAAATCTAAGCCATTGTAAAATGTGGGTCATGTGAAGTCAAAATCTAGGTCACTATAGGTCAAGTTTTACATGGTGTACCAGGTGAACCATATAGGGCCATCGTGGCCCTTGTTTATAAGTGCTGCATGTAGTTAAAGTTAGTATGTGTATCATATTTTGTCAATTTCAGACAGAGATGATTTCAGTTTGGAATATCAAGTAACACAGTGGGGAAAAAAACTTTACAGGAATGCTCCTTATATGTTGCTCTTACAAAATTTATCAAAAAGTTCTGGTGCCCGTTTCATAAAACATATTACGTCAAAAACGATCGTAATTCTAATATTGAAAATACATTTAATTTCTGATTTCCTTATCCAATCCTGTCTTGTGACACTTCTTTGGAATCGTCTTTTCAAGACAATTCCGAAAAGGTGTCACAAGACAGGACAAGATAAAGAAATAAGTAAAAATTGAGACTTTTATAATCCGACTAACGACAACCTTTGTAGTAAGAATTTTTATGAAACGGGCCCCTGGTCCGTTACATATCTAGGTCACAAGAGCTAAAAAAGATCGTTTCAATAAAAACTTAACAAATGTTCTTGTCTGAAACCACAGTACCCTGAGCTTAGATATTTGCCACAAAGCATCATCTACAGGTCTTCTATCTAACAATAGATCGTTTTAAAAAAAACTTAAGAATCTTCTTGTCTGAAAGCACAGTTCCCTCAGCTTAGATATTTGGCACAAAGCATCATCTACAGATCCTCTATCAAGTTTGTTCAAATTATGTCCCAGGGGTAAAAAAAGACCCCGCCCTGGGGGTCACATATTTACATAGAGTTATATAGTGAAATTTTTAAACATCTCCTTGTGTGAAACTAATGTGGCCATAACTTTGATATTGGACAGGGTGACACTTCTAGATGTCTTTTAGGAATTTTGTAAATAGTTCCAGTATGTTGCATATGTAGGTCACAGGAGCAAAAATTAGATTGTTTCAATGGAAGGTTAAATAAAGCATCTTGTTTAAAACCCTAGTACCCTGATCTTAGATAGTTGACACATAGCATCATTTACAGGTCCTCTATCAAGATTGTTCAAAATTAATGATGCCCCTCGTGTAAAAATTGACCCGGTCCTGGACATAAATCATTATCTCCATTTTGTCAGCTGTTCTTAGGTGAGCGAAATATGCCCCATGATAATTACACTTGTTCAGATATTTATCGCATTTGTCTCACATATTCCCAATTTCAAAATATCGTAGATCTTACCTACCCACTACTCTATACAAGAACAGCTGATTTTAGGAATAAGTGTTTTAGCCCGAATGTGAAGTACAGCGAAGCTAACGTACATGTAATTAACAGTGAGAATGTAGGGCTTGAATCAATCTTTATAACTACCTTTAAAACAGAATCCACATAATTTTATGACGCTGCTTTCTACAGTATAATAACACTTGTGACTATCTGGAAAAGTTTTGCACCTGTGTTTGCAGTTTTTATTTGTCTCCTTTATACGGTAATGATATCCCTATTTCAGTTACTCTCGTTGATAATTGTTCTGATGGTAGCCGTCGAGCCAGAAAGAGACAGGGGCTTGAAAAAGGTATGAACTAGTAAAAGCTCATTTGGTTTATGGAGTTCAAAAGCTCACTTGGAGAAAAAAGATACAGCTTTCATTACACGTTTGTTTACTTTTGATAATTACGCTTTGAAAAATTTCAAAATGTCTTTGTAACTGAGACATCAAAGTCAATGTTTTTTTTATCACATAGCCCTTTTATCGTCATATGAATCCCCTTCCATACACCTTAATATTTCAAATGGGGTAATTTTTTAGCTGTTTTTTAGTTCTACTGTACTGATATGAGGAATGAAATGCCATCAACCTTTAGCTAGCTGGACACAGAAAAATACCATCAATGCCTTTTAAGTTGTCTACTAAGTTGGTTTGTAGGCTCACTTGGTGTTAAGAGAAAAATATCTAGGTTTATTTTAGTTTATTTCTTGTCTTTAAAGTTAAGAAATGCCCATACCTGTTCTCAGTTGGTTGCATTTTTAAGGAATAATTTGAGTATTTACTTTTAGTCATGGATTATGAAAAACCCTGGTCGCAGTGTATGAAACCACAATGTTTGACAAAGTTCTGTCATTTAGACTTCAAAGAGGCTAAATTCAACCTTGGCCATAACTTTAAAAGTATGTATGACAATGTTTTCATACTTGCCATGTGTATTCAATTTTAGAATCACTTGAGTTCAGTACAGCCCGAATCATGTCAGACAAAGGTCAAGGTCATTTAGTGGTCAAGTAGGCCAACTTTAACATTTGTTATAGCGTAGCATACATTTTATATTTCACATGTTGACTCCACTCTTGAAGAACTTGAACTTGGATTGGTTCAAGGTCATTTAGAGGTCATGGTCACAGCAGGGGAATAATTTTTCAAAATATTTCTTGATCTTGCAATAGGCATTGGACGATTGACATTTTCAATTTTCCTCCTGGCTTGTTTTTTGTGACAGTTGGCGATGGATGATTGACATTTTCAGTAATCCTTTCAGCTTGCTTGTTGTGACTACTTAGCTCCAATTCTCCTTAAAAGTGCAGCTAATTATAAGTGGAGGAAATCTCAGTAGTAAAATTAATTGGAATTTTCATTATATACATAAATATATACAGTGGTCTACATAAAATTGTCGAAACTAGATGGGTCTACCTTAATGTAGCTTTATCCTTACTGCATGTATAATGGTCTACTTAAACCTCATGTAGAACTTACAAAATCTGAGTTACTTTAACTTGGACTACTACCTCCTGTCCAATATACATGTAGCCCCTACCGTATTAGGAAAAAGTTAAACTAGACTGTAGTGATGGTTGGGACATATAGTGTTACCCCTTTTTTCATTCTATCATCATTCAGTTTCCTTTCAATATCAGACTCTGCAGCGTTTGTAAAGTATATTTACAGATCTAATATTTATGAGTTCAAGAGAACAAAACACTTACAAAACAAAAATCAAAAGTTATATGTACACCACTGTAAGAGGCTATTACATAAGCACAGAACTAAAAACAAAAAAGGAGAAATGCAATTAGAACCAGGCCAAACGTCCACCAAAAACACTGATGTTTAATGCCGGGCAATAAATACAGTGCAAAAGACGCCTTAGTCATCTGCACCACTTTTGCCCTGCATCAGGCTGCTATAACAGTTAGACATGGCTGAAATATCACCTTTCTGCCCCTTGGTATAATTAATGATAATGTGTGGTTTCCGTTACATTACCCAACAATTGGATGTTTTCAGTTGACTATTATTTATGCTAGCAGAAAATGTTGACAAACTATCTTTACAGTTGAAATAATGGTCCAAGTTCCATGGAAAGGAATCGGTTTTGTGGAAAATAGTGTATTATTGTTTATTTCCAGAAGAGAAACCCATCTTATAGTGAATGTTCAACTCTTGTCTTTTTCCTTGCTGTTCATGAATTCAATATACAGTACCCAGACAAAGCAGGTGTGTTACGACCCGTTTTGTTGTAACGTTGCAAATTGTAGTAATATCTACAAAGTGCTTTACTACACTTTGCGTTGAACCCTCACGACCCGTTTTGTAGAAACGTTGCATATTGTAGTAATTACTACAAAGTGAATTGACAGTGCTATTTCAAATTGTAGAAAAGTTCTATAAATCATGTCATAGATGTCAAATTGCAACGAATTTTGGAGTAAACCTTCACATTGACATTATACATGTATAAACGAAATATGATAATGATGGACGACCGATTTGAGAAATTATCTCCAAAATGATTTATAAAGCACCTTGCGACCCGTTTTGTAGTAAAGTTGCAAACTGTAGTAAAACACTAAAAGGTGGGTTCTCAGATATATTTCAAAGTGTAGTAAAGTTCTATAAATCATGTCATAGATGTCGGGTTGTGACGAAATTTGAGGTAAACCTTTACATTGATACTCTGCGAGCGTACAAGAAATATGAAAACGATCAATGCAACTTTTGAGGAGATATCTCATAATATGAAATATAAAGGGTCTTGCGACCCGTTTTGTAGTAAAGTTGCAAACTGTAGTAAATAAATACGAAAGACTCAAGCAGGAAACGCAACACGAACAATACACCCACCTCTCAAGCAGAACACACAGTCATACCATAACACACACACACACACACATATATATTCACCTATAAAGACAAACAATGTACATAAAATATAAACCATGTTCCACAACCTCACAATCAAAAAGACCGCCAGCACAGTAAGTAAATACATGTAAAACATTTAACAAAAATTCTATGACAAGATCATTAGTAACATGGGAAATAATTAAACATTAAAGCCCGTGTTAAAAATAACCCACTATGGCAACGGTCAAATTGTACTCAAGCGACTAGTCTGCAGTTACGAGTAACTGTAAGACATGGAAGGGTCCAGGGTACGACAGAGAGGGAACGAAAACACAAAGCACGAACATCTGACATAACTCTCCCGGTTAAGGACGGCTTTAAAGATACATCATCATTTAGTGCTAAGCCCTGTCTGTCGTCGCACAACCAAAGAGGAAAGCATAGTTATCAATTGTAAATTGATCGATAACCAAACGTAAAGTGCGCAGCAATATAGTTGGATCATATTCTTTTTTGAGGATAAATCTAATACGTTTGACAAATAGGTTTTGAAAATGTATATGTCCAAGAATCTTACGAAGGCTGTAAATCACATCACCATAAAACTCCGGATGTGAAATACCTTGCCGCAGAAAAGACTTTAAGTTACATTTATACTTGTTAATGAGAGGAAGATTTCTATAAAAGAATTTTGAAAATGTTTTACGAAGTTTATGAAATCTGTACCCCTGTTTAAGAAGCTTTTCAGTAATAGTTGTCTTACGAATGTGGAAGTCCTCAACAGAGGTACAGGCCCTAGCAGAGCGAATAATTTGTGAAATATAAACCCCGTAAGATGTGGAACTGGGAACATCGCCATCTAGATGAGGATAATTTACAATACTAAAATCAAAATCATCTCGTTTATCGTAAATCTTAGAAGAAACAATTCCGTTATTTATAAAAAGATCCAAATCTAAAAATGGTGCCGACAAATTTGACTCGTTTGTTTTATTAAGGCGTAGTTCTTTTGAGTAAATAAAAGGAAACAACGTATCAAAAAATGGGTTGTCTATATTAAAAATATCATCTAGATAACGCGATGTATTGTTAGAGGCTTCGACCATATCTGCCTGTGTATCACGTTTTAGACTAAGCATAAGAAATTGGGTTCGCAGAGATATTTCAAAGTGTAGTAAAGTTCTATAAATAATGTCATAGATGTCGGATTTCAACGTAATTTGGAGTAAACTTTCACATTGATACTATGCGAGTGTACAAGAAATATTATAACGATCAACGTACATTTAAGGAGATATCTCATAATATTACATATAAAGAACACTGCGACCCGTTTTGTAGTAAAATGCTACAAGGTGGGTTGACAGTGCTATTTCAAAGTGTAGTAAAGTTCTATAAATTATGTCATAAATGTCTGATTGCAACGAAGTTTGGAGTAAATCTTCACATAGACATTATACGAGTATTCAAGAAATATGATAACGATAGACGGTCTATTGGAGAAATTATTTCGAAAATAATTTATAAAGGACCTTGCGACCCGTTCTGTAGTAAAATACTACAAAGTGAATTGACAGTGCAATTTCAAATTGTAGTAAAGTTCTATAAATCGTGTCATAGATGTCAAACTGCAACGAAGAGTAAACCTTCTCAGTAACATAATACGAGTATACAAGAAATATAATAAAGATAGACGATCTATTGAAAATTGGTTTACACGCCAAATATGTTATCCACGTAAAATAAAGTCGTTATTATTATTATCATTGTTATTATTATTTGAGAAATTATCTCAAAAATTATTTATAAAGCATCTTGCGACCCGTTTTGTAGTAAAGTTGCAAACTGTAATAAAACACTAAAAGTGGGTTCTCAGAGATAATTCAATGTGTAGTAAAGTTCTATAAATCACGTCATAGATGTCTGATTGTAACGAAATTTGGAGTTAACTTTCACATTAATACTATGCGAGTGTACGAGAGATATGAGAACGATCAACGGCATATTTGAGGAGATATCTCATAATATTACATATAAAGGACATTGCGACAAGGTGGGTTGACAGTGCTATTTCAAAGTGAAGTTAAGTTTAAAAAAGTATGTTATAGATATCCGATTGCAACAAAATGTGGGTTAAACCTTCATATCGATGTTGTACGAATGTATAAGAAATATGATAACGATAGAGAGCCTGTCAGATAATTTATCTCCTAAAACGATTTATCAAGGACATTGCGACCCGTTTTGGAGTAAAATACCACAAAGTTGGTTGACAGTGCTATTTCAAAGTGTAGTAAAGTTCTATAAATCATGTCAGAGATGTCCGATTGTAACGAAATTTGGAGTAAACCTTTACATCGATACTATGCATGTGTACAAGAAATATGATATCGTTAGACGTCACATTTGAGGAGGTATGTCATATAATAAAAAATAAAATACCTTTCGATCCGTTTTGTATTAAAGTTGCAAACTGTAGTTAAATACACTCAGAGGATCTTCTAACCGATCAGTCAGATTTAAAGGTGATACTCTAAAACCTAGATGATCAGGTTGCCAAAATTTACGTTTTCCATGAGATGGAGGTGTTTTATAACAGGAAGAAAAGTTTCATAAAAAATAATCCCGAATTATGGAAAATATGAATGAAATTGTAACCTAGCCCTAAAATGACAAGTCACAATGTCATGAATGACATTTGTCTGTTGGGCTACAAGCTTTCAACGCCACACTGGTGCCATATGTAGCACTTAAATGATTACTTTGAAAAAATACTATCTAAGTATTGATGAAATATTGTCAACTGGCACTGAAATAAGAATACTGAGGCATCTCCTGGTCTGTTTTCTTATACAGTGTACTATGAAAATACCAAATTGTCACTAGCTGTCAGCAGTGGCTTAGTGAAATTTACAGAATACTCAAAGAATGCCACCCTAAACGGCTTCAGCGACGTGCAATTTTAATCAATAAAAAAGGGTGAGTTTTGACGCGCCAAGTTAACATTTTGCATTTGAAAGATTGGCGTTGATGCCGTTAACGCAGTTACGTTACGTTATTTTGACATATTCGACGGTCCAGACATGTCCAGTCCCCGTACATTCGTGGAAACATACGAGCGAGTGTGTAGTGACCAAAATGAAAGATTCCATACAGTGAGTTTTTCATCTGTAGGCGCTAATGACGTTAGTCTCTACACTTCCGGTCAGACAACATTTCCTCACAACAAGCAGATAATGGCGAAAAACATGTTAAAATTCGTTTGAAGTTGGTGAAATAAGATATTGACGTTTAATGTAAACGATTTTAGAGCACCCAGGACGTAAAATGTCCTTGACGTTAACGTGGTATTTCACGTTGGCTCTGAACACAACATTTCGAGTGCTCTTGTGATTAGTACAATCCGCATTTTCGACATGTAAAATTTTTTTTTTCTGTTAGGACGGTTGATATACAACAAATAATAAAAAACCGTATTTACCAATGTCCCCATACACGCTTCGCATGTGCAAAATACTTAAATCGTCGAAATTGGAGGTGTGACATAACGTAGAGAGAGACTCAAAATTCAATAATTCGATTCAACCTAGTATTTGAAACAAAATTAATTACGTCAGTGTGTCATTTCCTGTTTCGATAAATTTGAGTTTAAAAATTGATCGGTTAGAAGATCATCTGAGTGTCCTCCAAATTCTTTGAAATTGATATTGCAAAGCAAAGTACCCAAGAGACCTTCCTACTTTGCCGAAGTTCTATTGCTTAAGTGTCATATTTCTTGTACACTCGCATATTATCAATGTGAAAGTTAACTCTAAATCTCGTCGCAAAATTCTATGACAAGATTATTAGTAACACGAGAAAGAATTAAACATTCAAGCCCGTGTTAAAAATAACCCACTATGGCAACGGTAAAATTATACTCAAGCGACTAGTCTGTAGTCACGAGTAACTGTAAGACATGGAAGGGTTCAGGGTACGACAGAGAATTTTACTACAGTTTTGAAATTGCACTGTCAATTCACTTTGTAGTATTTTACTACAAAACGGGTCGCAAGGTCCTTTATAAATCATTTTCGAGATAATTTCTCAACTAGGCCGTCTATCGTTATCATCTTTCTTGTATACTCGTATAATGTCTATGTGAAGATTTACTCTAAATTTATTTCGCAATCAGACATCTATGACATGCTTTATAGAACTTTACTACACTTTGAAATAGCACTGTCAACCCACCTTGTAGCATTTTACTACAAAACGGGTCGAAGTGTCCTTTATATGTTATATTATGAGATATCTCCTTAAATGTGCAGTTGGTCGTTATCATATTTTTGTACACTCGCATAGTATAATGTGAAAGTTTACTCCAAATTTCGTTGAAATCGGACATATATGACATGATTTATAGAACTTTACTACACTTTGAAATAGCACTGTCAATTCACTTTGTAGTAATTACTACAATATGCAACGTTACTACAAAACGGGTCGTGAGGGTTCAACGCAAAGTGTAGTAACGCACTTTGTAGTTATTACTACAATATGCAACGTTACTACAAAACGGGTCGTGAGGGTTCAACGCAAAGTGTAGTAACGCACTTTGTAGTTATTACTACAATTTGCAACGTTACTACAAAACGGGTCGTAACACAGCTGTCACATTGGAGTTCAAACAGAGGTATTATTTACCCCTCTACCCCAGCTGGAAGTAAGAATTTGCTTGCTACAAATGTTATGCCCCCAACGCAAGTTGTAATGTCAAAAACTAATTAAACCGTAAGTTCACCATGTGTGTCTGGGGCATATCCCCTACAGTATCTCTGATAATGTCAAAGTTAATGTGTGTGAATAGTAAGACTGAATACATCTTAGGGTGTATTTCTCTCTCTCTCTCTCTCTCTCTCTCTCTCTCTCTCTCTCTCTCTCTCTCTCTCTCTCTTTCTCTCTCTTTCTCTCTATCTCTATTTATACAGAGTGCCATGGTGAACTATTGGTATCATGATCAATTGATATCCATTGTCTGTCTGTCTGTCTGTTTATTGGTTCGTTAACACTCTAGCGGCTACATATTCATCCAATCTTCATAAAATCTTATTGACAATGTTTGTCTTCATGTCATTTTGGTCAAATTTGAATGTAATCATGTTGAGTCGAAAACTAGGTCACTAGGTCAAATCATACACATTAGAGGCTACACATTTTATTAGATCTTCATAAGATTTAGTTAAAATGTTCGCTCATTGATATCTAAGTCAAAAGTGAATGTGAACCATGTTAAGTCAAAAACTATGTCACTAGGTCAAATCATGAATTTAAACTCATTCACCCATGAAACATTTTAATGGATAATTCCAATTTCAAAATATGTCTAGACCATTATTGTCCATTTAGGGAGGACTTTAACCATATATTTCAAAATGACAAACAGTGTAGACCCTGATATGAGGGCTCCTTAAGGGCCTACACTGATTGCATATAACAAAAGTAATTTTTACAGGTACACATTTTGTAAATGAGGAATATACTTGTCGCTAGGGTTGAATGTGTTAATGCATCATGGCCAAACATTTTGATATCCAGGTCATGAATTTGTGCTATGTAAGGTCAAAAACTAGTGTGACTCAGTGCAATTTGCGGTCTTTTCGGGTGATGATATTTGACCCGGGTTTTAGATAGATAGTTCCGGTTGTCATTCTAATTTGATCATTCCTAAAGTTGTCACTGACCAGAAAGGATCATTTAAACTTATTTACTTTCTTTAATTCATTTAGTATTAGGATCAAATCACAGATATAGGTAGGTAAGATGTTAGATGTTATCATTGGCTAGTTATTTCCTCGGGTGTATTTGTTTTTATGTATATTTAGGCTGAAATTAGAAGAGACGTACTTTCGGTTTATTCGCGCCATTTCTATTCTTTGTTCAAAATTATTTTCGACTGTCATAGATGATAACTCGTTTATACACTTTACAAACAGCATGTTAATAAAGTTCATTATTACAGAATTCACCTGCACCTGCACCAGAGAGAACGGATTAGAGCGAGGTTCATAATACCAGATATTTTAGTTGTAAATGTATTGTGCCACTGTACCATTGTTTCATTAAGGTTTTTGTTAATGCTTTAAGCATTGTTTTTATTTAACTAAGATATTAACATGTTCCCATTATATTTAAATGGAGCCACTGGTAAGACAGGTAAACATAAGTTTAATTGTATGTCTTGACATCATGTTTTTATAGGGAACCATTGTTGTCAGGACAACCATTTGAATAGTGCTTTATGTTTCTTTCAGAACGTTGCATTATTGGCGAGAGTGTTGTTCTCGTTGGCTTCGCCATCCAGTGGTACTTACGTGACTTTTCGATATGTAGATATTAATAAAGATGTAAAGAACTCTTCTGGACAAGTTATTATTATCGACCCGAAGGGTTAAAATGGAGCCCCCAGTCAGGATAATAGATTGAGACAAAGAGAGGATCGAGGAAGGAGGTCAAGTTTGAGACGAAGCGGGATTTAAGGACGATTTGGATAGTTGGATTGGAACAGTGAGACAGTATTTTCAGCGTTGGATCAAGTGACAGTTTAGTGACACCATATAAGATACGAGCAGCAAAGACTATATATAGTGACAGAAATACCAGTGTTTAATTGACAATTACACATATACAGAGACAATAAGTGACTTATAATTATTCCATATTCATACAGTGGCTCCAGTATTTTCCAGGTGGTGAGTGTGTTTATTGATTATTTTTCTTAATATATCTCATACAGTTTCTATTTGAATATTTTTCAGATTTTCATTAACTGGGAACCTGTTTACTATTCAGTGTCCGTTTAATACAGTTGCTTTTGTAATTTGAGTTTCTACTGAGAAATGTGATCTTTAATGTAAAGGGAGATAATTTGTAAGTAAAAGAGTGGTCACTTTTTCACTCTAATTCAATTTTAATTCATTGGTGGTGATTTTCTCGTTAAATTAATTAACTGTACATCATTTAAGCACCATTCACTTTGTTTATTTATCATTTATGACAGTCGAACTTCTACTTTCACTTTAGGCAAATGTCTACTTTCATATTGGAACAGTCAAACTTCTACTATATTGGTGTATTTGGGTCATTCAGTCATATATTTCATTGCAAGTAGTACATTCCTGTAGTTTGAATTGATTTTCTTGTAGAAAATTAGTTGTAGTAGTTTTCAGAGTATTTAATTTTTCATTGATTCAAGTGGCTTTGTAAATTTAATTGCATTTGCTTGATTCAGCTCTGCATTGTCTTCTGAATGTCATAGGAACAGTTTCAATACAGTTCATGTAGATATTGACTATATATCAATTTATTACAACTTAATTTTCAGGTGGTCTTTGCGTCAGACTATTGTCGCTATTTTTAGATATAATCAGTAGTAGTAGCATCATCAGCATTATAGTTGCTGTTGTAAAAATTTCTGGAATTTGTAGTTTCAACGAGACCAGACATCAGCATCAACACGGTTCAGCCGAGAAATACCCCTTATTCAGTTACTCCTTTATCAGTACCCCTTATATTGAATTTGTTTTTCAGCGAAACCTTACACTTAGCGTGTTATTTAGTATTGTGAATGAACTTCGTTTTCAGACTTTATTTCTTTTCACAGTGTCGTAGTTAAACAAAGCATTCCATCATTTTGAATCATTTTATATTAAAAAGTTAAGGCCCGACTTTCTGTTAGCTAAAATTTCAGGCGTTTCATGATTTTTTGGATTTAATGCTTTAGATATCACTCATTGATATATCTGCATTAATATATAAGTTAGATATAATTCAATTATAATTTATAAACATCTTTACCTTAGCCAAAGATAGACAGGACCACACATATGAATTGGAGCTAGTCATTTATTGACTTTGGATATTATTCTGATAGATATCAATTGGTAGATATCATAGATATCAAATATTTACTTAGTTGAATTTAATGTACATAACCGGCATTTATTGAGACGGGAGGAGATATTGCGTATATTTAGACATCATTTGAGACAACTTTAGATATCAAAAGTATAGATATCATAGATATTAACTTTAGATATCAAAGGTTGAATACGCTTGAACTGCTATCACAGATCATTCGGATATTGACATTGGAACGACATATCATTGGAGTAAACTTTAGATATCAAAAGTATAGATTTCACAGATATTAACTTTAGATATCAAAACTTGAATACGTCACATATAATTTAGATATTACTTTGGAACGCGACATTTGATGATAGATAGAAGATTGAAGATTTTGCATCAGGAGATTTGGTAGGTATTTCTGAGAAATTAACTTAGAAATTTAATTTCATTTGTAATTTATCTAATTTAATCTGACCCTGTCCCAGTTATTTCATACCTTGTTGGAGGACACATATATTTGAGAGGATCCAGATCAGTTAGAAGACAGTATATTTGCAGCAGACAGTAATTGGTATCCAGATCAGTTCGAAAACATTGCACTAGTTGTCAGCAGACAGTACTTTGGATCCAGATCAGTTGACATTTACTTGACTGCAGTGCAGCCCCCCCACACCCACCCCCAATTTACTTAATATTTCAAATCTTTGATAGAGTTCATTGATTATTTGATATTACAATGATTAAACTGAATTGTCTTTGTTGTATTTTATAAAAAATACTGATATCTATGGTGTCAGTGTTTTAGTTTGTATAAATAATACATGGAGTGGTGATAAGAGTTGAATTTGAAAAACAAATACTCAATAGTGAAATATACTTTGAGATAATGTTGACTTAGTCAGAAGGTGATTAAGGTGAATAGTTATTATACTGTTTAGTAAGACAGCTGTTTTAAAGAAACTTGGAACACGAGATAGTGATTTTAATTCACTGGAAATGATTCTAGTGATACAGAGTGTATACATTTGGAAGATATTTGATACTTTGGCAAGAAGTTTGATTATCGTTACAAGATAGAGACTTAATAGTGGAACTCTAGCAATACTTAGTGTCTACATTTTAAAAGTGATTGAGACTTGGTAAATACTTTGGTTAGAAGTTTGTTTAAATAATATAGGAAGGAGACAGAGACTTATGATATTATTGTCACATAATATTGTGATCAGATAGAGACTCTATCAGTGCTTTGTGGAGTAATATTATTTTAATTTGTGTAATAGTGCAGTGTCTGGTTATAGTTCAACATTTAGTTTAGTTGAAGTGTTTACAGCATTTTAATCATGTCTGATTAGGAAGATGACACGTTATTGTCTTATCTGAAGGCAGTTGGCGTACCTCCTGTAATGGACTTAGAGGACTTTAAGAACTTTATGGTAGACTATGGCGACACAAAGGTACCATCAGAACCTAAGACCATTAAAACACAAGTTAATGCACCACGCATTTCTATAGTTTTCGGAGAGGAAGGCAAAGGCGAGGTATCATACCAGACATGGGCCTATGAGGTGAAGTGCCTTCAAGTGGAGAAGACATACACGGATGAGGTCTTGCAACAATCCATTAGGAGATCTTTAAGAGGTCATGCTGCGGATCAACTGAGATATATCGGAGTCAAACCATCTATTGATGAAATACTGGATAGCTTCAACAGTACTTATGGTATGGTGGAGACACCAGAATCCATTGGAAGCAATTCTACGCCTGCAAACAGAATTCCAATGAATCCGTATTGAACTATTGCATCAGATTGTGGGAAATTCATGCTCAAGCATTGGAGATGAAAGCCTTGACAGAGATTGATGGAATGTTGAAACGCGTCTTTTACAGAGGACTTACATCGCAGCTAAAACATATATCGGCTTTTCAGTTTGAAACCATACCAGACTACAGGAATGTAAAGAAAGAAGTTAGGCAGATTGAGAATGAGCTGAATGAAGACAAGAGTAGAGATCCAGACTCTGAGGAAGTCCAAACAAAATGCCACTCCATCAATAAGAAAGAGAAGTCAAAGACAGAACAACAACTTAGCGATATGACATCAATTTTGGAGAAACTCAATGCCAGGATGGAGCAATTAGAAAGCAATCAAGCACAGACTCAGAGTACATTTTGTCAGCAACAAACACAGTCTCCAAATCAGCCATTTGAACAGGATCAGCAGACACCTAGTATGCAGCAACAAACACAACAGCAGCAACAGCCAAACAGGAACTTCCAAATACACAGGAACTTTACACAACCTCAAAAATATGGAGGATATTATCAACCCCAACAGTCATATAGACAAGTAGGTTGGCGTGGACAGAAGCACTTTAGAGGTCCAGTGAATGACAGGCCTAGAGGTCAAGGTCCATTTAGAGGTCAAGGAAGGGGAGATTACTCTTATAGAGTGCAGAGACCAACTGCAGGAAGGACATTTCAGCCTGAGTGTTATGCCTGCCATCAAAAAGGACATTTTGCAAGAGACTGCCATTTAAACCAGTAAGTGCTCAGATTACGGGTCAAAATGTGAGCAGCAACAAGAAAGTAGACCCAAAACTTGTTGGAGAAACAAGTACAGTTAGAGTTGAGATATATGGCATTTCAACAACAGCCCTTTGTGATACAGGCTCTTGAGTATCAACATGCTCAGAACAGTTTTATGAGGATCATTTTAAGGCAAAAGAACTTAAGTCTTTAAATACCATCTTGAATATAGAGTGCGCAGATGGAAGCACATTGTCATACAGAGGATATAATGAAGCCGATCTCAAACATATTGGAATTTCAAATTCAAATCAACAGAAATGTCTCTTTTGATTGTGCCTGAAACAGACTAAAACACATCAACACCATTTCTTTTTGGAACCAACATCTTAACGGAATTAATGACAGATTGCAAGGAACAACATGGGGTGCAATTTCTACAGAGAGCTAATTTTTTCACACCTTGGTTTACTGCATTTAGATGTATGACACGAAGAGAAAGAGAGCTTAGACGGAACAAAAACAAGATAGCCACAGTTCGAAATGCGGAAAGCCATAGGATACAGATAGGGCTAAATCAGTCTATCAATATTAGATGCACTACAGATAAGGAAATAGATCATCAACCTTCATGCGCAATCATCACAGACACATCAAAATCTGCATTTCCATACTTCATTGACATCACACCTCCAGTTGTACACTATGACAATACAAACAAAACAGACATTCAAATTTAACCACACAAACTGTGAACATAGCTCCTAAAGCAATCATTGCAGAACTTCAGACAGTTACAGTGGACATCAAAGCAGATCATTCATACAACATTTTTGATGACATTCACATTGGATAATTAGCATCTATATCAAGTAAGACAAGTTAGGGATTTACTTCTTAGCCATGAGGAGATCTTTTCATAAGGAGAAACTGACATAGGAAAATGCAACTCATTCAAACATAGGATCGAATTACATAATGCTTCACCATTTAAACAACGTCAACGCAGAATACCGCCAGGAATGATTGAGGAAGTTAGGAAACATTTGGAACAAATTTTGGTCGGTGTAATACTCAGAAAATCAAAGTCGCCTTGGGCATCGAACATATTTTTAGTGCGTAAGAAGAACGGAAAGCTCAGGATGTGCGTCGACTATCGCATGCTGAATAACAGGACGATCAAGGACGCCTATGCTTAACCCAGAGTAGTTGATGTCTTCGATTGTTTGCATGGTGCGAAATATTTTTCCAGCCATTGATATGAAGAGTGGTTACCACCAAGTAGAGATGGAAGAAGAACATAAAGAGAGAACTGCTTTCACCGTAGGTCCGCTAGGATTTTTTGAATATAACAAGATGCCGTTCGGATTGTCAAATAGCCCGGCAACGTATCAACGTCTAATGGAAGAATGTCTTGGAGACTACAACATGAAAATATGTGTAATATACCTAGATGACCTCATTATTTTTAGTGAAAGCTTTGACCAACTTTTTGCAAGATTACATCTAATTTTGACCAGGTTAAGAGAATGTGGCATCAAATTATCTTCAGAAAAATGTTTATGCTAAGGAATGTAAAATTTCTTGGACATGTTGTTGGATAACATGGGATTGAAACGGATCCAGATAAAGTTGAGAAGATCAAGAAATTCAGATGAGCTCAGATCATTTTTAGCATTTTGTGGTTATTATAGAAAATTTGTCCAAAATGTCTCAAAATTAATTAGACCTTTATCAGACCTGTTACCACCAACATCAGCGAAGAAGAAAAGTAAACTAAACTAGGAAATGAAAAAGTGGAAGTGGGAAGATGTTAACCAAAAGACTTTTGAACAACTGAATACTTACAAGCCCTCCAATTTTGGCTTACCCAAATTTTTACTTGCCTTTTCATTTGCACACAGATGCAAGTGTACAGGAACTTGGTGCGGTATTATATCAGAAGCAAGAAGGGAAGAAGAAAGTGGTAGCATATGCAAGCCGCAGTCTAAGCAGGTCAGAGCGCAATTATAGCGCATTCAAGTTAGAATTTTTAGCGCTTAAATAGGCCGTGACTGAGAAGTTCTCAGATTACTTGTTAGGTAACAAGTTTCGTGTCTATACAGACAACAATCCATTCTCTCATATCTTGACATCTAAAAAACTTGAAGCCACGGGGTACCGATGGGTAGCGGCACTAAATGACTACACCTTTGATCTAATTTACAGACCAGGAAGCAATAATATAGATGCAGATAGGCTTTCAAGATATCCTAAACCCTCCAGAGAAGAATCAGAGAAAGTCATAGACAACAAAACAATCAAGGCAATCTGCAACACAATACATGTAACTCCATTTATAGAAGTACTGCCACATCAAACTATTAATGTATATGAGGCCACAGAGAGCCCAGGACAGACTGAAGTTAGGGAGATTAGGAGACAACAAAGGGAAGATCCAGTCATAGGAATTTGGTATAGGGCAATTTTAGACAACATACTTCCAAAGAAACAGCTAATCTCAAGCAATCCAAAACATTAAACCATGAACAGAAACTTCAAAAGTCTTCACATGATCAGAGGCATACTGTATAAAACAGTTCAGGACAATGGTCAATAATTAAATCAGTTGGTTTTACCAGACATTTACAAGCGTCAAGTGTTACAAATATTGCACAACGAAGTAGGCTATCCTGGAAAAGAAAGAACAGCATCATAAGTACGGGACCGGTTTTATTGCCCTGGATACATTAGTGAGATAGACAAATGTGTGCAACAATGCGATAGGTGTCTACGCAGAAAATCTTCTACATCCAAAGCACCAATGATCAGTATAGAGTCAACCTACCCACTTGAAAGAGTGTGCATGGATTATGTGACAGTAATTTATCTAGGTCAGGTTTGAATTTGGTTTAAGTTAGGTCAATATCTAATTCAACATATATCAAATCAAAGAAAAACAGTGTGAACCCTCTTGAGTCTACACATCTCATTAGATCTAACTGAAACCTAGTATGAATGCTTTCCTACATAAAATCTAGGTAAAATTCTAAATGTGAATCATGTCTATTAAAAAACTAGTTCACTTTGTCAAGTTATAGATAAATCTTGTTAACATTCTAGTAGCTACACATCTCATTGTATTCTCACGAAATGTACTCAAAATATCGGTATTTTTTTAAAATCTAGGGCAAATTAATATCTGGGACATATCAGGTAATACTCTAGGTCACTTTAGGTCAAGTGTTAAAAGGTGTGCGTCATAATAGTGAACGTGGTAAATAATGGCTTAAAGCCTGGTTTCTTAAACCAGCACTGAAATTGGCACACCACATTGGTTAATCATTTCAAGAAAAAGTCAATTCAATGTTTCGATTTCATAGTGTTCTACTTGATGCGATACCTCTGCTACTTCTGATGCTTTTTTCAAGAATGTTTTTCAGGTCCACGGTGCTTGGCAACTCTCTTTCAGAAATATCTAGACGTCCTTGGAATCTCTGGTGATGGCCAACTCGAGGAACTACATTGTAGACAGCCTGTTGGAATCAATAAATTCGCATACTTCATTATATATATTTGTAACAAAGGGTGGCTTGTAAGGGAACTTTAAAAACAATAGTGACTTTGTGGTAAAAGAACATTGGCCTACAAGTAACCTGTGAAGGCTAGTAATTTTCAGAAACTTTCTTTTGTTTTGGAGAATCATGATCCAGTACACTAGACACAGTTCTACACATGTAGTCTGAACAGCGTTTATATTTTCGCACAGCTGTCCTATACTTTATTTCTTGCTTGTCAATGCCCGAATTATACAGACCGGTTCCAATGTTATTTTACCACTATGGTTTTTAAAGTTCCCTTTCAAACCACTCGTTTTTTGCAAATTTCTTTAAATAAGTTTGAAAATTTATTGATTCAAACGGGCTCTCTACTGTTGGACTTCAATGTAGTTCCTGAGATTGGCCATCTATAACAATCAACAGAGTTTCCAAGGACGTCTAGATATTTCTGGAAGACAGTTACCTAGAATCGCGGACCTGAAAATACATTTTCGAAAAAAAACATCAGAAGTAGCAGAGGTATCGCATCAAAAAGAAAACTTTGAAATCGAAACATTGAATCGTCATTTTGACATTTCCTTGAATGTGGTTTGCCACTTTCATTGCTGCTGTACGACACCAAACCTTAAGCCATTATTTACCCAATGCACTATTATGAAGTACGCAATCTAAAACTTTACCTAAACTGATCTAGATTATTACCTGATATGACCCAGATTTTCATTTGGTCTCGATTTAAATAAGACCGAAATTTTGAGCACATTTCGTGACCATACAATAAGATTTGTAGCATCTAGAGTGTAAACAAGATGTTTTCTATAACCTGGCCTAGCGACCTAGTTTTCGACAAAACATGATCAAAATTTAAAACTTAAGCTAGACCTAATGTAGGTAAAAAATCATACTAGGTTTCAGTTATATCTAATGAGATTTGTAGCCTTAAGAGGGTTCACACTGTTTTTCTTTGATTTGACCTATATATTGACCAAACATAACCAAATTCAAACCTGACCTAGATATCAACCAGGCAAACATTTTCAGCAAGTTTAAAAAACTCCAATGAGATTTGTATCATCAAGTGTATTAACATTTGACTAAGTGGCCTTGTTTTTATTTACTAAATATTTAGGGATTACACTGACTGATGATCTTACATGGAACACACACATAGACAATATGACACGAAAAGAAAACTTTGACTCTCTCATTCTTAAGGTGCAACATCAAATTTTATTCAGAAACTCTCAAGTCCACAACGTACAGAACACTCGTCAGATCCCAGATCGAGTATACCGCAGTTGTGTGGGCACCACACACTGGCGCACTGGTTGACCAGGTAGAGTCAGTACAGCGAAATGCTGCTCGATGGACGAATATCGACAATGGACGAACTGCCAGCGTGGCAGACATGTTGACCTTCCTAAATTGGAGAAGACTAAACTTGCGCCGTATTGATCAAAGACTCACAATGTTTTATAATAGTATTAATAATCTAGTAGCAGTTCCTCTTCCTGAATATATCACTCCACCCTTTAGACTATCAAAAAAGTACCACTCTAAAACATTCCAACAAGTTCAGACTAAAACAGACTACCATAAGTACTCGTTCCCCGGATCCATGGTTGACTGGAATGCTTTACCCCCTATAATTTTAACCCTGCCCCTACCCAAGTTCAGTCTGGCTGTTAGCCAGATTGAACATATTTCCCCATAATCCAACCTAATCTGTTTTTAACATTATTCTCTGATTCTTTTAACTTGACTTCTATTACCCGGTAACTTAAAATTCTCGACAGTTGATGCACGTCAGGTCTAGGTCCCCTACACACTGGAAGAAGATAGATAGAAATAACCATTGAAAATCACTAGAGCATGAGTATAATATGGGCCTGACCAGGTAAATTGAGATTGATATAACATGTGACGCATGCTTCGACAGTTAAAATTCACACCTATCGAGACAATTGGGAGGTTGCCCATCACTTGACTGAGGAAAAATCTTAAAAAGTTTCATGGGTGAATGTGTTAAAATTTATGATATGACATAGTGACCTAGTTTTTGACCTAACATGGTTCACATTCACACTTGACCTATATATCAATGAGGCAAACGTGTTGACCAAGTCTTATGAAGATCTAATAATGTATGAAGCCTCTAGTGTGTAAACTTTGACCTAATGACCTACTTTTTGACTCAACTTAATCACATTCAAATTTGATGAAGATGTCATGAAGACAAACATTTTCAATAAGTTTTTATACGAACCAATAAACAGATAGACAGACAGACACTGGATATACATTGATCCTGATACCTTGAGCTCACCATGGCACTCTGTATAAAAAGATGGAGAGAGAAAGAGAGAGATGGAGAAAGGTACCCTAAGTTGTATTCTCACACATTAATTTTGACATTCCTATCAGTAATACTGTAGGGGATATGCTCCAAATACTTACGGTGGAACTGACTGTTTGATTAGTATTTGACATTAAAACTTGCTTTGGGGTATAAAACATGTAGCAAGCAAAGTCCTAATTTCAGCTGGGGTAGAGGGGTAAATTATACCTCTGTTTGAACTCCAATGTGACAGCTGCTTTGTCTGGGTACTGTATATTGAATTCATGAACAGCAAGGGAAAAGACAATATTTGAACATCTACTATCAGAGCAACGTCTCTAGCAGTCGGATGGGTTTCTCTCCTGGAAATAAACAATAATAGACTATATTCCACATAACCAATTCATTTCCATGAAACGTGTCCATTATTTAAACTGTAAAGAGAGTTTGTGAATATTTCCTGCTAGCATTATTATTTAGTCAACTGAAAACATCCGAATGTTGGGTAATTAAGCAGAAACCACACATTATTATAAATTATGCCAAGGGACAGGAAGGTGATATTTCAGCCGTGTCTAACTGTTACAGCAGCCTGATGCAGGGCAAAAGCGGTGTAGATGGCTAAGGCGTCTTCTGCACTGTATTTATTGCCCGGCATTAAGCATACCTATAGCTAACGAGAGCACCGCAAACGGGTGCTGGACACTCGACTTTCATAAACTTGAGACAGCTACCTTTTTCAAGTTTAAAGAATGTCATTGTGTATGGGTGTTTAATGCCCTATTGATCATAGAAGTTTGTAAGCAACAACATACTTGGACAGTCTACATTCCATTTAAAGTAAACATAAGTCAAAAGAAGGACAATATCATTGTCTGCTTCACCTTCCTTGTTGTAATGAGTTGCCCTTTTGAAACTAAACAAGTATTCAAATATATTGGAAGTTTGAAATTAATGACTTTCTACAGTTACTGAATAATTTTATATACACATTCTTAGTCAAACAAGGGCACTAACTCTGCAATGACACATCCTATGGTTATCAACTTTGTTGAAAGGTGATGCCCTTTTTAAACTGAAGAAGCATGCAAAGTTTCAAGTTAATACCTATGGTTGTTATTGAGAAATCTGATTATATTCTAAAAAGTCGAAACAATGGACACTTACTCTGTAATCACAAAACCAACCCAGGTTTACCTACCTTCTTGTAATGAGTTGTCCATATGATACCTAACAAGTATTGGAAGTTTCAAGTAAATACATATAGTAATAAGAGAGAAATTTCAATTAACAAGTTTTATGTAAATATAAAAAAGGGCAATAACTCTGGAATGGCACAACACTGGTCACCTTTCTTGTTGGAATGAGTTGCCCTTTTGATATAACACAAGCATTTAAAGTTTCAAGTTAATACCTTTGACAGTTATTAAGATATTTTAATTTACAAGTTTTAAGTAAATAAATCAAGGGCAATTACTCTGGAATTACAAATCGAAGAGAAACAAACAAGCTGAAAAGATTACTGAAACTGAAAATCATCCATTGCCAACTGTCTCAAAAAAACAAGCAGGAATGAAAATTGAGAATGTCAATCGTCCAATGCCTATTGCAAGATCAATAAATATTTTGAAGCATTATTCCCCTGTTGTGACCATGACCTCTAAATGTCCGTTAAATAACCAAGCGCAAGGGCTTCTAGAGAGAAGTACACATGTGAAATATAATATATATGCTACATGTAACTCTAAAGCTATGACCAAGGTTAAATTTTGCCCGTTTGACCACTAAAAGACCTTGACCTTTGTCTGACATGACTCAGGCTGTACTGAACTCAAGTGATTCTAAAGTTGAATACACACTGCAAATATAAAATCTTTGTCATACATACTTTTAATAAGGTTTAATTTAGCCTCTTTAATTCTAAAACTTTTAAGACAAGAAATAAACTGAAATAAAACTTGGTATTTTTCTCTTAACACCAAGTGAGCCTACAAACCAGCTTAGTAAACAACTTAAACAGGCATTGCTGTGTTAATCCTGTGTCCAGCTAGTCAAAGGTTGATGGCATTTCATTCCTCATATCAGTAAAGTAGAACTACAAAACCAGCTCAAAGATTGTCCCATTTGAAATATTAAAGTGCATGTAATTAGATTCATATGGCGATAAAAGGGCGATGTGATCTAAAGCTATTGACAATGATGTCTCGGTTATAAAGACACTTTGAAATTTTTTACTAATTCATACCTTATTCAAGCCCCTGTCTCTTTCTTGTGTTACGGATACCATCATAATAATAATTTAATATAACAAAATAAGGAGATAATTAACGTTAAAAAGAGAGAAATAAAAACTGTTAACACAGGCGCAAACATCCAGATAATGTTATCATGTACTGAAAAAAAGAGCTAAATAAAATTATGTGAATTCTGTTTTTAAGATAGTTATACAGACTGATTGAATTCCTTCATGATCACTGTTAATTGCATGTATGTTAGCTTCACTGTACTTCAGATTCGGGCTAAAACATCTAATCCTAAAATCAGCTTTTCTTGTATAGAGTAGCGGGTAGGTAAGATTTACGATATTTTGAAATTGGGAATATGTGAGTCAAATGCTATAACTATCTGAACAAGTGTAATTAGCATGAACAAAAAAGTATGGCAATGCATTCATAACTTATTTACGACCTGACCCATCAGCACTATCATTAGCAAACAGCTTGGACTAATAATTGATCATAATTATACGCTTTTTATGCTTATCAAAGCACCTTGGACTTATTCGTTCTATTTTTTCTTTGTCATGTGTTGCTGAAATTATGGAAATATCAACACATCTAAATGCAATTTGATTGTTTTGTCCAGCGTCTAATTATAAGGAAATGTACTTAAAATAAAATAAGTTGTCGAGTGAGTATGTTTTGTGTTTATTAGTTCAGTTTGAAACCATCATCAGTAAAGAACTTTCTCTTATCTTGCCATGTACTCAACAAGGTTAAGCTGATTTAACCGACTGCTGATTTATCGCTTCACTGAGCATTCTCTAAAATTAATAGGCTACTCTAATTGAAAGCTAACCACTTTTGCGCTCATGTATTACAGTAAAACAGTTCAACTTGAAATTTACAAAGCAGCTACTATTTTAGATTTTTGTGACTTTTAGTGGCTTGTCGTGCAACATAAATTGTTAAGCTTGTAACTAAAATTGAATATTCAACTAGCAAATTAGGCCCTATCTGCTACTAGAACATTGTGATAACTTTGTAAACAGTACTCTACATCTAATCAGGAATTCGGCATCCAGTCTGTGTTTAAACATGTTTTCAAACATTCAGATTGTAAAGGAAGAAATTATATCTTGTACAGATTAAGTGGATGAAAAGTCAAAAACAAAGTGAAATTATCCGGGTCACTCCTGTGGTTGCAAACCCACATTTGAGTCTCCTGGTGATTGGTGAATCCTCAGTCTAGTTGTGACTGATCAAGTTGTGAGGGGACTGTAAAAATTAAAATAACACTAATGGGGGTTCAAGAGACAAAAACATTAAATGAGAGATCGACGCGACCCTAAAGCTCTCACCTCGTTACCGTTTTACTTACAAACTTGATCTTGCGTAACTCTCCGACTTCTCCCTTTTCGCGTATCTTTATGATAGAGTGATTAACTAACATTTGTGCAGCTACGTTCTTACATAATGTCAAGCGTAGCTGCCAAAAATCTAAGCTGTGACCCTTGCAGTTTTTGACAAGGATTTTTTTTTATAAATTCCTTAGTTGTTCACTTTGGTTGCCATGGCAACCAGAATTCTGTATAGATTCAATACTGCACCCTCCCCAGCTGAACTGCAACTTTTACCAGCATTGTAGGGCTCAACATTAGCTTTTATTTCCACTTGCCCAGTCGGGCTTCTAGTTCCAGAAACTACTAGCCCTGACCAATTGTATTACCTGCCCTGAACAAATAACTTTTGTTGGTCTTCTGTTAAATTTTGAATGCCTTGTAAATGTAGTGCTGATTTATCCACGTAAATTGGTCTCTTTATTTTTCAAGAAAAGTGCAAATTCTTTGTCTGTTTGGTACAAACTCGTTTGTTTTAGTTCTTTCTTTGTGCCTTTACCAAAAAATCCTCCCGAACATCTCCGAAAAAAGTTTGCCTCTGACCTTCTTTTTGCGCAGGTCGCCATTAGATAATGTGTACGCGTTGCGTGAATAAAACAAGGAATAAAGAAATTATTTTTAGTATCCGGACGAGTTGGGAATTTATCGCCCATTTATGGGCGCCGCCATTTTATCTTTCACGATTTCACTTACGGCAAGGAAATGCTTAATTCACCAACAAACCGAACGTTCGGAAATTCAAAAGGCTAGCAGCGGCTTATCAGCTTCTCCTTTATTGAAATATTGTATAATAGTCGTACATAATTTACCTGTGTGCAATGGGTAGACACGATTAAGCACACATGCTTATACCGATAGACATATTCCTATCATGAGATTGGAATGCCCCAAAGGATTAGTGAATATTGCGTATTTGCTTGCGATAACAAAATAGCCACCAGTGTTTTTCTCAAGACAACGGGTCATTTCGTACCCTCGCCTTTTCGCAACATATTTTTTGGTTATTTCGTACCCTTGAAAAATTAAATTATATACCTTATTTCCTTTACTTTATAGAAACAGGTTCAGCCGTATACTGGTTTTACCTAAAGTTATATTAAAACCGAGCAATATTTTGTGAATATTGAGGTTTTATTGTTAAGAGGGAAGACAAACTGTAAATTAGCGGCTATGTCGTAAAATGAATTCACTCGATTATCATCTGCAAAATCAGATCAAAGTAAAATACAGCATCAGCTCTCCTTTTTTCGTTTATTTAATACGTATTTTCTAAATGTTATCATCTGAGATGCGTTTATGAAATTTGCTCTTTTTTAGGTCATGCCGTAATTGAAAGGACAATCTCCAGACTGGTATCGAGATGCACCGTTTATTTGGCGCATAGTGGGGGAAAAGACACAGCGATAATTTCTACTATTGATGAGGTCAGATATACCGTTCCCCTAATGCATGCGTACTGTACGGAAAATGTGACTAATATAAACAATCAGTGTATACGTGTTATTTCAAGAGTTTGCACTCGGTCAATTGACATGAGTTGAACTCGTGTATTTAACTTGCTGGTCTGAATGCGTTCACGGACGTTTCGCTACACAACGTTTCGCTACCCTGGACGTTTCGCTACCCCGGACATTTCGCTACAGACTTTTCGCCACATACCGGTAAGTCGTTTCGCAACCCATTTTTTTTAAAATGACCTTAACCTATATGTATCTCTTTTACTCTATTGATAAAATATATATACAGGAGAACATACAGATATTTCCTTTCTCAAACTTAAATATAAGTACTAGAATTTTTACTTTAAAATTGTAGCACTCTTTGTCAACTCTATTTCGCACTGAGGACATAACTAATGTGTGGACAGTCAGACTTGCGAACATAACACACTAACGGTGTATTGCTTCTTCGTCTCTAATCAATATCATCAATATGATAAACCAATATCATTTTTTTCGGTACGGTTTGGCAGAGTTTATTTAGAGTTTACTGACGCAATTTCAGGTTTTACAATTTCTGGCAAAGATTCAAACAATGTACCACTCAAAACTGAAACATTTGTCCAATTCAATCAGTCAATCCATTACAGTAATAACCTTTGCTATTACCAAAGCTACCTATATTTTTAACCTAAATTAATAGGTGGTCTAGCTGCGGTTCCCCGACCCCACCTGTATCCGTTTTCCAGTCCCCTTCTACCTAGATCATTCTGATAATTTCGTCTTGTGTATTATTGTAATGATTTTAATATCTGTTCTTATCAAATCTTGAACATTTGTATTGTACCTTTTCTCCTGTCTATTTTGACCATATTACTAATATCTGTTGTTTTGTACAGTTTTAGCCAAATTATACTTATCTGTTCAGATGCATTTATCAATTCCACTTTCTGTGTGTGATGTTTAAGTTGATCTATTAGATCTGTCATGTTTGGTGCAGCCTTTCCAGTAAAACAGGACTCAGGGGCTGAATCAATCACTGTAAGATTACATAAGTCGGTTGTTAGTTTCATCATTTGCTCATTAGCCAGCTTATGTGTCTCTAATCTTACTGTGATCGTTTTGGCTTCTGTTATATATTTAGAATAGAACTCTCAACCTTAACCTTATATTAGCAGAATTATCAAGACTATTAATGAAATAATCTAGAGCTAAAATTTATATCAACTCTGTGGTTGCTTCTGTATATTATGCTTGTTGAGTGAGCCTTTTCGTCTTTTGTGAAAGGTCAGAAAGTAACTATCCAGGAGCTTTACAAAGTGATTTCAACTGTTTCCTGAAAAGGTCTGTTTTATTTCTAGTCCAAAATAATGACCTGAGAAATTCTGGCAATATGTTATGTTTGTTTGGTATAAACAAATTAAATGTTTGCATTTTGTCATTTTTTTTTCTTTAATTGTCTTACTTTACTTTATATTTTGCTAACGTCCTAACAGTATACTAGAAGATTACTTTGAATATTTTGGATACTGACATAATTGGTCGGTTTTAAAATGCGAGAACATATACAAACAGTGCCTACTTTGTATTTCATAGAGAAAATAAATTTGATAATTTTAGGACTTTAAGCATAAGGTATTTTCCTTTTGTTTTCAACTTGTCATTTTAATGTTATACGTTTGTAATATTTGTTGGTGGTTTTGTCTTTCTGTAGTGCCTGGCTCGTAACAGAAAAAGGAACTTGTCCCGGATATACTTCCCATTACATATTTAAGCATTTTTTCAAATATAATCGTTAGAACTTAGATCAGTAAGTTTATGGACCTTCCAAGGAGTTGTTGGCTAAGAAAACTGAGTACTATAATGTCTCAGAATTGAAATTGTTTATGTTAACACTGCACATATATAATGGTTTGGTTCATTATTGTTTGGATGAAGTTCAACCTGACATCAGACTCAGGAAGTTTGAACTTAATATCAGTTAGAAAGGGATAACAAGGACACACAAGTAAAAACATTAACAGAAAAAGAAATACAAATTTTACTGGAGAGAAAACAAACAGAAAAAGAAATATGCAAAGAGAAAAAAGAAACATTAATAGACATAGAAATGGAAATCCAAATATTGGAATTTGAGAAAAAAAAAGAATAATAATAATAATAATAATTTTGAATTAAAATAAAGAGTTAAAACTTCGTAAAAAATATAAAGTGTTGATGTTGCAAAAAACAAAACAATTTATTCCTCTATTCAGCGAAAAGAAGTTGATAAATATGTTCACCACTTTGAGAGATTTGGTGGAGTTTTGAAAATACCTCAAGATAATTGGACTTAACTATTACATGTAATAGGTAAAGCCCGAGTAATAAACATACATTTCATTTATGAGTGAAGCTCTATATACGATACCGTAACTTATTCTCATAGGTAATGAGCTTACAGCTAGACATTTAGAAACTGTAGAAAAGAAAATGGTCAACCCCAAGTAGAATTTGCAAGAGCAAAGGAGCAGTTGTTTGGCAGATGGTGAGACTAAAGAAAGGGGCAGCTGGTTTGCCCGAAGACTATACCTTAACTTACGAGGTGTCATTCATAAATAAAAGCCTAATTTGAGCCACGCAAAATTCAAAGTATATTAAAACAATCAGTATAATGAACCTAAACCAAGATATTATCTCTTCACATCAAAGGCGAAATATCGCATTTCGACACACGCATTGTAATGTTTGTAAAATACCTGGTCACATTGTATCTGAATGTTTCACACGGACAAGAAAGCAACAATATGCTGATAAGACCCAACCATGTTAAGGTTGAGACAGTCTTGAATTGAAAGCACGTGTTAACTTTCAAAGCTTGTAATATATAAAACTGAAAGAGTTTTAACTTGCAATTTTGCTTTATTTTAAGTCCACAAATATTATACCGGCTGCTAGGAAATATTCAAAATCACCGTTCAACACTTGTATGCCATTTCTCCATAGTTGTTTTTCTAGATTAAATGCAGAAAACAACTTCAAGCCATTTGAAAGTACAACAATATTCGCCTTTATGTGCAAAAAAGCGTTTCCATTAATACAATGTTCAGACGACACCTGCCTTAAACACAAAACAAAAAAATACTGCTATAGTGAATGTACTCATACAATTTAATGATTGTTGAACTTTTTCGAATAAGAACCCTATGTCGTAAATAAGTTTATGTCTGTTTTGAATCTTTTTTAATTGATTGGCAATTTATTGCCAAATTACAAACATACAACGCTCTAATATTTGTTTGCACTGTTTGACTTCTACAATTTGATTAACCGAGTTTTATTGTTTTTATTGTTGTTGTAATTTTATTATATTCGTTAAAAGGTATATGCGGGTCGGATACTGATTACGCTTGTCACTTTGATTGAATGTGCTAACGGATTCAGTTTAAACATCACCTTCATTATTAAATGTCAAGTCAAATATGTTACATTCACAGCTCTACAGTCACACCAATCGCAAGCCATCCGTTACCGCAGCATGTTAACAACAAAGGAATTATTGCTCGTAAACTTTCTTCCATCAAACATTATTGTAAAAGGAGACATAGGCAGGTCGTTATCAGCTCCGTATATTGCACAGTTACGGACTCCACAGGGTGTGTCTCTCCAGGCATACCTCAGACCAACAATGTGTTCTAGCTTACACACCATCGCGTGCAGAGTTGTTGTGTTTCCTGCAATATAGACACAAAGTAATATCGTAGGTTGCAAACTTTTTAAACCGTTTTCTCCCTTAAATTTCAGATGGACAATCAAAGTGTCTACTTTTAACTACTTATGTAATGTCTTCACTGTTGGCATGGGTCAATCATTATCTTTACAGGTACACCTATTATATTAAATGCTTGACTGTATACCCTTTCCACATCACTGGACACATTTTTCATTATCATCAAAAGGAATATCCATTAATGATGTTGATAACAGTTGACAATTTAAAGCAATATGGATGTAAATTAATTATCTAATAACAATTATCCTCTTTTATTCAGGTGAAAATTTCCAGATTTTAATTGAGTCCTGTCCTTTTTTTGACTATTCAGATGTTGTTTGAGGTTTTTTTGGCAAAATGTATTTCAAATAGTTTAGACCCTGGCCAGAGGGCTCCATTATGTGCAATGTTGCGATGTATGCTGTATACGTAATAAGGTTTCAAATTAAAAACATTTAATTTAAAACATTAAATGTTGGATATGTCTTATATGCATTTTTAGTTATTGGTTGAACGCATTGAAGAAGCTCTGTATGTTCTAAACTATATTATGGGATACAATTGTATTTTGTTGCCATATTTTAAAAGTTCTTTCTTTGGAGAGATTGCTTAACCCAAGTTTGACAAAATACTAATTTTTGGACAGATCGTTATTACTGTACTTTCAATGATCAAAATACTTACCTTCAGTACCTTGTCAATTGTCTGCAATTATACTTTGTGCTGATTTTTATTACTTGACTGTTTTAATAGATTTATAATGCTCTTATTAATTGTATGATTTTCTTGTAATGAGCTACACAGTTGCATTAGTGGCTTTGGTAGTAGTTTAACTTACAGTGATCTTATTCTATGTCAGAATTGATATTGTTAAGAGTTTCATGGAACTTATTTAGTTTGACAAGTGTATCATTCCATATCGAAAAACAGTCATCAAGTTTAATTTAATATGAGCTGCAAGTTCGTTATTCAATTTAAGTTTTACTTTTTCGTATAAAGATTCTTCTACTTAGCCAAGCTAAAGCGTTGAGTAAGTAGGGGCACATTTAATTCTTACTGCTGTTCGTTAAATTTGAGTAAAGTATTGATTGTTGAATAGGAAAGTATTATCTTCTAGAATTGTTTTAATTGATGCATAAATAAATTCCTTGCTAATCTAATCAACCAACCTATCTAACCAACATTCAATTGCTTGCAGTCCTAATTCGTGTGAGATATATCAATATAGGCTTGTTACCTCAAATGATACAAACCATAATTTAGGAAACATACTAGGTGGGATATGATTCAGAAAGTTTAGGTCATCACGAACATAGCTTTTTACATGCGTAATGTATACTCACATAAAATGTCCACTAAAATACTTAATCTGTGTGTTTCACACACCGGCCTAATAATTGGCCTAAACTTCAAATCAATAGGATGAATATTTTCAACGTATTCTGTGTTAATATTTTGCAACCATCATTAATCGCTTGACTTTACTTTTGTAAATTTTCAGAAGTCTGTAGAGCAGACTTGCTTTAACATCAACTTTATTTTAAAAAGTATATTTCTTTTACTGTGAGATCATAATTACAACACCCTCACCTTTATCTGCTTCTTTAATGATAATTGAATTGCCGTTTTCAAGAAAATCTAGCGCTTGCCTTTCTCGCCGCAATGTGATGTTGTGTTAATTAACTTTCTATTTGATGTGTTACTTGTTCTGTTAAATCAATAAATCGTTCTAAAGATTTCTTCCTCTAGTTGGTTCGAAATCGGACTTATTTCTTACAATGGATTCGTGTTGCTATCTCTATCGTGAAAAAAACTTTATTTACAGTTTTTTAACGAAATGTTGCTTAATCTATTTGCACTTCCTCTTGTTTCTTTTTTGTTTCTGATGTAGGAGTTAATCTAAGACCTTTAGGCAAGATGTTTTTTTCTTCAACTGATTATTTTCGATTGGATGATTTAAATAGATGTACATGATTAACTTTACCATCGGCGAGGTTTCTGTCAATGTGTGAGAGCTGAGATATTCATGAGATAACGATATGTCAACTGGGGTGGGTGTTTGAGTCCGACAGTGAAACCAGGAAGTTTAGGTCAACCTATAAAGTGCGTCCTAATTCTTTTCTTGAGTGATGTTTTCATTCAGAATTAGCCAAAAGCCATCATGTTATCCTTGAGCATTTTTATATATTTCTGGTTTACCCCACCCATCTTGTTTACTTATCTCCTCGAAGTGGGGCCTTTTATGGTATAACCCGACATCGAAAACCGGGAAACTTCCTTGAATGTTTAAGTATAATATCAATGAAACGTAAACCATTGATGCACATCAATGAGAGTAATATGTTGCATTGCAGTTTTGTAATCTTGACCTTTGCCTTTGACTGCTGTGACATTTGTAAATTGTTTGGGGTTTAATAGGTCAATTTTGGACTATGTACTACAATAATGGTCATATAACTTAACGTGTATGTGCACTTCAACGAGTAAAACTAGTAACAATGATAATTTCTAACATTAATCTTTAACCTTTTCTTCTGTTACCAAGATAATTATGTATGTTTAGGTCAGTGTTTAACTAAGTACCCGGGTCACGCAACTTAGCATAATTTTGTGCGTCAAAATGGTTCATTCTTAGCATACAGTCATGGTGACATACACTTACTCATACGCTGATTTGCTGATGATGGTAGTTTGATGGCAGACAGTGACTTATATTATTGTGTCGATGCCTTGAAAGAGTGTAATGTATAGTGAAATAATGCCTAAAAATTTAGATTGAGGTCATGCTAACTAACCATGGTAGATGTGGCATGGCTAACCTGACGTAAATGGGGCGCTCCGAATAGTAGTGCTCAGACTATTGTTGAAAACTAATATTTGATGATGTATGGATGAGGTTTATGGAATGGTATATGTCATATGATCATGTGACCGATTACAAAATTAAGATTACGATAAAGCAAATATACTGATAGGCTTCAGATATGTACATGGGCAATAGTCTGCAAGCAAACTTGAATATAATGTTGGCTCACAGAGATGATCCTTACACGGACTTTGAGGGGCACAAATTAAGGAAGGCGGACAGTGGAAAATAATGCAAATGACTTGGAAGACATGGCAAAACCAGAAGATCATGATGGACATAACATTTCTCAGCTGCATTTATTGAACCGGGTAGTTTAACCTTTGAGTTTTATTAAAAATGATCATAATACTTAAAGACTTACTTAACTTGTGTACGTTTTTTAAAAATAGTTTCAAATTTGTAGACACTATAGTGCAAATAGCGTTAAAGTATTGCCTCTTCGAGCCTATATGATGACATCAAAGACGGATTGCTCTTGGCCAAGGCATTCTTTTGCACCAAACTTCCATTTACCTGACAGTAGTATACACTGTTAGCAAGTCAGATTATAGTACTTTTTCAAACCTGTAGTTGCTAGAGTGTATAAATTGGTAAAGATGACTTTCAACTTTGCTACTGAAGAAAAGGAATCAGATGATGTGCATCAGATTGCAGAGAACAAATCACCGTGACCAAAATAGTGTGATGATTGGTCAAATCAGGGTGCTTGATACATGTGAAATGTATTCAATAGTCTTGGAAAGTCTTCGTGAGATCTGGATTGCGCCTCTCGTGGGATCTGGATAACACAACCAACTCGAACTGATGCAAGACCCCGGATCACACACTCTGGTGATATTCCGTTTGTACTGTTATTGAAGTATGTGGCTATGAGCAGATATGTGATGTACAGAGAAAACAAAGGCCACGAAAATGATTGAAACGAAATTGTGAGTGTTTAGTCCTTGACTTGTAGTAACTGTGATCTGGAAACATATAAGGCTTTCTTAACCCCTGTATGTATAACCTGCATTGGATACTTTCTTTCAGTGTATGAGCTACTTCTCCCAAACGTTCAGATATTAACATTACATTCGAAAAGACTTTGCAGTAATTATTTTTAGTATGCTTTGTGTGGCAGGCGTAAGATGTTGAGGTATGTTTTTGAGTCTGTGATTGTATGATTTTAAAATCGTTATAGTAAAATGACGAAAAGGTTACTAAAATAAATAGTTTCACAATTGGGGACTGAAATAATGGTCCTCCGGGTAAATAATACCCACCCATTCGGCATTTTTGTTAACGTTGCATGTATTCTGAATGATCTTGCTTTTGTGAATTGTTGGTAAGCCATATAATAATATATAGTAAAAATCCTTTTCCTTGTTAGTTAAATTTCCATTGTTCTTGAAAATATTTTTTTTTTTAAATTAATTAGTTCATGTTGTTTTTTTGATAGGTAAATAAAAAACTCCCTTCGTCAGCATGCCTAAACTATTTTGTTTATAAAAAATAATATTCATTAATACAACTCCTCCGCCCTTATCTTCTGCTTTGAAAAAATAATTAAATTGTCTTCAGATAATAACTTAATAGGTTTTTTTTTGCTCTTTGGTTATGTTATGTTTAATGTGTCAAATTGCATGTTCTTTAGAAAAAGTATCGCAAAGGTTTTGTGTTAAAGATGTGTACTTATCAAGTTGTTCATTACGTTCAATTTCTGGTGTGAAGTAAGATTTGTTCCTTACAAGAGAGGTATCGGTATCTTCCTGACCATCAACGTATGCTTCTAATCTAAGTTTCCTAAATACATCTTTTAAATCTTCATCAGCTTCACAACAATTACTTTACACAGGTAAACAATATATGTACATTTGATACCCATAAATAAGACACTGTTCGATATCGTTAAGTTTTCTACTTGACAGTTTATAGATATAGATTGATGTTTCAGCTAGATTATCTTTTTCGAAATTTGATGTGAAGGTTGAAAATAATCTGCAAGCTTAACCACGATTTGGCTGTCTTCATCAAGCCAGTTATTTGACTGGTTACCCAATTGTCTTCCCAGTGGGTACTTTCTATTGCCTTGCTGGTATAGTTGGCCTGGTCGTCTTCCTGACTGGTACCCACTATTGCCTTGCCAATTTCTATTTTCAATTATTCGCAGAACATTTTGTGGAGACCCCGTTTTGGTTAGTATACTTGGTAAGGTTGGTTATCCATTTTTTGAAAGAATTTGTTCCAGGAGACTTTCAACGCGGTTAGGGTTAGATCTTCAACGTGAACCTATGTTCCCTTTGCTTTATGTTTGTCTTGCGCGTTGTTTTCTATTTACTGTGTAGATGAAGGAATGGTATTTCGCGTGTGTGCATGTGTGTGTGTGTATGTATGTGTGTGTGTTTGTTTGTTTTGGTATGAATGTGGTTGTGTGTTCTGCTTGAGAGGTGGGTGTAATGTTTGTGTTGCGTTTTCTGCTTGAGTCTTTCGTATTTATTTGAATTTTGACGCCTAGATTTTACAACCGAAGCATACGTTTGCCTTTGTTGATTATTTTGATAACTTTGGCTGTTATGGCTCTGCAGCTGTCTCTGATGAAATGGTATCTGCTGATCTTTCTAGTTGTTTTGCTTTACTTGTTTGAAAAATGACCTTTTATTTTCGTACTCTTTGATAACATCCTCCTCGTATTTATTCAACCACTTTTCGTTTTTCTGTCAGCGTTTTCTGCGATATGTCTTCATTGTATTTAGTTTCCTGTACCTAATATGTTGTGTCACTAACATGACCGCTGTACTTACTCTTTATTATGTCAATCTTTTCTTGGTCAACCCGTTTTGACCGCTATATACAGGACTCAATCCGTAGGCGTTCTTTTTAAAGTATTGATCTACTGCTCTTTCTCTTAACTGTCGCTGACCATCGATTTTATTATGAATTTCAAAATTTCAAAATTTTCTCGGAATGATGACCAGGGACCCCTCTCCTTTAGTCCATTTTTCGTGAGGATCCCTCGCCTTTTTTCTTATGAATGACCAATGAATTTGTTTCCGCTGGTTAAATCACGGTCCCATATTTGGTCATTTTATTCTCATTACCTCAGTCTCCAAACATTTGGGTTTTTAGATTCTGTAATAATTGGATATTTTGTAAAGTTTTGGATTGAACTATGTACTACGTTTTCCTGTATACTTCAGATAACCCCACTATTAATGGCATGGTGTTATATGATGATCCCACACTTCCTGACTCTTTGATTATACATGTTAGTTCATGCAAATAAAAATCATTATTGACAAGTTTTCACTTATCTCTGTAAGCTGCCTGTTCCCTCCTTCCTCCAACATGCCATGATTTATATATCAGTATTTACATGTCATCACTGATATGTCTTTTCAGGTTTACACATACTCCGTGGGCGGATAAATGTTACAGGTTTCACCTAGTGGACTGGCTGTCGTTAAAGGTTCATAGCTATAGGTCTTTACAAAGCTGTTCCATTATACAGTGTCATCTAATCACCGCAGATATAAGCCTTTTTGACGGATATATTGATGATGTGCCGATTAATCTTGATATTTGGCGATTATATCGCAAATGTTGCGACGTAAGACAGGTGTGTCATCGTCGACGTTTTAAACACTGACTTTGGCTAACGGTTTCTGAAATTGACTCAGTACCTAGATAAATAATACTGTTATTTGTCACAAAGCAGTATACTGAATTAATAATGCATTAATAATCAAACTCTTTCTTTAGATCAGACAACTTTATTGAGACTTCAACGGCTGTCCTTAATATACACTAATTGCAACACTATGTAACATGGTGAGAAAAATATAAAGCCAAACTGGGACTCGATTTTGGGAATTACTGGACAGTTGCTCTAAGGACTTTGCCATACACTCAACCCGGCTACAACTATAATCGCAATTAATTGTGTTATTACTGTGTAATAAGCCCGAATCGCGATTTTAATAGATGATTGATCGCAAACATGAAACAATGATATATTTAAGTTTTTGAGCATAATTAACATCATGAGCTTATACTAGTTAGCTGTGTTCTATTCAATAAGTAAATATGCTCTAGAGTACAAATTGCTCCCTCCACGACCTAATCGATGCCAAACTTCAACTTTATTAAGCAACCATCTGCCTCTACAGTATTCGAAACTTTGCTAAGGAGTGACAGCAAATGAGAGGTTCTACTGTACATATTGTAAAACTTATATAGCATGGAGTTTTTTTTCGTTATTTTGCTGATGCAGAACAAAAGCAAGGCGAATTCTCATTTGAAGCCATGATAAGTGACTCAGAACTGACTGCATGTTTGTACTGTTAACCTGTTACTTATCATAAGTAGCGCCTCTGCAAATTGAGTAGATCCTGGTGAATGTTTAGTTTGTAATCGGACGGAACATTATATTCATATTTTTATGGCCATTGAAACTGTTTTCGTTTCTAATTGAAATGTAAAAGTAAGTTACGATAGTCATGTGATAATATGGAAATTGAATTGTAGAATTAGTTTACCCTTGTGCATTTCAGGTGCAGTTGCCGCCGGTATCCACCAAGATATTCCTGGTTTGCAAAGTGGAGGTTCAGTAAAGGCACAACAAATCTAAGAGACAGAATAAACATCCATAAACACATTGTCCGAGAAGCTTCATATTTGCTACCAATTATGTTTAGTCCATGTTTGACTGTTTAGGGTTGTGTCTTATAAAATATTCCATAAAATCAAATAAAATCATACTCACATTATATTCAAAATTATGGTAGATTGACTAAAGTAATATAGAGACAAGTATCAGACAGTTTGGTTTCTTATCAAACCCATCATTACCCCGCATTTTATTTTAGTCCTATATGTTTGCAATTAATCGTTAAACTTTGGATAAGGGGTTAAACATTATTAAAAGTGATTGACACACATAGATAAACTCTTTATAGTCTAACATACACTCAAAGGTGACACATAATGATTTATAGCTATGAATACAGTGTATTATCTAAAACAGATTAAAAGTAAAGCAGACTATGACTTTACGTGTTGTATGCTATACTGTCAAATTGATTTATCCTAACATCTACAAGGACATTGGATATGTTGATAATGGCTCATATACACTACTGTATTAACTTATGTATACATTAAGGGGTTTATATGGAATGTATTTATAGAACTAGGTTAAAACAATTTCACGATTACGTAACTCGTTCTTCAACTGTCGAACACTAGATTAACGTTGCTTTATATGGTTAGATCTGCTTGATAAACATCTGTACATTCTATAATGAATTTTTTACGATGTTTATTTCATAGCTAAAATGTGGTGGTTTCTGCGTTTTTCTTATTACGTGAGCTGTTTAAAAAGCAATTATACTTGATACTTCAATATAATAAGTAAAAAATACATTAGTAATATTTAAGAAATGAAATGATTTTTTTCGACATTCAAGCGAAATGAACGACAAAAACTTATCAGCAAATACCATGAATCGCGCTTATATTTAGAATATTTTTGATGTAATTTCTAACATTAAATAAACATTTTGTCAGTACGCATGTATGTTTAATCCATATTAGAGGTCGATAACACGAATAATGTGTACCCTATAAGGAACAGCCATGACCGATTTACTGAATCTGTGTACATTCGAAAGCAGAAAAAATAAGTTCCATTGTCAACAACTTGACAGTTTGGCGCGAAAAATGCTGATTTATGACGTCATAAGAAGTGACGTAATTTTAATGTAGGATAAATATATCGGGGTTTTATTGTCCTAAAAAGAAACGCAGATATAGGCAGCTGTTTATATGGAATATTCTTTGTCAGTTTTTTTTGCAATTTATCTCATTTATAAAGAAGAATATTAGTCGGGAATCATGGTTTCCACTAGTAGGATGGCATAGATCGGTTAAGAACAAATTTTGAAAAAATCCGCCAAATGTTCGCTGCCCAAAGTTCCAATAAATTAATTCGCGAATGAAAAATGAATATGCCCCGCCCTCCTTCGAAACTTTTCCACAAGTCCCGCCCTCTCGACAATTGGTGTTTATTTGAAATGAACACACTTTTGTCAATGGAATTGATTGGGGCGATTGTAAATATATAATTCTAATGAGCAAAAATCCCCCACACGATGGTATAATGCACAATAATTTCACATAATTTGATAAGTCACAGCATGCACCTCAAATACACCTGCTCGAGGACACTTACTAAGCACTTTTGAGACATTATTTTTGTAGGTAATAACTTCTTAAATAGTACAATTTCCAGATTTGTTTTTGAAATATACCAGTTTATGTCTAAATTGTAATGTAAATGCTTCACTTACTCTGTTTTGTTACACTGCTTTCAAGTTGTCAGCTCATTGCTTGGCTGGTCTAGACTGTGGAGACGGCTAGTCCTGTCAATTTCATATTCATGTATCAGATGCCAGTTTGGTTTGCTGAAGCAGCCTTTCTGCATTTGGTTTTTTCTAGTTGCATTTATAATTTTGTTTATAATTATGTATGTTTGTTCATGTAGCTTTCAACTTGACGGCACCTTATTGGTATAAACTGTGGAGACAGCTTGGCCTGTCACATTTACTCTTGCATGTGTCCAGCGCTAGTTTGGACTGCGGAGGCAGCCATTCTGCGCTTGACATAATAATCTTGCATTGTATTTTGGTTCAAAATTATGTCTTGGGTAAATCTATATGGCTTTCAACTTGACAGCACAATACTCTACTGCGCTTAACTGTAAAGACAGCTAGTCCTTACTTGTTAATATTTCATTTGTCGAGCACTGGTTGGGACTGCGGAGGCAGCTTTTCCATGCTTGGCTGTATTACTTTGACGTTTGTTATTGGTCATAACAATTTCGTTGTGAATTTATATTGCTTTCAATTTGATAGCTTATTGTTACATGTGCAGACAGTAGTCCTGTGGAAATTTCATCTTTCAAATATTAAGGGCGGTTTGGACTGTGGCGGCAGCCTTTCTGCTTTTATACATAAATGCCTATGTAACAATATATCGCTTTCAACTTGATAGCTTATTTTGATATGTGCAGACAGTGTCCTGTCGCAATCTCATATTCCCAATATTAAGGGCGGTTTGGACTGTGGAGGCAGCCTTACCTCTCTTAGTACATCATTACCTATGTATGTATATATTATTAACCATTCACGTTTTATTTGGTAAATATGACTAGTTATTTCACCAAAGCACTAAGGTTGCACATTTTAATTGGTAAATATGACTAGTTATTTCACCGGAGCACTAAGGTTGTTCTCTTAGCCTGTATACGTTGAGTCAGTTTGGACTGTGGAGGCAGCCTTTCTGAGCTTAGCAAGACATGCTCCTGTTTGAATACATATGAAGCATTTACCTGTTCTTGCATTATTACTAACTATTAATGTTAGCAACTTCGTTCTTCCGGTATTTCTAAGCTCTGTTAACTTGTATTCTAATCGGCCATGCCATTCTGCTAGTCATTTCTTGCCAAATACTACTGGTTGTATAAAACAGTTTATTTTGTACATAATTTGCCATATATTACGCTGTGACATATGTGCTCGAAACATATTACAATATTAATTATGGGCCATGGCTTCTCTTTCCAGTTCAAACACTGGCTAGGGTTGCCATAGATTCAGTATTCTGAGCTTATGTGCTTATCCAAATGTCTCTTCTTTTTGGTGGGGTAATCTACATACTAGGTTTTTCATATTACACTAACTTGGCTGTTACCCTCTAAATAATCCTGTCATTAAAAAGTTATGTACACAGCTTCTTTTTGGCAAATTGTTTTTTCTTCATACTACTTTTGATCCACTACTGCACCTCTCTCATCTGGGCTATGGCGGTCGTTTCTCTTGTGGCGATTGTCGGGTCGCCCAGATAAGGAAAAATTAATAGTTACTTGTTTTACATTGATTATAAGTTATGGCATTTAAAATAAAATGCCCATTATCAATCATACATACGTATTTGTCTTCCATTTTCCATACAAGTGATTTCGGTTCAGTGTGGATCTTAAGCCCAAGTGGGCAATGCCACAGAAATGTATTTTATGCACAACATAAAAGGATTTATGTGTAATTGTTCACTATTTAGGTAATCACCGGTTAATGTCATTTCTGTCATTTCGGTGATTACCAGTCATATATATTATTATGTATTGAATATATAGGAAACCAGTCAGTGTAGGATGCAGCGGGAAAAGTTAACCAATGGGATAGCTAGATCGTCTCCTTAGTCCAATCAGAGAGCATTATAATCATTCTTTGTTCGATCTCTACTAAAGCAAGACGCTATCAATATTTCTTCACAACCACCACCTCCCTTCCACCTCCGCTCTCTGGTTTATCAAAAATTCTATTTCATCCACCACCTCACTTCATCCTACGCTCTCTGGTTTTTCTTTATGTTCTTGATCAATTATGTTTATGTTATTAATCTGTTACATCCATTTGCTGGGCGATTGTCGGGTCGCCCAGATATGGAAAATGTAATAGTTACTTGTTTTACATTGATTATAAGTTTATGGCATTTAAAATAAAATGCCCATTATCAATCATACATACGTATTTGTCTTCCATTTTCCTTACAAGTGATTTCGGTTCAGTGTGGATCTTAAGCCCAAGTGGGCAATGCCACATAAATATAATGTTATTTGTATTTTAAAGATTAACTGTTGAAAATCTCACTTTACAAAAACAACATTTCTTACTTTGCTAATTACAATAGTGGATTTTTTTCGAACTACTTTAATATATAACATTATATTAATTTTTCTATTACGTTTTCAGTACGTGTTAAGTATGACCTCTTTTTTGATAGTTTATATACTAATAACATTTAAAACCGTGCAGTGTTTGCATAATTGTTTGAATGTATTTGACATAATTTTTCATAAACTTATTCAAAATACTACAGTCGTAACGATACTTATAGTAATAAATTGTGTTCTGAAAATTACCTCAACAATACACTAATATGGTCCAGTGTCCTCGAGGTAGGGACTTTTAGGCTCATGTTGGGGAATATGGAGTAATGCGATCGTATCGTGCATTATACCACCGTATCGGCAAATAATTGACCTTTATAATGATATATCACATATGCATTTTGTAGTTTTTATAATGAAGTTCTTGATCCAGAATCAACAGTTTCCGAACTACCCTCTCAGTTTGTAGTTTCATCTTTTAATTTGTTTCGTTAGAATTAACATCTGTGTCTGCCAAATTCTGTTAATTCGACGTCCAAGAAAAAGGGAATCTGATAGTGATGAACCCGCACAATTCCTTACTCTTATTTGACATCGCCCTTTTGTTTCGAGAATATGAAAAATGCACTAATACATGGGATATCTGATTGGTAACTATTCAACCAAACAACTTTGTCTGGCAGTTTACCAAACGATGGACGTGTTACAATTAGATTAAGGTCTATCGGTATATTTTAACATCAATTACAAACGGTCATGGCATCCGCTGATCAGAGTGCGCACTGTTTTTCACAAACATTGATAGATAACTTCAACAAAATAAATCAGTAAGTGGCGTTTGCTATATTTGTAATTTACATCTTATTGGTTTAAGCTTGTTAATTTACACATGAGTTAGAAGGTTGTACGTTTGTACGTAAGTAGTGTAAATGAACATTAGACATATCAGATTTCCCCACCTCGAAACCATCAAGGCATTTCTGTTTGATGTCCATTGAATACTCTAAGGTCAGCAGGGGATAAGTGCTCGGGTTCTGCACAATGCATTTTGCAGAGACAATGCGCGGGCCCTGAAAGGATACATTATACCCATAGGCCAAATTCAATCCACCTAGGACCAGTCTGGCAGCCACATCTTGCTTATATCGGGGATGAATTCTGTCCAATATAGAAAAACAAGTATCAAGTAAGTCACCCTGAAACAACATTTAATCTTACCAAATATGTGAATTAATAAAAGTTAGGACTCCTTTAGTCTAGCGAATAATCCCCCATAATGTCCCGGTTTAAAGTATCACATACAATTTTGTCGACTGTAAAACTTTGAAACTGTGGTCTGTAAATTTCTTAAAATACAGACGAATTCAACTTTAGATTGCAGAATACTAAAAACAAGTGTCAAAGAGTTTATGTATAGATCAAATGCTGTCTACTGCGGCGTCTAATTTAGGCCCAGCATTTAAGCAATTTCTCATGAAGAAGTCGCAATCAGAAGGCAATTGGTAAAATATATAGATACAAAAACATATGCATTTTGAATCCCTGTTAAAATATAAATACTAATTGATTTTAACAAAAAAGTACAAGAAATACACACTGTGTAGGCACTGATAAGAATCGCTGTGCATATATTGCGTAATTATTGCTTTAGAAAAACATATTCGGAGGAGAATAATATATGAAAATGATAATTAAACCTTAGAGTTCTTGAAACGTCTATAAGAACATATGTATATTGCTTAATCTGTTGGAGCTCTGAGTTATCACATAGTGCAATACATTCATAGTTTATTTAGTTGATACCTTTCTACTGTTTTATTCTTGTTTTTCAACAAAAGAAGAACTGTCATTTTATTGCAGTTATGAATATGCCAACATATCTATATCCTACCATTCTGTATCCTAGATAGTAGCTTAAATCAAGTGTAACAGGGTCGGGGCAGAAATGCAGCCTGACAGGGATTCGAAGCCGGGACTTTCGGACTACCGTTCCGACTCTCGTGTTTTATGTAAATCATGAACTGAGAGACATAAATAAATATGAATTTGACGCTCTACCGACTGAGCTAGCCGCTGACTACAAACTAATCTCCCCAAAAAGAGTTAGGTTCGTTAACATGACAAATGCTTAAAACAAAGAAGTGGTTAACTTAGACTTACTTCCCCATGTAATTTAAACTCGTCCTCGAATTATACTTTACGAAAATAGTTCAATGTTCAGTCTAAAGTTATATGAGGGCGCTTATAAGCTAACCATACAATAACAGTCACGGTCCATTTTTTGGGCTCCAAATGTCACAGTGGGGGGAGGGGGAGTTATACAGCCTGACCGGGGCACCACCGACTGAGCTAGCCTGCTGACTACAAATTAATCACCTCAAAGTGAGCTAGGTTCAATAACATGTCATGAGCTTAAACAAAGCAGACATTATCTTTAAGGGTGCATCAAACTCAGGAATTCGGGACATTTTCAAAGCATATAAAATCACTCTATGATGGTTTTGTATTGAAGAGCTATTTAAGGTGAATGAAAAAAATAAGAAAAAGTGTACATTGTTGTGTACTACTTTTGACTCTACGGCCATATTAAAACGTGTACAATTTACCCAACCCACTTTTGTTTATTAACATAATAATTTTGTTTTGTTTATTTATTCCATGTCTATGGTAGTATTTCTTCATACAAAAACTAATTTTATACAAAAGAGGCCCCAAATCTGAAATTTATAAAGCTCTAAGTATCATCGATATGGTACATTTTTGTAAATTTGGTAAAGGGAAATAACTCCTTTTTCAACACTTACCTATTAATTTCTTTTCATATTTTGAAGTTCCCTTGTAATGATTTTCATTTAGTAGAATATGAGCAAAAGTTAAATACTGTAAATATTTATTTTTACTATTTCTCATATTTTTTGTTTTAAAAAAAAAAATCACATCCCATAAAAACCATGTTGTTGATTCAGATATTCATATTTTCCAAATATGGTGCCTATTTGGTCTTGATTTAGATTCTTTATGTCAAAATACTTACACACACATGAACTACATGTTACCCAGGTTAGGTTTAACTATACTATTGTGTTCATTTGCTGGTATAGACTATAGGCAGTGTTTACATCATGCTATAGTCTGTATCACTACTCAATATTCCTGCATGTATTTGTAACTTGTCACTTGTCCATGAGATTTAGTGAGTGAGCTTGGTGAGTGAAATAATGCATTAGTGAGTTGTTCTCTGGTTGTCACGTGACACCAAAGCTAACCTGCAAGACCTCTGCACCCTACTTTATCATTCTGGCTCTATCTCTCCTTGCGAAAGGAAGTAAATACTGTAACTTATTATTGCTAATGATTTAGTTCTCTTTAATAGATACATTTATTATAGTTTCTCATATATACGACCAGCTTGTAAGTTACCTAATTGAATTGGCATTTAATTTATATACATGTATTTCGGGAATATTTAGTATTTTAGCGTGAATTGAGACCTGTATTGTTTTAGCATTGTACTCATAATCTGTATATATTTTGTTACAGACCTTTCGTCTATAATAAAGATACACAAACTCGACCCGGGTTGTACCTTCATTTACCGGCCACTCGGGTTACATACATAAGGAAAAACAAAACTACCAAGTTTTTTAAATTTTAAATAGATTTCATTGAAGCTCATACTTTAAATTTGACAAAATGTTAGAAAAAAATCTGATTTTTTTCCAAATTACCGCAGTGCAAAAATATGCACACCAACATATTTATGTTTTCTGTTCCTGTTATATCATTTATCAGCTATTTCAAAATAAATATGAAAGAAAAAAATTCGCTTATGGGTTTGATGCACCCTTAATCCTTTAATTACAACCGGCTATCTAGGCATCCAACCTGTATTAAATCCAAATCGACATTTTCATAGAAAAAATTAGAGCTTGCTCAAATAAAGCCACTCATATGTTTTCAGGGTTGGTATAATTAAATGAAACAAAGTAATCAATTGTCAGCCACATTGTTTTCTAAATGCATTTGTTTCCATTCCTTAAAAGCACATAATTTCGTTGTTATTAAAGAATAAAGATATAAGATAGCACTTTGAGTGACATTCAAAGTGTCACCCCGAGGCGAACCCGATGTTGACAAACTTGTTTTCGATTGTTGACAATTTGAATGTCACGCAAACTGTCATTTTATATTTCTTTTATTACACCCAGCAAATTGTAAAAATTATATTTTTATGACATTATGTAGGTACCACACTGACATTTCTTACTCCAGTCTCATAGCAAGTACTTGGAAAGATTTTGTATTAATTGAAAACTGGTTCTGATTAGAAGTTGGGCACTAAAAGACCTTATTGTGTCGCGGTGCCGTTAAACCCAACTCTCTCTCTCTCTCTGATTAAAATACGTGTGCTTCATTTATCAGAATTATTGTAAAACTCAAAATTAACTGTTTCAATATAGCGAAACGAATTTCATATCGCGAAAAAGTTATAGTATTTTTGGATCGATGTAAAATTCATGCACAATGATTCATTTTGGTCTATTGGACATTAATATTGTAACTGAAAGCGAGGTAAAATAGTTCTTATTATTTTTGTATTATATAAATGTAGTGCCTGTTTATATTAAGAAAGCCGTGGTATCTCAGTTTTGAAACGCACATAATATATTAATTTGCTTTTAAAGTGTTGTGATAAATATTACTTCTGTTTAAGTATACTTGAAATGCACGCTGGGTATTTCAACGCGTCGTCAGTGTTAACTACCGTAAAGGGGACGAGTGCTACTCTGTGTAGTCCCTATCGATCAGTCCGTATTGAAATGGGCGTATATTTCATAAAACCGTCACTAAAATATTTAAAGTGTTGTTTTAAGCATAACACTTTTTTCCGAATATGCATATTTTTCTAAAAATAATCATATATTCATGTGATTTTAAAGTTTGTCCATAGCGCAATGCATATAACAATTCCTTGGGCACAATAATTCAGATAAAAGTGTCATTTGACGTAAAAATTACTTGCGGAATTGTATGTAAAGAGGTCAAGTCTTTAAAATTACATCACGTTTCAACAATAGTCTAATATTTTGCCGTGAAAAATCTGTGAAATCAAAATTACGTCAACAGGCGATGTCGAAACAAAAGCAGAGATAAAAGTGTGGCCTAAATTAGTAAAATCACCGACATTGAAAAAGAAAACTACTAATACAAATAAATACGAAAGAAGACTCAAGCAGGAAACGCAACACAAACGATACACCCACCTCTAAAGCAGAACACACACACAGCCATACCATAACACACACTCAACCATATTCTTGTCGTGCATTTGTTTTCAAATGGCATGATGAAAACCAATTGAAGACGACAAACTTTGCTGGCGTTTCAGAACTGCAAGGCCAACGCTTAATTAGAATTGTAAAATAATTATTGAACTGTCAAGAATATTATGTCTTATACATTTAAAACTGCAATATTTATGTTTTATTTCTTTGCTGATTTTTATAGCTGACATGCTGTTTTACAAACTGCAAAAAATTAAACACCAAACGAAACGCATTACACGGCAAGTTGGTCAAATAATAACACAGCATTAAGCAGCCGTTGTTCTACCAAGTGACCAGATATAGGCGTCCTCTAACTGTTGTTACGTGATTTAAGGGTTTCTCCATGTCAACATCATTATTTATGTATGCCTACTATGTTGAATTAGGGATGAAGCGAAGAAAGATCGATCACGAAATATATAATTTCTTATTGGTTTAAACAAAAAACTAAAACTTGATCACCAGGGGTATTTGCACTCTGCCAGGTGGTCAAACTGACATGTTTATCAGTTAATTGACGTTTTCCACGCCTCCTTATTTTCAAAGAAGCGGCATTTTTAACAAGCATAGTTTTAACAGTTACAATATGATATTCAATGATAACCTTCAAAATCGTTACGTAATACAAGTCGACTTTAAATGGTTAACAAATCTTATAATAGTTTGAAGGTCTTTTTTCTAAAATCTGAGACATGGATCCCTAGATATGTTAATGAGGTGTATTTTGTCGATTTTAAAAGCGTTACAAATCAAGAATTTTTTTTACATATTATGGTAGGATGGGAAAATAAACTATCATTCAGGAACATAAATAAGAAAATTCCACGAGAAGTAGTAAACCATTCCCGCTACCAAAAGTGTATTTACAGAAAATAACTGTTTTTCGCAAACATTGAAAGTAAAAGCTAAATGTGCATTATGTTTGACTTCAAGTCTGCTGTTATCATGATTGTATAAGGAGAGGCTATTTTCTTAATCGGAGGAATAATGTTAACATCTAAACCAAAGTATAAATTGTATTATGTGCCAATGTTATGCCAACAAACAGGACCACTTTTTATCGTACGGAGCTTGAGTCCACCAGTCGCTTCTCAACCTAAGTATTGTACATGTTTTTATGGAAGTGTTATGAATTACATATCCCGTGGATTCCCTCTCATCTGAATATGTACTGTTTACATGTTAGAAGTGTTCTCTTCACAGGTACTACACTAAACTGTTTGTAAATGAAGGTTATCACTTTGTTTACGGTGTTATCCCCTGAAAAGACTATTAAGAGTTGTTTACATTTATCAATCTTCCTTTAACTTACGGTTTGAAGGGTGACAAGAAATCATTTAAGTCCATAGCAACGGCCATGAAGACGTTCTTCAACCTGGCATTTGGGACATACCCATAGTCTGCAGTCTGGTGCCACCTGATGAGTGCAAAATTTGTGTCTGCTCTGTAGTAAGGTTCACTCCCTGACAGCTACAATATAAAGACAATGACGGGTACCACCAACATTAAAACAAATAGGAACCAACATTTAACATAACGTCAATGTCACTTTATCATATCAACTTTTATGTGAAAAAGTCGTTTAACATTGTTTTGATTTGTCCATTAGACTTGTCTAGAAAAGAATGTGTGATAATGAGATTAACGCAGTATCCATTAGATACGCCTTCGCTATTGCTGTGCCTTAATCATCCATTGGACAATTTAGTTCTACTGTGATTCAGCTTGGAATAGAAACCATAATTATCAGTTTATATATGCACCGCTCTAGGAAAACCGGGCTTAATGACATCGGTTAAATGACGTCAGAAATGAACTGTAAACTTAGTGACGTCATTATTGACATAGATCGATTTATTTCGGTGTTTTGTTTTATCATCGCTACATTTCTATACAAGCTATATTGTCGGATAAGGCCTTTTTATTTGAGTGATTCATATGTGGATATGAAGGATAGTGAGCTTGAGGTAAGATATATTTTCTTTTATTCCTAAATAGCATTACATTTCTAAAAAACTTCAAAAAGATGCTGACCAGAGTCGGCTGTAAATATCGATGGCGCCATTTCTGATTGTCGCAGAATAGAGAATTCCGATGTACAACTATGTTGATTAGATCTAGATCTACGTGTTGTTAATCCTTTAAATATGTGTCTTTCGAAAGCAATCGACTTGCAAGCAGCAACTGGCATTTAACGTAGCGATAAAATCACGCAATGTTTTATACAGATCTAGATCTATAAATAGAAATACAACGTGAGCGGATGTAGATGTAAATCATTATAATGTAGTTTTGCCGGTTTTTATTTGATCTAAGTACTTCACATTAAGTTAGAAAATAAACATATATCTGAGAATTCAGATGTACATACATACTTGCGATTTAAACATTTTTTATTGATCTACTCAGTTTGGTTGGTTTAATAAGATGTTTAATTTATATTCAGATTGATACTTGGCACGTTGGTGTAGAGGTAAGTGTGATGGACTTTCAATCTTAGTGTTGCGGATTCGAATCCGACACCTTCCAACTTTTTTCTTTTTTTCTTTGAATATAATAGCAGCTTAGGTTTATTATGTTAATGAAAAAGACTAATCAAAAGGTGTTTCTTACTTAACATGAAGAAGTATAGGTTAGGCCATGGTTGCGAGCGAATAAACGATATAGTCGTTTATTCGCGATCAACCATGGTCTAACCTATTTAGCACTGGCTTGGGCTCGAGGAAAACAAGAAGACCCTTCGTTTCTGCTTTTTTGTTTTAGAAGAAAAGTCATTTTATTTGTAATATTTGACTTCAATTGAAAATTGAAAACAATGCATACCGGTATATCTAGGTCCAAAGGGATGGGGTATATCTAAATATATTATTGATACTGTGGAATTACCGTATTGCTTTAGTTTGAGTCCTTGAGCTGATGTTTATTCCGATTATTTATCGTTAGGCCTACAGTGCAGGCAAAAGGTTTTTGCGGTGGCCCGTTTGGAGGATGCTAGGGTTGTGACGTCAACTTGCCTTGAGATGACGGAAACATGGAATAAGTGAACTGTGTGTTAGTTATTTCATGGGTTTGTAAAATAAATGATATATTCACAGGTTTTTGAGGCATCTGATTGGCCGAGAGCTCCAAGCCATGTGCTAAAAAGTTATACACTAAAACCTCGCTAAACAAAACACAACTTTAGACGGTTTTGTTTTTTTAAGATCTAGATGTAAAAAACAGGTGACTGCCTAATGCAAGATACAAGCAAATCACTTTGCATTAAATTATCACCTGTTTTTTGGTGAAAATTCACTGTATTTACGTAGATTTACTTTATGAGTATTGAATAGCATTTCATTTAATGAGTATTAATGATCTACATAATATTTTTGAGGACTTAAAAGCCTTTTCTCGGAACACTTTGGCCGGTGTAACGCAGTAGAATGACCCACCCGTACAAAATGACCCGGGTCTTTATACTACGTAGATAAATGACCCCAGACCGTAGAATAAGGATCCTTCGACATTTAGCAGAATGACCCCCTCACGCAGAGGAATGACCTCCGTAGAGAAATGACCACCCCCTTTCAGCTTAATTGCCGTTACAGCTGCTATTGTTTCTTCTACTACTACTGCTGTTATTGCTGTTTGTGATGCTGCTACTAATTCTGCTGCTGCTACTACTTTTGCTATTGTTGTTACTGCTGATACTATTTCCATGAATATCAATATTGTATCATGTTTATTGTGAATGTAGTTATTTGTCTTTCTCGCTTTGTAGGTACATTTATACATTTTCATTACTGTAAACCCAAGTGTTCCTACATAGAATATGTATTGAACGCATATTTGCAACAGATAGTGCACGCGTCGTTACGCGTCCGTGTGTTTAGAAAGTGTTCAAGATTTAATGGTAGTTTTAAATTTTGAACACTTAGTAATCATAAACTGAACAACTAATGAACACATTTGGTGTCATATATTTTAACGCAGGGCACGTTCAAAATGGACGCAACAGATATTGCACACTTTTTAACATGTTCATCGAAAAAGTGATAAAAGACAGAATAAACACAGAACCTCATGTGTTTAGCTATAAAGGCCTACATAGAATCACGTAGAACATGTGGTGTTCAGGATTGTCTAGGTAGATCTAGGCACATGTATGGTTATCCCAAAACAAAATTGTTGCAAAGAGCCTAAAACATGGGCAGAACACATCTATATAACCGGGTAGAGTCTAATGCCACCTTTTAGTCCATTTTTTGTGACGCGATGCTTAAAATTAATTAGTTCATTTCTCTACGAAAATTGTGCGATTGAAGAAAACCATCTACTAAATAACAGAAATACATAGATTTAGATCTATCTAGAAATCTACTCACCAACTTTTTAGCGTTAGCGAGATCCCTGCCGTCCGTTATGGGCGTTTTTCAAAAGATGTCCAAATTAAAACTTAGGAAAAACTGAAAAATTAACATTGTTACAGGTGATGTTTTAATTCATAACTGCCAAAAAAACAACTTTTCAAGCACGAAAACTTAAAATTTTGGATTTTCATCAAAGGTTTGAGAATTTTTCAACGGCAATAATAAGACATACCATAAGAAATTCCATCATTTTACCATTTCATTTTCGAGTTGTTATAAAGTAATTATTCTTAGTACAGACAATATCTGATAGATAGTCGTTTATAAATACTATAACTATACACAGAGTGGCAAAATATAACCTAGAAATGTTTTAAAGTTGAAGCCCCGAATTAAAAATGAATAATTAAAAAAAAACTCGGAACTTGAAACTTAAACCTTTTAACATTTAAACATGTTTACGTTACGCAGAAAGTTGTGTTGTTTTCAATTGTTATTAAGCACTATCTGATAAATAAGCCAGTACAATTAAAGAACTTACAGAACTGCATTTGCAAAATAGTTCTTGAATTTAAGTACCAGTAACAGCAGAGAAACTGTAGTAACAGCACATACCAATAGTAACAGCACTGGTTTTAAATACCGTCATCATATACCTTAAAAGGTGCGTGTTTACTGACAAATACATCATTTGCCATAAATCACTATCCAGATTTATTCTTTCAAGACCATCATTTCCAAAAAACATAGTTGTGAGTTGGTAGTGTTATCAGATTAAAGTACAATCTGTTCGAAACATATATCAATTAAAACTATAGTAACAGTGCAGAAAATCAAGTAACATGATGGAATTTAAGGAGTGTATTAGATAAGGTGGACATTATTGTATTTTATACAACACACACCGTTTATAACAAAACCATGACTATTTATTTGCCACAACCCTTCTAATCCATCTCACACAATGTAGTTTTACTGTGATATCTTCTCAATGTGCAATCTGATTTGAAACAAAGTACCGGTAATTGAAAACCACTATAAACTGTTATCTTGTTTGGTTCACACAGCTCATGCTTTTCATATATATGTAACACTTCGTGGTTACGCACATGTCAAGATGCACATCTGTCTGAACACCTATAGTTACAAGAAAAGAGAATGGATAACAACTCCGCATCTATTAGCAATATCAAACAAATTTGACAGCCTATCATTCAAAGCAATCACAAGCAGATGTTAAGTGCTTGTGTGGCGGCTGTAAAAAGTCGCCCCGTACTTCATTCTCAGTGTTGTTATACTTTCTGGTCCTTTGGAATCATTGATTTCAGCGCATTTACAGTTGAAAGTTTAATTCCGCTTAAGCCGGTGCTAGGGGGCGTGAGCACTGTTGCACATTTCAGTATTGCTCATGAATAGACTCAATTAAACCGAATCTGCAATTTTCGGTATTTGCTTTGTTTTCTGTGCTTTCAAAGGATCTCCCCTTATTCAGATTTTTTTTGTTATCAAATGCCATCTACCTTGTTTAATATAGTCAATGGTTCCATAAAAGGAACATTCCGCTTTACTTTAAATAAATACGAAAGACTCAAACAATACACCCACCTCTCAAGCAGAACACACACACAGTCATACCATAACGAACATACACACACACACACGCACGCACACAATTCCATTCCTTCATCTACAGACTAAATAGAAATCAGCACGCAAGACAAACATAAAGCAAAGTGAGCATAGGAGCCCGCCTTGGTACGGTCAGCAGCAATAAAAAAATAATTATAAATTAATCATTAACTACAACTGGGGGGTTAACACTGGGTTTCGGGGCGCTTCAAGGGGTCACCTATCTTCAACACTGGAAACAAGCTATATAAAGTAAAGGGTTACTTTTCTGGAAAAGCACAGGTTTGCAAACTTCTTATACTCACTATACAGTTATAAATATTTATCAAATAAAACATTTGCAATACTCTTTAAGCTTAAAGCAGACTGAAAGTACATCAGAATGCAACTTAAGGCACTATCTATTTTACTTTAAACCCGCATTAATTAGTCACTTATCTTCAATACTAGGAACTTACTACAGGTTTATACAGTCATAAGTATGACTGTCAATAACAAGTGTTGTCGATATTGTAGCAGGTTGTAGCTTAACACTTAAAGCTTAGAGCAGATTGAACGTAACGTAGAATGCGTCCTAATGCGCATTCTGCCTTACTTTAAACCCGATGTAAGTGGTCACATATCTTCAACAATCTAGGAACAATGGGACTATTGTTTATACAATCATGAATATGTATTTTCAATATTAAAGCATAACGCATATTCTAGATACTGTAAAATATGATAGCTTAAAACCATAAACTTAAATCAGGCTGAAACAAAAGCAGAACGGACCTAAAGGTGCATTTTGCTTGAATTTGAGCCCTCTTTTAGCGGTCAATTATCTTCAAAGTTATGAAGCAAGTACTAGATTATGTGACGGAAGAAGAGAAATTAGAGTCTACTGATGCCCTCAAACAGCACGTCCTCAAAGCACAGACAGAAGGAGATATATAATTATAATGCATCAAACGATCTAAGGAAACATATCTTACAATGAAGTTGACAACTATGTCCACTACACATTTGACTTTAGTCAAAATGTTTACCTGCCTCACCACTCAGGACAAATGGACCCAGTATATTTCACGTCATTGAGGAATGTCCAGATCTTTGGATTCAGGATATACGGCATCCCGACACAGCAAAATTTCCTGATTTCCTTATGAAAATGAGACGATTGGCACGAGATGGATACGAGATACAGCGGAGAGTCAGCTTGCGCCATACATGCAGACAACTGTTTAGGTTTGTCCTTCTGACAAACTAACTTAAACCTCACACACTCTGTCTCTGGACATTTTGTAATCTGCTTTATTTCTAAGTATAACAGTTTTCCTTCAATGCGTTTGATTATAATCAAAATGTCAACCAGTAAGTTTAGGTCATGATGGTAAGCAGAGTTTCTCGTCATCTCGTCTGGATCCAAACTATTTGCTAAACACATACAAGTTGAAAGAATGTTGCGGAAGATTAACATATTATTACAACACCAACGGGGTTCCAACAAATGCAATACATAGAAAATAATGTCTAATTGTCTATTATGATTTATTATTAATTGGCAAACTACTCTGAACTATGTTTCTAAAATGTCCTTATCAGTCAATAAGACAGGCGACAGCGTAGTTTACTTGAGCCAGTCTTCAAACCACTAATAGGCATTAGGTAAGTGTGGTATTTCTTTTTTTGATGAAACAGAATGACAAAATCTCTTTTTTTTCTGTTTAAAAATTTAAACCAATGATATGATTCGTGTCATTATAAATATCATTCATAATAATATAAATTATATAAGCAATGGTATTGGATGACCGAAATGCTACATGCCAACACGAAGCAATATCAACATTTCTAAATGCTCCATGATGCCAATTAATGTACTGTACTTATAAGTGACATATTAAGGTTGAGAATCCCTAATGATATCGGGTCAATATTGGTTAGTACCGATTGTCTACAGACAGCGATCGGCCATTCTCGTCAAATCACAGCTCAATCCAAACACTGCTCAAGGGTGAGAATTAGGGCTGACCAAAGCATAGCTAGGAACAACCCATCAGTGGACGAAAATAGTCGATCGCTGGACGTATAGTTCCGATGCTGGTCCTATCTAAGTAGGGGTCCTAAACCATTATTCATAAGAACCTGTATGTAATTTAAAAGTACAAAACTTACTTTTTTATTTTACATACTCTTCAACGAAAAGCATGTCGGTGTTGCAATGCCCACCTCCTCAACTTACAATTCACTTTACAGGTGAACTATAGTTGAAAAATGAACTCAATCCCAGAAAATATCAGTACTTTAGGATGGATAGAGATAAAGAGGTGTAGCAGTTGTCAAGACCAAAAGTGATGCAGCAGAACAGGAGATATCTGTGCTTAAACCTAGGGCCCAGTTTCTAGAAAGTTTACCGGACATTTTACCACCCGCTTGACTATTGTTACAGAGACAAAACTACTTGTATAAGACAGTTAGACCGTTTGTGCGTCAGCAGCATAAAGACATCACGTGTCCACCGCCAAGTGCCGACATGGCCGAATAACACGTTCTTCATGGAAGTTCAGGAGATGATCTAGATGGAGTGTTATACTAATATATATCTTATATGCACCATTTTCATACGACATTTAACTCTTTCTTGCTAATCGTTTAGATCGACATTCTTAGATTTCAGTTTGGATTCGGATGAATGACCGAATAATACGCCTCCTTATATGGCTCCAAGCTGTACGGCACTCATAGTTTTGTGTTTTACGGCACTTTTAAAGGATATACACATGTATATGGGAAAAAACGTCACAATCAGTGTATTGAGTCATCAAATACGCGACCTCATTTTGAGTTTTTTTTATTGCTTTACCTGTTTGTTTTAAACTGCCGTAAAATTCAAAGTAATTGTCGTATTGACATTCGGTATTCGGTATGGTGTATGAAAATGCCTCGTCTTTACTTTTCTGCATAAAGTCAAATTCGAAAAAAGTCTCATTTAGCCCGGTTTTCCTGGAGCGGGACTCATATAAAAGCAGACGGTAACGTTAAGCAGGATGAAAGTAAAACAGAAGTTTATTTCAAGAGCTGTCTGCTTTACAAGTAGCCTAGTAGAAACAACCATCTGTCTTGAAAAAATGGATGAAATGGATTAATTGAATGGGGAATGATGCAATCTATAAAATAAAACAGAACACATTTGCCATGCCTGTCTACATTATTTTGAGCCTGCTTTAACTAACCACCTGTTTTGAACATGGAATTGGAAGAAATAAATTTGATATCAAAAGGACGTGTTATGTTTATAAGCTTTTATATCTGGATTTTAATTGCATGTGTACCTGTACAAAGCCAAATGGAAACATTTTACTGGAACCGCTATTGGCATTAAACTGTTTCCTCCAGTCGTCGATCATGGCAGGGAATGTACAATTGTAATCCTCTTTGTTTTTATGAGTATTAGCTTCTCCTGAAACATTATTTGAAACTCGTTATTTGTAATCAATACTCTATAATTATATGTGAGTAAACATAAGGTTATTTTATATCAGAAATAGACAGTTGCTCAGTCCTTTATTCTCGATAGACGTGAACGTTACTGTAAACTAATTATGCTATACCAATCTCAGTTTGACTAATGAGGCTTATACATACTCATACTCGAAAGGTTTTACGATGGTTATCTCTTACAAAAATATCACAGTAATATAGCTATGCACAAAAAGCATATGTTTTGGAAGGGAACTGTCTTACAAGGCGTTATAATCGAAATTACAAAAGGATATGTCTATAAGTATAGTAAATGTTCTTTCCTACATGTCCGATGCATTACAGAACTATTATTTACATTTATCAAATAACGTTTGTGTTTAGATAATAACCAACGGAAATAGTTTTGAATATCTAAATGTTGTTAAAATATATATTTAATTCGCTTTTACAGTTTTTAAAGTAATATCGCGACACCAAGAGGTTCTAGATCCACACCTCACTTATATCGATCAAATATATGAGGTATTGACATAAACATTTTAGCCCTGAACAGAAGCCCATATGTACACATATTCTGGATTTTAACCGTTTCTGTACTTGGACTGACGTACACATACATCACTTCATGGCTTTATCCATTCATCGTATCAGTGAAAATGATACTCCTTTTGGAAGCCTTCTACTGTATCATGTCAGGGAGTGGCCCCATTCTTTTCTGCCACTTAACTAAGCCGGCATGCCCGATCACCACATTATGGTTAAATGACCATGTCTGCTGTATGCAGGATAACAATTAAACATTACATCTAATTTCGATATATTTTTGTAATATAAACATTCTCTAAGTATATCCCTTTGTTTACTTGATTATCATTCCTCAATTATATACTTATCTCAAAAGTCCGCGAAGTTAGGATCTCCCGTTATTCAGATTTATATAATTCACAACAGCAGATATTAAGTGCTTGTGTGGCGGCTATAAAAACTCGCCCCGTACTTCATTCTCCTTGTTGTTATACTTTCTGGTCCTTTGGAATCATTTATTTCAGCGTATTTACAGTTGAACGTTGAATTCCGCTTAAGCTGATGCTAGGGGGCGTGGTCACGGTTGCATATTTCAGTATTGCTCATGAACAGATTCAATTAAACCGAGTCTGCAATTTTCAATATTTGCTTTGTTTTCTGTGCTTTCAAAGGAGCTCCCCTTATTCAGATTTGCGATTGCTTTTCTACCCTTTATAAGTGTTTAGCTTGACTTCTCCTATCTAGATCTACATATTTCGTCACTTAAACGCCAAAAGGGCTCATTAATAGTTTTCACAGTTTTGAGATATAGCCCTCTGAAATTTAGATGTGTCCTAAATATCCACTTTTACATTTACAGACTAAATATTCAACACTCGTATAGTATATATGGACGTTAATTGGTCATATGAAAAGCATAAAAAATAAATACCTACCATTTAAAGATATATTTTGATCATTTTGTTGATGAGCCCCTTTTGCATAGCATATTTGTCGATTTCAATGTAGAGTATTTACAGCCAAAAGGGCTCATCAGCTTTTGTTTGTTTCTACTAGTACAGTTAAAATGAATTAATAAGTTATTCAAAGCACTGACAAAGCAATATTAACCTTTGATTCAACAGTTTATCAACTTACGAGTGTTAAATGAAGTATTTTACCAAAACTGTTCAGATATTATACCCCACCAAAAAAAAAAAAAAGGAAAAAAAAGTATTTTGTGTGTGTTCAGTTTCCTATTTCTCTTTAACTAACCACTAGACATACATGGGTTAAATATAATTACATGAGCATTTATGTAACTGTCATCTATACCATCTGACTCTGTAAGATGACCGTAAGTCAAAACGTTAAAGTACCTCTAACTTCTTATGTTTCCATTTAATCACGTGTCGTGACATCTCTTTGGAATTGTCTTGAAAACAACGACTCCAAAGGAATGTCACAAGAGAGGATTAGCTGCAGAAATTAATAATTATTGAGACATTTAGAATCTGACTTATAAAAACATTTGTCGTACGTTTTTTCGTAAGATGGGACCCTGATCTTTTGCTGAATTTATTTATGAATTTATACATTACCAGAAAGCAGTCAACACATGTATTTGTCCAGTTAAAATTGTGAAAAGCGGTAAACAAAAGCATACAATTTTTTAAACGTGTGGTTGTTTAATGTATGACAAAAGTAATGCAGAGGGCCTCCGGGGCGTTTGGTATATTGGTATGTTCTTTATTGTTTTAATAATTACGATTCTACATTAAGGAGCCATTTGCCTATATTTGTGTCAATATTTTATCGAGTGACAGCAATACACATGGTTGACTGTGTATTGGCAGTTGCACATCGCTAAATAGGACTTCAATTTGAATAGGTTTGGGGTTATTCTCAAGGCAACTGGTTGTTTAATGCACACATAGGGCAATATGGAAAGGTCATTTGATACTTCCACTTGCGTTGAACAGCCACTCGTCTCAAAGTCCCATAAATAAAAGCACTCTTTTGTATCCGTATAAATTGACTGTGTTCTACAATTAGTACTGAGTAAAGCATTTGGCTTTACATTAAACCTGCTTTAAGGAACCATCTGTCCGAAAATTAAGCTATGGAGAGAAAGGGGTTCTGCGATGTATGGATGGAAGTTGAGGTCAAAATTTGAAGACAAATCGATTATGGGTATGCAACAGCTGATTTGGTTAGACATGTTAATTATAAACAGGACAAGCCTCCCTTTTAAATGGAATGCCATCACTACTGGAGGTATATGCAATCTTATGTTTATTTTATCCCTCTGAATTCTCAATCATATTCAGATTTAGTTTGTATGTCATCAGGGTATTCTTTTAATTTTTTCAATACTTTAACCTTGAGTCGGTTAACGTCGGTTAACGTAATTCGCATTTACATGACTATTGCAGTTATTATGACTTTTAAGATCAGGGAAAGAGTTAAGGGTCATGTGAATAATTGTGTATGGCTTATGTCTACGGGCTATACGAATAACGTGAATGTATATCAGAAGTTGAGGTAAAAATGCCTTACTTGTTGTATAGATAGAAGAAGTAAAGACAGGGCAAGAAATCGAAGTAATAATAGAAGTGACTGTAGTAGTTAAACTAGTATTGTAGTAGTTGAAAATGTAGTAAACAGCAGAAGTCGTAGAGATAGTAGTATCAATAGAAGTAATAGTAGTATTTGCAGTAATTGTAGGTTGCAGTATTAGTAGTTGCAGTAATAGTTGCAGTTGTAGCAATAGTAATGGTAGGTAAAAGAATTAAGAGTAGTAGTAATGTAAGGGAGTAGTAGTAGTAGTAGTAGTAGTAGTAGTAGTAGTAGTAGTAGTAGCAACAGTATCAGTAGTAGTTTAAACAAAATGTATTACCAAAATGTTTTACAGGAAAAGGGGTTGGGCCACAAGTTCTACCAACCTAGAATCGGCCCTTCCCCTACAGTTTCGCAAATAATACAAATACTGTTGGAGTGAGAGAGAGGAAGAGAGAGAGAGAGAGAGGATAGAAATAGACAGAGAGAAAGAGAGAAGTTGCTTGTTTCCAGGACCTGGTGTCTCCACATAATCTTGGTAAGAAGAATCAATTTAGATAAATAAAAGTACAAAGCTAGATTATCCACCCAGTGCATCTCTTTCAAATAGAGTGGCGGAACTAAGACGTATATACAGCAAAATCATTGTTAAACGGTCTCTCAAAGTAACCCTTGATTTAGTAGTAGTAGCAGTAGATATATGTGTAATGGTAGAAGTATAAGTAGTGCTATTAATTGCTGTTATAGTAGTAGTAGCAGCAATAATAGTAGTAATAGTAACGGAAGTATTTTTGTTACAGTAGTAGCAGTAGTTGTAATGGTAGTAATTTTTGTAATAATATTTGTTGTTGGTTAACATCCGGTCCGTTTCTGCCATCTATGGGCTAATTGGACGCCCCAGAGAGAGGGGAGCGGATAAAGAGAACCCGGGCGCGATGTCCTACTCTTATTATCGAGAGATTATCTGGGTTTTTTAGATGTCCAGTGTAAAGCACTGATAAATCGGACCTCGGTTTATAAAGTCTCATCAGAAGGACTTAGTCAGGCAGGGGATCGAACTCACGACCCCTGACGTCGCAATCGGGCACCTTACCCCTCGTCTACGTCCGCCATTCGTAACAGTAGTAGTAGTGATTGGTGTAATAATAGTAGTAGTAGAAGCAGTGGTTGTAGTAGTAGCAGTAGTAGTAGCAGTAGTTGTAGGTAGTAAAAGATCTAGTTGTAGTATATTGGTAGGTGGTAGTAGTAATAGTTACAGTAGGTAGTAGTACAATTAAGTAGTATTATATGTAGTAGTAGTACATGTGGTAGTAGTACTAGTAGCATTAGTAGTATGTTTTGTAGTAGTAGTAATAGTAAGTTGTAGTAGTAGTAATGATATGCAGTAGAACTAGTAGAAAGAGTACTGGTAAGGTACTAGTTAGTAGCAGTAGTAGTAATAGTAAGTAACAATACTAGTAGTTGTACTAGTAAGTAGTGGTAGATGTGGTAGCAGTAGTAATAGTAACAATAAGTAGTAGTAGCAGTAATGGTAATAATAGTGGTAGTACTATTTGTAGTAGTCTTAGTAATAGTAGTAGGATAAGTTGTAGATGTTTACTAGTAGATTCTAGTTGTTTGCATTTGAAAGTCAAACAATTAAAGAAAATTCAGTTTTCTCTGGAGCCAAAAGGGCTCATCAGCAAATGCAAATTTCTTTCAAATCTAATATTAGCAAATAAATTGTTAGAAACAATACTTTATGCTTTGAATTTTTTTTTTTATGTATTTGTATTTATCTAAGTACTATAAAGTGCAATAGAACTATTTATTGTGTGAAAAATATCTTAAGAGCCAATAGGGCTCATAAACAAAAACGAATGTTGAACTATTTTCAATACGATTTAAGTTATAATAAAACACTTTTAAACATTAAAAAGCCTCATGTTCAAATACAACAAGCTATGATAATACAATTAACTGCAGGAATAGGTATTATATCTTCACAACAAATGGGCATGGTTGTCGGTAAGAACGTATACTTTCATTTAACGTCAACAAAAGGAAATACGTAAGCAAGTTCAAGGTCGATACAATGTTAGCAGATTAATAAAATTATGATGTCAATGTGATGTCATTTTAATCGCAGTAACTGTGTAGTTGCAAATATGGCATATTCATAAAACAATTAGGTATATTATATATATACATGAAAAGGGCTCATCAACACGTGTAACTGCTGTTGAGCCCTTTTGGCTCAAACACATTTGTTGATGAGCCCTTTTGGCACTAGTTTTGGAAACAGTCAAAATGTCAAGTGTATTTTTTTACGTTTAAAATCAGGATGTAAAGCCCACTATTAATTTATCATATAGTTTACATTGACTATAAGTCAATTTCGTCAAAAAGTGAAATTTGACCAAATATGTTGTTGAGCCCTTTTGGCGTTTAAGTGACGATTTGCTTGATGGTCGACTTCAGAAAGTGTACCTGATATGTTAAATGTATGTCTGCTTTGTTGGAGGATTATAACGTTTCTTTTTTGTCGCAATCGACTTCATCGACGTCTAAACACGGTTTGTCATTAGTAAACTTAAAGGATTTGAAATGGCAACTTTGAATCTCATAATCTAAAATGTCCCATGCTTTCACCTATTAATTTAGTACGTTATAACAGTACGTTTGTAAGTTTTGCGGTGTCTAAGGATTTTAGGTAACAAGAGTACGTGACCCATAGTTGGTGAGTTATGTGTGTGGGGGTCCTAGTTAAGGTTTGCGCATTCCTTTGATGTAATGGATGATGCATTATAAGTATTTATATATATAAGCTATGTTTTATTCCTATCTTTTATATTGTTTATACATATATCATATTGTATGTGTTGAAATAAATGTTTTGTGTCTTATTCTAGAATGCCTTTATATAGCTCTTCACTACAGTACAATACGCACTAGATACCACGGTTTGTTTGATTCGAACTCCTATCTGACAAATCACCTAATACTTTATTGCATCAATAATCCATAAAGTGTCTTCGGTTAGCAGCTTTAATAAGAAAACAATGAAATGTTGCTTTCTTTTATCCTGCAGCGTTCTTTATGCGTTAATGTTGGACGCCAGTTTCGTAGAGCTTATGGGTTCTTAGGGTTCAAGGATAACCTCGAATAGGCCTCAGCCCGCGGCTATGTGAATTTGGTTTTGAATGAAGCAGCAACACGTTTATAGTTTATTGTCTCGATGACTGGAGTTCAAAGAGAATGATCTAAAACAAGATTAAGACAATAATCAGTATCAAGCATAAACATTACAAATTGGCATTTGATTTTGTAAATAAACATGTACATACAAAGGTGTAAACAATTTATGCAAAGCATTTAAGTTGAACCTGTATATAATAAAAACCAAGACGATACTAATATATGAAACTAATTATTCAAGTGATTAAATAATGAAAATGGTTACCTGGCTATGGGAATAATATCCGGATAAAATATATATTATGCTCAAATAAAGATGGCTGTTCTAAATAATTCAAATGACCGAAGTGACCGAAATGACATAACACGTGATTAAAAAGGTAGCATGCAGAAATGGTTAGTTCCCTTTGACTATTAAAGTTAGAAAATAATAATTTAGACATGGGGTTTATTAGAACTAAAGGGAATGGAAAAACAACAAACACACCCAATTTAATGATCAAATGTAATAAACTCCAGAAACAACGAATATCACCCTATGGCATACGACGTACACAGTTTAAAAAACATTGACTAACGAGCACTATAATATAGGATTCCTAATAATATAAAGGATAGGCCATGGCAGTGATTTTCCTATATTTCACCTTGCTTTTAATTTTAAAAGTCACACGCCTAAGCCCTGTATCTTATAAACTATTTCTAGTTTTTAAGATAGGAGACAACTAAAGCAGGTTGAAAGTAAATCACCATTTGAAGCATATTAAACGTAAAGGCGTTATGATCTACTTTATAACTGTTTAAGTTACAATCTGCTACAATAAAGTAAGTAGTTGTTATAGTACATACCCATGACTGTTTATTTAAAGATGAAATACTATATTATTTTTACAGTGTCTAAACAAATTAAATACCGAACAATTGTTAATGGAGTAATTGGTATAGCACAGAAAAAAACACTACACACTGTCATCTAAGCGGAATTTGTATTGCTCTTACCTTGGTACCATATGACCCCAAAAATGGACATCTGTAACAACGGGTTTACCATGGTATTCCATAGCATGGAACTGCCTTTAGCATTTTCTTGGCTGAACAAAAACAAAACTATAAAATATGAAATTGTATTAAATAACCTTCCATTCGGGAGAGACATGCGTTAACTTGTATATTATTGTTTAAAAAAAAATGTCGTCAGTATTATGTTTGCTTCCAATTAATCTGTGTTGCTTGTGTTTAACAATGACGCATTCGTTAACAATCCGTGTCAATGGCTCTAGTTGTTTAACCTTATTACCCGCCTTATATCTTTGAGAGTTTGAAACCTGCTTAAACAACAAATATTCGGGGAAATTCGATATATTACATTTTAACATAATCCAATTATCTTGAGTAAATCAGTTTGACGCACTTTTTTTTTTTGCTGAATGACAATCCACAACTTCGGAGAGTTTGTGGGGAAGACCATGCCTCAATATTGGTGTCAACATAACTCGTCGCCACAAGACCTATAAGAAAAGTAACAAACTACGTTTTTAAGGCTTCTTACTGAAGTAATGTTAAAAATGACTTATCAAGTAGCAACACAAAGTTAGAGCTGTTATTCAAAGGACCCCATCCTTGAGTAAACAGTCCCAACGTATATGAGCTCAAACGCATTACACATTGTACTGAAATTCGGTCAGAAAAGTGTTTTACTTAAATTAATGTGCGATATATATTATCACTAAGCGAATAAATTGAAATATTTTGAAGTTATGGTATCTTTATATCGTTTGGTACTTACAACACTTTGATAGCAGTTAAACTTAATCGCAATTTTCCGGTGCACAATTTCACGTGATAATTTTCATATAAAGCAGCAGCAGCACGAAGAAAAACACAACTTATCCAAAAAAGGGCAAAACTGTTGGAACTTTTTTAATAGTAATTAAAGTACAATGTACACGTGTTCGCATTACAGTAAGACAAGTTGTAAAATTTAAACAACAAAATATATGTAGAAGAAACGCGGCGAATTTTATGTGGATCGCGAGACGGACAAACATACAACCCGATTCCATGTTATACTGTGGGAGTATACACTTTTTTGATAATTGACAGTGGCAGGAATGATGAACGTATATGTAACAGGATTCGTTTAAAAGGGGGGTAATTCAGTCAGGCTTGTTTGGTTTTACTTGTTTGATGTGCAGAGTTCTTTCCTTTTACCTGTCTCTGGAACTTCATATGTGTGAGATTTAGTGAATTATGGGAATTCCTCATGCTTAAGCATTAGGCGGGATACAGCCAGTTGAGTCGTGGCAATTAGGTTGTGGTCAGTGTTAGAAGAAGGTCGTATGGATTTGGATTGCAATTATATAAGTTTGCTTTCTTTCTGTAGGTTAGTATATTAATATGGTTTAATGTTAGGCAGAGTCGTTTTGGTGCAGCTGATTTATTAATTTAATAGTAATTACTGTCTAAATTGTATATTGGTAATTGCAACAGGTTAAGGGTCCGCTTCCATTATCTAATTTCCTTTTCAGCAAAGTCATTGTTTAGGTTTTAAGTATGTTCATGCTGTCACTCATTAACATCTTTCCTCATTCTCATTATTGCTAATCTTGTTTGCAGTTAACATAGTCACGAGAGAAATACGTTAGAGAGAGGTGCAGCTCCAGTCACACTGAATTAGTGAGTGTTGTGACATGGCCGGCTAGTATTATATGTATTGCCTGTATTAAAGTATCCTTGCTGTTTATCGGAGATTGTATTGTTTGACGCGTTTATGCACAGTTGTACTTATGTTCGTTTTGGTATTTATTTTGCAGAGTTGAAATTAACGAGTATATAGCTGCATTTTCCATACTCCTATATAACGATAAACCAGAAGAACGTTGTTGCGTTGTAACCCTGCACCCCAAAAGACCTGAAACCCCGCCTAGTTACATAAAGCAAAATACTCTAGGTTACAGATAAGGTATATTTTCAGGACGATAGTATTTTGTAGCTTACATGTATATGTAGAATTTTACTTTCATTATTATAATCAGCCTATGAGCTGAAAGTAGGAGTAAAAAAGGACACCTATAAGTGCTTCTGTTTGTGCGTAAACTTTGACACAAATGATATAATAAAGGCCTATTTCAAAGTATACAATACAGAATTGAATGCATTTGTGGAATATATCCGGAATACGATGGTTATTTGCTAACAAGTTCGATCCTGATTAAATGTCATGCACAAAAGAAAAACAGACTATTGATTTTATAAGATAAGACCAAACAGTGAAAGGGTAAAACATTTTTCTAGTAATTCAAGATTGCTTTTGAAATAGTTCAGATATGAGAAAACATAATGGAATCATACACAGGTGGTTGTAAAAATATGCTCGTTAACAAACATGAAAAAGTCACATACAAGTGTTTATTATCCTCATGTGAACTGAGGGCCTGAAAGGTTTAACAGGACTCTGCTTGACATGTTAGGCATCTTGTAAACTCGGAAAGGCATACTGGAAAAAGTACATTAAATCTGAATGCGCACGCACTTTTCACCAGAACGACAAACCCTTCAGACGAGTAAGTAATGGGTCAAATTAGGTAGTCTGGTACCCGACTATTGGGTTTTTGCGTTGTGTTTTTCTGACGCCATTTTGAAACTCGACTCACTCTGCGCAGGGACTGGGTTATCCTAGAGTTCGGTTCAGAGGTCATATGACGTCATTCGAGTACGAACGCGGTCTGTTCACCTGTAACCTGAGGAACTTGGGTCGACTCGATGATCTCAGGTGAACACGCTCTACAAATATCACAGGGGGAAGCCGCTTGACCGTTGCGTCACACACTGGATGCGGTGGTAAATAAAGATTCGTCGCGGGGTAATAAAGCTTCGGGTCATCAAAGTAAGTATAATCCTAGGCGGTAGATCGAAATATCAATCAACTAATTAACCAATCAAGCAAATCACATCTGCCAGTCTATGAAAATATTTTCTGTCCCATCTCGCAATTCGGCATCTCATCTAGATCCAAACTGAACAAACGCAACGAGAAACTCAGCTGTGAAGCGTTTCGGATCCTGATGAGAACCAAGCTACTCGGCGTCTCGTCTATATCTAAATGTGTGTAAAACTGGACAGAAAGTAAAAAAATGAATAATTCTAAGGTGTCAAACAGTTTGGATCCAGATGCAGTGCCGATCTACACGGCGTCTGATCAAGATTCAAACTAATTGCTTAGGAATTCACGTGAAAAACATTCTAACAGATATCAAACAGTTGTGACGCCGAGTCGCTCAGCATTGTGATTCGGATCCAAACTGTCTGAATTTATATGAAAGGAATATTTCTTCATAAAATGTTAATCTGTTTAGATCTTGATTACATGGCGAACTACTGGGCGTCTCATCTTCATCCAAATCGCCCGTGTAAAATTATAATGAAAGGTATTTAAATTTATTCTAAGGTGTCAAGCTGTTTGGATCCTGATGCAGTGCCGATCTACACGGCGTCTGATCAAGATTCAAACTGATTGCGTAAGAATTCACATGAAGAAACAAATTCTTATGGGTATCAAACAGTGTCGACACTGAGTCACTCAGCATTGTGATCGGGATCCAAACTGTCTGAATTTATATCAAAGGAATATTTCGTTCTAAAAATGTAAATTTGTTTAGATCTTGATCCAATGGCGAACTAATCGGCGTCCCATCTTCATCCAAATCGTTTGTGTAAAACTATTATGAAAGGTAATTAAATTTATTCTAAGGTGTCAAACAGTTTGGATCATGATGCAGTGACGATCTACACGGCGTCTGATCAATATTCAATCTAGTTGCTTAGGAAAGTTGCAAGAAAGAAAATATTCTAATAGATTTTAAACAGTTGCGACACCGAGTCACTCAGCATTGTGATCGAGATCCAAACTGTCTTAATTTATACGAGAAAAAAAATTTGTTCTAGAAGCGTAAAACAGTTTGAGACCTCGATAAGATCTCGATCTACTCGGCGTCTCGTTTACACGGAAACTGTTCGATCTCACAACAAAAAAAGTGATAAAAATGCATTTGTATAGATTCTTAACATTTATTAGAGTTTGACTAAATGCATAATAAATGAAAATGAGAAAAATGCAAGGTATGGCGCACGTTTTGCAAACCATTTAGTCTCAGATTAGCTGTCGTTCCTCAAATACGGCGCCTTATCAGGATCGACACTGTTTTCAGTGACATATACATAATTATAGTTGATTCTAGTGAGATACTCAGTATTTGAGCTTTATCAATGCTTATATCCAGATTAGACTCCGAGTTACTGCGTATCTCAGCTGTATCAATGCTTATATCTAGATAAGACTCCGAGTTACTGAGAATCTGAGCTGTATCAGTGCTTAGATCCAGACCAGACTACGAGTTACTCGGCATCTGATCTGGATATAGGTTTTGGACACAGTAGGAAAATCATTACTCCATGCGGTATATATGCTTAGTAAAAAACTATAAGTAAAAATATATTGGGAAATATATTGATTGGTATCGTTTTAATCCAATTGCATTCTACTTATTCATACTTAAAATTGAATGAAAAATACACCGTAAGAAAGGAAATTTAATTGTCTAAAAACTTTACATTTACATAATTATGATTTTGTGAAGCAAACAAGCAGTTATAAGGACTTGAAAATAACAAGTGCCATGACTCTAAGTTTCAGTAATAAAAAAGATTGGAAATAAATTGACTTGTTTCGTTTTAACCCAGTGGCATTCTACTTATTCATACTTCAAATTGTATGAAAAATACACCGTTAGAAAGGGAATTGAATTTTCTTTAAACTGTACATTTACACTATTATGCTATCGTTAAGCAAAAAGGCAGTTAATAGGGCTTGAAAATGACATGCGTCAAATTCACACTAATTTTCCAATATTTCCAATTAGGTGTATTGGTGAGAGTGTGTACTCTTATCAGACAGATACTGGCTATAGATAGCCCGATAGCTCCGATCTATATCCCTGACATATACGTCTATGGGGCTATTTCTATCAGGAAAGGGTTAATGACCTGGGGTATGCATTTAAATGCTTTCCCCATGTGACCACTAAAGTGTCTCCATATGAATTTGTTTTCTTGGTTTAACCCGAACTACCAATAGATGTACTATCAAAAAATGCTCAGAAAGGTAATACCAGTATATAGATTGAATAAGATTTGAAGACAGGCCACATTGTCGAAGATGAATGAATGAATGACTGGTGTTTTACGGCCCATCGACACAAACATGTAATTTAGAGCCCAATAAATCATGACAATATCAAATTTAAAACAGTATTAACTACTAGATTACGTCAATGTCAATCCCGATCAACAGGAAAGTAAATAAAATATGGACAAAAACATAATCAACATACTAATATTTATCTTTTTAAAAAATATAACATTTCAAATTGTATAATATAAATAAATGGCTTTTACAAATTCAAATATGTTATAAACGTCTACAAATTCAAACAGTAGAAGATGAAGATTAAACGGAACTGCAGGAAAACAAAAGGAGAGGAACAGTCGACAGATAAGATACAGATTGCCGTCACTGTTGAGAAAGATTCAGGTGATAAAGGTTGCTATATTTTTGTACCGGATAGCCGGAGAGTCCATAGACCATTGTTTAGACGAGTATAACATTGCAGATTCGGATTAGGAGACGACAGACACTATCTGTCATAATGACAGTGAAGTAAAAGTGTTGACAGGTGGAGAGACAAGCAGTTGATGCGGAAATAACGAGTCTTAGACTAGTAGAAGTAACATATGTGAACTTGCAGTCGATTGTTGATCAAGTCCAAAGCTCATAGATGGAGATGTGAAGTCGTATGAGTCTTACAACGAGGGAGACTTTATTAACCGAGTCGAATGTATCGATACTTTACACTAGGCATATATATGAAGAACCAGCTTATTCTGATGAAACAGGAGAAGGGAATCGCACTCAAGCGATATTAATGACTGCCTTCCTGGGGAGTCCTACTAGTCCATAAATATATGTCAGATACGGATGTTAGCAACAACATCAAACCAAACCAAATTCTTAAAAATAATTCTTTTTTTCATCTCGCTTGTCAGCGACCTCAGAGGTGACACTTTCTGCCAAAATATGCCCCTATGAGGAGTATATTGACAGTAATAGAGTTATATTCTATTATACATTACTTCACACTTGTACTGGTGGCGTTACCGAATGTGTATTTGAGATTTATTGAACTGTAGACGTTTTATACAATATCTGGTAACTCGTTCATTTTAATAAACCATGTTGACGATTCCATTAGAACAAGTTTAGGTAATACAATCTGTTAAAGCAGATTTGTGGTAATTTTAGATTGGACATAGACCAGTGCACAATTGAAATTTTTCATGCAAATGTCTATTGTATTGTTAATAAAGTTCTATGTCCACGAAATGGACATAGAGCATTGTAATAATAGTGAAATAGAAGGTAGAGTTTCAAAAAGTATCTATCTGAAACCGAAAGAAACATTTATCTCAAAAGTTATGCTTACAATCCTCATTAAACTTAAAAACGAAACCCTTTGCATTCTCAATTCATCAGGGAAAGTCGAAATAATTTTCGAAATCTGTCAAAATTATGCTGTTACTTTAAGTCGATTTTCTCAAAACAACCCTATTGTGAGAATGTAAGACTAACACGACGTGTTGGTTTAAAAAAAAGACACAAATGAGGGGACGGAAACAATCTCAAATCAACATTTAACAAAAAGCGTCCAATCATTTGCCACGAGAAACTTTGTGTTGGAGTGAGGTCGAGAAAGACAATAACGGCAAAGACGCGTGGACGTCTGGTAAGGATACACATGCACCATGCTTATCATGATGCGCACAAAAATGATTTACAAAACAGTTAAATAAACAGATCCCAAGTAATCTGATTTATCCCGTGTTATAAGTCAGATGCGCAGATACAATAATGTTGGCTAATCCAATGATTGAGGAGAGATATGTCACTGTTTGCATAAACACGAACAAGGACATATTTGATATTTGGCAACTATGTAGTCCTACATTTCACTGAACAGATCGAAAAAGTCATTGAGAGATTAGTTATGGTCAAAACAGAGATGCTCCAGACAGAAAAAACAACCGACGCAATTTTAGTGGTCAGACAGCTTCAAGAGAAATACCTGGCAGTCCATGAACATCATTATAGCCATGGCCGTTGATAATCCATGGTGAATGAAGGTAGCAGCCTCTTTCTTTTACTTTAGAGACATGCTTTCTTCAGTGTAATTATTGCATTTGAACCTTTACGTGAATGACAAAATCAGGTAATAATAATAAACATAGCAGAATGTAAATTAATGCAGGTTGCCTATTCAACAGACTTAGCGCTATAACGTGAATTCTACTCTACTTCCAACCTATCAGCTTTAAATTTTGATCTGTCCTAAAAACTAGAAGCAGATTATTGGTGAGTGGGTTAAATTTGGAGGAAAATCAACCTTATAATAACTGATACTACGTGACATACCTAACGGCCTTTTGAGGCGCTGATACAGATATTTGCCATAAAGCCAGCATACAGCAGAGAAATATGTAAAGTGGCCTCCCGCTAATGTGACTGTAAAAAAATGCATAAACATATTACAAACTTGAACAATAATGCAAATTCATTAAGAAAAACCTGAAATGACATAGTTATTGTGTATAGAGAACTTGTAGGGGAAATTTTCGAAAACTCTTACTCACTTGAATAGAACGTACCCAGATTTCACAGCTAAACTATATATATTTGGCAATTCAATTACAAAAATGTGGATGTCTTCGAAAATAATAAAATCGATCAATTTTTCGATAGGATGATAAAAAATGATTTTTCACTGGAGAGGACTTACATAGGCAATGCCTGTTGTTCAATACATTTCATTATTTGAATAAAATATTGTTTAAACCAAAAATGATTTTAGAAAAGTAAATTTGGCTAATCCCTTCCCCTGCACAGCAATAAGTCTGCATTCATGTAATCTGAGAGAAACATCTCTGCTAAATGAACTTAACAATTCTTATAACGATTAAGCAACATTACCATTACCAGGTAGAAGGGTATTTAGGAATATATTAACAAACTTAAAATGCTTTTTGTATATTAATATAATAATGGTTCTAACAATAACATGCTGTGCTTTAATTCATAAAGTGTAATTAAGTCAGAAACCTAATACATGTAATAAGTAGTTTACATATGGCTGTTTTTATTATGATTTCAAAGTCAATATTTCATTATAATGATACTAACCCCAAATAGAAACCTTACATTTTATAAATTTAAATAAAATCGCAATTAAAGCACTACATATATGTTTTAGTATAACAGTATACCGATGTATCGTTACACAACACGTGTTTAATTTTTATACCGTGCGCTACATGCTAAACTCGGCCAAAACCACATGACCTTGTTTCGCATGTGGACCATGTGCAGGGTGCATCCGGTCAGATAACATATCAACTAAAGTATCAAAATTTACATAAGGTGCACCGAAACCAAAATCACAACACAAATTAAAAAAAAACAAAAAAAACATACGCTTTCAAGAGGAGTGAGAAATTTTGGAATTTACAGGGTTAGACGTCGCTGAATGATGTCAATCGGACGTTTAACTGCAGTAGGAATGCAATTTTTAAATTAGCGAGATGTCCGCGACATACTGGCACTATGTTTAATCGTCCAAAGTCAGATAGACCAAGATCAACTAGCAAACGGCACGTATATGCAATTGTCTTACGCCACTTACTTAAAGAATTTAAAACACCGATTCTGATTGTACGCCATTTTAACGTTAACCCACCTACTGTGGGCAAAATGTTTCCGGCACAGAATAGCCCTATTACAGTCCGTCGTCTAGTTACTGGAAGTGTTATGACGTATGATTACTGACGTGAACGGCTGCAATGGGTGCGTAGACAGCGTCACTGGTGTCACCGGGAGTCGAACTCTGTACTTGTAACGGACGAGTCGAGGTATAATCTCAGTTTTAGCGACGTTTTGGACAGAAATACAAATTTAACAACGACGGCGACTTGGCGAATGCCCTAACGACGAAATGGAACAACGTATCTTATCAACTGATCAACCGCTACGTTAACTCGATAAGAAGGCGTAAACAGGCACTCACACGGGCTAGAGATAGTGTTTAGCGCTAATACGGCCCACAGGGAAATGCCACAATGCACAAGCATTTGACTTATGGGACAGCAAATGACAAGCTCAGACACACACACATATTGACATGTTCGTGTTGCACCCCGACCATAATTTTATACTAACTCATTACGTGTGCAAGAAAGCTCAGAATTCACAGACATGTTCCAAACACATCCACCTGAAGTTTACAGCTTCAAAAAATATAACACACATATCCATTTCCAGAAAAATTGGACCAACTATATAATGTAAGGTTTCTTTGTAGGGCGAGTATAATATATTTTAACTATCTATTCAAACATCTATTGATTCCTACACTACGAAAGGCAGTTCTTAGCTAAAGTTGTCATGAAAATGATATATAATCTGCATTCCCAGTACCTGTCCTAATGCAAACTATAATGAGGCTGACGTAAAGCAAAGTGATTCTAAAGGATACGTTTTGTTGTACTCAGATCCTATGTTAATCAAAAATGCTATAAATGTACATTTTTTTACACCTCAAATTCATTCCATCAATAAAGAAAACATTTTCAACTCAAAATGTTAGGAATAAACATCAAAAGACATATTTTAGGAAGATGGTAGGTTAAAGTGGAGCTAGTCATTTCGTATACGAATCATTTCGTAACCGGTAAAATATGTCATTTCGTAGCCGCGCAAAACCTAAAAGTATTTTCGTAGTCGATTGTTTTCGTAGCCGCCAAACAAGTTGAACAAGTCATTTCGTAACCACTAAAAGTTAAAAAATGAATGGCTTCAAAGAAGGCTTAGTCATTTCGTAGATTCGGAAAATTGTCAAAGTCATTTCGTACCCGATTATTTTTTTAAAAAAAAAAGAAATACAATTTTTTGTGCATTTTTCTGACATTTTTTTTTTTTAAAAAATATGCAAGCATGCAAAGTCAAGAAATATATGTAAAGAAATCTGAATAAGGGGAGATCCTTTGAAAGCACAGAAAACAAAGCAAATACTAAAAATTGCAGACTCGATTTAATTGAGTATGTTCATGAGCAGTACTGAAATATGCAACAGTGCTCACGCCCCCTAGCACCGGCTTAAGCGGAATTCAACTTTCAACTGTAAATGCACTGAAATCAATGATTCCAAAGGACCAAAGAGTATAACAACACTGAGAATGAAGTACGGGGCGACTTTAGTTTAGGCTCCAAATTAATTATAACCTTGATTAATAGAAATGTAATCAAGTTGTTGAATGTTGTTTAAAACAGGAATATTATTACTTGTCTTTAAATCGATTTAATGGTCCAGTTGTTTAAAATGAACATGTATAATTGGACGTTAATCGCTTATTGTAGGTGAAGCGTGTCAAACATTAACTTTTATGTTGCTTTAACAGTTTACATATCGGATAAACACTTATACCTAGCCAATTATCACCTCCTGCACGTGCCGGAAATGTGGATTTTTTTTTCACTTTTAATTTCACAAATGACAATAAAAATGACTTTGTAATCAATACTCACTGTTTAATTGATATTGCATTCAATAAGCACATATAAGTTCAACTGTTGACAGCATAAATACATAGAAGTACTTTCTGATGTGGCGTTTGTCTGTAAAGTTGCGGAATTTACCAGCAGTACTTCGTCCCAAAATGATTAAAACTCGAAAACCTAGAATTCAAAGTCGCTTCTGTTTCAGTCTTATCGAGACATCCAGCTAAATGCAGGTGGGGAAAACCCTAGATGCCCTTTATACACTTATGGGTACAAATCAACAACTGGGTAGAACCTCCAATCTTTTGCAAGTCAGCTGGAATGCTTACTCTCATGGAAATTGGAATCGTCGATGCCATCCTGAAAAATACAATAAGAGAAGTGTTATATGATAAGAACAACGAATGTCTCGTCGTTTAGTATAAAAGAGCAGTGGTTAACCCCTTTTCCTTATAGAAGCGACTTTTAGCACATGCATTTTATTCATCCGCTGGAGAAAATATTCCAATATATACCATAATGAATATGTGTCAGATGTAATACTTTCCTTATTCTAGCAGGTAAAAGCTTAAAGCAGACTGAAAGTAAAGCAGAATGCGCCGTACGTTGCTATTAGAACTTTACAACGCCGACTTACATCTGCAACTACTATCTCCATGTCATCATCTGGCTTCAGGCTATACAGTTGTTACACTGGAAGTGGGGTGATCTGTTGGCACGTAACGCATTCCTATCCACCCGGAGAGTGATGCCTGAAAGGTCCAAGTATTGTTTTAACCCTTTTCACCATAAATCCTCGAATGAACAATTCTAGTTTTCAATTTAGTCTAGTCAATTTTTGAAATTGTAGTGTTGATGTTCACCTTATATGTCAATAAACAAACAATGTACACTCTTTTCAGGTGACTCATATGATCAGGGTATGCACTGTTTGCATAGGACAAGTGTACTTATCACGGATGCACTGTTTGACTAAGGTTCAAATAGTTAATATTTGATTGAAATAATGACAGGTGGCCGTATTAGAGAGGTTTTACTGTAGCTAGTAGAAAAGAAACGTTGTATGGATAAATATTTTGGGATAAACATTTTCAAAAACGAGAATTTGTATTCCTACAGTTTATAATTATCAAGTTCAGTTAGGCAAATGACTGCTCAAAGCAAAATGAAAGTAAATCACCTTGCTTTAAGCTGCAATCTGTTTTAAATATCAATAATAAGTCTGCCTATATTTACATCTAATGCAGTTTTAAACATCATCTGGAATAACTAATTCATTATAGATTTTAGCCGATATTAATCGCAGGTGAAATTGTGTATTCTGACATAAGAACATGGCATTTAACGTCATTTATTGCCGTTAAGTGTTCATTTCTTATGCCGGAGATACGATTATTGACTTTGTATTGTCTAAATGTATATAAAGGGGTCAGTTAATAACAATCATTAGGACACATGTGCTTTACATACAAAACTAAAAAGAAATAACTTACCTGTTCCGCATGTGCGATGCTTACACATTTAACTCCCTGTTGTGTTGGCCTCACTTCCTCTGAATACGTAATACACGGTTTCACACTCATGTCCAACAATTCCTAATCACAATCACTTAATCAACACTAACACACTTAATATTTAAAGCACTTAGCACGTTTAGTATTTTACATTGTTTACAATTAGCACAATGTAGACAAATAACAGTTTTAACTTTGTTACTCTTTTAATAAAGAAATCACTATTAGTCCAAAATCATGAATTATACAAGAGCTACTTTCGATATTGCACGTTTGATTTACCATCGTAAAATGTTTTGCTTATAAATTATATCTAATCAAATAAAAGCACTTCATTAATAACACATTTCCTCATTTGTTCTCACTTTCGCAGTTAGGCTTGGTCCCTGACGAGAAATAAAGCAATCCCAAAAGTTGAGACAAAACTTCTATGGAGACATTAAAGTTGTGGTCAATATACTTCTTCGTAAGTGTTAGTACGTGCTATAATGATCGATTAACGATAAATCAAACATCCAACTGTAAAGCAATTTGTGTCAGTGTCGGGTTTCATCTTAAAACACGCGTAACATATAATGAGCGTTTAATGACAAAGTATACACCTTTTATATATTTATTTATGTCGGGTGTCGGTTCCAATTTTAAAAAATGGAACCCTCATTTGAATTTAATTGCATAAAGACACGTACTATTATTCCTATTTCAAAAACGTGATTTTTATATATTGATGAAGGTTTATAAATCAATTCAGCCTATTACACTCTTAACATAATTTCTTAACTTTGAATGTTTGCACATTTTTGTTGAAATAATGTCAGAAAACTGCACAATTTTTTTTTTAAAACAAATACAAAAATAATCGGGTACGAAATGACTTTATCAAATTTCCGAGGCTACGAAATGACCTTTGCCTTCTTTGGGCCATTCATTTATTTATATTTGGTTGTTACGAAATTACTTATTCAACTTTTTGGAGGCTAAGAAATGACTCAAACATCGGCTACGAAATGACTTTTAGGTTTTGGGCGGCTACAAAAGGACTAGGCAACGATGTGACTATAACTGGGTTAAAGCAGGCCGAATGTAAAGGGGAATGTGCGTTAAGGAACATTCTGGTTTATTTAAACCTGCTTTAAGTAGTCTCTTGTATTATGAACTACGCACCGGATACGTTGTAATGGGTTACTAGAAAACATACTATTGGTTGAACAAATAAAACGTTATTTTTTACCTGGTGACGGAAGTGACCATGGTAGTAAGATACCATCTTTGCCGAAGTCTGTCAGTGGGACTTTTGACATGGTATAGTTCACCACAAATAAGCGGATGTTAGGATAATTGAGACCATCCTTCATCTCAAAGCTGGCATTAAACACCTAATAGAAATAGATCGAAACAGAAGACATACATTGCTTCAACGTTTAAACATTTAAGGAAGAAGGCATTTTAAACCCTGCCTTCTTGAAACCCTGATACCACTCACCTAAGAATACTGACAATATGGGTTGCTAAAAAAATTATCAAATACCTTATAAGATATATATAGAACATTCTGTTGTATAATATATACATAGATATGGTCTGTCGAAGTTTGATAACATTTTATTTAAATACGGGGACACTGGCGAGGACAGATTGTAAAAATACAGTGGGCCCTTATTAGTATATTCTGTGCAAATGAAATTAAAACTAGCAGCAAGAACTGAAAACATTGTCAAGGCCTTGTCACCTTTGACATCTGCCATAATCACACTAAATCTGAGAACTAGTGTATCCAAACTTAATCTAAATCCATTAAGAGGTGAAGATCATAGAGTGTAAACATTGGTCAAAGAGAGTAAACACTATTTGATTATAACAGATCTTAAGTTATTATGTGGCGTCCAAATAAAGTATCATTTTACTTCTTTCGCAGTGTTGTTATACTTCCATGTCCTTTTGAATTATGACTTCGGCGCATTTATAGTATTTACTTTCACTCAATGCAATGCTTGCGGTGTGAACAACACCATATTAACCTTATATAGCAGATAAAGCACAAAAGCTTATTTCCAATTGAGTTATTTGCTTTATATTCACTATATAGTACCAAACTTTATGTACTCATGATTCTTATCTGCCATTAGGGTCTTTAGCAAACGGGTTTAGGTAGGACTATATCAAATTGGCCTGGACATAATCCGACGCGCTCTTACCTTTATCTATTGACCAATTTGTACTTAAGTCACCACGACTATTTCTTATCACGATAACTCAAATGCGTTTGCGTTTCAGATGTTTGCCACTTTTCTTGCTGAGTTATGCTCCGTTTTTTTGTCAAATATTGGCGTTTTAAAAAAACAAGTCGGATCTCTTTTGTTCTTTGTTCAACTCCTTTCTCATTTACAGTATGTTATGTTTTTTTGTATTCTTGAGTATTTAAAGAGTTATTCTGCTTATCTGAAAACAATAAAAGCTATATTTAAGCTTTTGTAATTGACTTTTACGCTTATATTTTGGTTTAGGTCGGATGCTTTTATCTGGAGTTATGTCCCTTTACTACGTTTGTAAATCTCGTTTCATGACTACAGCTTCATTTACATTTTAACTATTGTAGTCAAATTTTATATGTAGTTTAAGTATTACGATTTTGGTGTCAATTCCATAAATCATTCTTGAGTTTTACTTCGTGTTTAACGACTCAAACTGTTTTTTTGGATGATAACCTTACTGAATACATATGTTTCACTGAGGTTTCTTGTTATACAGCCAAACACCGTTTCATTTTTGTTCTGGCTTGATAATTTTGACAGGGGTTATGCCTCTTCATATACATACGGATTTTTTTCCTGACAATAACTTTAGTTTTATATGAGGTATTATCATCAACTTGTACAGTTAGCTTTTGAATCATACAGGTAAGACAACTACTGGTTTAGATGGTCGAAGTTGAGTATGTCATGGCCTCTGTAGAAAAAATTTAGACGGCTTGGTATCATGTTTCATGTTTCACAGTTACCTTAACACTTCCCACTGTTCTCAAATTCTCAATAGGATTTAACTGTATTATGAGACGCTTCATCGAATCCCGATTATTTGCATAGACATTTAGTTGACTTTGTTTTTTGTAAACTTTTTACTGGACTAGATGTAGTCACCCCAGTTAGGTCAAGTAGTGTCTTTAAGACCATGTTACCTTCTTACATCAAATAAATCGCCAAATCAGCTCAAACAGTGCTAAATTTGGAGGTTAGATAATTTACCGTAATTGAACAAGTAAGATGCATGAAAACTCATCAATAAAAGATTAGTGTTCAATTTAATCTATTCTTTGTTTTGAATCGACAAAAAAGACAAATGTGACCAGTCTAGCCAAGAACAAGATATGTTTTAGTTTGTTACTCTCTCCGCTTTGTCTTTTTTCTGATTATTCTATTTTACTTCTACTAATGCTACTGTAAATAGGCGTTGTACCAGTACTAGCAGCGGTAGCAGCAGCCGCAATAATAGTAGTAGCAGGTAGAAGTACCGGTAGTAATAACACCAACAGCAGAGTAGCATCATCATCAGCAACATTAGTATTAAAATGATAACAATAGTAATATGAGCAACAAAAGATGCAGTTATAGCTGAAGTAGTTGTAGTAACAATAGTAGTAGCAGGAGTCACATAAACAACAGTTCGTTTAGTACTTGCAGCAGTAGTAGTAGATACGGTTGCAGAACTACGCTATCAGCAGAAAAAATAGCATGTTAGCAGAAGAAGAATAGTAGAGACAGCCGTATTTGTAGCAACACCAGCAGTAGTAGTGTCTAATGTAGTAGTAGTAGTAATAGTTAGAGTTTATTTCAATGTTTCTTTATGATAAAGAAGCCAACAAATGAGGGAGCCTGTGACCGAATTTGGCTTCTTAATTATTAAGAAGCGTTGAAATAAACTCGAACCATTTCAGTGTTTGACCCGCCCACCATATTTTTCTCCGCCGACAGATATTTACACATCCTGTTCCATATATGTGTGTTTTATTACGCGTCGAAGCAACATGGCGCATGACAATTCATGTACAAAATTGCGTAAAGAAAATGGTTATCTTCAAAACCGACGGGAACATTATAGTAATTGCCGTCTAAAGTGTAACAGAACACATATTTGAAATATCTCATACAGGCTCCGCTAATTAATACAGCATACAGTAATGCAGAAAGCTTCTATAGGAACTTTCTGCATTAGTTCTACCCAGCATTAAGCAATCCCCTGAAACAGATCTCAATGATATCCATTTGTAACATTAATTACAGGCGGTTGCTTAATGTAGCATAAAATAATGCAGAAATCTCCAATAGGAATTTTCTGCATTAGTTTTGCCCAGCATTAAGCATTAACAGGCAAACTAAAATTCAAACTTGAACCTTGACTACAGGTGGTTGCTTAATGCAGCAAGAAATAATGTACTCATAAATGAGCTTTCTGCATTATTTTGATCTTGCATTAAGCAGTCGCCTGTCTTTAGCATTCTCGCCGCGACATCTTTTTCAAGATTGTCAATGGTTTGTAGATGTTAGTGTTTTTATAACGGTAAGAATACTGTTTTAATTATATTGTGTGTTTTCCTTTTCTTATTCCCCTATCCTTAAGATTAAATAAAATTTGAATGCTTTTCACAAGTTTCTTCCGACCAGCGAGCTACAAAATGTCATTATTTTCCTCGAAATTGAATTGTACGTACCTGTATATATATCTACATATGCACTTTGCTGTGTAATGGGTTTACCATAAAGCATAAAAGTCACGCCATGGGCGGAGCTAACCGAAACTTTAACACACGCGCAATGCTTGCTAACGTCTAAATTCAATCCTCGATCACTTCATGAGTAAATTGCCAAATCTCGTTAAATCTCGAAGACTTAATAATTAAACCGAGCTAAATTTTTAAATGTGTGGTTTTCTAATTGGCTGAAAGAGTATGTCAAACATTAAGTATAACTTTTAGCTAAGAAAATAATATTAAATAGCAGCATCACAGTGCCTAGTATATAAGTAATAGACGTAGTAGCAACATAAGTAGTAACATAAAAAGCACCACAATTAATAAAATAATAGAAGTAGTAGTAGTAACAGTTGTTGTAGAAGTAGTAACATCAACAGTGTAGTAGAATAGTGTGGGTAATTCCTCTATGGGGGTCATTCTCTTTGTGAGAGGATCATTTTACGACTCAAAAGGTTCCTTTTCCCACAACTAGGTGTCATTTTCCTCCGTAGTTTAAGCACCCAATCATTTCTCTCGGTAGTGAAATGATTAAGGGGTAATGTTTGCAGTGGCTTGTCGTTCTTCAGCATCACACCGGCCCCATGAATATAACTGGCACTTCCCTGAACTAAAAACAATATCACAACTGCTAGGCTGAAAATGGACGACGGGGACGTGCAAGCACCCCTATGTGTCGATCGCAGCCCCTGGGGATCGAACTCAAATAGTTAAATATTATTTATTATTCTTTTAACAGAATTCGGAATCAATTCAGAGTTCTGTTAATCTAGAACCAAACTCGCAGCTGCTAGGATATAAACACATTCAGGGAACCTGTGGATCTGAAACCCAATGCATCGAACTTATATTAATACCATGTTATTGTGTTAAACAGAACAGAGAACTGGTCACCACAACTCGCAACTTCTAGGGCAGGAACCGTCTAAGGGAACCAACCTGCATCCATATGTGTCGATCTCAGAACCCAGGGATCAAACTGTCATTGAAACCATTACATTCCCTTGAACGGAACTCCCAGTTAGTTCCGTTTAAGGTACTAGACACAGGATGCTGGTTTTGTTTTGCTCGTGTGAACACGAACTTAGATAACCTGCTGGCACCCCTATGTCAAGGGATAGAACTGACATTGATACCACTAGTCTATTTCCACCCTAGCTGTTGTGAGTTGGATTCCTGAAGAACGGAACAAGGCACCATGTTTCGTAAGAACTTAACATGGTAACAATGTCAATTCGATCCCTGGGGTCTGATATCGACACATAGGGTTCCCGAAAGTCCCCTAATATCCATTCCACCTTAGCAGTTGCGAGTTTGGTTCTACAACAACGGAACTAAGGACAGTTGCGCGTTCTGTAAGCGGAAATAGAACCGTTTATAAATAACATGATATCGATGTCATCTGATTCTGATTTTTTTCCGGACACACACTTTTGTCACGTTACACTTGTGTACCTGATCGATCAGAGGCAGATAACTCTTTTCATCATGCTCTGTTTTCAACCACTTTAATTTTATCCAGTTACTTCTCATATACAATGTATTTTTTATTTTCAAATACTACTAAAGTCGATTAGATGCTGCAGTTGTTGTTAGAGTGTAAACATTGTAAGCATCTGAAGTTGCTAGAGCGTATTTTCTATTAAAAACGTATTTTAAACACAATAAGGGCATGCAGGGCCCACTATATTCATAATTGATCTCATTTAGTGCAGGACTAGGCCTGGAGACCCGTTTGCAAAATGGTGTTGAGAGAGTTTCTCACTTGATGTGAGTTAACGAGATCCTAGACATTACAAATCACCGAGGTGCTTATCTGCCACATGGTCGAAAGCCCCACAATATCCAAAACCAATATGGCCGCCGTCAGCCATTTTGGAAAAGCTAACTTTTTTGTTTTTTGGAGAATAAAGAAGTGTAATACCTCTAAATTGATTGTTGTTTGTTGTGGAACTCATATCTGATGCCCTTTGTGCAATCTGGGGTGTCTTTGATTCGGAAAGGTCAAGTTTCACATTAGCCAAATCCAATATGGCCGCCGCAAACCATGTTGGAAAAGCTATTTTCGTTGTTTTTTTAAGAAAAATCAAATATAATACTTCTAAATTGATGATTTTTAGAGTACAACTCACTTCTGATGCCCTTTGTGTAATCTGGGATGTCTTTGATTTGGAAAGATCAAGTTCCACGACAGTAAAATCCAATATGGCCGCCGCAAGCCATGAAAAAAAGGTTTTTTTTTTTCTTTTTTTGGAGAATAAACCAATGATGTACCTCTCAATTGATAATTTTTGGGTGTTTAACTCATTTCTGAGGCCTTTTGTGCAATCTGGGATGTATTTGATTCGGAAAGGTCTAGTTTCACAATAGCCAAATCCAATATGGCCGCCGCAAACTATGCTAAATTAGCTAACATTTTTCTTTTATTGGAGAATAAACAAAAGCAATACCCCTCAATTGATACTATTTGGGTGTTGAACTCATTTCTGATGCCCTTTGTGCAAGCTGGGAGGTATTTGATTCGGAGGGGTCAAGTTTCACAATAGCCAAATCCAATATGGCCGCCGCAAACCATGTTAAAATAGCTAACATTTTTCTTTTTTTGGAGAATAAACAAAAGTAATACCCCTCAATTGATACTTTTTGGGTGTTGAACTCATTTCTGATGCCCTTTGTGCATTCTGGGATGTCTTTGATTTGGAAAGATCAAGTTCCACAATAACAAAATCCAATATGGCCGCCGCAAGCCATGTTAAAAAAGCTAACTTTTTCCTTTTTTGGAAAATAAACGAATGTAATGCCTCTCAATTGATAATTTTTGGGTGTTGAACTCATTTCTGAGGCCTTTTGTGCAATCTGGGATGTATTTGATTTGAAAAGGTCAAGTTTCACAATAGCCAAATCCAATATGGCCGCCGCAAACCATGTTGGAAAAGCTAATTTTGTTGCTTATTGGACAAAAATCAAATGTTATACTTCGAAATTGATAATTTTTTAAAGTAGAACTCATTTCTGATAACCTTTGTGCAATCTAGAGTGTCTCTGCTTTGGAAAGATCAAGGCCAAAAGAAGGAAAATCCAATATGGCTGCCGCAACCATGTTGAAAAAGCTATTTGTTTTCATTTTTGGAGAATAATCAAATGTAATACCTCTAAATTGATAGTATTTTGGTGTGGACCTTATTTCTGAGGCCCTTTGTGCAATCTTAGGTGTCTTTGATTCAGAAAGGTCAAGTTCCACAATAGCAAAATCAAATATAGCAGCCGCAAACCAAGATGGAAAAGCTAATTAAAAATAATAATTATGAAAGATCAAATATACATGTAATACATGTATATCTTAATTGATTATTGCTTGTGTATAACTCATTTCCTCTCTGAGGTCCTTTGTTCAATATGGAAATGGAAAAGGTCAAGTTAAATATCTTATTGATACATCAACGACCTTGGGCTAAGCTTGAACAGAAGAAGTCAGTATGTAAACAAGAAGTAAGTAAATGACAACACTCCGACATTAGACAGAGAAAAAAAGACAGTGAGTGGGACTCAATCCTACGTCCTGAGGTGAGAGGCTGTTATCCTAACCTATAAGACTACCACAGCCCCACGGACAAACGGTAGGACAGGGACAGAAATGTAACACCTTGTTCCACATGCATGGAAAGGTACATCAATAAAGCATAAAAAATTTATCAAATACACATGTATTTCCAAAGTCATTTCGTGTCGGGTTTTCACAGGGTGAAGAAACTGAAGACAGAAATGCAACAAATGTGCCATTTCATCAAATATTTATATTTTATTTTATACATGATATGCCCGATTTAGTCGAGATAGGGTGAGAATAAACTGACAATCAGTTGTATCTCATTTCTCTATATATACCTTCTGACGATTTTTCCCCTCAAAATCAATTGGTCGGATCCTTGTGGTAAGGAGCACATTGGTACTCTGCTGCCCTCAAAGTGCCTTAAGCCTTTACCATAGAGTATGCTCACAGTGTACAGACGTGTGATACTCGGTAATGTCTTTGCCGTGCTGCAGAGGTACTTTTTGCAACACATTTTGTCATGGAAAACTGGACACTTCAGTTTCTTCGCCCTGTGAAAACCCGTCACGAAATGACTTTGGAACTACATGTGTATCCAATCAATTGTTGATGCTTTATTAATGTACCTTTCCATGCATGTTGATCAAGGTGTTATACATGTATTTCTGTCCCGGCCCTACCTTCTGTCCATGGGGCTGTGGAAGTCTTAGTGGTTTGGATAACAACCTCTCACCTCAGGACGTAGGATTGAGTCCCGCTCACTGTCATTTTTCTCTGTCTAATGTCAGAGAGTTGCCATTTACTTACTTCTTGTTTACATACTGGATATTTCTGTTCAAGCTAAGCCCAAGGTCGTTGACGTATCAAAATCAAAAAGACATTGAACTTGACCTTTCCAAACAAATATGACTCTCCATATTGAACAAAGGACCTCAGAGAGGAAATGAGTTATAAACAAGCAATAATCAATTAGATATACGTGTATTACATGTATATTTGATCTTTCTTAATTTATTTATTTTTTTAAAAATTTGCTTTTCCATCGTGGTTTGCGGCTGCCATATTTGATTTGCTATTGCGGAACTTGACCTTTCTGAATCAAAGACACCTAAGATTGCACAAAGGGCCTCAGAAATTAGTTCCACGCCAAAATATTATCAATTTAGAGGTATTACATTTGATTATTCTCCAAAAAAGAAAACAAATAGCTTTTTCAACATGGTTGCGGAGGCCATATTGGATTTTACTTCTTTTGGAACTTGATCTTTCCAAAGCAAAGACACCCTAGATTGCACAAAGGTTATCAGAAATGAGTTCTACTCTAAAACATAATCAATTTGGAAGTATCACATTCAATGTTTGTCCAAAATGCAACAAAATCAGCCTTTCCAATATGGTTTGCGGCGGCCATATTGGATTTTGCTATTAAGAAACTTGACCTTTCTGAATCAAATACATCCCAGATTGCACAAAAGGCCTCAGAAATGAGTTCAACACCAAAATATTATCAATTGAGAGGTATTACATTCTTTTATTTTCCAAAAAAAGGAAAAAGTTAGCTTTTCTAACTGGCTTGGGGCGGCTATTTTGGATTTTGCTATCGTGGAACTTGATCTATCCAAATCAAAGACATCCCAGATTGCACAAAGGGCATCAGAAATGAGTTCAACACCCAAATATCATCAATTGAGAGGTATAACATTTGTATTCTCCAAAAACAGAAAAAAGGTAGCTTTTTTAACATGACTTGCGGCGGCCATATTGGATTTGGCTATTGTGAAACTTGAAAGACATCCCAGATTGCACAAAAGGCCCTAGAAATGAGTTCAATACCCAAAAATTATCAATTAAGAGGTATTACATTGGTTAATTCTCCAAAAAAAGAAAAAAGTTAGCTTTTTTTTCATGGCATTTTGCTATCGTGGAACATGATCTTTCCAAATCAAAGACATCTCAGATTACACAAGGGGCATCAGAAGTGAGTTATACTCTAAAAATCATCAATTTAGAAGTATTATATTTGATTTTTCTTAAAAAAACCCCAACGAAAATAGCTTTTCCAACGTGGTTTGCGGCGGCCATCTTGGATTTGGCTAATGTGAAACTTGACCTTTCCAAATCAAAGACACCCCAGATTGCACCAAGGGCATCAGATATGAGTTCCACAACAAAAAACAATCAATTTAGAGGTATTACACTTCTTTATTCTCCAAAAAACAAAAAAGTTAGTTTTTCCAAAATGGGGCCATATTGGATTTGGATATTGTCGGGCTCTCGACCGTGTGGAAGACAAGCACCTCGGTGATTTGTGATGTCTAGGGTCTCGTTAACTCACATCAAGTGAGAACCTCTCTCAACACCATTTTGCAAACGGGTCTGCAGGCCAGGGACAGGACTAATTTGAGAGATTAGATTCAGATACACTTTGACCAAGTTTGATCAAACTCCATCCCAATTTGTAGACACAACGTATGGCCATTTATATTTTTTATAAAACTCCACACAAATATAAGGGCGTACAGGAACTAAGTGTGGATAATCAGACGCCTGAATAAAGGAGATATTACGCTCACCTAAGCATATCTAATTAGATACGTTATTGGTTGGTTAAATGAAAGCGTAAAAAGCATACACAAATTGTTATTGGGTTTATCATGAAATTCTCACACTGACCTGATTCATTGAGAATTGCATGTTTGACTCTCCAGAGCAGACCCACACATCACCAAACAAAATATCCTTCAACACCACAGATTGGTTCCCACTTTCCAGTGTAGCTGTTATAGTGTATGGACCTACACTCTTCACAGGACCTGAAAACCAGTCTATATAATAAGTACAAAGTTATATCTACAAGGAAATCGTTTCTTGTTAAGACAGGTGACGGCTGAATATATGATAGTTTAGATTCCACCTGCAATATATGCTTTACAATATACGTGTTAGGTTTTGCTTAACTATGAGTTGCTTGAATGACAAATATTTGACCACTGATTTTGCAAATATATATTTTATTTAAGAAGCAAAAACAAATGTAAATCTACCTCAAACCACACATTTATACCATTTAGGATTTTGTAAATAAGTAGCACTATCTCTGTATTTAAACATGCGTGTAACTCTTCTAACGCCGGTGATACAACTATAACTCTCTCAAATAAGTAGTTTCAAAATATGCTTTGTTGCGAGGCAAAGAGGAAAGTTGTGAACATGTTCAGTTTATTGTCACTGAATCTCGCTCACCTATACTCTGTTTCCAAGTTAAACTTGTATTCACATGTGTTGCATATACCTCCTGCGAGTTGCCAATAGTAATAGTCACCTTCAGCCCCTTTGATCCTTTAGGGGCATAGCCCCAGATGACAGCTTTATGTGGATCTCCCTGTAGAACCATGTGATCGCCAAAGTACGAGGCAAATGAAAACGGACTGGCATTTTTGTTGTTACCTGTACAAACGGAGAAGTGAATACATTTCGTCTATTCATATAATCCTAAAAAACACATTTCTCTTAATTTACGATTCCACTTAAGCAAATATTTTCATTTTATACAGATATAGTTTTATTAATATATTCTATAACTTAAACGATGGTAGCTTAAAATAGTTCGAAAATAAGCCAGAATGCACCTTAAGGCGTATTAAGCTTTACTTTCCACCTTCTTTAAGAGGTTAAAATCTTCAACATTTATGAATCGTTTGTTTTGCCAAATTCATCTTAGAGATATTGGGTGGGTATTGATTCGTCCCTTTTCTATCAATATATAACAGAACAACTATCAGTTGGACACTATACAATTCGCATAAAAAATAAAGATCCCTTAAGGGGATAGGTGCACCTTGGTAAAATAAATACCAAATTCTTCAAACTTTGCATACTGATAGTAAAATTAGTTTCTATGACAAAACTGGTGAAACAGTGGGGGTACCGGACCTTTCTTGTTCACAATTTGAGATTTTTCAAAGCTATCCCCCTAAAATTGAAGCTTCACAAAAACTCTTACTTTTTTGTACTACGGTTTTTCAATCTTTATTTAAACAATCTATTTGTACAAAAAGTATCCTAATTTATATTACCATAGTAAGAATAACCATTAAAAAATAATGTTTTTTCAAGATCCAAAATAAAAATATTTGATTTCACCGGAAAGGAGTAAAGTTTACCTCACCCCCTTTTTTATACCAAATACTTAATACCAAATTTTTCATTTGTTGTTTTAGCCTTGCAAACAAAAAGTTTAAGTGAAATAGCAAATAAAAACACAGGGTCCCGTATCTGTTAAAAAAGATATAGAACATTTTATCTAAAAAATCCATTTTTTCTCATTTTTTAAAAAATTTTGTGTACTTTTACCAAAAATATTTTTTTTCCAAAAAAATTCATTTTATCTTTATGAGTTATTTATAATTTATAATAAAACTGTACTACCATGAAAATGTCATGCTTATATTCTGAGAAATTGAAATGAAATCGGATGTAACAAAAAACAACCTACCTATGAAAACAGTGTATGCTGTTAACTACGAATAGGACATAAAATTTAAAAGTCCCTTCCGGAACAAAAATCCATTTTTCCGGGAAAACAGTGTTTTATTACTGTATGCATTCACCAACAATGAGTTCTTACCATTTTTTTGAAAACAAGTTCGTACAATTTTTAGGAAATTTCATAATGCTCAAAAAACAGGTCGACATGTTTAAGGAAGAAGTTTATACTCATTTAAGACAACTGAACGTCAGGCACCTTCATCCAGAAACTCTCTGATTTGAGTATACCCTGTTTTCAAAAACGGTAAAATACCAGGGTTTACACGTATAGTACATGCTGCATCAGATGAAGCCTAGTACATTTCAACCTGTTAAGGTATTCATCCTTGACACTTTTAATGGAGAATCAAGTATCCAATTTAATTAAGCAATCTCAATTTATGTATATGTATAGCTATTGTTCTCCTGCTTTCACGAAGATAGCAACTTAACATATAAACATTGTGACTCATAATTCTAAGTTATATGATAAATAGCATCAAAACAATAAAAAATGTGTTAACCTTCAAGCTTGTGTTGAGCGACCGATTTATGAGTATGCCTAGCTATTGTGGAATAAACGCGGCCGTTTAAATTATAACCCATTATTTTAGGCCTGCGCCAAGCATCGACAAATAGGTCCAGATCACAACGGTGTCCCAACACATCGTAGACACTCGAAATAATGACTTCCTTTAATATAGCAGAGACTAACGATGTTTAGGATGACTAAACAACACGTACGAGGGCTGTTCCAAACCATCGTAGACTTTCGTAATAAAATAGTTTTTCATAACAGCAGAGATAAACGCTCGTCAGGGTTTATAAACATACGGATTAAGTAAGCCTGTGTGAAGTTTTAAATCTTTTGCATTCCGTTGCACACCTGGACATGTCTTTCTATTTCTTCTGCACTTAGCAAGCGATACAACCATTTAGTATAGCTTCTCGAGATGTCAAGTTTCTCACGCAAAATCCGATATACAGACGAGTTGCTGACCCCGACGATTTCAACATTTTTTTCTCACAGCAAGATGCTGATCACCATTAATGAAGCTTCTCAAGTGTTTCTACAATAAAGCCGTCAATTTATATCGGCCGTCCCGTCTTTGTAAAAATCAATTCAATCTATCCTTCTGAAACACGCTTATGCTGTTTGAAGATTAGAGAGCAAGAAGCTGATTTATACTTTTATGTTGATTGTAGTTGTTTAAAAGTCTGTGACGGGGTCATATTTAACCCAACACAGTATTCTATAACATTTTGCTGCGCCGCATTAACCTTTGACGTCGTCATTTCTAGCCTTTTCAAAAACGGTACCATTCGCGATAAATCTATAGCTGTTTTAAAATACGTCAATGCTATATTCCAGAATGACGTCACATATAGCAACGTCAACATGAACGACGCAATTTTGCGCGAATTCAAGCTCGAAGTTGCATTTTAAGTGGTTGAAAAAGACACACCTTTAAATATACCTGTAAGATTTTGGCGGGCGCTGCATAATCTAACCTACAATTAAATGTTGCTAATAAATAATACCTGATACCTTTATACCTCTTCTACAGGAAAAGGCTAAGTCTGTGACTCCCGCTCGGATCTTCTTGAACACATTACTGCATGCGTGGGACTGTTTCGGTAGTGCTCATTTTTCCAGAACTTATCAAGCTTTGTCTTAAATTCGTTTAAGTCCTTTCCACACACAACCTAGTCAGGTAAACTGTTCCAGTCGTTTACAACTCTCATTCCAAATGAGTACTTTCTGATGTTTAGATGGCTGTGTCTTTTCATCAGTTTCATCCTATGCCCTCTGGTGTTACTTGTGTTGGACCTTGGTAACAACTTCTCACTGTCTACTCTGTCTTTCCCGGGTAGAATATTATACACCTGTATCATGTCGCCTCGTTTCCTCCTGTAGTGCAGGGATGGTAATTTTAGACGTTGTAGCCTTCCTTCATAGGGGAGATTCTTGATATCGTTGTAAAGCTTCGTTGCTCTTCTCTGTACCCTTTCTAACTTATCGATATTGCCTGCATACTGCTGTATCCGAGGTGCGTTGCCATACTCAAGTGTTGGACGAAAGACTGTTGTGTACAACTTTTTGATGACTGTGCTGTTCCTTGTAACAAAAGTATTTTTGATGACCCCTAACACTCGGTTGGCTTTTCCTACTGCGCTGTTGACATGTTGATGGAACGACAGTTTGTTATCGATCAACACGCCAAGGTCCTTCTCCTTCTCTGTGGTTTCCAGCTCTCTCTTTTGACCATCATTGTGTTTCATGCTGTAGGAGTGGTTGGGGTTGTTCCGCCCTAGGTGCATCACACTACACTTGCTCGTATTAAACTTGAGTTGCCACTTTTCGGACCAATCTGACAGCCTCTCAATGTCTTCCTGTATTCTTGCCCTGTCGTTATCCGTAGCTGATCTCTCATACATCTTCGTGTCGTCTGCAAAAATACGTGTCACGCAACTCACTGCATCGGGGAGGTCGTTTATAAAGACAACGAAGAGCAAAGGTCCTAGAACGCTGCCTTGAGGAATTCCGCTTGTCACATCAGACTACTTAAACGTGCTGCCATTGATGTATACCCGTTGCGATCGGCCTTCAAGGAAGTCAGTTATCCATGCACTGGTGTTGCCTCTGATGCCATAGCTTTCAACTTTTTTCAACAGTCTATTGTGTGGTACAGTGTCAAAAGCCTTCTTAAAGTCAAGGTAGACTGTGTCAAGGGGTTCTCCTCTATCTAGAGCTTCTGCCCACTCATCCAGGCACACTAACAGATGCGTCATACAGGAGCGTCCTGGTACAAAACTATGCTGTTCATCAGAGAAGAAGTCATTACTAGTCATATGTCTCATTACTGCTTCATTAATTATGCTCTCCATCAGCTTACAAAGAACTGACGTCAAACTAACAGGCCTATAGTTTCCCGGTGTACTTCGGTCCCCTTTCTTTAAAATGGGTGTCACCTGGCCTTGTTTCCACTGTGTCGGAAGATGTCCTGAGTCCAAACCCTTTCTGAAAATGATGTAAGGGTGTAGAAATGCAACCTACTAGCTCTTTCAACACACTTGGGTGAAATCCATCCGGGCCTGATGACTGGCTGATGTTTAGTTTTTGCAAATGCTTTGTAATAGTTTCCTCCGTGAAATTTAAGTCCAGAAATTCTTCCCCACCAGATATGTCTTCCAATTCCGGAACATTTTCCACATCTTCTCTCGTAAAGACACTACAGAAAAAGTCATTTAGTGTTTCTGCTTTAGCACCGTCATCGTTGTGAATACTTCCATCTTCATCTTTCAGGTCTGCAACTCTGCTCTTAACATTCAACTTGGACTTCGTATACTTCCAGAAAGCCTTCGGGTTAGTCTTCACCTCCTGTGCAAGGGCCTCTTCAAAGTTCTGACGTCTCTCTGCTGTGTAATTCCTAAGCTTGTTTCTTGCTGTACAATAGTTCTGGTAGCCATAGGGGTCGTCGGTTTCTGTATAGTGTTTCCACGCTCGCTGCGTAGCCTTCACCATGCTCATATCCTGCTTATCCATATACGACTGTCTCTTCTTGTTTCTTCTCCTACCACTATTATGAGTCGGAATATGACTGCGCATCGCGTTTTCCAAATGATCACTAAAGCAGTTCCATGCTTCTTGTGTATTTTTATCCCCCAACTCTGAGTTCCACTTCACATTTGATAGAAGGTCCCTCATCCCATCATAGTCACCTTTATCATATTTGTACTTCTTAGTCTAGGTGGTCAAAATCTCAACTTTACACTTGTACTCAAACACTAAAGTGCAGTGGTCGCTGTTTCCTAGCGGAGCTAAGTACTGCAAATCACTGATTACATTCTCTTCAACTGTTAACACTAAGTCCAGCACTGATGGTCTTTGGTCCCCTCGATATCTAGTTGGTCTTTTCACATGTTGTATCCGATAACAGTCTCTCAAACACTCTATAAACTGGTCACTGTCTGAATTATCTCCATCCGCCGACACACAATTCTCCCAGTCAATGTTGGGATAATTAAAGTCACCGACTATAATCAAATCATGAAAGTTTTAATCCGATATTACACGTAGAAGAGATTCCAGATTCTTATTATTGTCACTTGTACTTGAAGGGCTCTGATACACACAACCTATAACTACATATTTTTTTCTGTCCAATTTAACCTTCACCCATACTGATTCTTTAAAAACTTGAGTGTCCTCAGTCCTCACTCATATTTAAAACCTCAACCCCTAGATGTGCTTTAACATATATACAAACACCTCGGCCTTTACTGTCTAGGTTATGTACAGGTGGATGGTAATATTCAATGACTTTTTCTGCTACCTGGAGTGGCATTCTACAGTTCTTCGGTTTTATTTCCGTAAATGCAATCACATCAGATGTGTGCTCCTCCACGTAATGTTCAATATCCGCCATTTTAGTCGTAATTACGTCCACATTGCTTGTTAAAATCCTTAACCCGTGCTGATTAAAACTATGTATACTCCCCCGCCTTTCACGTTGCTCCTTGTGCCCAACCTGCTGAGGTTGCGCCACTCTGAACCGAAGAGCCATGTCCTTTCCTTGAACAATTTTTCTCCCCCTGATAAGATATCAGCCTCTCCTCTGTCTTTCCTTTCACGAAGCTCTTTCCTCAAATTAAACCTCTCTTCTCTTTGCAGTCTTGTAAGGTCAAGGCCTGTGTAGACATCACTGTAATCAATATTGTCCTTTAACTTCTTGGCATTGTTGAGTATCTCTTTCTTTTTTGTCAGACTGTCAACAGTTATTTTTTTGATACGGACCTTATTAACTTCCCTTTTTCCTATTCTTGATCATGAATCAACTATAACTTTGCTTAAGTCAGCAGCTTCTTGACCGACTCATCATCGTCCTTATGAAAGAGCAAATTATGTTAATTAATTCTACAAATGTGAAAATGTTTGAAATAGCATCAGTAAAAAAGTCATAGAAATTATAAGTCTGGTTCTTCAAAACAAATATTTATCCACAGAGTTTGGGATAACCCTCGTAGAATATAACCACAGTTTTAATCAAATAATTGTGTTTTGCACCCCATAAGACAAGTCACTCAATCATGATGCCAGCGTCAAACTGTCTCGAAATTAACACCAGATGTCATACGAATATGGTTGTTTGATTATGCAAAGATGACCACGGAGTTGGGTCAACAGCCAACCAACATCTGAAGCATGTAAGGTACCTACGGAAGGTCACACGATAATAAATGAATCACACATCGAACCAACACAAAGAGGTAGATGTTTATTAGAGACATGTCTTGACCTATTTTCGATGATCCCTATACAGGCAGTTCCCTTGCAAGAAGCATGATATTCATGCATAACTGTACTATTGTGAACTAATAAAGCGTCTCATGTGAGGTCCGCACTTTATATTTGATTGTTTGGTTAGTAAACCGATTAAACTTTTGAGTATGAGTATGTAAGACTCTCACTAAACAATTTGAGATAGGTGACAATGGCTTTGCACACTTTGCCACTGCTTTAGAATTACTTTCACGTCTATCGAGAACAACAGAGGGGGGTAGTCCATCAACGGACTGAAGAAATGTCTTCAAGACATTTCCCCTCAGAACATACGCTAAATGCAAATAATGCAAATGCAATAACATGAGTGCGCAAGCATATGTAGAGTGTATACTATTTTTAGAAACACATCATAGCTAATTTTAGAATGACATCATCTCTATTTTAGAATAACATCTGTCCCAATGTCAAACTTCTAAATGTTGACTTAAGACAATGGAAAGTACACAATGTTCAGCTAGTTACAACACAGCCTGTTCACTATTGATTAAGGACACAAACAAAAGTAAACAGAAGATCAGACAATCTTCAGACATAGTCAACAAACCCTTAGCTCTATTGATTTAGGACACAAATTAAAGAAAGAAGAGGATCAGGCAGTATTCACACAGAGGCAACAAACCCTTAGCACTACTGATTTAGGACACACAAATCAACATCGTCAGTCTACAAACAAAGGTTTAGTCTACAGTCCCTGTGTACTATTGATTTAGGACAAAGCAAAGTCAACAGGGTCTGTCTACAAACAAAGGATTAGTCAAAAAACAAGTTTGGATTGAAATGAGGGCAAACCCTGTGCACTGTGTAGGATATTAATGAAAGTCAACAAATGACACCTGGCTCGCCACAGGTACATACTTGATAAAATATTCTACATAGAACCAAGTACAGGTGACATATTGAGTTAAAGCCGTTTACTCACATGCGTCAACTCATGACTTAAACTGTAAATACCACATTATGTAGCTTTTATACCCTATACACTTATTCTACCTTAACAAGGACACTAGATTTCTCTATTAATCAAGTAGTTACATTTGACATGCAGTTTTCTATCTGATGCTCCTGAAGATAAACTTATAAAGACGAGTCGATTTGTTTCCTTAATTATGAAATAAGTTCACAGGTAAATTGGTAATACCATAGGCTAGAAGCAGATGGGTGGGGTACCTGTCTATATTTTAGGTGCAGACTATCCCCTTCCTCTGCCTCTCTCAACCTCCATCCATGATAAGTTATTCAAATTATATATTTCATTTTGTGAGATCTCCTGTGGGAGTAAAGGAACTGCTTGCGATGAGCAATTTCCTTTTCTCACACAGCAGTTTCAAAATAATACAGTTGTACTACAGTTCTTGATCTTATTTGCATGGGCCCCTTTACGTCGGTCAGTGTCATCGCTCAAATATAATTGTACAGGGCTCCAGGTAGGGGGTATTCCAAAACTGAAATCTTTTTTTCTGATTAAAAGCCTATGGTGTCGCCTATCATTAGAATCGTCTCAAAGAGACGAGTCTGGTGAGTGGTAACGCCATAGGATTTGGTGTTGGAATTAATGGAATAATGTTTGATTTGTTCAGTTTACTCCCTCTTATCTGGAGCTCTGATTTTAGTAATTGTAAACATAAACAGAATTTAACCCTCATGTAAACTAAGAAGCTAAATTAGTTATAGTGTCAAAATAATGCACGACTAAATAAAATTATGAAATTTCAAAGACAAGCGGGATAGACCCAAGGAATACATGAGTTAACCGGTCTGGATCTATCCAGTTTGCAAAGGCGCCAGACGGTATAATTTTGAAGTAATGGGTGAAATACTGCTTTTATATTACGCTTCATAATATGTTGTTGTATAAATGTACAAATAATAAAAAAGTGTACCTTTAAACACTACTATACAGTTTAAACCTGTAATCAAATTGATTTTGATAAGTACTTATATTTGCACTGAGAAGATTGGATTCTGATTGGACGCCGGGTTACTCGACGCCTTGTTTGGACACAAACTGTTTGCAAATGTTATCACAGTCCTGCCCGGTGAAACCTGGTTGTTAATTGATTGGACAAATCACTGAATTTCTGCTCACGTACCGTTATGTTGGCGATAGAAGAAAAACAGAGATCTGCAAACCAATACTCTATCTCGAAATACTTACCTTGTCCAACAATTTATGGTTTTTTTTTTTGTTTTTTTTGTTTTTTTTTCCAGTTCAATATTTTATTGTCTCCGTGAATAGGTGTATGTGGGTCGGAGATCCATCCCACTCTACACCTTACAATACATAGTAAACATATAAATCTTCAAATATATTGAACATATTTTTTGTGTATGTATAAAGAAAGGAAAAAGAAGAAAAAAATGGAAAAAAATAGTGTGCTGAAAATAACATGATAGATATGAAGACATGCCTCTATTTAATACTAGGAGTGTATCAAACTTTATTCATTTGGTATACATTGTAACTTATGCCAATAGACTATACAATTTACTAACTATTTCCCATTTGACTTCAAAGTCTTCTTCTGTATTATTTTGTATTGCTATTAGCCTGTTTGAATCAATTTTGTGTTTCAAGTATATTTTAAAGGAATCAATACACATATTGCGCTTGTATTGCCTTGCAGTATATATATATTGTTTTAGGTATAAATATAATAAATTTAACTTTTTACAGTCCCCTCCAAATAGGATGGAAACTTCGTTTAATTGCATATTTACATTGACATTGTTTAGAATTCGTTCAACTTGTTTTAAAAAGTAGTTTGTTTTTTCGCAGCTATAGAATATATGGGGAATTGTCTCTGGTAGTTTGTTACAAAAACTACAGAGATCATTTTCACTTAACTTCAGAGTAAACAAGTATGTGTTAACTGGTAGTAGTCTATGAAGTACTCTTACTTGTAACCATTGTAAGTTACTGTCTCTTGTCGTTTGGAAAGGTAAGTTATAAAATAAACTCCATTGACATTTTGTAAAAGTATAGTGTGAGTTCCACTTTTCCTTGCTTGTAGGTTCAGCATTATTTAAATTAAGGATATCATAGAAGACTCTACTACCAGACTTACAATTTAAGACTCGTTCAAAAAGGTGTGGTATAAATGGAAGGTGGACGTCATTTTCCGGGTCTGTGCTACTATAGGTGTTTACATATTTTGATACTAGTTTTGTAACTCCAATGAAGAATAAACTGTTCACTTTGATGTTGTGCAATTGCTCAAATTCCTCTAAAGTAAGTATTTTATTATTTTTGTATAAGTCATTCGTATATCGTATTCCCTTTTCGTACCATGATTTTAAAAAGATAGATTTACCTCCAATTTGTATATGGGGGTTATAAAAAAGTGGACATTTTAGACAGTGCTCTTTATTTTTAACCGGTAATGCCCTTAAATAGGAAGTATATGCTCTTAAAACGTCTTTCCAAAATATATTATTTGTTTTGTGTGATGCTGTTTCTGTATAATGTTGGCCGCTATTTATAAGCTTTTCAATATTTAAAAAGTGATTTGTTAACGTTGTCCAAGAGGCGTCTGTTTGATATAGCCTTCGTATCCACGTACACTTCAAACCTTTAATAAAATTATGCGTGTTTATCATTCTAAGGCCACCTTCCTCATAGTCTTTAATAATTACGGTTTTTTTAATTTTTTCAGGCCCTTTCCAAAGGTAGTTAAAAAATAATTCATTTAAGGTTTTTAAAATGCTCTCATTTGGATCTGGTAATGCAATGAATAGATGGTTGAATAGAGGTAAAAATAGGGTTTTTATCACTGTTATTTTTCCGATTGGAGTGATGAATCTTCTGTTCCAAAACTGTATCATTTGTTTAAGAGATTTGACCTTTTCTTCATAATTTAATTTAATCATTTTGTCTAAATCAACATGGAATTTAACACCAAGTAGCTTAAACTCTTGATTGCCCCACACTAGTTTGAATTTTGTCTTAATTGATTCTGAACTATACTTTTTTGAACCAAACCAAATTACATGTGTTTTATCGAAATTTACATTTAGTCCCGAGAGTCTTGCGAAAGCACTTAGTTCATTCAGTGTTTGGTTGAGAGATATTGCCGACCCATCTAATATGATTGACGTGTCATCCGCGAACTGGGACAGTATATGTTTCGTGCCGTTTATAGTTAGGCCTTGTATATGCTTGTTTGCTTTCAACTTCTGGGTTAAAATTTCTGTACAGAGGATAAATATGTAGGGCGATAGCGGGTCTCCCTGTCTACAGCCCCTTTCAATATTAAAAAAGTCAGACAAAAACCCATTTTGAATAACACTTGACTTTATATCATTATAAAATACAGATATCCATTTTTTAAAAGATTCCCCAAAATTAAAAAGATCTAAAACCTTTTGGATAAATTTCCAAGAAAGAGAGTCGAAAGCCTTCTCAAAGTCAATAAGTAGAAAAAGTCCAGGAATATCATTCTCCTCTGCATATTGCATAACATCGTATATAAGTCGTATGTTTTCTCCAATGTATCTGTTTTTCAAAAATCCAGTTTGTTCCACGCTTATGATAGTTGGTAGAATATTTTTTAGTCTATTTGCTATTGATCCAGATGCTATTTTGTATACAGTATTAAGAAGAGTAATTGGTCGCCAGTTTTTTAAGAATTGACGAGGTTTATTTTCTTTCGGAATGCATGTAATTATTCCTTGGCGTTGACTTATTGAAAGTATACCCTTATCAAATGCAGAGTTTATTGATCTAACAACAAGATAACCCAAGTCTTTCCAAAACATTTTAAAAAAGTTTGTAGTGAAACCATCACTACCTGGGCTTTTGTCATTTTTCATGTTTTTTAGAGTGTAACTAGCCTCTTGATAAGTTATATGACCCTCTAGATCTTCGGCCTGATTTTTTGTGATTAACATTTAATTCTTCATTGAAACTTTGATTAAGAATATCTTTATCGTGATTTGAGTATAGTCTCTTATAAAATTGTTGTGTTTCGACTTTTGGTTTGAAATAAGACTTCCGTTTGTTTTCTCTAATTTGTTTATTGTTTTGTTAATATAGTTATGTTTTTCTAGACCACAGAAGAAGTTTGAAGGCTTTTCACCATGCTCTATCCATTTGGCCTTAGACCTGATTACATGACCTTTAAGTTTACATTCTCTTAAATCTGAAAGGCTTTGTCTGCAGTTTTGTAAGTTTTGCGAATTTTCTTCTGTAAGATTGTCCTATAATTGTTTAATTTTTTTAAGTAGGTCTGTTTCTTGTTTATTTATTTGCTTCTTTTTATAAGAGCCATAAGATATAGATTCCCCCCTGATTTCCATCAAAAGAGTTTCCAAGAACAGATCATCTGGTATCGTAAACTGTATGTCACTGCAATGTATATTATTGATGTTATCCAAATTATAAACAGGAATACAATATTGAGTCTGTATCTGTTTAATCTTATTTTGAATTTGCTGGACATATTGTAAATCATTCAATAAAGAGTCATTATGTTTCCATAATCCTTTACCGTGATGAACGTTTGTAAATAACATGTTTAATTTTACAATAGAATGATCTGAGTTCAGACTTGGCTCTATATCACATGACTTTGAAAACTGTACCAAGTCTTCTGTAACGAGAAAAAAGTCTAAACGTGCCTGTTGAATTGGACGAGTACGTCGCCATGTAAATCTCTTTTTGTCTGGGTAGAGGTCTCTATATATATCAACTAACTGTCTATTTTGTATATTTTCAAGTATTATATTTCTAGCGTTTTTGTTGTTAATTGTTTTGTAATTCTTGTAGTCCATTTGAGGGTCTATAATACAGTTAAAATCTCCGCATATTATATATGAATCATTTCCAAATTCATCTATAATTTCGAAAATGTTATTAAAGAAACCCGGATTATCCCGGTTTGGCCCATAGAGGCTTACCAGTGTACATTTAAAATCATCAAAAGTCAGATCTAAAATGACAAAGTTGCCATCTTCATCGCATACGCTTCTGTTAATATTTACTTTAATGTTATTATTAAAAAGAATAGCAACCCCTCTTGAACTAGATGAAAAACAGCTGAGGTATACAATTTATGTTTCTCCATTTATCGATCCCATGTAGTACATGCATTTGTAATCTGTAAACACCGACGGCCCAACGGATCTGATGCGTCCAGTAGCTATATAAACTTGAAAACTATTGTAAAGCTTACACAAGCGAGAACGCTACTTTATCTACAGGTGCGGCCTGGAAAGCGTGCAACCAGTGGACGAAAGCCGGACCGTACCTGTCACAATCTCGCATGTCAATTACATTATGCTTGTACTTTGTCCCTCCCTGTATATATGTTTCTACAGTTATAACGAATTGCAATTCTTTATGTTTATTAACTGTTAACTAGTACGCAAGGATGACCGAAACTATATCAACTAAGAAACAAACATAATAATTATCATTTAATTATGATACCTGTTCTAAGCAGGCAATCTACATGTACATGTATTTCCTGCTTCGGATAGGCTAGGTACCTCAGTCCTCCACTCTTGCCTGTGAAGCCTGTCTCAAATCTTGACTGCTGAATATTGAATGTTCAACATTTGCGTAGCCTACCCTCTGTATTGCTGGATGAGATTCGTCAGGAAAGAGAACTTGGTGCCAGTCAGCCTGCTTCTAATTCAAATTACTTCGTGACTACAATTTAACATAGCATCACGCGTCTAAATTTTGACCGAAATATGGGCGTCGTGCTCTGATTGGTTGAGCGTGTGTATGTGTGTCTGTATGTGTTCTCGGGTTCACAATAAATTTCACTTTTATATTTCTCGATTAATAGAGATTGTCTGAAACCGAAAGTATCCACAGGAGGTAACCGACACGCACGATTTCGTTGAGTAACGATTCTTGGATTATCGTACTTTGTGAGCACGAATTGGGCGCGTTTGCCTTAAGTTGTCTTATTCGTAGGAACACTAGTGTTATTTTCGGTTATCAGTTTGATGTTTAATGAGCCGTTGGTGTATTGGTTAGTATCCATGATTCTCGTCCAGTCCGTCACCGGAATTTATTTTTCTTTATTGGTCATTACTTTTTAACGCAGTAAATAACAAATATCATCTATTAATGATTTATTTTCCGAAAAACCAATAAACAATAACTAAACTAATATTTAATTTACTACTTACCAAGTGTATTTAGCACCAAATGTACGCCCTCATAGATCGGCTACCAATTTATGCATTGACCCTATCACTGTCTCATCGTATTCAATTCCATCCAAACATGGGGAAATCAATACTAAAGGTTCATATTTTACAGATTCTGATACATATCTCGAATAAATGGCGTCGTTATTGATTCGGGTACATATAGATCTACACTTTTAAATGTGTTCAGGTTCCGTAGGGGAAAATTGATGACATTCTGAGATTTCATTAACATTTTTAAACTCATTGAATTTTACATTTAAATCTTCTTAGAGGTGTTATTGTATGGAAAAAATGATTAACATTTTATATTAAAAATACATTTCTAAATAAAGAGTAAAAAAATATTGAACCAGCTGGGATTCGAACCCGGGTCGCCTGGGCGAGAAGCAGGGACGCTGACCACAACACCAACGATACAATATATAGTATCTAATGTAACTTATCTATATAATAGCCGAAAAAAGGAGTGCTTTAAAACGATTCGTTGCACGAATTTCTACTGAATTCAGTCGCTTACCACATATGTTTGAATTGGTTATTTAGTTTGGAATAACATTGAACCCGTAGGTTACAATAAAATATTGTGAACCACCAAAAAAAAAGAAAACACGGTCTGGCTTACGCCATATCAACTACTACATATATAAGATTAGAACAACATACATTGATAGAAGGCACTGCAGAGGATTGCAGCGTGTATGATACATACATTTACATTTTCTGACATAACGTGAACGTGAAGGGTCGACCATTGTATCTATTGTGTATGTTCCAATCGACTTAGTCGGTGCATATTGTAATTATTGTTTCTTATCGGTCTGGTTTTTTTTTTGTTTCTCTTGTTTGTCTGTTTGTCAAACATTTAACATTGGCTATAACTAAATATGCTATATGTGGTATATGTGTGGTATGTGCTCTTACCTTGAAAATGTATTTAGCCCTGTAAACCCTGGGGCAAGGGTCATTAATTAAACAGGTAATGTATATGTAAAAATAGGAAAAATTTAACATTGACTATAATCTTTGAAGCTGCATGTAATAGAGACTTTATGCTTGGAACGTGTACTCACCTCAAAAGAACATTGAGCTCGGTACAGCTTGGGTCATGTCCAACCGAGTTTCATGTAATTTGAAGGTCATTTCAGAGCTTACCTCAACATTGGCTATAACTCTGGAACTACATGAGATTAAAACTCCATAGTTGGCATCTGTACTCGACTTAAAAAGCTCTTCAGCCCAGTACAGTTGGGTTATGTCAGACAAAAGTCAAGGTCATAAAGAGATCAAATATAGAACAAAATATTATTGGACATAACTCTAGTTTAAAATCTAGTGAAAACTTGTTTTGACATGCAATATGATCTACCCGGTACATATATAGCAAAGTTCTCGGATGAAATCAATTCAAACTAATTCCAGGTAGTAAGTGTTTAAAACACACTCATGATCTATAGTGAACTTAACGTAGGTGTATAACTGTAATCAGCAGTTTCCTGTTACGTGGGCGTAGACGTTAACTTCCATTTTCAACTGTCAGTCGCTCTGTTTTTGCAGTCCAAACGTCAAACTTTGTTCATTCGAGTCAGGTGATATTTTTGTTAAACTAAAAAGGATATTAGAGTACGCCTTGTGCAACAGTTACAGACGAAACACGTTTTTTTTATACGGTCAATTACATCATTAAATTTCTGTTTTTCTCCTACAAAGTTGTACTCACTCTCTAAGCATAAAAGAGGACACAATAATGTTCATGTTATGGGTGAGGAAAAAAACATATTCTGAATTTAAAATAATGCAGTAAACAAACCTTTTCAACTCTATCATAATATTTTCTTAGCCTGTGACACTTTTATCGTCCAGCCCGTGACATTAAATATAGTTTTAGTATTGTTTTTTGGGGGATTTTCTGACCGATATGTACGGATATGTACACTTTATTCTATATGCATACATTATGAATCAAAATCAACATACGTCATAGTTAGATTGTTCTTGTTTCTCAATCTATTCGATGAATACTCTTAGAAACAGTTTTACCGGTATAACACACTAATATATATTACCTGTGCGGAGTAAACAGCTAGAAGTGTATTTGGCGTGATATTTGCTATCGTTTTCATAATGACATCAACAAAAAGGGATAAAAACAAATACGTTACCATAAATCTTTTTTATGATCCTACATTGTTTATGTTTTCTTTTTGGCATCATTCCGTGTATAGTACGTGACACAGTCCAAACCGTTTCGCTATAGCTTTATGAGAAAGTTCAAAACCAATTTCCGTCGTGACATAGTTGTGTACCAGTGAACTGCATTATTTATGTTATTGTCTTTACTGGAGTTTTCAATAGCAGTTATGAGCCATGTTGGGTGACACTGACCTTTGCCCTTGACCTAATTGAACGTTGATTCAAGAGGTATTGTCGGTCAGAATTTAAAGCATCTATGTGAACGCTTCAATGTCATTTTTCAGTATATTAAATTCAACTACAAGTATATAACTACAGGTGCAGGAGACGCATAACATACAACAAAGCATAAGTTAGATTTATGACAAACGTTTGTTCAGCAACGTCTGACAAAATGGTTTGCGAACAGCGCGTATCCTTCCGATGCCGGCGTTCTTTCATTTAGTACAAACTAACACAAACTGACACGGTACGGTAATGAAATCCATGAACATGTTAAATTAAATAGTCATACTATTTCACTGTATATTGGAAACAATCTTGTCTTGAACGCGCAATAAACCGACATTCAGATGTAGTCCTTATGACGCAATAGTGTCGAACATGTTTATTTGCATCCGTTACTCTTATTCAAGGCATCATATATAAAGGATGCATGTGGGAACCAAACACAAGCCAGATACCACCTGTAGGTACAATGATGAATTCTTAATATCTGTCATCTATATTTTTTTGGCTTACAACGACAAACGTTTTGTTGTCTTATCTACGCATAATATTCAATAGAGTTTCTTGTTATTTCATCCATGCTCCATAATGAAAGCAATCGATAATATTCGCAGGAAACCTCAAAGCATTGCAACTTTACAACAAGTGGCGTACAACATGTGACCAAAACGGCCTGTTTCAGTCTGCAATGCATTTAGGCAGCGAATCAGACATGTGAAGAAGGCATGTTATGAAAAGTAACCAAGGTATGGTGATACACAATTATATGGTAAAACTCTTATAATTTACCATTTGAAGTAATATGTTTATTAAGTTCATTGCATTTGTGTACCATACACGTTCTATCACATTACTTTGACATGTTAACTTGTTAATAAGCATAAATATGTATTGGTGTCAACTGGAGCACCACTCTTTTTTGGCTATTTTCTTCAAAATATTTACATATATCAGTAAATGGTACACCATCAATGTATCAAAAGGTATCTAAATATGCCCACGTCTTCCCATTTGTACTTTTTGTGAAAAAGTGATTTCATAAAATTGAATTTTATTGCCAAAAAAGGTTGTTTTGGGTTATATTGTCATTGGTTGCCATGGTAACAGTGAGAATAACGTATTGTTGTTATCGCAAAAATATATAGCATCAACACAACTATTAATAATTCGGCATTTATTATGTCACACATGTCTTTCCTGACTTAGAAAATAAAACAAAACACAATAGGGTCTTATGGGGCCGTGACACCATGATGTTCTGGTCAACGCTCTCTGACGTTTGAACAAACGTTGGTAGTCCCCATGGTTGCTGGGATAGCGCCAGAAGAACGCTAAAAAACTAAACGATTGAAACGTTCACATAACGTTGACCAGAACGGCATAGTGTGACGGCCCCTGTATGGACCCCGAAAATCTAAAAATGTTAGCTTTTGAAAGGTCCGGATGAGGGTTAAGTCATTAAGCGTGATACAAATAACGAATAAATTGCAGTTTTTGTGCAGTCCGCCAACACAAGACGTTTTTGTAGTAACGTCATCAGGAAAACAGCTGAGTTAAGCGCGTGTATATAATATAAACTACCAATTCACATTACATAGTGACGTACCTTTGTAAACAATATTCCTTATTTTGATTTATGAGCGATCTAAATCGGTTAGTCTTCAAATTACACGTCTTCATGAACGGGCTCCGCTGACACTGCGCCCCGTACATTTCCCGATGACTTATGCTAGATGCTAAAGTGAAATGTAAGATTTGTCTATGTAAGCAAAAAAAAAAAAAAGTTGCTAAACTTTACAGAAAATCTACGTAAGCAAGAGAACATACCTTTTATTGGTGTTTTTTTCGAAACGCCACGCATAATTCTGAAAAGAAATAATACATGTGTATTAAGCAACCCTATAGCAAAATGTACCAAGCGGTGTTCTATTAAATGGCAGCTTTGTTATACGAGTGGAGTACTTTACAAGCAAAACTATTTATAAAAAGGTACCATCATTTCATAACTCTTTGATATTTGCAAGGGAAACCTTACGTCGCTACTGCTGGACATACAGATCGCTCATCATTGAGAAATAATTGGAAGAGAAGGTAAATAACAGACAAAAAAGTATGAATTGAAAGACAACGTATTGGGTACGAAAACTGCAGAAGGGGATGTCACATCAAGGCTTGGCACCTTCAGTTTTACTAACTGTGATGCATCTCTAATTCCTAGCGCGACGAAGATCTAGAAAAAATATGCAACTTGAGAGCAGCTTACACTATTACAAATCCATCTTAAATAATGGATGCAAAAATATTTACGTGAGGTATCATAACGCTTTAAACTTCTAAATATCGATAACAAGTTTTTTTGTTTGTTTAATGTTAAACATTATTTTATTATATACATCTTTGTGTAACTACTAGGGATGGGGCCGACTATTTGATTATCGGAATTATCGCATAAGGGCCGACTATTGGAATCCGATTTAAGTATTCTAATAGTTGTCCCTGAAAAATGTTTTTGGAATTAGATCTAGTATTAAAAACATAATGTGGATTATCTATTTTTTTTAAGAGACTAATTCATTTTCTCCAACCAGTATAATCGGCCGCTTTTAGTCCTCGTGTATAGGGTGATTATCAACCCGGCTAGTCAGTGTTTTGATAGCGCCTGTCAAGTTGTACACAGTTTGCAAACATTATCCCACCGTGTTATGTAATCGACGGCGCTTCCTTTATATCGGACCAACGGTATCGCAGTTTACATGAGGTTTCATATATTGACATGTTAGGGAACCCTAGATGCCAAATAAAAGAGGGTGTTTAGCAGAGGACAATTAGGAGTATCCAATAAAAATTGACGAATTGTTAATATCGACAATCATAGCTTATTGAAATAAGCTCAAATGACGCCTTGCGTAAACGACCAATATCACGCTACTACTAAGTAAAATCATCAAACATTCTTGTTACAGTCTTTTGTATATATCTGTTGCAAAAATAGTGTTACTTGTGCCGTAAAACGTCGCCCCGTACATGTAATCAATATCGTTATCATTCCTACAGACTTCGTAAGATTATTGGACATATGAATTTTCAAAACCTATTTGTGAAACGTATTAGATCTGTTCTGAAAAAAGAGTATGATCCAACTATATTGGTGCGCACTTCACGTTTGGTTATCGATCAATCTACAATTGATAACTATGCTTTCCTCTTTGGTTGTGCGACGACAGACAGGGCTGAGCACTACATGATGCCTTCCTTAACCGGAACAGTTATGTCGGATTTTCGTGCTTTGTTTTCTCTCTCCCGCTCTGTCGTACCCTGCACTAATCCATGCCTTACAGTTACTCGTGACTAGTCGCATGAGTACAATTTAAACGTTGCCATAGTGGTTTTTTTAACACGGGCTTGAGTGTCTAATTAGGTCCTGTGTTACTAATAATCTTTTTGTCATATAATTTTTGTTAGATGTTTTACGTGCGTGTGTGTATGTGTGTGTTTGTTATAGTATGACTATGTGTGTGTGTGTTCAGCTTGGTGTATTTTTGATGTTGCGTTTCCTGCTTGAGTTGTTTGTATTTATATCATGAAATCTTCATATTTAATATACACAAGACGTAGATCTAGACTTATAACAATATAATTATTACTGAAACGCAACATGTCACCGACTACTCCTTCGTCTGTATGGAAGCATTTACTCTTTCTGCCTGCCGACAATAAATCAGCAACCTGTAACATTTATCTGCATGCAAAAAGTTGAGATTGTGTTTTTTGATTAATTTTCAAAGCCGACAAAATATTTCCCATTGTTACAGATTCTGCATGATGGAAAATTTGATTTGAAACTAATTTAAGTGCATATATACATGCTGTTAAACACGAAGACCACCATATCTTCAAATACTTGTTTAGCGTATGTGTTGATTAGGTGAAGAGTGTGTGCCCCGTGTGCAGCGTGAAGAGTACAATAGACAAAACGGTTTATTTCCAACTGACCTCGTTTACGTTTAAACCAGATCAGACTCCGGGTGAGCTGGGGCCCGTTTCATGGATCTTCGTAAGACAAATGTTGTCGTAAGTCAGATCATAAAAGTCTCAATTATTATTGAAAAGACGATTCAATAAAGATGTCACAAGACAGGATTAGATAGATATATCAGAGATTAAATGGATTTTAAAGTTTTGACTTACGACAACATTTGTCGAAAGCTGTTTATGAAACAAGGTAGCCAACTCGGAATCGATAGCCATCGACGGTCATCGATTTCTTTACTGAACTCATGGCTGTAGTAAATTATTGCAAACATTGATAAGGTAATCAAATCAAATTTGTCACAGTTTACACATTCTGCTCATGTTTTTGTCAATCTAAGATAGGCATTTCTAGGAAGAAAACACTGATTGCATTTGATGTTGAATTGAGTTATACTCACACCCATCGGACAAAGCGTTGGTGATATCAATTAAATTCAAATTCATTTGATATCAGTCTTAACGTTAATTCCAGGCGAATTATTCGAATTATTCGAAAATATTAAACAAATATTCGAATAGCAATTTGGGTTCTAGTTCCCATATATATATATATATATATATAGCGTTGATAATTTATAATGACAAACCTATGATTTATATGTTTTATTTTACCTCAATATGATATTATATAAATCATAGCTTTGTCATTATAAATTATCAACGCTTTATTTTTCCCGTGGTGTGGGATAATTTTCCGCACACTTTTATCTATATATAGCCACGTCATAGCAACAAATGTATTGCAATCACTGATGAGCTGAGAGGCGAAACGCGTATGGTTATACAAAAGAAAAAAAAGAAGTCGTGTTTAGTCATTTTTACCTTAACAATTATTTTTACTTTTGCCTGTCCGGCATTTGCCGGAATATTTTACATTGTCCGTCTATATACAACCGACTAAAGGACGGAACATGCTACCAAAGAAGGCACAGGAAGGAGAAAGTAGCCAACCTTCATCAACTCCTTTAGAAGCGAGAGAAAGCTTTCACTGATTCTTGAAGCTATAGAAACGTTAACTGTTGTTATAAAAGACAAACAAACATCTGCAAACAGGGAGGTAGACAGCCCTGTTAACCCTTCTCTCAGAGAAGTTACGGACCCTCTCACAAACATGACTAAATCATTTCAGCAAAATAACCAAGGAAACAATCGTCAAACAACATCTAGACCGCAATCATTGTTAGCAGAAGAGAAAGCATTAAAAATAAAATCATCAATATCAAACCTATGGAACATAAAACTGGAAAAAAGGAGAGATGCATATTGGGTACAAATAAAGAATGAAAAACACAAGAAAATATACCAAAGTTGGATCACTGCGGAAAATATTGTTCTACCAAGATATATTCAAAAGAAGGAAATAAACAACGAGCCCGAGAACCAGCGAAAACTCCGTTCTTCAACGATTTTAAACCAGAAATAGACCTACAGGGATTAAGAGCCGAACAACATCAGTCAAGGTACAAAGCAATATATAACCAAATATTTTCAATTATTGAGTAGAAGTGTCATGGTGAAGTACACAATCTCTTGAAAACCAGGTGGAATGCACAAACTCAACACGATGAAAATAGTTCACTCCGACGATGGAACAAAAATGATACCGGGTTGAAATATTATCAACGGAAATTTATAACAGAACACAAAGATAAGAACCCCTTCTTCAAACCTCAAGAAGACACATTCAACACAAACGATCAAAGGCATGGCACCAACCAGAGAACATACACACAAGCTGTGAATAATTCTAAACATAGAACTCCCACGACATTCGTCCGAGAAGTACCGACAGTAAGAAACAACCAATTGCCAAGTGGACATGAAAGAAGGAACCAGCACACTTATACCTAAAATGGACACATAAGAAGACAACCCCAAAGAAACAATACAAATAAAAGACAAGACAGAACACAGACTATTAGACAAACAATGGAACCAACAATAAACAGGTACGTCATTGAAGACTCAGATGATGAGTTTTTAGAGGAGAGCGCGAGCACGGAAAACTAACCTGCAAATACTTTAATGGTTTCCTTCGATGTCACAAGTTTATATACTAACATTTCACATAAATTAGGGTTAGAAGCTATAAATTACTGGTTAAATAGATATCAAGATCTCATTCATAGGAGATTCAATAAGGCCTTCATCATGGAAGGAATAAAAAACAATGCTTGAACATAACAACTTTATATTTAATGAAACTTGTTATAACCAGGTCAAGGGTACAGCAATGGGAACAAAATTTGCACCGACATACGAAACACTAGAACTAGGATATCTAGAGCATAAATTATATTCACACGTTAAAAATATATTCAACGAAGACTTTGCAACATACATAAAAAACGCATGGAAAAGATTTTTAGATGACTGCTTTGTGAGTTGGACAAAAACTAAAGAAGAACTTGAAACATTCCACAATCTGATAAATAACCTCCATCCAGACATTCAATTTACAATTGAAGTGAATAACCAAGAGCTTCCCTTCCTGGATATACTCATATTAAAAATGAAACACAAATAACCACTGACATTTACTTCAAAGAGACAGACTCTAAACCTAATTTCCACAATTGTATCTAATGAAGGTATGAAATATACAAGATTGCAGGAATTAGAAGAATCGCTTTTGTCACGAAATTACCCTAAACAATTAATTAAAGATGGAATAAAAAAAGCTACAATACTTTCAAGAGATACACTTTTAAAGGTAACAAACAAAACTGAGAAAGAAAGCATTCCTTTCGTCTCGACACACAATCCAACTAATACTGAAATGTTCTCGATTTTTAAAAATAATTTCCATATACTACAATCAGACTACAATCAGACGAAACCATGAATGATATCATTTCCAACACAAACATTATTAAAAGCAAAAGACAACCGCTAAATTTAAAAAGAATTCTAACAAGGGCAACATTCACAGACACAAAAAAATCATCATACAAATTAACACGATGTGGTAGGCCAAACTGTAGCTTGTGCCAACACATCATCGAAAATGATTCATACAATTTTAATGGTAAGATATTTAAAGTAAAATCAAATATGTCCTGTGATGTGAGAAACGTCTTACATGTCATCACATGCAATGGATGTAACTATATTATATAGGCCAGACAGGCGACAAATTAAGAACGAGAAGAACAATACATGCCCAGCAAATAAGGGACCCATCCACCCGGCATACACCTTTAAGTGCACATTTAGACATATGTTGTAAAGATTTTCCCAAGTTTCAAATGTTCCCGTTCTTTAAAATGAATTCAAAAAATATTTCGGTCAGGTTGGCAAAAGAAAAATATTTTATAAACTGTTTCAAACCTAAATTAAATGCATAGAATTGCTGAAAACAGCTTCAATGACGTTCCACTAAAATGACGTTATGACGTCACGTTTATGACGTCACGCTTATAAAGTAGCGATACCACTGACGCCATGGCATAGCAACACATATATTGCTATCACTGATGAGCCGAGAGGCGAAACGCGTATGGTAATACAAAAGAAAAAATAGAAGGCATGTTTAGTCAATTTTACCTTTACAATTATTTTAACTTTTGCCGGTCCGGCCTTTGCCGGAATATTTTACATTTTCCGTCTATATATATATCTGTAAAAACGAAAATACGACTTTACATGCTGCGTTTTTTAATAATATATAGTAATAAGTGTACAAACATGTTTCGCCTCGCGGCTCGTCAGTGTAAATATATATAGAGAAATTAAGAAGGAACTAGATGCTGGAAATAAATATCGGAAAAAGACGTAATGAAAAATCAGCCGGAAAAATTAAATAAAATGATTTCACATGCCTTTATATAAAATTCTTAATGTAATAATCTAGTAACAAACATGTTTCGCCATAACGGCTCTCCAGTGTTATATGGTATCGTCTTAACGACGTCGCGTCATGCCGTCACAAAAAATACGTCATTGTGACGTCATAACTCGACGTCGATTTATTTATTGTGATTGTGTAGTTTTGGAAGCAAAACTTATTCAGCGCTTGTATTTAAATCCGGTTTAAAACATTTATAAAATGCGTTTCTTTTATTAACCTACTATCTGTCTTTATCTTTAAAATGGGAACATGGAAAACTTTTGGATCAGATGAGCAACACATGTCTATGTGTGCGCTTAGGGGCAGCTGTCTTGTTGCAGGTCGCGTATTTGCTTGGCATGAACAGTCTGTTGCGTAACTTATCGCCTGTTTGGCCTATGTAATATATTTTACATCCATTACAACTCAATGTATATATTACGTTTGAAACATTACCGGACATGTTTTGTCTAACATAGAATTTTATACCTTTAAAATCAAAATGTGAACCTTCTGTGAGATACTTGCACAAACCGCATATTGGTGTTTTACAATGCGTTTTACAATGTTTACAATGCCTTTTACAATGTCTTTTATTGCATCGTCAAATCTTGCTCGCGTCTAACTAATGAGTTTTTAAGGCTTGCCATCTGTCTCTTACTTTTTATGAATTATATCTAAGGTAGATAAATATATAAAAACATACATGTAATAGATACCGTTCGAGTTTCCCTTTAAAAGAGTCCGCTAACAAGGGTAAGAGTATTGTTTTGCGAGGTAGAACAACAAGCTGTCCGAGGCGAAGCCGATGACATCTTTGTTGTTCGTCCGAGCGAAACAATACTCTTACCCTTGTTACCGGACTATTTTAAAGCGAACGAGTATCGGTATCTGACTTATACGAAGATGTTAATAAATATTTTACACCGAGTCAATAATGATTGTGGTCAATTTAATATAATAATTTAAAATATCCACTTCTAAAATATTGAATTACACGTAAACCAACTATATGTTCATGTGTCCTTTTTCTAACTTGCACGGGCATACCGTGCAGCCTGTGTGCTGGGTCATGCCTAAAATAACTACGTATTTGTTTGTCTTCGCTCCGCGTTAGTACTCAGCTAGTAAGGTAAGCGCTCTACTTATCAATTTAGGTAGCATTTCTTTCTAAGCATTTAGTAATAAGTTCAATAAATATTTTAAACTCTTCATCTTAGCCCGATATAATTCATTTTCCGGCCCATTATAATCAAACCAAGGGCCAAAGATTTTTCTCCCGGACAGGTACACTATTAAATTGCGTGTTTTACTCTTTCACTGCAATATTGTCTCCTGCTTTGAAAATGCCGTCTGCATTTATTCTCCAACGCAAAATGTCTGGCTTTGACTGCATGAATATTGATACAAGTGTTATTAGTTTGGATCTTGTTCAAACGCAGAGTTACTGTGTGTCGATATTGATCAAAACTGTTTGCAAATGTTCGTTATCCCTTATCATGCTGAATTGCCATCTGCTTCAAATATATCGTCTGTGGAGAAATTAAAATCTATCTTCTGCTTTTAAAATTGAATACAAATTGAATATGAGTGCCGAACAATTTGGATCTAGATCACATGTTGCGTTACGCAGTGTCTTCTCCGGATCCAAACTATTTGCCAATGTTAGCCAAACGGTACTAACAGTGGAGAAAACGTTGTTCTTTCCCATTTAAACGCAAACAAAACGGAAACGCAAATCGCTAAAATGTACAAATGTAGGCAATTAGCATGTTTGATATTTCTCATTATTTGTTTTAATTTGAGTGACAAACAGCTTGGAGCCGATCAGACGCCGAGTTACCCGGCGTCTGATCAGGCTCCAAACTGTTTGCAATGAAATCAATAGTTTAATCGTAAACGCGTTTGTTGGGAAACAATAACGTTTTATCCACTGTAGCAGTACAAGGGCACGAGTTAAACAGGTGACAACAGTAAAACTGTCCGGTAACAGAAAAAAGTGTCCGGTATAAGATGTAAGAGGACACTTTTTGAATATCTCTGCGGGGGGTATCTTCGTATAAATACAAACGACCTTTCGTTGCACTGGATCAAAAAAAGATTTGATTCGCAGAATTAGAATGGTTTTAAGATATGGTTGAGATATAAGTTACTCTTACAGTGCTGCAATATTCTTAATATATATAATATTCCAGTTACGTCTTTATCAGGGGATATGCATTAATGCAATAAACTTGTTTTGGTTTTAAAACAAGTCAGCTGTTTTCATAAAATGTCGTTGTACACAATGACTCTCTGTGCTGAACGTTTTAGAACAAGTTTGCTCTTTTAAAAAAATACTTCCAGGTAGTGAATAATGGATGGGTTTGGTTTACGGCACTGCGACACAATACGTCATATAGCGCCGATGATAAATGGGGGACGATGAGATGAGATGAGACGATGACGACTTCAGGTCATCCAATGCATAAAATCATCACCATCCCACCCCACCATCCCTCATCAATGACTTCAGGTCATTTAATAGCCGAAATCATCATCAATGAATATCGGTGACTGCTGAACGCTTAAAAACAAGTCCTTTAAAATATACTTTCAGGTATTGAATGATGGATGGGTGAGTTTTACGGCACTGCAACGCAATAGGTCATACAGCGCCGATGATAAATAAGGGACGATGAGATGAGACGACGACGACCTAAGGTCATCCAATGCCCGAAATCATCACAATCCCATCCCACCATCCCTCATCAATGATAACAGGGCATTCAATAGCCGAAATCATCATCATCCCATCTGATCAATGATTTTCTGTGATTGCTGAACGCTTTAAAACAAATTAACTCTTTTTTATGAAAAAGTTAATTTGCATGTATCGAATGAAATCATCATTGTTTTATGAAAGTGAATGAAGATATTGATCTCCTTTCTGGTATAAAGGATGGATGGATTATTCATTCACCTTCATCAAACAATAATAGCAATTGAATAACTTAGTCAACTTTGTTGATACCGTAGGGCTGTAGTGTGTTCAGACGTCTTATCCAGTAACTTTCTCAGCGCTTTCGAACTTTATCACACCAACGTTGGTCTGATTCAAGGACATAAAGTTCGATGTCACTGAAAGAGTGTTTGTCTTTGCTGAAATGTTCTGCGACTGGAGATCTGTTGAATCTACGTAGTGTCCTATCTGACTTGTTTAGATTTATTCGCCGGCTAATGGACATATTTGTTTTAGCCACATACTGTTTCTCACAAATGGTGCATGTCATCAAACATATGGTGTTCGATGTTTTACAGTTGTATTCGCCTTTGATTAACGAAATTGCACCTGAGTTGCTTTTGAAAACAGACTTGGACTTCATAAGTTGGCATGTCTGGCATCTAGGAGTTTTACATGGACATGACAATCCTCTCTGGCTTTCTGAGGACTCTGTCTTGAATTTGGACTTGACCAAAATATAACGGAGTGATTTGGGCCAGCGGTAGGCAATATTTGTTTTTTCTGAGAATTCTTTGCTGAGTCTCCTAGATGATTCGATTGTTGGCCAGTGCTTGTCGATCAGCTTGCGAATGTTGGGAAGGTCGAAAAGCTCTCAACCAAGAACGTTAAAATACGTCCGTCGTCGTTCCATATGTTGAAACGTGAACAATAACAACAAAACACCAAAAACAAAAACACCAGATGTTCTTAAGACGAGCCTTAAATGTGATATCAGAAGATATCAGGGACTAATTTAAAGGTTATAGGTAATTAGAGCAAAAGCAAACACATACATAAGCAATAACAACTGAGCAACTTTCCCTAGACGAGTTAAAAAATGTATTTCGAAGGAAGAGTTTCCAAATTGCCTATCTCAGTTTTACCTTTTCGTTTTGCTTTTAGAGTTTAAATGTCTATTATTTTATGACGTGTTTATAAAAGGCAATATTTGGCATTTCTTTGAAGCATGTGCACTTAAACAGAGCATTAATTTGATTACTTAAGTGATGATCTCGTAGTATGTTAGTCAAACTGATCTATAATTGCTGTGGATATTCGCATTCCAAATAAAGGTGTTTGACAGCTTATGTACATCGATCGTAGAATTTTTTTTGCCATCTGAAATATACCTTTTAAGGAATTTGTAAGTTGTTATCTATTTTGATACCCCTATCTTCGTTCTCCTGTCTCAGTATACTAATTTTAATTTTACTGCTTTTTTGTGCCATACAACTTCGTACCTATTACAGTTTTTTTGTTACCACATGTTCAGTTTGAGTTTCAAGAACTGTAAAATAATATATGAGCTTTGGTATTTACAGTCTCTTTACCAAGAAGAGTAAGTTTTCTACATTTACACAAATTCCCTACAGACAGGAGAAGTACCCGCAGATTGGACTACTGCTAACATGGCAATGCTATATAAGAACGATAACATGTCTGCTGCGGCAAATTACCGTCCTATATTCTTAACTTGTATTGCATGCAATCGTCTTCAGCACATACTGGCGTCTAATCTTGTAAAATTAAACAGCCTGCTTTACTACCTACAATACGGCTTCAGAGAAAAAACGCTCGACCGAGACTAAGCTTATCATGCTCGTGGAGGACCTGGTCCGAAACGCTAGAAAAGGCAAACAGGCCGACCGTGTCTTGCTTGATTTTAGTCAAGCCTTCGACATGGTGTCCCACGAGAAGTTGCTCTTCAAGCTGCATCGATATGGAGTCCGTGGTAAGTGCCTATCGTGAATACGAGCATTCCTAGGCAGTCGGACACAGACAGTGGTGCTGGAAGGAAATAACTCGATAACGTCAGTAGTTCCCCAATGGTCTTTTGATTTGTTTTTTTATTTGTTTTGATTTTACGTCGCGTTCAACAGTATTTCAGTCATATCGCGACGTCCAGCTAATTATTGGTGGAGGAAGACCCAAGGAGTCCTTTATGCACTGTTTCAGGCACAAACCGGCAACTGGGTAGAAACACCGACCTTCCGCAAGCCAGCTGGAAGGCTTCCCCACATGAAAAATCCGAACGACCCTATTGGGATTTGAACTCACAGCGGTGAGGAGCTTAGTGATGTAAGTTACAGTAACTATACCACTAGACCAAGGAGGCCCACTCCCCCTGGTTCTATCCTGGGACCGATTGTATTCCTGGTATATATTTACGACCTGCCTGAAAACATCGACCTTCAATTAAGGATGTGTCAAGATGACACGACAGTGTACTTGACAATTCACGACAGACAGACGGTTCGACTCTTCAAGCAGACCTAGACAAACTACAGGAATGGTCACACAAGTGGGACATAAGCTTTAACATTTCCAAGTGCCAGGTAATTCAGGCCACCAAGGCAATGGTCCAATTCCACACCACATACATGGACAAACCGTCAGTAGTGCTCGCTATCAATGTGTGGACATCTCGAGCAAGTTGTCCTGGAACACTCATGTCATCTGCATGACGACAACAGCAAACCGTACTTTAAGTTTCCTAAAGAGGAATATAAATTGCATATCAATGAAAATCCGTGTGTGCACCTATAAAACCATCGTCCATCGACAGTTAGAGCGCCCTTGATTATTTACGGATTATTCACGGATTCACGGAACCTATATTTCTTAAGGAAAAGTCAAAGGTATTCATCCGTGAATCGTCCTTAAATCTGTCAAAACACGGATTTTTAGCCGAGATATTCCTAATTTTCCGTGATATTGTCCGTGATTCTGTGATTCTCATCCGTGAATCATCTGTAAATCTGACAAAACACGGATTTGTTTTCTTACAGATTTCCGTGATTTCCGTGAATTAAGTCGTCCGTGAATAATCCGTGTTTTGTTAACCTCCCAGTTAGAGTATGAAAGTAGTGTCTGGGATCCTCACACTAAGTCCAACGTTGACAAAATAGAGATTGTGCAACGCCGAGCCGCTAGCTGGACTTTGGATGAGTAATCCAGATACTCCAGTGTCGCTGTCATGCTGGATACATTAGGTTGGCGTACTCGGGAGCAACGGTGGGAAGACGCGCGATTGTGTCTGTTTCATAAGATAATCCACGGGTTGGAATATACATGCATGGAAATGCAAGAGCGCCCCGCCACTGCGACTTTGTTGGCTACACGCAGATCCACACTGGTGCATACTACTACACGTACTCAATTCCCCCCTTACCATCGTACAATGGAATGCGCTTCCATCAAATGCTGTGCTGACTGGAGACTTGAACCAGTTCAAGTCCACAGTCAGCAATATCTGCCATGTTAAAACATGAACCCTGCAATTCATTTTTGATCCAGATTTTTATCTTTTTCACTCTAGTGTTTTAATCCTATCACATTTATACCTCTACTTTCTTATATTTTATCTGTTCCTATTTCTTCTAAATAGGCAACTGCTCTAAATTACCCGCTAGGGTGTGAAACAGTATATCAAAATAGATAGATAGAGTATGTCCCTATATAAACTTCGCTGTCGTTAAACATCATGTGCAGTGGCAGATGTTGCAAGAATTTATTTTTGAAAGGGTAACTGTTTGATACAATTACTCATTTGCATTGAAAACTGGCTAAATGAAAATATAGTACCAGAAAACACATGTATATGTGTGTCTACGAACGCTACATCAATATTGAACCAACGTTAGTCGGTGTCTAGCAGTCAGTTTATCGTCATTTTACCACAATCTGTTCACTATATCCAGTCTTCTTCCTAATATAATTATGTCAATTGAGACGATTGTGATTAGGAGTTGCTTTCAAGGATTACAAGTAGAGACATGTACACATTAAATGACAAATGTATAAGACTTTTAAAGAGGCTCGCAACCGGATTTAGCATAAAAAATACTAATTTGTAAATATATGTTTAAAGCTTATATGAATGGGTAAGACTTAGTGTAGGATTATAAATTCTGTTAAAAAATGCATTTCAAAAAAAAAAAAAAGAAGAACCCCGATGGGATTCGAACCCGTGACCCTCCATGCGGAGACGAACATGAAAAATGAGGTAACGCCTTTACCACCTCGGCTACCAGCGCTCTCTATATATATGGTAGCGAATTAACGTACTTCACTGGTAGCGATCGATAATACTTTTTTCGGCTCGGGTTTATGTCTGAGCCCGTGTAGAGAAGCAACAACAACAACTATACTGTTAGCTTACGCTTTAGAAAACGATGGAAATATCTAAAAAAAAAAAGATTCGGTGAAGATTCTTGAGACTTTTTTTTGGACTCATCATATTTTTTATTATGTCAGAAGCCAAATAATGCCACAAATTTGCTTTTATTTAAGTATTTGATTTTATTCTGTCACATACACCATCCGGCTGCGAGACCCTTTAATGCTATTTGAGACGCAATTTGTCCACTGAGGTATAGTTCTAGAAAAAGGAGTGTATATGTATATTGTTCTGTACTAAGTGATATGGTGTCTATTTTCTTGTTTTGGGCCCGTATTCTGAAACACTCTTAGATAACTTTTACTCTAAGTAAATCAATATTCTCTTAGTTTTCGGCAATTTAGTCTAAGTATTTGATGATATACTCTTAGAAAGTGAAAAAAACTAAGATAATTCTAAACTCGACAGATTTCACTAAGTATAACGATATACTCTTAGAAAATCAATATAGTCTTAGTTTTCGGCCATTTCAACTAAGTATTTGGGGATTCCCTCTTAGAAAGATGAAAAAAAACTAAGAAAATTCTCAACTCGCCCAATTTACTATAGAATTTTCTCAAAACTTTAGAAAACTGTGACCCTCTCTTAACTTTTTAGAATTTTCTAGGATTAGAACACGAACGTTTATTGAGCAGTAATAACAGGTAGAATAGATAATTCATTGAATAAAAATCGTTTATAGACCTATAGATACGTTTAGCGGATGTTTTTGAGCCGACGTTTGTGTTTGAGTGGCTTCGTGAAATTGGGTCAAAGTCTGGGTGGGGTAACGTCATTACAAAGGACTGGGATTACTGTTTAAGACATTATTACATACGGTCTTCATCGCGAAAACGTGGAAAATATCGATATCTATTCAAAGTCTATAATTTTAGTAATATGACCACTGTATGTACCAAAACTAGCGTAAATACATAATTAGGTTCACAATTATAATTAACTAACAAGCCAAATTTCAACGAAGTCGCCGTAGCTCAATCGATTTTACTTGCATGTCGGGGGTCGCCGGTTCGAGCCACACAGGGTACAATCTTTTTTTTTCTTAACAACCCCCTTCTTTTTTTTTCTTTTTTTTTTTTTTTTTAAAAATCATCATTATTTCTATAGATTCGTTTCTTTAGATTCAAATAACTGCTTAATTCTTTCAATGCCAAACTTTCGTAATAGTTTACTTCTTCACCGTTTCATTGTCGTCTGCTTCAATTTTGTTGCCTGCAATATCGTTTCAAAGTAAATTGTAAGGCAGTATGCCTGAAAAGAATTCAATATGAGTGCCAAATAGTTTGGATCCTCATCAGACGCCGCGTTACGCGGCGTCTGATCAAGGTCCAAACTGATTGCAAACGTGATTTTAGGCGCCATTGAGAGTGAAAGGGTTAAAGCATGCTAAAATTGAAGTAAAAGTCTCCAATTAGAAATTTTCCTTCTTATTGTCATCCTGCTAGTTCTAGAAATGACTTTCATGTTTCTACTATTTCTTGATATTTGAAAAGCATTAAGAAAAGAGTCCTGCAGATTGATGTTTAACAATTGTCATGCAGAATTGTCATCTGCTGCAAACACATCATCTGCAGAAAACAACATAAACAATTTGATACTTTCAAAACTTAAAAACAGTAAAATATGACTGGAAATCAAGTTTGGATCATATCAGACGCCGCATAACGCGGCGTCTGATTTGGATCTTTACTGTATACAAACTGTTAACAAATTTTATCCAAGTCGCGCTTAGCATAATAAGAGGGTTTCTTTTAAAGCAGGCCGCCAATAAGAAGGAAACCTCTAATTGGAGACTTTTACATCAATTCTAGCATGCTTTTACCCTTTCACTCTGGCGCCTAAATGCGCGTTTGCAAACAGATTGGATCTATTATCAGGATCCAAACTATTTGGCACTCGTATTGAATTATTTTCAGTCATACAATTAACTTTAAAAAGATACTGTAGACAACAGAATTGAAGCAGACGACAATGAAACTGTGAGAATTAGACTCACTCTCGCCTAAAGGAACGTTTGCAAACATTTTGCACCTTGATCAGGATCCAAACTGTTTGACACTCGTATTGAATTATTTTCAGTTATACTTCCTTACATTTTAAGGCTTTGAAACGATATTGCAGGCAACAAACTTGAAGCAGACGACAAGAACATTTAAAGGAGTAAACTATCACAAAAGTTTGGCAGTGGAAGGATAAAGCAGTTATTTGTATTTAAAGAAATGAATCTATGGAACTAGTGATGATAATTAAAAAAAAAAGAAGGGGGTTGTTAAGAAAAAGAAGATCGTACCCTGTGTGGCTCGAACCGGCTACCCCCGTCATGCCAGGCAGAGTCGCTATCGATTGAGCTACGGCGACTTCGTTGAAATTTGGCTTGTTAGTTAATTATAATTGTGAACCTAATTATGTATTTACGCTTATGTATAAACACTTTTTATTCAATTAATTATCTATTCTACTTATTCTGGGACAATGCTTGCTGCTTTATAAACGGGAGAAGAAACCAAACCCGAAAACTACACCGCAAATAAACAGTAACACATGTTAGTATGCGAGAAGAGTGACGTCATTTTAGTCGGGAAAGTCCCTGACAACGGCCAAAATTTACTCTTAGTTTTTTTTTCGCTTAGAAAATAATTTAGTATTTCCTTAGAGTAAAAGTTAGCGAAAAATAATCTTAGTTGAACATTTTAGAGTTTAGAAATTTCTAATTAAAATACTTAGAATGTTTCAGAATACGGCCCCTGTTATCAGTTGGTATGAGAACATTTGGGCATTGATGAATAGCAAACAAAGGCATAAACTATCTTATGCAATATTTAAGATGTGCTTTGATTTGAACTTTATCAAATTGAATATAAGCGTTAACCTGGGAACACATAGAAACAGCTGTCTGCTTTTTAAGCCATTTGTATAGGTATATCAGTGCCTGTAGCTTCAAACGAAGCATTATAATTTATTCTTTTTAGCTCACCTGGCACAAATTGCCAAGGTGAGCTTTTCTGATCGTGCTATGTCCGTCGTCCGTCGTCCGTCCGTCGTCAACAATTTCTTTAAACGAAATCTCCTCCTAAACTACAGGATGGATTTTAACCAAAATTGGCAGAAATGATCCTTATATGGTCCTCTTTAAAATTTGTTCAAATATTTCCGGTCCGTTGCATATCTAGGTCACCGGAGCTAAATATAGATCGTTTCAATAAAAACTTAAAAAATATTCTTCTCTGAAACCACAGTACCCTGAGCTTAGATATTTGGCACAAAGCATCATCTATAGGTCCTCTATCAAGATTGTTAAAATTATGTCCCTGGGGTCAAAAATAGCCCCGCCCCGGGGGTCGTAATTTTACATAGAGTTATATAGTGAAATCTTCAAACCTCTTCTTCTCTGAAAGTAATATAGCTAGAGCTTTGATATTTGGCATAGTGTAACTTCTAGAGATACTTTACCAATCTGGTTCATATGTTTCCGGTCCGTTGCACATCTAGGTCACAGGAGCTAAAAATAGATGTTTTCAATTAAAACTTTAAAAAATCTTCTTCTCTGAAACCACAGTACCCCAACCTTAGATATTTGGCACAAAACATCATCTAGAAGTCCTCTATCAAGATTGTTCAAAGTATGTCCCCGGGGTCAAAAATGGCCCCGCCCAGGGGGTCACAAATTTACATAGAGTTATATAGTGAAATCTTCAAACCTCTTCTTCTCTGAAACTAATATAGAGTTAGCTTTGATATTTGCATGGTGCCACTTCTAGAGGTACTTTACCAATATTGTTCAAATGTTTCCGGTTTGTTGCATATCTAGGTCACAGGAGCTAAAAATATATTTTTTCAATTAAAACTTTAAAAAATCTTCTTCTCTTAAACTACAGTTCTCCGAGCTTAGATATTTGGCACAAAGCATCATCTTCAGGTCCTCTATTAAGATTGTGCAAATTATGTCCCTGGGGTCAAAAATGACCCTGCACCGGGGGTCACAAATTTACATAGAGTTATATTGTGAAATCTTCAAACCTCTTCTTCTCTGAAACTAATATAGCTAGAGCTTTGATATTTGGCATAGTGTAACTTCTAGACGTATACTTTATCAATATTATTCAAATGGTTCTGGTCCGTTGCATATCTAGGTCACAGGAGCTAAAAATAGATTATTTTAATAAACAATCTTCTCTTTAACTACAGTACCCTAAGCTTAGCTATTCTGCACTCAACATCATCCAATCAGCAATTGGCACAATCATGTTGTCATAATTGATCAGCTTTCTAAGATATGTTACATTTACATCAACGGTCCCAGGTGAGCGATTTAGGGCCGTATACGGCTCTTGTTTACCATTGTCTTATTATTCATACCTATAGCTTTTATTATGAGAAGTTTCATCAATTTATTTCAGTTAAATTTTGATCTAGTGAGTGTTTTCATTGAATTGGAGCCGAAAACAATTAAGAAAATATAACATATATATCGGGCAAAAAAAGATCCTTCGGAGATTTCATTTGGTCGCATATGTCCATAAAGCAGGTTTGAAGTAAAACAGAAGTGCTTTAAGGCAAAATCTGCATTACTTTCAACCTGCTTTAAGTTGTCACCTGTCTTCAAAGCAAGAAATAAGTTATAGGATATAGGGTAAATTTTTCACCTGAAGGACTCAATTTTTGTCAGACTCATTGTTTTACAGAATGAGACTCATTCATCTGATTTCTAAAATAATCACTGCTCTAGAAGCTACAAATCTCATTTGATCTTAATGAAACTTTTCTCACATTTTTTGCCTCATCAAAATCTAGGCCATGATTGAATGTGGGTCATGTGAGGTCAAAATCTAGAGCACTATAGGTCAAGTTTTACATGGTGTACCATGTGAACAATATAGGACCATCGTGGCCCTTGTTTTTAAAGTGTTGCATGTAGTTAAAGTTAGTATGTGTGTCATATTTTGTCAATTTGAGAAAGAGATGATTTCAGTTTGGAAGATCACGTAACACAGTGGGGAAAAAAGAAAAAGCTCAGGTAATACTGATTGATGCATTTTATGCGGCTCACCATATATTCTAGTGTAAACATACTGTATTTCTCTGTAAAAATACCAGTATGACTTATAGTTGGGGCAAATTGTTTCGGTCCTCGCTGCTTGTCTGTCCACAGCTTGAAATTTGACCATAAAGTTTGAATCACATATAATCTATAAAGACATCAATAAAATATGATAGAGACTTCATAGTTTGCAATTGGTCTCAATTTAAGGTCAAGGTCATGTAGAGGTTATTTCAATACTTAATAGGCTGAATTTAACATTGGTCATAACTTTTGAACTTAGTAACATGTGATAGAAACTTCATAGTCGGTATGTGTACTCATCTGATAAAGCTCTTGATTTTAATACAAGTTTCGTCATGTCTGTCAAAGTCATAAGAGGTTATGGTACAGTCAGGCATAGTATTGACTTCAATACATATATATATACAGACATATCTTATTGACCAGGAGTGCAGTGTATAAGAACCGTTACTCCGTCATCAGTATTTTTATTGTTTGTTGTTATATTTTATCGAATGTAGCCTTGTCTGGAACATAATAATTTGCCAAAGTATAAGAGTTATTGACTTAAAACTTAATAGACAGATTATGTATATATCATTGTCTAGGAGTACCATGCTCAAGAACTGTTACTCTGTCATCAGTATTTTTAGCTCACCTGGCACTTAAGTGCCAAGGTGAGCCATTAGGATCGCTGGATGTCTGTCCTCCGTCCACAATTGCTTGTTAACATTTAAATGGCCACACATTTCATTGGATCTTCATGAAACTTAATAACAATGTTTATCTTAATGAAATCTAAGTCAAGTGCGAATGAGGTCATGTCCGGTTAAAAACTAGGTCACAAGGTCAAATCAAAGAAAAACCTTGTTAACACTCTAAGGACTACACATTTCTTTTGGTATTCATGATAATTAGTTTTAATGTTTGTCTTGAAAAATGTAGGTCAAGTTCGAATGTGGGTCATGTCCAGTCAAAACTAGGTCAATATGTCAAATCATAGTAAAAACCTCTAGAGGCTACAAATCTCATTGTATCTGAATGATTCTTTTTTAAATGTTAACCTCATTTATATCAAGGTCAAGTTTGAATGTGAGTCATGGCCAGTTAAAAACTAGGTCACTAGGTCAAATCATCAAAACCTTATGAACAGTCTCTAGAGGCTACAAATCTAATTGGATTTAAATGCAACCAGGGTATAATGTTTGCCTAATTGATATCTATGTCAAGTTTGAATGCTGGTCAGTTCGGGTCTAAAACTTGGTCATTAGCCACTAGGGCAATTCATAGGAAAACCTTGTTAACACTTTAGAGGCTACAAAACTCATCCAATCTTCATGACACTTACTTAAAATGTTTGCCTCATTGATATCTAGGTCAAATTCCAACATGGGTCAGGTCTGGTCAAACTCTCAGTCACTAGGTCAAATAATTGGATAACCTTACTCATACCCTAGAGGCTACAAAACTTATCCGATCTTCATGACACTTGGTAAGAATGTTTGCCCAATTGATATCCAGGTCAAGTGTTAATGTGGGTCATGTCTGGTCAAAAACTAGGTTACTCTAGGTCAAATCATAAAACACTTTGTTAACATTCTAGAGGCTACAAGTCTCAATGGCTTTAAATGCAAAAAAAATTAGAATGTTTGCCTAATTAATAATATGGGTCATGTCAGGTCAAAACTAGGTCACTAGGTCAAATCAAAACCAGTGTTAACTCAGATCTGAATGATGCTTGCCTACATCAAATCAAGGTCAAAATCAAATGAGGGTTGTGTCTGGTCAAAAACTAGGTTACTAGGTCAACTCATAGAAACATCTTGTTAACATTCTATTGTTGATTGTGGGTCATGTCTAGTCATACATAATCTAGGTGGGGGCCTCCGTGGCCTAGCGGTATAGTCACTGTGACTTACATCACTAAGCTCCTCACCGCTGTGAGTTCGAATCCCAGTAAGGTCGTTCGGATTTTTCATGTGGGGAAGCCTTCCAGCTGGCTTGCGGAAGGTCGGTGGTTCTACCCAGTTGCCGATTTGTGCCTGTTACAGTGCATAAAGGGCTTCTGGGGTCTTCTTCCACCTGTGATTAGCTGGACGTCGCGATATGACTGAAATACTGTTGAAAGCGACGTAAAATCAAAACAAACAAACAAACAGACATAATCTAGGTCACTATAGGTCAAGTTTTACATGGTGTACCAGGCGAGCGATTTAGGGTCAATGTGTCCCTTGTTGGAATTACTTCCCTTTGTTGTTATATTTAATCCAAATTAGGCTTGAAGTTATTGCATTTTGTTATAGTTAGGGAGCACATTAGTGCACACAACAATTTTATCCTGAAACATTTACCTCTTGTGACAAAACCCTACTGGGGGTTTGAAACACCATTTCTGATTGGTCTAGTTTTCCAGCTCAGCCAGTGGCCTTAACTCTGTAATTCTTTGGAAGAGTGGAATGAAGACTTGGGTTGTGAAAATTAACACTTCATTTTTAATTATGCATATACAAAGTTTTATATGAATTGGTACATAAATGTAGCATTGGTTTGGATCCAAAAATGTACAAGTCCCATCAGTGGCCATAACTTCACCTATCTTAAAACAACTCACTTGAAAAATATCATGACATGCACATCTACACTTCATGTTAAATGCATATGCAAAGTTTTATGTCAATCGGTAAAGGAATGTAGAAGTAATTTGCATCAAAGCTTTTATCAGTAAGAAAAGGTCATACAGTAGCTGTTTGTCTTTGATTGGTAGAAAAAACTTCCCAAAACAACCATGTGATACTCCTTCATTTCTCTGGTGAGCTCTTCAGGACCCTTTTGTTGATCTTTTTTATGACCCCGGCATATGCAGAGGCATATAGTAATTGTCCATCCATGCGTGTGTGCGTCCGTAACAAGGTTAAGTACACTCACCCAAAAAAGTTCCTTTACACTTTTATTTAGAGAACATATCAGTAGCTCGTAGGCGTTATTTTCAATTGGTTACATTATATTGTTGGATTATCGTCGAGGTTTATTACTGTGAAGTCAAGCATAACAATATTTGTTTACCTTAGCCTCTAAACGGATAAAACGTATTCATAGCGTTGCACGTGCACAGGCGTGCATGATTCAGGTAGAGTCTCTACATCCAACAAAATTTAACAAGCGATCAGTACAGGAAAGAAAAATTAAAATTTCGATATGTTCAAAAAGGCCACGTCAAAGTGACGCAGAGCGAAACTTAGCTGTTGAATATGCTACGGGCGGGGTTAAGAGTAACTGACGTCTCCCGGGACGTTGGTTGCACCAAACAGACAATTTATAACGTCAGCAATAAGGTCAACATCTTCTGGTCTGACAGAGATATTCAAAGATCCGGTCACCCCCGTGTAACAACGTTACGTGAGCACCGCATGATTACGTTGACGCACCTACTGTAATCGATTATTGACAGTATCCGTCAATATTTGGCGATACAGGATTCATGTTCACGCGACCATAAATCGTATTAGACAGAACCCTCGGCCAAAACCAGTCCGTCGTCCGTTTACTGGGCACACGTTACAAGAGACTTTTTTCCAGATTATGACGTTAACGGCTAGCCTTCGCCCGGTTTGTCACCCGATTTAAACCCAGTCGAGAACATTTGGGATGAGCTGCTTCGAAAGTACAAGTCAAATAATGACATTAACGCCATTGGTGACCCCTTAAACGCATTCTAGCTGGAATAGCAGCGCCTGCCTAATAACGTTACGTGCACTTCATGAGGCGACGTCTTCTGAGATGTACTCAGGTACATGAAGGCCATGGTGGTTATTGACTGTGAAATGAACAGATTTCGTCAAACTATTCGGTATTTCCAACCTTTCCGGGTAAATTCTGGCAAAGTTTTTTCTCGCTTAATTTTGTTTTACATCCCTATACATTTAAATGGGTAAAAAAGTCATGAAAGGATGATGACATTGGGACCAAAATCACACACCGTCCTACAGAGTCGTTTAGTTTTTGACTTTTTTAATAAGCTTCTCATTATCGATTGACTGGGAGGAAATATAAATGCCTTAAGGCGGTGTAAAGGAACTTTTTTGGGTGAGTGTAGATGTTACCGTTTCGTCTAGCATCAACACCGCTTTCTCAAATACTTTGACACTTATACAGGTATTGCTTTGGACCATTCCCTATCCACCAATATCAACAAACCATGATTTTGACATTGACCTTGACCTTATTTGTACTTAAAATATTTAGATATATATATTTTAAATGGGCTATTTCTGGGAAAACTAGATTTTACCATTTCATCTAGCATCAACACAACTGACTACAATGTGTTGATACTTATACGGATATTGCCTTTGATCACTACCAATCCACGCATATTACCCAACCTTGATTTTGACCGTGACCTTGACTTAATATGAACTTAGAATATTTTAAATAGGCTCTTTCTCAGTTAACTAGAATTTACCGTTTCATCTAGCATCAACACTGCCTAGTACAATGCTTTTGTACTTATACAGTTATTGACATGGACTATTACCAACTCACCAAGAACATCCAAACTCAGTTTGATCTTGATCGTGACCTAATTTTGACTTAGAAAAGATTTAGAATATTATTATTGTCAAGGATGCCACCGGGGGCATAAGTGTTTATTGAACGCGCAGTCTTGTTTCCATTTGTTATATGCTCAGATGGGATATAGGCTCTAGGTGACCATTTTGGCTGTAAAATTTGATATTTATCCAGAGTCATGATTGCCCATATGGGACATAGTATTGTACGGTGAAATTTATCATATTTTATGCAATGTGTCACAAATACCTGGAGCCCGTTTCAGAAAACTTCGAACAACAAAAACGATTGTAAGTCTAAACTTTAAATACATTTAATATCTGATTTCTCCATCTAATCAAGCCTTGTGACTAAATAAACGACTCCAAACCGATGTCACAAGACAGCATTAGATGGAGAAATAAATAATAGTTGAGCATTTTATAATCTGACTTATGACAACATTTGTCGTATGAAGTTTTATGAAACGGGCCCCTGGTTGCTAAATGTCTGATTTCTTTTAGAACTTTTGTGTAAAATGTAAGTTCGTTTTCTGTTTTTAAGGCAAAGACCAGATAATGGAATGTCTGAAAAGGTGCAAGCCACAGTCACTGGTAGCTTTTTGGAAACCCCAGCAGTATGTGAAAGCAATTAAAAAGCTTTTCAATGAAAGGAAAACACTGAGAACAGAAGCCAGAGCAACACATTAAAGAGAATTACAGTGAACAAAACATGTGTCTGACGGGTTTATGGGGGGGGGGGGACACAAAGAGCATGCTGCTTGACACTTTTACATTGAGTGTTTCATAACTAACGAACTTGAACAATAACTTGGATATAATAAGTGTGACATATCAGTGAAAAGGACAATTATTTACTATTGTATAATGCACGATAAGATCACACAACTTGATAAATCACAATACTAACCTTAATTACCCCTTTCAAGAGCACTTGAACATAGCACTTTTCGTACATTTTGCAATAAGTTCTCAAAAAGTTCATTTTGTTAAGTTTGACAGACTACAATGCTTACAGTTGTTGCGTTGGACCAATACCAATCAACTCATACTACCAAATGTTGAATTTACCTTGACCTAATTTGGGCTTTAAATAGCTTAAATGGGCTATTTCTTAGTTAACTAGACTTTACTGTTTCGTCTAGTATGAACACTATTTACTACAATCCTTGATACTTAAACAGTTATTGTCATGGACCAATTCACTGTTATTGCTAAACCTCAATTTTAAGTTTAACTTGACTTAATTTGGACTCAAAAAGTTTCAGAATGGGACATAAGTGTTCATGGAAACACCTTTGATAATATATTCTCAGAGCAAGTATAGCTATATTGTTGATATTTTACAAAATTATAATATCTCAAACAGTGTACCGTAGTTGGTGCATATTTGACAAAAAAAAGTATGGACTTATTTAGAATAATAAAGTGGCTATAATAGGGAAAGAATCGGGTCTCGCAGAGACCCACATGATTAAAAAATGTGGAGATCATGTGTTAGAAATTGCTATGTGGGCAGCTAGCCAGTTACCTGGAAGGGAGTCCTCTGTCGTTGACAATACACCCACCTCTGCACGTTAATAGAAACTCCGATGTTGATATACTTGTATCAAAGTTTATTAAAAAACAAATTACTAGTGCCCTGGAGTTGGGGTCATCTGGGTTAATGTTGTGACTTATCAAGTTAATATGTCTTCAAAACTATATGGGACAATGTGGGTGAATATCATCATGTTAATTTGCAAAAGTGATATTGAATGCCATCGTGGTTGTCATCTATTGCTTGTTTCAATATATTGTCTACAGAAGTATTACAAGACTTGTTGTTTTCTTAACCTTCTCTTACTGAATATTCATGTAAGAATCTGACCCACAATGAACATCATCATCGGAGCTAGCTTATCATCTATTTACACATTCAAAATTTACAGTGTATTTGTCAAGATCACACTTGTCGTATTCAAACTGCGTAATCTGCCCGTCTGCTCGGTTCTTATGCCTCCGGCATCGACAGATGCGGAGGCATATTGTTATCGTCATGTCCGTCTGTGTATCCGTAACAAGGTTAAGTAGAATTTACCGTTTCGTCTAGCATCAACACCGCTTACCCAAATGCTTGGATACTTATACAGTTGTTGCCTTGGATCATTCCCTATCCACCAATATCACCAAACTTTGATCTTGACATTGATCTTGACCTTATTTGGACTTAGAATATTTTGAATAGGCTATTTCCTGGTTAACTAGAATATACCGTTTCGTCTAGCATCAACACATCTGACTACAATGCTTTGATACTTATACAGTTGTTGCATTTGACCATTCCCTATCCACCAAACTTTGATTTTGACCTTGACCTAATTTGGACTTAGAATATTTTAAATAGGCTATTTCCGGGTTAACTAGATTTTACCGTTTCGTCTAGCATCAACACTGTTTACTACAATGCTTCGATACTTATACAGTTATTGCTTTGGACCATTACCAACTCACCAATAATACCCAAGCTCAGTTTGACCTTGACCTAATTTGGATGCCACCGGGGGAATTATAAGCGTTTATTGAACGTGCAGTCTTGTTTTTTTATACGCCCACCTCAATAAGTGGTCGTATATTGGCATGGCCCTGTCTGTCCGTCCGTCAATAAGTTCGTTCGTTTGTCTGTTCTTCTATCAACATTTTGTTTGTCCTCAGTTTTTCCAGAAAACTATTGAACGGATATTAATGAAACTTCACACAAATGGTATATGCATAAAGATCTGAATGTGAATCGAGTTGAGGTTAATTCAATGTTTCGTTACAGAGTTATCTGCCTTTGATGTACTTAAATATGCTATAATGAGCTTGTCCGGAGTTTTTTCGAAAAGCCGTTAGAGGAATATTAATGAAACTTCACACAAATGTTAAAAAAATTAAGATCTGAAGCTGATTCAAGTTTGAGGTTCATTTCATTTTTCGTTACAGAGTAATTAGCCCTTGATATACTCAGATATGCTATAAAAAGCTTGTCCGGACTATTTGAAGGATGTTGATGAAACGTCACACAAATGTTAAAGTCATCAAGATCTGACGATGAGGGAAATTTTAGAATAATTTGATTTGTTGTTACATAATTATCTGACCTTGATGTACTAAAATATGCTATAAAAGGCTTATTTGACAGTGTTAACACACTAAGCAACTACAGTTTTGAATGGACTTTGATAATATTTACCCACAGTATAATTATTGAAGTAAAAGTTCATGAAAGGGTTGATTATTATTGAAATCTGATCATTGTGTCAAGACTTATTTTCCCTTGATATACTCAGATATGCTAGAAAAGGTTTTTTATGCCCCGGCATCTATAGATGCGGAGGCATATAGTTATCGTCCTGTCCGCCCGTCCTTCCGTCCGTCCGTAACAGGTTAAGTAGATGTTACCGTTTCGTCTAGCATCAACACCGCTTACCCAAATGCTTGGATACTTATACAGTTGTTGCCTTGGATCATTCCCTATCCACCAATATCACCAAACTTTGATATTGACATTGATCTTGACCTTTTTTGGACTTAGAATATTTTGAATAGGCTATTTCCTGGTTAACTAGAATATACCGTTTCGTCTAGCATCAACACATCTGACTACAATGCTTTGATACTTATACAGTTGTTGCATTTGACCATTCCCTATCCACCAAACTTTGATTTTGACCTTGACCTTGACCTAATTTGGACTTAGAATATTTTAAATAGGCTATTTCCGGGTTAACTAGATTTTACCGTTTCGTCTAGCATCAACACTGTTTACTACAATGCTTCGATACTTATACAGTTATTGCTTTGGACCATTACCAACTCACCAATAATACCCAAGCTCAGTTTGACCTTGACCTAATTTGGATGCCACCGGGGGAATTATAAGCGTTTATTGAACGTGCAGTCTTGTTTTTTTATACGCCCACCTCAATAAGTGGTCGTATATTGGCATGGCCCTGTCTGTCCGTCCGTCAATAAGTTCGTTCGTTTGTCTGTTCTTCTATCAACATTTTGTTTGTCCTCAGTTTTTCCAGAAAACTATTGAACGGATATTAATGAAACTTCACACAAATGGTATATGCATAAAGATCTGAATGTGAGTCGAGTTGAGGTTAATTCAATGTTTCGTTACAGAGTTATCTGCCTTTGATGTACTTAAATATGCTATAATGAGCTTGTCCGGAGTTTTTTCGAAAAGCCGTTAGAGGAATATTAATGAAACTTCACACAAATGTTAAAAAAATTAAGATCTGAAGCTGATTCAAGTTTGAGGTTCATTTCATTTTTTCGTTACAGAGTAATTAGCCCTTGATATACTCAGATATGCTATAAAAAGCTTGTCCGGACTATTTGAAGGATGTTGATGAAACGTCACACAAATGTTAAAGTCATCAAGATCTGACGATGAGGGAAATTTTAGAATAATTTGATTTGTTGTTACATAATTATCTGACCTTGATGTACTAAAATATGCTATAAAAGGCTTATTTGACAGTGTTAACACACTAAGCAACTACAGTTTTGAATGGACTTTGATAATATTTACCCACAGTATAATTATTGAAGTAAAAGTTCATGAAAGGGTTGATTATTATTGAAATCTGATCATTGTGTCAAGACTTATTTGCCCTTGATATACTCAGATATGCTAGAAAAGGTTTTTTATGCCCCGGCATCTATAGATGCGGAGGCATATAGTTATCGTCCTGTCCGCCCGTCCTTCCGTCCGTCCGTAACAGGTTAAGTAGATGTTACCGTTTCGTCTAGCATCAACACCGCTTACTAAAATGCTTGGATACTTATACAGTTGTTGCCTTGGACCATTCCCTATCCACAAATATCACCCAACCTTGATTTTGACCTTGACCTAATTTAGACTTATTTTAAATAAAAAATATATTTTAAATGGGCTATTTCTTGGTTAACTAGATTTTACCGTTTCGTCTAGCATCAGCATAACTGACTACAATTCTTTGGTACTAATACAGTTGTTGCCTTGGATCACTACCAATCCACCCATATTGCCCAACCTTGATTTTGAACTTGACCTTGACCTAATTTGGACTTAGAAAAAAATCAGAATATATTGTCAAGGATGCCACCGGGGGCATACGTGTGTATTGAACGCGCATTCTTGTTTTTAGTAATGTTGGTGCTTTACCCCTCGACTACATCCGCTAGTGAATATTTTGAGGGAAAAACCATTGATAATACATTAATTTGAATTCAGAATGATTTTTTTTCCTTTTATGTTGTATACATATGAATCGGTCTCCTTAAACTAAAACCGGTCAACTTAAACTGGAATATGTGTTGTGTCTACTTAAAACTCCCAAATAATTTGAGAGAAAACAATTGATACAGTAATTTGAATAATTTGAGAGGAAAACCATTGATAATACATTAATTTGAATTTAGAATAATTGTTAGCTCACCTGAGCCAAAGGCTCAAGGTGAGCTATTGGGATGGCCCTGTGTCCGTCGTCGTGCGTCGTCCGTCGTCGTTAACTATTACTTCAAATGACATCTCCTCCTATACCGCTGAACAGATTTCAACCAAACTTTACAGAAATGTTCCTTGGGTCAAGTTCTTTCAGATTTGTTCAAAGAATTACACACAATGCAGAACTTTGGTTGCCATGGCAACCAAAGTGAAAACATAAGGAAATCTTAAAAAATCTTCTTGTAAAAAACTACAAGGACCAGAGCTTAGATATTTGGCGCATAGCATCACCTACAGGTCCTCTATCAAGTTTGTACACATTATGCCCCTGAGGTCAAAAGTGGTTCCGCCCTGGGGGTCACAGTTTTACATAGAATTATATAGTGAACATTTCAAATGTCTTCTTCTTTGACACTAATATGACCAGAGCTTTGATATTTGGCATGGTGACACTTCTAAATGTCCTTTACCTATTTTGTTCAAATGGTTCTGGTCTGTTGAATATCTAGGTCATAATTCACATTCAATATATGTATAGCAGACAGCAATTCAGCATTATTAGAGTTAGACCCTAGCCACATTTCCTTCTGGCATAGTTACATAACTGAACTCAGGTCAGCTGAGGTTCACTGTATCAGCAGCATATGGTGTTGTCTGCTTAATTTTTTATGCCCCTGCAGTTGGGAGCATATTGTTTTTGTCTGTCTGCTTTTTTTGTCTGTTTGTGAATTTGTTTGTCTGTCAGTCCACAACTTTAATCTTAGCCATAACTTTGTTAAAGTTAGAAACTTTATAACTTAGGTCATGTTCTGCAAAGGTCAATGTCATTTTTTAGTTATTTCCCAGTGTCATATTTTCTTGTCTTTGAGATAACTCCAGTTCTACTGATGATAACCCATTTCCCCATACATATGCCTTTTTACGCATTTAATTTATTCATAATTCCACTTTATACAGTCATAAAAATGTAAGATATAAGAAACGGTATCTAAATCTTAGTAGATGATAACTTAAAACAGGTTGAAAGTAAAGCAGAATGGGCAATAAATAATCATATGGAAATACATGTAGCTTGATAAGAAGAAGTGTCATGGATAAGGGCCATAACCCTGCCAACAATAATTTTTTAAATTATTCCAATTTGTCATGTTTTTTTTTTTGTCTGGAAGATAATTCCATTTACAGCCATATTAAAATGTTGTCTTGTCTATTAAGCTAAGGCACAATGACCTCAGGTGAGCGAATTAAGGGCCATGACCCTCTTGTTTTCCATTGATGTTGTATATATATGTATATATATCAATCGGTCTCCTTAAGCTAATATCGGTCACCTTAAACTCGAATATTATGTTGTGTCTACTTAAACCTCCCAAATAATTTGATAGAAAAACCATTGTTAATACATTAATTTGAATAATTTGAGAGAAAAACCATTGATAATACATTAATTTGAATTTAGAATGAATTTATCCCTTTCATGTGGTATATATATTTGATTTGATTTGTTTTTGATTTACGTCGCTTTCAACAGTATTTCAGTAATATCGCGACGTCCAGCTAATTACAGGTGGAGGAAGACCCCAGAAGTTCTTTATGCACTGTTTCAGGCACGAATCAACAACTGGGTATAACCACCGTGTCCTACCGCAAGCCAGCTGGAAGGCTTCCCCACATGAAAAATCCGAACGACTCTACTGGGATTCAAACTCCCAGCGGTGAGGAGATTAGTGATGTTAGTCACAGTGACTGCACCACTAGGCCACGGAGGCCCCCCTGTATATATATGAATCGGTCTCCTTAAACTTATATTGGTCACCTTAAACTCAAATATATGTCGTGTTTACTTAAACCTTTCAAATAATTTGAGAGAAAAACCATTGTCAATACATATACATTATTTTAATAATTAGAGAGAAAAACTATTGTTAAGTAGATCTATTAATTTGTAGAAAAATAAAAAAATAAATTATATATTTATTTTTTTTATTTTATTTTTTTTAATTTTTTTTTTTAATTTAAGGGCAGGGCGCGGCACCCTCCTAAAAAGACCTAGCTGGAGCACTGTTAAATACATAAATTTGAATTTAGAATGAATTTATCCCTTTTCTGTAATATATATATGAATCGGTCTCCTTAAACTTTTATTGGTCCCCTTAAACTCGAATATATGTTGGTCTACTTAAAACCCTCAACGTCCTTACAAAATATTAGGGAGACCAATATTTTTGTATATTTTTAAATACTTAATTTTTCTAAAAAAAATTTTAAAAGAAAAACCTTAATTACAACTTAAACATGATTTATTGAGTAAAAAAAACAAAAAAACCCATAAGATAAAAAATATATAAAATGTCTCCTTAACCCTTTACCACATAGCCTGTTTCTAGTAGTTAAGATATGTGACCTATTAAAGCAGGTTGAAAGTAAAGCAGACTGCGCCCTAGGGCGCAGTCTGCTTTACTTTCAGCCTGCTTTAAGTTACTATCTGCTAGGATATAGAAAATATTTCTTATGGTACATATTCATGACAGTATAAAATGGAACTATTTTCTTTGGCGGATGAATACATTGAATGCGCTAAAAGTCGCTTCTATAAGGGAAAGGGTTAAACCCCATTTTTAGGGACGGTCCCCCTAATGCCTTCATTAGGATTATATATATATATGTAAAAACGAAAATACGACTTTACATGCTACGGTTTTAATAATATTTAATAATTAAGTGTACAAACATGTTTCACCTCGCGGCTCTTCAGTGTATATAATATTCCTTGGTGATAACGTTACTATGTGACGTCATAGCACTGACGTCATGATGTTACGTCATTACGTCAGCGTCATGACGTCACAATCACAACAAATAATTTAAATATATTTTCCTGTTAATGAACGTATATAATTATATCTATTTTGATGAGCTATTTAGCTTGGGTTTGAAGCATTTAATAAAATAATGTTCTTTGATCAACCTAGCCGACGTATTATCTATTTTCATTTTATAGAATGGAAAAAGCGTAAATTTTGGTTCCTTTTTACAACAGTTGTCAATATGAGCGCTTAATGGCAGCTGTCGTGTTGCCGGGTCCCGTATTTGTTGGGCATGTACTGTTCGCCTGTTTCTTAACCTATCCCCGGTTTGACCAATATAATACTTATTGCAGCCATTGCACGTCATAGCATACAGCACATTTTGGACGTCACATGACATATTTTCATTAACAAAGAATTGCTTTCCATCAAAATTGAAATAGGATCCTTCTTTCAAATAATTGCAAAGGCCACATTTTGGGCGTTTGCATTTAGTGACTTTGAAATTACTATTTTGTTTTTCAGTATGTAGCAATGGATCTGTAAATTTTGCTCTAGACAGTATTTTCTTCAAATTTGGAGTTTGCCGTTTACTTTTTATAATTTTACTGTTGACTAAGACTTCCGACATTTTTTCGTCTGCATACAAAATTGGTAGATTATTCTTTACATTGTTGAATAATTCAGGAGTTTTCGGATTAAAAGTTGTGACAAGTGGTATTATGTCCTGATTTAGTTTCGCCCGAGTCTTTAATAATAAGGTTCTTGGGATTTTAATAGCCTCTGTTATGCCCTTTTGTATTACCGTATTTGGATAGTTTCTTTTCAAAAGTGAGGATGTAAGTTCTCTCAGCCGAATGTTTCTAACTTTTTGATCAGATACAATTGTGCAGATTCTCCTCGCGAGATTGTATGGAATACTTAATTTAGTGTGTTTGGGGTGGCACGATTTGAAATTTAGGTATTGCTTTGAATCTGTGTCTTTAAAATAAATATCCGTTTCTAAAACGCCTTCTTTTTTGTATAGTAGAATATCTAGGAAAGAGAGTTTATTTTGATTAATTTCTACTGTAAATTGTATGTCGCTATGTAAACTGTTAAGCATGTTTAGAAATTCAATGAGACTAGTTTGTGTATCGATCCAAATGATGAAACAATCATCCAGATATCTTTTCCAATTTTTCTTTATGTAGGTTGCAAATTCATTTCCATCTATAGCTTCTATCTTTCTATATAGTATCTCTTCCAGATAACCAAGTACTAAAGTGGCATAGGTAGGTGCAAATTTAGTGCCCATTGCTGTGCCCTTTACTTGTGTATAGCATTTATTACTGAAGATAAAGTTATTGTTTTCTAAAATGGTTTGAATTGATTTAAGAATAAATTCTTTCGAAAAGCGCCTGTGTATTAACTCTGGATGTTTGTCTATCCAGAACTGAATTGCTTCAAGTCCTAGAGTGTGCGAAATATTTGTATAGAGGCTAGTTACATAGAACGACACTAAAAGAGAGCCTTCGAAAATTTTTGACGGAATATGATTTAAGAAATCCAGGTCATCTCTAACATAGCTGTTTGATTTCGGAACAAATGGTTTCAGTAGTATATCAACTAAATTGCTAAGTCTATGAGTTTCACATGTAGGACCTGCTACAATTGGCCTAAAGGTCAAGTCTTCTGGGTCGATTAGTTCTATGCATTCCGAGTCAGTAGTCTTACATTTTTCCTGAATTAACTTACTTTTATGAATTTTAGGGAGGCCATAGAATTGGCTTGCTTTACATTCAAACTTTAAAAGGTAATCTATTTCTTTGGCTGTTATGTCGACATCTAGTTTTAAAAGGTCTTTAATGTTTTTAAATGTTCGTTTCGAAAACTGATCATCTGTTATCTTGTAAAAAGTTTCATCTGCTAACATTTCCAGAATTTTCTTCTTGTAAAACTCAGTATTCATTATAACTATTCCTCCTCCCTTGTCGGCTTCTTTAATAATAATTGACTTTTCTTTCTGGAGAGATTCTAATGCATTTCGTTCGGCTAGTGTTATGTTATACTTTATGGATTTAGTATTGTTTTGAATAGGAAATTTCCTCGTTGTTTCAATAAAACTGTCCAAAACGTGATTTCTACCCCTATTTGGTTCAAAATTAGATTTATTTCGTACCAGTGTATCATCTGTCATATCAATTCTTCCATGAAAAAATTCTTTAAGTTTTAATTTTCTATGAAATTCTGCCAAATCAGTTTCTAGTTCTTCTGTGTTTTTAGTCTTTGGTGTTGGGGTAAATTTGAGACCCTCTGACAAGACGTTTATTTCTTCTTTAGATAGTACTCTGTTTGATAAATTAAAAATTGTACCTGATTTGTTTTACCGTCGGCTAGGTTAATGTGTGAGAGCTCAGGCTCTCTTCTAAAAAATCATCATTATCTTCATCAGAGGATGTATTATCTGGTATGCTGATTGGATTAAAAACGTTTTGGGTGTTTGTTTGCCAATTTGTCCTGTGCCTGTAAGTGTTCTGATTGTAACTTGGTCGCTGTTTGTTGTGTCTTCTATTTCTTTGGTTTTCCCATCCGTTGTTCATTTGTTTATTTGTCTCAGGAAAAGATTTTGGTCCAGTTGTCTGTCTTCGATTTCTTTGGGCTATGTCCAGATATGTCGGTTGGTTTATTGGTTCTTGTAATTTAAAATATGGTGATACGTTTTTATGCTTTTCGAGGAATGTTTTCTCGTAATCATTCAGCCAATTGTCGTTTTTTCGCCATCGCCGTTGCGAAATTGTTTCATTTCGCTCTGTTTCGTCTTTCCACATTTGCAACAGGTATTTTCGAGTTGCTCGGTGACATTTTTGTTTTATTATTTCTTCCATTTCTTTGTCTATGGATTTAAATCTGTCTTCCTGTTGGCTTGCTCTCAAATTTTGCAGTTCTATTTCTACTTTAAAGTCATTTAGCGTAGCTTCTTCTCTTACTTTTTGTTGAGCGGGGTGTTCATTTCTAAATGGCTTCTTTTGCAAATACCTCGGATATATATATATATATATAAAACAAGGGCAAAATTCACAGACACAAAAAAATCTTCATTCAAAGTAACACGATGCGGTAGGCCAAACTGCAGCTTGTGCCAACACATCATTGAAAATGATTCATACAATTTTAAGGGTAAGATATTTAAAGTAAATGCCAATATGTCCTGTGATGTAAGAAACGTCCTATATGTCATAACATGCAATAGATGTAAACAATATTATATAGGCCAGACAGGCGACAAATTAAAAACGAGAAGAACAATACATGCCCAGCAAATAAGGGACCCATCCACCCGGCAGATACCTTAAAGTGCACATTTAGACATATCGAGGGCTTGGCGGAAAACTATCCTAACTCATATTTTTAGAATTTTACAGGAGAGGGAAAAAACATTCTCTTCATTTTATTTTATGTCTTTTTAAATGTTTTCTTGTATTTATTTAACACTTTAAGATGTATAATCAAAGAGCAATAGTTACATTTAAGGTATCCTCCTTGGTTTGGCGAATATAGCATATAGTTGAGTTAGGATAGTGTTATACTGAAATTCTTACATGTTAGAAGATAATCTTTGGTGGAACAGTATCCTAACTTGAGTTAGGATAGTGTTCCGTTATAAATTCCATTATATTGCTTGAGATAGGATAGTGTTCCACCATGACAAAATCACTCAATTATCTTGATAACTTTGGTATGAACCTTTAAATGTGCTATAAAGTATGTCTTTGCTATATTTAAATCATTTACAGCCTTACAGACTAGAATAAGAGAGAATAATAAATATCAGACATTTTGAAGTACGGTCAGAATGATGATTAACCCTCTCTATAATGACCACTTAATAAAGTCACATATTGGTTGCTTAGTGTCAGTATTTAATGCAGCACAAAGATAATGCAGAACATGACTGTTATAAAAGAGGAACTTTCTACATTTCTTCGATGTGGACGAAAAAGCCACTGGACTAAAAGACAGTAAATTCCTTTTTTTTCGTTATTGCTCGGATGCTTTTTCTGAATGCCCATTTAAGGGGCTAATATAGTTTACAAATTGAATATACAATATTAAGTATTAACTATATGTTTGAACTGCACTTCTGATAACAATACATAGTTATCATTAAATTTTCTGTTCTAGACACATTATGTGAAATAATCTTTCCTCGAAGAAAATAACGCCTTTTCAAACATAATAGCAGGCAGTTCCTATTATAAGAGCTGCATCATTAGGCTTTACTCTGTTTACCTGATTAATTATTTTAGGTTTGACTTTACACTATTCAGTCTTACATTTTACTGCTCAATGTAAGAGTATGAGATTCATGCTGGCCATGTCTCTGTCATAAAGAAGCAGGTTAGAAAACTGACATTCCCGGCTGAAGCAATTTGACTTCTGACCCCTTTGAGTTTACTGCATTCAAGTTTACCATGTACAATTCAAATCTTTACTCAAATGATGCAATTTAACTGTTATTAACTAAAAGTCTTGTATATACAAACAGTTTGTCTCCAAATTAGACTCAGAATAACCTGTATCACACTTCTTAATCTAAAATGACAATTTAAAGTGAATGAAACATACTTGTAGAACTGTAACACTTTTAATGTTATACACAAACTGAATGGAATTATCAAACAGTTGAATCCAGATCAGACTGGGTATTAAACTTAATTAACAGTGCCCTTGAAACAGGAATTTTATATTTTTAGAGTTAATCCGTTAATTGACTACTAAGCCTGACAACATTAATTTTGCAAACCAATCAGTTTGTATCCTGATTGAACGCAGTGTAACACAGCATCTGATTTAGATCTGAACTGTTTGACACTCATCTCAATGTTTTTTAAGTTAGAAAAAACATACAAATTCAAAAATATAAAAATAATACGGTAGAGGTTGTTACGTCATAATGGCAAAGAAAGGGTTAAAAGATGTACAGAAGAAGCTACAAATAGTGTGGATTTATATCAATCTTATCATCTGTAGTATAACACTGAGTCTGATCAGAGTGCAGCAGTAGAAAAATGAAGAGCGACAAGCAGTATAGACACTGATCATATACCATGTGTTATCTGTGTTAAGTTGTCTCTGATATTGTGACCGCAATGTATTGTAAGCCAAATAGCCATTTTAAAATGATGCCACCCTTAACACATTACCCCATATCCTATTTCTAGTGTTGAAAACAGGTGACCACTTAAAGTGATATAAAGTGTTCAGCGAGGAATAAATCAAATGCACTAAAAGCCACTTCTGTGGCAGAAAGTGTTTTTAATACTGCTTATAAATAGTCTTGCTCAAAAAAGGAATAAGTGAATATCAATTTGAGTCAATGAATCTATCGATGTTAACCCTTCACCCTATTTATTGTTTATACCTTTAATGAAAACGATGTAAATAACTTGATTGAAGGTTGCACATTCTACACTACACAGTTTAAGTTAGACAATATTTAAATCTGAGTCTCTATTTAGTGTAATGTACTATAACATGTGATTGACTAATGGTAAAAAGATTATAAAGGCCTGACATAATGGGTCTTGAAATCAGTAAATTCATACTGTATAATTCTGCTATTTAGAAGGCACAGTGTGACAAAGAAATAAGGAATAAAACTTTTTATTAAAAAAAAGAACAATACTGCGTTCAGTAAATGCTTATGGCCTTATTGGCATCTTTGACAATACATTTTGAATATTGTCCATGTCCAAATTAGATCAAGGTCTCAATGTCAAATTATGTTTGGGTGATACGGGTGGAATGATAATGGTCTAAAGTGAACAACTGTATTTAAGTATCAAAGCATTGTAACTTGTAAGAAATCTAGTTGACCAAGGAAATAACCCATTCAAAATAGTGTAGACCTATGTCCAAATTAGATCAGAGTCAATGTCAGATGGTATTTGTGTAATATTAGTATAATAGTGGATTGGGAATGGCAATTGATGGCAACAACTGTTTAAGTTTATCCAAATATTTGAGTAAGCAGTGATGTAGTGCTAGAAGACACGGTAAAATCTGGTTAATAGTCATAGACATGGAAAAATAATGTCGCAATACCATATCCCGAGTATACTCTATGCAGAGTGATGTGATTAATGAAGATGATGATCACTAAAATTATGCCCCCTCATATAGATGCCAGGGCCATAAAAATTCAGACATTCATCAGAGTTGGTATAAGCATACCATGAGGCTATGTACAAATTTGGTTTAGCTATATATTATTACCTAGTAAATATATTTGATTTATCATGCATTTTAACCGCAAGTGACCCTTATCTCTGAAGCAAGTTATTAATGTTTGATTTTTGAATAAAGTCTATTTTTCACTTTCCTTATTTTGCAACAATTTGTAATGATCTGAGTATGTTATTTGTTGAGTATAGTAGGTCAGATGAGGACAACTATTTTGATTGTGTTTATTTGTAATGAAGAGTAGGACCAATGAACCTTGCTAGCCTTATGGTAACTAATATTTTAATTGAATAATGCCATGGGATATAGCATAAGCCCCCCCCCCCCCCCCCAACCCACTCACACAAACACACACTTTGTTGAAGTGAGGTGAAATACATACAGACAAACAGACATTATGCATTTACTTTCTATTTCAATACAAATGGATCTAATACTTCAGCATTTTGTTATGTACATACAGTAATGTATTTATCAACCAAATTGTTATGCCCAGATATTGCAATGAACTCTCCCTATCTTTCCAGGCCATAACTCTTTCTCTCTGAAACTTCAGAAAGATAAATCAAGTTTCCGATAAAGGATAGTCCATTTTGAGTATTTTAGGGTTGTTTTTAGCTCATCTGACACAAAGTGCCGATGTGAGCTATTGTCCAGTGTCAGGCGTTAGTCACCCATGACACGATGTGTCAACTTATTTTCAAAGAACATTTTTGGAAACCAATGGGCCAATTTCATTAAAACTTCATATGATTTTCCCTTGTAGACTTATTAGTCTAGCAGAATATTTCAAATATAGGTCATCTGATTGAATTGTGGTTGAAATGATTTTCTTGTTAAAACTACTGCTACCAATTGACAATAATTTTACACAAATGATCCATGGGTGACCCTCTATCAGATTTCTGAAAGTAATTTTTTCCTAGCCTAAAATCATGGCTGCCAGTGGGTAGACATATACATTCTGCCACACACCCTCTTTCTTGAGGGCTCAACGAGTTAAGGCATAGTGCCACCCCTATCCAAAAAATTCAGACAAGAAAACTTTCATTTGCTTGTTAATCAAAATATAAGAATTAAATTTATATTATAGATCAGTGTTTGATACATGTTGTCTACTTTAGGCTTTAAACAACCTGGTCTTAAGTTTATAATTATTAAATTCTTAATATTACTGCTTTTCAATTCTTGACACGATGAAAATCGTCACTGTCTCATTTATTGTAACTGATGAAAATAATTCCGATTTATACAGTCATAAATATGTATCATAAGAAATATTTCTATATTTTAGCAGTTAACCCTTCTATTTCTATTTATTACTTCTCTCCATTAATACTTATGATTATGAGAAGGGGCACTTTTTTAGGTGCAACACTGGGACTGGATACCCGGCCGGTCACTTCATCACTTAACATGTACCCTTTCCCCAATAGAAACACCTTTTAGCACATCATCAGTTTATTCTTCCGATACAGTCATAAATATGCACAATAATAAATGTTTTCTATATTCTATAAGGTGCATTCTGCTTTTCTTTCAACCTGCTTTAAGTGGTCACCTGTCTTTAAAACAAGAAACAGACTATGGTGTAATAGGTTAATAGCTTAAAGCATGTTGAAAGTAAAGCAGAATGTGCATTAAGGCATGTTCTGCTTTACAACCATCCTGCTTTAAGTGGTCACCCGTCTTCAAAACTAGAAACAGGCCATAGGGTAATAGGTTAAGGTGCATTCTGCTTTACTTTCAATCTGCTTTTTATCAACTATTAGGATATAGACTAATTCATTCTTATGGTACAAATTTCATGATTTTCTATAAAGTGGAACTTTTTCTAAAGTGGATGAATAGATTAATGGTGTAAAAGATGTATTTATGGGTTAATGGGTTTAGAAAATAGAACCTTTTTTATTCAAAACTATAAAATCCTGTCTGACCACAGAAATAATCAGAACATCTGATTTTAGTGAAGCTAGAAATCAGACTGTAAGGGGCTGCTAGCCTGCTACTTATTTAAGATATGACTGGGTCCATTTAATAGAATGAAATATCAGGGGTATAACTAGGAGAAATTCAGGAAAAATGGCAGTAAAGTATAGGACTGAGTATTAACTTGGTTAGTGAACAAAAACAATAAAATGCAGTAATATAAGAAATCCCAGTTTCACAATTTAGGGTTAACTGTAAGAGTTGTAGCTTCTTAAAACCAGATCTTTTTGTAAAATCTCGATCTAAGATTGTTAGTTATCTTCTGGAGTTCAAAATAAAGAACCCTTTTTGGCTCGGAGAGCCTATAATGAATCCTAATGTATGAAATTGGTGCGAGTCTAGCCCCCCCTACAAAAAAATCCTGTCATACGGGGTTTACGTATGCGAACTTGGTGCGAGTCTAGCTCCCCCTACAAACAATTCCTGTCATACGGGGTTTACATATGCTATAACGGAGCTTCAGTTGAATGGTATGTCACTATCAGATAAACGGTGTAGCAGCACTGAGTACTCAGGATCTTGAGTCTGTACCTGTGGCGATTTAATTTAGTATAGCTGATATACAGTCTTTCATAGTACTTTAATCATTGGTCAGCAGCATAATGTATAAAGGTGATACACAGATCTATGCACACCACTTTACAAAAGATGCACTAATCTTGTACTCAATAACAAATATTGTCAAAGCAATACTAAATAATGTCAAACTATTTTTAAAAGAAAAATAACTAAAATAGGTAAAAATAATGAAATTTTTTGACCTTATTTCAAGTTGTATTTGTTTTCCACTGAGTTATGATGTATAAACACTATGCTAACTCTTCATTTTTTATCTATAACACTATTCAATCTCAAGTTAGGATAGTGTTATATTTTTCAAAATGTATAGAGTAAGGGAAAATTTCAGCGTAACACTATCCCAACTTGAGATAGGATAGTCTTTTAGTAACAGAAAACAGCTTGTGAGATAGGATAATGTAATAATTTGCAATATCTTTGTTATTAATAAGAATATAACAGAAATATTTTCACACATTATGCAAACCTTAAAACAGATTTGGAAATTGACAAAAAGTCATTTTTGAAAAAAACTTGAGTTAGGATAGTTTTCCGCCAAGCCCTCGATATGTTGTAAAGAGATTCCAAGGTTTCAAATGTTCCCGTTCTTTAAAATGAATTCAGAAAATATGTCGGTCAGGTTAGCAAAAGAAAAATATTTTATAAACTGTTTCAAACCTAAATTAAATGCATAGAATTGATGAAAAGAGCTTCAATGACGTTCCACTAAAATGACGTTATGACGTCACGTTTATGACGTCACGCTTATGACGTGGCGTTACCAATGACGCCACGTCATAGCAACACATATATTGCAATCACTGATGAGCCGAGAGGCGAAACGCGTATGGTAATACAAAAGAAAAAAAAAGAAGGCGTGTTTAGTCATTTTTACCTTTAAAATTATTTTTACTTTTGCCGGTCCGGCATTTGCCGGAATATTTTACATTGTCCGTCTTCAACTTTTTTTACTTAATTTACTCGTTCTGAGTTTCTTTCTTTTAAATATATATATATATATATATATATATATATATAAATATAATGACGGCATTAAGGTGACCAGTTATCCTTTAAAATGGGGGTTAAGGCGACCGGCAGTTTAGGGTGACCAAAAGCGGTCTCCTTAATATTTTGACATTAAATTTCAGGGGTAAAAAATGGTGCGAGAGCGTCGAAACTTTGCAAACACCTTAAAAACAGTCCTCTTACTCATATGGAATTAACTTTTCTGGTCTGAAAAGATAAAGAAAATCAAAAAAATAACTTGAAATCTTGATCGCGTATATTTTGAAGTCCCTAAAATAAGTGTTTAAGGCGACCAACGTAAAACCTGATTTATTTCAGAATTTGACTATATATTGATACTTTCAAAGTTGTACTTTTGTTTAATTGTCCGTCTGAGGTAGTGTGACGATTCTTGTCTCTTTTCTGCTGAAAATAAAGAAATCGAGTTTTTAAGCCTATAAATTTGTCATATTTTAAAACCGTTACAGTGGACATATTCGCTAAGTTTCGGACAACTTTCTGAGACGCATCCATTTCACATCAACATTCGAAGGTATTCCAAATTAGCAGTTCCGCTTCAACGACCGCCAAAAAATGGCAATATACGGGAAACGAATGGTAAGTTTTTGACGCTTTATCACACACTATGTAGCATATGTCTAGTTATTTGATTTAATTTATTTTTCTGCAATCTATCTTTGGTTGGTTTGCAATGCTGTCCGTTGACGTGCACACTTATCGACTTGTCGGACTGTCCGGGCGTCAAACTGTTTATAACTGCTGGTGGGTGGGGGGACGGAGAAGTTATTATTCATGATTTAGAATAGGTAGTGACAAGGGGTATGTGGCCGTGCCTCTAATCTTTGAAATAAGTGGTACGGTCACCCTAGTGAGGGTTGGCTAGGGCAACAAGCCAACAACAACACACTATTTTGACTGCAGATACATTTGTAAATTTTGATTGATGCTAATATTAATACTCTCTCATTTCTACCATATCTTATGGATATTCAATGGAAAAACCCAAAGAAACTTCAACAAATATTCGCCACCAAACTTGTTTTCATAACAGCAATGAGAGTATCCTCTTAATTCGTTTCACCGGAGCCCTCAGCGAAAAATATTATAAAGATTAAAGTGAAACAGGGGAAAAATGTCCGCCCGAGGTGGGACTCGAACCCACGACCACCTCAACACTAGTCCGGCGCTCTACCGACTGAGCTAACCGGGCGGTCTATCGATCCCACCTCCACAGCCACTACATTCCTCCCCCTTCACTTTTCAGAGCCTAACCCAGCTCTCACGAAGACCGAATGACTCCCAGGCCCGGGCCATCAAACACTTCTGACACCATTAAAGTGAAACAGGGGAAAAATGTCCGCCCGAGGTGGGACTCGAACCCACGACCACCTCAACACTAGTCCGGCGCTCTACCGACTGAGCTAACCGGGCGGTCTATCGATCCCACCTCCACAGCCACTACAAGATTATCATTTTAAATTAAAAAAAAAAGGCAAATACAGTGAAGGAATGTGAAGAAAAATTAGTTTTCTAACTGAAAATAACTAGAGCTGTCATTGATAGGAACGTTATTGATGTATCGGCTTGCCAATAACTGTTCATCAATCAATATATCGACAGGGGTGCGGAAATCCCACGTTCGTCTCGTACATTTTTTGGCCCGCACAAAAATTTAATTGATTTTTGCATTTTAATTGTCCGCGGACAAGCACGGATTCGGGATAATATTATATTTGGAAGCCTAAATGTGCCTTCAAATCTGACCAAAATAGCTATAAATTCAAAGAAATGGAGATAATCTGCGACTTCTGACGTTTATGTTTGAATAAGGCGAATGTGTTCACTAAATAAGCTGATGAATAACTATTTGGATTTTTTTCTTCTAAACTTGATTTAAGCCGTCGAAAAATTCCCATTAACAGTGAGAACCACTGTGAAATAATAAAGAAGATGTTATAATTGGCCGGATTGAAAATGCGGTCTATAGATTGGCGAATGCCGCCCGTCTGTCTGTCTGTCTGTCTGTCCGTCCTCACTTTGGTTGACCTTTTTGTAAGTGTCAGTTTTAGCCAAAGCTTAAGTCCTACTGCAACCAAATTTGGCATGTACAGTTATAGTGAGGTCATCATCACATGCTGTGGGTAACAAGGTCACTGTGACCTAGATTTCACGGTCCAATGACTTAGAGAATTCTTGGTTAACCTTTTCGTTTGCGTCTTGGTTTACCTTTTTGTTAGTGTCAGTTTTAGTCAAAGTTTAAGTCCTACAGCAACCAAATTCGGCATGTACAGTTGTAGTGAGGTCATCATCACATGCGATATTTCGCACGAAAAATGACAGATATCGCATCAAAATTTGTATAACGTGAATATTTCTCGCACTCGTTTCTCAGATACGTGCGAGCTAAAGTTTATTCTTCTCGATTTATTTCCGATATTTACAAACATTTCTGATCAATTTCGTCGAACGCCTTATCGTAATCGCAGCATCCCGCGCACCAATAAGTATAACAGCAAACCAATAAACGGAAAGAACCGAGAGTTCCGAATTCTGTATATAAAATCAAAACACATCCGGTTCAGAATAAAACGTGTACCAGACCGCATGTAGACTAATTGGTTAAGCAACGTCCTGTGAGGTTAGAATCTGGATGGGTGACCGGCAGGGATTACCGTCGGCCCGGTACACGTTATGTCCTCTGTCATTGGATCGTACTTTCTTTCGAAAACAGGAATGTAATTTCCCTTCACTGGATTGAATAACTGCACAATGCACCAAAATATCGTTCATTTTATTCCTTAGTTATCGTCGTAACCGCGCCGATAATTTTTGTCACTAGTTTTCGCGAACTGACCCTCTACAGACGAAAATGAATCTGCCGATAACATATACGCTAATGGCGCGTGCGGTAAACTATCAATTTATGGTATGGATTAAATCTTTTCACTAGATTTCGATAAGGAGAAGAAGAATAACAGTTCCATGTCATATAAATTTTATTTACACAAAATTCTCAAGCAATAGATATAGCAGTAGTGCTTGTTGGTACAAACAGACTACCAATTAAAATTTCTCTCATCATCTAAAAAAATCTCTCACTTTTTTTTGACAAATGAGAGAATTTCTCTCACTTGCATTCTGCGACAGAATAATCCCTGCAAAGCAAAATTGTAGACAATCCGGCCATACCGACATTGGCTGTTTCTCGTTTTAATCATATGATGCTTCAACACAAGTGAAACCGTCTGTAGTTAGGTCCGGTATTGTTTTGAAACCACTGTGTCGGTGTCCGTTTTGTAGCCCTTATCTTAAAATAATGTCACTTTCGTTTTCACATTTGTTTATAACATGATTGACAGCTAAGAGGATGAAAAAGTTTCTTGTAAGAAAAGACAGTAAAACTAAAGCTGTTGGAGACAATGGCATTCAAAACGAAAGTGATTGTAACTACGAAAAAAATAAACGTAAGCGAACTTTTTATTGATTTTAAATGGTTACATGTCTGCCGTTTGTATCCCTAAATCGCTGATACTACAGTACCTCAGTGATACAGACCTCTGCTCAACCTGTGACCTCCAGTAAGAGGTCCTGTACTCTATTACTAGATACAAAATATATTCTCACGGACCCCTAGCCTACCCTCACAGGACTCGTTAGGAGTATGTGACCGTATCGCTAATTTCAAGTATTAGAGGTACGATCACGTACCCCCAGTCACTACCTTTCGAATATAGTCATGTCTGAATAATTGGCTGAAATTTATAGAGTCAAGAAATTTAGCTTAACTCACTTGATTCTCGGTATTACAGTAACGTAACAGATAAGGGACCGCCTAAGCACTCGGTGAATGCAATGCCCTGGCTAAAGCCCCGATCTCAATGTCCCGGTACGTCCCGGTTGAGATAGCCGGTGGACTTGGATGAGCCGGGGCGGTTTTTATGAAAAAATAAATTGCGATCTCACATTCCCGGTGTCTCCCCTGGTGGAGCACCGGTTATGAAGCCGGACCTTCCTGGTGAGTTCCCAGTTTGGCCCGGCGTAGTTACGGTGCAGGGCCGGTCTGTTCCCGGTTAACCCCGGTATAATAATAACACGGTGTAACCCCGGCCATCGCCGGTGGTATCTGGATGACCACTGGTGTCGTCCCGATCAACCCCGGTTGTTCACCGGTGACGTGCCGGTGTTCGCCGGAAAGGACATAAACCGGGGCGGACGTGAATTAGTATCAATTCTCTTTTGTCTCTCGGGGTATATGAGATGAAAATCAAATACAAAGGAAATGCAATAAAATAGAACATAATAATGTTGTAGACTGTTCAAACTTCATTTTAATATGAGTTTCAAACAGTTTGCCCGGCGTCTGATCTGGTAACTTTCGTTTTTAAATATTAGATTTACCCTATACAATAGAGAGGACGATATTATTTCCTATTTAAACACAGACGAAACAGAAACGCTAAAAATAAAATGTAGTAATCTGCATTTTTAAAAAAAAAAATCAAATTTATGCTCGCATATTATATACACCCCGGTTGTTCAGGGTAGAGGCCAGGATGTGCTGGTAAAGATCCGGCGTTGCTCTGGCATTCCCCTGACCCTGGATGAAGCCGGTTCTGGTTTCTGTCCCGGTGACCCCCGGTTGTATTAAACATTTTAAAGCATCCGGGGAAGTTAGCCGGTGGAAGCTGGTCGATCTAGGATCGAGCTGGTCGCCCCCGGCGCCGCCAAGGTTGTACTCCAGGTGACTGCCGGTTTGCTAAACCGGGACTCACGGGGACCCAAACCTGGACAGTGAGATCGTGGCTTAAGCATCAGCTACGGGCTAATCCTAGCGTATTACAGTCGTTTATTTTTGCTGTTAACTGAATTAGCAACATCACTTTTTGTCATAAAACAGTTAAATATAGTTTTGAGAAGAACTTATTACAAACCATGCCTTATTTATACCATGATGAGGTTGACAGGCTATCTCTAGATATGACCAAAAATCGCAGTTAAATGAACTCGGACCCGTACACATTTCTGGTATTTGAGTAGGTTTCCCTGGTCAAACAATGCAGCGAAAGGGCCATTTTAAAAACAAAATCAAGAGATCTAGTTCTAGATCTAAAGTTCCGTCCATCCGCTCGTCCAGCTTGTCCGGAGCATAACTTCTAAAGTATATTAGCTATTGACTTCAAACTTCATATACAGATAGATCTTATTGACCAGGAGTGCAGTGCGCCAGAACCATTACTCTGACCTCAGTATTTTTGGAGTTATTGCCCTTTGTTATTTTTATCAAATTTAGGCTTGTCAGGAACATAACTTCCAAAGTATAATAGCTATTGACTTCAAACTTCATATACAGATAGATCTAATTAACTAGGAGTGCAGTGCGCAAGAACCGTTACTCTGACGTCAGTATTTTTGGAGTTATTGCCCTTTGTTGTTACATTTTTACCCAATTTAGGCTTGTCCGGAGCATTACTTTTAAAGTATAAGAGCTATTGACTTCAAACTTCATATACCGATAGATCTCATTGACTAGGAGTGCAGTGCGCAAGACCCGTTACTCTGTCATCAGTCTTTTTGGAGTTATTGTCCTTTGTTGTTATATTTTTACCCAATTTAGGCTTGTCCTGAGCATCACTTCTAAAGTATAAAAGCTATTGACTTCAAACTTCATATACAGATAGATCTCATTGACTAGGAGTGCAGTGCGCAAGAGCGTTACTCTGTCATTAGTATTTTTGGAGTTATTGCCCTTTGTTGTCATATTTTTACCCACTTTAGGCTTGTCCGGAGCATAACTTCAAAAGTGTAAGAGCTATTGACTTTAAACTTCATATACAGATAGATCTTATTTACTAGGAGTGCAGTGCACAACAACAATAACTCTGCCATCAGTATTTTTGGTGTTATTGCCCTTTGTTGTTATATTTTTACCCAATTTAGGTTTGTCCCGAGCTTAACTTCCAAAGTATAGAAGCTATTGACCCCAAACTTCATATACAGATAGATCTTATTGACTAGGAGTGCAGTGCACAAGAACCATAACTCTATCATCAGTATTTTTGGAGTTATTACCCTTTGTTGATATATTTTTTATCCAATTTAGGCTTGTCCAGAACATAACTTCCAAAGTATAAGAGCTATTGACTTCAAACTTCATATACAGATAGATCTCATTTACCAGGAGTGCAATGCATAAGAACCTGTACTCTGTCATCCATATTTTTGGAGTTATTTCCCTTTGTTATATTTTTATCCATTTTTTGAGTTGTTGCCCTTTGTTATTCTTTTCCAAGTTAGGGAGCACACATTAACTTTATCCAGAAACATTTATCTCTTGTGACAAGACCCCACTGGGGGTATGAATCACCATTTGTGATAGGTCTAGTTTGAATATGTACAGTCATGACTATGAATCGGAAGATAAAAATTCTATATTTCATCAAATGGTAGCTTAAAGAGGCTCGCAACCGGATTTAGCATTAAAAATAGTAATTTGTAAATATATGTCAAATGCTTATATAAATGGGTAAGATTTAGTTTAGGATAATAAATTCTGTTAAAAAATCCATTTCAAAAAAAAAAAAGAAGAAGCCCTGGTGGGATTCAAACCCGTGACCCTCCATGCGGAGAGAAACGTGAAAAAATGAGGAAGCTCCTATACTACCTCGGCTACCAGCGCTCTCTATATCTATAGTAGCGAATTAACGTACTTCACTAGCGGCGATCGATAGTACTTTTACTATTTTATTCGTCTCGGGTTTATGTCTGAGCCCGTGTAAAGGAGCAACAACAACTATACCGTTAGCTAACGCTATAGAAAAACGATAGAAAATATCTTAAAAAAACTAAGATTCGGTGCCGATTCTTGAGACTTTTTTTGGACTGATCATATTTTTTTAATGTCAGAAGCCAAATAATGCCACAAATTTGCTTTTATTTGAGTATTTTATTTTATTTTGACAAGTACACCATCCGGTTGCGAGTCCCTTTAAAGCAGGCTGAAAGTAAAGCAGAATGCAGTATATTGCACCTTAAGGCGCGTTCTGCTTTACTTTAAACCTGCCTAAAGTGGTAATTTATCTTCAAAATATGAAAATATATGTGCAGGGTTAAAGTATAAACTGAAAGACATCCTTTTTGTTGCAGATAAAAGCCAGTCTGGACTTGGACACAACCAATGTTAAGGTGAATATTTGTTTACTTTTGAACTGACATAACCTGTTTTCTTTTCTATAGACACGTGGTTGTTTAAAGCATGTTGAAAGTAACACGGAATGCTTGTTACTGCAATGGTACATATACATCTAGGTATGAAGCTTGCAAGGGTAACCATATAGCTGGTTCCCTCATCGAGTTTGGTACCTGGCATGAGTCATATTATGATGTATGAAGAACTTGCATTTTGTGTTGGAAGTTTGGTGTTCCTAAACCAAGCTAATGCGTTTATAGGCCGTAAAGAGGTAAATACAACATTATTTATTGTATTTTCTATGCGATCTATTTTAAGATTGATATTATAAGTTACACAGTATAAAATAATTTAGGCAGGGTGAATTGGCTTGTATGACGGTTTTGGATTCCGAATTTCCTGAACGCGAAGGAAATAAGGAATCCAAAACGGTCATACAAGGCCATACAGAGTTTTTCCCGGTCTAAATGAGGATTAATTTTATTCCCAGCTGAAGAAAATCATAATGCCTGAGCTGTTATCTCTCCTTTTCTGAGTTTAATATTACATTTTTAGTTCACCAGAGCTTATGTCTGAGTCCTGACTTAATTTTCTATAGCAACTTTCGTCGCTATGGATAAAACGATGGAAAATATCTAAAAAAACTAAGATTTGAAGATTTTTCGAGAGGGTGTTATTAGACTGGTCATATTTTTCCAATGCCAGATGCACGATAATGCTACCCTTTTGTATATATTTGAGTAATTTCTTTTATTTTTTGCAAATGCACCATCTGGTTGCGAGTGGCTTTAAGAAGTCACATATTTGGCTATATCTTTATGAGTGTCTGTCAGTGCCATGTCCTTCATAAAATTTAGGTCACACTTGAAGCTTGGTCATGTGGGATCTTAAAGTAGGTAAAATCGCAAAACTATGGGATATGCCGTCAGTCATTGTGTTACACAAGCTGTTCTCACCTTGCGGACGGAGATATCCAGAAAAGGTGGGGGGGGGGGGGGGTTGAGATTACCTTATCTGTCTGGACGGACAAGTCAAATTAATTGATGTTAATTAGATAACGAATCCATTGGGAACAATAAATGAACATTAATTTATTGTGTTTCATGGGATGACGTAACGACCGAGTCTAGGATTGAAATGTTATTACTTATTAAGCGAGTCTTGGCGTGCTAAATAATTTTTCTATTCTAGCCGAGGTTTAGATCAGTTTGTCTCATACAACGACTAGTGACAGGTTCTTTTTCTCACATAACCAATAGTTTTAATCTATTTTAGCTCAGCAAAGCATGACAAGAAATTGTGTATGATTATGGGGACAGCAATTATCTCTGATGGAGGAATGAGGTAAGTTTTTTGACATCTCTCTTTTAGTCGAAACTCTTCAAAAGTTATTAAAAAATTATGAACCAATGCAAATTAAGGAAAAATCTGTTTGTGTCAAAATGTAGGGTTACAAATCTCATCGGATTTTAATGCAACTAGGTCAAAATGTTTATCTCAATTATAACTAGGTCATGGATGAATATGGGAAATGTCCGGTCAAAAACATGGTAACTAGATCATATCAGACAACATTTGTTAAGAGCTAGAAGCTAAAAATCTTTTTAAATGTTGATGAAACTTGGTAAAAATGTTTTTTATTGATATCTAGGTCAGGGTTGAATGTTGGTTGTGTCGGGTCAAAATATAGGTCACTGGGTCAAATCATAAGAATACATTTTTAGCTCACCTGGCACGAAGTGCCAAGGTGAGCTTTTAGGACCGCTGGATGTCTGTCGTCTGTCCGTCTGTCTGTCTGTTCACAATTGGTTCGTTAACACTCTAGCTGCTACAAATTTCATCCAATCTTCATGGAACTTGATGACAATGTTTGTCTTGGTGAAATCTAGGTCAAGTACGATTGTGGGTCATGTCAGATCAAAAACTAGGTCACTAGGTCAAATCATAGAAAAATCTTGTTAACACTCAGAGGCTACAAATCTTATTGGATTTTAATGAAACTGTCAAAATGTTTGGCTCATTGATATCTAGGTCAAGTTTGAATATAGGTCATCCTCGGTCAAAAACTAGGTCACTAGGTCAAATCATAGAAAACCTTGTTAACACTCCAGATTCTACAAATCTCATTGGAATTTAATGCAACCTAGTCAGAATGTTTGCCTAATTGATATCTAGGTCAAGTTCGAATATGGGTAATGTCAGGTCAAAAACTAGGTCACTAGGTCAAATCATTGGAAAACATTGTTTACACTCTATAGGCTACAAATCTCACCGTATCGTCATGAAGCTTGGTCAAAATGTTTGCCTCATTCATATCTAGGTCAAGTTCGAATGTGGGTCATGTCCGGTCAAAAACTAGGATACTAGGTCAAATCAAAGAAAAACCTTGTTAACACTCTAGAGGCTACAAATCTCAATGGATCTTAATGAAACTTGGTCAGAATGTTTTCCTCATTGAAATCTAGGTCAATTTCGAATGTGGGTCATGTCCGGTTAAAAACTAGGTCACTAGGTCAAATCATAGAAAAACCTTGTTAACACTCTAGAGGCTACAAATCTCAATGGATCTTTATGAAACTTCATCAAAATGAATGTCGTGATGAAATCCAGGTCAAGTTCGAATGTGGGTCATGTCCGGTCAAAAACTAGGTCACTAGGTCAAATTTTAGAAAAATCTTGTTAACACTATAAAGGTTGATTATGGGTCATGTTCAGTCGTTAACTAGGTCACTATAGGTCATGTTTTACATGGTGTACCAGGTGAGCGATTTAGGGTCATGATGGCCCTTGTTTACACTAGCAGTGATTCTTTTACCTGTGCATCCTGAGTTCTGTACTCATTAAATTTGCCAGGGACTCATTATTTGAAAAGTTGCGCATCCCATGGACCCAAAGCTTTTCTGGCATTTATTAACACATTACTCCATATGATATAAGTTGAATTATAACACAGTTGTTTGCCTTTATTGTACTCTTCCACTGCCGTGAATAATTCTACAGTACTTGTATATTATGCAACATCTTTATCCCAGCAGATAGTAGGACATATGCTACCAATGCGTGAGACACCTGGTGGCTTTTAAATAAGTATGATAAATCAAGCATCGTTACTCTACGAAATCGTGCATATCAGTTACCTCCCAAAGGTACCTTCAGTTCCAAACAATCTCCAATAATTGCGTATTATAAACGTTAAATGCATGCCATGAAATTGTACTTGGTAAATGAAAGTATGTGAAACTTAGCAAATACTCTTATCTAATAAGGCTAAGTTAATTACCCAGAACTTTATCAAATTGAATATAAGCGTTAACCTGGGAACACATAGAAAAAGCTGTCTGCTTTTTTAGGCCATTTGTATAGGTATATAAGTGCCTGTAGTTTCAAACGAAGCATTATAACTTATTCTTTTGTAGCTCACCTGAGCTAGCTCAGGGTGAGCTATTGCAATCCTTGAATGTCCGGCGTGCGGCGTCAACAATTTTAGTGTTTACACTCTAGAGACCACAATTTTTATCCAATCTTTCTCAAACTTGCTCAGATGGTATATTGCCAGAAGAGTTCGGATGAGTTCGATTATGGTTGAAATCGAACAAATAGGTCATGAGTTATCTACCTTTGAACTGCTGAAAATGCCATATTTAACAGTGTTTACACTCTAGAGGCCACAGTATTTATCCAATCTTTATAAAACCTGCCAAGATTGTATATGACCATAAGAGTTCGGAAGAGTTCGATTTTGGTTGAAATAGGACAAATAGATCAAGAGTAATCTACCTTTGAATTGCTGAAAATGCCATTTTTAACAGTGTTTACACACTAGAGTTCACAATTTTTATCAAATCTTTCTTAAACTTGGTCAGATTGTATATTACTATAAGAGTTCAGATGAGTTTGATTATGGTTGAAAGCAGACTTATAGGTCGAGAGTTATCTACCTTTGAATTGCTGAAAATGCCATATTTAACGCTGTTTACACTCTAGAGGCCACAAATTTTATCCAATCTTTCATAAACTTACTCAGATTGTATATTATCATAAGACTTCGGATGAGTTCAATTTTGGTTGTAATCTGATCAATAGGTCAAGAGTTATCTACATTTGAATGGCTGAAAATGATATATTTAACAGTGTTTACGCTCTAGAGGCCACAATATTTATCCAAGCTCTCTCAAACTTGCCCATATTGTATATGACCATAAGAGTTGGACAAAGGGTGATTATGGTTGGAATCAGACAAATAGATCAAGAGATATCTACCTTTGAATTGCTGAAAATGCCATATTTTACAGCGTTTACACTCTTGCAACTACAGTTTTCAATGGATTTTGATTATACATGTACACAAAGGATGTAGCTATACATTCTCGAAGGAGTGAAATTACTGTTGAAATGTAATCATTGTGGCAATAGTTACCTGCCCTTGATATACTTTGAAATGCTAGAAAAAGGCTTAATTTCAGTATTGTTTAGGCTCTAGTTATCTGCCTTTGATGTACTCTACTATACTACAGTAGGTCGACAAACTTGAGTGGATTTAGAATAAAACGGGTGAAATTCAAAGGTAAAGCTATCAGGCTTCATTACAAATGGTGATCGATATCAGGGCCTTCAGGCCCTCTTGTCACCATTGTCTTATTATTCACACCTATAGCTTTTATTGTGAGAAGTTTCATCAATTTAATTTCAGTTAAATTTTGATTCAGTGAGTGTTTTCATTGAATTGGAGCCGAAAACAATTAAGAAAAAAACATATATATCGGGCAAAAAAAGATCCTTCGGAGATTTCATTTGGTCGCATATGTCCATAAAGCAGGTTTGAAGTAAAACAGAAGTGCTTTAAGGCAAAATCTGCTTTACTGTCAACCTGCTTTAAGTTGTCACCTGTCTTCAAAGCAGGAAATAAGTTATAGGATATAGGGTAAATTTTTAGCTCTAGAAGCTACAAATCTCATTTGATCTTAATGAAACTTTTCTCAAATTTTTTGCCTCATCAAAATCTAGGCCATGATTGAATGTGGGTCATGTGAGGTCAAAATCTAGAGCACTATAGGTCAAGTTTTACATGGTGTACCATGTGAACAATATAGGGCCATCGTGGCCCTTGTTTTTAAAGTGTTGCATGTAGTTAAAGTTAGTATGTGTATCATATTTTGTCAATTTCAGAAAGAGATGATTTCAGTTTGGAAGATCACGTAACACAGTGGGGAAAAAAAGAAAAAGCTCAGGTAATACTGATTGATCCATTTTATGCGGCTCACCGTATATTCTAGTGTAAACATACTGTATTTCTCCTTGTAGATACCCAGTATGACTTATAGTTGGGGCAAATTGTTTCGGTCCTCGCTGCTTGTCTGTCCACAGATTGAAACTTGACCATAAATTTTGAATCACATATGATCTATAAAGACTTCAATAAAATATGATAGAGACTTCATAGTTTGCATTTGGTCTCAATTCAAGGTCAACGTCATGTAGAGGTTATTTAAATACTTAATAGGCTGAATTTAACATTGGTCATAACTTTTGAACTTAGTAACATGTGATAGAAACTTCATAGTCGGTATGTGTACTCATCTGATAAAGCTCTTGATTTCAATACAAGTTTGGTCATGTCTGTCAAAGTCATAAGAGGTTATGGTAAAGTCAGGCATAGTATTGACTTCAAACTTCATATACAGACATATCTCATTGACCAGGAGTGCAGTGTATAAGAACCGTTACTCCGTCATCAGTATTTTTATTGTTTGTTGTTATATTTTATCGAATGTAGTCTTGTCTGGAACATAATAATTTGCCAAAGTATAAGAGTTATTGACTTAAAACTTAATATACAGATATATATCATTGTCTAGGAGTGCCATGCTCAAGAACTGTTACTCTGTCATCAGTATTTTTAGCTCACCTGCCACGCTGGATGGCTGTCGTCCTTCCACAATTGCTTGTTAACACTTAAATGGCCACAAATTTCATTGGATCTTCCATGAAACTTGATAACAATGTTTATCTTAATGAAATCTAGGTCAAGTGCGAATGAGGGTCATGTCCGGTTAAAAACTAGGTCACTAGGTCAAATCAAAGAAAAACCTTGTTAACACTCTAAGGACTACACATTTCATTTGGTATTCATGATAATTAGTCTAATGTTTGTCTTGAAAAATGTAGGTCAAGTTCGAATGTGGGTCATGTCCAGTCAAAACTATGTCACTATGTCAAATCATAGTAAAAACCTTGTTAACACTCTAGAGGCTACAAATCTCATTGTATCTAAATGAATTTTTTTTAAATGTTAACCTCATTTATATCAAGGTCAAGTTCGAATGTGGGTCATGGCCAGTTAAAAATTAGGTCACTAGGTCAAATCATAGGAAAACCTTATGAACAATCTCTAGAGGCTACAAATCTAATTGGATTTAAATGCAATGCCTAATTGATATCTATGTCAAGTTTGAATGCGGGTCAGTTCGGGTCTAAAACTAGGTCATTAGCCACTAGGGCAATTCATAGGAAAACTTGTTAACAATTTAGAGGCTACAAAACTCATCCAATCTTCATGACACTTACTTAAAATGTTTGCCTCATTGATATCTAGGTCAAGTTCCAACATGGGTCAGGTCTGGTCAAACACTCAGTCACAAGGTCAAATAATTGGAAAACCTTACTCATACCATAGAGGCTACAAAACTTATCCGATCTTCATGACACTTGGTAAGAATGTTTGCCCAATTGATATCCAGGTCAAGTGTTAATGTGGGTCATGTCTGGTCAAAAACTAGGTTACTCTAGGTCAAATCATAGAAAAACTTTGTTAACACTCCAGAGGCTACAAGTCTGAATGGCTTTAAATGCAAAAAAAATAGAATGTTTGCCTAATTGATATCTAGGTCAAGATCAAATATGGGTCATGTCAGGTCAAAACTAGGTCACTAGGTCAAATCAAAACCAGTGTTAACTCAGATCTGAATGATGCTCACCTACATCAAATCAAGGTCAAAATTAAATGAGGGTTGTGTCTGGTCAAAAACTAGGTTACTAGGTCAACTCATAGAAACATCTTGTTAACATTCTATTGTTGATTGAGGGTCATGTCTAGTCATACATAATCTAGGTGGGGGGCCTCCGTGGCCTAGTCACTGTGACTTACATCACTAAGCTCCTCACCGCTGTGAGTTCGAATCCCAGTAGGGTCGTTCGGATTGTTCATGTGGGGAAGCCTTCCAGCTGGCTTGCGAAAGGTCGTTGGTTCTACCCAGTTGCCGATTTGTGCCTGTTACAGTGCATAAAGGGCTTCTGGGGTCTTCTTCCACCTGTGATTAGCTGGACGTTGCGATATGACTGAAATACTGTTGAAAGCGACGTAAAATCAAAACAAACAAACATAATCTAGGTCACTATAGGTCAAGTTTTACATGGTGTACCAGGCGAGCGATTTAGGGTCAATGTGTCCCTTGTTGGAATTACTTCCCTTTGTTGTTATATTTTATCCAAATTAGGCTTGAAGTTATTGCATTTTGTTATAGTTGGGGAGCACATTAGTGCACACAACAATTTTATCCTGAAACATTTACCTCTTGTGACAAAACCCTACTGGGGGTTTGAATCACCATTTCTGATTGGTCTAGTTTTCCAGCTCATCCAGTGGCCTTAACTCTGTAATTCTTTGGAAGAGTGGAATGAAGATTTGGGTCGTGAAAATTAACACTTCATTTTTAATTATGCATATACAAAGTTTTATATGAATTGGTACAGAAATGTAGCATTGGTTTGGATCCAAAAATGTACAAGTCCCATCAGTGGCCATAACTTTACCTATCTTAAAACAACTCACTTGAAAAATGTCTTGTCATGCACATATACACTTCATGTTAAATGCATATGCAAAGTTTTATGTCAATCGGTACAGAAATGTAGAAGTCATTTGCATCAAAGCTTTTATCAGTAAGAAAAGGTCATAAAGTAGCTGTTTGTCCTTGATTGGTAGAAAAAACTTCCCAAAACAACCATGTGATACTCCCTCATTTCTCTGGTGAGCTCTTCAGGACCCTTTTGTTGATCTTTTTTATGCCCCCGGCATATGCAGAGGCATATAGTAATTGTCCATCCATGCGTGTGTGCGTCCGTAACAAGGTTAAGTAGATGTTACCGTTTCGTCTAGCATCAACACCGCTTACTCAAATACTTTGACACTTATACAGTTATTGTTTTGGACCATTCCCTATCCACCAATATCAACAAACCATGATTTTGACCTTGACCTTATTTGTACTTAGAATATTTAGATAGGCTATTTCTTGGAAAACTAGATTTTACCATTTCATCTAGCATCAACACAACTGACTACAATGTGTTGATACTTATTCGGATATTACCTTGGATCACTACCAATCCACCCATATTACCCAACCTTGATTTTGACCGTGACCTTGACTTAATTTGAACTTAGAATATTTTAAATAGGCTCTTTCTCAGTTAACTAGATTTTACCGTTTCATCTAGCATCAACACTGCCTAGTACAATGCTTTTGTACTTATACAGTTATTGACATGGACTATTACCAACTCACCAAGGATATCCAAACTCAGTTTGATCTTGACCGTGACCTAATTTTGACTTAGAAAAGATTTAGAATATTATTATTGTCAAGGATGCCACCGGGGGCATAAGTGTTTATTGAACGCGCAGTCTTGTTTCCATTTGTTATATGCTCAGATGGGATATAGGCTCTAGGTGACCATTTTGGCTGTAAAATTTGATATTAATCCAGAGTCATAATGGCCCATATGGGACATAGTATTGTATGGTGAAATTTATCATATTTTATGCAATGAGTCACAAATACCTGGAGCCCGTTTCAGAAAACTTCGAACAACAAAAAAGATTGTAAGTCTAAACTTTAAATACATTTAATATCTGATTTCTCCATCTAATCAAGCCTTGTGACTAAAAAAACGACTCCAAACCGATGTCACAAGACAGCATTAGATTGAGAAATAAATAATAGTTGAGCATTTTATAATCTGACTTATGACAACATTTGTCGTATGAATATTTATGAAAAGGGCACCTGGTTGCTAAATGTCTGATTTCTTTTAGAACTTTTGTGTAAAATGTAAGTTCGTTTTCTGTTTTTAAGGCAAAGACCAGATAATGGAATATCTGAAAAGGTGCAAGCCACAGTCACTGTTAGCTTTTTGGAAACCCCAGCAGTATGTGAAAGCAAGAACAAAGCTTTTCAATGAAAGGAAAACACTGAGAACAGAAGCCAGAGCAACACATTAAAGAGAATTACAGTGAACAAAACATGTTTCTGAAGGGTGTGTGTGTGTGGGGGGGGGGGGGGGGGGAAACACAAAGAGCATGCTGCTTGACACTTTTACAAGGAGTGTTTCATAACTAACGAACTTGAACAATAACTTGGATATAATAAGTGTGACATATCAGTGAAAAGGACAATTATTTACTATTGTATAATGCACGATAAGATCACAAAACTTGATAAATCACAATACTAACCTAAATTACCCCTTTCAAGAGCACTTGAACATAGCACTTTTCGTACATTTTGCAATAAGTTCTCAAAAAGTACATTTTGTTAAATTTGACTGACTACAATGCTTACAGTTGTTGCGTTGGACCAATACCAATCAACTCATACTACCAAACGTTGATTTTACCTTGACCTAATTTGGGCTTTAAATATCTTAAATGGGCTATTTCTTAGTTAACTAGACTTTACTGTTTCTTCTAGTATCAACACTATTTACTACAATCCTTGATACTTAAACAGTTATTGTCATGGACCAATTCACTGTTATTGCTAAACCTCAATTTTAAGTTTAACTTGACTTAATTTGGACTCAAAAAGTTTCAGAAGGGGACATAATTAAGTGTTCATGGAAACACCCTTGATAATATATTCTCAGAGCAAGTATAGCTATATTGTTGATATTTTACAAAATGATAATATCTCAAACAGTGTACCGTAGTTGGTGCATATTTGACAAAAAAAATTATGGACTTATTTAGAATAATAAAGTGGCTACAATAGGGAAAGAATCGGGTCTCGCAGAGACCCACATGATTAAAAAATGTGGAGATCGTGTGTTAGAAATTGCCATGTGGGCAGCTAGCCAGTTACCTGGAAGGGAGTCCTCTGTCGTTGACAATACACCCACCTCTGCATGTTAATAGAAAATCTGATGTTGATATACTTGTATCCAAGTTTATTAAAAAACAAATTACCAGTACCCTGGAGTGGGGGTCATCTGGGTTAATGTTGTGACTTATCAAGTTAATTTGTCTTCAAAACTATATGGGACAATGTATTTATTATGGGTGAATATCATCATGTTAATTTGCAAAAGTGATATTCAATGCCATCGTGGTTGTCATCTGTTGCTTGTTTCAATATATTGTCTACAGAAGTATTACAAGACTTGTTGTTTTCTTAACCTTCTCTTACTGAATATTCATGTAAAAATCTGACCCACAATGAACATCATCATCTGAGCTAGCTTATCATCTATTAACACATTCAAAATTTACAGTGTATTTGTCAAGATCACACTTATCGTATTCAAACTGTGTAATCTGCCCGTCTGCTCGGTTTTTATGCCTCCCGCATCGACAGATGCGGAGGCATATAGTAATCGTCCAGTCCGTCCGTCTGTGTGTCCGTAACAAGGTTAAGTAGAATTTACCGTTTCGTCTAGCATCAACACCGCTTACCCAAATGCTTGGATACTTATACAGTTGTTGCCTTGGATCATTCCCTATCCACCAATATCTCCAAACTTTGATCTTGACCTAATTTGGACTTAGAATATTTTGAATAGGCTATTTCCTGGTTAACAAGAATATACCGTTTCGTCTAGCATCAACACATCTGACTACAATGCTTTGATACTTATACAGTTGTTGCATTTGACCATTCCCTATCCACCAAACTCTGATTTTGACCTTGACCTTGACCTAATTTGAACTTAGAATATTTTAAATAGGCTATTTCCGGATTAACTAGATTTTACCGTTTCGTCTAGCATCAACACTGTTTACTACAATGCTTCGATACTTATACAGTTATTGCTTTGGACCATTACCAACTCACCAATAATACCCAAGCTCAGTTTGACCTTGACCTAATTTGGATGCCAACGGGGGCATAAGCGTTTATTGAACGTGCAGTCTTGTTTTTTTATACGCCCACCTCAAGAAGTGGTCGTATATTGGCATGGCCCTGTCTGTCCGTCCGTGAATAAGTTCGTTCGTTTGTCTGTTCTTCTGTCAACATTTTGTTTGTCCTCAGTTTTTCCAGAAAACTATTGAAATGGTATATGCATAAAGATCTGAAGTATGAGTCGAGTTGAGGTTAATTCAATTTTTCGTTACAGAGTTATCTGCCTTTGATGTACTTAAACATGCTATAATAAGCTTGTCCGGAGTTTTCTCGAAAAGCTGTTAGAGGAATATTAATGGAACTTCACACAAATGTTAAAAAAATTAAGATCTGAAGCTGAGTCAAGTTTGAGGTTCATTTCATTTTTCGTTACAGAGTAATCTGCCCTTGATATACTCAAATATGCTATAAAAAGCTTGTCCGGGCTTTTTGAAGGATGTTGATGAAACGTCACACAAATGTTAAAGTCATCAAGATCTGAAGATGAGGGAAATTTTAGAATAATTTGATTTGTTGTTACATAGTTATCTGACCTTGATGTACTAAAATATGCTATAAAAGGCTTATTTGACAGTGTTAACACACTAAGCAACTACAGTTTTGAATGGACTTTGATAATATTTACCCACAGTATAATTATTGAAGTAAAAGTTCATGAAAGGGTTGATTATTATTGAAATCGGGTCATTGTGTCAAGACTTATTTGCCCTTGGTGTACTCAGATATGCTAGAAAAGGTTTTTTATGCCCGCGGCATCTATAGATGCGGAGGCATATAGTAATCGTCCTGTCCGTCCGTCTGTCCGTCTGTAACAGGTTAAGTAGATTTTACCGTTTCGTCTAGCATCAGCATAACTGACTACAATTCTTTGGTACTTATACAGTTGTTGCCTTGGATCACTACCAATCCACCCATATTGCCCAACCTTGATTTTGACCTTGACCTTGACCTAATTTGGACTTGGAAAAAATTCAGAATATATTGTCAAGGATGCCACCGGGGGCATAAGTGTTTATTGAACGCGCATTCTTGTTTTTAGTAATGTTGGTGCTTTACCCCTCGACTACATCCGCCAGTGAATAATTTGAGAGAAAAACCATTGATAATACATTAATTTGAATTCAGAATGAATTTTTTTCCTTTTATCTTGTATACATATGAATCGGTCTCCTTTAACTAAAATCGGTCAACTTAAACTGGAATATATGTTGTGTCTACTTAAAACTCCCAAATAATTGGAGAGAAAACAATTGATACATTAATTTGAATAATTTGAGAGAAAAACCATTGATAATACATTAATTTGAATTTAGAATAATTGTTTTCCATTTATGTTGTATATATATATATCAATCGGTCTCCTTAAACTAATATCGGTCACCTTAAACTCGAATATTATGTTGTGTCTACTTAAAACCCCCAAATAATTTGATAGAAAAACCATTGTTTATACATTAATTTGAATAATTTGAGAGAAAAACCATTGATAATACATTAATTTGAATTTAGAATGAATTTATCCCTTTCATGTTGTATATATATTTGATTTGATTTGTTTTTTATTTACGTCACTTTCAACAGTATTTCAGTCATATCGCGACGTCCAGCTAATTACAGGTGGAAGAAGACCCCAGAAGTTCTTTATGCACTGTTTCAGGCACAAATCAACAACTGGGTAGAACCACCGTCCTACCGCAAGCCAGCTGGAAGGTTTCCCTACATGAAAAATCCGAACGACCCTACTGGGATTCGAACTCACAGCGGCGAGGAGCTTAGTGATGTTAGTCACAGTGACTAGGCCACGGAGGCCCCCCTGTATATATATGAATCGGTCTCCTTAAACTTATATTGGTCACCTTAAACTCAAATATATGTCGTGTTTACTTAAACCTCTCAAATAATTTGAGAGAAAAACCATTGTTAATACATATACATTAATTTCAATAATTTGAGAGAAAAACTATTGTTAAGTAGATCTAAAAATTTGTAAAAAAAAAAAAAAAAATTTTTTTTTTTTATTATTATTATTTTTTTTTTTAATTTTAGGGCAGGGCGCGGCACCCTCCTAAAAAGGCCTAGCTGTAGCACTGTTAAATACATAAATTTGAATTTAGAATGAATTTATCCATTTTCTGTAATATATATATGAATCGGTCTCCTTAAACTTTTATTGGTCCCCTTAAACTCGAATATATGTTGGTCTACTTAAAACCCTCAACGTCCTTACAAAATATTAGGGAGACCAATATTTTTGTATATTTTTAAAAACTTAATTTTTCTAATTTTTTTTTTTAAAAAAACCTTAATTACAACTTAAACATGATTTATTGAGTAAAAAAAACCAAAAAACCCATAAGATAAAAAATATATAAAATGTCTCCTTAAACCCCATTTTTAGGGACGGTCCCCCTAATGCCTTCATTAGGATTATATATATATATATATATATATATATATTTATATATATATATATATATATAAATATAATGACGGCATTAAGGTGACCAGTTATCCTTTAAAATGGGGGTTAAGGCGACCGGCAGTTTAGGGTGACCAAAAGCGGTCTCCTTAATATTTTGACATTAAATTTCAGGGGTAAAAAATGGTGCGAGAGCGTCGAAACTTTGCAAACACCTTAAAAACAGTCCTCTTACTCATATGGAATTAACTTTTCTGGTCTGAAAAGATAAAGAAAATCAGAAAAATAACTTGAAATCTTGATCGCGTATATTTTGAAGTCCCTAAAATAAGTGTTTAAGGCGACCAACGTAAAACCTGATTTATTTCAGAATTTGACTATATATTGATACTTTCAAAGTTGTACTTTTGTTTAATTGTCCGTCTGAGGTAGTGTGACGATGCTTGTCCCTTTTCTGCTGAAAATAAAGAAATCGAGTTGTTAAGCCTATAAATTTGTCATATTTTAAAACCGTTACAGTGGACATATTCGCTAAGTTTCGGACAACTTTCTGAGACGCATCCATTTCACATCAACATTCGAAGGTATTCCAAATTAGCAGTTCCGCTTCAACGACCGCCAAAAAATGGCAATATACGGGAAACGAATGGTAAGTTTTTGACGCTTTATCACACACTATGTAGCATATGTCTAGTTATTTGATTTAATTTATTTTTCTGCAATCTATCTTTGGTTGGTTTGCAATGTTGTCCGTTGACGTGCACACTTATCGACGTGTCGGACTGTCCGGGCGTCAAACTGTTTATAACTACTGGTGGGTGGGGGGACGGAGAAGTTCCACTTGAAGTCTTGAGAATATCTGTGAGGTAGGCCCCTATGTAGGAGGCTCTTCCGCTTTATGTAAAAATCAACAAACGTATATTGTACCTGTTGAAATATAGAATGTTGATCTACATTTCTTTGAAATATTTGAGACTGTAAATATTTATGGCGCCGGCACATACTCTTCAATTATGAAGGAGTGTTGTACATATGATCTCTACATCTACATGGTACGTCGTCACAGTCACACTTGACTATTACGCGACGGGTGGTTGTCAGAAGAAATAAGATGATGATGATGATGATGATGAAAAAATAGAGCTAACAGTCATAATATTATATTTGGAAGCCTAAATGTGCCTTCAAATCTGACCAAAATAGCTATAAATTCAAAGAAATGGAGATAATCTGCGACTTCTGACGTTTATGTTTGAATAAGGCGAATGTGTTCACTAAATAAGCTGATTTCACTTCCGGTTCCGGTTTCACCAGCAATGGACGGGCTTTCTTGAGGAGAGAGAAATTGGAGAAGAAAATCTGGATGCATCTACGATATTGATCATCATCTAGTGTTTTAAATTAGTGGAAAAGGAGCATAATATGCTGCTTTAATTAACTGCAGTTGTTTATTTGGGAACTTTCGGAGAAATGAGTTGAAAATTAAGTTTTGGGGAAAGCATACGGCATGGTCTTTGGCGCAATTTAGAACAGCCATTCCAAATTCGAAATTTCTTGTTTATATCACATTATCTAAATATTTAAGTAATTACCTTTAATATCCTACCAATATCATAGTCCACATTAACAATTATCGCCATTATTATTGGCTTGGGTAAATAATTTACTTAGCGTCGCTAGTGTGGGTGCCTAACCTCCGATGAATATTGTCAGATTCCATTTTTGATTCCATTGTAAGACGAGCAGACTTGTCCGCCTTTTGATCCTTGAAATTCTCACGTTATAGCTTTTTTGTGTGGTTGTATAAATTATGGTAGTGACTAGGGGTACGTGACCGTACCTCTAATATTTGAAATTAGCGGTACGGTCACGTACCCCTAGCGAGCCCTGTGAGGGCTGACTAGGGGTACGTGAGTCCATAACACTGTATAGCAACACTTTATTGTGTCTGCAGATATGTTAATAGCGATGCTAATGTTAATAATATCTCATTTCAACCTTCTATTCTGACTGTTTAACGCAGAAAAGCAACAAAAAAAATAATCCAAAAATAATTTCCAATCGGCATTTTTTTCACGGCAGCGAAAACTATACCTATGAATAAAGAACGTTCACACATTTTTACAAACATGTATAAATATCCAATACCAGCCTTGTTTAGAATAAATGCACTGTTTTAATTGCGATCAGTTATCAAACGTGTTTTACGAGTTGATTTGTGTAGGTCATTAACCAGCAAACTTGGGTACCGGCAAACTTACATGTTTGATACTTGATTGGAGCCGAAGCTTCGATATTTTTTATTTTCTTAGATCTACCACTTTATATTCATCGCTAAGTTAGGAAGGCACATCAGCAGTAGTTTCTTACAAGCTTATTGTATTAATTAAGTTACCATTGAATCAAAATTTTAAGAAAAAAACTTAACATTGGTCACGGATTTTCAGATATCGGGCGTATCTGACGATAATTAACCCAATTCATGTATGCGGAATACATCTATTCTCATCGCTGCCGGTGAGAACAAGTTGGGTGGGGAATATTTGTCGAAGTTTCTTTGTTTTTCTCCATTAAATATCCACAAGATAAGGTAGAAATGAGAGATTATTAATATTAGCATCAATAAAACGTATCTGCAGGCAAATTAATATGTTGCTACATAGTTTAAATGACTCACGTACCCCTAGTCAACCCTCACAGGGCTCGCTAGGGGTACGTGACCGTACCGCTAATCACTAATATTAGAGGTACGGTCACGTACCCCTAGTCACTACCATAAATTATCATAATCTTGTTGTTGGGAGCATTTCAGGGACCAGAAGGTAGGAGAGTTTAATTTCGTTGTATTTCCATGTAAATATATTGTCTTTTAATAGATAATCTTTTTAGTAAGAGCTGCAACTCTTTTTTACTACACCAACAGGAACTTTTATACTTATTATTTTAAATTGTTGAACATACCAAAGAAAAAAAAAGTATCATGTGAACAGAATACAATTAAAGCCCCAGAAGGCTACTTATGTAGGAGTGACGATCTGACGTACCCTACAGACAGTGCCTTCTCCATGCCCGTGGGATTGTGATACTTAATTTGTTTATCATATTTTTTCCGTAAGAAATTCATCTTATTTTTCACATGGGGAGTTCCATCCATTCCATATAAAAAATTATTTTTTTGGGTATCATATCAGGAATTGCTCAGGCCGAAATCCTATAAATATCAGGATAATATTTGTGTTGCATAATAGTTAAAACTGTTTAAAATTTCTCATTAATAATGTGAGTAACCTGCTCATTTTTTCTCATTGAATAACGTCTGTTCTGGTCTGGTTTGTCCCTCCTGTATTGCATGGATTGTCTGCAAATCAAAGAGGTTGAAGATTTTTTGAGTAGGGAGCTGAACAGAGAGTTAGTATCAGAGTACGAACGTGTTGTAATCCTGAGCGACAGCAAGGGAAGATACCTAGAGGCCGAGTTTGGCGACCTACTCCACAAACCTACTGAAGTACTTTGGTGGACCTGTAGTGGCAGGGACACCAAAGCAGGTGTTAAATACTTGGTGGAGAATATTCACAAAATCAGGGACGGAAAAAAAACTAAAGTATTGTTCTGGCACTTTACATGCAACGTGACTAAAAAAATTGACAGACTAATTTTTCCAAGATATACCAACAGTGACGACTTGACCAACTTCATTCAACCACATTTAGATACGTTAGTTACAATTCATCAGACAGAAAAGGACATTGACATTGGGATTTTAGAAACACCGCCAGTATTTACAAGGGAATGGAATAGGGGGAAGGACGCAACAGACTGGGAAATCACCGACGATACGGACCTACATAACCAAATTTCGGACCTTAATGACTTAATAGTTCAGACCAACAGTAATTTGCAATTTCGATCTCCAAGATTCACCATTGACTTTGTCCATAGGAGGAAAAACAAAAAATCACAAACAAAAATTAAACTTAACCCAATACTCTTAAAGGACGGGGTGCATCCTGTTGGAATTGTGGCAAAAAAATGGTTAGTCAAAATTCTTCAATCAATCTCTAAGTAGTTCATTAATAAATATCTCAGCTCTCAGTGTGTGACAATCTGATGTACCACTGAGCTAAATTCAATAAATTCCTAGGTAGTTCAACAAATTAATATCCAAGTTCTCAGTGTGTGACAATCTGATGTACCTCTGAGCCAATTTCAATCTTATTAGGTTTCTGTTGGGTGGAGGAGCGTGTCTTGTGGTATGCAGTGACTAGATAGTGGCAATAATTAAAAACTAGATAGGGTAGGTTGTCAGGGTGTGTGACAATCAGATGTACCACCTATCCAGTATTGAAGTAGGAATAATAACCCATACATCCTAATTCTATGGAAACCGTACACAATCTGATGTACCACTGGTTTTTTCAATTAAAATAGTCCTCATGTCTAGTGTGTGACAATCAGATGTACCACTATCCTAACTAAGTTAAATTATATTCAGTGTGTGACAAACTGTTGTACCACTGAGATCATTGGAAACCGCTATAAATATGGCCACAGGGGGCGACTTTGTGCACAGCACCCCTATATCTAAAAAAGAGTCACAAAACAGACAGGCCGGAACAGAGAGACGACTGTCTTTCTTAAATGCTGAGTATCAGAGACTCAGAGACTCTGAATCTCTAGAAACTTTTAAAAGGACACTGAAAACACACTTCTTCGTGCAAATACATGGACAATAAATGTCATATTGACTGTGTATATGTAGAAATATATTTTTATTCCTGACTAGACAGAATTATATTTGTTTTATATAACTGCCAATATGCCATCTTTAAATGTAGTTATGCCTGTTTTAATGATTTATTTATTTAATTAATTATTTTTATAACGCAATGATTATGCTTTAAACTGTATAGGTAGTCTTATGAAATGTTTATTTTAATTGTTACTCTCATTTCATGTTTTATTTGTGTTTTTATAATTGTAAAGCACTTTTGAACGTATGATTATATATGAAAAAAGTGCTATATAAATATGGTATATAATAATAATAATAATAATAGTATGAGGCCAAAAGAAAAAGACTTTTAAGCCCAGAAAGTAGCAATACATGTGCAAAATGTGATCAGGATTTGAACGAAAATGCAGTTGAGTGTGAGAACTGCAACATGAAATTCTGTGTTAAATGCACAGGGATGTCTCTGGTTGCTCTGAAAATAATACAAAACGGAGATATTCCGGATTACCATTACCATTGTAAGTGGTGTAAAACAACCATGCCAACCCTAGAAAAAATAGACAAGAAGCTTACACTGATGAATAATCAAAACGAGGCAAGACTAAGGGAAATGGAGGAAAGAATAAGAGGCATTGATATGAAAACGGATGAAAGGATTCATGATAAGATGAAGGATACCAAATCTGAAATCCTGAGTGGTATCGATGACAGAATTAGGCAAGTAGTAGACGAAAGAACCAAAGAAATGGATAACAGAAGAAGAAGAGAACTGAACATAATGGTCTTCAACCTGCCAGAAGGTAGAAACTTAGAAGGATTACATAATAAACAAGAAGACGAGGAAGCCTTGAAATCTATTTCAGAAAGTATAGGATTAGATGACCTTAATATTTTAACTAATTTTAGGCTAGGAAAGAAATTGCCCAATAAAATTAGACCATTAAAAGTAGTCCTGCACGAACATAAACAAAGGAAATTCCTACTTGAGAACACAAAAGAAATAAAAAATAAAGCTTCAGGTAACTATAAAAGAGTTGTTTTTTTCAAGGACCTGACGGATGAACAAAGAAAGGAAAGGCGTGATAAAAGAGCAATGAAGGCTAATCCGGAAACGGATATGGACCAGGATGATCCAGTTGCTACACCAACCAGAGAGGATAGAGTCTTATCCCAACAGTTAGAAATAACGAGGATCCATAGTGATTTATCGCATGAAGCTTTGGATCCCTTCGAGGAGGATACTTTGCTAGAGGATAGCTCTGTACAGGATCAAACTGTTCTGGGGGGTATCCCCATGAACATGGCCTGAAATGTGACCGCAACAATGCATGTTAGCAGTGGACTCGGTCATGTGACCAAGCCTAAATGTGGTCAATGAGTGTTTTAAAGATGTAAATACGGGTAAAAGTTTTAAAATTCTTCAAAGTCATGCCATTAAGTATTCCAGAGACAGACTCAAAGTATTATATACTAATGCTGAATTGGACTGTATTACAAAAGAGACTAAATCTGACATTCTGGCAATCACAGAAGTATTTCCAAAATTCTCAAGAAATCCCTGCAAACAGGAGGAAATTTATAAACTCCAAGACTATAAAATGTTTTTGTCTAGCCCAGAAAAAGGGAGAGGTATAGCCTTATACATTAATAAGAACTTAAAGGCAAGTGAAATTGATTTTGAAATCGAGTTTAAGGAGTCACTATGGATTGAAATTCTAATGGCTGAAAATGAGAAATTACTTATAGGGTGTATATACAGAAGCCCAAATAGTGACGACAGAAATAACGATAAATTATTAGAACTGTTGAAAATAGCTAATGAAAGAACATATTCAAATATTTTAGTGATAGGAGACTTCAATTTCAGAGAAATTAACTGGGACTTGTGGTCTACTGATAAGGGGCCAAATCATATAGATTTTAGATTCTTGGAGGGTGTGAAGGACCTGTATTTGCATCAACATGTTAAAGAATTCACCAGATTCAGAGAGGGAAATAAACCTTCATTACTAGACTTGATTTTCACAAATGAAGAAAACATGATTGATGAAATCAGCTTTAAACCTGGGATTGGTAAAAGTGACCATGTGGTTATAGATTTTGAATTGATATGTAAAACAGTTTGTAAGAGTGATATCTCTCCAAAATATCAGTATAGGAGGGGAAATTACAATTCCATTTCTAGTGAACTGGAAAAAACAGATTGGGGAAAACTAGAAGACATAGGGGTTCAGATGGCTTGGGAGTTATTAGCAGAACAAATTTCCATTTTGATAGAAAAAAACATTCCATTAAGCTCTAACTCTGCAAGGCATAAGAACCCATATGTTGATAGTGAAACCAAGGCTGCCATTAAGAAAAAGCACACAAAATGGGTGAAATACTCTCACTGTAGAAATCACTTAACGTTTAAGGAATATAAAGAAGCAAGAAACAGGGTAAGTTATCACATCAGGAAATCTAAATATAAATATGAAAAAAATATTGCTGAAAATGTCAAAACTAATCCAAAACAATTTTGGAAATATGTCCGATCGAAAACAAAAACACCTTCAGGAGTTGATACTATTGAAATAGATGGAGTAAATGTAGAGGATAACACAAAAATAGCGGAGGCCTTTAACAATTATTTTGTATCAGTATTCACATTAGAAGTTACACCAATTCCAAAAGCGTAGGTCAAAACAGAAATTCTACTTTGTGATTTGGACTTGTCTGAGGATGCAGTTTTATCTGTCATACAGCAAATTAACCCAAATAAGGCTCAGGGACCTGATGGTATTCACCCAAAGGTATTATATGAGTGCAGGAATTCATTAGTGAAGCCATTACATATGTTGTTCAGCAAATCTATCATAGAGGGTAAACTCCCTAAAGAATGGAAGCATGCAAACGTAAGCACGATATATAAGGCAGGTAAAAAACAAAAGGTAGAAAATTACAGGCCAATAAGCGTCACCTCAATTTGTTGTAGGGTAATGGAAAAATTAGTCAGAAACGCAATAGTGGAACATTTAGAATGTAATAATCTCTTATCAAGTTATCAACATGGTTTTAGGTCTAGACGTTCATGTATAACGCAACTATTAGAGTGCATAGAAGAGTGGTCTACTGCAATAGATGAGAGTAAGGAAATTGACATCATTTACTTAGACTTCAAATCAGCTTTCGATAAGGTTCCACATAAAAGACTCTTGGAAAAAATTCATTGTTTTGGAATTAGGGGCAAAATATATAAATGGTTAGAGAACTTCCTTGAGGATAGGTTTTAAAGAGTAGTCGTAGGGGGAGATAAATCATCATGGCAGAGAGTTACCAGTGGAGTTCCTCAAGGAAGTGTGTTAGGGCCAGTTTTGTTCCTGATTTATATCAATGACCTGCCTGATATTATTGATATGACACTCAAGCTTTTTGCTGATGACACCAAATTATATTCTATACATAATAATCCAGAAGATGAGGATAGGTTACAAAATAGTATTTTCGATGCTTGTTCCTGGTCAAAGAAATGGCAAATGACCTTTAACACTAAGAAGTGCAAATCGATGCACATTGGTAGGACTAGTGCAAGTGAATATTTCATGAAATCCACAAACGATAACATAGTCAAAATAAATCAAGTTACGCAAGAAAAAGATTTAGGAGTAGAGTTTGACTGCAAGTTAAAGTTTGATAAACACATATATTTAAAGATAAACAAAGCAAACAGTATTTTGGGATTAATCGCTAAAACATTCACATGTGTAACAGGAGACATGTTCCTCCACCTATACAAGGCACTAGTTAGACCGCATCTAGAGTATGCTTCATCAATATGGTCGCCACACTATAAGAAATACAGGATAGCAATAGAAAATGTTCAGCGCCGTGCAACTAGATTATTAAAGAATATGGAAGGTCGTAGTTACAGTGAGCGGTTGAGGCAACTTGGCATTCCAACCCTGGAGTACAGGAGGGACAGAGCAGATCTGATACAGACATACAAATTACTAAATGGTTTAGATGTAACTTCTGTAGATTTACTTAAACTAAAAGGTGACACCAGTACTAGAGGTAACAAACTCAAACTATGTAAACCTAGAGCAAGAACTGAGCTAAAAAGGGGGGTGTTTAGTCATAGAGTAGTGGATAAATGGAACTCCCTTCCAGATATGGTAGTAGAGGCACCCACTCTTACTACATTTAAATCTAGGTTGAATAGTCACTGGGGGGTCACCTACAAATTTGATGCCAATTGCTACCACCCATACGTAACAGACAAGGGACCCCCTAAGCACTCGGTGAATGCAATGCCCTGGCTAAAGCCCCGATCTCAATGTCCCGGTGCTGGCCCCGGTACGTCCCGGTTGAGATAGCCGGTGGACTTGGATGAGCCGGGGGCGGTTTTTATGAAAAAATAAATTGCGATCTCACATTCCCGGTGTCTCCCCTGGTGGAGCACCGGTTATGAAGCCGGACCTTCCTGGTGAGTTTCCAGTTTGGCCCGGCGTAGTTACGGTGCAGGGCCGGTCTGTTCCCGGTTAACCCCGGTATAATAATAACACGGTGTAACCCCAGCCATCGCCGGTGGTATCTGGATGACCACTGGTGTTGTCCCGATCAACCCCGGTTGTTCACCGGTGACGTGCCGGTGTTCGCCGGAAAGGACATAAACCGGGGCGGACGTGAATTAGTATCAATTCTCTTTTGTCTCTCGGGGTATATGAGATGAAATACAAAGGAAATGCAATAAAACAGAACATAATAATGTTGTAGACTGTTCAAACTTCATTTTAATATGAGTTTCAAACAGTTTGCCCGGCGTCTGATCTGGTTACATACTGTTTGTTACAATGACTTTAGCCTGAAGCCGTTTATTTATAGAGAAAAACTTTCGTTTTTAAATATTAGATTTACCCTATACAATAGAGAGGACGATATTATTTCCTATTTAAACACAGACGAAACAGAAACGCTAAAAATAAAATGTAGTAATCTGCATTTTTAGCTCACCTGAGCCAAAGGCTCAAGGTGAGCTATTGGGATGGCCCTGTGTCCGGCGTCCGTCGTCGTCCGTCGTCGTTAACAATTGCTTCAAATGACATCTCCTCCTATACCGCTTGACAGAATTCAACCAAACTTTACAGAAATGTTCCTTGGATCAAGCTCTTTCAAATTTGTTCAAAGAATTAAAAACAATGCAGAAACCAAAGTGAAAAAATAAGGAAATCTTTAAAAATCTTCTTCTCAAAAACTGCAAGGGCCAGAGCTTAGATATTTGGCACACAGCATCATCTACAGGTCCTCTATCAAGTTTGTTCAAATTATGTCCCTGGGGTCAAAATTGGCCCCGCCCCGGGGGTCACAGTTTTACATAGAGTTATATAGTGAAATATTCAAACGTCTTCTTCTCTGAAACTAATATGGCCAGAGCTTTGATACTCGGCATGGTGACACTTCTAGATGTCCTCTACATATTTTGTTCAAATGGTTCCGGTCGGTTGCATAAGTAGGTCACAGGAGCTAAAAATAGATTTTTTCAATGAAAACTTAAAAAATCTTCTTGTCTGAAACTACAAGGGCCAGAGCTTAGATATTTGGCACATAGCATCATCTACAGGTCCTCTATCAAGTTTGTTCAAATTATGTCTCTGGGGTCAAAATTGGCCCCGCCCCGGGGGTCACAGTTTTACATAGAGTTATATAGTGAAATATTCAAACGTCTTCTTCTCTGAAACTAATATGGCCAGAGCTTTGATATTCATCATGGTGATACTTCTAGATGTCCTTTACATATTTTGTTCAAATGGTTCCGGTCGGTTGCATAAGTAGGTCACAGGAACTAAAAATAGATTTTTTCAATGAAAACTTAAAAAAAATATTCTTGTCTAAAACCCTAGTATCCTGATCTTAGATATTTGGCACATAGCATCATATACAGGGCCTCTATCAAGATTGTTCAAATTATGCCCCTCAGATAAAAAATGACCCCATCCTGGACATAAGTCATTATCTCCATTTTGTCAGTGATTCTCAGGTGAGCGAAATATGCCCCTTGGGGCTCTTGTTTAAAAAAAAAATCAAATTTATGCTCGCATATTATATACACCCCGGTTGTTCAGGGTAGAGGCCGGGAGCTGCCCCGGATGTACTGGTAAAGACCCGGCGTTGCTCTAGCATTCCCCTGACCCTGGATGAAACCGGTTCTGGTTTCTGTCCCGGTGACCCCCGGTTGTATTAAACATTTTAAAGCATCCGGGGAAGTTAGCCGGTGGAAGCTGGTCGATCCAGGATCGAGCTGGGCGCCGCCAAGGTTGTACTCCAGGTGACTGCCGGTTTGCTAAACCGGGACTCACGGGGACCCAAACCTGGACAGTGAGATCGTGGCTTAAGCATCAGCTACGGGCTAATCCTAGCGTATTACAGTCTGGTTTGTTTGCTGTTAACTGAATTAGCAACATCACTTTTTGTCATAAAACAGTTAAATATAGATTTGAGAAGAACTTATTACAAACCATGCCTTATTTATACTATGATGAGGTTGACAGGCTATCTCTAGATATGACCAAAAATCGCAGTTAAATGCACTCGGACCCGTACACATTTCTGGTATTTGAGTAGGTTTCCCTGGTCAAACAATGCAGCGAAAGGGCCATTTTAAAAACAAAATCAAGAGATCTAGTTCTAGATCTAAAGTTCCGTCCGTCCGCTCGTCCAGCTTGTCCGGAGCATAACTTCTAAAGTATAACAGCTATTGACTTCAAACTTCATATACAGATAGATCTTATTGACCAGGAGTGCAGTGCGCCAGAACCATTACTCTGACGTCAGTATTTTTGGAGTTATTGCCCTTTGTTATTTTTATCAAATTTAGGCTTGTCAGGAACATAACTTCCAAAGTATAACAGCTATTGACTTCAAACTTCATATACAGATAGATCTAATTAACTAGGAGTGCAGTGTGCAAGAACCGTTACTCTGACATCAGTATTTTTGGAGTTATTGCCCTTTGTTGTTACATTTTTACCCAATTTAGGCTTGTCAGGAGCATTACTTTTAAAGTATAGGAGCTATTGACTTCAAACTTCATATACTGATAAATTTCATTGACTAGGAGTGCAGTCTGCAAGACCCGTTACTCTGTCATCAGTATTTTTGGAGTTATTGCCCTTTGTTGTCATATTTTTACCCAATTTAGGCTTGTCCGGAGCATAACTTCAAAAGTATAAGAGCTATTGACTTTTAACTTCATATACAGATAGATCTCATTGACTAGGAGTACAGGGCGCAAGAAATGTTACTCTGTCATCAGTATTTTTGGAGTTATTGCCCTTTGTTGTCATATTTTTACCCAATTTAGGCTTGTCTGGAGCATAACTTCAAAAGTATAAGAGCTATTGACTTTAAACTTCATATACAGATAGATCTTATTTACTAGGAGTGCAGTGCACAAGAACAATAACTCTGCCATCAGTATTTTTGGTGTTATTGCCCTTTGTTGTTATATTTTTACCCAATTTAGGCTTGTCCGGAGCATAACTTCCAAAGTATAGAAGCTATTGACCCCAAACTTCATATACAGATAGATCTTATTGACTAGGAGTGCAGTGCACAAGAACCATAACTCTATCATCAGTATTTTTGGAGTTATTACCCTTTGTTGATATATTTTTTATCCAATTTAGGCTTGTCCAGAACATAACTTCCAAAGTATAAGAGCTATTGACTTCAAACTTCATATACAGATAGATCTCATTTATCAGGAGTGCAATGCATATTTTTGGAGTTATTTCCCTTTGTTATTATATTTTTATCCATTTTTTGAGTTGTTGCCCTTTGTTATTCTTTTCCAAGTTAGGGAGCACACATCAACTTTATCCAGAAACATTTATCTCTTGTGACAAGACCCCACTGGGGGTATGAATCACCATTTGTGATAGGTCTAGTTTAAATATGTACAGTCATGACTATGAATCGGAAGATATAAATTCTATATTTCATCAAATGGTAGCTTAACTCTTTCCTCCCTGAAACCTTAAATGGACAATTCCAGTTTCCATTTTAGTTCAGTCCATTTCTGACTTTTAAGGGTTGTTTTTGTCAGTGATTGGCATTATAACAAACAGTGAAGACCCTGATCAGAGGGCTCCTTTTGGAGCCCTCTGATCTGGGTCTTCACTGTTTGCACAGAACAAGTATACTATTCATGTGTACACTGTTTGAAAACGACGCCTATAGGCGTGACTAGATTTCAAAGGGTTAAAGCAGACTGAAAGTAAAGCAGAATGCAGTATATTGCACCTTAAGGCGCGTTCTGCTTTACTTTAAACCTGCCTAAAGTGGTAATTTATCTTCAAAATATGAAAATATATGTGCAGGGTTAAAGTATAAACTGAAAGACATCCTTTTTGTTGCAGATAAAAGCCAGTCTGGACTTGGACACAACCAATGTTAAGGTGAATATTTGTTTACTTTTTAACTGACATAACCTGTTTTCTGTTCTAAAGACAGGTGGTTGTTTAAAGCATGTTGAAAGTAACACGGAATGCTTGTTACTGCAATGGTACATATACATCCAGGTACGAAGCTTGCAAGGGTAACCATATAGCTGGTTCCCTCATCGAGTTTGGTACCTGGCATGAGTCATATGATGTATGAAGAACTTGCATTTTGTGTTGGAAGTTTTGTGTTCCTAAACCAAGCTAATGTGTTTATAGGCCGTAAAGAGGTAAATACAACATTATTTATTGTATTTTCTATGCGATCTATTTTAAGATTGATATTATAAGTTACATGGTATAAAATAATTTAGGCAGGGTGAATTGGCTTGTATGACGGTTTTGGATTCCGAATTTCCTGAACGCGAAGGAAATAAGGAATCCAAAACGGTCATACAAGGCCATACACCCTGCCAAAATGCCGTGTAACAAATTTGCAACTACTGTCACGAAACTTCATATGCTGATGCGCCTCAATGGGTAGACCATAATGCATTGCAGTTTGGTGACCAATACCTTTGACCTTGACCTCTAGGGTCAACATTAAAGTAAAAGTCTGTGCTGAGCAAACTGCACCAATAGTAATGAAACTTCAGGAGCTCATGCGCCTCAATGACAACAATGTATCAAGGTTTGGTGACTTTAACCTTGACCCCTAGGGTCAGTGTTATGGTTTTCTGTTAAAAGTGTGTTATTAGTTTACAGGAGTTGAGCTTCTTAATCTTTGATTTCCCATTCTGTTTAAGGCTCAAGGTGAGCTATTGGGATGGCGTCCTTCCTCGTGCGTCGTCCGTCGTTGTTAACAATTGCTTCAAACGACATCTCCTCCTATACCGCTTTACAGAATTCAACCAAGCTTTACAGAAATGTTCCTTTGGTCAAGCTCTTTCAAATTTGTTCAAAGAATTAAAACAATGCAGACAACCAAAGTGAAAAAATTAGGAAATCGTTAAAAAATCTTCTTGTCAAAAACTGCAAGGGCCAGAGCTTAGATATTTGGCACATAGCATCATCTACAGGTCCTCTATCAAGTTTGTTCAAATTATGCCCCTGGGGTCAAAATTGGCCCCGCCCTGGGTCATCGTTTTACATAAGAGTTATATAGTGAAATTTTTGAACGTCTTCTACTCTAAAACCAATATGGCCAGAGCTTTGATATTTGGCATGGTGACAGTTCTCGATGCCCTTTACCGATATTGTTCAAATGGCTCTGGTTGGTTGCATATCTAGGTCACAGGAGCTAAAAATAGATATTTTTCAATGAAAACTTAAAAAATCTGCTTGTCTGAAATTACAAGAGCCAGAGCTTAGATATTTTGCACATAGCAACGCCTACAGGTCCTCTTTTAAGTCTATTCAAATTATGCCCCTTGGGTCAAAATTTTTCCTGCCCCGGGGATCACCGTTTTACATAGAGTTATATAGTGAAATTTTCAAATGTCTTCTTCTCTGACACTAATATGGCCAGAGCTTTGCAATTTGGTATGGTGACTCTTCTGAATATCCTTTACATATATTTTGTTCAAATGGTTCAGGTCTGTTGCATATCTAGGTCATAAGAGCTAAAAATATATTTTTTCTATAAAAACTTAAAAAATCTTTTTGTCAAAAACTACAAGGGTCAGAGCTTAGATATTTGGCACATAGAATCACCTACAGGTCGTCTATCAATTTTGCTCAAATTATGCCCCTGGGGTCAAAATTGGCCCTGCCCCAAGGTCACAGTTTTACATTGAGTTATATAGTGAAATTTTCAAATGTCTTGTCCTCTGAAACTTATATGGCCAGAGCTTTAATATCAGCAGGGTGACACTTCTTGAGTAGATGTCCCAAAGTTACATTTTTTGTTCAAATGGTTCCAGTCTGTTGCATATGTAGGTCACAGGAGCTAAAAATAGATTTTTTCAATGGAAACTTTAAAAAATCTTCTTGTCTAAAACCCTAGTACCCTGATCTTAGATACTTGGCACATAGCATCATCTACAGGTTCTCTATCAAGATTGTTCAAATTATGCCTATCAGGGAAAAAATTACCCCGTCCTGGACATAAATCATTATCTACATTTTGTAATCTTTTCTCAGGTGAGCGAAATATGCCCCATGGGGCTCTTGTTATAAATTAAGGTTAAGATTGAATGTAGGTGACGTCTGGTTTGAAAACTTGATCAAATTATATAAACCTTTCTAGCTCACCTGAGCTATATCAGGGTGATTGTTTGCAATCCTTGAATGTCCGGCGTCCGTCTTCAGTCAACCGTCGTCCGTCATCAACAATTTTAGTGTTTACACTCTAGAGGCCACAGTATTTATCCAAACTTTCTCAAACTTACTGAGATTGTATATTATTATTACCATAAGCGTTAGATTATGTTTGAAACCCCCCATCATCCTAACGAAATATACAATGTTGGTGTCTACTTAAACCCCCCAACATCCTAACCAAATATATGATGGTGTCTACTTAAACCCCCCCCCAACATCGTAACGGAATATATGATGGTGTCTACTTAAACCCCCCAACATCCTAACCAAATATATGTTGGTGTCTACTTAAAAACCCCAACATCCTTACCAAATATATATTGGTGTCTACTTAACCGCCCCCCCAAACATTCTTACCAAATATATGATGGTGTCTACTTAACCCCCAAACATCCTAAACAAATATATGTTGGTGTCTACTTAAACCCCCCCAACATCCTTACCAAATATATGTTGGTGTCTACTTAAACCCCCCCCCCCCCAAACATTCTTACCAAATATATGTTGGTGTCTACTTAAACCCCCCAACATCCTTACCAAATATATGTTGGTGTCTACTTAAATCCCCCCCCAAACATTCTTACCAAATATATGTTGGTGTCTACTTAAACCCAGAAACATCCTAACCAAGTATATGTTGGTGTCTACTCCCCCCCCCCCCCCCCCAACAGCCTAACTAAATATATGTTGGTGTCTACTTAAACCCCCCAACATCCTTACAAAATATAAGTTGGTGTCTACTTAAACCCCCCAACATCCTAACCAAATTTTATAAGTAATATTATACAGTTTTTCCCGGTGTAAATGAGGATTAATTTTATTCCCAGCTGAAGAAAATCATAATGCCTGAGCTGTTATCTCTCCTTTTCTGAGTTTAATATTACATTTTTAGTTCACCAGAGCTTATGTCTGAGTCCTGACTTAATTTCTATAGCAACTTTCGACGCTATGGATAAAACGATGGAAAATATCTAAAAAAAACGAAGATTTGAAGATTTTTCGAGAGGGTGTTATTTGACTGGTCATATTTTTCCGATGCCAGATGCACGATAATGCTACCCTTTTGTATATATTTGAGTAATTTCTTTTATTTTTTGCAAATGCACCATCTGGTTGCGAGTGGCTTTAAGAAGTCACATATTTGGCTATATCTTTATGAGATTCTGTCAGTGCCATGTCCTTCATAAAATTTAGGTCACACTTGAAGCTTGGTCATGTGGGATCTTAAAGTAGGTAAAATCGCAAAACTATGGGATATGCCGTCAGTCATTGTGTTACACAAGCTGTTCTCACTTTGCGGACGGAGATATCCAAAAATATTGGGGGGGGGGGGGGGGGGGGGGGGTTGAGATTACTTTATCTGTCTGGACGGACAAGTCAAATTAATTGATGTAATTAGATAACGAATCCATTGGGAACAATAAATGAACATTATTGTGGTGTTTCATGGGATGACGTAACGACCGAGTCTAGGATTGAAATGTTATTACTTATTAAGCGAGTCTTGGCGTGCTAAATAATTTTTCTATTCTAGCCGAGGTTTAGATCAGTTTGTCTCATACAACGACTAGTGACAGGTTCTTTTTCTCACATAACCAATAGTTTTAATCTATTTTAGCTCATCAAAGCATGCCAAGAAATTGTGTATGATTATGGGGACAGCAATAATCTCTGATGGAGGAATGAGGTAAGTTTTTTGACATCTCTCTTCTAGTCGAAACTCTTCAAAAGTTATTAAAAAATTATGAACCAATGCAGATTAAGGAAAAATCTGTGTCAAAATGTAGGGTTACAAATCTCATCGGATTTAATGCAACTGGGTCAAAATGTTTATCTCAATTATATCTAGGTCATGAATGAATATGGGAAATGTCCAGTCAAAAACATGGTAACTAGATCATATCAGACAACATTTGTTAACAGCCAGAAGCTAAAAATCTTTTTAAATGTTGATGAAACTTGGTAAAAATGTTTTTTATTGATATCTAGGTCAGGGTTGAATGTTGGTTGTGTCGGGTCAAAATATAGGTCACTGGGTCAAATCATAAGAATACATTTTTAGCTCACCTGGCACGAAGTGCCAAGGTGAGCTTTTAGGACCGCTGGATGTCTGTCGTCCGTCGTCTGTCTGTCTGTTCACAATTGGTTCCTTAACACTCTAGCGGCTACAAATTTCATCCAATCTTCATGGAACTTGATGACAATGTTTGTCTTGGTGAAATCTAGGTCAAGTATGATTGTGGGTCATGTCAGATAAAAAACTAGGTCACTAGGTCAAATCATAGAAAAATCTTGTTAACACTCTAGAGGCTACAAATCTTATTGGATTTTAATGAAACTGTCAAAATGTTTGGCTCATTGATATCTAGGTAAAGTTTGAATATAGGTCACCCTCGGTCAAAAACTAGGTCACTAGGTCAAATCATAGAAAACCTTGTTAACACTCCAGATTCTACAAATCTCATTGGAATTTAATGCAACCTAGTCAGAATGTTTGCCTAATTGATATCTAGGTCAAGTTCGAATATGGGTAATGTCAGGTCAAAAACTAGGTCACTAGGTCAAATCATTGGAAAACATTGTTTACACTCTATAGGCTACAAATCTCACCGTATCGTCATGAAGCTTGGTCAAAATGTTTGCCTAATTCATATCTAGGTCAAGTTCGAATGTGGGTCATGTCCGATCAAAAACTAGGTCACTAGGTCAAATCAAAGAAAAACATTGTTAACACTCTAGAGGCTACAAATCTCAATGGATCTTTATGAAACTTCATCAAAATGTTTGTCTTGATGAAATCCAGGTCAAGTTCGAATGTGGGTCATGTCCGGTCAAAAACTAGGTCACTTGGTCAAATTTTAGAAAAATCTTGTTAACACTAAAGGTTGATTATGGGTCATGTTCAGTCGTTATCTAGGTCACTATAGGTCATGTTTTACATGGTGTACCAGGTGAGCGATTTAGGGTCATGGTGGCCCTTGTTTACACTAGCAGTGATTCTTTTACCTGTGCAACCTGAGTTCTGTACTCATTAAATTTGCCAGGGACTCATTATTTGAAAAGTTGCGCATCCCATGGACCCAAAGCTTTAATTTCTGGCATTTATTAACACATTACTCCATATGATATAAGTTGAATTATAACACAGTTGTTTGCCTTTATTGTACTCTTCCACTGCCGTGAATAATTCTACAGTACTTGTATATTATGCAACATCTTTATCCCAGCAGATAGTAGGACATATGCTACCAATGCGTGAGACACCTGGTGGCTTTTAAATAAGTATGATAAATCAAGCATCGTTACTCTACGAAATCGTGCATATCAGTTACCTCCCAAAGGTACCTTCAGTTTCAAACAATCTCCAATAATTGCGTATTATAAACGTTAAATGCATGCCATGAAATTGTACTTGGTAAATGAAAGTACGTGAAACTTAGCAAATACTCTTATCTAATAAGGCTAAGTTAATTACCCAGAACTTTATCAAATTGAATATAAGCGTTAACCTGGGAACACATAGAAAAAGCTGTCTGCTTTTTTAGGCCATTTGTATAGGTATATAAGTGCCTGTAGTTTCAAACGAAGCATTAAAACTTATTCTTTTTTACCATTGTCTTATTATTCACACCTATAGCTTTTATTGTGAGAAGTTTCATCAATTTATTTCAGTTAAATTTTGATTCAGTGAGTGTTTTCATTGAATTGGAGCCGAAAACAATTAAGAAAAAAACATATATATCGGGCAAAAAAAGATCCTTCGAAGATTTCATTTGGTCGCATATGTCCATAAAGCAGGTTTGAAGTAAAACAGAAGTGCTTTAAGGCAAAATCTGCTTTACTTTCAACCTGCTTTAAGTTGTCACCTGTCTTCAAAGCAAGAAATAAGTTATAGGATATAGGGTAAATTTTTCACCTGAAGGACTCAATTTTTGTCAGACTCATTGTTTTACAGAATGAGACTCATTCATCTGATTTCTAAAATAATCACTGCTCTAGAAGCTACAAATCTCATTTGATCTTAATGAAACTTTTCTCAAATTTTTTGCCTCATCAAAATCTAGGCCATGATTGAATGTGGGTCATGTGAGGTCAAAATCTAGAGCACTATAGGTCAAGTTTTACATGGTGTACCATGTGAACAATATAGGGCCATCGTGGCCCTTGTTTTTAAAGTGTTGCATGTAGTTAAAGTTAGTATGTGTATCATGTTTTGTCAATTTGAGAAAGAGATGATTTCAGTTTGGAAGATCACGTAACACAGTGGGGAAAAAAAGAAAAAGCTCAGGTAATACTGATTGATCCATTTTATGCGGCTCACCATATATTCTAGTGTAAACATACTGTATTTCTCCTTGTAGATACCCAGTATGACTTATAGTTGGGGCAAATTGTTTCGGTCCTCGCTGCTTGTCTGTCCACAGCTTGAAACTTGACCATAACTTTTGAATCACATATGATCTATAAAGACTTCAATAAAATATGATAGAGACTTCATAGTTTGCATTTGGTCTCAATTCAAGGTCAAGGTCATGTAGAGGTTATTTAAATACTTAATAGGCTGAATTTAACATTGGTCATAACTTTTGAACTTAGTAACATGTGATAGAAACTTCATAGTCGGTATGTGTACTCATCTGATAAAGCTCTTGATTTCAATACAAGTTTGGTCATGTCTGTCAAAGTCATAAGAGGTTACGGTAAAGTCAGGCATAGTATTGACTTCGAACTTCATATACAGACATATCTCATTGACCAGGAGTGCAGTGTATAAGAACCGTTACTCCGTCATCAGTATTTTTATTGTTTGTTGTTATATTTTATCGAATGTAGTCTTGTCTGGAACATAATAATTTGCCAAAGTATAAGAGTTATTGACTTAAAACTCAATATACAGATTATGTATATATCATTGTCTAGGAGTGCCATGCTCAAGAACTGTTACTCTGTCATCAGCATTTTTAGCTCACCTGGCACTTAAGTGCCAAGGTGAGCTATTAGGATCGCTGGATGTCTGTCCTCCGTCCACAATTGCTTGTTAACATTTAAATGGCCACACATTTCATTGGATCTTCATGAAACTTGATAACAATGTTTATCTTAATGAAATGTAGGTCAAGTGCGAATGAGGGTCATGTCCGGTTAAAAACTAGGTCACTAGGTCAAATCAAAGAAAAACCTTGTTAACACTCTAAGGACTACACATTTCATTTGGTATTCTGTATTCATGATAATTAGTTTTAATGTTTGTCTTGAAAAATGTAGGTCAAGTTCGAATGTGGGTCATGTCCAGTCAAAACTAGGTCACTATGTCAAATCATAGTAAAAACCTTGTTAACACTCTAGAGGCTACAAATCTCATTGTATCTAAATGAATTTTTTTTAAATGTTAACCTCATTTATATCAAGGTCAAGTTTGAATGTGGGTCATGGCCAGTTAAAAACTAGGTCACTAGGTCAAATCATAGGAAAACCTTATGGACAGTCTCTAGAGGCTACAAATCTAATTGGATTTAAATGCAACTAGAGTATAATGTTTGCCTAATTGATATCTATGTCAAGTTTGAATGCGGGTCAGTTCTGGTTTAAAACTAGGTCATTAGCCACTAGGGCAATTCATAGGAAAACCTTGTTAACACTTTAGAGGCTACAAAACTCGTCCAATCTTCATGACACTTACTTAAAATGTTTGCCTCATTGATATCTAGGTCAAGTTCCAACATGGGTCAGGTCTGGTCAAACACTCAGTCACTAGGTCAAATAATTGGAAAACCTTACTCATACCCTAGAGGCTACAAAACTTGTCCGATCTTCATGACACTTGGTAAGAATGTTTGCCCAATTGATATCCAGGTCAAGTGTTAATGTGGGTCATGTCTGGTCAAAAACTAGGTTACTCTAGGTCAAATCATAGAAAAACTTTGTTAACACTCTAGAGGCTACAAGTCTCAATGGCTTTAAATGCAAAAAAATAGAATGTTTGCCTAATTAATTATATGGGTCATGTCAGGTCAAAACTAGGTCACTAGGTCAAATCAAAACCAGTGTTAACTCAGATCTGAATGATGCTTGCCTACATCAAATCAAGGTCAAAATCAAATGAGGGTTGTGTCTGGTCAAAAACTAGGTTACTAGGTCAACTCATAGAAACATCTTGTTAACATTCTATTGTTGATTGTGGGTCATGTCTAGTCATACATAATCTAGGTGGGGGGCCTCCGTGGCCTAGCGGTATAGTCACTGTGACTTACATCACTAAGCTCCTCACCGCTGTGAGTTCGAATCCCAGTAGGGTCGTTCGGATTTTTCATGTGGGGAAGCCTTCCAGCTGGCTTGCGGAAGGTCGGTGGTTCTACCCAGTTGCCTATTTGTGCCTGTTACAGTGCATAAAGGGCTTCTGGGGTCTTCTTCCACCTGTGATTAGCTGGACGTCGCGATATGACTGATATACTGTTGAAAGCGACGTAAAATCAAAACAAACAAACATAATCTAGGTCACTATAGGTCAAGTTTTACATGGTGTACCAGGCGAGCGATTTAGGGTCAATGTGTCCCTTGTTGGAATTACTTCCCTTTGTTGTTATATTTTATCCAAATTAGCTTGAAGTTATTGCATTTTGTTATAGTTAGGGAGCACATTTAGTGCACACAACAATTTTATCCTGAAACATTTACCTCTTGTGACAAAACTCTACTGGGGGTTTGAATCACCATTTCTGATTGGTCTAGTTTTCCAGCTCATCCAGTGGCCTTAACTCTGTAATTCTTTGGAAGAGTGGAATGAAGATTTGGGTCGTGAAAATTAACACTTCATTTTTAATTATGCATATACAAAGTTTTATATGAATTGGTACAGAAATGTAGCATTGGTTTGGATCCAAAAATGTACAAGTCCCATCAGTGGCCATAACTTTACCTATCTTAAAACAACTCGCTTGAAAAATATCATGTCAGGCACATCTAAACTTCATGTTAAATGCATATGCAAAGTTTGATGTCAATTGGTAAAGAAATGTAGAAGTCATTTGCATCAATGGCTTTTATCAGTAAGAAAAGGTCATAAAGTAGCTGTTTGTCCTTGATTGGTAGAAAAAACTTCCCAAAACAACCATGTGATACTCCCTCATTTCTCTGGTGAGCTCTTCAGGACCCTTTTGTTGATCTTTTTTATGCTCCCGGCATATGCAGAGGCATATAGTAATTGTCCATCCATGCGTGTGTGCGTCCGTAACAAGGTTAAGTAGATGTTACCGTTTCGTCTAGCATCAACACCGCTTACTCAAATACTTTGACACTTATACAGTTATTGCTTTGGACCATTCCCTATCCACCAATATCAACAAACCATGATTTTGACATTGACCTTGACCTTATTTGTACTTAGAATATTTAGATAGGCTATTTCTTGGAAAACTAGATTTTACCATTTCATCTAGCATCAACACAACTGACTACAATGTGTTGATACTTATACGGATATTACCTTGGATCACTACCAATCCACCCATATTACCCAACCTTGATTTTGACCGTGACCTTGACTTAATTTGAACTTAGAATATTTTAAATAGGCTCTTTCTCAGTTAACTAGATTTTACCGTTTCATCTAGCATCAACACTGCCTAGTACAATGCTTTTGTACTTATACAGTTATTGACATGGACTATTACCAACTCACCAAGAATATCCAAACTCAGTTTGATCTTGACCGTGCCCTAATTTTGACTTAGAAAAGATTTAGAATATTATTATTGTCAAGGATGCCACCGGGGGCATAAGTGTTTATTGAACGCGCAGTCTTGTTTCCATTTGTTATATGCTCAGATGGGATATAGGCTCTAGGTTACCATTTTGGCTGTAAAATTTGATATTAATCCAGAGTCATGATGGCCCATATGGGACATAGTATTGTATGGTGAAATTTATCATATTTTATGCAATGTGTCGCAAATACCTGGAGCTCGTTTCAGAAAACTTCGAACAACAAAAACGATTGTAAGTCTAAACTTTAAATACATTTAATATCTGATTTCTCCATCTAATCAAGCCTTGTGACTAAAAAAACGACTCCAAACCGATGTCACAAGACAGCATTAGATGGAGAAATAAATAATAGTTGAGCATTTTATAATCTGACTTATGACAACATTTGTCGTATGAAGTTTTATGAAACGGGCCCCTGGTTGCTAAATGTCTGATTTCTTTTAGAACTTTTGTGTAAAATGTAAGTTTGTTTTCTGTTTTTAAGGCAAAGACCAGATAATGGAATATCTGAAAAGGTGCAAGCCACAGTCACTGTTTAATAGCTTTTTGGAAACCCCAGCAGTATGTGAAAGCAAGAACAAAGCTTTTCAATGAAAGGAAAACACTGAGAACAGAAGCCAGAGCAACACATTAAAGAGAATTACAGTGAACAAAACATGTTTCTGAAGGGTGTGTGTGTGTGTGGGGGGGGGGGGGGGGGGGAAACACAAAGAGCATGCTGCTTGACACTTTTACAAGGAGTGTTTCATAACTAACGAACTTGAACAATAACTTGGATATAATAAGGGTGACATATCAGTGAAAAGGACAATTATTTACTATTGTAATGCACGATAAGATCACAAAACTTGATAAATCACAATACTAACCTAAATTACCCCTTTCAAGAGCACTTTAACGTAGCACTTTTCGTACATTTTGCAATAAGTTCTCAAAAAGTACATTTTGTTAAATTTGACTGACTACAATGCTTACAGTTGTTGCGTTGGACCAATACCAATCAACTCATACTACCAAACATTGATTTTACCTTGACCTAATTTGGGCTTTAAATATCTTAAATGGGCTATTTCTTAGTAAACTAGACTTTACTGTTTCATCTAGTATCAACACTATTTACTACAATCCTTGACTTAATTTGGACTCAAAAAGTTTCAGAAGGGGACATAAGTGTTCATGGAAACACCCTTGATAATATATTCTCAGAGCAAGTATAGCTATATTGTTGATATTTTACAAAATGATAATATCTCAAACAGTGTACCGTAGTTGGTGCATATTTGACAAAAAAAATTATGGACTTATTTAGAATAATAAAGTGGCTATAATAGGGAAAGAATCGGGTCTCGCAGAGACCCACATGATTAAAAAATGTGGAGATCGTGTGTTAGAAATTGCCATGTGGGCAGCTAGCCAGTTACCTGGAAGGGAGTCCTCTGTCGTTGACAATACACCCACCTCTGCACGTTAATAGAAAATCTGATGTTGATATACTTGTATCAAAGTTTATTAAAAACAAATTACCAGTACCCTGGAGTGGGGGTCATCTGGGTTAATGTTGTGACTTATCAAGTTAATTTGTCTTCAAAACTATATGGGACAATGTATTTATTATGGGTGAATATCATCATGTTAATTTGCAAAAGTGATATTCAATTCCATCGTGGTTGTCATGTGTTGCTTGTTTCAATATATTGTCTACAGAAGTATTACAAGACTTGTTGTTTTCTTAACCTTCTCTTACTGAATATTCATGTAAAAATCTGACCCACAATGAACATCATCATCTGAGCTAGCTTATCATCTATTAACACATTCAAAATTTACAGTGTATTTGTCAAGATCACACTAGTCGTATTCAAACTGTGTAATCTGCCCGTCTGCTCGGTTTTTATGCCTCCGGCATCGACAGATGCGGAGGCATATAGTAATCGTGGGTGATGGACAATTCGTCAAAGTGCAAACTCGTCAAAAAGGAATTATAGTACAAAAGGGGTAGTCAACTCGTCAAAAAGGAATTACATGTATAGTACAAAAGGGTAGTCAATTCGTCAAAAAGGTTTTGCATACTTATTTAATTATACAATAAATACAACGATATTCCAGATAGGGAATTAAAATAGTATTAATATAAGAACTGTTCTTTTCTAATATTTTCGATCTCTAAGGGCAAACTTTAATTTAAAACAGAGTAGACCCTGATCATTAGGCTTCGGCGCTATAAGATATAAGGTAGGCTACTAGGTAATATCGTGCAACATGACAAACAGTGTATTAATCTATAGAGAATTCAAACACTGTCGGGAGCCCTTTGGTCGGAGTCTACACTGTTAACAAATTAAATGTTTATCATCTGTATACATATTTACATTATGATGCGAACTGTCATACAGTGTATAGGCCTACCATGATCACTAGACTTCGGCGCTATAAGATATAAGGTACACAGTAAAATCGTGCAAAATGATAAATTGACAAACAATGTATTAATCTATAGAGAAATCAAACAGTCGGACGCCCTTAAAATTTGGTCCGGGTCTACACTGTTAACAAATTAAATGTTTATCATCTAGCTGTGTACATATTTACCGTATGGTGCAAACTGTAGACCATGGTCATTAGGCTTCGCGCTATAAGATAAGTTCGTATCAGTATCCAAACTGTTCGACACATGTTTGATCACTGCAGCAATACATTCCAGTGTACGTTTGCCTATGATGATTACATTAATTGGTTTGTTGTTTTAACAGTTTTAACACCAGTGCAGATATAACAAGTCGAGTAATTGCCAATCAACTTTTCGCACCAGATAAACAACAATGCCCAGCCAATTAAAGTCATTTGCACGTGGCGCTAGATATATACCGTTTCTTATTAAAGCATTGCTTCTTGGTTAATTTTAACATCAGATCAATGTCTAAACCATATATACACCCAGACTCAATTTTTTAAATGATTTTAAATAACACATTCTATCAAGGATAAGGCACGGGATATTCCAATAGAAATTAATATTGCTTAATGTATGGGCGAGGGCATAGCTGATTTCTGTATTACTTTTGTCCTGATTTAAGCTAAATCTTTCTATTGCAAATCAATTATGATTAAACACTAAATAAAATGTACACTCAATGTAATACATTGAAAAGTCTCCCTATTATGGTAAAAGTTTAATTTTATTTGGACAAATCGGCATCAATATTCATCTTACATATATTTAGATCTGGTTATTTATATGTTACAACTTTTTAACAAAAAAATAGTACTACATATATATTTAACAGGTTAGTAGATATACCCCAACACAAAATCCTTTTTGACGAATCGTCTTTTGCCATTACTATATATTGCCTTTTTGACGAGTTTGCACTTTGACGAATCGTCCGTAATTCGTAATCGTCATATCCGTCAGTCCGTCCGTCTGTGTGTCCGTAACAAGGTTAAGTAGAATTTACCGTTTCGTCTAGCATAAACACCGCTTACCCAAATGCTTGGATACTTATACAGTTGTTGCATTGGATCATTCCCTATCCACCAATATCACCAAACTTTGATCTTGACCTAATTTGGACTTAGAATATTTTGAATAGGCTATTTCCTGGTTAACTAGAATATACCGTTTCATCTAGCATTAACACATCTGACTACAATGCTTTGATACTTATACAGTTGTTGCATTTGACCATTCCCTATCCACCAAACTTTGATTTTGACCTTGACCTTGACCTAATTTGGACTTAGAATATTTTAAATAGGCTATTTCCGGGTTAACTAGATTTTACCGTTTCGTCTAGCATCAACACTGTTTACTACAATGCTTCGATACTTATACAGTTATTGCTTTGGACCATTACCAACTCACCAATAATACCCAAGCTCAGTTTGACCTTGACCTAATTTGGATGCCACCGGGGGCATAAGCGTTTATTGAACGTCCAGTCTTGTTTTTTTATACGCCCACCTCAAGAAGTGGTCGTATATTGGCATGGCCCTGTCTGTCCGTCCGTGAATAAGTTCGTTCGTTTGTCTGTTCTTCTGTCAACATTTTGTTTGTCCTCAGTTTTTCCAGAAAACTATTGAACGGATATTAATGAAACTTCACACAAATGGTATATGCATAAAGATCTGAATGTGAGTCGAGTTGAGGTTAATTCAATTTTTCGTTACAGAGTTATCTGCCTTTGATGTACTTAAATATGCTATAATAAGCTTGTCCGGAGTTTTCTCGAAAAGTCGTTAGAGGAATATTAATGAAACTTCACACAAATGTTAAAAAAATTAAGATCTGAAGCTGAGTCAAGTTTGAGGTTCATTTCATTTTTCGTTAGAGTAATCTGCCCTTGATATACTCAAATATGCTATAAAAAGCTTGTCCGGACTATTTGAAGGATGTTGATGAAACGTCACACAAATATTAAAGTCATCAAGATCTGAAGATGAGGGAAATTTTAGAATAATTTGATTTGTTGTTACCGGTACATAGTTATCTGACCTTGATGTACTAAAATATGCTATAAAAGGCTTATTTGACAGTGTTAACACACTAAGCAACTACAGTTTTGAATGGACTTTGATAATATTTACCCACAGTATAATTATTGAAGTAAAAGTTCATGAAAGGGTTGATTATTATTGAAATCGGATCATTGTGTCAAGACTTATTTGCCCTTGGTGTACTCAGATATGCTAGAAAAGGTTTTTTATGCCCCCGGCATCTATAGATGCGGAGGCATATAGTAATTGTCCTGTCCGTCCGCACAACCAAAATGGGTTAGAGGGCCTTTTCTGGCCAGATAACGGTAAACATAACAAAAGAAGACAATAGAGTTCATTCCGTAACAATACAATAAGAGGCCGTGGCCCGTTATTCAAACAAAAGAAAAGGCCCTCTAACCCACTTCGGTGGCACGTCCGTCTGTCCGAGCGCACGAAAGGTCCTTTAGTTTAAACAATATTTTATTCAGAAGAAAAGGATTGGACAACAGGCAAAGCCTATGTGAGTCCTCTCCAAAAAAGGTCCTTTGTTGGGTAGGGAGAACAATTGATTCCATTCATTCCGTGATTACCCTATTGTTATTGTTGGGTATTTTGTGTACTGTTGGGTACTTTTAAACAAAGAAAATACCCAACAAATGTCCATCTGTGAGGACGTCCGTCCGTCCGTAACAGGTTAAGTAGATTTTACCGTTTCGTCTAGCATCAACACCGCTTACTCAAATGCTTGGATACTTATACAGTTGTTGCCTTGGACCATTCCCTAACCACCAATATCACCCAACCTTGATTTTGACCTTGACCTAATTTGGACTTATTTTAAATAAATAATATATTTTAAATGGGCTATTTCTTGGTTAACTAGATTTTACCGTTTCGTCTAGCATAAGCATACCTGACTACAATTCTTTGGTACTTATACAGTTGTTGCCTTGGATCACTACCAATCCACCCATATTGCCCAACCTTGATTTTGACCTTGACTTAATTTGGACTTAGAAAAAATTCAGAATATATTGTCAAGGATGCCACCGGGGGCATAAGTGTTTATTGAACGCGCATTCTTGTTTTTAGTAATGTTGGTGCTTTACCCCTCGACTACATCCGCCAGTGAATAATTTGAGAGAAAAACCATTGATAATACATTAATTTGAATTCAGAATGAATTTTTTTCCTTTTATGTTGTATCCTGGTTCACCCAATTACCGGTGATCTAAGGATTCGTCTGACTATTTCTCATCAATTAATAAGGTTTTTAACTAAAAAATATATTAAACATATAAAGTAAACATTTCTTTATGATTTTCAGCTTTAATATATAAATACACCCATAATTTGACATAAATAATCATAGTCAACTGTAGCGAGTGCGCCGCCATGTTTGTTTTGGTTACTCGTCCTATTATCGGTGATCAGGTAAAATGACATCCGGAATAATTTTCAGGTATCGGCTTGAACTTCTATCAAACATTATTAAGAAAGGCTATCTGTTAACATAATTTTTAACTGAAAAGTTGTAATATTTTCCGTCACATTTTTTCACAGTGGGGGCAATGGAATATGTCACATTATACAAATAAGTTAAATGGTTTTATATGGGGAGAAAATGATTTATCTTGCGTAATTAATAAAAAAAATGCACACTTTCCCTTTAGGAAAGTTTTTTTTGCTTTATACACATTAGTCTTGAGCAGCAGCCGAAAGATAAACGGAAGTTACGATTTTACACATGCGCGTAGCGGCGCTATGTGGAATACTCGGAAGTCACCGGTAATAGGATGTCCACGGTAAACGGGTCAATGGCGGTATACATATGAATCGGTCTCCTTAAACTAAAATCGGTCAACTTAAACTGGAATATATGTTGTGTCTACTTAAAACTCCCAAAAATTTGAGAGAAAACAATTGATACATTAATTTGAATAATTTGAGAGAAAAACCATTGATAATACATGAATTTGAATTTAGAATAATTGTTTTCCATTTATGTTGTATATATATATATCAATCGGTCTCCTTAAACTAATATCGGTCACCTTAAACTCGAATATTATGTTGTGTCTACTTAAAAACCCCAAATAATTTGATAGAAAAACCATTGTTAATACATTAATTTGAGAGAAAAACCATTGATAATACATTAATTTGAATTTAGAATGAATTTATCCCTTTCATGTTGTATATATATTTGATTTGATTTGTTTTTGATTTACGGCGCTTTCAACAGTATTTCAGTCATATCGCGACGTCCAGCTAATTACAGGTGGAGGAAGACCCCAGAAGTTCTTTATGCACTGTTTCAGGCACAAATCAACAACTGGGTAGAACCACCGTCCTACCGCAAGCCAGCTGGAAGGCTTCCCCACATGAAAAATCCGAACGACCCTACTGGGATTCAAACTCACAGCGGCGAGGAGCTTAGTGATGTTAGTCACAGTGACTACACCACTAGGCCACGGAGGCCCCCCTGTATATATATGAATCGGTCTCCTTAAACTTATATTGGTCACCTTAAACTCAAATATATGTTGTGTTTACTTAAACCTCTCAAATAATTTGAGAGAAAAACCATTGTTAATACATATACATTAATTTGAATAATTTGAGAGAAAAACTATTGTTAAGTAGATCTATTAATTTGTAAAAAAATAAAAAAATAATTTTTTTTTTTTTTTTTTTTTTTTATTTTTTTTTTTTTTTTTTAATTTTAGGGCAGGGCGCGGCACCCTCCTAAAAAGGCCTAGCTGGAGCACTGTTAAATACATCAATTTGAATTTAGAATGAATTTATCCATTTTCTGTAATATATATATGAATCGGTCTCCTTAAACTTTTATTGGTCCCCTTAAACTCGAATATATGTTGGTCTACTTAAAACCCTCAACGTCCTTACAAAATATTAGGGAGACCAATATTTTTGTATATTTTTAAATACTTAATTTTTCTAATTTTTTTTTAAAAAAAAACCTTAATTACAACTTAAACATGATTTATTGAGTAAAAAAAACAAAAAAACCCACAAGATAAAAAATATATAAAAATGTCTCCTTAAACCCCATTTTTAGGGACGGTCCCCCTAATGCCTTCATTAGGATTATATATATATATATATATATATATATATATATATATAGTAGAGAAAGAAACTTATTCATACAGTGCGAAATAAATATTTGCTAAATCCTGCAAATGTTTCCCGAGCGCTTTCGACAGTTACGTCTTCTTCAGGGGATATGCAATAATGCAGTGACCTTGTTTTGGTTTTAAAACAAGTCGGCCGCTTATATATATATACATATAAGGTAGAGAATAATATAAACAGACATCTACAAACGACCTTTCGTAGCACTTGATCATAAAAAGATTTGATTCGCAGAATAAGAATGGTTTTAAGATATGGTTGAGATATAAGTTACTCTTACAGTGCTGCAATATTCTAACTAAATATATATATTCCCGAGCGCTATGTTATTTAGAATTGTTAGAGAGTATTGCTTATGCAATATTCTTGGTAAAGTAAGACGTAATAATTATCAAAGCCAAAGGTTAAGGTCATATAGACCTGAAATGTTCATCTTGCACATCTACACTTTCTGATTTAACAGTTACACTAAGTGTTAAGCACCGCATATTAAACCTGAAATAGGAGTTCGCCAGACAAGAAATTTTCTGATATCGATCGGGCAATCGACCGATCAACATTATAATTCCTATATAATTATATTCTTTGTTGGTTGGATATAACGAGATGTTAACGTTTGTTTCGTTTAACAGTGATATATATTCCTATTCAAAGCCACTGCAAAAGAAATTCCTCAAAAGCATGATTTTGATTAAGTTTCAAAGGTTTTACCCCATACTGGTAATAAACTTGTTTTTATTTTATAGAACAGTTTGTCTAACTTGTTGAGGTGGAGCAGTTAAACTCATATTTAAAGCCACTATAATTATGTAAATTTCAAAAATTCATGTTTCTATTTTTGTTTTAACATTTTTACCATAAAAACGCATATTTCAAAACAAATATTAATATTTTCTACCATTTACTTTATTAAGAAAGTGTGTGTATCTATTTTTTTTCAAACTTGAGTATTTATTTTCAAAGTTGAAAACAAAAAAAACCCACTTTTATTCGAAATGTGTGACATGTTCGAGTTATTGTTTTAACATAAGAGTTTATAATGGTTAGTAGGTAACAGGGTAACATCGTATATATATTCATAAAACACTTTCCTACTTGAGATAAGCATGATCATCCGGCAGCACGAGACCGCTGCGCTAACTTTACTGATACGTTATTCTTTTCCAATACACCTGTTTAACCATTACCTGGTAACGTGTTTGCCACTCAGATAAAATAAGATATGTCTAAGAGTGTTCTACAGTTCAGTGCATTCCGTTTGCGTTTAATGGGAAATAATAATGTATTCTCTACTGTACATTCTGAAATTTCATTTAATTAGCTGGCTTTATAGAAATCATCGAGCACAATGATCATACTTTTTTCAGTTTAAGAAGATTCAAATCTAAAAATAACTCGGCCATGTCAGAAGAAAACTCTAATACCAACACTCATTGAGCAAATCAGTAAACAGTGAAACATTAACGAAAAGCAGTTCTAGTCACATTCTAGTTTACGAAACAGCTTAGTGACGAAAATATCAACATGAAGACCTGAATTAACTATTTGGTATAAACAACTGATGAAACTCTCATCATATACACGATTATTAAACATAAAATACAGAAAATGCTAATATTTATGGATGTTAACATCATTTTAGAATAATGGCGATGTTTTCGAACTTATGGTCAATGCAATTTCGAAACATCCCCAAACTGTTTTGCTATTATCTGTGTTGTGGTCGTGACTCTATTCAAACGGTGAATCTGATATGGGTCTAATCTGATTGCAATATAAACGAATTCTTATAAAAAACAAAGACAAAATGACCGATAGTTTAAATACACATTAGAAAAAACAAGCTAAAAACGACTACGTACCCTTTTGTGACACAGTAATGGTCCATGAATAAAACTATTGTAATTACTGTAATAATATGTCGCGCTACAACATTGCCGTTCATTGTACCGACTCTTATTTGTAAATGTGTCTGTTTACTGCAAAGGCAGTTGCAACTGAGACTAAATCCCTTACTCTATCTTACATTGGTGTTTATACTGTTAACCTTCATACCACAGTACACGTTCTAAGATACAACTGAAGTCATCGTCCACAATGTACTAAATCCTACTATGGACACACTGAAATATTGGTAAAACTGTGTTCATATATAATTATACTGTATGCGTTATTTGCTACTGAAGTAACTCTTAAAGTATCAATGATGCGGTTTCCATAACTTTACTGCTTGTTAACCCTTAACCAACTATCCTATTCTAGTACGCCGTATCTGATAATAATATATGGAAAACTGTACCTGATAATAAAAATCAGTACACACTACCATCAAAACTGGAAATATTAGAAAATTAGTGTGAATTTGACACCTGTTTTGCAAGACATAATAACCGCAATTATATTTCTAATTAGCGTTATGGTGTAATATAAAGAAGAACAAGGAGAAGAACGTTTATTTGACTTAAACTATACAGTTTCTCGTCATACAAACAAAACATACATATTTACAACATAATATAATACAAGGTCAACTCTGATATGTAGATCGACCCAGACCTACTACAGCAATTTTCAGCCCGAATTTTTTTACGTTAAGTATATTAATAAATACCACGACTTCGAGGGTGGTCTCAAATGCATTGTTGCATTGTCGTATAAAATAGATCCACTAATTATAGGGATAGAGGCAATGTACATCACTCAGTTTGATCCAACTGAGACGCCGAGTTACTTGGCGCCTAAGATTAGCTCGATCTGCTTGAATGGGTGATCGCCTAACAATTTGTCAACGCTGCAGAATATTCCGATCTACATAACAATACAGGTGCAAGACAATTAACCCTTACTGCGCGAGAGCCCAGAGTATACATCCAGTGCAATCAGTATAGACCCAGATCAGGGGGATCCTGATGGAGCCCTATTTTCTTGGCCTAAAGTATGTCCAGTTAATTCAACGCGCGAGTCTTTCTATGCTCAATACCTTATTATTTTTACTTATTTATACGGCCGAAACAAAAAGCTGGCCGAAGGCCAGCTTTTTGCGGAGGTCGCCTTTAGATAATGTGTATGCGTTGCGTGAATAAAACAAGGATAAAAACAAAAAATTTTCATTATCTGATACTGCTTAAAAATTATCGCACAACGGGCGCCGCCATTGTTACTGAACATGATAAACTACTTCCGGATACCAAAGGAGTCTTAAAAAGAAGAGCTTTCTAGCACGGGGGGTAACTCTTATGAGCTCAAGATTCGGTATAAAACGCGGCCAGAAAACGGCGCTCTAACTCTCATACTTTGTTAGTAATATAAACTGCTTTTTTCTAATATTTCGACTTCTATGGACCTTTTCCAAAGAAAATCACATCAAAACACACTTATACTTTGTACGACCGAAACAAAAAGCTGGCAGCAGATTAGTGAATCGAGTTGACCTGCGGGCGATTCCAACATGGCCGCCATTGTTGTTCTCACGGCAACGGGCCATTTCGTACCCTCGCCTTTTCGCATCCTATTTTTTTGGTCAGTTCGTACCCTCGAAAAATTAAGTTGCTGTTCCATACCTTATTTTTTATACTTTGTAGAATCAGGTTTCGGCCGTATATAGGTTTTACCTATAGTTATATTATTTTTGAGAGAATATTGTCACCCGCTATATACAATAAAACATTTCCAAATAACCTGGATCTGTATCAGGAGTCGAGTACAGTCATTCAGCTAGATCACTTTTTACACCGACAAAAAATCGGCATCAGATATTTATTGAGGCATTGAGTTTTGCGTTAAAAAGCACTAACCATTCAATTTTGTACAAAGTGAACAATAAAAAGCAAAATATACATTTACAATAAAGTAAAGAAAGTCATTAAACAAAAGTAAAATAGAGAATTTCTTTCCGAACGCATATTATATATATGAGCCGTTCTCTGACAAAACCAGTCTTAATGACAAATTTTTCGATTTCTATGTGTTTGCCTTTCTGCGGCCTTAAAGGTCGACTTCCAATTTGTATTGATTTTCTTTTAAAATAATAGGGACTTTCAAGTCCGAGTCCGAGTATTCGAGAATGTTTGTAAATGACGTGATACCTCACTTGTTCTGAAGCTAGGCCGTTTGTGCTCCATAAATATTGTTGACCTTGCACAGTTTTTAAATTCCGTGAGTATACATGATTAGTTCTTTATGTTAAGGGTATCACAATACAGAGTATGCAAATCAGAAATTATATTAAAATCTTAACAACACGGCAACAACCTTAAAACCCTGATGGGCAAATGAGAACCGGTTGTTTTTTATGTTTATGCATGCAATATTCAATTTACTATTTTTTTATATATATGTATAAACACTTTTCTTGTATTACAGACCGTTGCCAAGGAACACCCATTTTTATTCTGGTTAGATGCATCGGTTCGATTTAAGACTGGCAATATAGACGATTTGATAGCAGACGCGAAACAACAAGGACTTATGGTTTTACTTGGAGAGTTTAGTATTGTGCATGTTACTGTGAAACAAACGTTTATGTTTCTGAACGAACCCCCATGCGCTTATGAAAATGTGAGTGAAGCACAAGGCGGATTTTTTGTCATCTTTGCCAATCAATTGATAACAAAATATTTTCTCTATCCGTGGGTGGCATGCGCGTTGTCATTTGGATGTATGGAGCCCTTTGAGAAATCTAGAAGATTCTTGAGTTGTAATTCTAAAAATAATGCACGGCATGTTTGCCACAGATTTGACCAGTCGGTCCTGGGAATTCTCTATAGACTCCTTTTTCACTTTGAATGGAGAAAGCATGTCATTGACGGAAAATATCTAATGATTTGCAGTTTTGCGGGAATAAGCCCAAATTGTTATAATTATTTACATTTGCTCAACATAAATAAAAAAAATTGATTTTGGATTGTTTTCGCTGACACTTATATATTATCCGATGTGGATCTATACGGTTTACAGTTTTTTTGGAAGAATAAATTATATCTCGCTTTTTCAAGTTTGCTAATTAATATTTTGTATCTAAGAATAGTCGTTCTGCTTTCTTGATGTAAATCATAGATATCCAAACTATACGAGGGTAGTTCAAAAAGTTTTGATACTGGGTTAATAACTTCATTATTATAAGTGCAAAATGCATGTGTATATATTAGTTTAAAGATCCATTCTTTGCCAACACGGTGATATCATTCAGAAAAGATCGCATTACTCGACCATCTCCAACATGAACCTTAATGACCCCTCCTCGAGGACACTGGACCTGTTTGTGTATATTTTAGTTAATTTTCTAAACACAATTTGATACTATAATTATTATTACGCCTTTATTGTTTTAAATAAGATTATGAAATGTTCTGTCAAATACAAAAAAGACAATTATGCAAAGTTTTAAATGTTATTATTACATAAAATATCCAAAATATAGCTAACTTTAAACACGTACTGAAAACATAATACAAAATTAATCTCCTGTTATGTGTAAAATAGTAAAGGAAACTAAAAACTATTTTTTATTATCAAACCAGGGTATATTTGATGCAATTGAAAAATGGTTTCATGTTTTAAAATCAAATTGCAGTAATGCTGATCAAGACAATTGTCATTGCGTTTGAAAAAGCATGTCCACTTTCGTCATTAGCAAAATAAGAAATGTTGATTGGGAAAAAAGACATTTTAGACAGTTAACCCTTTCAATAGAAAAAAAGTTTTAATTTACTATAACATTTAGACACACACTGATGTATTTCCAAAAGAAATCAGGAAATTGTATTCTTTTAGAAGTTATTACGTCAAAAAGAAATGCCTGAAAAGTGCTATGGTCCTTGTCCTCGAGTAGGGGTCATTTAGGTTCATGCTGTGACTCATCAGGTTATGTAATCTTATCGTGCATGATACCATCGTGTAGGCGACGAATTTCTCTTTAAAATGATATATCACACATGCATTTTGCAGTCACTATATTGAAGTTATTGATCCAGTATCAAAACTATTTCAACTCTCCTCGTATTTCAAACAATGTACTATTACAGATTGCTCTAAAACTAGATAATAGATTCCCCACCGAGTTTCCGACGGGGACAGACAAATGTTAAGTATAGGTTAGACCATGGTTGCAAGCGAATAAACGATATAGTTCGAGGGGGCGTAACCTATTTAGCACTGGCTTGGTCTCGAGGAAAACAAGAAAACCATTCGTTTCTGATTTCTGTTTTAGACGATAAAGTCATTTTGTTTGTAATATTTTACTAAAATTGAAAGGTTATTTCAAATGATAAGTTTGAGACATTAAGCATGCTTTAACACCAACATAAATAACGCTTATTGAAGCTCTATATGTAAGCACAATTCATTAGTAATTGTCTTTAAAGTCTAGGTCTCACTGTACATACTATAACGTCATGAAGCGTGTGCAGTTCACCTCTGACCTCAGCTGTTTTTAGAATTGTGAAGTCAAATTGCCTTGAGATGACGGAAGCTTGGAATAAGTGAACAGTTTGTTAGTTATTCTATGGTTTGTTGAAATAAACGATATATTCACAGGTTTTTTAGGCATCTGATTGGCCGAGAGCTCCAAGCCATGTGCTAAGCTCAGGTATATTATCCGCTGTCTTTACCGAAACCATGCTTGATTCTATAATTCTCATGACTTGACTGACTTTGTGTGTAACCCGTTCACCGCCTTAGGCAACGAACGTCGATTTTATTAACAGCTTGGAACCTGATTAGACATCCCACAACGGGGTGTCTGATAAGTATATGAATGTATGGTATTCATGTTGAAGTCTCGCAAAGCTTACTGCCTTATATAAACATAGGGAATACACTACAGAAAACAAATATTGAAATAAACGGCGATGTATAGTGTAAGAGTGAGCACATAGTAATATTCGGATAGAAAGGTTTAAAAGTTGTGTAAACATATTGTAATAGTAATGTTTTATAAATCAATATAACAGTTTAAAAAAGATTTCCAAAAACTACACGTTGTCAAACTGAGAATCTCTTAAACCTTTAACTACAAAAGCATTGCCTCTACTTACTATCGACTCATTTTACGTAGATGTTTTCGTCCTTGAATCGAGTACATCTTGTCGTTGTGAAATATGTACTAAATAGGTCAATATGATTTTATTTTCAAAACACGTATCGGGTCCAGTCGGACCCGAGAATTCTAAAGATTAGTCCATTTTAAAGTCGTTCCTTGTTGTTTACAACTACAATAATTACATTTATTGAATACTAGATATCACAGACAATACTGCTCCTCAATTGCACATATCAATAAACATTCAAACTATATCTTTCATCAACTTGAGATTGATTTATTTCCCTTGGATATTATAACCCAGGAGTGCAAACCGGGAATCCAAGGGATTCACACTGAATGGAATGCATACAATTATATCTGACCTCAAATTATGCAAATGATTTCAAGAATCAAATAAGTGTACTGTATTATTGTTGGTTTTGGTCCTTTCTGGAAGTTTCCATAGCAGTCAAGGGCCAATTTTGGTGACATTGACCTTGGCTCTTGACCATATTGAACGTTGGCCAACTAGGTCTGGTCGGTCGGCGTCTATTTCAATGTTTCATTGCCATTTTTCAATATATCAGATTCAACTATATCGCTACAGGGGAAGAAAGATATACAACAGACAAACATGCTCCAATTAGGGTGTATGACAAACGCTTGATCAGCAGTGGCTTAACCTAATATTTGATACACTTTCTTGTTAATTCATTCATGACTCAAAATTAATGTAATAGATGATGATCGCTGGAAACCTCAAATCATAGTTCATTACAGTGATACCAAAAGCTTGTGTAGACCTTTGATCAAAACGAACCGTGGTTACACCTGTTACTGCGTCTAGGACACTATCGTGCAGCTCATCAGACATGTGTTGATGTGAAGCAGACACATTTATGAGTAGTACTCAATGCATAGTGTTAAGCAATTGATATGTTATGTATGTGTTACTTTCAATGAATGTGTTTACCATACTAAGTTTTATCACATATATTTGACATGCTACTGTCTCAGTGTCAGCGTCATGAATCTTGCACGGAGCTAAGACATGCACGGTGACAGCTCCAATAAATTGGATAAGTATTGCTATGAAATAATTTGAAGCAGAAACAAAGCTTACCAAATTGACTATATTGGTCACCTGGGTAGCTGTTTTGGTTACATATGTTCCACTTATAAAGTTTTCAGATCAGTCGTGCCTCAAAGTTGTACAGTAACCCATGTTAATATGCATACATATTATTTGGGGTCCACTGGACCAAAACTATATTTTTCCATTTTCTTCCAAATATTTACATAGTTCTGTAAAAGATACACCATTAATGTAACAAACTGTATATCAAGTGATACATATGTCAACATCTCCCCATCTGTACATTTTCTGCACAAATTATCAGATAAAATTCGATTTTACAGCAAAAAAAATAGTTCGTTGGTGTTACTTAGTCTTTGGTTGTCATGGTTACAGCAAGAGCAACGTTCGGTTTTATCACTACACTATAGCATAAACACACCAATTGATAATGCGGCATCAGTTATGTCACAAATACCCATCTTGATTTGGAAAAATAGCAAAATTCACAACGGCGTCCAATGGACCACAAAAGTCTCAAAACGGGAAGTTTTTGCAAGGTCCGGATGAGGGTTAAGAAGTGCTTGTAAACCTGTATTGTCTATTTGTGTGAATTCCCAATTGATGCTACTGATAGTCCAGGGGGGAATTTTGTAGACATATTTGTTCTTAAAATACATTGTCTTAGAAACATTTAAAGACATGTCTGCACTCTGGCCGTTGGGGCGTTTGTGTGAAACGGTCATTTGAAATACGTTACCCTAGCATATATTGCACTCAAATATGAGAGAAGTCACAATATTTTCAAGATATGCACACATTAGAAAATTGATCAGACTAACTTAATACATGTTTAACATTGGAAGTAATGGGAATATCCGGGGTGTTGCGTTGGAAGTTTGGCATAGTATATAAATATAAGAAATTCTAATAACGTATTAGGAATTGAGGTTAAACTTACAAATGAACATCGATCGCTTAAAAACTTCCAGCGTGCTGACGATACAACATTATTCCTAAAGAAATAGACAAATAATCGTCTCGGCTTTAAACAGCATTAAATAATTTGGAAAATAATCTGGACTTGAATTAAATAAAAACAAAACGGAAGGAATGTGGATTGGGACAACAAAAATACTAAAAGAAAATGAAGGAAATATTACATGACCAGAGGGTCCCACCAAGGCCCTAGGGGTATATTTTGGACATAATAAAGAGGAGTGCTATGTGCCAAATTGGGAAACAAAATACTTGTAAAAAGAGAACTAGCGTAAGCGGAATTCAACTTTTGAAGGAAAAATACAAATAATAAAAACCCTATTGATACCAAAATTTACATATTTATTTTATAGTATTTTAGTTACTCACAATTATAATTAAATAAACAGTATAAACAGTATAAAAAATATGACTTTTTATGGAGTGGAAAGCGTGAAAAAATAAAGCGAGCAACTTTAATAGGGACAAGATCAGAGGGTGGACATCAAGTGATTGACTTAGAAACTTACATTGCTATAATTAAAATCAAAATGGAAAAAAGCGATGTTATCAGATGACGACGCTAACTGGAAGTTAATACCAAAATATCGTTTCCAAGCTTTTGGGAATAATTGTTTGGTATTTCACTACAACTCAGACAGTATCAAAAGCATAAATGCAAATAATATTCCTGAATTTTATAGAAATAAACTTGAATCATGGATACACATTATAAGATTCAAAGAGAAACGCACTATGTCATTTAGTGATGTCGGAAACCAAGTTATATTGGGGAATAAATGTGTTAAATTTAATAATAAATGCCTTGTGTTAACAAGCTGGATAAACTCAAATATGATTTTTATAAATGATATTATTAACGAAAGAGGGGAAATGAAAGAGGAGTATATATAAGAAAAACACTCTTAGATAAAAGAAACTGGATAAGTGAAATTGCAAAACTTGATAAAGCTTTCCTAACAGATGGAATTAATTAATTCAAAGTGAAAATTATTTTAAAACTAAAGTTAACACATCTTTATCTTTATATATCCGTAACATAAATGTTATACAAAGCAACAATAAAACTATCTATAAACAGCTTATGTCTGAAAAGTTTCATGAACCTATAACACATAGGCTCTGGAATGACAAGTTTGAAGACAAATTACAATGGTTAGAAATATATAAATTTATTAATAAAACTTACGATAATAGACACAAACAATACAAGTATAAAACAATAAATAACATTTTCCAATCAACATCAAAACGATACAAGTGGAAAATGGAAAACTCTCCAAACTGTCTAATATGTCATGAAGTCGAAGACGATGAATGCATTTTCATCAGCTGTTCAAAAAATGCAACCATTTTGGATAAAACGTGTGTCACTGTTTAAAACATGTGGTATAGAACGTGATATAAAACATCTTAAAACACTTTAAATAGGATATAAGATAACACACACGGACTACTTTTTACGTCAATATTATTTTAACTATTGTTGGTTTCAGTATATACAAATCGTACTTTCTAAGCGAAAACTGAACACTTCAAACTGATATTTATAAAGTTTTTGTTTATGAAACACAAATAAAGGAATAACGAATCCTTTTGTTTTAAGAGTTCAACAAGTATTGTTTCTTTAATATAAAGAAATATTAATTATACTTGAATACTCTAATCATAAGATTAATCACGGCAATTAAAATACCTTTACTTACTACCGCTTTGCGGTATTTAGCAGGTCAACACAAATATTGTATAGTCTTTATTCATACATGACCTTGCTGATTTGTTAGTTTTCATGTGTGTATGTATGTTATTGTCTGTGTATATGTAAATAGTAATGAATAAAAGATAAAAGAAGTCTAGGCTTCACCAAAATAAAAATAGGATACATTAAAGCTCGTTGTACCTACTACAAAGTATAGCGAAGATGTACCTGTTATAGTTGCCACAAAACTTATACGTTTATTCTATCTGAAAAACGAACAAACATGAAGTTCCGAAAGAATGAAACTTACCATTTCAATGCAAAACGGATGATAAGGCTGGTGTTGTTAAGTAACGTTGAGATTCGTACTTCAACCATTCGAGGAGAGAAACTCAATAAGTTTATTCTTTCGTTTCAATCCTTTTCCTAAGTATTGTAAAATAACGTTAGCATGTATAATTGTAATCATATGTACTTCTGGAAATAAATATGTTTAAACTAACCATTCGAATCTAGGAAAAAAAATTAGGAGACAAAACGCAGGTACAACTACTGTTACAAAGAGGTGTTATGTAAATATTGTTCAAACATAGCTGTATGTCCGCGTGTTGTAACTCTAGATCGGCATGGGACAAATGTTCTAATTTCGGTTAAGCTTTTCAAAGTGCCGACCAAGCATGTATCCATAGCTTTTAAATGTGTGGGCTGCAAGAGGCTTAAATCATGAGAGCTGTACTAGTAGCCAATGCTAAAGAAATAGGAAGTGCAACTGCGAAGAATAAGTCCATAGTAATCAAAAACGTTCTGAAAGAAACACCAAATACAATATTCAAAATTATGTACTACCCGGTACATCTTAGTGAAACAAACTTAACATCAGAACAACCAGCTAAAACATATTTTCTCCAAAAGGCTAACAGATTTAGGTCACACATATTTGATAAAGCATGATATACATTTAACAGATAAAATACCATCCAAGGATCCAGGCATGTTCCACCAGGCATGCTCAATGAAGTGCAATAACACATTATGGAAATGATAGAATGTGGTGCTATTCGTGAATATTGTAGTCTTTATTCTTCCAACATTGTAGTGGAAAAAATGAATGATGGAACTTTGAGAATTTGCCTAGATTTAAGAAAATGAACAAAATAACATTTAGAGACGTATGCTATGTAAAATACATTAAATATTTTGAGTGGATCAAAACAGCGTTATTATTGGCCTGCGATGGATACCTGGATAGCCGATTAGGTCAGAGCATATGGGAGGTGTCTCAAACGCAATAAATTACCATCAGCAGCACCGTAAGTCATTATTGAGTCTTCTGTCCAAATTGAGGTGTTTTCTTGCATGGATTTCTGGAAGGTTGACCGCTCTAAGGGAGGATTTGAGGATATTCTGGTAGTGACTGATCATTTTACTAGATTTTCACAGGCCCTTCCAAAAATAACTCAGGCAACCAGAGCAACTGCAAGAGTGCTATTTGAAAACGTTGTCATACACTTTAGTTTTCCTTCAATAATCCATAGCGACCAATGTCCGAATTTCATATCTAGTCTCATGAAGAAACTTTGTGAACTGGCTGGTGTTTCGTTCAGAAATATCAGTTTCTGATTACTCTCATATTAAACATTAATTAATTCAATGTTATTCTTATACAGTATAGGTATGCAGTTAATGGCCAAGGAATCAAATTTGAAATCTGTCAAATTTTAGAATATAACAATAGAATGTCTAAGACAATCAGAAATGGTCTGCATTTCTTTGATAATTCACACTAAAATATGTGTTTGAGAGTTTGAGACAGTATATTCTAGGAATTATTCAGGATAAATATAAAATGGCACTCAGACACAGTGTATACCTAGATCAAATCTAACATTGCATCTTATCTGGATTTACAATCTCAAACATCGACCAGTGTAGTTATAATGCCTTGTCCTCCACTGTTTTAAACAGTCCAGACGAAATTCCACACATATGTAATACAACAGTGTATATATGTCCTCACTGTAACAGAGTGCCTTTAATCTTCATATTAAAATAACTAACAATGTTAATATGTCTTTATCCAACTTTATTCAAATATCCAAAATATGGGTATAAAGCAATAACCGTAATTTCCGGCAAATAGCCCGCGGGCTATCTCATTTTTTAACAGTCAATGAGGGGCCTGCGGGCTATCTAACGGAGTGGGCTATATGACGAATCTTTTTGCCTATCGGGATCGTGGAGAAAAAAATAAAATAAAAGAGCTACCGTAGTGTAAAATGGTTGTTTTCGGGAGTAATTTGATTTCGGCATATTCCATGTATATATACACTGTAGGAACAATAGCGGTCTATAGATACTTTGATAAGCAGCTAACTGTTTGTGTACGTAACACAGTCACCGTTAATTTCAAAAGTGAAACAGATGAAGAGGAAATTAAAATAGTTTAGCATTAGTTCTAATAAATGTCTTACCTTTAGAAATGCGTGTCTATTCTATGGCATTTTAAACAGGAAATCGGTGATCGTGTTATTTGTTATATGTTGAGACGCTGATTTACTCAGCGTTTAAACAGGATCAACAGTGTTTGGAACTTTAACACAAGTCGCGATTAGCAGGCAAAGGGTAAAATTAATTGCATGAAAAAACACGAAGCACAATAGGATGCATGAATAACAATACAACAATACAATCAACAGTGCTTTATTGTTCTCCAACAGCTAACGGCCTGTCCTGCGTACGTTTTCAAGGGTTTATCAAATCTCGAATGAGATTAAAAATAGTCATAGCCTACCCGACACTCTCGATTTATTCAACAAATACAACCAGTTGGATCCACACTGTTTTCATTGGTTACTGATGTTCTAAAATTTACCGTTGTCAGTAGAATTGAGAGCTTAATATAAAAAAGCATAGAATAAAAGCTAACATTTTACTTTGATAACGCGATGACATTAATACCTTTACACGGTGCTCCTAAGCGGTGAATCTTACGACGTGCAAGTTTCACAATATGGCTGCGGGCATATAGACGGTGTGGCTTATTTGCCGAATCTTTTTTCATTTTTCTTTTTTCTGCGGGCAATATGCCGGATGAGGGCTATATGAAGGTGCGGGCTTATTGCCGGAAATTACGGAACTCCAAAATACCTTCTAACAATTGAATAAAAGTGAATAGACTAAATAAAACGGAGGGACATTAGATTACATTTGCAAGCAGCTTGAATCCAGATCAGAAGCCGCGTAAGGCGGCGCCTGATATTGATTCAGGCTGTTTGTCACTCGTCATTTAGTTTTGTTCTGTCAAAATGTCAATTATATAATTTTGAAAAAAGACGACATTGCAGCCGTTTATAAGTTGGTCATAATTGTCCTGTTTAGGGAACTGCGACAAGGGTCGTTGTAAGGAGGGGTCGTTGTTAGGGGGGCGTTGCAGGGAGGAACACTGTATATGTGAAGTATGTCATAGTTTCACTGCAATCAATTGATCGAAGTTAAACTATATACAGGAATGCAGGAACAGCCCTTTCACTCTCTAATGTCATCTGCTTCAGAATTGTTATCTGCTTCAATTTCTCCAAAAAAGGTTTTAGGCATTTTAACCTTAGAACAATTGGTTCAAAGTTTCAAACAGTTTGGAATTTGATCAAATACACATTATTTGGCATCTGACAATTAGATCAAAATTCAAACTGTGTACTTATTTCAGTCATCATCAAGAGTGATAAGGTTAACACTCAGTTTAACACTCTGATAGAAATGTTGTTGGCTGAAAAATTAACATTATGCTTGGATTTGACCTACTGATCTACTTTTTCACCGAACATGACCCGTTTTCTCGATCTAGATTGTGTCAAGAAAATCATTTGACGCAAGTTTGAAAAAGATAAACTCAAATATGTGGCCTTTAGTGTTCACAAGTTTTTTCTATAATTTGATCTAGTGACCTACTTTTTACCCCACATAACTCATTATCAAACTTGATTTTGTCAAGAACTGGCCTCTAGTGTGTTCACAAGCAAAACCTCACGGATGCCAGACACAGCTAGATCACAACAGCTGAGTACTTCATGCACTGGTGAGCTAAAATACATATTTGAAATTTGTTTTTTGCTCATCTAAGCATTAGGATGTCATTTGATATCCAGATAAGTGAAAAGGTGGCTTATGGGTTTCGACGTCATCATCGATAAATCATGTCATGGTTTTTTGTTTTACTTAACACGTTGGGTATAAGACCCATTTTGGATAAAACGTTGATAAAACGTTATTCTTGCATAAAAGTCCTTTCCCCGGGGGTGCATTAACGAGTACTTTAACATGTATTAACAAGGTGAGTCACTTGCACTCGCGCCGTTAATGACCGCTATAGTTATGATTGTTTCGGGGCCCAGTATAAACAATAACAATGACGTTTGAAGAGTGTTCTGGTCAAACTTCAGCTCACACTGTCAGTGCAAATATGCTGGTGAATGCATTGTAATTGAAAATACAAAATAATTACCGTGCGCCAAATACACATAATGGTCATTAAGGCGATATGCTAACGGTTTTTACTGTAATTACTCTAAGTATTTGGACAGACAATAGCTAGCAAACGGTGTACACTCCTGAGGGAGCAATCTGGTCAGGATCAAACTGTTTCCCATTCAGCTCGCACCTTTTGAACATATTACTATGTGATAAAGGCCAACACCAATGATGCATGGCATTAAACCTAGCCATACATGTCTTATTAGTTTCTATATCTATTTCAAGAAATAGACTGTGAAGAAGGCGTTTGTTCCCCGTTTAAACGCAAGCAAAACGCAAACACACTGTATATAAAGGTAGAAAATGGCATACTTTTTGACAATTACGTCCAATCATTTTTATCTGAGTGATAAATAGTTTGGAGTTTGATCAGACGCTTAGTTATCCGGCGTCTGATCTGGTTACAAACTGTTTACATGTACAATGGAAAATTATAGTCAAATATAGTTTTAGCATTAACGAGTTTATTGGGAAAAAATAACCTCTACTCCATAGTATACAGTACAACCAAACTTGTACAACTAAATAATTCTGTTTTCAGGTGACATTATTAGGTAGGATGGATACAAAACAGAAAACATTATATAAGTAAACACACTAAGCAAAGTATGTTTTGATTTATCAATAAATTGTCCAGTTGACTCATTAATAAAAGCGATAACAAACAACTTGAATCCCATTGCTGGTATACGAGCTATGTGTACATTGTACCGTTATTGTGCACATATGCCGAACTTTCGACGGCAGCGACTTGCTATCATAGATGACATGAAATTGACACAACATCGGCGCTATTATGACAACCTTTGTGTCACAGTTTGCGGCCGTAAACCCATATCAATCACTTTTGAAATTGACAAAATTTGTCATCTGACACTCAAATTGGTCTACGACCAGATAGTTCATTTCAGTAAAATGTCCATGACAGCGACTATTTGCATACGTTGTCTACAGTTAGGCGAAACCTCTCATTCAATAATCACTGAAACTTTATAAGTACATTTAAAATCAAAATTAAATTGAGTCTATCTTGTTTAATTGCGTTCTGTTTCAAGTACACATGTACACCGATGCATTAACAATTATTCTTCCTGTGGCGACCTTGATCAGAGGGCTCCTTTAGGGAGTGTTTTGTTCAAAGTTTACACTGAGGCAGAGGACAAGTGCATTCTTTGTAAGAACACTGTTTGTAGTGAAGCATAGTACTTGCAGGATATACAATTGATGTGCAATTAAAAAATAAAGGAAGCTGATATATGGAAGAAAATGACTAATATTTAAAAAAATGGAAACGGATTTCAAATATATAGACACTAGATCTTGTTATGATTTATATTTATGAAAATATTGTGCTTATTGAAATATATTTTATTTGAAATGCTGGTTTCTAAACATATTTCAAGTTCTTAAAATGCATTTGGGAAATAATTATATTTTAGAAATGGAATTTAAAATGAAAAAAAAGAAGACATTTACACTATTCGAAATAACATAAAATCATGCCTTTTACCTGAAGCTCTGCAATTTGGACAGCAATGTGATCTGTTAGACTGTGTCTGTTTAACCCTTTACCCCTTATCCAGGTTTTTATTACAGCACGTTGACAGTAAAGTAGAAAGTACCTGATGGTACATTCTGCTTTACTTTCAAAATGCTTTAGGCTCCTTATAGTGCTTACATTCATGATTCGATAGTGTGGAACTAATTTGCTCAGTGGAGAAATAAATAAGAGGGGTAAAACTGCATATTGATTGAATGATGGGTTAATGTGCAATCAAATTATGTACTAGATGTCTGTGGTTAGCATTTCCTAATGAAACTAAGACTTTTTCTGTTATTTTGAGACCAGCCCGGTGATGACTTTGTGTAAACATAAATTCATTATGAATTAAACTTTGTTTTGTTTAATCTGGTTCATTCTCGTTATTGTCACTGTTCTCTGTTCAGTAAGCACCAAACACATTCTGTTCACAGTCAAGGAGGGGTTAATATTGCAGACTTTTCAAGATTTAGACCAACATCCAAGTCTGATGGCCAGTGACATCTGGTGATAGAATCTGAAACAACAAACATGTAGGAACATAAAATAATAAACAGCTGAAACATATAGACAGCTTTATCATCTTGTTGAGAATTATTTTTTATTGTTTAATGTAGGCATTGATTGAATGAGACTATTCAAATTTAAATCTTTATTTAAATCTAAAAGTAAATCTAACAGACACGCACATTTAGAATCTATAATGGCAATTTTGATAAAATAGCATGTCAACCCAAATTCAGTTCTTGCTATTTCAGTAACTGACTCTGAGTACGCTCCTAATATTTAAATGGCTTACGAAATTATCAAAACATATTTTCAAAATTATTCTAAATTCCTAGACCACTGTAGTATAAAAATGGTTACAAAGCACAATAACAGTTAGACGTATAGATAACATACAGTTAAAAGGTTATAAAGCTTTTAAGTTGAATCTTATATGATTCTTAGACATTTGATATATAGTCAAATGTGAGTTTTTGCTCAGCAAAAACGTCAAATTTGACAAATCAAACACTTTAGGACGACTTGTTGTGTTTCTGCTAAGATAACAGTGGAAAAAAAGTTATTCTCTTAAACTATTGTTTCCATTGCAAACAGTTTGGAGCCAGATCAGACGCCGGTTTGGAGCCAGATCAGACGCCAAGTAACCCAGTGTCTGACCAGGCTCCAAATGTTAAAGTCTGAGTGCTACTCGGATTAAAATAAAAAGTCAGAAGTATAAAAATGTTGTAATTTTCTCCATTTTAGTGCACAGCGTTTGCGTTTCTTTGCGTTTAAACGGGAAAGAATAATTTATCTCATCTGATCCCGCTAGACTACATTATGGAGTTATAATAACTGCAACCGACTGCCATTGCTTTAATAGGAATCCATTCATAAATAAAGTCCTACCATAAGCATGCTAAACAGTAAATCGTTGTACCTGTATTTCCAAAGAATTGGACTAGAGAAAACCTCTGACTTCGTTCTGTGTTGCGTCGCACCTGACCGGTTTGTATACTAGCATTGCTACGTCTCACGTTGTACCAAACCAACTCATTCAACATTAGTCCAATATCCAACTACACAATATCTCCTCTTGTCCAGACATATTGTAACATGTTCAAGTCCTTGAATTAACGGAATAACAACATGATGTCTGTTGAATGCCAAACGTAAATTACACTTGCGAATCGAGTCGCCTTTAAAAATGGCCGACATTAATAAATCCGATGCATGTTACCCTGTATCTAGGCCGTGGATATATAAAACACATGAACATTTTGTAAACGCACTTGACCTCTCTAGGTGCGCGTACGCTGTCAATGTTTTAGCGAACAGAGTAAGGTGAAATCTAACAAACAGGGGAAATAGCCATATTTTTATGCAAGAATAATGTCAATACATCTGTGTTTCGTGTATTAACATCTGCAGAAGCCCTTGTGCTGTCTTGGAGCCCTCGGCTAAAGCCTCTCTTCAGATGTTAATGCACGAAAAAGGTGTATTTACCCTATATTCTTACACATCTATACTAAAACCATTGTGTCCACTACTAACAGTTTGGTGCCTGATCACATGCCGGGAAACTCGTCTGATCAGGCTCCAAAGTGTTTGCCAATCCGATTAAAATAAGTTCGCAAACATTTCTTCACATTGTCAATATCTTCATTTTATTCTATTGCGTTCCCGTTCCGTTTGCCTTTAAACTGGAAAGAATAACATTTTCTCACACTTAACTTTGTTTCAATATATATATATATATATAAAGAATCAGTAACTTTAATCAAGTAAATAGCTAACCATAGCTTTAAACAATTGTAAATATGAAAATACTAGAACACATGTGTCATCTGTTGAGGTAAGTATTAACAGACAGGCAGAAAAGAAACAGAACTATTGATGCCTGAGTTATGGACCTTGTTCATGACTGTTCCTCTCATTTCAATACCTTCAGTTCAACTGGAGTTATTACAAATGATATACAAATATTGTTCTGTAAAAATGTTTATTACCTGAGATTGTTGTTTTTTATGATGTAAATACTTTAAAATGCTTAAACACTATCTTTAGAACATTTAGAAGCTCATAGAATATTCTAAAATATCATGGAATAGTAGAAAATATGAATAAATAGTATGGAAGTATGTATAATGTTCTAGAAGTTTATATTTTCTGGTAAACAATTTGAGTCACATGATCTTATTTCATTTTGTTGACAGAATGCCCCTGAAAGTCTATATTTAGTAATGTTATGGTAAACAACTGATCACATGATCTTCCAGAAATTCTATGATTGTTCAATACCTTTCTAGAATGATAAAACTGTGTGTATAATTTATATAGAACTTACATTAATTGCTTTATCATGGGTCTTCTGGCAGTCATGAGTGTACTACACGTTTACTTGTGAATAGTTTGGATACAGATAGACGCTCTGGATTATTAAAAGTGTGGGACATTTAAAAAACAGTGCAGTGTTTTGTTATTCAAAAGTATAGGACTTTGGATATTTTTGGACGTTTAATAACAGGTAGTTTACGTGTTATCTCAATTTGTAATTTTGGTTTAATAAAGTTTGTAATTTTTGCTGCTGATTTTATCTTTCTGTTGCGCCTGGCTCGCAACAATATGAAAAAGGAAAAAACCTCCAAAATATTGTTACCTGAATTATGGATCTTGCTTGTGACTCTTCCTATCATCAACCTCTATGCATATACGAAGATTCATTCCAATAGCGTCTGCTATAACTGGAGTTATTGCAAAGAAAACGTGGAAAAGCGGAATAACTCCAAAATCATTGATACTTGTGTTATGACCCATATACAACAGATTTCCTCTCATCAAGATATATGCATATAAAGAGTTTTATTTCAATAGCTTCAGTTGAAATAAAGGAAATATGTAAAAGGAGAATAACTCCAAGAATATTGAAACCTCGGTTATGGCGCATGTGCATGACTCTTTCTCTTAGCATACTTGATGTTTCAATTCACTAGATTCAGTTGAATTGGAGCTTTTGCAAAATAAAAGAAGTGTGGTGTGGAAAAGTGTGACAGACAGACAGATACTGACAACGGAGGAATGATCCATCAGTTTCATCTCTGCTGATAGCAGGTGACACAAAAAAGTAAGTGTGTAAACAAACACTGATATGTGTCACATAATAGCAATGACATAGATCACAATGGCTGATCAGAGTCTTCAATTGTAATAGGGCCATACAAGAGCCAATACGGCTCTTAGACGCTCACCAGAGTAGACCATATGAAACTACTAATATGTAGTCGTTGAGTAGTAGAAAACCTTTTATGTGATGATTTGATCTAGTGAGCTTGTTTTATATCTAACATATCCCATATTTGATCCTAGATTAATCTAGGACAACACATAAACCAATATAACAATTCAGTACAACTTATGTCCCCATAAGTGCTACAAGTTCTTTCTATGATTCAACCAAGTGACCAACATTTGAACTTGACTTAGATTACAGAGAGGCAAACATTCTGACCAGTTTTTATATAACATCTGATAACATATGTAGCCTCTAGAGTGTTGACAATATTTTTCAATGAGTATTGCCTATTGACCTAGTTGTTGGCCACAGCTACAGGCAGTTTTTATTAACCTGTTAGGGCGGAGGTTTTATGGGTATCTTGGCATTTCATCTTTAGGGACGGCAGCACTTTCTTTTGTTACTGTTGTTGTCAATCGCTGCACAAATACTACGATAGTTTTCAGCATATATATTAACCCTCTCTACAACGGCCACTTAATTTAATCAACTATTTTGTTTATAAAAGGCATATGACTGCATAAAGCAAGGTGAAAGTAAAATAGTATGCTACTAAAATAGTGTTATGTTTTACTTTCACCTTGCTCTAAGCAGTCACATGCTCTAAACGCCAAATAATTAACACAATTTAGTGGCCTTAAAGGGATACTTGCGTATTTGAAAAATTCAACAGAATCTCATGAAAAAGTTCTACAAGTTGAATTAAGGTATATATAAGAAATTTGCTAAAACAAAATTTGGGGGTTGCAATGCTTTTTTTAGCTCTAGCTGGCTTTGAAAAGTGTGACGTTTGCCGCATTTGCTCATTGTCAGAGTAGAAAACGTCATAAGGGACAAATGCACTTATATTACTACAAAATAACATATTTCTAGTACACTTTTTAAGTTTCTAGCATTCACTCATCACAAGCAAGTGTAAAATAAACTTTTTAAAGCTCTTTCTTGTGTTTTTAATGAGCTTTTGGGCTAAAATGAATGCTGAAAACCGGAAAAATAAGACATTTTTTCTTGCCAATGTCTCACAAAAACATCAATTATGTAAAAACAAATCCAATGAAAATTCTTTAAACTTTCTAGGCATCTAGGTTAAAGTATTTCTTATCAAATGGTGTAAAGAAACGAAACCTAGGTGTCGCGTTGTTCATTTATGAAATATGGTCAAATTTCTAACCCTACCCCCTTAGATTTTATGCAGAAAATATACCTCCCCCAATAGCCAAATTGAGTCTCTGTTGACCTAAAAATGAGAAATATTCATCCAATAGTTGCTTAAATTGGTAAATATATGAGTGTATGTGAATACAACAGCATTTAATACAGTTTTAGTTACTTAAAGCCTTTACAGTGCTGCTGATAAAAACATAAACATAATTTCTACAAGAACTGCTACTCGGGACAGTTTTTTCAAATCTTGAAACAGTGCCTGTACGGAAAGGACTATATTTTACATAATTTACCAATGAGAACTTTTAAAAATTCATTTTTATGGTAATAAATGTATTGAAAATCAGAAAATATATAGTAATCAAGGTATTTATAATTTTGTTTTTCAACATTTTTAATATAGGCGAGTATGTCTTTAATAGAGAGGTTTTACTGTACATACAATTTCAATGTGCATGGTTGCATGCATAAATTGTGTTTCTCCACAATGAGAGTATCAGGATAAAAAGATTTGTGATACAGAACTATCTATCACCCCAAACAGTAAAGTCAATTAAGTTTTTAAACGTTAACTCCACACTTTAAGGTGAAACAAACTGGTCTTTAACCTATTTTCAAATGTGACCTAGCTTTTCTCATCCAGGGCAATACATAAACAAATTTACTTAAAGCATAAGTACAAAATGCGGTTTCTAGCGTGTTAACTAAATTGTAATATGATGTGACCTTGTGATCTAGTTTTTCACCCAATATGTCCCACATTCCAACTTGGTCTAGATTTAATGAGGACAAACATAAAGGACCAAGTTTCATGAAGATTGAATAAAATGTGTAGCCACTAGAGTGTTAATAAACTAATTGTGGACGATGAAAGGACTGATGGACGAGCCATGCATCTTTACTAATAGCTCAGCATGAGCACTCTGGTGAGCTGAAAAAGCCTCAATAATTTTAAGTTTTGAAAAAAGACAAAACATATCTAAAATGAGTATGTACACACAGTTATCTAAACACCAGGTGTCAACAGTCTTAATAATTATTCTTTAAGACTTGTATCAATCTAGTAGTATTGCAACTAATATTGTTTCCTCATATTTCATTTTTCTTTACATTGGATAAATTTCAACACGTTCATTTTGATAACCTGGATAAAGTTACAACCTAATCTAATTCTAAGGCAATACATGATTAAGAATAAACTAACAGCTCTTCAAATCTTGGAACCAATACAACAACTCTTAACAATCTCCTCTGGATAATATATAATGAAAGGAACACTGAGTGAAAACATACATATTGCTCAATAGTGTCCCTGAACTAAAAAGAGATGTTGCAAAACACATATGCCTCTTACCCATGACCACACAAACATGTTTTTGACATTAACCTTTAACTTTTATATGGGATTTCTCCTTACCAAGACTAACAAGCATACAATTTATGAAAACTATATGTTAACAGGTTCATCAGTAATCGACCAGAAACAAATCTGATGAACGAAATATGATTTTGCACTCAGTAACCTTGACCATTGACCTACTGGCATCACAAACTCTATGGGTCTTCTATTACATAATACCAACCAGCTTAAAATGAATAATGTAGATTAAACAGTTCATTTACCAATTTGGTGAACAAAACATGCTTCTGAGTCAGTGACTTTGACCTTTGACCTCAATATAAATATGAGTATTGTCCTTATCAGGATCTACCAACACACGAAATTGCTATTAAACAATTAGTTAGCTATTGGTTGGAAACCATTGTGTCTATTAACCGACTGACAGAGCAATATACCCCATTTTCATCTTGAAATCTAATTTTTACCAAAGAAGGATTCCGTAAAGAATTAGCAAATTTCTTTTCTATTCACAGTTGAAAAAACTAGAACTGTTAAAGTTATTTAAGGTGAAAAATACACCTGCCCCCTTGTCTGCCACACGACGCACGGACAACAAAGAAACATGGGAATAATTTTCATATTTCAAAGTCAAGCCCAGAGACTTAAAATTGATGTGCTGCACTGAAATTCCTCCTGATTACATTTAATTTTCAAGTGTATGTCACAAGCATTTGTTTCAAACCAAATATTTAAATCCAGAGACGAATGTCATTGAAAGAAGAAATTCAAATTATCTGAGCTTAAATTGGGACAATTTGTTTGCTGTCTGTCTGCAAAATCTTCACCAGAAAAAGATGTCTTGCACATCTTCTAGTTCTTATCTACATTTGTGCCAATTTCCACTGACCGAGATTTAAACTGGAAGAGTACTCAGTGCAGTTTTATTTTAGAAAAGTTGTTGTCATAGGTCAAGTTAACGCAGACCTGAAATACGGGTCTTGCGCGTCTACAACTAACTATTATTTTCCATGGCAGATATCAACTGACTGCAGTAAAAACTAAAGGAGTTTGCAGAGCAAGATTTGGACACCCCCAAACTTCAAGGCCAGATATCGAAGGTCAATGTCAAAGAGACCTCACCATTGCATCATACACATCTACTAACTCCTTATTTACACTTATGCCAAATATCCAGTAAGTAGTGTTGAAACTGAAAAAGAAAGTTAAGGCGCAGGCTTTTGCAGACAACTTACAAGCAATGTTTCCAATTTCAAGGCCAGATATTAAGGTTATGTTCACAGAGATATGTAACTCATATCTTGAATAATTTATGATATCTACTACAGTGCAGCTCACTTATGACGAAGTCAACGGGACCGTCTAATTATTTCGTTATATCAAAATTCCGTAATTGCAGGTCATTTTTACTATACTTCAATAATATATAGGGAATAAAGTTTGTTTCGATATATCCGGTATTTCGTTATATCCAATTTCGTTATAAGTGAGTATACTCCTAATTAACAGATGAATCCGGTTGAAATTGCAGTAGTTTTCTGTACAAGATTTTGCAGACAAACCAATGTATATTGACAACATCTTCCCATGCATGTAGTGACCTTGAACTTAGGGCCAGTGTTTAGGTATCTAAAGAATTTCGAAAATCTATTACCTGTCAGGCTGAAAGACTGATTCCAGTATACCATTACCGCCAAATTAAAATTTAACGGGGTATAGAACTATCGAATAGGAGCTGTACAGAGGTTAAAAGTACAGTTATAGCTAAAAATCTTATCATTATAATGTAGAAGCTGCTTCATCATGGCTACTATGTTTGCTTTACAAATTATTCAAGATAATATTTTACACTACAGTGCTCTCTCTACAACGACCTAATCAACAACGACTCCTCACTATACCGATGGTTGCCAATGTCTTCCGAACAAAAAGGATCCAAATAAGAGTGGGTAAACATATTATTTAACAACATGTTTTAAATGCCTCCATTAAACACTCTGTTGTGACCACTCATTATAATATTTGCGACGATTCTAATGAGTGGTCACAACATAGGGTTGGGTGAATATAGGAGATAAGTGTGAGGTTGGGCGCCCCTAAACCCAGGTTTAACCGTCCAGTGGCTGTTAATAATTAATTTATAATTAATTATTTATTGCTACTGACCGTACCAAGGCGGGCTTCTATGTTCACTTTGCTTTATGTTTGTCTTGCGTGTTTTCTATTTAGTGTGTGGATGAAGAAATGATATTGCGTGCGTGTGTGTGTGTGTTATGGTATGACTGTGTGAGTGTGTGTTCTACTTGAGAGGTGGGTGTAATGGTATGACTGTGTGTGTGTGTGTTCTGCTTGAGAGGTGGGTGTATGGTTCGTGTTACGTTTCCTGCTTGAGTCTATTTCGTATTTATTTGATGGAGGTAATCATTGTAAGTTTTCGAAATACACAAGCAATATTCATATGATTAATTTTCCCTCCGATCAATGCACAAAATCTTTGTATCCAAAATGGGTTTCGTAGAGAGGAAGCACAGTACTAGTTTTTGCAACAATATTCAACATTGTGAGTGCCATAGTGGGAACTGAGAAGCAATGGGACTGGTAGAATGCTCCCCGAACTGCACATGTCAGAGGATATTAAATAAAAAGGGCAATAACTCAAACTATGAAATGCAGAGTAATGGTTCTTGTACTTCTATATGAGATGTAATTACTTTTAAAGTTTCATGATTATAACTGTAACCGTGTCAGAGCTATGCTATAGACAATATTGGAGTATGAAATTTAACAAAGGCAATAACTTTAATATAAAAGTGTGCATCGTAATGGTTCTTGTATTCTGCATTTCTCCTCAGTGATATACATCGTGATGAATTTGCAACAGTGTAAGAGTTATGCTCTTGACAAAACTGACGTATTAGGATATGTAGAGTCCTTGTACACTGCACTTCTCTTTCATTACACTTATTCCCCTATGAAGTTTCAAGATGATAGCTGGAATAGTATATAAGAGTTATTATCCGGACACACTTGTACTGGTAGAGTTATCGAATGTGGTTTAAGTGGTTTTTTTAACAGTAGACATTTTAACACACGATTGTATCAATTCCATTAAAACAAGATAACGTAATAAAAACTGTAAAAGGAGATTTATTGTTGCAATTTTCTATTGCATTGTGAATAATGTGCTATGTCCACCAACTGACAAACTGTACACTGTTCGTCTTTATAGGTGAATATAGGAGATAAGTGTGAGGTTGGGCGCCCCCTAAACCCAGGTTTAACCACCCAGTGGCTGTTAATAATTAATTTATAATTAAGTATTGATTGCTGCTGGCCGTACCAAGGCGGGCTCCTATGTTCACTTTCCTTTATGTTTGTCTTGCGTGTTGTTTTCTATTTATGTGTGATAGAACGTTTTAAGACTGACACGAAGATATATTATGAGTATGAATGTTAAGCATATTAGTTTTAAGGGTGTATACTTAGCTGCTCCGTTTGATTCACTGCGTAACCGTTAATTATATTGTACTTTAACCTTCTTTGAATTTAAAGGAGACGGTATGCGACATTTAGGCCGAATGATCTAATTATCCACGTCTCAACGAATAACTGTGATCAAATGCACGGTAGTGGCGTCCTACGAATTTGTTATTTTAATTCTAACGCGACATCGGAGCATTCCGAAGGAGTATCATAATCATGCTGGTTAGATACTAAGGCAAGCAACTGTTTTATTACAAGTCTCAGTATGAATTATTTTCGTTAAAAGTTTGATTTTTAGGGCATATAACAAGAAATAAATTTAAGTGTAAAATGTTTAAACAAAGGTGTGTTTTTCTAAATTTATTACAAAACGGCAATAATTAAAGTGGGGTAAAATATATAAATGTTACATCTCACAGAGGGTAAGAGAACGGATTGGTCACCCGAGGCAAGTAATTTCAACCGAGGTGTCTGTGAGATGTGATATTTATTTCAGAAAAAACAAATTCGTAGGTGTCCATTACCGTGCATTAGATCACAGTTAGGAGTTGAGAGGTGGAGTCATCAGATCACGAGGGATTTAGGCCGAGTGATCTAATTACCCACATCTCAACCACTAACTGTGATCTAATGCACGGTAATGGACACCTACGAATTTGTTTTTTTAATTCTAACGCAACTTTTATTATATAAAATACTATTAATTTTGAAAATGACAGATATTGACAAAATTGTCAGTGTACATACACAGGAACTTTCATCACTTATCAATACGCATGCACCATTGTGAACTAAGACCATAACTCTCAGGCCATCATGCCCATGGTACATCCAATAACTTCATGATCCAAAACATCTAAAACGTAAGCTGGAACGAAGGTGGAAATTATCCAAACTCACTATTGATCATCAACTGTATCGAGAGCAGTGTGCTAAAGTTAACAAATTGTTAGCAAAATCAAAGGGTACATTTTACACAGAAAACGTAGACTCCTGTAAACGGGACTCGAAGAGTCTTTTCAAAATCAATAAGCATCTCTTGGGCTCAAACAGTGAAATCGCACTGCCGAAAAATGTGTCCTCAAAACAACTTGCGCATGATTTCAGCGACATTTCATAAATAAAGTAGACAAAATACGCACAGGTATTGCCTTTGAACCAACGTTATGCCTCCCAGTCATTACAGAAACGTTGCATTCAATGAGCTCCTAAGAAAGTTTTCACTCAATTACAGCAGCGGACATTGGGGAAATCATCAAGGCATCCCCATGTAAGTCCTGTGAACTCGACGCAATACCTACATGGCTCTTTAAGTTATGCCTTGACGAGCTCCTACCATCGTTGACAAAAATTGTGAACTCTTCGCTGGAGTCTGCGTATGTTCCAAAATAATTCAAAAGGTCCCATGTAATACCACTTTTGAAGAAACCTGATCTCAATACAAATGATCTCGAAAATTACAGGCCAGCATCAACTCTGGCATTTCTCTCTAAAGTTTTAGGAAAAGTAGTAGACAAACGCATTGAGTCCCATTTGACCACAAACAATCTGCACGAGCAGCATCAGTCAGCTATCATAAGCATCACTCTACTGAAACAGCACTTCTACTTCAAGTTCAAAATGACGTCCTGCAGTATCTTGATAAGAACGACATTACAATTCTGGTGATGCTTGACCTATCAGCCGCATTTGACACAATTGATCATGAAACATTACTCAATCGCCTTGAAAAAGACTTTAAAATTATTGGAAACCCTCTAAAGTGGATGACTTCGTACCTTAATCACCGTTACCAAATAGTCGCAGTAGGTGGAGAATTATCTGCCCTAGTTCAAATGAAGTATGGTGTGCCGCAGGGTTCAGTCCTGGGACCGAAAAACTACATCTTGTACACAAAACCTGTCGGCTCAATTTGCAGAAATCATGATCTGGATTATCATTTCTATGCAGATGATTCACAGTTATATTTGTCATTTAAGCATAAAGACACATCTAGTCAACAAGAAGCCCCTTCAAAAGTCAAAGGGTGTCTAAAAGACATAACCTGTGTGAAGGATCAGCTACGCTCAGCTGCGGTAAATGGGTCACATAAGACAATACCTTTCTCCAGAAGCTACAAAGAATGTGTTCAATTCTCTGGTCACTTCAAAAATTGACTACTGCAACTCACTGCTGTATGGAATACAGCAGCCCGCATCATTACCAGGACTCCTCGGTACAATCACAGCACTCCAGTCTTGAAAGAGCTTCACTTCCTTCCAGTTCAACACAGAGTTGAATTCAAAATTCTGACACTCACATGCAAAGCCATGTGCAATGATTCTCCAAGGTACATTGTCAAAATGATGGACGTGTCTAGACCTCGAAGAGAGTTGCGGTCTGCGAGTAAATCAGTATCGCTGGTTGTGCCGATCAGTCGTTCTATGAAGTTTGGAGATAGAAGTTTCATGCATGCAGCCCCAAAGCTCTGGAACTCTCTACCATCAGACATCAGAGATGCAAGCTCAGTTGCAGTCTTCAAAAAACGTCTGAAAACACACTTTTTTAATATGTATTATTGGAACACATCAGGAAATGGATGACTGCTACTTCCGGGTTATGTTCTTGCTGTATATATTGTGGGTCTAAATGGGAGTTCTGGAATTGTACCGTTTGCCGGTGCCTGTTGGTGGATCTTGATGGAAGGGATTGCCCCTGATCTCTTTGAAACCAACTGGCTTGGGGCTTGCGATATAATTCAGGGACAGCTTCTTATATTGATGTTTTATCAAGTAAGGGTGTAATTTCAACCATGGAACATGTAGGTCCCGCGGGTGTTGGGTGGAGAAGGTAGATGACTGCTACCCTAGGGTTGTATTCATTCTGTATAATATTATGGGTCTAATTTTTAGTTTTGGGGTTGTACCGTTGACCAATGCCTGTCTGGTGGATCTTTGATGGTAGGGATACAACTCTGATCTATTTTGAAACCAGCTGGCGGTGTATGTGGTACAATTCTTGGACAGCTTTCACCATTTTTAATAATGTTATTGATCTTCTATAGAGTTTTTAGTTATGGTCGCATGCTATTTTTCCTAGTAATGTTACATTAGATGGCCTGCATTGGGTCCTCTGCTATTATTTCTATTGGTCGGCAATATTTTGTTCATTGCTGATTGATGGGTGTAGTATGATCGACATTTGGGGGCTGTCTTTTGTATGTTTATTTATGTTTATTGTAGATCTAATTATAGTTATTTGTGTTTTGTCGATGGCCTGCTTTTGGTGCTCTACCATTATTCATATCAGTCGGAAATACTTAGTCGGTCGTTTCATTGCTGATTGATAGGGGTAATGTGATCCCCGTTTTGGGGGACTGCCTTTTTTATATGTTTATTCATGTTTTATTTCAGATCTAATTGTAGTTAATTTGTCTTTTCTAGATGTGTAGGTACATATATGTTATTTCATGTAAAGCACTTTTGAATGCACAATCCTTATGTGAAAAGAGCGCTATATAAATCTGGTATAATAATAATAATAATAATAATAATAAAGCGATTTTGAACGCACAACCCCTGTGTGAAAAGAGCGCTATATAACTTTCAGCCAGCCTTAAGTTATCATCTGCTTTAAGTTATCAATTGCTGGGATAACATTGAGAAGCTTCATGAGTTATGGCAGCGCTGCAAATATGCGGGCCCATTGGTTATGTTATGCGGGCCTAAATGTGATGTTAACCATCTAACATTACGGATTTTCACCCTCTGATGTCACATTAGGCTATATAGTAGATGCATCGAGTGAGGTATAATAATAGGTGTTGATTCTAACAAAAATGGAGTATCACAAACAATCGCACTTGAACCTGGCGACTACAAGGCTGTTTTTGTCCGCACAAATGTCCGTTGTTCCACAGTCCATGGCTAGTTGATATTTGTCCGCGATGGTCTCTTTGCCGGTGTAACGCAGTAGAATGACTACGTAGAGAAATGATCCCCGACCGTGAGTCGATAGGTCCTTTTTCATCGGTCTGGGGTCATTTCTCTACGTAGTAAAATGACCCGGGTTACTGTTCTACGTAGTGACATGACCCATGGGTCACTTTAGCAGGGGTGGGTCATTCTACTGCGTTACACCGGACGCGATCAATATAACTGCGGGTCGAGTCTATATCATATCGAACCGCGGTGTATCATTGCGGATCGCGATGGTCTTAACGACGTTTTGTCGGTCAGAATTTACCGCATGTATGGGATCGCTTCAACGCCTAAATGTAAGGTGTATGGCAAACGCTTGTTCAGCACTTTAACATTGCAGCATCTGAGTAAATGATTTACTAACAGTTCTTGCCCTTTCGAAGCCGGTGTCCTTTCTGGTACTACAATCAACGCAAGCTGGCAAAGCACGGCTTTACGCTACATAAGCCTGTGAAATGTGATAGTTATACTCCTTCAATGGTATTTTGGTAACGACCTGTTGTCGAGCGAGATTTAAACCAATGTCCAAATGTAGTTCGTTCAATTGTGACTCCTTACTTTCGCAGTGGCCGCAATATTGTCGAAAATGTTTATTTTCATTTGTTAATCTTATTCAAGACATTTAATATAATTAGTATAATACCACTCTTAGGTATACCAATCCTTTTTGTACAGCATTAAGTAGACCGCTGTATATATTTCATTTGGAAGGTAAACATGCATTTTGTATTAAAGGGGTGTTGCTTATGTGCTTTGGCCACTTATGTCATAGTAACTGCTTAATCGTGGGCCTTGGTACCCATGGTCAGGGCACTGTCGCCATATTCCGATTTGAGTTGGGGGCTCCCTTGCTGAGTGGTAATAGTAACTATGGCCAAGTTCACTTGCACTGGTCTGATGACAGCATTGTTCAGAGGCCCTATGCAACAATTACTCCAAATGCCACAAATTCATAAAAAAAAATGAGACATCACAGACGATTGGAATACCCTCTAGTTTTATTTTACTAACGATTCCCTAAACACTGCCACCTAAAAGTAGTATGTGACACTCTACCATTCCAAGATGTACTCATTCACCAAATTTGCTTTTCCTAGCTAAGGTACACAAGATATGGTCCGGACAATTGTTTCTCACAATTGAGGTCAAAGGTCAAGGCAACAGTGGCCTAAAATTAGTATTTGACACTCCACCACCATAAGGTGTAAACACATATCAACATTGCTATCCCTTTCTGATAAGTTACAGAAGACACTTACCGGACACACTTTAAAAACATTGAGGCCAAATGTCAAGGTCACATTGAATTAAAGTAGTTAGTGGCACACCTGCATCCTAAAATGGTATCACACACCATAATTGCTATTCCTAGCTGATAAGGTACAGAAGATATGCTCCGAATAAGCATTTTCTAAAAAGAGATCCAAGGTCAAGGTGACCTGAAAGTAGTATGTGACACTCCCTCTTCCAAAGATGTACTCATATATCAAATTTGCTACGGCAAGCTTATAAGGTACAGAAGATATGCTCAGAACAAGGTTTTTTTTTTAGATTGAGATCAAAGGTAAAGGTCACAATGACCTTAGATAGGTATGCGACACTCGGTATGCAACACACCCCCCATCCCAAATGTTTTCAAACATCAAATTGTCTATTCCTAGCTAATAAAGTACAGAGGATATGCTTTGGACAAACTTACATTTACAATTGAGGTCAAATGTCAAGGCTTAGGTCATAATGACCTAAAAGTTGTATGTGACCCTCTCCTATTCCATATACTCAAATACCAAATTTGGTGTTACATTGTACTAGCTGATGTGGTAAAGGAAATATATATTCCAGAAACAATTAGTTATGTACATACATATATCGTACAATTGAGGTCAAATGTCACGGTTACAGTGACCTAAAAGTCGTACAAACACTCCTCCGTCGCAAGAGGTACTCACACAACAAATTTGGTGTCCCTAGCTTATGTGTTATACGCTGGATTAAGGCATAAAGTACAAGTGCACATACAAACACACACTCATACAAAAATGTACGGGCATATCCTTATATATCCTCTCGACAAATTGCGGGAGTGTAATGATTAATTAACATTTAAAATGGCCCCTTATTACCGGACAGTCGATTGTATAAGGATCAATTTGTGCCATTTGGGGTCTATAGCACTAAACTTGGACAAGCTTACAAGGGGCATTTGCTGTAATGCATCTTTCAATACCTTGGAAGCCATCTTGAATAGCTATGTTGGCCCACATATAACGCGTTTCATAATATACAAACTGGTACACACATTTCGGTATATAGAAAACTTTTTCTACAGAGGGATACCATATCGTGTCAGATTTAATCATGATATTGGGCTTCAGTTGTAGTAATATATGGTCCTACGCAATACATATTGAAACAATATTTTAACAGCCGCCATCTTGGAATTTAAGATGGCTGGCATGCAAGCAAAGTATAAGTTGTACCAAAGTTTGTAGACCCCAAAAGCATATATTTTGCACATATAATCAGAACTCTATGTGCATTCTTAGCAGAGATACGTCTAAAAACACATGAGCCGCGCTCCAGGAAAAGGGGGTTTAATGACAAAAATATCGATTTTTGATTTTTGACTTCTTTTAAAAGATCAAATATTTCTGAGAATATACTTGAAAACGGTTTCTCAAAATTCATTTTAATAACGGAGTTACGCTCTGTTTACTGACTATGGTGTTTCAACAACATGACGTCATATTCAGTTTTCTGCATCATTGTTTTTTAAACGACGTCATTTGATATAAATAGCACTCGGGCTTTCCAATAGTGTTGTTCGAGACCAGCCATTGATAAACACATTTTATCAACACTGAATAAAATAACGTGCTTCCATCGTAACGGTGTGCCTGTCTCGTTCAAAACTATTTGCATTTTCTTTGCGATACCACCCGTGTATCTCTTAATATACAGTATTGTCTGTCTTTAACGACACACGCATTGATCCTTTGCATTATTTTTTAAGATGAGTGAAGGGTTTGTTAGGGACAAAAGTTATGCACAAAACGTCTTCATGACCTTTCTGCATTGCTTTTGTCCTGCATTAACTGACATTAAGCATTATTATGTTCTCTAAATTCCAATTCTTATCTAATAGTATGTTGCCCAAGAGAGGAAGTACTGTGCCTTCATTCTTATGTTTACTATGGATAAGTAACTATGAAAAATAAATAAGTTGTTAACTTGCATATCTTGATATTTTAATTTTGTTCACGAGTATAACAAATTACTCTAGGGTGAAGGGCAAGTGATATCCTGATATGCTGGTCTTACGAACGGCCGTATGGTCCTGAATAGGTATGTTTGTCGTTCCAAGGAGAGCCCAGAAGCTTGCATCTCTGACGGCATAGCATTTGCGTTGAATACAAATCCCTCTGTTTAAAGGATGTTGACGGTTATTTCCTCCTCGTCTCTACACTTGCGCACTGTGACTACCCCAGGCATGGTTGATTCGAATCTGAAGTATTGGTATTCCCTGAAGTCAGAGAGAATAAGATCATGCACTGGGTGAATTCTTTATCAGGAGCTGTTCCGCAAAGTACAGGTTAAACGCATATCAAATACATTCGTGCATAACAAAGACTGCAGACCCGGTCTTGCCACATTTGCAATGCGGCTTCAGATCAGGATCTGAAATGTTTGTCGGTGTAGCTTCTTTTTTTTGTTTTTACTCTGGTGAGTGCCAAAAGCTGAAAACCCTGATCAGACGTGGATGGCAGGTATGTGCCGTCATTTAAAGCTGCATTCTAAGTTTGGTTGGAAAGGGAACGGTCTACATGTGATTGCTTAAAAAAAACTCTTGACCTATTCGAGATCGTGTTAAAAACGTAGCGACTTGCAAGCAGCTCAAGTTTTTTTAATTTAAAATTGGTTTAATTTTTTTTATGTACCGCAAGTTTAATAGTTTACCTTATTCCACGTATTGGGCGGAATACTGGTCCTAGGAATGCCTTCCAGTCACGCCATTTCCACGAGGGGTATCGAACAGCCTCGTTCGACACTGAAGACGTCTGAACAACAGCCTCAAGTTGGTCCATACTGTCACAGTCTGTCCGCCTGTATTTCTGTTTAAGGGTTCCAAAGCCGGCGTCAACGTGACAACGTGCATGTCCCGGCACCTGCATCATGTACTCTATGGTCTGATGTTGGCCAGTCATGACACGCCACATGAAGTAGCCGATCACGAACTGGTTTTTATTCTGCCCTGAAACGATATGAATTCAACAACTGAGACAGGGCTCCAGATAAAGGAAGAATTCGAAAAATTAAATGTCGTTGCCAAACTCCATGGTGTGACTGCTCACTAGAATCGTCTCGCACAGACGATTATGATGAGCAGTCACACGGTAGGATTATTATTATTATTAAACCCGATTTATCATACAGGAGTTGTTCGTTCAAAAGCGCTTCTTAGATAAGACATAATTTTAATAGAAAATCTAGAAAAACAACTTCATTTACGCCTCTCTTATCTGAAGCCTTGCTGAGACTTCTGGTCTTTATGAAAGTCATAACAAATAAGATAAAAGTCCATACAATAAAACGTCGTTATTGTGTCAGTCGCGACCGGGACAATAACTGCAAATCAGTCTTAAAGACATTTCCTCAGTCCATTGATGGAGCCCCCCCCCATCCCCAAATTGTTCTCACTAGGTGTGAAAATACAGGTAAGCCGGGTAAGGCATGAGAAAAGTGTGCTTAGCCAACACACTATTCTCAAGTTGTCTACAGATGCCCTTACATACTCACACTCAAGGTTTTTTCAATAGGTTTAACTTAACAAACTAACAAATTCAAGGTACGGGTCTCACATGAGACACTTGGATGAGTGTATCCCTAGACAAGATAACAGTTACAGCACAAATCGCACAGGGCTGCAAGCTTGTATATCCTGGTTTGGTGTAACCACCGAAAGTAGGTCAGGAAATGTCTTTAAACAAGATATGATGCTAAAAAACATAGCAGATTTACTCGCTTCGGGGGCAAATTATTTTATTAAATGTAAGGGGTTACTCATTCCTGCCAACGAAGACATAAGGCGACTTTTCAAACAGTTTGGATCCTACTCAGACGCCGCGTCGCGGGGCGTCTGATCAGGATCCAAACTGTTTGACACTAGTATCGACATTTCTTCATTCAAAACAATGTGGCAGATGACTATACCAATGCCGACGATGTATTGACTGTAAGAGGGTTAAAGCAGACGATTAAACTTTGCAGTGAAAGAGTTCAATTTAACAAAATCATACTAGTAGATTTACTTATAATTTCATACCTGGACAATTGTCAGCATGCAACGCACAAGTCTGTTCTCCTCTGCCATGATAATTCAACGCCCAGTCGACCATGGAGATAACTGCATTCAGTCCATGTGCTAAGCTACCGTCTTTCCCTATCGTCTCGTTTTCATCGACCAAAAAGTTCAGTTGTCTTGGAATTCCGTCGATTCTGAAGCCAAATATATGCACCTTCATTGGAGTTGTAAAATAAAGAGGTCCCATTTGGCGGGAATGGTGCGGAAGACTTACATTTTGGCAAAAATCGAAAGTGTAATGTGTATATCGATTAGCTTTGTCGTTGTGCGTTTCTCTGGATTTCCCGACGCAGGTATTGTATTGTTCTCTTTCTTTTTGGGCAAGCAATACATGTTGACTCATTTTGTTTGCTGCTTCTAGTTTTTCTTCTTCTGTCACAGAGTCTATTATCTCTTTACGTATGTTCTCGCACTTTCCACATACATCATCCCTCGGAGATGCAATTTTTATGTGGGGTAAACAATTGTTCCACAGTTTTCTAAAGCTTGACAATCCAATAGCTCTTACACTTGTCTCTTCACAACTGCGAGAATAGTTTTCATGAACAGTTTTTTTAGTTGTATCGCTGGGAAGATATATCGGCGGTGTATTGTCTCGACCGCGAGGAGCAGCAGGTTGTGGTAGTCCGAACTCCTCTGCATGATTTGTAATGTACTGTGCAGCAAACTTTATTTCCTCAAACTGGAGTGATTTAGTTGGTCTTCTGCCTGCGTTTCCGTGGGTTCTTGGGACTGCGCCGAATTAAAAGAAATGCTTCAAAAGATTTTCCAACGCACGCTTTCCAATGTCAAAGGCGATCATAAAAAATATTTTACATACATGTTGGTTATTAAAAAAGTATTCACACGTATTCTCTGTCTTTTCTTGCCTCTTTTTGTTATCTCTTTTTCTATATTGTTCACGACATATTTCAATATACGCATTTCTCTCATTGGCTTTTCCATTTCTCTTATGTCAAGTATATTGTTATATATAGTTTCTAGTGAAAACTTTTCATCACATTTTAGTTTACATCCACATCCTAAGGATTTAAGATTTTGAACAGCCTGCATGTCATTATCTGCATTGCCAGTTGATATATCTTCAGACACTTCTGAATGTTCATGTTGATTTTCTATTTCAATAATGTCAAGTGTATCAAAATACATCTGAACACGTTCATTGACGGTTATGCATACAACGTCTTCATTCAGGCTGTCAGGATCCCCATCTTCGTCATTGGATGTCTGTGGGTCGTCTTGTGAATTGGCCGGTGTACACAGTGGTGTGCGCCCGAAATGGTCAGAGAACAAACTCTCTAGCTCCTGAAAAACAAGGCAAAAGCAAATTAGACAGTTTCATGTTACCGATTCATTTATGTTTAAGTAAATATCATCTAATGCTCGGGTCAATAGCACTGAAGTCACGGTAACCTATATAACATTATGTTTGTGTTCCTTTTATAAAACAGCATCAGTGACTTTTCAGTATGACAGTTAGACTATAACAGGTCATCGCATCTTCAACGCGGTGCCTAGGGTCTACATGCTCGTAAAGTAAATTGCACGTAGATCGATACCCGCCTATATATTATTCATGCAAAATAATAAGATAAAGAGCTCTATTGTCTTGCAGATCTAGGAATGAGAATGACATCTAAATCTAACCCATAAATATAATCGGTGTGAGACCTCTACTTTGCACACCATCTATGACGTATTTATATGACGTAATTGATAGAAAATTAGAAAATATCAGGGATTTACCTCATACGGTAAATTAAACTTAAGTTTACGAGTTTGGCACGTCGTGTAATAGATTGGATTTGTGTATTAACGATAATAGGTGGTGATTCTCGAACATCGGATTCCCCATATATTGTTTGTGGTGAGAATATTGAGACTCATTTCTAGGGGCCACTCGATCTAGATCTAGGTCACGCCTGTCATTGTTAAAAACTCGTTTTATCTACTGGATATAAACTAGTTTCAATAGATATTCACAATGTGTGAGACCATGGTTCATTATATTTCACTGATCTATACTGACAAGTGAAGATCTGTAGTTATTGATTGAATTGATGAATTCTAGACAGCCAGCATCGATGCAATGCGGTCATGCCAAGGTCGCAGAAAACGGTGTTTAAATCGTACTTTGGTTTTATTCATGTAAACCGGTCAAACAGAAAATTGGACTAATATCATAAGATAAACAATTGTTTCTTACCTCTATTTCTGAATCCATATTTCAAACCATCGCAATAACCCGCATCAAAAAGACTTTAAAACACGACTCCATTCATATGAAAACATCAACAAAGCACATGTTTTACACAAATAATTTTGACGTCACTTTGTGGTTGTTTTTCTTACGTCATTGGCGATGTCACTAAACCCCTTTTTCCTGGAGCGCGGCTCACATACATTTAGGGTCCGCCATTTTGAATTTCAAAAGTGCCGCCTTTCCCGGCTCAGATTTTGAGCAACCCTTACATTTCATTTTCTTGACACCCAAATAAATCACTGTGCCAATTTTCAAAATATATTCACAATTTAAACGATTGTTTTATCTTATCGGGTCTACTATAACGGGAACCTGACTAAGTCCTCATGAATACGGCAATTCAAGTTTCATCATGACGTCATACCGTTGTTATTGTGATGTCATGGATGTGAACTCATATCGCATGCCGTGCTCAGTCCGATTCCCGTCCGGCGGTTTTACTTCTATAAGGCAAACTCCAGATAAAGGGGGGGGGGGGGATTCGTAAAAAATAAACTAAAATCTGTTCTGCATTAAACTGTCGAATCTCATTAGAGTCGTTACTTCGGGACGAGTCTGGTGTGTGGTAGCACTGTGAAGTTTGGTGCTGAAATAGGTCTATCTTTAATTTTATATGTATACAGTGCTCCCTCTCTTCAACGACACCTAATGGGAGACACAAATTGTGTGTGCTGATGGAGTCGTTATAAGGAGGGAAATCAAGATTTGGCTTACATTTGCAAACAGCTTGAATCCAGATCAGAAGCTGCGTAACATTACATTTAATCTATCACTTATATTTAACTTTGAGCAAAATCAACAGGCAACATTGCAGCAGTAAAATCAATAGACATAAGTGGACTGTAAGGAGGGGTCGTTGTTTGGAGGGCAGTTACAGGGAGGGAGTACTGATGGTGGCCGCATGTGTCCTCCGTTTGCATCAAAGCAAGCACGGCATCATCGTCGAATGGACCTCTCCAACGCTGCCAAAAACTGCTAAGGAATGTCATTTCCATACCATGACTAAACAATAGGCAAGCTGTTCCAACGACAATGGCTGTTTCGGTAGACGTCGCAAATGACGCACAATCTCGTCCCAAACGTGGTCAGTTAGCGTGAGTTCGGATAAGACTGCGGGTCAGCCGATTAACAAATTACCCAATAGCCAGTTTCTAGTTTTTTAAAGCAGGTTAAAAGCAAAACAAAATGCGCCTTAAGGCTTCAAGCTACTTTTTGATAGATATTGTTATGTAAACATGTTTATTATCTGAGATTGTTGTTTATTTATGATTTAAATACTTTAAAATGCGTAAATGCTATCTTTAGAACATGTTTACGTTTTTATAATATTCTAGAAGATCATGGAATAGAAGAGAACATCACTGAATAATATGGAAACATATAGAATGATCTAGAAGTTTATATTCACTGATAAACAAGTTGAGTCGCATGATTTTATTTTGTTGACAGATTGCCCCCTGAAAGTCTATATTTAGTAATTGTATGACTGTTCAATGCCTTTCTACAATGGTAAAACTGTGTATATATAGAGACTTAACATTCACTGCTTTGTCTCGGATCTTTCGACAGTCATCAGTGTACTAGACGTTTACTTGTTATATTGTTTGATACAGATATAATCTCTGGATTATTGAAAGTGTGGGACATTTCAATTAAAAGAGCAGTGTTTAATTATCCAAAAGGACAGGAATTATGATAATTTTAGGACTTTTTATTAACAGGTATTTACGTGTTTCTTCAACTTGTAGATTTGTTTTTAATAAAGTTTGTAAAGTTTGTTGCTGGCTTTGTCTTTCTGTTGCGCCTGTTTCGTAACAATATGGAATATTTTCGTTATAGTGCATTTTCATGACTGTATGAATTGGAACTATTTTCTTTAGCTGATGAATAAATTGAATGCGTTAAAAGTCGCTCCTATTGGGAAAAGGGTTGTTCCATGTTTTTGCTCTGAAGGAAGGCCGTGAAAACGCAAGCGAGCAACGTGAGGGTGAGCTCTGCAACGCTGTAAACAATATCGCGGGTGTGACCTCAGAACGGGGCTTACTATAGGACGTCACTGACGGATTCAAAATTAGTGCAATCTTTTCAGCACTGTCCTCCGGCTGATAAGACGAAGTTCTTGAATGTTTCTAGCCGTAATGTTTCTAAACTGATACGATCACACATGTGTGTAACGGGACAAATACGTATATTGTCGACATTACGTCAATAGCGATATCCCTGGTCGCAGGTTCTAGCGAGCATTACCGATTTGTCGATACGTCTCCAAAATGACAACATGATGTTACGATGAAGGCCAAATCGACCTGCGACATATGTTTTATTTCATTCCAGCCTCATATATGCTGACTGAACGTAAACGCTCATTTTCTGACAGCCGTGCCATAGCCGTCATGGTCGATAAAACAAACCTTACCTCGTTTTACTATGATTTACTTCCAAAACAAGCAGTGTACATTGAAAACGTGTTGCATGTACGTACAAATGTGTATACTGACCAGTACATGCCAAAACAGACAAACGTCTTTCGGCACACAAAATTAACGTTAATTCCAGAAAAGGGTGACCAATACATTCTACACTCTTTTCAAGAGTCTTTACGTGAGTATATATACAGTTAACAACTGCGTTTGGGAATGGATTTTTTGAAATCAGAGATTACGGTATTCATCTTTTTGACCATCACACAGGCGTCCAGAGCTCAATCCCCGCCTGGGTTCTTCTGCTATGCTTTGTGTCACCACGGTGGGTTCGAATCCCGACCTTGGCACTTCGGATTTATCAAGTTGGGAAGCCTTCCAGCTAGCTTGCGGAAGATCGGTGGTTCCAAACAGTTGCAAATGTGTGCCAACTGCACTGCATAAAAGGCTTCTTGGGTCTTTCTTCACCTGTAATTAGCTAGACGTCGCGATATAAGTGGAATACTGTTAAAAGCGTTGTAAAATCATAACAAATCCAAACCCAAACCTGCTATGCTGCATTACGAGAGTTTCTTAGACATCATTGTCATTTCAAACATCTTATTGTATTTGATTCCGAGTTAAGTTCGAATTTGAAAGGAATAATATATATTTATTGTTTCCTTCATTCATGAAGATAAATAATATATTTACATATTTAACGATCAAACAAAACATCTACATGTACAACGCATTCGCAATGTAACTCTATAAGATACATGTACAGGAGTTAAAGCCAGAGCAGACAAAAATATTGTATGATATATTATTGCCTTTTGCGTCTGTAAGATTCCATGCTTTGTAACATGTATTCACAAACTGTTCTAAATACATTTATGTTTTTTTATTTCTCCACTGAAGATCACAGCTCCAATTTATACAGTCATAAGTGTGTACTATAATAAATATGTTCTATATCTAATGCCCAGGTTACACAGACGCCCGGCTTACATCGGTACCCAATCGGTCTAATTATTTGCTGTTGTCATACGTGATTTAATGTCAGGCTTTCTGTGCAACCGGGTATCGGTGATGAATAATTATTCAATCGGTTAAACGCAACCTCGCCTCCAATTTGCTACCGATTGGCCACCGATTGGCGACTTATGAAATCCAATGGGCCACCGATTAAAAGCGCCCAACAACCAATCAATACTCGATGAATACCGATGGAATGCTGGCGGCAACCGATTGATCCCCAATTGATCACCGATTGAACTGCCATTAAAAACCGATAAAAACCGACGAGATCCAGAGTTTTAATTATCATCTTTTTACATCGGTGGTAAGTATCAGTTCGTCGGTGATATATGTAGTATACATGTTGTCAATCGGTTTTTTGTAAAATATTTTCACCGATCGAACTTTTTTAAACACGTTTAAAATTCCCAATCCGTGAGTTTTCCCCGAGGAAACTCATCTTTACCTAATAGCTATTGATAGGTTGAAAACAGGTGGCCAATAGGTGATAACGGTAGTAAATAGGGTTTCACCGGTCCCTCCCTAGTTTGGTGAAAAACACAACCGATCACTCACCGATGGCTCTGTGTTACCGGAAATGTTAGCAGATGGTAGCTTAAAGCGGATTAAAACAGTAATCACCTGTCTACAACATTAGGAACATGCTATGGGAAATGGGTTAAAGAAACGTTATAAAGTATGAGTGTGTGTGTGTTTACACCACTTTTTGGCAAAAAGCGTGTATCTAGGGATGGACCTACATTCAAACTTCTCTATTTTTCAACCGTAAAACCTCTCTATTATGACCACTAAAACGCAGGCTAATTGATTGCATAAAGCAAATTTTATTATAGAGGATTTGCTACATATATAGAGTTGTGACCCCTTCTCTGCCTTTCCCCATATTCAATGTTTATTTGCAAAGCAGCTCCTAACCCGTCGTCATTCAGATAAAACAAATCACCAGACTCTAAGACAAATGTGTCAATTACTATATTTTTTGCATTGCGTTTCGTTTGATAGATCTACCCCAATTTCCGAGAGCGGCGATTTCACCACGCTTCGAAATTTTGATCAAAACGCCGCGAATCATAGCAGGAGCGGCGACAGCGAAGTAGAAACGATCTGATTTTAATAGAAGCGTAACAGAGGCTTCTTGGTCGCCACTTCACGGCGATTCTATGATTGTCTTTAAAGACATTTATTAATCCCCAATTGTTCTCACTAGGATTGAAAATACAGTTAGATCATGAGAAAATGTTTCAGGCAACGGCTCAGCCATCTGAAGCTTTGATAAGAGGCCCTTTCATAATATATTTCAATAGGTTTTTCAATGGGTGTTACTTACCAAGCTATCAGTTATTAGGTGCGGGCCTCACATGAGACGCCTGAATGATTATTTGCCTAAACGCTAGCCGAGTATGTCCATGGGATCCATGCTTTGACTCAAACTTTCTACGGTGCTAGGTGTACCACCCAAGCTTGGTCATGTAACGTCTTTAAAGTCATTAATCCAGTCCATTCATTGAATACCCCCCCCCCAAAAAAAAATGTTCTCACTAAGCGTGAACATACAGGTAAAGCATGAGAACAATGTGCAGGCAACGACGCAGCCATCTGAAGTTTTGTAAAGAAGTCCTTACATACTATATCTCATTGGGGTTTTCAATGGGTTTGACTAACCAAACTATCAAATACAGGGTGCGGGCCTCAAATAAGACGTCTGACTAATTCTTTGCCGAGACGCTATACCGTCTGTGCATGTTCTCCATGCTTTGACTCAAACTATTTACTGGGGTAGGTGTTATCACCAGAGCTAGGCCAAGTATTGGCTTTAAATACTTTTCCTCAGTCCATTGAAGGGATCCTCCCATTGTTCTCGATAGGCGTGAAATTAACTGTAAAAGCATGACGCATGAGCTGCCGGCGGCTATACCAATCTCAGTTTACCTGGTGAGGCCCAGACATACGCACACTCTAGCAACTTTTCAATGGTTATTTCTAACCAAATTACCAAACATAAAAGTCGGGCCTCACATGAGACGCTTCAATGGTTCTTTACTATCGGCATGTGCACAAGACGTATGCTTCTTTTTCAAAGAAATTGCCTGGCTAGGCGTTATGACAAAAAGTGTGTCATGAAATGTCTTTAAAGTCATCATAGATAAAGACGTTACAGACGGGACCAGAAATTCGTGACCTTGGACTTTGACCTATTGACAAAGGAGTTGAACACGACACAGTGTCTTTGTATGTCGATTATATGTGCCATGTTAATTTGAAATCCATTCACACATAAAAAAGTTGTAGATGGGACATGATTATGAGAATGATTGAATGACGGACGTTCGTACATTTGTAGACTTGTTGGGTTTTTCGTTCTTTAAAATAACCAAGCAATAACACAACAGTACCCAATATTAACAACGGAAAGAGTCGATATCTATTGTTTTCGATACCAGAAAAAGTGACCCTACGTGCACTCGGACAGGCGGACGGACGATACAATTACTAAATGCCTGCCTTCGGTGGTAAAAAAAGAGATCATTTGAGCACACTGCATATCCCAAAACTTGCTTTAAAACAGTAGAAAATATGTTTAGAAAGGAAATAAGATGTATTCCTAGAAAGTGTAGGGACAGTTTGAGAAATTGTTTCCAGAGTGGAGCTTAGACCTTCGTTCAAAATAAAGGATATACCATTAGGTCCCCACAATGTATGGGGACAAAGCGAGATTGCAGTTAGAAAACGTACCCACAAAGTTTGTTATTTAAATTGTTTTCTTTAAACACTATACACTCGGTACACAAAGAAACGAGACTTACATTAAGACGCAGTTTATTTCACTTACGGTAGCGGTTTACGATAGATACTGCAAGCGGATTATTCTCGGATTTCTTGTCGTGATTGATGATTTTCATCCCTATTTTATAGCTAAATTCGGGGCCATATCTGGTGATGTCGTTTGCAGCCAGGAAAGTACTGGTCACCCGCCTTGGTATCTCTGGGTTGAGTTGAAGAGGAAGATGTATTCTCGAGTCCCGGCACCACAGACGATTCAGGAACTGTACATGACTGCCACACTAGGATGGAATGCCATTCCTCAGCGTTTTGTTACACGTCTAGTCTCGATGCACCAGGTATGTCCAGCTTTTATCAACATAAAGGCAGATATACCAGATTGTAAACTGTAACTATTGAGAACAATGGTGACGCTTATGATTTTTGTGGGAGTTACTCACAGTGGAATATACTTTAAAATTACAATGCGTTTTATTACAATATACTACAGAAAAGTGAAATAAAATGCATCTAAATGTAAGAAGTCTTGTTTCTTTTTGTATTGAGTGTACAGTTGCAGACAAGTAAACAGAGAGATAAGGCTGAAAAAAAATGCATAGAGTTACTGTCTAGCTTTAAAATCGTATTTTCTTATAAAAGAAATTATATGTTCCTAGAAAGGGTAGGGTCAGTTTGAGGCAACGTCCCCAGAGTGCACTTTATAATTTCTCTCTCAGAAAACGGAGATAGCATTAGGTCTCCACAATGTCTTATGTGGTCCATCTGATTCTCGAACTTGACCGATGTAATATGGATATAAACATTATCATGTCATTATATGCCGCCCCACTGGGGGGCATAACAAAGATGTGTCCCTTTATACTCTAGGAATAGTCTGAGACATCGTCCCAAGAATAAAGCTTAGAATTTCTCTCAAAATAAAGGAGATACCATTAGGTCTCCACAATGTATAGGGACGAAGCGAGATTGGATTGAGATAACGTCCCAACAAAGTTTCAATTGTTTAGATAAGACTGAACAATAAATGCAAAGAGTTACTGTCCGACTTTAAAACCTTATTTTCTTATAAAAGAAATAAGATGTGTTCCTTAAAAGTCTAGGATCAGTTTGAGACAACGTTCGCAGAGGTCAGCCATTAATTATTTATTTAGTTCACTAACCCCCTATATTTGCCCAAAAAATTTAAGAAATAAAAAAATACACAAAATCACAGTATTTGTTTATTTTCATTCAAACCAACCTCAAAACTAACAAAAAGTAAAATTTGTTTGATTCTAGCCATACTAGTTATAAATTTATGTGACCTTAAAAGTACCCCCTTCGTGGCAAAAATGAACGTTTTTCACGTGTTTTTACTATTTATTCTTAAATTCAAGTATGGGCGCGGCGGAGTACCCACATTATATATAAATATTTGGAAACATTATAAAAATCCCAACACAATGATATTTATTTTATTGCGGTACTCGAACGCGCTGAAATTTATTTTCTTTCAATTAGTTTAAAAAATGATAGAAAATCGACTCGCTACACTGGAGATCTAGAGGCATATATCTCTAGATATAGACTAATTCTACTGATAGTAATCTTTGTTTTTGCTTCTAAAAACTTTTTTTCCACACATATATAGATATAATAAACTTGAATTTACTATTTGTCACTTTTTAAAAAATCACACATGTTTAAAAAGAAAGATAATCTAGTCTAATGTAGAACTCTATAGGAATAAATATGGTTGAGTGACGTCGTTGTTGCTGTTGTCTCCCTTTGTAATAAACGTAAACAACAATCCGGATCTAGGTCTACGCATGTTCGGACTTCAAGTTTTCCTCATTCAACGAGACACTCATTCTACAGGTATGTTACTTTAGAATATTCTTTTTCTATGTCTACCTTTCTGCTTAATCTAGATCTACCGTTAACTTTAGGTAGATCTAGACCTATTGATACACAATAGTGTATTCCGTAGATCTGCACCTGTGTCGATGTAGTTCTATCTGAATAGCTTTTCTCCGAAAAGATTTAGATCTACCCGTGATTTAGATCTACTTGTACATTTTATCTGAATATTTTCCATGTCTACATAGTTTGACATAGGATCTATATATTTTGGAAGAACATATCGCGAAGAAAATGAAATAAATTCAGGAAATGCCGACTGCATACTGCGAACGTTTTTCTCTTTTAGTTGAGTGTAGATCGATAAGTTGGAGTTAAACGGTTTAGAAAATCATGTTAAATATAGTCTGTCTATGGAAAAGAAATTAATAATTAGTTTATATCTAGTTTATCCATAATCACTTACAAAATAATAATAACAAAAACAAAAAACATCGTACGTCTGCAAAAGGTTGTTCTATTTTTAGACAAGTTTTACATTGTATGCATTGTGGGAAAAAGCACCCGCACTATGTTTACACACAGTGCGTCATCGCGTGACGTCATTCGCAGCATCAGCCCTGACCCTGTATCTGTAAACCCCGCCAGCGTTCCGCAGTTCTAATACCAATGCCATTCAAGCCAGACGCACATTTACAAGCAAGAAGCATAATCTACCAACGTGGACTGAAGATCCTTCGGTGAGTAGAGTTTACTTTGCTTTTTTGATGAGCATGATTTATTTAGAGGTATTTACAACAGTGGCGTTGTCGGCTAAAGTCTTGAACAGCCTTTAGTGCGCAAAAGTTGGGAATCCCTCGTAAGTTTATTCTGAATTCGTTTTGGTGAAGCTTTGAATAGGGAGTAGCGGAAAGTCGGAGTTTGTCCAGCCGTTACTCAGCGTTCTTAAGTTTTTTCAATAACGTTTATTGTTAAACTTCTCTGTATTTTGCATTTTTGTCACTCTCTCTGACTTCGGAGTTCGACCATCAGGGTGAGTAACAAAACTTGTAAAAGTTTATGTAGGTCATATCGGTGTTTATGTTTACTCGATTCGATTTTTCGCCGAGGCTTTTCTGTGTCAAATGGGACGATCTTGATTAAGATTTGTTCAAATTCGACTCGGGAAAGTTGTAAGCAACATTTTCATAGTTAAAATTTGGATTTACGACCTCGAATTACTTAGTTCCGATTGTTCATCGATCCCAATAAATTCATTAAGAAAATTAGCGAGGCAGAATCCGCCATTTTCGCATCGGCATTTATTTGCAGTAGAGGTGCGCAATAGGTTTTCGCGCATACGCAATAGGATTTCGCGCCTATTCTGATGCGCAGGTCTAGTGCTCGCATTGGTGTACAGACGACATCCTGTTGATCATTCACTGAGCATTTAACTTCGAAAATTGTCGTAAATAAAACATTTAGGCAACATTTATGAGTTTAATTTGATAATAATATTGAAATAAGAATTAGTTACGCGAACAATCGCGTCACTCCCTATGTAAGTGATCCAAGCGTGATTTCTTGAAATTATTTTATTGACATTGTCCCGTTAATAACTTCCGGAGTGATTAACTATTACAATGGGTACTAAAGTAAAAAAAGTTTTCGAAATTTATTTCGTGGTTAAACACAATTACATTGTCAATCCGGAACTTATTGTAATATTGTGCAGTTGTATACATTGTGATTAATTTACAAGGTACATTGATCCAAGCTTGATTTCCGGAAATTCTTTTGTTTACATTGTCCTGTTAATAACTTCCAGAGTGATTAACTATTACAAAGGGTACTAAAGTAAAAAAGTTTTCGAAATTTATTTCGTAGTTAAACACACTTACATTGTCAATCTGGAATTTATTGTAACATTGTGCAGTGGCATACATTGTAATTAATTTACTGGGTACTAAAGACTGATTTATTTGCAGGCTTAATAATTTGTAATTCTTTTACGGGCTACTAATTTGCGATTAATTGACAGCCTAACCCTATTGATTTAAGCATTAGTTGATCGTGTCAATTCATTTTGACCTTGACAATAGTTTTTTGGGTCATTATCTATATTCCGTGATAGTTTATTGCGTCGGGCTACGTGTTTGACCTTTGAACATTTATAGCGTCAAGCTACGTTTGACCTTTGAACATAGTCCCCGTGTCAATAGTTGACCGACTACCTGAAATCAAACACTTAGGCATTCTTGTACTGCCCAACGTCCCACATTGAGATATGTCGTCCGGTCGTTCTGCACAAGCAATGTCTTCAAAGATCAAAATCAACTCGTGCTCCGCAAGGGATTTAGAGTCCATTCCTGGTGTAGGCAGGAAGACTGTGGACCTAATCTTCACCATGAGGGATACAAATGGCAACATTACGCCGGAGGAATTTGCCACATTAGGAGTTAGAAATCTCCCAGCAGCAATGGAGGCGATTGACTTTGAAGAATGGTCGCCATCAAGGCCTGCCTGTCTCACTGATCTGCCGTACCGGTGTCAGCCTGACCCATACGCCAATCAATGGAGACAGAACCCCTGTCCATATCACCAGGGAGCCCCACCACAGGATGCAGGGTACGGGTATCCACCTAGGGCATCACCATTGGATCCAAGTCCGGGTTATGGGTATCCGCCTACGCCCATGCAGATGTCAAACAGAGTGTCCCCAAGGGACCTCACTCAAGGGTATGGTGTACAGCCAAGGACTGCTCGGATGTCCCCGAGGGACCCTAGTCGGGAGTGGCGTGACAATCAACAGCGCGATACGGTGAAAGAGGAGCCCAGACCAGAGAGGCCCCCACCGCGAGTGAACGTTCCGAAGGGAATAAGCTTTGACGGAAAGTCTGATTGGCAGGCTTTCATCAATAAGTTCACCTCCTATGCCGATAGAGAAAATTGGAACTCTAAGACCAGGCGAGATGTCCTGTCATGGGTACTTGAAGGCGCAGCGAGTAAGTGCTTTGCCAACTTAACCAAGAGGAACCCGTCGATTGATTACTTTGAAGTAGTCAACAAACTGGCTAAGCGTTTCGACATGAGAGACCTACCAGAAACAACACAGATGCTGTTTACTGCGGCGTCTCAAGGCCAAAGGGAGACCCTCATCGAGTGGTGTGAACGCATCACCAATCTGGCTTTAGATGCATTTCCGGAAATGACGGATGACCAGTTAAGCAGACAGACAATCCTCCGGTTCTGCCAGGGATGTTCTGACAAAGAGGCCGGGTTCCATATCATTAACACCAAGCCACAAACCCTGGGAGAGGCAGTGGACAAAATTAAAAGATATCAGCAGTCGTCAATGGCGATCTATGGAAAGACTCCGAGAGTGCGTCAAGTAGAGGAGCCTGAGGAAGAAGACCAGTTCTATGGAGTTAGAGCTGCCAGGTTTGAAGGGAATAGACGTCCACAAAGGACCTATACCCCAGTCAAAAGTCTACCTCAGGAGGACAAGAACAGCGACAGATTGGAAAAATTAGAGAAAAATATGGAAGGATTAATTAAATCTGTGCAAGGTATGGAGGCGTTGTGCCGGTCATTAGAGTCAAAATTGACCTTAGCCAGTGCGACCCAAGCCCTTAAACAGAGTCCCGCACCAGCGATTGCCCCAACAAGGCCGACCTCTGCAGGAGAGAATCGGGTGTGTTTCCAATGTGGAAAAGAGGGTCATTTCCGACCGAATTGTCCCCAGAGAAAGGTGCGTGAAGTGGGAGTCGAGGATGAAGAGAGCGCAGAAGAATTCCAAGAAGATTTAAACGAGTACGGGTCGGAACACTAGGCCAGTCACCGACCCAAGAGAGGAGTACCAGTGGCCTTGAGATGGAAACAACAGTGAAGGAAGCGTTCTCCGGTGTCAAAGTCAAGTCCGGACAAGACCCAGAGCGAATACCTTCTGAAACAACAGTGAAGAAAGCGTTCTCCGGTGTCAAAGTCAAGTCCAGACAAGACCCAGAGCGAATACCTTCTTTGATGATATCTAGTGTCGCAGCAGAAGCGACGATACAGCTCAGAATGAGGAGTCGGGCCAAGATCCGATGGAAGAGGAAGATGTGTCAAAGCAAGTGACCAACCTCTCTGAAGTGCCCGGTAACCCGGAGGAGGATGAGTCTCGGCCAGAGACCACCCCGAAGGATGAAGCTCCAGAAGAAGAAGAGGATGCGTCTCGACCAGAGACCACCCCGAAGGATGAAGCTCCAGAAGAAGGGGAACCTGTGGTACTTCAACTTAGGTCAGGCCCAACATACCGGATACCCGTGAAACTTGAGAATCTGGAGTTAATGACTGTAGTGGACACAGCTGCTCAAGTTACCATAATATCTGATAGGGTGCTGAAGCTCTTGGACGTTCAACCCCCGGAAGTCAGGAAAATAGTGCTGCATACCGCAGGAAGGGAAATGAAAATGAGTGGTTCAATAGTAGGACCTGTCCTTCTGCGGTTGGTAAGCAAAGAGTGCAGAGAAGAGGTGTATGTAGCCCCAAGTCAAGATGACATGCTTCTTGGACTAGACCTGCTGAGAAAGCACTGCGGGGAAATTAACCTTCAAGCGGACACTATCCTGATAGACGATGTCCCGGTAAACATGGAAATATCTGGCAACAAGGGAGTTGCGAAAGTCGTGGTAGCCAGACGAACCATAGTGCCGCCGAACTCTGTGGTGTTGGTGCCGTGCAAAACTGAAACCAAGTCTAGGCAGTTTGTGTTTGAACCAAGGTCGACCCTGCCTGCTCTGGTGCCACGCACAGTGCACACTGCCGATTCAACATTGATGGTATGTGCCGTGAACACTTCTGACATAAATGTGCCCTTTAGGCAAGACCAACGAATCGGAAAGGCAGAAGAGGTGGCTGTAATACAGCACACATTCAAGGGTACAGACCCAGAAGATAAAGACTCAGCTGTTCCTGAAGGTGTCTCTGTACCAAAACATCTTGAAGCGATGCTCCAGGACTCGAAGGAGCATTTAAGCCCGTCCTAAGTGCAGCAGTTGAAGGAATTGACCTCGAAGTATCAGGATGTCTTTGCGCAAGACGACTTCGATTTGGGCAATTTTACTGAAATTGAGCACACAATAGACACAGGTGAGGCCCCTCCTGTAAAACAGAGAATGCGGCGAACACCAGTATGCTTTGTGGACGAGGAGAAAGCAAATTTGGACAAAATGCTGAGAGCTAAAGTGATCGAACCCTCAACATCTGAATGGGCAGCAGCCCCGGTTTTGATCCGGAAACGAGACGGACAGGTCCGCTGGTGTGTGGACTACCGCACTCTGAATGCCGTAACCAGGAAGGATGTATATCCGCTCCCTCTGCTGGACGAGTGCATGTATACCTTGGCAGGGAACACATGTTTTTCGAAACTTGATGCCAATTCAGCGTACTGGCAGGTTCCCATTAAAGAGTCTGATCGGAAGAAAAGTGCATTCATTACCAAATATGGTTTGTTCCAGTTTGTACGGATGGGATTTGGATTATGCAATGCGCCCGCTACCTATAGCCGCATCATGAATTTGGTTCTGCGAGGACTAAATTGGGACACGGTGCTGGCATTCCTAGATGACATCATTGTGATGGGAAAGGATTTTGAGGACCATCTGGTGAACCTAGAGGGTGTCCTCCAAAGACTCCAAGAATATGGCCTTAAGCTGAAGCCAAGGAAATGTGAGCTCTGCAAGCCGAGAGTGAAGTTCCTAGGTAGATGGTTGGGGGAAGATGGTCTACAACTCCATGACGAAGACATTCGAACGGTGAAAGACTGGCCCCGACCTATGTGCACAAGAAATGTAGAGCAGTTCCTGGGACTGATGAATTACCATCGGACCTTTATCCAAGACTATGCCAGGATGGCCGTACCCTTGTATGAACTGACAGGGAAGAACCCCTTTGTGTGGAAACCGGAACATGAAGCGGCATTCAAAGAGGTCAAGGAAGCCCTGACACGTGCTCCAGCTCTCGGGTTACCCAACAAAACTGACCGGTTTGTCTTAGATACAGATGCCTCCGATGTAGCTATTGGCGCTGTGGTATCTCAGGTCCAGAATGGGGAAGAGAAGGTGATAGCCTTTGCCAGCCTTGGATTGTCACCAGAACAGAAGCGTTACTGTACCACCAGGAAGGAACTTCTGGCCATTGTAAAGTTTACCAGACAGTTTCGACATTACCTGCTAGGGCGTCCATTTACAATCCGTACGGACCATAGCAGCTTGACTTGGCTTATGAATTTCAAAGCCCCGCAAGGTCAGCTTGCTCGGTGGCTAGAAGAGCTGAGTCAATACGATATGTTTCTACAACACCGGCCCGGGAAAGACCATATTAATGCAGACGCCATGTCCAGACGTCCTCTGATTGAGTTGTTATGTCCAAACTACCAACTTGGAATGTCACCGGAAGATCTTCCATGTGGAGGATGTCATTACTGCGTAAAAGCCCAAGAGAACTGGGGGGACTTTGCCATAGACGTAGATGATGTGGTTCCCTTAGCTCAGATAGCCCGAAATAAACGGGCCGATCGACAACACTTCCAAATCCTGACCACGGAATCTCCCAAGCTGGAGGAGAAGATTACAGTTTCCAGAGTAGAGATGGTCTCGGAGTATGACTGTATGAAGGTGGGAGAAGTCAAGACCCTGGAAAAGGACATTGGTCCAGAAACCTTAGATTCGGCTGAAGAGCTGGACAAAGACCCGGACTTACATGTGATTTTGGCATTTCTCAGAGATGGTATAGAGCCCTGTGACCCAGACTTCTTTATTGAGAACCCATACGCGAAGTATACCTGGATAAATAGGGATTGCTTCACACTGGAAGGGGGAATTCTCCGTAGAAGAGACCCGAAGGGTAAGGGCTGCCATAGAGTCGTCCCAAGGTCCATGCAGCGGGACCTCATGGCAGTCTATCATGACCTACCATCTGCTGGACACCAAGGGGTAGATAGGACCAGACAAAGAATTAAAGAGAAGTATTGGTGGAGACACATGGGCACCGACATCCAGTCGTATGTGATGACGTGCAGTTTGTGCAATCGAAATAAGAAGCCAAACCGACATGGTCGAACGCCCCTCACCAGTTATCAGGCGGGAGCACCCATGGAGCGGGTATACTTGGACTTTCTAGGCCCCCTGTCCAAGACGTATCAGGGAAATGAATATGTGCTCATGATGGTGGACCAATTCACAAAATGGGTGGAATGTGTCCCCTTGCCCTCTCAAACCGCAGAGATGACGGCGCATGCAGCAGTCCATGAATTCTTTACAAGGTTCGGTTGTCCGTTCCAAATTCATACGGACCAGGGGAAGAACTTTGATAGTCGGCTGTTCAAAGCCGTGTGCGAACTCCTAAGGATCCACAAGTCGAGGACAACTCCGTATAGACCATCCGCGAATGGGCAAGTTGAGAGGTTCAACAGGACCCTCATGAACGCTGTTCGTTGTTTTGTGTCTTCACAGAATGAGTGGGACAAATTTTTGCCACAGCTAGCTGGAGCATTGAGATCCTGCATAAACCGCCAGACAGGGTTCACAGCAAATATGCTCATGTTGGGGCGGGAGACCAATCAGCCAATGGATCTGCTGTTTCCTGACCCAGAGAGAAACCTGAGCGAAAGTCCTCACGAGTATGTCCAGTGTCTGAAGGAGAACACAAGACAGGCACATGAAGCAGCCCGAAAGAGCCTTAGAACAGCCCAGAGGACGATGAAACGCGACTATGATGTCAAGGTCCTAGTACGTACCTATAAGGTGGGAGATCCTGTATACGTGTTGGATACAGCAACCGTCAAGGGAACCAGCAGCAAACTGAAGGCTCCTTGGAAAGGGCCTGGCATTATATGCCAGAAGATCACGGACGCACTGTTCAGGATTGTGATCAAGGACAAACAGTTCACAGTCAACCACGATAGGATCAAGCTTTGCCAAGACCAAGTTCTACCCTTGTGGCTTAAGCGACTTCAAAGAAATCCAGATCTGTTGAAGGCCAAGGCCAACAAAGAGGAGGAAGTATATTGCTTGTGCAGACGACCAGATAGTGGGGGGTTCATGATTCAGTGCGATTATTGCTTTGAATGGTTCCACGGCCCATGTGTTCAGATTACCACAGTCCAAGCGAAAAAAGTGAATCAGTATGTGTGTCCGAACTGCCAGGGAGACCAGGCATGTTGACCTCACTGTTAATTCTCTGTTGCAGGTATGTCAAGGAGAATTGAGGACCTCCGCAGAGTGGTGGAGGATGTGCTCATGAGGGAAAAAAGATTGGATGAGGAGGGGTTTATATATAGGGTCAGGGATGCCTATCAGCGCTGTGGAGAGGAGAGATTCACGATGGATCTACGAGTTCCAGCGCCATTGTGTTGCCCTGGCTTTACCAGAGGAGACCGTCAGGATGCGCCTGCCGAATCCATTCGGCAAGAATTACAGGACTTCCGCACGCAAGAAGACATCCAGTGCTGGTCCAAGGGAGGAGTGCGAAGACTTTCGCAGGAAGGAAAACCCGGACCTGCCAATAATACGGACAGATGCTGCGGAAGGAAGATCGCGTCACCCAGCCACGGTGACCTCTTCAGCTCCGGAACAGGACGAGTCTCCACCCCCACTCGAGAGAGCCAGAGAGACCCAGGGAGGTCTGCGTCCGTCTCGGACCTTATCTCCTGAGGAGTCCATGGAGCGGATGCCGTCTCCACCAAGGATAGGCAGGAGCCTTACAGTGACCCAGGGAGGTCACAGTCCGTTGGGGACCTCCAACCCTGCAGAGTCAATGCAGTTTCCGTATGGGCAGCCGTTCCCCTTCACGATGCCAATGTCCATGCCACCCTGTTTTGTTGTCCCTCAGATGGGTACCCAACCAATGTGGTCTGCTGGGACCAGACAGTGGAACCCAATTTATCCACCAGCGATGGACAGCAGCAACCAGACCAGGGGAGCTGAACCAGAGCCGGATACTGCAACGGATAGAGACTTAAGGAAACCAGAGTCTGGTGTCCATAGGAGGACCCGCTCTGTCTCACCAGATGAGGATGACATTGGTGTCCGAGTGACCCATCCTGATCAGAGCAAGGAACTTGGTGTCCATAGGGCTTACCCTGCGTCGTCCAGCAGTGCTAGGCCAGTGTCACGACCCAGGGCAAGGTCAGGCACTAGGAGAGACAGCCCCACTTATAGACGGAACAGGAGCCGCAGTCCAGCAAGAAGGGACCTCCGTGTCAAACTTGACCGGCAGAGAGCGGAAAGGGAGAGAGGAGAGCCAGTGGGAGAGGAGCCCCCTCAGACAAAGTCGAGGATGGACACAAAATGCCCTGTGGAAGGATGTCAAATGGAAATATCCAGCCTCAGGAGACATCTGAACTCCCACCACATTCCAGGCCTGTTCCAACACAACGATACCCCGGCGGAATTGAGCAACCTGCAGTTTCAGTCGCAGCGTCGCCATGCCCTGGAGATGATTGCCAGTTTCCTGTTTGGCAGGGGATCCAGGGTAGAGGATCTAGTCACATTCGTGAACGATAGGATGCCGGACCGGGAGTCAAGGGTGTCTGAAGACACTGGAAGAGCCATGGACGCTCTTGCTGTGGCGTCCGGATGGAGAAGACCCCAGCAATGGAGGGTTGGACCAGTGAATTCACCCGCTGCCCTTATCCACTGGAGACCACTGACATTCTTAATAGGCCAGCTGAGTCTCCAGGATCGTCAGGAGATATTCCTCCTCTTCGGGGAAAAATGGGAGGTGCCGAAGGGATCCCAAAGGGAAGGCCCAAGGAAGTCACCAAGACAGGCCCCAAGGAAAGGCCCAAGACAGGCCCCAAAGAAGAAGAGCCGTCCCAAACCAGAGAGAAGGCGGACGTTGCGGGAGGAACTATTTGGGAGACAGGAACCCAGCAACGTCTCCCCAAGACCCCGCCGGGTAGAGTCTGAGAGACCCCCTAGCAGCAGCGATTCAGTCGCCGCACCAAGATCAAGCCGGGTAGAGTCAGATAGACCCCCTAGCCGCATGGATTCAGTCGGCGTATCAAGACCAAGCAGGGTAGAGTCGGATAGACCACCTATCCGCAGGGATTCAAGGCCGATCAGACCAGAGGCCCCGAGAACCCCCTCGCCAGAGGCTCCTAGGTCGGCCAGACCAGAGTCCGAAAATACTGACCACAGGCGGGAACAAGATTGCCTAAAAAGCCCAGGGGAAGCTATTTCCACATCATCCCTACAGCAAATCGGGAAAGAGGGAGCATCGACCCTGACCCTGGGATCCAATGGAAACCCGGGACTGAGATTGGCCGCTAGTCCCAGCAGCAGTGAAATTGCCTTGCTACTGGAGTCTCCAATGTCCATTTCTCTGACCGGAGATCGAGAGCCAAAGGAAACCGGAGTTTAGGAGCCCATGGAAATAGAAGACCCATTGGGAGCAGCAGCCAATCCTGCAGAACATCAGCCGTCCAAACCCAAGGAGGACCCCACCGGCAAGGTGACAAAGCTCACTTACGCAGAAGTGGTTGCGTCCAAGAAGGAATACCCAGTGGGCCGGGTGAAGCCAAGGGTAGCCACGAGAGATGACGACAAGACCGATGCGTTTGATTCTCACGTTCATATCGATCGCCTCAGCAGGCAACTGCGAAAAGATCATCTTGAAGAGGCCACCATCTTCCACCAGTCAACCCCGCCGCCCAACATTCCAGTGACCTTGTGTGGTGGTGTCATGGTTTTCTGTGACCCCAAAGGCTATGACAGGATACCAGAAGGATGGGACCCCAGATGGAGAAAAGCTGTTGGTGTCCACCCCAGGAAAGTAAGGGACCTCACTGAAAGAAGGTTCGAGCAGCTGAAGAAGCTACTGCCCAAGTGCCAGGCCTTTGGAGAACTGGGTCTGGGCTACTATGACAGTCCCACCGACCGGCCTAGTCAACTGGAGACCTTGCGGACGTTGCTCCCTTTATGTCAACCTAGGCAAGTGTTGGTGCTCCATGTTCGAGGCGGCCCAAACGACCGATGTTCGTCGGATGCCCTGACCGAATGCCTTGACCTTCTGAAAAAACAGGTCTCGAGCCAGCAGAGGATCCACCTGCACTGCTTCACGGGAGATCGTCAGCAGGTGTCCGCATGGACCCGGGTTTTCCCTCAGTGCCATTTCGGATTTACAGGGCTGACAACACGCTTCAACCGGACGCAGAGAGAGGCAGTCCGAATGGTTCCTTCAGACCGACTCCTGATCGAGACGGACTCTCCTTACCTTCCAGTCAGGCCCAGTCAAGAAATCAACACCCCTGCCTATTTAGGGGAAGTGGCAGCAACTGTGGCAGACATCCGCCGTGAGCCCCTCAAGCTTGTGCTTCAAAACACGACCAGGAATGCCAAGTTGCTGTACTAGATGGAGAGTACGGGCCGCAACCGGGAGAGTGGCATGGTGGCGTTCAGCATGGACACCCAACCCAGACAAAACAGCCAATGGACTGCAGTCCACAATGGACCTCCAGTGGTGTCCAGCTCGGACCCAAAAGGAACACCCTGCAGTACTCAATGGACCTCCAGTGGTGTCCAGCTCGGACCCAAAAGGAACACCCTGCAGTACTCAATGGACCTCCAGTGGTGTCCAGCTCGGACCAAAAAAAGAACACCCTGCAGTACTCAATGGACCTCCAGTTGTGTCCAGCTTGGACCCAAAAGAAACATCCTACAGTACTTAATAGCTCGGACCCAAAAGGAACACCCTGCAGTACTCAATGGACCCCCAAAACACGGTGAACACCAATTGGTTCTACCGTCCTGGATGGACCAGGGAGGCTTATAAAACGGGGAGGAGTGTGGGAAAAAGCACCCGCACTATGTTTACACACAGTGCGTCATCGCGTGACGTCATTCGCAGCATCAGCCCTGACCCTGTATCTGTAAACCCCGCCAGCGTTCCGCAGTTCTAATACCAATGCCATTCAAGCCAGACGCACATTTACAGGCAAGAAGCATAATCTACCAACGTGGACTGAAGATCCTTCGGTGAGTAGAGTTTACTTTGCTTTTTTGATGTGCATGATTTATTTAGAGGTATTTACAACAGCATAACAGTAACGTCAACGTTTCGCTCCGTGTACGTCAGGTTGGTGTAGCGGTATAGTCGCTGGTCTTTCGTACGGGCGGCACGGGTTCAAAACCCGACACCCACTACCATTTTTTTTGCTTCTTGAAAATTACTTTACTGATTAGAAATATGTATTTCTTGAGATGAATCAAATAGATCTCATTTATTTACGAAAAGGTGATATTTTTTCCCCAGAATGGTGAAAAGCTACCAATGTCTAGTCTGCAACACACGTGCCAAACAAAGGGACATGCGTCCTGTGAATGAATCTATCAGGAAATATCTGCAGAGCCAGTTTGCCATTTATCCTGCTGAGAATGATGTTGTGTGTGGTGCCTGCCGAGTGAAGTTCTATAAGAGCAAACAGAAGACAAACATATCTACACAAATGATGACAGTGATAGAGACTATGTTCCTCCGCCGTCAACATCTAGACAGTTATTTAGCCCAGCATCTATGAGTGACATACTTCATATTCTATGATATAAACTTGTTTTCTAGTGACATGGCCGATTTTCTTTTTTTTGGAATGGAACTCTCAGTTCAACATTCCAAAAGTGAAAATGGAATTATCATCGGCTTTGAGCCTATTTTCGATGATATCTCCTAGTCGGGCAGTTTCCTTGCTAAAAGCAAGGTTTTTGCGCATACCCATTCCTGTTAACCCTTTGCCTGCTGATCGCGACTTTACTGATTTTGTAAAACAGTTTAGATCCAGATCAGACGCCGCGTAACATAACGTCTGATCTGAATCCAAACTGTTTGACACTCCTCTTTAGATTTCTTTGCTTTAGAAATGTATTAATCTAAATATAACACATTTTGCAGACGACAATCTAAAAGCAGACGATATCACCGCAGGATAAGGGTTAATCATTGAAGCGTCTCATGTGAGGCCCTACTGATATATTTGATAGTTTGGTAAAGCATTGAAAAACCTCTTTAGTATGAGTATGTCTGAGCCTCGCCCGGCAAACTGTGATTGTTATAATATAGCATACTATACTGTTACTTTCACATGCGCCATAAGAAATATTTCAAATTTCAAAGCAGATAGTGGTTTAAAGCAGACTGAAAGTAAAACAGAAAGCTCCGAAATCAGCATTCTATTTTACTGTTAGCCAACTTTAAGCGAAAACTTGTCTTCATTGCTGGAAACAAACCTAAAGGGATTGGGGTTGAACTAAAACAAAACCATACAAAAACAACATCATATATTTATTGAGAGTATCTTATCGTTTTTTACAGGTGACATTGAAGATAGCATCTACTAGCCGAAGCCATTCCAGATGTTTTGTCTGCAAGGGACCCGGGCCAAAGTTGGTCAACTTGTCAACAGAAAGCCGCTACAGCGCATTCATTGAGCACAATGTCCTGATACCTTCAGGCACAAGATGCTGTCCAGGACACATCAAAGAGGGGTCACTCTTGGCAACAGCTGCTGCCTCCATACAAACAGTAACAGACAAATCACATCTTAGTCGTACTGCAATCAACGAGCTCCTTCAAAAGTTGCGAAACGCCTGCCTTACACAGAACAAGTCACTGAATTTTGACTCCCTTAATGACTCTGACTACGCAGCACTCACTGGACTTACTCGTCAGCAGTTTGATGATGTATGCATGCACCTGATTGACAACGTTAAGAACACACCAAATAGATCTTCAAGAACAAGTATCGGTTTGTTTCTTCTGAAGTTATATATATAAATATTAGATGGCAGTTTGCGTGACATTCAAATTGTCAACCCGATAAACAGCATGTCACCCCGAGGCGTAGCCGAGGGAGACATTCTTGTTTTCGAGGGTTGACAATTTGAATGTCACGCAAACTGACATCGAATATTTATTTTATTACACCGAGCTTATCAACCCTGGCTTTGGAATAGTTTTATTCGTCTTTTATAAAATGTGTTGTAAATACCAATTTAGCGCGGACATGTACATAACGCGGGAAATGACGTCGCCGTCTTACGACGTCACATTGTTTATAATTATATTACAGAAAACAAAGAAGAACGTTATAATAAGTAAATTGAAGAAACAGCGTCTTTATATTGTCTAGGTGGCAAATATCTTCTTCCGAAATTGTGGCAAATCGTTAAGGAATGGACAAAAGGAAGCAACTTGTACAGAGAATGCCAAAAGTTGATTAGAAGTTTCCACTCTTTAAAACGTTCCAATGTACCCAATAGCGACCGTCATGTCAATGCTGACAGTACGTTTTCGCACGGAGTAAAAAAGTAATGTCCTTTAGAGTGACGTCACAAAAAGAATATCATAAAAAGTGACAGTATATTTTGGATAGATGTAAAAGACATGCAAAATGTTAACTGTAGGTCTATGGGAATTTCACATTGTAACTCAAAGCGAGGTGTAATAATCTGGTATATCCAATAAACTTTTGTCCACAATATTTGGACTAAGCAAGTCGAGTGTTCGTCGGGCAGTGTCAACAGTGCGACAATCTTTCATGAGATGTTTCGTACCTCTGTACCTTGGGATAGAAAGCGTGACCAGGGAATCCATTATTAACAGCCACACACGTTCTCTAGCCAAGACCTTATTTGGAGCGAATGAAAACCAGCTTATCTTAGTTTTAGATGGAACATATATATATATAAACAAATCCAATAACTTTCAGTTCCAAAGGCGTACATACAGCATAAGCCAATGGTAGTCGTAACAACAACAGGGCACTTCGTCACCATTGTAGGGCCTTACTTGGCTGATGGCAAGAACAATGATGCTGCAATTTTGAATCACATGCTACAGGCAAACCTGCAGGGTATCAGAGATCTACTACAAGAGGGAGACATCCTTGTTGTCGATCGAGGGTTTAGAGATTCTCTGTCTCTTCTTGCCGATCTTGGCATCCATGCGGAAATGCTAGCGTTAATGAAGAAGGGGCAAAAACAAATGGCGACAGACGAGGCCAATACAAGCCGTCTTGTCACAAAGGTACGCGATTTAAATTTCTAGAGTTGGAGATCGGGAAGCAAATAGTCGCTGCGTTCTGTGCTCATCCATTCATAGTTGGTACGTCCGTCTGTCCGCCACTCTCTCATGTCCGTAACTGATAGCAGGAATTAAAAGACACGTTTACATCTTTTTAATCGTAAAGTATATAAACTCATGTGTTATGGTGAGTTTTGTGCCACCTACGGTATGCAGAGGTTACACTCAGGGATCACTTTTCAGTCATCTGTCCGCCCGTCCGTCTGTATGTCTGTCTTTTTCGAGTTTTAGTCATACTTGTGTTTGGGGTTAAAACTCTTGTTGTACTCAGGGTTCCAGATAAACTGCACAATCAAACGTTTTTTCCTCAACTAAGCTCCAACTCTATGGTGTTACTACTCATAAGAATCGTATCGAAGCCTGCATTCTAATGAGTAGAAACACCTAAGGGTTTAATGTAGAAAGAAAGGTTTCAGTTTTTTAAATAATCTACTTTTCTGGAGCTCTGGTATTAGCGATTTATTCATTCTCTGTTCTTAATTTGTTCGATTTGATGGGTGGTAGAGTCGACCAACGCCAGAATCAAGCGGTTGAAGTATCTTGACCATGTTATGCCCAACAGTCAGGTGCCATACATAGGTGACTTCGTTCGTATCGTGTGTGCTCTTTCGAACAAATACTTCCTTCCTCTAAGTTCACCTGGCCAAACGGACAAGGACGAGGAAATAGCAACCAAGATGTTAGAACAGTGTAAAAAAACAAACGCGTTGAAGACCATGGTGGAGGAAAAAGGCTTAAACCGAAAGATCAAGGTTTGGAAAAATGTTGATGATTGTGACATTGTTAACTTCCCTCGTCTAAGTGATAAACAGTTAAGTGAACTAACACTGGGTGTGTACCAGTTACGTTTAAGTTCAAGTTATATCCAAGAACATTTGGACGGGAACTGTGACATTCATGTACATGTTGATGAGCCAAGTCAGTAAAAATGCAAAGTCGGCATGTTTCTAGCAAGAAATATATGTTGTGGATATGTTTTAATGATACTGCTATTGACGCATGGTACTGTCAGTGTAAGGCAAGTTGTCGTGGTGTTGGCATGTGCTCCCATATATCCGCCATAATCTGGTATTTGTCCTTTGCCAGGTTCCAAGAAAAAAAACCCTATGGAGTTCGCAACTGGGGCATGCATGTGTCTGACGCTGCTACGTTTCAAGTTGCTGAATCATCATCTAGTTGTGAGAGTGATTAATTGCAATTGATGTGTATACCTTTGCTGATGATTGAGTAACATGAGACTGTAGAGGTGTCTGACAGTGACAGAATAGTTATTAAGGAATGGCCTGATATTATTAGTTACATTGTATTTTGGCAGGGTGTGCGGGCTTGTATGACGGTTTTGGATTCCGTATCTCCTGAGCGCTCAGAAAATACGGAATCCAAAACCGTCATACAAGCCCGTACACCCTGCCGAAATGCCGTGTAACGAATTTATTTCCAGTCTAGATCCAATACAAGAAAGAAAGCATGCATAATCTGACAAACTTTTACTGTCTTAACCCTAAAGTTGACACGCGCTATTGGATGGTTAAGTACAATAGTTATACAGGGCTGCCATTTCTCCGGATTTTTCCTAAATCTCCGGATTTTTTCCCAGTACATGGTAACTTAAAGCAGGCTGAAAGTAAAGCAGAATGCACCCTAAGGCGCATTCTGCTTTACTTACAGCCTTCTTTAAGCAGCCGCATGTCAACAAAACAAGAAAAAAGGTATAGGGTAAAGGTACGATTCGTAAAATCGCACTTAAAAATGCGAATTTGGAAATCTTAGGATTTTTCATGTCAATTTATGGCAGCCCTGTTTATACAGTTAAACTTCGACGATATCAGGAACTCGCATAAGTACTGTAGAATTTATCCTACAGTTTAATGCAATAATTTCTAAATCGCATTATGTCGAACATATTCCGTATTTATTTTAATTTTAAATGCTGGCAAAGCCACCATTTAACTTTGAATTACGGATATGTTAGACTGAAATGAAATCAAGATATGCCCTATCGAAGGAAAGAACAAAAATCAGTATGTGGCTTTTGCATTGGTTTCCATGGTAACACATGTTACAATAAGTATGACACTGAACCATTTCCCTATATTTGTCATGTTTTACACACTCCCTGTCATGTTGGTTTCACTGTTATCTTATCATAAGAGACATATATGAAGTAAAATGTGTTGGTTGCTATGGCAATATCATTTTTATTTTCTATATTGTGTTGAATTTTAAATCAAATGCATGCTGTCTCACATTTTTTTCACTTTAAAATAATCAACATACATGTTCTAACGAAGTAATGCAGATGAATTGATCAAAAATGTGATTTTAAAGGAGTATTTTCAAATGGTTACCATGGCAACACAACTTTTATTTTGTTTAAAAAAATATGGTTTTCTTTCTTTATCGACCTCCTGCATTCATCTGTTATATTATTGTAGCATTCTAAAGTGGGGCCGATTTTACCCCTTAGTGAACCTAGTCCTTTAATCCATTGAGTGAACATCAGCACCCAATTGTATAAACGTTGGTTAAAGTTAACCGCTGGGTTAAAAGTTCGGTTATCTTAACTTTGTGGTTAAACTCTGGGTTAGCGATTGTATAAAAGATTGGTTAACTTTAATCCAGTCGTGTTATCGGTTAATTTTAACCCTGGTCCCTGAGGTGGGTTTAATATTTAAACAAAATCCAAAATGGCTGATTTAGGTTACCGAAAGCTCGACTCAAATCTCATATTGTGTGTTAAACGATATGCACCCCTTTCCGGGGGCAGTTTGGTGCATAGATAGCATCATGATAAGGGTCCAGACTTCCCAGAAGGCTGATGACAGGTCAATTGTCAATAGGAAGATGAATTCCATCAACGTCACAACATCTAGAAACCATCCGTAAACATATCGAGCGGTAAGTTTCTGTTTTGTTTTGAGTGAGAGTGATTCCCCCCTGAAACCAACATGTATAGATTCAATGTTTATTTTAAGATTTGTCTATAAAAATGCATTTGGGGCCCCAAAGGGAAAAAACAGTTTATTCGGCGCTTATACATTTGAGAAAAACAATAATAGATCTAGTCTACATGTCCTCAAGATAACGTAGATCTAAGTAGATCTAGATCTATTCAGCTTAAAACAGACAATATTAAGCCGTATTTACTCGAAACAGAAAAATTGAATTTTACACACAAGACATTAGACAACGTTTGAAATGCTCTCCTCTAAACCGTCGCTCCGACTCGCTCGATTGAGATCTGGATCTAGTTTGTCTACCCCAAACCAAAAAAAACCAAGGAACCAAGAAAGAATATATACTCGTGGTAGATCTATATTACTGCATTTTAACCCACTCTAATACGATTCAATATGTTTTTAAACGATATAAAAGTTCATAAGCTGCAAACTTTTGATTTATGTTTACATTTGAGAGCCAGTTGCCAGGCAATGTGGCGTTTCGGCCCGAGTCGTTTCCGCCTATTGTTGGTCGTATGTCGTTTCGGCCACACGATCTACCCCATTCCGTCCTGGCATGTTTGGTTCACCGGGTTTGAATCCCACCAGAGCTAATTAGTTTCTTTCTTTGAAATGCATTTTTTTAAACAGAATTCCTAAATTAAACTAATATTTAAATGTTTACATAAGCGTTCGACATAGAGTCTACATTATTTTTTCTTCTGTGCCACAGTTGGTTTTCAGTCTTTTTAATCCATAACAACATAAATACGCATTTTCATACCTTTAATTTATTCCTCCACTTTACAAAATTGTTTTATTCCTACAGTTATGACTATGCATCATGATAAATATTTTCTTGCAATCAGAAGATGGAAGCTTAAAGCAGGCTGAAAGTAAAGCAGAGTGTGCATCAAGGTCAGAGCTGCTTTACTTTCAACTTGCTTTTAAGTGGTCACCCATTTTCTATGCCGGAAAAAAACTATGGGGTAATGGGTTAAGACCATTGTAGCATTATGTTATATTTTTATTAGAAGTAAATTATATTTACTAGATCTATGATTTTCAATTAAAATAAATTATAATGTTTTTTGTTTTTAGGTGTTCTGTTGGAGGTCGACAGCAGTTGTCCAGGCTGAGGCTTTGTATTGCCATTCTATTCCGGCGTCTTCTTGATGCCAAAAGCAAGAACAGATTTAACAGAGGGTGGTAATGTGCCACCATAAACAACATTTAAAATAAGGTATGCATAGTTACATGAATCCAATGAATGTATATAAAAATGAGTATAATTATGAACAATGAAAAACAATCTGAAGCTACTTTGTACTTTATGTTCCTTCAATACAGTTGATCATTATCTTTACATAGGTTCCAATAAAACATAAATTGAATCTCATTCACTTCTACATTTAATATCAATCAAAGAGATACTGACCATAGAGCATTTTTTCTCATACTAATGCAAAAGTACAAGAATGTCACGCACAGCGATCATGCATGATTACTACTCATTTTAGAAATCACAGACATATGACTACTGGATACAGAATAGAAATAACACAGAAAGCTCCTGCAGGAGTTTTAAAAAAACAGTTTTAGCAACCACCTGTGTAAGACACTATTAATGAGCCATTTATTGAATATTGGCCTGTTTTGGTTTACTTTTTATACAGATTTTTTTATATATATTTTTCAGATTTAGATGAAACCAAAAAGGGCCAGTCAGATGAATATTGCCTCTGCAGTCCTGTGTAGCATATCCATCCAAAAGAAGATGTCTGCTTTACTTTCAATCAGCTTTAAACAAACTCCTATTTTAAATAGGACATTTATAAAAATGTTTTCATTTATGCCTTGAAAAATCCCTATAAAGACTATATGAGAATGAACATTGAAAGTGGCTTATTTTGACAATTTTAATGTAAAGTCACAACAATTGTGGAGACTTCAGAATGTTGGGAGTTTAAATACTGTTTATATTTGGCTCTTATCATATGCAGGTACCTTTTTCACCATGAGCCTACAGTAATCAATGTGTTAAGCAACCTTCAACACTGATGCATTTGGGTTCTTAAAGATAAATGTCAGCTTGCTTTAGAGATATGCTTTAGAAAATTTATCAAGGAACTGCCTTGAGGTGCCTTCATTACCTTTGCCCTGCCTTTTACCTAAGTTCAGCAGTATTTTACTGTAAAACATAGTATGTATCATGGTATTTGTCACTTGTGAGAAGTTTTATTGTATCACTGACTAGATATGTTGAAGGAATAATGATGGAATTGCTGCTTCCAATAAAAAGGAGTAAACTATAGTCATAATAAATATTAAGAGTCCTTTTATTATAAACCTGTTGTCATACTTGTGTTGAACAACCAGTTTAAAGCACAGGTACTTGACACATACATCTAGATCTATTACCAAATAAAAAAAGGCTTATTTCTATAATGTAAAAAATCTAGATGTATGTGTCAAATACCTGTGGTTTAAAGAAGATTATTAGAGTTGTTTATACAATTTAGTGAAACTCAGTAGCAGAATAATTCCTGATGAAAAAATGGAAACTCTGTGACAGTTGTTATGATAGTATTGAAATATCCTCCTTACTTAGAGCTAATGATAGAGTGCTGTTATGAGTTGAAACTACATTGCAATATCATCTATTTCCATTGAAACATCTCTTGCTGCTGGCTGTAGGGTTCACTTTGCTTAGACTTTCAACTAGATTGTTGTTTTATCTGTTTTAGATTATTATTTAAAGTGTTATGAAACAATCTGTTTGCAGATCTTAAAATGATTTCTTTTGGATCTGAAAAAACAAATATAAATGATGTACTGACATGTCTTGAATCTAAATAACATTCATTAAATACTACTTGGTGATGTATAACATTCAAGAGAGGGGTTTGCTGTCAAAGAAAATATAAGGACATAATCACTTAAATTACCCAGTCTATTGTTTAGACAAAAAAATATATATATGGAAATAAATTATAATTGATACACATGTGAAAAGTTTTTGCCTAGTTGCATACAAGAGGAGTCACTTTGTAGAAGATCACAATGCAATCTTAAGTACAGGTGGTTGTTTGATGCAGTCAGAATTAAAAGTATGAAAAAAAACCTGTAGGTGCTTTCTGCATTACATTTATCCTGAATTCAGCATTCACCTTCATTCAAATATATCCCTGCTACCTCACTTAGAGGTTGTTTAATATAATCCAGTCAATCATTCATTAAGTAACCAATCAATAGAAGACCCATAGGCATTCTCAAGTACAGATGGTTGCTGGTTTAAGCAGTCACCTACCTTCAATCATCTTTCTGCCATTTCAGTTAATCCGGGTCGCTCAATACAACAGTGTGACTAAACAATCAAATTTTCACAACTTTTAGAATCAGGATTGATATTTACTGTTTAGTTAATTTTGAAATTACAAGAAGTAGATCTATAAGGTAAATGAAGAAGTGGAATTATTATTCTGCTTAAGTAGGCACCTGTGTTGAAAACATCCCATAGGTCCTCTACTGAATGGTACCACATTCCTGTCATGTATGAAACAGGTCCATCATGTATCATTTTATGACAGAATATATGTTGATTCTTAAAGATTTTGTGCATTTACAATATTCTACAGTCAATCTTATATTAAGCATCCATCTAATGGAGGACCCATGAGTTGTTTTCAACACAGGTGCATGCTTTAAGCAGAATAATGATTAAACAGTAAGTTCCAGTAATTACTTCCACTGTTTTCTATCTTGCAATTATTAACTTGACTAAGCAGTCAAACTAGATCTACTTCAATGAGTGCATGCATCATGCATGGTCACCTAACTCAAGATTGACTGATCATATTTGAAATAGTATTACCTATTATATAAAGATAGGTGTCTCATAAGTCAAAACTGACTGGCCCTTTCAATAGGGGTGACACTATAATAAACAAATCCTTTACCTTTAGATCTACCTGTACCTAGATATATTCCTTATATATATATTCCTTGTTAATATTCAATGAAAGCTTTGCATTTTTATTTTAACAGTCATTGAAGCAACATTTAATGGTGTCACAGGAAGACTAATCAACCTCAGTAGAATGTTTTTGAGTGACAAACAGTTAAAGTCACGATCAGCTGAGGACATTTCCCAAAGCTGATCTTGATCTGCACTGTTTGAATGATTTCAAGGTCTTCTTTCTCTTAATTATATGACCCAGAACCACAATTTGTTGACTATTGTTTTTATACATAGATCTAGATTCTAGCATAACATAAAAGTCTTCAGTGTGTAAATATAGATTTAAACCATGTCCACATTGGCCTGCAGAGAGAGATCAAACAACCAACAAAACATAGATCTAGATCTATTTAGATCTAGATCTAGATCTATAACCTATCAGCATTACATTGTTATGGGTTCTACATGGACTGTTGTTACATGCATAGGTCTAAATCTACATGTATTTAAATGAAAAAAAACTGTAAACTAATAAATATATGATGAAAGAAAGTTCGTTTGATATCTGTTCAGTCAACCTGTTTAAATCTACCCTCTCTTCAACACTCTCTGTCATTTGTGACACACATCTAAAATACCCCACAAGGAGCCTCTCGATATTAAGGGAAGTAACTCTAAACAGCCGTTACTATGACACTGGGCAAACAATTATCTATGTAGATCTACAGTATAACCCCATTAATACGACCATGAAATGAGGCAGAAAACATTTTTTAACTGGGAATGACATCATTACTGGTTTCCGTGTCCATTGTCCCTTGAATAGATCTAGATCTACCATGAAATGAGATGGATTCTAAGAAAAGCGCCGTTGTAACAGCGATCTTAGATAGATCTAGATTACATTGTGTTGTGCTGGTGATCTAAGGGGGTCCGATGTCAATTGGGCCTTTATGGATCTACGTATCTACGCATCTTGTGGTAGATCTATTAAGTTTAATTCAGTTTTTGTCTAGGTCTACTTTGTTTTTAATATCCAGCACAGATCTCGAGCATTTTATAACGCCTACGCATATTGGCGAGCTCCGCTCAATTCTGCCCATCGTTCAATTGTGGTTTGATCCCCGATCGACCGAAGAATCGCTTGCATATATAAGATTTAGGCCCATACTTATGTCTTGGATCGTATTCTCTCTTTTTTAAATTTTGTTAATGATGTTACCGGAATGAGACGAATGGTGCATTGTGGACTGTTTTGGTTAAACTAACCCTGGGTTAAATTTTAACTAGTTTGGTTAACTAACCATGCGGTTAACTCTGTTTATACAATAGTTTAACTATTCTGGTTAGCTAACCAGAATAGTTAAAACTTAACCCACGGTTAGAGTTTAACCCAGGGTTAAACTAACCAACGTTTTTACAATTGGGTGCAGACGTTATATTTTCACGAGTGGCGAACGAGTGAAAATGTAACAGTCTGATGTTCACGAAATGAATTAAATTCGATCTTATATTGAAAACATACAATTATTCTATTTAGTTATGCTTTTAAGCCACTTTTTAAACGAAATTATTCGACAATTGTGAAAGCGAAAGTACATTATTTACCCCGTGTTGAGCCCCAAGTTTTACATCGAACACATTAACGAAACAGTTTCCCGTACGATGACGTCACTTATTCATTGATTTGACGTCATCAGAATTACGTCGTTGCTCCCGATTTTGGATTCGTGTTCTTCCGTTGAGTGGTTCGCGACAAATCGGACTGTCGGAATTTAATGATAAGACACGAGTGACTACGATTTTTCGGGAGCCCTACGGGCAAAAAAGGCGATTGGTGATAATCCACTGCAGTGGATTACCAAGTGAGAATCCACTGCTATTTTCCGGTAATCCACCGAAAAGCATAAATAAAGAGTTTTTATCGGATCTTCACCAAACGTGCATTAAATGTTACTTTATATAAAATCTAGGTACAGTTAAATTACTACTTAAATCGAATAAGGCATGTAAGACTTTTTGCCCTTTATGTATTAAAAGTTGACTGTTTCAGCATTTTTTGCTCTCTAAAACAAGCATTTTTTAGTTGATCTTCACCAAACTTACTGAAATTGTTTATTATTATAAAATCTTGGTCCAGTTTGATTACTTCTAAAATCGCATGTGGCATGTTTGCGTTTTTGCCATTTTTGTATTAAAAATGAGTGATTCAGCAATTATTGCTCTCTTTCACAAATACTTTTATTGGATCTTCACCAAACTTGCTGAAAATGTTCATTAGTATAAAATATAGGTTTAGTTTGATAACTACTAAAATTGTATGAGGCATATCTAAGTTTTTGCCCTTTATGTATTAAATGACTGTTTTCAGCAATTTTTTTTATCTCTAACACAAATTCTTTTTATTGAATTTTCACCAAACTTGCTGAAAATTTTCATTGATATTAAATCATGGTTAAATTTGAATACTACTAAAATCGTATAAGGAATGTCTGAGTAATCGCTCTTTTATTATTAGAAATGACTGTTTCAGCCTTTTTTGCTCTCTGACACAAAGGGTTTTCATCGGATCTTCTACAAACTTGCTGACATTCGTTATTTAAACTCTAGGTCCAGTTTGATTATTACTAAACTCCCATAATGTATTAAAACGGACTGTTTCACCATTTTTTGCTCTCTAACACAAATGCTTTTTTATTGATTTTCACCCAATTTGCTGAAAATGCTTATTAATATAAAATCAAGGTTAAGTTTGAATGTTACTAAAATCGCATAATTTATATCTGAGTTATTGTCCTTTTATTATTTAAAAATGACTGGGTTTTTTTGCACTCTAACACATACAGTTTTTATCGGATATTCACCAAACTTGCTGAACATTTTTATAAATATAAAATATAGCTCCAGTTTGAATAGTACTTATATCGCATAAGGCATGTCTGAGGTTTTTGCCCTTTAGTTAATAAAAAATTAATGTTTCAGCATTGTTTGCTCTCTATCACAAACATTTCTTTTCGGATCTTAACAAAACTTGCTGAAATTCTTTATTTATACAAAATCCAGATTCAGTTTGATTATTAATTAAATCGCATAAGGCATGTCTGAGTTAGTGTCCTTTATGTATTTAAAATACCTGTTTCACCATTTTTTGCTCTCTAACACATATAACTTTTTTTGTGATATTCACCAAACTTGTTGAAAATGTTTATTAATATAAAAATCTAGGCCAATCATCTTAACTACCAAAATCGCACAAGGCATGTTGAAGTTATTGCCCTTGAATGATTATAGATTGCATACTTCAGGCTTGTCAGCTTTCTGACTCAAACAGTTTTTATTGGATCTTAACAAAATTTGCTGAAAATAATATTGGATAAAAACTTCTAGGAATACCCAAATCGCAGAAGGCATGCTAGAGTTATGGTTCTTCAATTATTAAAATTTGCTATTTCACCCTTATTTTAGCCCTGTCAACTCTGTAACAGGAACAGTTTTTATTCTATTTAAGCCAACTATTTGGTCAATGGTTTCATGTGCTTCATCTTGGCCGTGTTGGTAATGAGTAAAGTAATAAATGGCTACTCCATACCTCCTTTACCTCTTGAAGGGTTTTCGGTCAACTGTATTCGATTTTTTGTCTTGATCTATATTTAATACAAATATACAATGCCAGCAAGTTTGGTAAGAGAGCAGAAAAGGCTAAAACAGTCATTTTTTTAATTATTCAAGGGTAATAACTCAGACATGCCTCATGCGACTTTGATAGTTATCAAACTTGAGCTTGATTCTATACTAATACACATTTATAGCAAGTTTGGTGAAGATCCAAAAATAAGTAGTTGAGTTAGAGAGCAGACAATGCTGAAACAGTCATTTTCAGTAAGATCCCCCGTATTGGATTGTACATGCTTACCACCGTGATTAATTAGTTCCCCTTGGGGACCTTATCTCATAGTTTAACCCTGTGTCTACTAGTCGCAACTGCTTGACTCTAAAACAGACACCGCGTAACGCGGCGTCTCATCTGGATCCAAACTATTTAACACTCGTCTTAAGGTTTGTTTAATCAGAAATATGCATAAATCTACACTAAACAAATATTGCACACGACAATGTCAAAGCAGACGTCTTAGCAGCAGAATAAAGGTTAAATTCTTCATTTTGAACAGTGCTCCAGATAAGAGGAATAAACTGAACAATTCCAACATGTTCTCATTCATTTCTGCACCGAATGCTATGGTGTTACAACTGATTACACCGTCTCTTCAAGACGATTCTAATGAGTATGACACCATTGGGTTTAAAAGCAGAAATATAGAGTTTGGTAATCGAAATACTTCCGTTATCTGGAGCCCTGTATTTACAGAGTTGTCCTTCTTTCCATTCACAAGGAGACTCTTTAATTTGTGCTGCACCAAAAAATATAAATAAAAATTTATAAGCGAATTTCTTAGATAAAGCCGCTTTTTATGAAAGAATCACGTCCCATGTAGTTCTAATGGGATCCCAAACAACCGTTTTATGCAGCTTTCCCAAAAACACAATGCGGCTTAAAAACGCAAACTTTACCAATTAATTGCTTTAAAAGACCTTATGACATTCGTCTGTTTATCCAACTTGACATACATTTTATACGTATAAACACTTTGAGGAAACTTGGTGAAAATCGTTTGAAATTGTTTGAATTAGAGAGCGGGCATACTTAAATAATGTTGAAAATCAATTGAAAACTATTTCAGTTAGAGAGCGGACACGAAACGTGTAACGGACGGACGGACAGTGCGGTCACTATTAAAACGAGATAAGATTTGTCCCAAGAATGCAGCTTAGAATTTATCTCAAGGATATACCATTAGGTACACACACTGTATGGGGACAAAGTGAGATAGGAGTGAGATAACGTTCCCACAAAATTTGCTATTTAAATTAATTTCTTTAAACAGAATATAGTTGCAAACAAATACGCGGGGAGATAAGTTTAATTTGAACAATAAAAAGCAAAGAGTTAATATCTGGCAAGGCTAATTATGTACGTCCCCATGACGTTGGTTTTAAACTTAACCGTAACTATGGGACCCACAACCAAAATTAGAGAGAGGAGAGAGAGGAGAGAGATAGAGAGAGATAGACAGAGAGAGTAAGGCACCCTAAGATTTATTCTCACACAACAACATTCCTATCAGTCACAGTATATACGGATTGCCTGACTGTTTGATTACTATTTGATATCAAAAATTGCTTTGGGGGCATAACATATGTAAAAGTAAAATCTTAATTCCAGCTGAGATAGAGGGGGTAATAATAGCTCTTTGTTTTTGTTTGAAATCCAATGTGAAAGCTGCTTCTCTGGGTACTGTATATTGAATTCATGAAAAGCAAGGAATCAGACAAAAGTTGACCATCCACTATCAGAACAACAACTCTAGCAGCCGGATAGGTTTCTCTGCCGGAAATTAACAATACTTCACTATTTTCACATAACCAATTCCTTTCCATGAAACTTGGTCCATTCTTTCAACTGTTAAGATAGTTGCGAATATGTTCTGCTAACATAAACATATTCAACTGAAAACATCCATATGTTTGGTATATAGCAGAAACCCACAAAGTATTATAAATTATAATGGACATAACTCTGTTATACATCATTGGGTTGACAACAAATTAAAGTATTAACCTGTATATTGGCATGATGTCTCTACATATCAAAGTTGAGTCCAATATGTGCATCATATGCAGTGATTTTGAAAGGAAATTGAATGATGAAAGAATGACAAAAAGACGTAACACTATATGTCCTATCCAACACTATAGTCTAGTTTAATTTGTCCTGATACGATACGGACTACAATATAATCTGCATAGTTAAAGCGACTCATCTTTGGTAAGTACTACATAAGGCTTAAGTAGACCATTATAATAAGGATAACACCACATTATGGTAGACCAATCCTTTTTTTACAGTTTTATGTAGACCACTGTATATATTTATGTATATTAAACATTCCAATAAATTTTACTAAAGGGATTTCCTCCACTTATAATTAGCTGCACTTTTAAGTATAACTGAAGCTCAGTTGTCAAAACAAACAAGCTGATAGATTACTGAAAATGTCAATCATCCATTGTCAACTGTCACAAAAAAACAAACCAGAAGGAGAACTGAAAATGAAAAATCGTTCAATGCAAATTGCAATATCAAAAATTATTTGGAAAGCACTATTCCCCTGCTGTGATCATGACCTCTAAATGACCTTGAAATAACCCAAATTGTACTTCAAGGACTTCTAGAGTGGAGTACACATATTAAAATATAAAGTATATCCTACATGTAACTCTAAAGCTATGACCAAGGTTTACCATTTTGGCAAGTAAATGACCTTGACCTTTATCTGACATGACTCAGGTTGTACTGAAATTCAAGTGATTATAAGGCTGAATACAAATGACAAATATGAAGTCATTATCATACATGTGCATACTTTCAAAGTTACAGACAATGTTTAGGTTAGCATTTTTGACCTCTAAATGACATTGAACTTTGTCAAACATGACATAATTGGCAATGTCCTTAAGGGCTTTTTGAGTTCAGTAAATATGCAAAATATGCAATGTGCCTCTGATAATGTGCATGTTTTGTAACAAGAGGATCTGGCGTTCACCTATTGTATGGAGCCTGATAGTTTTGCCTTTGAGTTTCACCCGTATTAATCTAAGTCCAATCAAAATTGTACACTACAGAGCGTAAACGATATTGGAATACGTATAGTATATTCTAGTATAGTTGAGTATATTGAGGGCTGATAATATCACAATAACATGCTTTCAACAAATATTGAACTTTTTAAAGAACTTATACTTCTATACATCGTGTGCAAATAATGATCAAAATGCATTTAAAACTGTAGTTGCCACGAAATATGACTTTTTCAATGCATCAAAGGCAGATAACTCTTTACCAATTCAGCCAATTCCAAAAATAATTAACACACTTGAGAACTAATAGTCAAATATCATTGTACAAAGTTTTATCAAACTTATTTCAAATTCTTAGATACTACAGCCTAAACAATACTGAAAAAAAGTATTTAGCATTTCAAAGTATAACCAGGGCAGATATTGCCTTATTTATCAAACTGCAACCATTATTACACTTCTTGGAAAATATATAACTATATACGTTGTATGCAAGTAGGATAAGAATCCATTTACTAGAAGGCCATGGCCCAAAAGTCGATCACCTGAGAACATTGTACCTAAGCTGACTGGACAAGACAAAATTGTGATATATATAGCTATAAAAAGAGTTTTAAAGGTTTTCCTATATAAGTCTATATAAAAATGATAAGCCCCGGGTCAGGGCCTAATTTGATCAAGGGGTCACAATTTGAACAATCTTGGTAGAGGACGATAAGACAAAGCTACATTTCAAATATAAATGATCTGGTCCTTACAGTTTCAAGAGAAGAAGATTTAAAGGTTTTCCTATGAAAGCCTGATAATTTTTAGCACAGTGGTCATAATTTGAACAATCTTGGTAGAGGACCAGAATGCAAAGCTATATGTCAAATTTTAAAGATTTGGGCCTTAAAGTTTCAGAGAAGAAGATTTTGAAGATTTTCTATATGACTATATGTTAAACTGATAAGCACCGGGGCGGGGCCAATTTTGACCAAGGGGTCAATATTTGAACAATTTATGTAGAAAACCATATGGCAAAGCTACATGTCAAATATGTTTTATCTAGGCCATACAGTTTCAGAGAAGAAGATTTTCAAAGGTTTTCCTGGTAAAAACTGATCAGTCCAAGGCCGGGGCCTTTTTTGGCCCAGGGGTCATAATTTAAAGAATCTTAGTACAGTACTTTAGGGCAAAGCTATTCGTGAAATTTAAATGATCTGGACATTACAATTTCAAAGAAGAAGATTTTTAAAGATTATCCTATATAACTCTATGTCAAACTGATAAGCACCGGGGCGGGGCCAATTTTTACCCAGGGTTATAATTTGAACAATCTTGGTAGAGGACCATAAGGCAAGGCTACATGTCAAATATTAATGACCTAGGTCATACAGTCTCAGTAGAGAAGATTTTCAAAGGTTTGCTTAAAAAAACTGATAAGCCCTAGGGCGGAGCCATTCTTGACCCAGGGTCAAAATTTGGACAATCGTGGTAGAATATCATAAGGTAATGTTACATACCAAATAACAAAGGTCTGGGCGTTTGGTTTCTGAGAAGAAGATTTTTAAAGATTTTCTTATGCATTTAAAGTTGTCTATACGGTCATGTTAGAAAATCTGGACCCAAAGAAAGGGGAATAACTCTAGTCAAACACTTTGAACACGAGTTCGTTGCCCCTTTTCACCTATGCTTTTGACAATGTTTTGTTAAAATCGGGTAAGTGGTTTCTGGTTGTACAATAGCTCACCCTGAGCGTTAACACTCAGCTACGAGCGCTGCGATGTCCACGATTGACAGAATCGTGGTGAACGTAGGGGGTCGTGGGGTCTAATGTTGGTGATCGTGAGTGAGATTAGAGGAATCGTGGAGAGCGCAGGGATCGTGGCCAAATTGTTGACGGTCAAATATTTTGCCACGATGGTCCCGATTGGTTTCATATATTAAGAAAGCGTGAGAGAACGTGGGAATCTTATCTTAGAACGGCGTGGTACAGCTTAACGGAGCTTAACAGAACCTGACAGAACGCATCAAATCGTGACACTCAAACGTTAATATTGATTCTTTAAATTTGTATTATTAAGCTACTATGGTGCTCCCTCCCTACAACGACCCTCCCAATAGCCTCCCCCTCTTTACAACGACACTTACCGCAGTTTCCTATAAAAAAGACAATTTCCGTATTTCAAGCGCTTTCACTGCTGCAATTTTGTCTGCTTAATATTGGCGTCTGATTTTTTCCTCAAAATACATAATAGTGGACATTTTGATAGAATAGATATAATGAAAAGTGACACACAGCTTGAATCCTGATCAGACGTAGCGTAACATGGCGTCTGCTCGGGATCCAATCTGTTTGCAAATGTAAACAAAATCTTAATTGTCCCTCCCTGTAACGACTCTTTCCGAACAACACATACACTCCAATAGAGTGCCGTTTTACAGAGGGAGCACAGTATTGGTAAATACATTTCCTGATCTTGTTTCGTTGATTACAAATAGTCTGAAAAAAAACGTGCAAAGCGAGCTAATAATGTATCGGTAAATACTCAATGGAACTCTCATGTCTCTTATATCTGATAGTTTGGTTAAACATGTTATTGCGTATGAGTACAATACGTCAGTGTATCTCTAGTACGAATGATATGGGTTTGTTATATTTTGCACACGTGTTGCATGATTTTCCAGGTTTTTACGCCTGTTGAAAACAATGGAGAATCATACACAGGCACAATATTAATTTCTAAAAGTTAAGTTGATATTTACCCAATTCGTGCCTTTTGTTTATACGTAACCATTGTCTAGCCCGACATGTCCTAGATACATGTATATAACTACTCTTCGGCCTTCTACCTCCGCCCTCCTTTAATGTGTTCCGTTCTAACCCTTCTTTCTGCTGCCGACTCTCCTTATTTGGAGCTACTTTATGTGAACATATATCAATAGCAACTGCCAGTTCAGCATCTACTTCCATCTTGGATTCATATCGGTAGTTCGTTCCTCTTAAGAGACTCATGAGAGAATAAAATGGTGTGTTTAGTGTTCCTGATAAGGTGAAGCTTCCCACCAAGCATTTTTTAGATGCGTCATCCCAATGTCATCAGAGTTTGACACCAGCATCCAGATAATGAGTGGATTGTCCATATCTTCTTTTCATAACCCAGTCGTGCTCAAAATGCATTACTCTTGGTAAAACCGTTCCCATAAATCGTAGGAGAGCTTAACAGAACATTTTGTCGTGATATATCTTAGCAAAACGTAACAAAACGTAAAAGTGTATCGTGGTTACCGTAAGATAAAGTGGTGCAATCAGGGCAGGCCTTCATAAAAATATTGTAGGGTTCGTAACAATCCGCTACAGGAGGTAACAAGATGTGTAGAGAGCGTAAGAAAGCGTGATATAGTGAAGAAAAAGAAAGAAAATCGCGAAGCTCTGCGCTTTTTCTAAATTGTGGACATCGCAGCTATCGTGGCTGATTGTAAACGCAGCATTACCAAACTATTCACTCAACGATTTAATCTTATATTAAAGACTTTTCCTCAGCAAATTTATGTACCACCAGTATATTGTTCTGGAGGTGTCAATGTAACTGTCAAATCACATGCAGTTTACCTGGATTATACTTATGACAGTAAATAATCTGACAAGGCGTTATGATCAAAAGATAGTCAGGAGATATCTTTAAATAAAATGAAGTGTATCAAATTATAAATTAATTATTTCCTTCTCGAAAACTGCTGCCAGAATGATTTGAAAATATATACCGGAACAGACGTTACTCTAAAGCAACGCTAACACATTTGGTTGTATCAGAAACATTGCCAAAGAGAGTTTTATCTTTTATTGTATCAGTTACACAACCATGACATATACTAAGGTACAAACCAACATATCCAAACCAATATAGACTCAAGAATGTTAATGAATGTTAGTTCTGAAACGACATACCTAAGAAATATTCAAGCATATGTTCGGACAACAATGGTTGCCTATAAACATACATTCGTTCTTTCTCGAAAAACTGATGCCAGAATGATTTGAACATATCTACAGGGACAAACGTTACTCAAATACAACGCTAAAACACGGACCGATCAAACTCCCGAAAACCGTCCCGAATAACAGAATGTGCCCATAGTCACCCAACGTAATGCACATTTCAGTACAGAGGATATTCAGTTGTAAGACTCCGAATTTTCTCTGGGCCCAAAGTCAGCCGAGTATGTGCATAGTACGATCGAGAATACGACGCTAAGGGCGTCTACGGAAGGGCGAGTTACCATGGCCAAGAAAATGTGTGCATACGTTACTGCTTGAGAAAGTGACAAATTTAAACTTTACCATCCATTGCATCGACTATCCTATCCAATAATGTATAGTTATCAGGGTTATGATTTTAACAAATTGATAGAGGTCATCTAGGCGATAATCTACTCTGAAATTGAAAGCTCTTCGTTGTACAATTTAGATAAACAAAACTCGTTTTAAATCAATGTAAAGCTTATATGCAACTGATATTGCTATGTATTACTCCCTGACGTTATGCTTTGTATCAATATCTAAGCATTTGTCTTTGTAAATTGGAACAAGCAGATTTTCCGATGTACAATGAGTTTGTTCAAGACTGCTCGCCAATTTACTATATTTGGTCATTCAAACAATTATTTTAATTTCGGAATTTTGTTTGAGCAGACATGTATGATTATCAATGAATTTATCGTTAAAAAACACATTCTTGAAAAGCTACACTGCAAAATAGCTTGGCAACACTTATCTTCCCATCTTCTTATCTTCGTTGAGGAAAATATGCATCAACAATCATAGGTACTGGCCATATTTTCTACTGACTTTAAGCATGTGTTCATATGATATGGCTAGGGAAATGTGTCATAGCGCTTGTAATATACGCACAAGTATACCGGTATTTAAAATTCCCTGAAGTTTGATGCCAATAGCAGTACATATTGAATAGTCTTAATAATAAAATCGAAATGAGTTTCACTACTTTAATCTAGATCTGTTTCACCTACTTGTTTTGTAAGATTTAATTATTCCTTGTTGTTATTACAAGAAGAATTGTTAAGATTTCTTTAATATATTTATTTGTTTGCAATGGAAACCAGATATATTCATTGATCCTTTCTTTGACAGTAATTGGTCCAAAAATTATTCGTTCAAAGATTGTGTGTGTTGATTAGGAGAAATGTATGTAATGTTTGTATCTGATCACCGAAAACACGGATATAATCACGAAAACAATTCGTTTGTCAGCTTTCTACTTTATGGGAGAGAGTAAAAAGTAATAGAAGTCGATTACACACGCCTACTTCATGCTTTAATAGCTTTAAATAGTAGTATAGGAACAGAAACCTTAAGACACCATTCGACTTAAAATATTTAAATAACTGTTCCAAATATGCATGTGGCAAGTTATATTACAAATTGAAATTTTGAAAATGAAGCTATTTTGAAATGTTGGTTGCCATCTTGATGATATTGTATAAACCTTAGGTCCGATGTACCAGTGCTTTACAGTTGACATCGAAAATATGTCAGCAATAAGAGTAAGGCATCGCGCTCGAGTTATTTGTAATTTCTCCCAATGTTTGGGGAGTCAGATTAGTAGGGGTGAATCGATGGCAGGCGGTATCGCCTTATTACAATAGCGGATACCATAATAGAGTTGTATACGCACAGCGACTGTCGGACCTGGACTGTCAAGCAGGGCCCGTCTCAAAGAGGTTTTGGTAGCCTAAAACCTGCAAATACCTATCCATATTTCAACGATATATTAACGTAGCTGTTTAATTTTAAAGCGTCTAATGGAGTTAAAACATATCGTTAGATCTCTTCCCTTTGGACCTATACTCTTATGGCATATAATCAGAATAGAAAGATGAAGAAACGCAAGATTTTAAGCAGACAGCATTGTATAACATGCTAAAGGTCAAACTCATGGAAGATATGTAACGGTATTCTCCCTGAACCCTATAATATTAATTGGAATCCTTTCTTGTTGAACACACTTTTATTATGAGTGTGAAACAATTTTAGTTGTGACTAGACGAATTGCTTGTCGGCGTCATATCTGGACCCAAAAGTATGTACTTGAAAAGTCTAGTCACTTCGATATTCGCACTAGACTTTAACCCTTTCTATGCCAAATTCAGTCAGTCACTCTTAACCCTTTCTCGCAGACAAAGTAACGACCGCTTAATTTGTCGTCTGGAATTTATGCAAAATTAAAACTTGTGATTTGTACTTCTACTTGTTACTCCGAATCAATCAATAATGATAACAGGGTAGTCCATTTAGTGCAACATTGAAACACCATATAACCCGTGGCGTGTTCAGTTACCTCTGCTTGCTGTTTAGGTTAGCAGTTTGTGCCCCGTGTGAAGCGTGCATGGTACAGTGGAGAAAACCTTTAATTTCCAAATAACCGCGTTTACGTTTAAACAATTTGTTTCATTGTAAACAGTTTTGAGTCAGATCAGAAGCCGGCTCCAAACGTTTTGCAATTCAGATAAAAACTGGTAGTCAGAATTGTTAAAAAAATGTGATTTTCTATATTTCGTTGCAATGCGTTTGCGTTTGAACGGAATAATAACGTTTTCTCCACTGTATGTCAGACCGGTAGCTACATGTACATGTTACTCGCAATCGATGGCCATCGCTTTCCTTACTTAATTCATGGCTGACTTGAGGTTACAGAATTTAACAGAAGAAATAACGATACATGTACGAGGGACACATAGTTTGGAGTCTGATCCGAGGCCGGGTTACGCGGCGTGTAATCTGGATCAAATTGTTTGCAAATATACTTTCAAAGGACGTCAAATAAATAGACGTCTACGACACAACATTACAACAAAATTAAACTAATCAAAATTCAAAAATATATACAAACATTGCTTTCAATTTACACACCAAGTGCCCGGTTCACAAAACTCCATAATACAAGAACAAATTCGTCATAAGGAACCAAAATCGTCAGAAGTGCTGCGATTTATAATCTCAACCGAGATAATATCAAAACGAGGCACCATTAAAAGTACATGGAAATGGTTAACTACATGGTAGCAAATTGTTAAATTGATAAAGACAGTATTCAAAGATTGAAATTAATATTTCATAGTCAATGAGCAAGTCCATGAAAAGTAAAGTCGAAATCAAACGAGGACAATAACTCCGGAATTACGTATCCCAGGGTTACCTGCCTTATTGCAGCCAGCTACTTTTTGGAACGGATAAATAAACAAATTGTCTGTACTTATTGGAAAATGTTTTACAAAGCCAAACAGCTGAACCAACAACCTTTACCACTACAACTCAACTAACGCTATCGCTAAGAAATAGCATAGAACTATAGGATTTTGCTTCCCTATTTAATTGTTTTACTTTGATTCCCGTTTTCTTAAAAATGCTTCGGAATAAACGTATGCATGATCGAAACAATCTAGCTAATGAAAGTAATGTGTTTTCAAATCAGATGCTGGCGTTAGGGGGAGGATACCGTTACATATCTCTACGCATATTTCATTTCTTAACCTTTAGCCTGTTGTAAAATAATGTCTGCTTAAAGTGAGTGAAAATAGAAGTATCGCTAATATTGGCAAGAGTTTGAACGATTATTTAACCTCTGTTTATTTCTGCAAAGACCCGCTCTCCACAAGTTTGTAAAAAAATTAGAGATGCACTGCTTGATTTAGTTCTGCATAACTAACTGAAACATTGTTTAAATTTGCATGGTATAAACCTAGTCCACATGTGTACAGTTATATGATATGGAGCTATTTCTCGTCTTTGCCATATCCTCACAGTGCACCGGCAATACGCGTTTTACTGTTAGGAAAATCTCGCTTCATAAATTAACTATCGCCCGACGGATTTGGTTGGGCATCAAATTTCTCAAAAAGTAAGACATTAATCTTAAAAGTAAGACTACCAACATATTCAGTATGTACAAAAATACACCAACCTGGTACCAAAAAACATTCTTTAAAACACTTAATTTGACTTTTTATTAAGATATTTATTACAGTTTTTATCATCTCTGTGTACAGCATGTACTACACTGGGTGGAAACGTTTCTTTCGTTTTACCGCCGTTGTGTCGTAATACTGCTCATTTTATAGAATTATCCGTGTACGTTTCCAACCAGTTACTATCTTCCATTTCAACAACATAAAAACAACCGCTGCTCGAGAATTTTGAAAAGTTTAAAATTAGATGAATCGCAACCGGAAGCTTGATTTGAGGTCAGAAATCGTTCTCAAAATGACTTTTAGCAATAATTGCGTGATTTTAATTAGTAAATGTGACTCAATCTTAGAGTTTAAGGAATGAGACAAAACTTATTTTCCTTCCTGTTTTTGGCCTATTGCCATGAGACCCTGAGGACGGCACCTGTCAAAAGTTCACTTGTCGTCCCATGGGTTCATTGATGAGACTAGATATAAACCATACTTAGTTTGTATTTAGGATTTTCTTAGTTATTTTCACTTTCTAAGAGTGAATCATCACATACTCAGAGTAAATTGCCGAAATCTAAGAGAACATTGATTTACTTAAAGATAAACATATCTTAGAATGTTTTAGCATATGGGTCAATGTATCGATACATATTTAAACATCATTACACGTTTTAATTTGTGAGTTTAGTCCAGTATTTAAATACTGGTGCGACTTTTAATTACTATATATTCACTATCAGTCAATATTTTCTAAAACATGTTTGACAAATAAATCCATGTTTGTTGACGCAGCACCTAATATACAATTAATTAAAACACTTATTTGTACTCATGTTCAAAATATTTCCGCGCGCAACGCTATACGAGGGGCGTTCATTTAATTATGTCACTGGTGTCCTTATAGACGCAATATGAGATGCATAATTCGTTCTATCCATATATAAATTATAAATGAATTTAAAATAGAGAAAAATTACCTTTTTAGGTACACCCTACAACCACTGCAAATCGGCACGGACAGGCTTACATTAAGAGATGACACGTCATAAAAAGTTGTCTCTTTTCGATAAAAGGAACGAAAATCAAATACAAGAGCTATACTGCGGTGAATAAAACAGGTGGGACAGCTTGGTTATCATTTTATTTTCCAGGAAATCGTTTACAATGAAACACATGGGGGAAATCTACATTTCTATTTATAAGGCAAATCTTTAAATTCGGATTTCAGTTGTATGGTTTACATGATAAGTAGTCTTTTTTCAGTATCAATGCTTTATAAACTCACTTCATGACTGTTCGATTGAATGATTTTTTTAATGCGTGATCGGATTTTGAACGTAATTGCATTTAAAACTTTTTCCTGCGCATTTAAGAATTTCACAATATCCCATCTAAATGTGTCTTTACACATCATTTACGGATACAATTATTAGTATTTGTTGCTAATGATTATGAAACACTTTACGACAGCTCAGAAAATGTGTAATTTGTATATATTTCTGCTTTTGAATAAGGATTTTACAACGTTTTTCATGAATATGTGTTATTGTTCTCAATGAAAAGATGAGGGGTCCCAAAAACAAAACACATTATAACTTTACACCCTGGTCTCAAAAACATATTATCTGAACCCGATATTTTTACAGCACCGTCAGTAATATATTTAAATACATATCCTGCGTGCTGTTTCAGTAGATCACCAGCAGCAGCAGCTTTAACTTGGTCATCCGCCAAATTAAATAGTGGTCGGTCTCAAGTAAAACTAGTAATGTTTAAATTGTTTGTTGTGATTGGAAAATGACATTCATGACACTGCAAATATTGCACGTATCAAATAAAGTTAAAAGTATATCTATGGAATCGACATCTTTAAAATTATTAAACCTTTACTGTAAGCCGATTTTTTACAGTACGTCCATTACATACACTAAAATAGCCAGTATCTATGAGTGTAAGGATTTAATTATTCAATAATTTCTAAATAGCTCGATGGATTTAAACGAAATTTTCAGTGAATATGAACAATAATATCATTGTGTTGCAGACAAAATTTCAACACGCACGTGTTAGTAGTAGAAAAGAAAAACGCAAGAGTGACACAAATAATTGAACACCCCTCGTACATATAAATATCAAGCTAAATCTAGATGTAACTAAATACTTCTTTTAGAGGTCTACTTTTGAATTGGACAAAAAAGCTTTTCATAAGTTTACACTTTCTCAATTTAAAGCTTGTGTAAATGCTTATCAAAACGAATGCAGACGAAAAGTGAGCATAATGCTAAAGGTCAATGACAAAGGCAAACTGTATACAACGAAATAGAATAAAATACTGGTTAAAGGTTGTTTGCGTAACTATCCAACGTATGCTTTTGATACGCTTAAGTAACCAATGTGTTTGTAGTTATCCGGGTGTATTTACAAACCCGTTATGTTAAACAATGTTTAGTTTTAAAAATGCAAGAAAAAAGATTAGTATGTAAAATGGTAATGCAAATAATTTTCTATTTGTATGTGCAACGTTTTGTTTCAAATTTGTCGCGAAAAGGATTATTTCTAAGGATAATAATATCATATTTTAGGCCAGTGATATACTTCAGCATGAAAACGGTGCGTGACATTGTAACAGAAGTGTAAGACATATGGACCATTCCGCGACAAAACCGGTAATATATATTTAGGCTTTGCCTCTGGACGGAAAAAAGCAAAATTGTACAAATAAATAAAACTTAATGCTTCTTGATGTTGACACTATTGTAGTACTTTTACCTAGAGTCTTAATAAACTATCATCTAAGATATAACATTGTGATCTGCTTTTTGATACCATACGACCCATATTAAAAGTGTAGCTATAACTCTTTAAGATGAATATCCTGAGCAAATATGATCTTGATAGGGGTAAATCTATGGCCGCTAGAGTGTACCAAACCAAATGTTGATGGACAACAGACATCTACTGATCACTATAGTTCACTTGAAAAGTCTCGGGTAAACTAATAAAAGTAGGATGACGAACAAGAATGATGTCACAGAAAGTGACAAATGCCCCCGACGGCCGATGCTTTTTCACTGCAATGTATTCATTTGGCTTTCAAATAAAATCATACAGCAGGCTATAATTGTTGTTGTTGTTGTGTTGCAATATATATAAAGAAGAACGCTTTGGCAAACCTTGTTATGACGACGACGTCATCATGACGTCAGCTGATAGCATGATGACGCCGTCGTCATAACAAGGTTTGTCATATGTCATAAAGACGACTTATTTCTAAATTAAGAAATGATCACATAATCAAATAGTTATGGCGTGTTAGGATGAGTTACCTCCCTTCCTATACACTTAAACTAATATAAGATCAGTTATCTCCCTTTTATCCGGATTTTACCTGTAAATAACCTTGACCTTTGGCGGACATAACCCAAATTGCACTGACTTCAAGAGCTTCTTGAGTTGAGTACACATACAAAATATAATGTCTCTATCCCAATGTATTCAAAAGTTATGGCCAATATTAAAGTTGTGTGCGGACAAACAGACAGACGGACAGACAGACAGACATACCAAAACAAACATTTTGACATAGCTTGATATAGGAGATTTGCACTTTTGGCTACAGAGGAAAGGGGTAAAGCAAGGTGAAAGTAATCAGAAAGCACCTAAGGGGCTTTCAGCTTTACTTTTATCGAAATATATTCTTGCATAATGCAGTCACTTGAAAAGTTGTCTTGCACACCAACAATTGGACCTCATGTAGTGGTTGTATTAGATGTTTTACAGTAAATGAGACAATTGTTGGCATCGATATTCAACATAAGTGTGTCAGAGAGTGAAATATAACATATTGACAAAATGAAAGACATGTTCTCCTTAAAATTAAGGTTATCTAGGGCTTTTAATTCTGATGTTTATTACTGGCACTTTAGGACTTTTTTTATAAACAAAACAGGAAAATATTTCATTATGTACATTTGATTTCTTTTTTCTTTAACTTCATCAGTTTTGATAATACACAGCAGTAAAAAAACACAACAACACTAAACACAGAGGCGGAACTCTGTCAAACAGAAGTCGGAAACGGGACGACGCTCAGTCACGCCTGCATGTCGATTTAGGTAACGAACACGATACAATTGAGTTAAAAAACAATTTATGGACGTGGAAGGAACCGTTAAGATAGTTTGCAGCACTTATTTATTCCACATTATTACTGGAAATAAGTATATTCATATTCATTGAGGTTTAACGAATGTCAGCATAAACGGTAACGGAGTTAAAAAGGGCTCATTGTAGCTACAAATGCCAAACTGACTGCAACATTCCTTATTATAGTGCATTTTATACTTTGACCTTTAACAGTGAACTGATATAATAACGCAATGATATGTAACTAATCAAATTAAGTATTAACACTATTAATTTTGAGTTTGTTAATAATTTTGATCAGTCGTATGGCGTAAATAAGTAGTAGTTTCAAAGGTCAAATGTCACGCTTGCAGGACGACGCTGTAACAAACACCGGGACGATCTCATTTTCAATGTAATGGATACGCGACGACGCCTTTTGCCAGTTTCAGGACAGATTCTTTGATCCGCTCTTTGCTTTTGGCGATTTGAAAAAGACATCGAAGTGATCAAACGTCAAATTAGGGTTTATCAAATCGAAAGCTCAAACTGTTTGTAGACAACAACAATAACAAAGGCCCCTATGGCCCTATATTGTTCACCTGGTTCACCAATTAAAACTTGACCTAAAATACCTAGATTTAAGCTGAACAACCCAAATTTTAGCGTGGCATATATTTCAATAAGGCAAACATTTTGAGCAAGTTTCATCAAGATCAAATGAGACATGTAGCTTCTAGAGTGCTAACAATATATTTTTATGATTTGACCTAGTGACCTAGTATTTAACCCGACATAGCCCACTTTTAAACACAGATTTATAACAGATTGACTGATAATTGAAAATGGAAGTCAACATCTACGTCCACTATGCACAGGGGAAACTACTGATAACAATAACACATCTACGTTTAGTTCACCGTAGACGATGGTTATGTTTTACAACAACAGGGCAGCTTAAACACCTACTACCTCGTGTTGTTTCCCAGTTAAGTGAAACTGTTTGGCTCTCAGAATAGGTTGCATTATTTTGAATTGGTTGCGTCCGAGAACTTTGATATATGTAGATCACATTGCATTTCAGCTTTTTCTTGGTGTCGTAAAATTTAAAACCGCAAGAAACGTTCACATAAGGAGATTTACATCAGAAGTTATGTACGAAGAAACAAATTTTACTAGATTTTAAACTAAAGTTATGTCCAACGTTGAATTACCTGTATATGACCTTGACCTTTGGCTGACATGACCAAACTGCACTGAGCTAAAGAGCTTTTTAAGTGCACATGCCAAATATGGGGTCTCTATATTATGTAGCTCAAGAGTTATGGCCAATGTCAAATTAATCGCATTTGACCTCTAAATAACATTGACCTCTGTTAGACATGACCCAAGTTGTACCAAGCTCAAAAACTTTTTGAGTTAAGTACACATATGATGATACCAAGTATAACGTCTCTATTACAGGATTTTACATCTAAATGACCTGTAAATGACCCAAGTTGTGCCGAACTCAAGAGATTCTCAAGATGAGCACACATACCACATATAAAGTATTTAGTTATGGCCAATGTTAAATTGTGGACATGCAGACGAACAGAAAAGCAAACTAACAGACAAACCATAAAATTTATGCCCCCGATTAAGTCATGTGGGACATAAAAAATAGAAAAAACGTTCGCCACTTTAAGTTCACGTTATGCCAGAAAGCGTAAACTTTTGTATCATACACACTGCAATCCTCTGCAGTGCCTTCTATCAATGTATGTAGTTCTAATCTAATATAACTATGTAGCCGTTGAAATATCGTTAGCCAGACCGTGACGCTTTCTTAAACAGACTGTGACATAAACACCCTAATCGTTATCCAAACCGTTACATTTCTCTTCAGATTGCAGTAATCATGATGGTATTGTTTTTTTCCAGTTTGAAATGGTGCACAAACTAAGAAATTCGAAGCGGAAATTACAGTATTTTCATGATCTTGCAGTTTTCAAACAATTGAAGCATTTATTTTACATTTACAACGGTTGAAATGGCTGAACCATGTGCGAACTGCAGAAAATCTACTTTCACTTTTTAATTTGCGACGGTTTTCACGGAAATCTCACGATTATGGAAATTACGCTCCATCTAAATTATACAGAATGGCTCAGTATAACATGTTTCACTTAACTTTCGTAAATGTAACCAAAAAAAGGTTTATTTTTATAATAAATATCCCTAATAACTATTTCAATTGTGCGGGACACTTTGCAACCGTTTTGTGACGAGCTGTCGCAACCATTCCAATTTCCTTTGTGACGGAGTTGTGTACCAGTGAGGTTGTTTACAAGGTTTTTCTATGATTTGATTTAGTGAACTAGTTTTTGAACTGACATTACCAACATTTAAGCTTGATCTAGAAAGTAACAAGGCAAACATTTTAAGCAAGTTTCATGAAAATCGAATGAGATTTGTAGCCTCTAGAGTGTTAACAAGAGTTTTCTTTGATTTGACATAGTGACCTAGTTTTTAATTGGAGGTAACCCACATTAAAATGTCACCTTGATATTAATATGTCACACATTTTAACCAAGTTTCGTGAAATTTATTTTGAGATTTGTAGCTTCTAGAGTGTTGACAAGGTTTTTCTATGATTTACCATAGCGACCTAGTTTTTTAACCAACATAACCCAAACTCAAACTTGATCTAGAAATCATTACTGCAAACATTTTGACTAAGTTTCATGAATATCTAATGAGATTTGTAGCCTCGATCTAGTGTTAACACGGATTTTCGATAATTTGACCTAGTGTTTAATCCGACAACACCTTTATTCAATCTTGACCTAGATATTAATTAATAAGACATACATTTTGACCAAATTGCATTAAAATCTAATGATATTTGTTGCCTCTAGAGTATTCACAAGATTTTTAAAATTATTTGGCCAAATGATCTACTATTTGACCGGACATACTACATTCAAACTTTACTTTGAAAATAATGAGACAAACATTTTGACTAAGTTTCTTGCAGATCTAATGAGATTTGTATCCTGTTGTATGTTCACAGTTTTTCGTCCTCAACAAAACTGATTTTCATGATCGTCCCGTGTCTGAAACAGAGTCGACATGCAGGCGTTACACAAGGAAAAACGTCGTCTACGGTGTGCGTTACATACACAGTTTTAACTGACTGTCCACTAGATGCTCGTTTTCTCGTCATTGGTTAAAGCAAATACCGGTTAAGTCGCTGATTTATTAGTAAGTTGCATGAATGAACTTACTAAAACTTTTTTTTTTTCCAAAGGAAATTTGCTGAGTTATTGTGGCAAAGACACGTTAAACAGACATTTCTTAGATAAACGATGACTTTAACAGGCCATTCTTTATCAAATATAGCTCTAAATCCCCTTAAACTTATCACTTGTATCATATATTTGTTCTAAAACAATATTGCAAACATTTCATCAAGCTCAATTGAACAAAATGCCTTACAGACAGACTTGAGATACTGCATTTGCAAAAATGAAAGTACCACCACCGCGCGTGTTTACAAAAGTATCAATGTTCATCGTCGTGCAGGTGTGACCGAGCGTCGTCCCGTTTCCAGTTATTGTGTGACAGAGTTCCGCCCCTGTGCTAAAGTTACGTTTCAATTTCATATATACATAATTACAGCTCTTAGAGACTATATTAAAATCATTTGTCACAAATTACAACAGCATAGTTTTTCTTTTAAATAATTAACATGGGTACAGGGCTCCGCATAAGGGGAGTACTTAAAGAACTTAAATCTTTATGTCTGCATTAAACCATATGGTGTGACTACTCATTAGAATTGGTTCAAAGAGACACTTTTAATGATTAGTTAAAATACACCATAGGATTTGGTGCTGACATGGAACTTGATCCATTTTAACTTATCCACCGCTCTAATCAGTTCACATATTTATTACTCCAATTGAGCACATAATTATGTTGTTCTCTCTTGAAAAAAATCAGTTTTAATTTGCATCAGATTCTCTGAATATCTGTATAAAAGTCCATCTTGGATAGAAAACTGCTGAATGCCATGGTTGATGCTTGTCTTACAATGTGTACCACTCCAGGCAGGGAAACATTCCAAACATTGCACTGCTTATAAAACACCATAAAGGGTTTGCTGATTCTGCAATAGATAGTACATAGATAATTTATTATGTATAAAGCACTCTACATGCCTCAAACGTCTCAAGACTTTTGTGTTGTTTTCTTTTATAATTTTTGTACGACTTAACATATTGACCAAATAGCAGGTTTTATTCCGCACAGTGACACCAGTAGTCTCTAACAATTTCCTGCTTTTTTACTTGTGCAAAAGCAGGAGGTTATGTTGAAGGTTCTTTAACTATTCTTTATAAAGCATAAGCTGACATTTGGAGACAATGTTAAGTATTATTTGGCTTTATGGAAACATGTGAATAAGGCATGGTTTTGGTTAATTTGACTTTTCCATGATTTTTTCAGCATGTCTGGTATATGTATTCAATCAATGGAGCTGAAGTTCCAAATCAGAATGATAATAAATTTATGTTGAGTGTTGACATAGTTCTACTCATACAGGGCTACAGATAACTGAAAATAAATCCTTATGTCTACATTAAACCCAGTGATGTGACTACTTATTATACTCCTGTGCTCGAAACAACTCTAATGAATGGTAACACCATAGGTGTTGGTGCTGAAGGATTCAAGCGTAGGCAGGAGCATAATTTCAGAGGAAAGGTTTTTCCAGAGGATCATGGTACTTGGGAAAAATGAGAACTGATAAAAATTAGCAATTGTGTGGATCTGTCTGTAGGCTAAGGGGTGTGTGTGACGAGTCATTCTTCTTGGTTTTTCAAAGTAGGTTGGAATAGGAATAGCTACGAGCTGATAAACAATGTTGTAGAACATTTTTAATTGAGCGTCAGTTCGTTTGTTCTCTAGGGATCTTAAACCAAGCGAGGATTGATAGCTGAGACACTGTCGTATGTGGAATAGTTGTTCTGTATCGATCTGGTAGCTCTTCTTAGGACCCTTTCGATTTTGTTTATATTTTGTTTTGTGTAGGGTGACTGGGGAGGAGTATTCTACCTGGGGCCTGACAAGGGTTTTATATGCCAATTCTTTATTTTTTTGTTGTTAGTTCCGTTTTATAAAGCCAAGTGTTCTGTTTGCAGTTGAGCATATTTTGTCAATATGAGTGTTGAAAGAAAGATCGTTTGATAGGTTGACTCCGAGGTATTTTGCGTTTGTTACTGTCCCAAGGATTTGGTCATGTAATATATAGTTATGCTGTATTGTATGTTTACTTCGTGAGATGTTAAGAACTTGGCATTTACTAGGATTAAAATGAATTTCCCTTTTATTTTCCCAGTTCTGTAAGAGGTCAATATCAGATTGTAGTTGGTTGCAGTCAGTTGTGTTGTTGCTGGTAAGAAAAACAGCTGTGTCATCAGCCAAAAGTCGGACCTGGGATTGTATATGATCAAGTAAGTCGTTAATATATAAGAGAAAAAGAAGTGACCCAAGTACAGACCCTTGGGATACACCAGATGTAACAGGAACTTCGACGGACCCCCCCCCCCCCCTCAAGGACAACCACTTGGGTTCTACCTATTAAGATGGAGCGGATCCAGTCAAGAGTGCAGCCTCTGATACCATGTTCATATAGTTTGTAAAGTAATTTAGTATGGCTGACCATATCAAATTCCTTGCTAAAGTCTAGGTGAAATAAGGTCCGACTGCTGGCCTGCAACAAGAGTTCTAGCTAGATCGTCTGCCAACTGCAGTAGCTGGGTTTCGCAGGAGCGACGTTCTCTAATAAATACGAAAAAGACTAAAGCAGGAAACGTAACACGAACCATACACCCACCTCTCAAGCAGAACACACACACACAGTCATACCATTACACCTACCTCTCAAGCAGAACACACACTCACACAGTCATACCATAACACACACACGCACGCACGCAATATCATTTCTTCATCCACACACTAAAAGAAAACACGCAAGACAAACATAAAGCAAAGGGAACATAGGAGCCCGCCTTGGTACGGTCAGTAGCAATCAATAATTAATTATAAATCAATCATTAAAAGCCACTGGGGGGTTAAACCTGGGTTTAGGGGCGCCCAACCTCACACTTATCTCCTGTATTCACCTATAAAGACGAACAGTGTACATAAAATATAAACCCTGTTCCACAACCTTACAATCAAGATAATATGCTGGGTAAGATGAGAAGAAATATTGGAAGCAATTTACAAAGAATACATGTTAAGGTGATAGGTCGATAGTTTGATGGATCACTTGTACAGAGGAGCAACATTTCCTTTTGTCAACTACATTAAGTTCTCCTTCTATCCCTATACAATGGTTATGTGGAACAGCCTACCAGCAGACACGGTCCTCCAGCCTGATCTCCAAGGGTTTCGAAACACCCTGAGCCCCTCGCTTTATCAAACCGCCCCTGAGGCCTGGGATCAGTGTTTTTAGCTTCTTTGATTTCACCTACTTTAACACATGTCACTCTTTATTTATTCTCTCTATCTTCTTTTGAAGTCTTCCTTTCACAACTTTTATTTGCTTTTAATCTGCACGACGCACAACCCCCATGCCGATAATACACGAAAGTGTAGTTCTACATTATCTTTAGATAGATGGATATAACACGCTACAGCCTGTAGTACTGTACAGCCTACAGTTATCACTCTCCGCAATTTTGGATCAAACAAATCCATTTATGTCCGCTTATACACACCTTTAACGACTGGTGGTCTCTAGCTCTTCATTATTTCAGACATTTCTTATTGATGTCGAGTTTATATCTAGGTATCAAACATAGGTTTGCCAATGTGTAGCCTACAAATTACAATCTAGCGTTGTCGTTGTCAACCATCTTGGGTGCAGTGTAAACCGACAGTCTCGCAAAGTATCTGGAGATTATTCGGTCCCATTGTAACGCGACTTGTATGATTTACAAAGTTCACATAGATAGTAGATTCTAATCGTAAAATGGTATGGTCCTATCACTCAAACTGTCTGACATAATTTGACGACGGAACTAAGACAAAATAATACGCCGTTTCCGGCGTAGGATATCACAACATATAGTTCGTTTAACAACGATTTGAAATAAAAAAAAGTCCACGAAATAATGTCTTTCTTCATCAATAATTGTTCATTATGGTGAATAACAAAACGAAAATTTGAATGGAGAGCTTAAAACCGACGACCACTTGCATTTATTTGATTCTTTAAGTACTGTTTCCAAGATGTCAGCCCCCATGTTTTATTGTTGCTTAGTTTTTAAGAACGGTATGCACGCGCAAATCAAATACTTTTCATAGTTTGTCAGTGGTTGAATTGAATTGGAAATCCTTTGTTTTTTTCGTGTATTACCCAATAACGAAAAAAAAAACAAGCTTATTTCCGTATTAGTGACAAATTTTTCACTCGAGCATATGTAGAGCAGATATTCAGAAAAACTGTGACATTTCGGTACAAACTCAAAAAGCGAGCGACACGCGCATATTACATTCATCGTTAACACAACAAGGTCGCGTACTTTTAAAAACCGCTGTAGCTCCAGTGAGCTCAAATTCAACATGTGTAGACGCAAACATTCTTTTGGATGAAGGGGCCCAGAGGTCATTGATTTCAGAAGATTTAGCCAACACATTATGCCTAGAAAGAACCGGTAAGGACAATTTGATAATATCTGGATTTGGTCAAAGTGAGAAAAACGTTAGATGCATTGAGTCTGCCACAATTTGTATTCAAATGGAGACCGAAACCATTCCGCTATCTGTTCTAATAGTGCCGAACCTCGCTGCGCCAATCAAAACGTTCGAACTTACTCTCGAGAATTCGAGACACTTGAGAGGCCTAAAGTTAGCGCATCCTAGTATTAACGAGGGTCAATTTCAAATTTCTCTACTAATCGGCACAGATAATTATTGGATTATAGTTCAAGACGAGATTATTCGCGGAAACGGACCGACAGCCATGAACTCGAAACTAGGATATCTCTTATCTGGTCCTACATGCGACAATTCTGTGTCTACGTCGCAGTCAACGTCAGTTATGAACATTTTGACGTCACACGGCAATGTAGATCTAGATTTAGAGACATTTTGGAAAATTGAAACGCTAGGCATCGATAAACAAGAAACAAACATGACAAAAGACGATTACTTGCAGAGTTACCAGGACAATAGTGTTTCATACAAAAATGGTAGATATAGTGCGAAATCACCATGGCGAGATGATCACTCTGCATTACCTACCAACGAGAGCGTTGCTAGGCAACGAACGCGAAGCGTGATCAAAAAGCTCAACCGAGAGCCAAAACTACTCAAACTATATGGAACAATCATTGCAGCAGATCAAGAGAAACGTGGTTTTGTAGAATGGGTTGACGAAAATGATGCTTGTGGAAAGACAGTACATTATATTTCACATCACTCGGTGAAAAAAGATGTGTCGACCACACCAATACGGAATGTATTCGATTGTAGCTGCAAATCATTCGGTTATGGTCTTAGTCTAAATGATTGTCTGCAAGGTACGCCCCCTGAACTCAATGACATTTCGTCGATACTGTTACGTTTTCGCCAAAATAAATATGCGTTTGCTACATACATAGAAAAGGCTTTCTTGAATATAGGCATTGATGACAAGGATCGTGCGGCAACTCGCTTTTTCTGGCCAATACATTTTTACGTATTATGATGCCAAATGTTGCCTGTAATTTGTACTTATAAGTATAACAAAATTCCCTAAAACCAAAGTCGAAGTTTCTTTATCTTGTTAGTACATTTGTTTTAGAAGTACATGCAGTAGTAGTGATTTAAAGCAATAACAGCAGCAATATTAATAACAACTGTTGTAGTTATAGTAACAACAACAAAGAGTAACATCAACAGTGTAACAGAAAAATGGGAGGGGGGTCATTTATCTACGGGGGTCATTCTTCTGCATGAGGGGGGGGGGTCATTCTAAAACGAGTCGATGGGGTCCTTTTTCTACGGTCTGGGGTCATTTTTATACGTAGTAAAATGACCCGGGTCATGGTTCTACGTAGAGAAATGACCCATGGGTCATTTAAGCAGGGGTGGGCCATTCTACTGCGTCACACCGGCCCGGACTAATTACAGCTAATATAACTCCACCCACCATTAATCATTATGGTACCAGTTTTCCTCTATTTAATTGGTGTCGCCATTATAGCGCTTTGCCTGACCCTATCTCCGTGGTAGGGGCAAGTAATCCAGACTAATATGTAAGCAGAATAGAACCTAATACTACAGCTGTAATTCACTGTATATTTGTCAATACCCATGTAGTAGTAAATTATATCATGACTAGTTTTTAGGTAAATTGTTAAAAAAAGTAAATATTTGACAGTAAAATATACTGGTCTACAATTACATGGTGATCCTGCCTGGAACTAATAAACGTTTATCTCTATGTATGTGATCGGCTACTATTGTTTACAAACTGCCAGTGTAGCTATACTTAGAAATGCTGTCGTAACTGACAGGTATAGACTATAAACGTTTGGGAGAATATATAAAAGGAGCACCTCTCCCATCGCCGCTACGGGTGTGGCATATACTAGCGGTTTAATGCAATTGTAAAAAGGAGAGATCCTTATAAGCAACTGCGTTGAAAATGAAATGTTCTACTAAGGTGTAAATAATTGCACGAAAACAATTTACTGAGTTGCAAACAATGTAGACTACTGTTATTTTCCGTGTCGAAGTTTATGTAAATTACGATCTACCCTATTAGCAATACTGTTATGATGGTTTAAAACAAACAAACAAGTCATAAATAGATATACACGTCAAGCTCGAATCCATTTATGGATTTCAATTGATAACCCAATTGATATTGATGATATTTGCGGCATTTGAATTGAAAACCAACTATAAAGTCTTTATGATGAATACGCCATACCAATATCTACTAGATCATATTCTGTTTTGTATTAAGAAACTAATTTCTAATAATAACGTTAGTATTTCTACTTATCAATGTTTATCAACATTTGTATCTATAACTGATAAAGATAACGATTATTTTAGCAATTAATTTAATTTCATCATATTACATATTGTACATTGGCATGTAATACTAAATGCAATATACACGCGATATGACCAATACTATTTTCGATGGTGAGAAGGACAGTGAGAGAAAAGAGAGAGAGATATGGTGGGGATACTAGGGATGTAATGGGAGTTAGAATTGTAATGGATAAGTACAAGCCTAACAGTTTATTACAAATAGGTAACTTCTCTTCCTATTATTTTTTTGTTATTGACGTTGTTGTGTAATACATGCTCTAAGAGAGATCTCCATTTAATGCTGTGTGTTTCCAGCTTATCTCTTTTTTGTGGTGTTTGTATTTCAATATACGTGTCAATGTTCTTTGAAGTGTTTACAAATCAGTATTTCTTTATTTTTTCTTGTTTGAAAAATGTATTGTTTTGTTGTTATCAGTATATCAATTTTTGCTTGAATTATTATTTCGAATGTTGTCTGTTATTTCTAATATGACAGTTAGATGATTTATATTTATGCTAAGATTCGTGTTTTTCAACCAATAAGAAGTGTTATGCCAAATGTGTTGTACATTGTTGCACTTCTAGAATAAGACAGTGTTTGACGGTTTCTACATGCATGCTACAAAATCATATATATTGCTTTTATATTTCACCAATGATGTATTTGTTTGGATAACTCTATAGATAAATTGTTACTGAAATGTTCTGTGTGAATTGTCAATTGTAGAGGCGTATATGATTTTTGTTTGCATTTTTCTAATTTATTACGGTATTGTCTAAGTATTTCTCCCACTTTTGTTGACTGATTCTTTGTTGAATAATTTTGAGCTGTTTTTACTTGAATACTGTATATACATTTATTGGTTTGTTTAGCGTTTTAGCAGTTTCTGTAATAAGGTCTCGTTTAGTTGTATTGCTTCATTTAAATCCTCTAGTTTGTTTCTCCATTAGTTTAGTATATAGGACTTAAATTGATTGTGAAAGAAAATATCATGTTCAAGTAAGTTGTACAATTATTTTAAGATGTCAAACCTATAAAAATACTTTCGTTCTAAAATCGTATATGTCGCTAATATGTTTAATTCCCCTTTCGAAACATTGTTATTTAATCATAGCTTTGTTTTGAATTTGTATATTTATATTGTTACTACTGTTTATTATATTTGTCGTGTTTGTGTCATCATTTATTTAAGAAGATATTTCGTTTAAACAATTTTTAAAAGTTAGTTTTATTTAATACACTTTCAAAAATGAGTTTTTCGAAACAAAAAATTAACATATTGTTGTTGTCCAGTATTATGATCGTCTATAATTTATTTTACTCAACTACATTTTAATGCGTTGATAAAAAGGTTTTTTAAATAGTCTGAACTTTACAATTTCACACACAAAATGTAGAAAGCAACACCTGATAGCTTTCGTCCGAGTACTTCGGACTTCGTCAGCCAACTGTTCTGACATCTCATTGGGTATTAACACCGCTCGAGGCATTCGTGAGCGATGCTAATGTTGAGTCCAAGATATGCGGAAGATTGTACCGGCCCCGTCCCTGTTTAGGGCTGGTTTGTGAGCTCTTATGTAGATACATTATTTCATCCCCCGTTCAAACCATGAGGGTTCTCTGTCTAGAATAATCGCTGATTCAAGAAATACATAATATCCTGGCGAGTCAGTGTGCATTTGGCGTGATACCTCACTTGTACTGGAGCTATGACGTCTATGCTCCATAACCCTAGCTTTTCAGTTCTTTTCTGTTTCCCCGATGTAATCCTGGTAACGCTGATCTTGTTCATGTCCCTCACATTTGATACGGTAGATTGAGCCACATATGTCCTGTTTCTTGGATTTGTCTTTGGGGTGCACTAGGGTTTGTCTAAGTGTCCTGTGGGAATTAAAACATACATGTATGCTATGTTTTCCAAACACCCTTCTCAAGGTTTTAGATTTCCCCTTGTTGAATGGAAGGAAAATGTTGCCTTAAGAGTCTTTCTTTCTTGAGTTCGTTGTTTTAGTTTTGTTTATTGTCTTTGAGAGTTTGGATGTCATTTTCTTTATCGCCCCCATGGGGTAGTTACACTTTTGAAGGGCATTGTTGACATGGCGTCTCTCAGTTCCCAGATCATTTTGCTCGGATGTCTCTGTTTCTGCTCTCTGATGCAGGGTACGCACAACACCTAGTTTGTGTTCCTCCGGATGTGCCGACTCAAAATATAAATATTGGTCTGTATGGGTGGATTTACATAATACAGTAGTTTTGATTGTGCCATCAGGTTGTCTTATGGTGTTCGTGTCCAAAAATGCCAATGTGTTTTTTTCTTCTGACTCTATTGTGAATTAGATATCCGGGTCAATAATGTTAGTATGCTATGTGAACTGCTTTGTGTGTGTGTCATCCACGTATTTGTACCACCATCCAGGTAGGTATGGAGCTGTGGAAAGTGCTATGGCTTCAAATTGTTCCATGTACAGATTACAGACAATCGGAGACACCGGATAACCCGTTGCCGCACCTTGAATCTGATACACTCGAAACAAAGCACTGACGTTCTCAACTGTCTTAACCTTAATTACCGATGCAAAATGCTTTGTGTTTTTTCCATGGTGTTATGTCTGTCCAACACGAGGTGGGAGCAATTTAGCCAGGTATTTGGCACAGTTTGAGTTGATAGATCCTACACTACTGACGATAGGACGGAGTGGCATATTAGGTTTGTGTACTTAGGTAATCCATACATCTTCGGAGGAGTGTCTGTGGTAGGGTATAGCTGTCTGCTTAGACTGAATTATTATTCCCCTTTGTCTTAAGTTCCTTTTTAAAGGCTGAGAGTTCTTTCTTGTATTTAGTGGTGGGATCTCTAGTCAAAATTGTACAAAAAAGCTACAAATACCACTTACACAACTAAGAATGCACCCTGCGTGTTCTGTTCATATCCCTAGAAATACTACTAAATTGTGCATCACTACAACCGTACGTACAATTAACACCACTTAAGCTAAATTCGGCATCTTCTTTTCATATTCCATCTCTATCTATTTACAATTGTTTTCATAAGGGTCAAAAAGTGGTGCTTTCATCTCTAAAATAATCTATTCAACGCAATAATTCAGTTGTATTACGACCACTGAACAAAAAAAGTAGAGTGCATCCTATTATTGAAAAGTGCAATGCTAAGAGGTGAGCATGTTGCAATTATTTATCTTGCAAGTCTACTATACAATCAATAGTAAACGGTATATTATTTAGTGTTGTCATAGATTCAGACATCAACTGACGTACTAATCATATTATATATGTGTTAACTTGAAAAGCACCAGGTTGTGGTATCCAGTATGTTGGGACAACCGGTCTTCCCCTCAAAACTAGGTTTAATGAACATGTTCGTACTTGGTGCCGAAGAGAACATGTTGAAAACGACGCTCTTTCCAAATGGAAATAATAAATTTTTGATTTTTTATAGTATCGATACCCGGATTTCGTTCTATTTATCAAATAACCATCTTTTACCACCTAAACCTAAATTTAACATTCGTCATTTAAGGAAGGGCATACAATACTTTCATTCCAAGTATGTACTCGTTCCTGCAGACAAAGCATCCAATAATGTTATAATTGTATGACGATTACATTATGTTGATATTTTAAACCAGGAACTTGTGAATACCAAATCCTATATTTCAAACACTTTAACGTAGCGTAATTTAGTATCTGATCATCTTGATACATGTGTACAATTAAAAGCTGATGTCAACATTACATGTCACAAACTTCCAACAATGTACTGGATACCAAAACTCCACAAAACACCATATAAGTCCCGTGTTATTGCTAATTCAAGTGCATGTACTACTACTAAGCTTTCCAAACTTTTGACAGCATCTTTAATTAAAATTTAAGACTTACGAAAATTCTGGCCTTAATCTGTTTTGGTCTATAAAAATCTCGATTGAAATTTTGACAAAGCTAGAACAGAGAAAATACCAAGCCTGCAAAATAAGTATGTATGACTTTTCAACACTATATACTACCTTACCACATAATCTAATAAAAGCTTAACCTATATAACTTATTGAAAAGACTTTTGCCAGAGAAAGGAAACTATTTCTGGCGTGTAATACTGATCGTGCGTTTTTTACAAATGACACGGTTAACCATTACACTATGTGGACTTGCACCGATGTCTGTAAAGCACTATCATTCTTTTCTGGATAATATTTATATACGTTTTTGGAGTACCTTATACCGCCAAGTGATTGGTATCCCTATAGGTACAAAACTTCGCGCCCTTTGTCGCAGAACTTTTTTTGTACTGTTATAAGAGGGACTTTATGATAAGTCTCACACCTGATACACACGCAGATATGATCGAAGCCTTGAACAATACATCGCGCTATCTAGATGATATTTTTTATATAGACAACCCACGTTTTGATACGTTGTTTGCTTTTATTTAGCCAAAAGAACTACGCCTTAATAAAACAAACGAGTCAAATGTGTCGGCATCATTTTTAGATTTGGATCTTTTAATAAATAACGGAACTGTTTCTTCTAAGATTTACGATCAACGAGATGATTTTGATCTTAGTATTGTAAATTATCCTCATCTTACATTGCGATGTTCCCTGTTTTACATATTACGTGGTTTATATTTCGCAACTTTTTCGTTTTGCTAGGGCCTATTCCTCTGTTGAGGACTTCCACATACGTAACAAATATATTACTGAAAAGCTTCATAAACAGGAGTACAGATTTCATAAACTTCGTAAAACATTTTCTAAATCATTTTATATATACTAAGACAAAAAGAAACGCAGGGTACATAAAATATTCAATATTTGTTTTATTACTTGGCCTAAATTTATGAAAATCGGTAGATTGAAAATCTTGGCTAATGTCCACAATTATCGCTGGATAAAATTACGCAATCTCGTTAAAGTTCGCCGTACGCGGGGAAGGTGTGAAAATGCAAAATACCCGTGTAAAATCTTGATGACGAGATATTCAATTGTCAAAATTAGTCAAGGGTGTACGTTTGAAGTTGACACATTGATTTACGGATTTAAAAACTGCTTTCAACATCTTCGAAGTATGGTATGCTTAATCAAAGTTCAGAGGGGACAAGCTATTGCTCCACTATTGGTACGTCGAGGCTAACCACAGGCTGTTGCTCAGTTCAATGTGCTTTTCTCGACTACAGAACGTCTGCTCAGACGCATGCGAGAAACGGAATGCCTTGCAGACCGACCGCGAGCAGGACGTCCGTACGTCATGACGTCACGTTAGGTCAGGAATATCTATCCATCCCACCTGCGCAATCGCCACCGTACTGCCAGTTAAACCACTGATAACACGTTAGGCAATCATAGTCAACATATCCATGCCGACACTTTACGGAACTGGTTACTCGTAAACGGTCAGCGAGCCTGACGTCTTTACGTTGGTTTGTTTGCCACTTGCCGCTCAGCGTCGTGCACGCCGCAGCGGTGGTTAGCGGAACATTTGCCCAAACACTTTCCACTGATGGAGTGGAGACAGGTTTTTTTTTTGTCAATATGTTCAATAATGATAAGTCGGCAACATAAAGTTATCATTCTGAATATTCGATTAAAATATACCATTTAAAACTACTGTACTTTGAAAGGTTATCCTGCGTTTCTTTTTCGTCTTAGTATACATATTCCTCTCATTAATAAGTATAAATGTAAATTAAAGCCTTTTCTACGTCAATGTGTTTCATATCCGTAGTTTTATGGTGAAGTAATTTACAGACTTCGTAACATTCTTGGGCATATGCATTTTCAAAACCTGTTTTTGAAACGTGATCTTTCCTCAAAAAAGATTATGATGCAACTATATTGCTGCGCACTTCACGTTTGGTCATCGATCAATCTACAATTGATAAATATTATTTCCTCTTTGGTTGTGCGACGACAGACAGGGTTTAGCACTACATAATGATTTATGTGTAAAGCAGTCCTTAACCAGTTATGTCGAATTTTCGTGCTTAGTTTGATCTCTCCCCCTCTGTCGTACCCTGAACCCATCCATGTCTAACAGTTACTCGTGACTACGGACTAGTCGCTTCAGTACAATTTGACCGTTGCCATAGCGGGTTATTTTTAATACTGGCATAAATGTTTAATTCCCTCCCGTTTTACTAGTAATATTCTTGTCATAGACTGTTTGTTAGATGTTTAACATATGTTTACATACTGTGTTGGCGGTCTTTTTGACTGTAAGGTTTTGGAACAGGGTTTATATCTTTTGTACACTGTTCGTCTTTATAGGTGAATATAGGAGATAAGAATGAGGTTGGGCGCCCCTAAACCCAGGTTTAACCCCCCCAGTTGTTGTTGGCAACTAATTTATATGTAATCATTAATTGCTACTGACCGTACCAAGGCGGGCTCCTATATTCATTTTGCTTTATGCTTGTCTTGCGTGTTGTTTTCTATTTAGTGTGTAGATGAAGGAAATGTTTTGTGCGCGTGTGTGTGTGCTTGTGTGTGTGTATGTGTGTGTGTTTATTATGGTATGACTGTGTGTGTGGTCTGCTTGAGAGGTGTGTGTATTGTTTGTGTTGCGTTACCTGCTTCAGTCTTTCGTATTTATTTATTACATTTCTCCACGTAGGAAGAACTGTCCATAACCACTGTGCATCTCCCCTTGTCATTAGGTAAAATGACGATTGATTTGTCGCACTGTAGGTATTTCAAGGCTAGTCTCTCCTCTTTTGATATGTTAGAAAGGGGCCGATACAATCTTCCGCACATCTGGAACTCAACAATAACATCGCTTACGAATGCCTCGAGCGGTGTCAATCCCCTATGAGATGTCAGAACAGTTTACTGACGAAGTCCGAAGTACTTGGACGAAAGCTACCAGGTATTGCTTTCTACATTTTGTGTGTGGAATTGGAAAGTTTAGACTATGTAAGACATGAATATTACCACACAGTTAAATAACCATCAAATAAAAAGGTTTAATTATTATTGTTATACCATATTTATATATAAGTATTTTCACACAGGGATCATTCGTTCAAACGCGTTTCACATGGAATAACATAAATGTATATACAAAGCGAGAAAAAACATATAACCACATAGTCTAAGCTGTAGACCACTTTTATTTGCGGTGAAAGCACCATACAACCTTTTGGTACTATCTTATAGCATATTTCCTTAGGAGTTTGGAAACAATCGTCTGACGCGTATTTAGGTAGTGATAAGGGGAAATAATTGAGGTTTAAGTTGTCTCCCCTTGGATTTTTAAGCCAAAACTGACATTTTTATTGGGCTTTTATTTAATGTGTTAAAAGTTGTATTTTGTTAGCAATTATCAGTGCAGTTTACCTAAATAAAATTTTGAAAATGTTTCAGACTCATTGAAATCAAAAATGGCCGCCAATTTATTTAATAATAGCTTAGAAATCATACTAGCTTTGATTTTGATTTGTTTCCTAGCATCCAGTGCTGAAATAATACAAAATGGCCGCCGTATATACCTTTTTAAGAAATAAAAAATGTTTCCCAAAATGCATATTCTGAAAATGTTTTAGGATGGTTTCAGACACATTGTAAACCAAAATGGCTGCTAAATGGCCTTTTAAGTAACAATTAAGCTTATCGATCAATTCAACTACTTTTATTGTCTGTAAATGATATTCATATAAACAATTTTAGTTGAGTCTTATTAAACATTAACTGAAAAAGCCGGTAAGGTTTTATTTAGTTTGGCCCCAGTCCCTCAGTACTGTTATAATCCAAAATGGCTGCCCTTTATACCTTTTTACTAATTTTTCTTGATTTGCCAGATTATGCCTATCTCTTTGTGTATGTGTCTTTTCGTGTCTTTGTGGCAAAACATAGATCATGCTGATAAATACTGAAGTTGGTAAAGTTTGTACAGGAATACTTAATGGCCTACATAGACCACAATACAATCCAGGTGGTTTTTTTATCATTTGTTTTTCTTTCTGATACACTATAAGGATATATGTGCCAATAAAGGACATATTACTTAACAAAGGTAGAATGTTTTTATTATTTCTAAGAATAATGTTCTTTTTATATAATGTGAAACACTGTACAAAAACTGTTTTTGCACCCGGGTGTTTGATGCATATAAAACAATGTTGTCATTAGTTTTCGCGGGTTCGTTGAAATTGTTATTTTCAGTTGAAAATGATTATGTATATCAATGGTACATAATTTGATATATAAAGTTGGGCGTTTAATAAGTGTTTCGAAGCATGTTTTATTTCATTGTTAGAATCTACGAAGTTAACCACTAACTTAGAGAGTCAAAAATTGCACCGAAGCTTAATACCCGCTTTACTAATTTAACGGATTCACGGAGGAAAATCTGTAATTTGAAGTATACTTATTTTGATCTTTCACAAGTGCAATGTAGTTTGACTGTAAGATAGACACCAATAACTCGAGGAAGTGTCTGTGGCACATTGGTAAATCCCAGTACTTAAATCAAGTCAAACCATTTTATGAAAATACCTAGGCACAAATACCAAAAATGTGACTTTATATGGTCACTGGTGAGGAAGATGTAGTGTCTCCATATGTGTGTCCTTTATTCTTCCAGTGTCATATGATGATTTAATGTGAGCTGCTACAGCAATGTCACTGTTGTTCGGAGTTCGCGGAACAGACATACACAGAGGATACAAAGTCATTAACATTATTTTCTAGTGTACCCTATACAGTCGAGCTATGATCCCAATTACATACAGCTATTATACTATTCCCCGAACCTGTATGCTTTATGATACCTTATCAAAATCAAGGGGTTGATCAAAAAAGGAGTATCCTGCTAAACAGTGGAAGCAATCAAGACATTATATTTATTATGGTGCTACTCTGAGAAGTGAGGATGAGCAACTTTCAGCATAATTTAGTGATATTCATATGATCGCAAGGGATGTCATGTGCCATCACAGTTGAGAACATTCTATACATGGCCAGATTGCAAAGAATCTTTTCTGACTTAGTTACTTTCTCTATAATACTATGATCCCTATTTAGAGGTTATTTAAAATTTCTTTTACCAATGTGATGGCAAATGAGCTCCCTTCCAATCATATGAGGCGTTTCGCCACTTCTCAGAGCAGCAGTATAATCTTATTGTCTAAGGGCTTCAAGTTTTTCGCATTTTCCCGAATACTCCTTCTTTGGACGACCCCTTGAGTTTGATAAGTTATAATAGTTCATACCGGTTGGGATATGTAAAATTGCCATTTTGTCTCTTATAGTCAAAAGTGCAATGCATCGGGCTCGAACAGCAGTGACATTGTTGTAGCAGCTCACATTATTACCTATGGAATTATTCAATGACATTGAATGAATAATGGACATATATTTGGAGACATGGCTTCTCTCTCGTCTGATAAAATCACATTTTTCTTTGTGCTCAGATCTTTTCATCAAAGATTTGACTTCAATTAAGCACTGGGTTTTGTCAGTTACCCATACACACTTCCTCGATTTATTGGTGTCCATCTTTCAATACATTGTACTTGTAAAACAGAAAATACAGCTTCGTTTAAAGATTTGAGTTAGTAAATTAAGTAAAGGGGTATGTTGTCTCTTTTTGTACCATTATGAGGTTAAGTTAAGTCCCATATTTGGTTCCGTAGATGTAAAATAATGAAATGACCCATGCTTTGAAACACTTATAAAACATACTGCTTAATATACCATGCTTTGATCAGGTAAAATGTATATTCTCCATTTATATACATATTAATCAACGGAAAATAACAATTTCCGCAAAAACTATTGACAAACATGTTTTTATGCATATTACTCATCCTTGTACGAAAATAAGCTTTTATACAGCAGTCCATAAATTTATAGTGATACTAAGAAATGATAAATTTTTCAACATTTGAAAAATAAATATCCACTTTATTGGCACAGATATCCTTATAGTTATCCGTTTAAGAAAAAAATAAATCCGGACCAAAAAAACACTTTGATTGCATTGTGGTCAATACAGGCCACTAATTACCCTGTAAAAGCATTACCAACTTCAGCATTTATCAGCATGAACTATGTTTGGAAAGACACACACACATACACAAAATATTTATATAATCTACTAAATCAAGAAAATGGCAAATCAAGAAAAATTATATTAGTAGAAATTAGTAAAAACGTATAAAGGGCAGCCATTTTGGATAATATCAGTTTGGGGGACAGAGCCAATCTAGATAAAACCTTACAGGATTTTTCAGTTAATGTTCAATAAGACTCAACTAAAATTGTTTACATGAGTATCAATTACAGTCAATAAAAGTAGTTAAATTGCTCGAAACGCTGAATAGTTACTAAAATTAGCCATTTGACAGCCATTTTGGTTTACAATGGGTCTTTTAAACCATCCTAAAACATTTTCAGAATACGCATTTGGGGAAACCCTTTTTACAATTGCTTACAAAATACCATTTTAAATCTTTAATAAATAAAATGAAAGCCCGAATCAAGAAAAGTTATTTGAGTAGAAATTAATGATATAGGTATGTACGGCGGCCATTTTGGATAATTTCAGCACTGTATGCCGAGAAACATATCAAAATCAAGGCTAGTATGATTTCTAAGTTCAACACGAATTAACTAAAATTGTTCCATATGAGTATCAATTGTAATCAATATAAGTAATGTTATTGCTTGAAAAAGTTTAAATGTTACTAAAAATTGCCATTTTGGCAGCCATTTTGGCAGCCATTTTGGATTTCAATGAGTCTGAAACTATCCTAAACCGTTTTCAAAATTTGTATTTAGGTAAACTACATTGATAATTGCTAACAAAGTACCACTTTTTAAATCTCTAACACATGAAATAAAAGCCCAATAAAAAATTAAGTTTTTGCTTTAAAAATCAAGGAGAGACAACTTAAACCTCAATTATCTCCCCTTATCACTATCTAAATACGCATCAGACGATTGTTTCCAAACGCCTGAGACAATATGCTATAGGATTGTATGGTGCTTTCACCGCAAATAAAAGTGATATACAGCTTAGACTAACAGTTTGATCTAAAACAAGCATGATACCTTATAGATTTACAAGTAAATAAATTCCAAACAGGGGAAAGTAGTTCAATGTAATTACCAAGATTATATACACATATATTACACAAATATCATAAGTAAAATAAACTTGAAAATGAGTCATACATTTAAAAGATCAGTGGCATGATTTAACATGGTGAAAGCTGTCCGACAATTACACCACAATCCCCCTTTCCTCCGCCAGCTGGTTTAAAATTAGATCATAGTCGTTATCCCTACCATCAAGACCCAGGCCCCGTGTCGACGGTACAGTCATGCCCAGAACTCAAAAGAGCGACTCTCGTTCACAGGAGTCTACATGTTCTGTGTAAACAGTGACCTTCTATTTTGCTAACACTTTGTCCACTTTAGCACACTGCTCTCGATACAGTATATGATCAATTGTAAGTTTGGATAGTTTCCACTTTCGTTCCAGCAAGATATTTTCTGACCTATTTTCGGTGGTAATGTGACCAGGTTTAAATTTGTCATTCTGCCATTATTTGTCCCATTTCGTTTATATTTGCTACATTCCAGCTTTTAATTTCTATTGCGGTATTATTATGTCCTTTTGGATGATTACGCCTGAGTGACGTCATTGAAGAGTAGCTCTTGCATTATAGGCAGTTCATTGCTTGTTCTCACTGGGTAAAGATCTCTGCTTTACCCGTGACTTGTTTAACTAGTTTCGAAGGTTCGAAGAAGATTGTTTCACGTATTTGGGTGTATCAGCTATTTCCATTATTGCAGCACATTATTAGGACACCGTGGAGTGAGTGAGTTTGGTGTGGAGTTGGTACATGAAGAGTTAGAGCGTTAGGTTCCATAAACTGGATGTTAACTCTTTGGAGTTATGTACATGTATGTCTTTGCCATGGTGTGTTGACTATGAAGTTGACCCTTGAAGTGTAATGGTGTGTAACAGAGAAATTAGACGTATGAAGAGAACCAGGCTTGTCGTTATATATATTGTCTCACGCCCGGCGACCCCACCCTCTTTAGAGTGTTAACCGTTTAATTTATAAACTGTAAACAGTTCAGATTAATATACCACTGAGCTAGTTGGTCACAGTAACACAATACCAGGTATAAAATCATGCAGCCCTGTGCAAGTTGTGCAATTACTAATATCGTGTCTAGGGATATAATCATTGAAGCATCTCTTGTGAGGCCCGTACCTTGAATGTGTTAGTTTGGTTAGACAATCCCATTGATAAACCCCTAGTGAGAACAATGGGCAGAGGCCATCATAGGACTGAGGAAATGTCTTTAATTGTTTTGGCGTTCTGGGTGTACCATGGACATAATGGCCTGTTAGTTATGGTGTTAGTGCACAATTATGCATGCTTATTGATCAGAATTTAAAGTCCCTGAGTATATACACTGATAATTTCGCCAATATATTTTCATTTTAAGATTTTCTTCCATTGACTCTGAGTTGAAAATATATTGTTATACCTTTTGACATTAACACCCCTAATCCTTCGAAATGAAACAGTTTTTTCTGATGGGAGGAAGATTTTCTGCTCTTGCCTTGAAAAACACAGAGAAATGTTCTCCGTGTTCCTATCGTTTGAGATATCAGAATGAATGGTTACATCCCGTACAATGACGACTTGTTTATCACTGGTAGTACATTTTGGAAAAAGTGTCATTCCTTTTCAAGAAATACTGTAGTTTTTAGGCCATTTGCAGTGGATTGATAAGTCATTTAGAAGAAAGGAGTTTGATATCAACTGATGCCCCATCCCACCACACAGACTTCCACTACAGCGAAATACATGTTTGATCTTATAGCTGTTTGGAACCAGTTCAACTTAGCATGGTTTAAAACAGCACCACTAAGCCAGGCCCCGAGGTTATAAAACTTAAAACGAACTCTGTGCTCAAAACTCAGAATTTTTCTCAGCTCATAAAACTTCAGCAGACCTTTTATTTCATAACTACATAACTAGTATTTTCATACATAATTAAAGTGTAATAATGTTTCTAATTGAGGTAACAAAAATCAAATAAAACGTGTTTTGTAAGCTTGAGAGCCTGTTATTGAAACTGAGTTTTGAGCACAGAGTTTGTTTTAAGTTTTATAACCTCGGGGCCTGGTCTCAATAATGGCCATTACATCAATATAATTTGAGAATATATAGGCATGTATAAACAAACCTCTTTTTTTTACTGATATTGTGTTTAAACTGCATATTTGAATTTGCTTCTGAGGTTTGGTGGACATGGACTGTTCATACTTTATTGTTCGACAATATTGACCTGACGTTGGTGACCTCTATTAGCATAATTTCACACTTCGTTTCATTTCTATATATATCTTCGGAACGTTTCGCTCAATTTATACGAGAACGCACATAGTACCGAAACCGGTAAACAAAGACATAATATTATAGCATTGACCGGTTATCAAACGTATCGATTAGTTATTAGCTCAAGTGGTAAAGGAGGTCACTATACATTATATTTTCTTAAAAGGCCAGTGGTTCCAGACCCGTGCGTTATCCTTTTTTTCTATTTCCCCCCACATTAAGTGCTTCTGTTTTATTCTATAATTTTTTTTCTCGCTTTCTTTCTCATATTTCTTTTTCTTTATTTTTTATTAACTTCTCAGAAACGTTAAGAACTATTTCTTTAACCTTAGATGATAAAATATAGTTTTACTTCCTATTTGACATGATGCTGGTTAGGCTGTGTGTGAGAAAACGTATGACGTGACATATAATGACACGTGACTATGAGAAGAACGTGTCCTCCGTGCGTTTTATGTGTAAAATAAAATTTATAACTTCTAAAATATGAAAATGCAAATAAATAAATATTTACCTCATACGGGATTGGAACCCGGTACCTCGCCATAACAAATCAGTCGCTCTAACGACTCACCTATGGCAGATGCGATACAGGGGTTGCCAATTAGGTGTATATAGTGAACAGCGTTAATCGCAGGTGATGGTATCGAAGATTCTGTCGTGGCTAATGGCGGGCGGGTGATGACGTGTCGAGAATAGCAAGTTCTAAAAATTAATTTTAATGAACAATTCCTTTTGAAGTTATTTTGCAAAATGTTAAAAAACATCAGGTTAGTCATGAGTGAAATGAAGATATCGTCGTGTGTCGTTCTATCTCACAGGAGTTTTTTTTTAAAAAATCGACTTTAAAGTTTTGGACCAATTAAACAGTATAATTCTGATGGATTTTGAAAATTCTTTCGATTTTACCTGATGAATTGTGAATGCAAAGGGTTCCATTTTAAGTTTTATGAGGATTGTAAGCATGGTTTTTGAGATATATCTTACTTTCGGTTTGAGATAGATCATTTCTCAAACTCTACCTTCTATTTCACTCATTATTACAATGTTCTATGTCCATTTTGTGGAGATAGAACATTATTAACAATACAGTTTTAGACAGTTGCATGAACAATTACATTATTACAATGTTCCATGTCCATTCAAGATACTCCCATTGGGAATATTTTTGCTTAGTTTTATGAAAGTATCCCCTCGGCCATGAAATACAGGTCGCTGACAAGCAGACAAAACAGAATAGCTGTTAAGGATTTGGTTTGGTTTGTTGTTGTTGTTTACATCCGTACATGCGACCTCGGTTTATAAAGTCTCCCTTGAGCGACTTGGCTTGGTGGGACTTCTTTAAAGGGGTATTCAGGTTTACTTTCGTATTATTTTAAGCAGCCATCTGCTTTAAATTAATCACTTTACTTTGAACTACACATGTAGTTAAAGATACATGGGTAGTTCGCCTATTATGGATAACTTTATGCGCCAGGTGTGAATGGCTGCATTTTTCTTAGCTCTGACTGAATCAATATTTAAAGTGGAATTACTTTATATAAACTTCTGAAACTTGACAGTGTTGTAAATGAATATATTTTTGAAAGAATGGTGTGATTAAATAGTGATTTTATAGTGAGATTTAAAAGATATTGTGGATTTAATAAATCATATTTGTGGAGTATACAGTGTTACACTGGACATATTGGATATTTACTTCAACATGTGTTTGGCCCAAGGCAGTCCTGACCATCAGCGAAGCCTACCAAAGAGGATTAGATATACGGGGAAGGACATTTATTCACTTAGTCAATTATCACCTTATTCTAAACCTGATCCCCTTCTATTATCTAGATTGAAAGAGTTAGGTCTTTATGACTTTGGACAATTTGGATTAGCAAAGTATAGGGGTACAAAAGGGGGTAAATCCAAACTGAAACGCATTTGGGATACAAATGATGGCATTCATCATGGAATTATTAGAGTATTACCACAGTCAATAGAAGTTATTTCCAGTACTTGTCAAACAAATAGTAAACTTGAAATCTCAGTTGAACGTCTTAAAGCAAATACACAAAATCTCATAAATGTAAAGTATGAACAGCCCATGTCCACCAAACCTCAAAAGCAAATTAACGTCTGCAGTTTAAACCCAAGATCAGTAAAAAATAAAGCTTTGGCTATACATGACTATATAATCTCAAATGATATTGATGTAATGGCCGTCACTGAGACTTGGCTTGGTAGTGCTGCAGATAAAATGTGCTTAGGTGAACTGGTTCCTGACAGCTATAAGATCAAACATGTCCCTCGCTGTAGTGGAGGCCGGGGTGGTGGGGTGGGGCTCATATATAAGGCATCAATTGATATCAAAATCCTTTCCTCTACCAAAGATAATGATTTTTCAACTTTTGAGCACATTGACTGTACTTTAAGCATCACAGATTTCACAGTGCGTCTAGCAGTCATCTACAGACCCCCTCCATCCACTGCAAACGGTCTAAAAATATCAGACTTTCTTGACAAGGAATGGCCACTTTTCTTATCGAAATTGTCAACCATTGATAAACAAATCATCATTGTAGGGGATTTAAACCTTCATCTTGATATCTCAAACGATAGGAACACTGTCAATTTCGTCAGTACAATGGATTCATTTGGTTTTCAACAGCATGTCAAAGAAGCCACTCATGTCGGGGGACACATTCTTGACGTTGTTATCACAAGAGATAACGAAGACTGTGTGTCAAATATCGAAGTCACTGACCCTGGACTATCTGACAGTAGTGGCGAAATCTCAAGAGACCATTTCTCTGTGTCTTTCAGAGCAAAGGCAGAAAAACCTCCGCCCATCAGAAAAACTGTTTCTTTTCGAAGGCTTAGGGACATTAATGTTGATTTATTTAAAAGAGATATCCTTAACTCAGATTCAATTAAAGAAATTCTGAAAATGACAGATATTCACGAAATTGTCAGTGTATACACACATGAACTTAAAGCCCTGACCAATAAGCATGCACCATTGTGCACTAAGACCATAACGCTTAGGACATCATGTCCATGGTACACCCAGGAACCTCAATACCAGTGTGCTAAAGTAAACAAATTGTTAGCAAAGTAAAAGGTTAATTTTTACACAGAAAAGGTAGAATCCTGTCAACGGGACTCGAAGAGTCTTTTTAAAGTCACTAAGCATCTCCTGGGTGCAAACAGTGAAATTGCACTGCCGAAAAATGTGTCCTCAAAACAATTTTCGCATGATTTCAGCGACTTTTTTATTGAAAAGGTGGACAAAATACGAACAGGCATTGCCTCTGAATCAACGGCATGCACCCCAGTCATCACAGAAACGTTGCATTCAATGAGCTCTTTAGAAAGTTTTGACACTGCTACAGCAGCAGAAATCGGGGAGATTGTCAAGGCATCCCCATGTAAGTCCTGTGAACTCGACCCAATACCTACATGGCTCTTAAAGTTATGCCTTAGCGAGCTCCTACCGTCGTTAACAAAAATTGTGAACTCTTCGCTGGAATCTGCGTATGTTCCAAAAGAATTCAAAAAGTCGCATGTAAGACCTCTTTTGAAGAAACCTGATCTCGATACAAATGATCTTAAGAATTACAGGCCTGTATCAAATTTGCCATTTCTCTCCAAAGTATTAGAAAAAGTTGTAGACAGACGCATTGAGTCTCATTTGGCCACAAACAATCTGCATGAACAGCATCAGTCAGCATATCGAAAGCATCACTCTACAGAAACTGCTCTTGTTAAAGTTCAAAATGACATCTTCATGAAACATTACTCAATCGCCTTGAAAAAGACTTCAAAATCATTGGAAACCCTCTAAAGTGGATGATCTCATACCTGAATGACCGTTACCAACGAGTCGCAGTAGATGGAGAACTATCTGCCCCAGTTCAAATGAAATATAGTGTGCCACAGGGTTCAGTCTTGGGACCCAAAAACTACATCTTGTACACAAAACCTGTCGGCTAAATTTGCAGAAATCATGATTTTGATCATCATTTCTATGCAGATGATTCACAGTTATACTTGTCATTTAAGCCTAAAGACACATCTTATCAACAAGATGCCCTTTCAAAAGTCGAAGGATGTCTAAAAGACATAGTCTCATGGATTCACCAGAATATGTTGAAACTGAACACTGACAAAACTGAGGTCATACTGTTTCACTCAAAAAAGGTTAACGTTCCCGTAGATTTTCATGTTCAAGTGGGAAACTCTAAAATCAAACCCTCATTATGTGTGAACAACCTTGGTGCTAGATTTGATTCCCAAATGGATATGACACAGCACATCAACGCTGTGTGCAGGTCTAGCTACGCACAGCTGCGACAAATAGGTCATATTAGACAGTACCTTTCTCCAGAAGCTACAAAGACTTTGGTCAATTCTCTGGTCACATCAAAAATTGACTACTGCAACTCACTGCTATATGGGATTCCCCAAAACTCACTACGAAAACTACAGCGTGTGCAAAATACAGCAGCCCGCATCATTACCAGGACTCCTCGGTACAATCACATCACTCCAGTCTTGAAGATTCTTCACTGGCTTCCAGTTCAACACAGAGTTGAATTCAAAATTCTGACACTCACATACAAAGCCATGTGCAATGATTCTCCAAGGTACATTGTTAGTATGCTGGACGTGTATAGACCTCGAAGAGAGTTACGGTCTGCGAGTAAATCAGTATCACTGGTTGTGCCGAGAAGTCGTTTGGTGAAGTTTGGAGATAGAAGTTTCATGCATGCAGCACCAAAGCTCTGGAACTCTCTACCATCAGACATCAGAGATGCGAGCTCAGTTGCAGTCTTCAAAAAACGTCTGAAAACACACTTCTTTAATATGTATTATTAGAACACATTAGGAAATGGATGACTGCTACCTCCGGGCTATGTTCTTGCTGTAGATATTGTGGGTCTAAATGGGAGTTCTGGAATTGTACCGTTTGCCCATGCCTGTTCGGTGGATCTTGATGGTAGGGATTGTCCCTGATCTCTTTGAAACCGACTGGCTTGGAGTTTGCGGTATAATTCAGGGACAGCTTCTTATCTTGATGTTTTATAAAGTAAGGGTGTAATTTAAGCCATGGAATATGTAGGTCCGGCGGGTGTGGGGTCGAGAGGGTAGATGACTGTTCATTCTGTATATGTTATGGGTCTAATATTTAGTTCTGGGTTGGGCCGTTGACCAATGCCTGTCTGGTGGCTCTTTGATGGTAGGGATATTGGTCTCACAGGGGGCTAACTAGGTATTACGTTGAAGTGTTTGTCTACGACAACATGTATTGGATATGCTACAACAACATGTATACAAACAATATTGAAGTACTAAGAAAAAATGGAATTAGTCAGGGCTTTAGCCCCTAAAGTGCTGAAAAATCCCAAATGGTAAGTGTAAATATATTATTTAACATGCACTTATATAGGTTACCGTTTATTGATGATCATTTAGGCCTGTTAAAAGGCGATACTATACATTGATGTTATTTAACATATGCTAGATAGCGTTTGTTCATTTATAAATGCATTTGTGGCTTAATGTTATATTATAAAAAAAAAAACATTGAAGAAATAATCTATGCATGTTGAAGAAATAGCTTTTCACTATTGACTAGGCCCATTTAATACTTCCATGATGCTTATATTCTACCGTAAAACACTTTTGTGTAAACGTTGTGTATGTCTACGTGTTGCACAGAAGCTGTATAAGTTTCTATACGAAGTACATTTCAGATGTATAGGTTACGCTACAAAATCATGTATTGGGTTGGCTACAAAGTCTTTTGTTTAATTTCAGGACATCGAACATGCTGTGTGTTCCTACTGCCTTTCAGAAGTTCAAGGTAGGCGGTCTATCACTGCTCTATGGTACACCAGGATGAAAATATCTCATTCACGTGGGAGACAACAAAGTAGAAGACAGTGTCCAATACAAACACCGGACTTTCAACGTAACCGGCAACCATATCGGAGAAAAAGCAAACTGTTTACTTTGATCCTGAAACCGGCAAACTAGTTTCAATTTATTCCTCAACTGAAGAAAAACATACTAATTTATAAGTCATATGTATGTAATGCACCATAAGATATTATCCTGGTAAAATGGTAGATTAAAGCAGACTGAAAGCAAAGCAGCAAACGACTAAAGGTGCATCCTGCTTTACTTTCAACATGCTTTAAGTGGCCACCTGTCTTTAAAATAAGGAACAAGCTATGGGGGAAAATGGTTTCCAAAACATAATGGCGTAAACGGAGATATCTTGCAGTAGCCTGCATCATTTTAAAAAAATGTCGAGACATTATTTTTATAAATAAATGAAAAAGTCGGCAAAATATAAGTATGTCTTGTAAAGATTTATGATAGAAACCGATACATGTACTACGCATTCTTTTTTACGGTATATGCGAGTATTCAAGTATAAAAGCACTCGGAAAACGTATACGAAATAAAAACAATTTCATTTTGAAAAGGTTTTGATTTTTTCAATTTGAACCATGCAAAAAGAAACTGGGACTAATGAATCTGAGAATAATAACATTTCAGATCAGCTGCCAGTTTTCAATATTTGAGGTCAATCAATGTCTACACTATTTGACAAATGGTAAAAGGCTTACATACTGATAACGCCTGCTGGTAACAAACACAAACCCCTAAATTGAAACTAAACCGTTACCTTGGCCTAGAGTACAGTAAAGTATCTCTATTACGTCCACAATATTGTGTGCATTGTTAGATGTTTAAAAAGGGTGATTTCTTATATATATAGCAAGGTGACGGTAAAACAGAAAGCTCCTAAAAGAGTTTTTTTGTTTTAGTACTACCTTACTCTAGGTAAATTGTCGACTATATTTTTACCATAAATGAGCCTTTGTTTTAAAGGGACTCGCAACCGGATGGTATACTTGTCAAAATAAAATACTCAAATAAAAGCAAATTTATGGCTTTATTTGACTTCTGACATTAAAAAAAATGATCAGTCCAAAAAAAGTCTCAAGAATCGTCACCGAATCTTAGTTTTTTTGAGATATTTCCATCGTTTTTCTATAGCGTCAGCTGACGGTATAGTTGTTGTTTTTGCTTCTCTGCGCAGACATAAACCCGAGCCGAATTAAGTACTATCAATCGCTACCAGTGAAGTACGTTAATTCGCTACCATATATATACAGAGCGCTGGTAACCGAGGGGGTAACGGTGTTTCCTCATTTTTCATGTTTGTCTCCGCATGGAGGGTCACGGGTTCGAATACCACCAGAACTTCTTTATCTTTTTTATTTGAAATGCATTTTTTAACAGAATTTATTATCCTAAACTAAATCTTACCCATTTATATAAGCATTTGACATATATTTACAAAATACTATTTTTAATGCTAAATCAGGTTGCGAGATTCTTTAATGGTTGTATTAGAGAGTTTTTACTGTATAATAAGATGATAGGCATATTTTCTGTAAGACAAATATGAAACCTCCCTCCCCCAATTTGACTTTAAGTTCACATGCACATCTACTGTATATGTGCAAACACTCTGCCAAGTTATAAGGTTATAGCTTGAAAAGTGTAGGAGAAGTTAGCTAGACAAAGTATGTACTATACGTGGGGCATACAAACAGGCAGATGCCAACAATGAAGCTGTGTTATTTGGAGCAACAACTGTACATTATTGTTTCCAATGGTTTATTCATTAATCGTTAATCATTAAGTTACATTCCACATACTGTTACGTTTGTGCCAATGTATTATCCCATTAAGCTATATACAGATTTTGAATATGATGGTTCTCCAACAACGATGTTCAATTGTGAACTCTGTTCTACAGATAAAAATGTAGAAGTTGCATTCGTTGATGGGCATTAAGATAACAAAAGTACCAGATAAGATGACCCCTCTGTCACAACCTCCTCTTCAATCAGGCACGTAAGAAGGACAAGAGGGCCATGACCCACAAGTCGCTCACCTGAGAACATTGTATCTAAGAGTGGGCAAGACAATATTGTCATATATAAAGCTATAACAAGATTTTTAAGGGCGTTCCTATATAAGTCGTGGCGTTTATCTATAGACCAAATAGAAAGGAATTTGCCTGGTAACATTTAATTGAAAAATTATTGGGGCCTGGGGCACGACACCCCCCCCCCCCCCCACACACACACATACACACACGTTTCCTACCGGCCGGTCAATAACGTAAATGTCCAAATATTCCATTTCAGCTGGTTATGTAGTAAAAGAAAACTTCGTGAGCATACCAATACACCCTCTGTTAGAAACATACACACAGATGCATCTTCGTAGCAATACATACACATATTTTGCTGATTACTGAACGGGTTAATAAAATGGTAACATCAGATATAATCAATCACAAAGTGACAATTGGAACCACAAACTGCATATGATGGGGCTTGATTCTATAAACAGTGTGTCACTTCTTATAATTTACGAACAAAAGGACGATTTATGATATTTAACACTGTTGACATTTGACAGAACATGTAAAATATGTTTACTGTCGTTGCCAGTCCAATACATGTTGTCGTAGACAAACGCTCCAACGTAATACCTAGTTGGCCCCCTGTGGCTCTGATCTCTTTTGAAACCAGCTGGCGGGGTCTGTGGTACAATTCTTGGACAGCTTTCACCATTTTTAATCATGTCATTGATCTTCTATAGAGTTTTTAGTTATGGTCGCATGCTATTTTTCCTAGTTATGTTACATTAGATGGCCTGCATTGGGCGCTCTGCTATTATTTCTATTGGTCGGCAATCTTTAGCCGGTTGGTTCATTGCTGATTGATGGGGGTAGTGTGATCGCCGTTTTGGGGGCTGTCTTTTGTATGTTTATTCTTGTTTATTTTAGATCTAATTATAGTTATTTGTGTTTGTCGATGGCCTGCATTGGGCGCTCTACCATTATTTATATCAGTCGGCAATACTTAGCCGGTCGGTTCATTGCTGATTGATGGGGGTACTGTGATCGCCGTTTTGGGGGACTGTCTTTTATATGTTTATCATGTTTTATTTCAGATCTAATTGTAGTTATTTTGTCTTTTCTCGATTTATAGGTACATATGTGTTATTTCATGTAAAGCGCTTTTGAACGCACAATCCCTGTGTGAAAAGAGCGCTATATAAATCTGGTATAATAATAATAATAATAATAATTCCGATGCATGCTAATAACCATGAAGGTCGCAGCCATTTTGGAAATTTCTGTCACGTGATCCAATTGGACCACAATGACTGGATAAATTGGACATAGATCATTGTAAGACTAAACAAAACGATAACAATGGAGATAGAACATTGTAATACTGGCGATAACTTCAAATAGAAAGCTCGGATAATCATATGATTTGCACCAGGAGACTCACGCGACGATATGTTGACGGAGAATGAGTCTGAGGCCGAAAATGAACATGTTTTCAATTTCGAAACGAGCAACCCATACGAAGCTAGTTGGTGGGGTCAGCCAAACAAAAAAGACGATTGGCAGGTTCATCGAGAGAAAACACGTAAGAGAAAGCAAACTGGTAGTGTAGAACCTATATGTATATACTTTTGAGAGTTTATCTAAAGATAATACGGGGAAACCCTAAACAGTAACCTGGTTACATTTATATGAACTCTTTAATAAAATATTAAATGCTGGCCACTTCCCTAAAAATGATCTGAAGGCTACATTGTGCCAATTCACAAGAAATCCAGTATAGATAATGTTGAAAATTACCGAACATTACCGAGAAATTACGCTACTAAGCTGCCTCGGTAAACTTTTCACATGTATTCTTAATTCACGTTTTAACTCTTGGGCTGAATATTATAATATTTACATAGAGGCCCAGGCAGGTTTGCGACAAAATATGGGCACGGTAGATAATATTTTTATATTGCATAGTGTTATTACACACCAATTAAACAATGGTAAAAAATTGTTTTGCTCCTTCGTAGATTTAACGAAAGCTTTTGAATATGTTGTACGGGACAATCTATGGTTGAAATTGATTAAATCGGGCTAGGGGAAATATTCTTAACATTATTAAATCGATTTATTTATGTTTTTTGGTGGATTACCACGAAATAGCAGTGGATGATCACATGGTAATCCACTGCAGTGGATTATCACCCATCGCTTTTATTATGAATTTTCCCCGTAGGGCTCCCCAAGAATCGTAGTCAATCGTGTCTTATCGTTAAATTCCGGCAGTCCGATTTGTCGCGAACTACTCACCAGAAGAGCACGAATCCAAACTCGGGAGCAACGAAGTCATTCGGTTGACGTCAAATCAACAAATAAGTGACGTCATTATTACGCCAACTGTCACGCACATGTGTTCGACATAAAACGTGGGGATCAACACGGGATGAATAATGTACGTTCGCTTTCAATTTTTAAACAATTTCGTTTAAAAAGTGGCTTAAAAGCATAAATAAATAGAATAACTGTGTTTTTTCAGTGTAAGATCGAATTTAATCCATTTCGTGAACATCAGACTGTTATATTTTCACTCTTGGCGTCGCCACTCGTGAAAATATAACGTCTGATGTTCACTGAATGGATTAAATTTCGATCTTACACTGTAAAACAGTTACCCTCTATGTATTCAGAAATCAAAGCTAAAGTCAAATATAGAAACATGCTCAGCGACGACTTTGTTTGTAATTTAGGAGTACGTCAGGGGGAATCCCTTTCACCTTTTCTGTATCTTAATGACATGGAGCAATAGTTTTCGCAAAATGGAGTCGATGGAGTTGATCTTCATATGTTCAAACTTTTCATATTAATGTATGCCGATGATATCATAGTAATGTCGGAATCTGCAGAAGGCCTGCAGAAGGGTCTTAATATTCTTGAAAAGTATTGTATGAAATGGAAACTTACTGTAAATAGTTCGAAAACTAAATGTATGGTATATAGGAAGGGAGGTTTACCAAGGAGGGGTTTGAGTTTCTATTACGGTACTAACAATTTGGAAATTGTAAGCAAATTTATTTCCTAGGGATCGTTTTCACAACTGGAAGGACTTTTTCTGAGGCACGGTCTACCTTTTATGGACAAGCAAAGAAGGCAATTTTTAAACTGAATAAATATTTGTACGGTTTTAAGGGTATACCGTTCAAACATTATCTAGAACTTTTTGATAAACTTATCAGTCCCATTCTCTGGTATGGTTGTGAAGTCTGGGGGTTTTGTAAGGCCGACAAAGTCGAGAAAGTCCATCTGCAATTTTGTAAACGACTATTACATGTAAAACAAAGCACACAAACATATATGGTTTATGGAGAATTCGGGCGTTTCCCTTTGCAGTTTAATCGTTTCCTGAGAATAGTAAAATATTGGTTGAAAATTGTACAATGTCCGGAAACAAAATACATAAAACATGCATATATAACACTTGTAAATGACATTGAAAAATTGCCAAGAAAAGATAACCAGGCATTCCTTGTGAAAAGGATGCTGTCAGACTTGGGCTTTTATGAAGTTTGGCTATTTCAGGAAGTCTGAAAAAAACTCATTTTCTGTCTGTATTCAAACAAAGACTGAAAGACAACATGTTGCAAATTTGGCAGACTAGATTAAATAACTCACCAAAAGCTCGTTTTTACAGTTTATTTTCAAATTTTGGTTTTCAAGACTACTTAAATCATGTCACATTTACAAAGTTTAGAATAGCATTGACTAAATTGAGACTGTCTTCACATAACTTAGAAGTAGAGAAGGGCCGATACAAAAAAACAAACCCAGTGCCTCTTAAATCGACTCGCAACCAGATGGTGAATTAAAAATAGTAATTTGTAAATATGTGTCAAACGCTTATATAAATGGTAAAGAATCAGTTTAGGATAAGAAATTCTGTTTAAAAAAATGTATTTCAATACAAAAAAATATTGGTCTCTGGTGGGATTCGAACCCGGGGCCCGGCATTGGCGGGCAGAAGGCAAAATAGGGGAAACCGCTTAGACCATTGGACCACGGAACTATCCTTTTATCTCGGATCGATTTAACGTATTTCAATGTGTAGCGATCGAAAGTGTATGCAACTTCGTAATTCGGCTCGGGTTTATGTCTGAGCCCATGTAGAGAAGCAACAACAACAACTATACCGTCTACTAGTCGGTATAGAAAAACGATGGAAAATATCTAAAAATCTAAGATTCGGTGACGATTCTTGAGACTCTGTTTGGACTGATCATATTTTTTTATGTCAGAAGCCAAATAATGCCCCAAATTTGCTTTTATTTGAGTATTTTATTTTATTTTGACAAGTACACCATTCGGTTGCGAGTCCCTTTAACAACCGAAAGTGTTTAGAATGTCACGAGCTTGAAGATGAATTTCATTTTTTATTTAAGTGTAGAAAATATAGAAACTTAAGATCTACTTACATTAATAAATATTATTGGCAGAGACCCAAAATACCAAAACTAATCGAACGTCTCTCGACAAGTAACAAAAAAGAAATGAGAAACTTAAGTATTTATATTTACAAAGCATATAATCTGGTATCATAATGGAAATGTGAGGTACACACCGCAACTCTGCATCAATTACTGTGCGCTCGCATGCGAAATTTGTTTCATATATATGTATTTTTCTACCAGATACAAACTATGTCGGTTCGAGAAACCAACACTTACCTTTTATATCAATAATATTAAATTTAGCCATTTCAATTTTACTAGTTGTAAAGATAACTGACGACTGGATGTGGGTTTAAAGTAAAGCAGAATGCACTTTAAGGCGCATTTTGTTTTTCTTTTGACCTGCTTTAAGTTTTAAGCTTAAGATTTAAGCTTTAAACTTATAGATTCTAAGCTACCATTTGCTACAATTATGAATATATTTGCTTCAAAACATATTTATAACTGCATTAACTAAAACTGGAGATAGGCGACAACTTAAAACGGTTTTAAAGCAAAGCAGAATGCTCCGTAAAGCGCATCCTGTAGTGTTTTCAGCCTGCTTTAAGCTTGGAGCTTTAAGCAACCATCAGCTATAATACTGAGAATATTTGTTAATACACATTCAATACTGTACAGACTTTATGTTTCTAGCATCGAAGATAGGTGACCACTTGAACTAGAATAAAAGTAAAGCAGAATGTAACTGAACATGCATTCTGCTTTGCTTTCAAACTGCACTAAGCTTAGAGATTTAAGCTATCACCTGCTACAATATAGAACATATTGAATATGATGAATATCCAGGATTGTATATACATTATAAACCTATAGTCATTACCTAACATGTTAACCAGAAGACATGAAACCACTTTAAGCGGGTTTAAGGTGAAGCAGAATGCATTAAGCGCGTTCTGCTCTAACTTCAGTCTGCTTTAAGCATAGAGTTTAAGCAATGAGATTAAAAAAAAACCATCTGTTATCCCTAGACTTGACAAGTGTGCACTTGATGTAGGTTTAAAATGAAGCAGAAAGCACATTAACGCGCATTCTGCTTGACTAGAGACTTGCTTTAAGTTTAAGTGTTTTAAGCTAACATCACAATAATATCGAATATATCTGTTACGATACATATAAACCCGTTGTCATTTTCTTAGGCGGTTTAAAGCAAATCAGAACTCGCCTTAGGACATGTCCTGCTTTGCTTTCAGCCTATACCAAACTTAGCGTTGGATGCTACCAACTGACCCAATATAAATATATATGTTTTGATACATATTCATGACTGTAAGCTAGTTTCTAGGATCGAAGACAGGTGAACACTTAAAGAAGCTTTAAAGTAAAGTAGTATACACCTAAACATGCGTTCTGCTTTACTTTCAACTTGCATTAAGTTAAGAGGTTTTAGGTATCACCTACTGATTACTACGATATAGAAACTATTTGTGGTTCTAACATATTCATGATTATATACTCGGGATAGGTTTGGATGATCATTTGATGCGGGTTTAACGCAAAAGAGAATGCGTATTAAGGCGCGTTCTGATTTGCTTTCAACTTGCATTTAGCTTAAAAAGCTAAGGCATCATATATTGTCTACTACAATGTAGACAATATTCGTTATAATATACATTCATGATTATATCAACGGGATATGTTTAGGTGATCACTTGAAGCGGATTTAAAGTGAAGTAGAAGGCGCCTTAACCCGTTCCCTTATGCGCGCGTGTAAGTGCGTGTTTCGTTATTCCCTCATGGGAGCGTTATAGCGGGACTTTATCTAATACCTGATAAGCGCGGCTTTCCGCGGCTTATCAATTTTCTGATGAGAGCGGGTTAGAGCGAGTCCTCTCTTTAACGGCTAAAATCTAATTATTCTACTTAAAATTTACTTTCCGGGTTTTTACACATTTAAAGTGTGTTCAAATATCTTCCGAAATCCCAAATCTAATTATAGGGTTGCTACACAAAAAACATGCATAAAAGAGGTTTAGGTCGATAGGCGTGACCTATTGTTGATCGGTGATCTCTGTAAGACGTGCATATGATACTGCACGCACTACTCGTCACTTTTCGGAAAGTAGGATCTATGTCAATTTATGAAATATGCAGACAAATTATAACACGAACGATTCTAGCTGTTCCTGAGGTCAACATCTAAATATAGTTCACCAACGAAATCGCGGAAGTCCATAGAGCACGCTCCACAATCATGCTCTCAACAAGCCGCTTGACCGTTGCGTTACACACCGGATGCGGTGGTAACATAAATTCGGCTCGAGGGTAATAAAGCTTCGGCTCATCAAAAGTAAGTATAATTCTAGGTGGTAGATCAAACTATCAATCAACTAATTAACAAATCAGGCAAATAGCATCTGCAAGTCTGTGACATTTTTTTCTCTCCCATCTCTCAACTCGGCGTCTCGTCTAGATCCAAACTGAACTCAGCTGTGAAACATTTTGGATCCTGATGAGGACCAAGCTACTCGACGTCTCATCTATATCTAAATCGCTTGTGTAAAACTATTATAAAGTAATAATTGAATAATTCTAAGGTGTCAAACAGTTTGGAGCAAGATTCAAACTGATTTCTTAGGAATTTACATGAAAACCAATTCTAACAAATATCAAGCATTTGCGACGCCGAGCCAGTCAACATTGTGATCGGGATCCAAACTGTCTGAATTTATATGAAAGGAATATTACTTCATAAAATGTAAATATGTTTAGATATGTATTACATGGCGAACTACTCGGCGTCTCATCTGCATCCACATCGCTTGTGTAAAACTATTATGAAAGGTAATTAAATTTATTTTCTAAGGTGTCAAACAGTTTGGATCCTGATGCAGTGCCGATCTACAGGGCGTCTGATCAATATTCAAACTGATTGCGTATGAATTCACATGACAAAAAAATATAATAGGTATCAAACAGTTGCGACGCGGAGTCACTCAGCTTTGTGATCGAGATCCAAGCTGTCTGAATTTATATGAAGGAACATTCCGTTCTAAAAATGTAAATCTGTTTAGATCTTGATCCGATGGCGAACTACTCGGCGCCTCATCGTCATACAAATCCCTTGTGTAAAACTATAATGAAAAGTAATTTAATTTATTCTAAGGTGTCAAACAGTTTGGATCCGGTGGCAGTGCCGATCTGCACGGCGTCTGATCAATATTCAAACTAGTTTCTTAGGAATTCACAAGAAATAAAATATTCTTATAGATTTCAAACAGTTGCGACACCGAGTCACTCAGCATTGTGATCGAAATCCAAACTGTCTGAATTTATATTATAATACGATAAAAATTAATTCGTTCTAAAAGCGTAAAACAGATCAAGACCTTGATAAGATTGCGAGCTACTCGGCGTTTTGCCTACACAGAAACTGTTCGATCTCACAACAAAATAAGTGAGAAAAATGCATTTGTGTAGATTCTGGAGTTTGACTAAATGCATAATAAATGATAAAGAGACAAATGCAAGGCATGACGCACGTATTGCAAACTATGTAGTCTCAGATTAGCAGTCGTTCCTCAAATACGGCGCCTGATCAGGGTCGACACCGTTTGCAGTGACATAGAAATAAATATAGCAGATTCTGGTAGAATACTCGGTATCTGAGCTGTTTCAATGCTTATATCCAGATTTGACTCCGAGTGTTGCGTATCTGGGCTGTATCATTGTTTTTATCCCGATTAGACTCGAGTTACCCCGTATCTAAGCTGTATCAATGCTATCAATATCTAGATCAGACTCCGAGTTACTGAGAATCTGAGCTGTAACAATGCTTAGATCCAGATCAGACTCTGAGTTACTCGGCGTCTGAACTGGATGTAGGTTTTGGAAATGCTATTCTATTGTAGACAGCAGTAAAATCGTTACTCCGTGCGTATATAGGCTTAGTAAAATAAATCTAAGTAAAATATATTGGAAATATATTGATTGTATCGTTTTAATTCAATTGCATTCTACTCATTCATACTTCAAATTGTATGAAAAAATACACCGTTAGAAAGGGAATTTAATTGTCTACAAACTTTACAGGTACACAATTATGATTTTGTGGAGCAAACAAGCAGTTATAAGGACTTGAAAATAACAGGTGCAATAAATCTAAGTGTCAGTAATAAAAAAGATTGGAAATATATTGACTTTTATCGTTTCAACCCAGTGGCATTCTTCTTATTTATACTTCAAATTGTATGAAAAATACACCGTTTGAAAGGGAAGTTTTTTTCTTCAAACTGTACATTTACAATATTATGCTATTGTTAAGCAAAAAGGCAGTTAATAGGGCTTGAAAATGACACGCGTCAAATTCACACTAATTTTCCAATATTTCCAATTAGGTGTATTGGTGAGAGTGTGGTATACTATATCAGACAGATACTGGCTATAGATAGCCCGATCAATTTTATCTATCAGCTAGAGTATAGAGATAAATTATTTTAAGAAACGTGACTGCATAAGCAGGAATTACTTCGAAATAAATGCAAAAGTGTAGAATTGCGTGTCTATGGTGCAATAGGTTAACAAACGGGGACTTTCTCCGATAGTTAACACTTTGCTCCATAGCTCGTTTTTAGAAAGTTGAATACTTGAAGCGGGTATAAAGTAGAGTCAGAATGCGTCATAATGCGTATTATGCCTTACTTTAGGCCAGTTAAAGCTTAAACCTGCAAACTTCTAGAGTTTTGAAATATTGTTTTGGCTGGAATTATTATCCTGAAGAGAAAATAATGTGTTAAATAATCAATAGTTCATATATAAAAATGTAAAATGCGCAGATTCTAATTAAGAAATAAAAAATTCATACCAGTGTTCTATCGTGCAATCGAACACTGGTAGGAGTTGAGATGCGTAGTAATTAAATCACGAGGCCTTTAGGCCGAGTGATTTAATTACAAGCATCTCAACGACTACCAATGTTCGATTGTTAGATAGAACACTGGTATGAATTTTTTATTTCGATTCTAACACATAATTTAACCGAAATTTGCACAGAAGCAACGGCGCTACATTTCTTGGCGTACGCATTTTCGAAGCCAAATGACGTCATGTTAGAACGTTTAGCGCGTGAGTGTTCTACTGAGAATTCGTACACTGAGACGGTCCTTCTTTGCTTATATAGGGGTGTGGGCGAGGTGTGTTAGAATATACATTGCAGATTATTGTTATAAGAATGACTGCCCGTCATTACTCGTCTTTATATGTATTATATTTGTAGCCAGGTCAAGTTTTCGTGTTTTATTTGTTATTTTTTTGTTTCGTTTTGTTCGGTATTTTTCGTGCTTCTCCGTATTCCGCGGTTGACGTCGGAAGTTTACGTCAACCGGGGAATGCTGGGAGATCAAGTCATAACTGAGCGAAATTTACAATTGTGTCAGATCTGGTCGTGTAAAGAAGTTCATTGTTTTGGATTCTTCGATTGAAGATTTATAGGTTAGTATTGGTTCAAATCGATTGTATTTGATTCGAGAGAGGTTGCAATGGGTTTGTATACGCTTGAAACGCATTAGTCTTTTGTATTTCGGCAGTTTATTCTTAGTGTAACATGTTTTAGCGCCTTTCGAAACGGCAGCATATTTGTCATTTCTCGTTGTTATAAAAAAAATGTGACGTTGTTCTTAACCTTTCTTGCATGTTTTTAATCCCACATAATTCACCAGTTACGAGCGTATGTGAGGAGAGGAGAAGCGGAAAGTTTGGTTGTGTTCCAGGTACTTGGTTCCACAAACTGGTGAGTTATTGCTGTTGTCGTGAACCATGTCTATCTGTACGTTAATGTGTTATATGTATGTACTTTTAAAATAGGTTCAAGACCACCAGAACTGAAAAAGCGTTATTATGTAATATATTGTTTCAAGGGCTGATTATCATGAATCTGTGTAGCTATATGTCATCTATATTTCAGCCTATATAAAATGTCTATAAACTGTTACTTAATGCATTTGCATTCTATTGCAGGTATAAGATTGTCACAACCAGCTTGGGATTTACTTGTAACTTATATGTAATAAAAGAGATAACCTTACTACGTTTTCATCCGTATGTACAAGCCGGTAATAAATGGCACCCAACGTAAATCAACCTAAATGGAGAGCAGGCTAGCGGTACGTGGACAGGCATATATATACGTATTATTTTGGATTGCTGTGGAAAGCAACTTTTCTTGGACGGACCAAGGTTGTCGGACGATATTGTCATTTGTTGTTGCAGTGGAGCAGTAGGAGACTAGTGTTTTGTTCAATAAGATACAATACTAAATAATATAAATAATAAAAGCATTTACCATTCACTTCAATAAGTCATGGGCGCAGTCATTTTTTTCAGGGCGGATGTACACGAAATTATGACTCGGAATGCCGTTCTTGGCTAATTTCTTCTCTCCTTCTCCACTTCAATCGAGTTTGTTAAATGTGAAATTTATCATTAATTACCCATATATGTTGAATTTCCATAGCAAGACTGTTTTTACTTTAGCAACATTGGCAAATATATCGCGCTGTACCATAATAAAATAACATTTTCGCAATTTGCCGATGTTTTTCTCCGAACAGAGATCGGCACGGATAAAACTCACCGTGACAAATGAGGGAACAGTGTGAATAATAATATTCTCGAGTTTTTATTTAGCAGTTTTCGCCATATTTCATAGCTCAAATGGTAGATTAGATGCTATTAAAGCTTCCTGCATTACACAAGTTTCTTGATATAGTGAATTACATGGTAAATTTCGGCAAAAAAGTTTGGACTCCTTTATCAGTATTTTAAAGGATAATTATGAGATATACGCCATCAATTATAAAAACACAACTAGTATCAAAAGTAAAATTTTAATGTTAAAAATGTTTTATGTAACACTTCATGTGTTTATTTTGAAACGAATGGCAGAGAAGTTAATGGTCTGTTTTGTCTAAGTTTTTAGTTATGATTGGTCAAAATATTAAGGAGACCATAAATTATTGTCACCGATTTTTTTATTTTTTTAATGATTCAATTCAAATTCAAAAGTTTATTGTGAGTCTTAGGCCACCGGCCTATACACGAGATAGTTACACTTATATTTAAATACAAAGTGTTGTTCGTCTTCAACAAAACATTTCACCCTAATCCAGCGGTCCCCCAATCCTGACTATTTAGGACGAACGGTCTATCTAAGAAGGATAATATATATTCAGATGGCAAAGAAGACAGTAAGACGAACGAACAGGACATAGCAACGGAGAAAGCTGATTGGTTGAACAAGTATATGGTTAACTAGTCGTTTATACAAAATACAATGCTTTTAAAATGGAACATTTCAGAACACAAGCTTTTCAAAATATCTAAAGTGCCACTTGAACAATAATGGTCAGTGTTTATACGATACTGAAGTAAGTTGTAGTGTATCTACGAGGTATGTTTCACAAACAGACTCACTATAAAACCCCTTCTAAATTGACCAACAGTGTTTACTGCCATATCTCGTTGAAAACACCGGTTATCGTCCGATCACCAAAGTTACGCAATGTCGAGTATAGTTAGTTATTGGATGGGTGACCGCCTGGAAATATGGTGGTAGGTTTTTTTTTCCTATTTTTCTAGTTTTTTGTTTATTTGTTTGTGTTTGCGTTATTCCTTTTTATCTTATGTAGGACGTATTGCTGTTTGAACACATTCAACTCTAAAGACGAGAATACTCGTCATTTACAAACAGAAGAGAATAGTACAATTGTACGGAGCCGAACATTCGGATGGCGTTTCATATTGTTCAAGAACGTTGCCAGGGTGTTTACGATCGATCAGAAACGTTCTAAGAAAGTTTAGGAACCTTCCGGTAGCGTTTTAGATGATTCAATATAGTCTCGATGGCGTTTCCGATGGTTCAGGAACATTCTTAGGGAGCTTCAGATGCCTCAGGACCGTCCAGTTTGCGTTTCAGAAAGTTGACTGTGGAAATTGACTTGTCAATACCGCATTCGCTCTCTTCATATCCCTTATTCTAATATACATGGGTTTTACGAGTGAGTTTACCTTCCTCAATGGGATATTGGTTCACTCTTCCAATCAGGCTGCTCTCAGCTGGGAAAGCGAAGCAAGACGACGGTAAACGTCTCCTACGACGTCGGTATACACGACGTTCGTCGTATTCGAGAAATAGGGATAATTGGGACTCATCAGTAAACATAACTTGCATCCACAGCCTTAAAATGAGTACACTGGGTGCATTTGCCCTAACCAAGTCACTCAACGCTGGCGACGAGCAGCGGAAAGGGGTGGCTCAACGTACGGGCGCCGACCCGCAATCAACTTCTCGCAATCAATTCTTAAGAATTCTAGCATGGATGGGACGGCCATAAGTACCTACTGTCTTAAGGGAAGGTTCTGAGGCGGTGCAGTGTTAATTGCGACAATGCGCGTAACGTAAAGACCTGTCCAGACCGTGTGACGTTACGCCCTGACACTCAGACCTAGGTCTGCCGGCTACTCGTCAAGTTTGCCTTTTATGTCTAGCAAAACATTCTGTAGTGCACACATTGAAATCTTAATGACTAGCATCATCTATTTGCCTTTGATCTTGAATAAGATTGTAAAGCCCTGACCCCTCTAAACTTCTGTTAGCCGTACCATTGTCGAATTCCATCCTAATAAAATAAAAATATTGGCAAATGATGTCACTGTATGGACGATCTCTAATAGTATGATGAGCTGTGTATCTTAGTGTCATAGCCTTGTTTGTACGAGCTTTTCGTGTTTTGTACTCTCCTTGAAAGAGAGCGGTACGCAATTCCAATTGTGTAACTTACGAGATTGGACCCTATGTATTGTAATATAGAGAGTAGGTTAACCGACTTTCTTTGATTTTTGACCAGGCGTTTGGAAAATTTTACAAAATATGTTACCCTGCGTTTAATTATTGCTTCAGTATATAAAAAGAAAGAGACATGCCCGGTTGTGGGGCCTGTCGTGTGGGGTATATTCAAAATACAAGGTCTTTACAGAACTCCGCAATATTGGAGCCTATTTTCACATATCAAATGATGTTCTAAAGCATATTAGCCTGGTTCTCAGAATCCGGGTTTATATTGAGATCTTGTTTGAATTGTCTCCCTTTGATCTTGGTGCTTTTATGGGGTATATACAGAAAAAATGCAGTTGCTGAAATACTATGAGTTACATATTGGTTGTTTTAGCTATGAGCATCGTTATAAGAATCGCTTCGTGTCCAATTACTAGTCTAAGAATCAATATCTCTTATCACATGTGGGTCAAAATATAAATATAAATCTACAGTTTCTAAATCAGATAACTGGACTTTCACATGATTAGGGCAGGATGAATTGTAAGTTCACACAAATCTTTCTTCTTTTCAGAATGATAATAACTCAAATTTTGATTAATATTTGTTGACAACTGCCTATAAGACATAAAGTGGTTTTACGTGACTCGCGATTTTTACAAAACAGGCCCCAGTTACTCACAACTCCTATTTTTTATAACGTCAACAATTTTGACTAGTCTCTAGTAATCATCAAATAGTCATCTGTCTTTTGTGCTATACCTTCGTTATCAAAACATTGCAATCTTAAAAAATGCAAATGTGCAAAGAACTTTTTATATTATTTCAAACCAATTGATCTGTTTTGCTCCTGTTTATAACTAGACCTTCCAAACGATTTAATTTTTATTTAAATCTGCAGATGAACAACCAATTAGATATTCAAAGTATAAACACATGCAAGTACTAAAAGCATTTCAGGTTGAAATATGTATAATGAATGTGTTTTTTTTAAACATGAGTTTTAACAATGACTTTTTAAAAGAATACATGATCTTCAGGAAAATCCTCTTCTGTCTTGTTTTGTCTGCGCTAAATGGCGAATGCATAACGTTCTATTATCAGCAGTAGATATAAGTAGGCAAATTGTTATGTTCCTTTTATGGTAACCGAGTGGTGTTTGACACAGAACATGTTATAAAGATTTAGACATCATAAGATAAAAAATATCAAAATATTATGCAGTTTTCTGGCACACATGAATTATATGATATAGAAAAAGGGTCCGATATCAGACCCTATAAAGAATATAATAAGATATAAATGGCCCCATAGGAAATCAATGCTTCGTAACCGAGGTTCAATATTTTGTTTCGATTAAACACACCTTTTCATGATCCAGTCTATTTTAATCTACTTTTTCTTTCATTGTATTGCCGAAAACATAAATGAATGGAGAAATATTACCTGCACCCAATTGTATAAACAATGGTTAAAATTTAACCGCCGGTAAGTTTAACCCTGAGTCAAAAGTCTCAAATTCTGGATTGGTAACCGCGCTGGTAACTCGATTGTATAAAACAGTTAAACCAAGTGGTTTATTTACCACGGTAACATATACCGGACTTAAAACTTACCACGGTTAAATTCGGGTGTTCTAACATGACGTCGACAACGTTCGTGTGGTATGAAACGTTTTCCCGTACTAATGACTGACGCTCGTAATGTATCTGTCAAAATGGCGGAACAAAATAAACATCATTCAATGGAGAAATTTGGTAAGTAGGTTGATTTATCATTATTTTGAAAGACGATTGCTTTGATAGTTGACGAGTGAGTGATTGAAGGCCTATAGTATGAATGAAGTTCGATCTTGAAATATTTAAACACCTATAAGTTATGTTTTAATCCGAGAGCGGTTTCAAACTAGCGGCTAGAACGTAAACAAAACCAATCGTAGGGCTTTATAGCCGCAATGTAAACAACGGAGTAGGCCTAATTGACATGCAGTTTGATTATAGATCTAGTGAAACATAAACCGTTGGTAAACGGTCAATTGCCGACATTCTTACACATGAAAAACAACAACATATATAAACGATCGATAAAACTAGATCTACTAAACTTAACGTTTGTTATGAAGATCGGCGTTTCCTTTTTTACAATTTACTGTTTCGGTTATAGACTAAAAATTAGATCTAAAGCTAGAATCTTCGTGTAGTCCACATAATCAGTGTTAGGCCTATCTTTGTGTAAAGAAATAACTCCGACTTTTCCTTTATGTTCTGCATAATATTGACACTGCAGTGACTGCAACCTCCCGTTTGTGTGAATCCATTTAAAGGTCAATTTAACCACAAGCGAATTTCTAGATCTATTTGCATGCCTTTAAAAGCAGACTATGCATGGATCTTGTACATAGAGTCTGTGAACAGACGCAAATGATATTGTCATCAGAACAATCCATCACATAACGCACCGTTCATATAGAGAATACTATGTCATTGTAGGATATAGGACTTGTTTATTGCCGAGTGGTCAGTGATTTCTCCTCGAACAGAATAAACAAGTCCTATATCATGCAATGACATATTATTCGATTTATCCCGTCACTGAATGATTATGGCCAATAATGTACAATAATACTTAATATGACAAGTTTTATGTAATTTCTGTCACACAAAAAAAATAAAAACCGCTCCCAGCCGAATTGCGCTTAGTTATACTTACACAGCAGAAAAAGATGACCACAACAAAATGCTTAGAGTGACAAACTGGCAACAAACTGGAAGTCGATTCAAATTTGACAAGTTATACATTTTAACTGAAATAGGCTATACTTTACGCTTTAACTCAGAAGTTAAAATTGCCAAAAATAACGACTGGAAATTGTCACCAGTTTTCACGTTAGGCCTACTCGAAAAAGATGACCACAACAAAATGCTTAGAGTGACAAACTGGCAACAAACTGGAAAGGTGGGTCGATTCAAATATGACAAGTTATACATTTTAACTCAAATAGGCTATACTTTACTCTTCAACTCAGAAGTTAAAATTGCCAAAAATAACGACTGGAAATTGTCACCAGTTTTCGCGTTAGACCTACTCGTCAAGGTCGTTTATTGTTTTGGAACAGTTTCATTTCTGACCACTAAGATTCAAACTCTACATCCCACCCAATGATTATGTTGACATTTTCTACTACAGCTGACATTCTGCTTTGTTTATAGGCCTACCTAAAGTGTCCTGCAAATTGTTGCTGTACAGTACAATACCGGTGATCTAGTCTATTTTAGCATCAGTTTTAGTTAATAGTTTAGACTACCTGTTAGATCCCCGTTGTATACCTTGTCTTTATATATACGGTAATAGAAGTCTAGTTTTTAATACATCTAGATATATGTGTCAAATACCTGTGACTAAAGCAAATCATGTACTGTGTACTATGCAGCAACAATTTGCAACAGTTCACGATTTTCTCGTGCTAATTAAGTATTTTGTCGTTTCATGGTTCACTGGGTCTTCAAACATTTTTTTTTTATTTGATAACGATATGACATTTCAATGTCCGTCAATAGCCAACGCGCAAAAAATGGTGTAGAAATTCTTATAAATAATAGATATATAGCGAAATGAAAAGTGCACAGTTAGAAGATTCGTTAAGTGTATACTATTCAAATTTGATTTTTTTTACTGACTGCATTTCAATACATGTGTGAAAGGAAAATGATTCAACAGACTTATTGACCGTTCTATACGTACTTGTTGATAATTTTTTTTAATTGTTAATAACTATACACTACATGTATACTCCATAACCAGTTTCATTTTTGTTTTGTGGGGAAGCTATAAATAGAAAACTATTTAGTTTTGATCATCCGGTGGGACTATTACTTTTTCTGTCAAAATGAATTCAAGTAGATCCATTCAATACAATTTTAGTATTGGCTTATAAATCCAAGTTCGACTCTAATTCACTCTGTAAACTGTTCTGATATAATTTAGAGTGTCACATTACCCCATAACCTGTTTCTAGTTTTGAAGCCACTAGGTGACAGGTCACTTAATTTAAATATTAAGCTACCATCTGCTGTGAAACATGTTAATGCCTATCTGAATTGGAACTATTTTCTTTAGTGGAGAAATAAATTAGAGGCACAAACAGGTGCATTTATAGAGTAAAGGTTTAATCCAATGTGACATGCATCCAGACAAATGTGACAATCCATAATTAACTGATCCACCCCTGAAACTTTAATGGACAATTCCGGTTTATAGTAATATTTTGCTTCAGAGCTGTTTTACAATATATGAAACAGTACATATCCTGATCATGAGTGTTCTGATCTAGGTCTATATTGTGTACATAGAGCAAACTTTTAAGTAATACTGTTGTAAATTAGGAATATTCTTATGGCTAAGGTTGAATATATTGACCCATTACCCGATAGCCTCTTTTCTAGTTTTGAAGATAGGTGACCACTTGAAGCAGGTTGAAAGTAAAGTGGAATGAGCCTTCAGGCTCATTTTACTTTATTTACAGCCTGCTTTAATCTATTATCTATTAGAATATAGAAAATATTTATTATGATTAATATTTGTAGCAGTATAAATTGAAACTATTTTCTTTAGAAGAGGACTAAATCAAAGGCGTATACGGTTTTATGGATTAAAAAAGTACACATCTAATGAAATCAAGTAAACAATACTGCTTGAGCATGCCTCGGTATGGAATCTTAGTTAATAGTAAATGATTGATCTCTCTACTATGGTCTCACTCGGCACCATATGAACATTTCATGTGTTGCGGTGCTGTAAAACCCAACTCAATCAATCTACAATCTAGCCTATCATCTGTTTCAAGTTCAAGTATCTTTCAAAAGGGTTGATAAGAAATTTTTGGTGTGTGCTGTGTTCAACTTTATCTGTCAACTTTGATTATTTTTTATTTATTTTTTACTTTTAGGTGAAGGAGGCTGGGTCGGGAGTTTCGGTCGAAAGAATCAGCAGCTAGAAGACTGGTGAGGGTTCTCCAATCCTTGATATAATCCAGGTGTCCCAGGACATTATTGGTCTACTGGACAAAACACAACCCATGAAGAGGGATGCCTGAGACATCCTTTAAATCATTTGATGTGGTTGTAAGTTGTTGGATATGATGTACACCTACTATATCAGAAATACAGAACCTGAATAACAATAACAATGAAGCAGAAAGCTAATTATCCTTTTTTTAAGAGTTCTTCTGGAATTTTCTAACTAAGAGCTTCCATTTCTTATATATCCTCCTAAAGTAATGAATTTGATTTTGAAACGGTTATGAAGTATATTTTGCTGTGTTACTGAAGTTTGTTCCACTTTATATGAAAACGGCCCATTTCATTCTGTTTCTACAACAGTGAACGATATGTAAGAATAGTAGAAATAACTTGGTTTACTACTCATTTTTGAAGCTTCACATTTTTTCTCCATATTGAAATACAGAACATTTATTGTTAATGCCTTGGGAAAACATACCTGAACTGTACCAAACCATTCTAGATACTGATCAGTGTCAAATAGTGAAGAACCACCAAGTCACTGTATCACTTATGTGCCGTATGGTCTGAGTATACACTGTTTTGAGAGTCATACACCTTTCAGAAAAAATCATTCTTGATGCTGAGATATGTCAAATAGTGAACACCATCCAGACCCTGCATCTCTGTTTGGAGTGCAATAAATACACATGTAGTTTTTTATCATGGATTGGCTCATATTTTGTGCAAATCAAATTCAATGGAAATTAAACACAGGACACTATGGCCATACATCGCTCAGCTGGTACATCAATATCAAATGAGATTTGTAGCTTCCAGAGTGTTAACAAAGTACATGTATTTTTATTATTTGACTTAGTGATCTATTTTTTGACCTGACATGACCCACATTCGAACCAGACCCAGATATCAATGAGACAAACTGTGTGACTGTTTAATGCATCATAGAAATAATGCATAACTCAAGTGACTGTTTAATGCATTAATTTTATCATGTATCTATCAGTAAAGGCATCCATTGGTCTCTTAATAGAAGACTGATCATCGTAAGAATAATCATCCTTATATTAAAAGGCTACACAATGAAATTATCAGCTAGCCACTCCATACAATACTGCTTATATACAATGCACATTGTATTAAGCGATCATAACATTTCATAGATATGATACTGGTGGTTGCTTATTAATGCAATATGACAATTATGTAGAAAGCCCCGAAGGAATTTTCTGCATTTGTTTTAGCCGGTATTTGCAGCCATCTCTAGTAAAAGCATCCATTGGTCATCAATTAAGTGGTCGCTTTATACAAGATCCACTGTAAGAGCAGTTAATACTGTATTAAAAGACTACAAAATGAAATCATCAACAAGAAATACTGCATTTACATGTATGCATAATGGATATTGTATTAAGCAATCACAAACGTTCGTAGATACATTACTTGCACTTGCTTAATGGAGGATGAAAATAATGCAGAAAGTATCAAAGGAATGTTCTGCATTTGTTTTATACTGTATTTAGCAGTCACCACTTTTAAAAACATCCATTGGTCACTTAATAGAAAGGTGACTGTTAGAACAGTACATATTGCATTAAAACTCCACAAAATTAAAACATAACCTAACCACTTTATACTATATTGCATATATGTACAATGGATATTATATCAAGCAATCACAACATTTCAGTGTTTTTATAGATAAAATATTTGCTTAGAGCAAGATGAATATAATGCAAAATGCCTGAAAAGGAATTATCTGCATTAGTTTTATCCTGTATTTAGCAGCCATATCTAGTAAAATCATCCTTTTGTTATCCATTCAGTGGTCACTTAATACAAAATTAGAACAGTCAATATTGTTTTAAAAAGCCTCAAAACGAATCCAGCAGCTAGTCACTTCATTTGTATATGTACAAACTAAGCATTTTCTTTGTGAAAAATTCACTTTACAAGTTTTAGCTATGGACTTAGGTAAATTAGTAATAATAGCTATGAAGGAAAGGGCTTAACATGGCGCTATAAAAATACAAATAATATCACATAAAAAAAGTTCCAAATATTTTTCATAAAAATACAGTCATATCCCAGTATGGTACTAATCACAGTTACATAAAGCAAAATCTATAAGTTATAAAGTAAATAAATAAATAATGCTTTGGTCACTGAGTGATCCAGCTTGATGACACGGTCTGTGCATACATGTTAAGCCACCGTTCTGAAGCATAATGTAGCTCAACCATTAAAGAATTTGGGAACATACCATTTTCTCAACTTATAAACAGTTTTCAGCTACACTAGATGCAGAACGACACTGCGTCTGATCAGGCTCCACACAGTTTGCTGTTTATATTTCAAGAAAGAATAATAATATCCCACTAAAATATACAGAAAACAGTATCATTGTAGCAGTTGTTTCAGATAGCTATTGGTATTAAGCAATCACAGCATAAGATAGATAATGTACTGGCAGTAATTAGTTGCTTAATGCAAGATGGAACAAGTGGGCCTGAAGGTCCTGATATTGCTCTCCAGTTGTAGTGAAGTCTGAGAGCTTTCCCTCTGAATTTCACTCCCTTTTATTCTAAAGCCATTCAAATTTGTAGGTTAGCATGTAAACAATATTGGAATATGACCAACTCTAGTATAGTAGAGTACACCAAGGGCAGGTAACTAAAGCCTAAAAAATGCATTTTCTAACATTTCAAAGTATATCAAGGACAGATAATTATTGCCACAATGATCTGATTTCAACAATAATTGCACTCTTAAAATTTCATCCGAACATTTATATTCATATACAATCTGAAAAAGTTTGAGAAAGAATGTCAAAAAAATTGAAGCCTCTAGAGTGTAAACACTGTTTAATATGGCATTGTCAGCAGTTCAAAGGTATATAACTATTGCCCTATTACTTCAATTTCAACCATAATTGATTTCATCTGAACTGTTTTGGTAATATACAATGTGAGCAAGTTTGAGAAAGATTGGATAAAAATTGTGGCCTCCAATTGTTAAGTATGGCATTTAAGCAATTCAAAGGTAGATAACTCTTGACCTATTCGTCTGATTTCAACAATAATCGAACTCGTTTAAACTCTTATAGTTATATATACAATCTAAGCAAGTTTTGGAAAGATAAATAAAAAAATGTGACCTCTAGATGGTAAACACTTTTAAATTTTGCATTTTAATTAATTCTTGACCTATTGGTCCGATTACAACCATAATCAAACTCATTCGAACTCATACAATACCATACACTTAAAAAAGTTTGAAAAAGATTGGATTACAATTGTGGCTTCTAGAGTGTAAACACTGTTCAATGTAGCATTTTCAGCAATTCAAAGGTAGGCAACTCTTGACCTTTTGGTCCGAATACAACAATAATTTAACTAATTCGAACTCTTATAGGAATATACAATTGGAGCAAGTTTGAGAAAGATTGGATAAAAATGTTGACACTAAAATATTGACGCCGGACGCCGGACATTCTAGGATTGCAAAGCTCACCCTGAGCTAGCTCACGTGAGCTAAATATGCAGAAAGTCCCAAAGGAATTTTCTACAATAGTTTTATCCTACAATTTTAATTAATTTTTGTTATCCTACATTTAGATTGTATAGGTAGAATCTAGATCTATAACAAAGGCATCATATTTTTTTTAATATACAACACAAGCAAATACCTCCTCTAAATAGCTGAAACTATAAGATCAGTAAAATAATTTTCTTATTTATAAAATGGTTACTTCCAACCAGGCAGTTTTCCTTATCAGATGCAGTGTGATCAGGATCCAAACTGTATGACACTCAATTCATTATTTCCTTAGTCAAAATACCTAAAATTGAAAACTGAAAATTAAAAGCAGATGACAATTGTTAATGGCTGAATGGTAAACTGTTTTGAGCCAAAAAATAGGCAGAGTAACTTGGTGTCTGATCTGACTCCAAACTGACTGCAATATACATGTATACAGATATAAGCTTTTTCTGTAAAGTGAAGAGACTGTTAAATGTGTTGATGTATGCTTTACATCAGTCCACTTCACTATTGGTCAAGTTCTAGTCTGGTCAAGTTCTAGTCTCTCGACATAGTTGTAGTGTTCATAATTGGAAAACTTTGAGACCTTCACACTTTGATCCTCAGCAGTCTTTTTGAAGCTGATTGCGATATCTGGCTCCATGACCTTTGCATTTCCCAACCATATGTTTTTTTATATCTTATGATGGGTCACATCGTCTTCATTACGACTGAACCAGTTTGTTACAAATTCTAAAGGCACATACTATTGCCTGCTGCCTCGGTTTTGTCACCCCACAACGTCATACTTGAAGACATATTCTGAATCAATGGACCGGCTGCTGGCGACATCTGTAGGTCTGAAAATATATTACGCCATCTTATTTATGAAGCACATAGAATATTCATAATTGCAAAGCTCCAGATAAGAAAATGTTATTTACGTAATGAATGAATAGTTACAGCATAGGATTAGGTGCTATGATGGTGAAAACAATGTTTGACTTGTCAGTGCATTCCCTTTTATCTGAAGCCCTGTAGATATATAAACATACATTTTTATGGTGTATATAGGTGACATGTGTATGACTTCAATTTTGACGTCGTAACCATTTCAAATTTTCTCCGTAATTCATTTTAACTTCGGTTTTACTTTTTACCGGATAAGAAAAATCAAATCAATGTATATTTTAACAGTTGTGTAGATTCAAGCTTGCATTCCTAAATTAGGTTGTTTTTTTGACAGTCATATAGAGGATCTTACATGAGTGCTCATTATTTATCATTTTTGATAAAAGATTTGGCTAAAATAATATGATTGATGCGAGCTTTTGTGAGCGTCATATTTATTTTAGTCAACACGTTCATTAAAAATGATGAATAATGAACATGAATGCGAGATTCAATTTATCCCATAATAATTTTAAAACCTTTTTAGTTAATTGAAGCTGCAGTTTAAAGTCACTTTCATATCTATAGAATGGCTTTATGCAACTTCAAAATTGCAAATTATGTGATAATAGTAGATACACACCTGTGGCTCTCAGCTTCTTCCTCGAGAAAGCTTGAGCAGGACTTATTTGCTTGCTTGGATGTGACGATATGTTTCCTTTTCTACAATTAGCAGTGTGATGTACATGTATACCTTTTACTCCACAGGTTGACTTCAAGCTATTCATCCGTCTGTATGTCAAATAAATACGAAAAAGACTCAAGCAGGAAACGTAACACAAACAATACACCCACCTCTCAAGCAAAACACACACACACACAAGCACACACACACACACATATACACACACACACACACACACACACACATACACACACACACACACACACACATATATATACACACACATACACACACACACACACACACACACACACACACACACACACACACACACACACACACACACACACACACACACACACACACACACACACACACACACACACACACACACACACACACACACACACACACACACACACACACACACACACACACACCCATACTGGTTTTACTATCCGACAGAGGTACACGTTGCACACCCTCATACCGAGGTGTACGCTTTATAAGCCAAAAAGCTTAAGGCAAATATGACAAAAAGTTTTCAGGACAGTCACAGTTTCAAATGATGTGAAGAAAATATTGAATTTATAAAGAATTACCGATCAACACTAGACCGACAAAACGAGGTAGGTAATGGGCAAAAACTCTGTTTCAAACCGAGGTAAAACACACACATACACACATCACCTACAAAACGAGGTACACTCACACACCACCTACAAATATCGTTATCGACTGTGTGCAAACACACACCGACACACAAACAGGTAGTAGAAAAGCAAACCGAGGTACTCGAGATATTTTGTGTGCGTTTGTATCTTGAACTGAGCATGCTAAATGCGAGGTATACCTACCGAGGTATTAGTAAAAACTACCTCGCTTGTTGGAGGTACCTCGGTTCGTTGCTGTGTACTCCTATGACGTACCTCGCTTTGATAGTGTCACCAACGCACACACACACACTCGTGTGCCAATATATAACATAGAACATATTCGACATAGAAAATACAGTAAGACAAACGAACTATGGCAATGGAGAAAGCTGATTGGCTGAAATAGTACATGGTTTACTATTCGTTTATAGCAAGTACAATGCTTTTAAACTGGAACATTTCAGAACACATAATTTTGGAAATATCAAAAGTACCACTTGTATAATAACGTTCAGTGTTTATACGAAACTGATTTGAATCCAAACCAACGAGTAAGTTGCATGTTATATACGCGGTATGCTTCACAAACAGATTCACTATAAAACCCCGTTAGAATTGACCGACAGTGTCTACTGCCATATCACGTTAAACACTACGGTTCTCGTCCGATCACCGAAGTTAAGCAACGTGGAGCCCGGTGAGTACTTGGATGGGTGACCGCTTGGTAATACCGGGCGCCTCAGGCTTTTTCCTATTTGTCTGTTTTGTTGTTGTTGATTTTTGTTGTTTTTTAAATTAGTTTTGTCTTTATATTGGACTTTTTTTTGCAGTTTAAACACATTCAACCCTAGAGACGAGAATACTCGTCATTTACAAACCGGGTATCTGAGAATATTACAATTGTACTAAGCCGGGCGATGGTTGCTGGCAGGTTTCCGTAGTCAGTAACTTGGCGTCTCATATGGATCCAAACTATATAAACGTCAATGATATGGTATGGTTGTTTGACCAATTGATCCCTGATAACGTGTTCACTCGTCATTTTCCGTTATCAAGCCATGTGCACCGTTTACATTTGAAACGTGTGCACTACACTGTTTGTAAATGACGAGTTAACTCGTCGCTAGGGTTGAATGTGTTAAACTGGAAAATGTCCAATCTAAAAACAATTAAAAAAAACAGAAATATAGTAAAATTTCTACGGCACTCGTTATTCCTAGGAGGTCACCTATCCAAGTACTAACTGGTCTCGAGTAATAGTTACATAATGATAATTTTGACAGAAAAAGCTTAATGATGAGTGACAAACAGCTTGAATCCAGATCAGACGCCGCGTTACGCGGAGTCTGATCTGGATTCAAGCTGTTTGCAAATGTTTACCCATTTCCCTCCCTATAACGACTCCCTCCGAACAACGCACTCAAGGTTTGTCTCCCATTGGGTGTCGTTGTAGAGAGGGAGCACTGCACATAAAAACTAAGTTATTCTTTCTAAATAAATGGCTTTATGTTTAAAGAGGCTCGCAACCAGATTTAGCATTAAAAATAGTAATTTGTAAATATAATGTATGTCAAATGCTTATATAAATGGGTAAGAATTAGTTAAGGATAAGAAATTCTGTTTAAAAACATGCATTTCAATAAAAAAAAATTGCACTCTGGTGTGATTCAAACCCGGTACCAGGCATGCAGGACAAACAAGCAAAAACCATGTGTACTGCACCCCTCCTAGCGTCATTTCGAGTGTTCCTGGTCCCTCCCAGTGTCTTTCCGAGAGGTATGGCTCCCTCCCATCGTCTCTCCAAGGGCTGCAAAGCCCTCCCAACGTCTTTTCGAGTGTTTCTGAGCCCTCCCAGCGTCCATACGAGAGTTCCTGGTCCCTCCCAGTGTCTTTCCGAGAGGTATGGCTCCCTCCCATTGTCTCTCCGAGAGCTCCAACGCCCTCCGAACGTGTTTTCGAGTGATCGGGATCCCTCCCAGCGTCTGTCCGAGCGTCCATGATCCCTCCCAGTGTCTTTCCGAGTGTACTGCTTCCCTCCTAGCGACCTTTGCGAGTGTTCCTGGGTCCTCCCAGTGTCTCCCCGAGTGGAAGTGCTCCCTCCCATTGTCTCTCCGAGGCCTCCAAAGCACTCCCAACGTCTTTCCCGCATCCGACCGAGCGTTCCTGATCCCTCCCAGTGTCTTTCCGAGTGTACTGCACCCCTCCCAGCGTCCTTTCGAGTGTTCATGGTCCCTCCCAGTGTCTTTCCGAGATGTATGGCTCCCTCGCATTGTCTCTCCGAGGGCTCCAAATCCCTCCAAACGTCTTTTCCGAGTGTTTCTGAGCCCTCCCAGCGTCCGTCCGAGCGTTCCTGGGCCCTCCAAGTGTTTTTCCGAGTGGTATGGCTCCCTCGCATTGTCTCTCCGAGGGCTCCAAATCCCTCCAAACGTCTTTTCCGAGTGTTTCTGAGTCCTCCCAGCGTCCGTCCGAGCGTTCCTGGGCCCTCCAAGTGTTTTTCCGAGTGGTATGGCTCCCTCCCATTGTCTCTCCGAGGCCTCCAAAGCACTCCCAACGTCTTTTCGAGTGTTACTGAGCCCTCCCCGCATCCTTCCGAGCGTTCCTGATCCCTCTCAGCGTCTGTCCTAGTGTTCATGACCCCTCCAAGCGTCCTTTCGAGTGTTCCTGGGCCCTCCCAGTGTCTTTCCGAGAGGCATGGCTCCCTCCATCGTCTCTCCGAGGGCTCCAAGGCCCTCCCAACGTCTTTTCCGAGTGTTTCTGAGCCCTCCCAGCGTCCTTCCCAGCGTTCCTGGTCCCTCTCAGTGTCTTTCCGAGTGTACTGCACCCTTCCTAGCGTCCTTTCGAGTGTTCTTGGTCCCTCCCAGTGTCTTTCCGAGTGGTATGGCTCCCTGCCATTGTCTCTCCGAGGCCTCCACAGCCCTCCCAACGTCTTTTGGAGTGTTACTGAGCTCTACCCGCATCCTTCCGAGCGTTCCTGATCCCTCTCAGCGTCTGTCCGAGTGTTCATGACCCCTCCAAGCGTCCTTTCGAGTGTTCCTGGACCCTCCCAGTGTCTTTCAGGGAGGTATGGCTCCCTCCCATTGTCTCTCCGAGGGCTCCAAAGCCCTCCCAACGTCTTTTCCAGTGTTTCTGATCCCTCCCAGCGTCCGTCCGAGCGTTCCTGGGCCCTCCCAGTGTCTTTCCGAGAGGTATGGATCCCTCCCATTGTCTCTCCGAGGGCTCCATATCCCTCCCAACGTCTTTTCCGAGTGTTTCTGAGCCTTCCCAGTGTCCTTCCGAGCGTTCCTGGTCCCTCCCAGTGTCTCTCCGAGTGTACTGCACCCCTCCTAGCGTCCTTTCGAGTGTTCTTGGTCCCTCCCAATGTCTTTCCGAGTGGTATGGCTCCCTCCCATTGTCTCTCCGAGGCCTCCACATCTCTCCCAACGTCTTTTCGAGTGTTACTGAGCTCTCCCCGCATCCTTCCGAGCGTTCCTGATCCCTCTCAGCGTCTGCCCGAGTGTTCATGACCCCTCCAAGCGTCCTTTCGAGTGTTCCTGGACCATCCCAGTGTCTTTCAGGGAGGTATGGCTCCCTCCCATTGTCTCTCCGAGGGCTCCAAAGCCCTTCCAACGTCTTTTCCAGTGTTTCTGATCCCTCCCAGCGTCCGTCCGAGCGTTTCTGGGCCCTCCCAGTGTCTTTCCGAGAGGTATCGATCCCTCCCATTGTCTCCCCGAGGGCTACATATCCCTCCCAACGTCTTTTCCGAGTGTTTCTGAGCCCTCCCAGTGTCCTTCCGAGCGTTCCTGGTCCCTCCCAGTGTATTTCCGAGTGTACTGCACCACTCCAAGCGTCCTTTCGAGTGTTCTTGGTCCCTCCCAGTGTCTTTCCGAGTGGTATGGCTCCCTCTCATTGTCTCTCCGAGGCCTCCACAGCCCTCCCAACGTATTTTCGAGTGTTACTGAGCTCTCCCCGCATCCTTCCGAGCGTTCCTGATCCCTCTCAGCGTCTGCCCGAGTGTTCATGACCCCTCCAAGCGTCCTTTCGAGTGTTCCTGGACCCTCCCAGTGTCTTTCAGGGAGGTATGGCTCCCTCCCATTGTCTCTCCGAGGGCTCCAAAGCCCTTCCAACGTCTTTTCCAGTGTTTCTGATCCCTCCCAGCGTCCGTCCGAGCGTTCCTGGGCCCTCCCAGTGTCTTTCCGAGAGGTATGGATCCCTCCCATTGTCTCTCCGAGGGCTCCATATCCCCCCCAACGTCTTTTCCGAGTGTTTCTGAGCCCTCCCAGTGTCTTTCCGAGTGTACTGCACCCCTCCTAGCGTCCTTTCGAGTGTTCTTGGTCCCTCCCAGTGTCTTTCCGAGTGGTATGGCTCCCTCCCATTGTCTCTCCGAGGCCTCCACAGCCCTCCCAACCTCTTTTCGAGTGTTACTGAGCTCTCCTCGCATCCTTCCGAGCGTTCCTGATCCCTCTCAGCGTCTGTCCGAGTGTTCATGACCCCTCCAAGCGTCCTTTCGAGTGTTCCTGGACCCTCCCAGTGTCTTTCCGGGAGGTATGGCTCCCTCCCATTGTCTCTCCGAGGGCTCCAAAGCCCCCCAACGTCTTTTCCAGTTTTTTTATCCCTCCCAGCGTCCGTCCGAGCGTTCCTGGGCCCTCCCAGTGTCTTTCCGAGAGGTATGTATCCCTCCCATTGTCTCTCTGAGGGCTCCATATCCCTCCCAACGTCTTTTCCGAGTGTTTCTGAGCCCTCCCAGCGTCCTTCCAGCGTTCCTGATCCCTCCTAGTGTCTTTCCAAGTGTTCTGCAACCCTCCCCGCGTCCTTCCGAGTGTTTATGTGCCCTCCTATATGTCTTTCCGAGTGCTATTGCTCCCTCCCATTGTCTCTCTGAGAGCTCCAAAGTTTGTTTCACACACCTCACAAATGACAATTTGTATGCGTAAATATATTTATTTATATGTATATATAAAATTATATAGAAAGAGATTGATGTTGAGAGAAAAAAGAAAGATAAACTATTCCAAAGCCGTCTCACACACAGACAAACGCACACACACACACACACACACACACACACACACACACACACACACACACACACACACACACACACACACACACACACACACACACACACACCATGACATATCAAAGGCCTCCGAGGACCTTGCTTTAGCGTAGCTGTACGATATTGATTATTTAAAGATATGCTATGTAATAGCGACCCTTTACACTGGCCTATCAGGTTTATTCAAAATCAGCAAATTAGTTATAACTGACTTTGATATCTTTGTGAGTCCTACAGTGTTATCTTCCAGAGGACCATGTGTAACACACAGTACTTTACCATTCTTTGTGGGACATATTGTGTTAACCATTAGAGCACTTTGTGTTTACACAAGCTACGATTTATTGTGGGTCGCAGTGTTATTAGTAGTATATGCGTCTCTTTACGTGTAAATAAATCGACGCCATTTTGGATGACCTACTTTCTAAAAATAGAAAAAGCACGTGGGTCTATATTTAGCCCAGGGTGAAGGTCTTGTGGGGCAGCCATATTCGATTTGGGTTTGAACGGGTAAAAAAAGCGGCCATGTTGAATTCTTGAGTTTTCACGAATCTGGGTCTATACGGTATACAGAACTGACCTGTTTACGATCTGTTAAGATAGTCACGGACATTGAGCGTCAGGTTCTTCCCTATCAGAGGCGAATCTTAGAGGTGTTGCATATAACGTGTGTTCACTTCGATGTTTTCAGTTCAAATGACTGAGATGTTTCTCCTTCATGCGCGGGTAGAGGGCGCAATGTTTAAAATGACAGCATCGCTATATTTAGCTGGCCGGTGTTACAAGTATTGCATCAGCCGAGAAAAGGCCTAGGGCATTAACCCCCGACCAGGGAGAGCAAATGGCAGTCAAGCGTAATCAACAACACATTAAAAAGCCATTAACTGCCGGAAATGAAGGCAATTCAGAGACACAGTACCGTGAGAACTGAATGTATAGCAGTCAGGTCCCGTGAGAACATGCCTAGTTCACAGGGCTGGATAAAAATAGATATCGTGTCATACCTTAAAATAAACGATGTCAGTGCAGACGACGAAAGACGGCTAAGGGGGATAGGTGCTAAGTAGATGTTTTCAAAGGGTATTGCTTAGCTTTTAGAGGGTATGGTTTTATAGGTCCATTTTTTCTGTACAAAGTCCCCATACCGTTGTTCACGGATAGTCTTTTAATCAAGCAGACATCATCTTACAGCATATTTGGTTTTACCCCCAGTAAATAGCCTGCCCTAACCCGTTAATTAGCAAGACTTGTCCAGACACGTTTTACAGCGCGCATGCGATGTCCACGGATAAGACCTACCAAAGCAGACAGCATGTTACAGCATGTTCACCCCGAGTGAATTGCTTGTCCTGACCAGACTTGTTCAGACACCTTTTACCGGGCGCATGCGTGAAGGGCCTATAATCGACGTTATAAATAGACATGGGAATTCTCTCCACTCTCATACGATGTCCAGTCGTTGAATGGAAAACACCGAAAAACAACACAGTAGAATACGCTGAAGGTAAGTGTTTACAAATGAAACAGTTAATGAAAAACAGTATTTAAATCAAGACTCTACGGTCATAGTTTTACGGAAGACTTCGTCTGCTTTAACCCCTCTTAACCCTTATACCGCTGACTATTTTATCTATTAAACTTTTTCCAGCATCGTCTGCTTAAGAGAGCGTAGGAAGCGGTCTTTTTTCATTCAAGTAACAGTTCGAAAAAGTTAAAGTGTTTCTTTTATTATTATAAATGGTTATCTGAGTTTCATAATAAACCTGAAAAAGAGAGGAATTACTGTACATGTAAAATTTCACGGTTTTAGACTTTAACTACACAGTAAGCATGAGGCAGACATCTGTTTTCACTTCTAACAGGTCGTTAGGGACCATTTAGTTTCTCAGGGAGCCTGGGGAACTCATTATCTCATTAGGGTCCCCCTCTCTCTCTGTAGCATTATACACACATCTCAATGTTTTGCTGTAGATTTTTAACAAAACTGTAATTGACGTTAAACACAGGTAGTGTATTTATACATTTCCTTAACCCTTTACCCCATATCTATGACCACTTAAAGCAGGCTGAAAGTAAAGCAGAATGCGCTTGGACTGACACATTGTAGCCGTTTTGATGCAACCTTTATCCTGCTGACACGGTCCGTGCTACACACGTGTTTTAAAACTACCCCATAGCACGTTTCTAGCTTTGAAGACAGATGATTACTTAAAGCAGGCTGAAAGTAAAGCAGAATGCGCCTTGACCGATACATTCTGAGCGTTTTGCTGTAACCTTTATCCTGCTGACACAGTACGTGCAACACACGTTTTTTTTAATACTACCCCATAGCACGTTTCTAGCTTTGAAGGCAGATGACTACTTAAAGCAGGCTGAAAGTAAAGCAGAATAATGCCCATGGACCGACACATTCTGAGCGTTTTGCTGTAACCTTTATCCTGCTGATACAGTCCGTGCAACACACGTGTTTTAAACTACCCCATAGTACGTTTCTAGCTTTGAAGACAGATGACTACTTAAAGCAGGCTGAAAGTAAAGCAGAAGGCGCTTTGACTGACACATTGTAGCCGTTTTGATGCAACCTTTATCCTGCTGACACAGTCCGTGCAACACACTTTTTTTTAAAACTACCCCATAGTATGTTTCTAGCTTTGAAGGCAGATGAATACTTAAAGCAGGGTTAAGCACAGGTAGAGTATTAATACATTTCCTTAACCCTTTACCCCATAGCATGTTTTCTTGTTTTGAAGACTGATGACGACTTAAAAGCAGGTTGCAAGTAAAGCAGATCGAATGAGCCTTGACTGAAAAAATTCAAACCGTTTTGCTGTAACCTACCGCGAAAAACCCTCTTTCTTTGTGAGCTGTGAGAGTTCCCATATATTAGGGGGGCTAAAGTACAAAGTTTTTAACTGAACTCCCCCTCATGTTTTGTCACACAATGTGTACATTATCCTTTTTATTAAGTTGATCATTTGATATGCTTGACTTTAGACATGTAACAATCTAGTGGTAGTACACATTGATATTAAACATACAGATGAATAATGGATATTTGATCATAAAATGCAAATAACAACATGCTGCAGACCACAGTTTACTTAGCATGTTAAAGGTTTAGCCATAAAAAAAAACAGTAACTATGGCGATCTCGCTCGCACGGTCAGAAGTCACAGATTGAAAAGTCATTAACTCATCAGCAATCCCCATTGTACAGTATTGGCATAAAATGCACAAAATGTTCGAATTTTATCATTTTAAATCCAGAAATCGTTCTATTGAACTGGTTTTACTCTGAATTGATACCAAATACATTGATTAATACTCGATAATTCATTACAAAACAACAAAAATAGACATTCACCTGTAAAGCTCGTTAAAAAGCTATTAAGAATTATTTTCTAGGAGAAATATCAATTTTTTCTAATAACGTCTAAATATCACAATTTCATCATTTTAAATCCAGAAATCGTTCTATTGAACTTGTTTTACTCTGAATTGATACCAAATACATTAATTAATACTCGATAATTCATTATAAAACAACAAAAATAGACATTCACCTGTAAAGCTCGTTAAAAAACTATTAGGAAAGTTTTCTAGCAGAAATATCAATTTTTTCTAATAACGTGTAAACATCACAATTTCATCATTTTAAATCCAGAAATCGCTCTATTGAACTAGTTTTATTCTGAATTGATACCAAATACATTAATTAATACTCGATAATTCATTATAAAACAACAAAAATAGACATTCACCTGTAAAGCTCGTTAAAAAACTATTAGGAAAGTTTTCTAGCAGAAACAACAATTTTTTCTAATAACGTGTAAACATCACAATTTCATCATTTTAAATCCAGAAATCGCTCTATTGAACTAGTTTTACTCTGAATTGATACCAAATACATTAATTAATACTCGATAATTCATTATAAAACAACAAAAATAGACATTCACCTGTAAAGCTCGTTAAAAAACTATTAGGAAAGTTTTCTAGGAGAAACATCAATTTTTTCTAATGATGTGTAAAATTCACAATTTCATCATTTTAAATCCAGAAATCGTTCTATTGAACTTGTTTTACTCTGAATTGATACCAGATACAGTAATTAATACTCGATAATTCATTATAAAACAACAAAAATAGACTTCTGCTAGAGAGACCATATTTACTGTATCGATACCTTTTTGGTTGAGGGTTCCATGCTAAACATAACTATGCATGACACTGACCTTGACCTTGATCTCTGACCTTCATAAGAGAAAAATAAAAGCTAATTAGGCTCTATCTTCTACACTACAACCTGTAAACAAACCAAATGCGTTGTGTCCGTATCATTTTCAGTGGTAAAGCGTCTCCTACTTAATATAACTCTGTATGCCCTTGACCTCTGATCTCATCATAGATTAAATAAAAAACATAAATTATACCTTGTTTCCTCTTGTACACTGTGCTTTCCAATGAGACTGTCCTTGTGTCCAATTCTTAGACAATGTTAGAAGGCACTCGATGTGATTATTTTTAGAAAGTATGTCATCTAAAAGGGCACTCAGTGTGGTTATTCTTAGAAATGATGTAAGATCTATTTTTAGAAGACCAATCAAACGCCAATATTGAGAATGAAATTCAGTGGAAGTATATAAGAAGACGTATTACAGGTCTTTTTCATTCTCATTTCAGAACCGACAACATGGACATAATTGCGAAAAGTTTCGAGATCATGGTCAACTCTTACACCAATGCGGATGAACTGATAAATTTTGCAGTCACTATGGGGATCCAGGAATCTCCAGCTGTACGGTTTCGACTGTTCCAGTTAAGACATCCCGCATATGACAACGATACGGTTGAAGATCAGTTGGACGGTGTGCTGGAAACACTGGGGGGACCACTTGAGATTCCAGTGGCTTTAAGCGAGGAAGATATGGAGTTGGCTCTCGACTATGTAAAAGAGCAAGAAGAGATCGAGGGCGCTGTGAAAGCCTTACTCTTTGACTATGAAATGGAGGCTTTGACTCAAATCTGTGTAGAGGATGGCGAATGGAACCCACCAAGTCCCATTGTTCAAAAGGGTAGTGGGGACGAACCGCAGGCAGGACCATCACATAGACGAGACAGTAGAGTTAAAGAACCACGATCGGGACACTCACATCGTCTGAACTACACAATGAGAAAAAAGTCGGAGAGAACTTATGCGAAGAATGCGGCCGTGGACCGGACGTTTCAGGTCAAAGTAGATGAACAGTACCACGGTCAACAACTCAGAGATGTGAGGGAGGGCCTCCACCACATGTTTCAAGACGTCATGAATGAGGCCAGAGGCAACCTAGCGGGAAACGATTTAGGTCGAGTCGTGATTCACCACGAAGGCTTACACGACCCCGTTGTTGTTCCCCTTCAGGCCTGGGATGACTTGAATGCGAACAAGGTCATGGAGACCCTAGAGAAGGTGCTCAACAGTAACCAAGAACTTTCCATTAATGACAGTTTTAGTGTAACTATTGGCACCATCGACTTACCCAAAGGTGGAGCAAGACGACGTATCACCCGTATTAAAGGACCGAAAAACTCGTTGGACTTGAAGAAATCGATAGTCACCATCGAGAATGAGGACAACTTGTGTATGGCGCGGGCCATTGGCGTAAGTTGGTCCAAGTTGAAACGGTGTACCCAAGATGAATGGAAAGAGGTGACTAAACACAGGCAGGGGAAAAGTAACTTAGAGTTGGTTTTGGAACACCAGAAAGTCTCCAAAAGCTATTATGAGGACCTGTGTAGAAAAAACTTGAAACAACAAGGACAGTTGGCGGCGACCCTGTGTCAAATGGCGGGCATTCCCCAAGACAGAGCGGCGAGTCTCAATGATGTAGAGGCGTTTGAAGAGCTCTTGGGTGTTCGCGTGATGGTGGTGAGTGCTCGACTGGGCAATAAATTTATTACTAGTCCCAGTTCAGACCAGCGTCCATGCATTTACTTGTACTTGGTGGACGACGACCACTTTCACGCGATCACGAGCATTACGGGCTTCTTCAGCGCCATCTACTTTTGCGAGACTTGCCTGAAACACTATGATCACAGAGAAGTACATCAATGCGAAGAGAAGTGTATCGTGTGCAAGAGGGATCACTGTCCCCAGACTGACTCTACCATTACATGCAATGACTGTAATATGACATGTCGATCGGACGAGTGTTTCCAGGAGCACAAGAAAGTTCCCCTACACAAAAAAGGAAAAAGGAAGGGACAACCCAGTGGACCCTCCCAGTGCAAAACGTGGTGGAAGTGCCCCACGTGTTACGCAGTTGTCAGAACAGACAGACGAAAGATAGAAGACCATCAGTGTGGAGAATATTTTTGTGCAACTTGTGAGAAATTTGTTACGGATGATCATTTATGCTATTTAAGGGCGAAAGAATGTAAAGAGAAGTATATACCTAAATTCATATATTTCGATTTTGAATGTAGTCAAGACGAATTAACCACGTGTCAAGAAGGATATAACCCCCGACGGAAGCACCTTTGTAAAGACTGTCAATCGTCACAGGTATGTACATCTTGCTCAAAATGTCAAAATTGTAATACTTCGTGGTGCGGTAAGGCTACGCATCATCCAAATTTTGTCCTAGCTCATACCGTTTGTCCGGAGTGTATCGATAAGGAACTTACCCCTAGATCAAAATGTAAAGGTTGTGGTACCCGTTGCGAAGCCTGTGACAAAACAGATTTATATGACAATGAAGACGCGGGACCCTGCCCTGGGACATGTGGTTTAAGAGAAACCATTTTCCAAGGGGAGGATACCGCCGAACAGTTTGGAAAATGGCTCTTTTCGGATCAACACGAATACTTTAAGGTGGTTGCACATAATATGAAGGGTTATGACGGGTACTTCTTGTTAGAATACCTGATTGACCAGTCAATGCGACCCGACAAAATTCTTTACAGCGGATCCAAAATCATGTACATGGGTGTGGAGCGAGATTTGCATATCAAGGTGATTGACAGTCTCAATTTTTTACCGATGAAGCTAGCGGCTTTACCCAAGGCTTTTGATTTAGATGAATTGAAAAAGGGTTGGTTTCCCCATTACTTCAATACTAAAGATAATCAAAAGTACGTAGGCCCCTACCCCGACCCTAAATTTTACGGACATGATTTCATGGGCGAGAAAGAGAGGGAAGAGTTATTGGCGTGGTTGAACGAAAGAAAGAATGACGTGTTTGATTTTAGAAAGGAAATGGAAGAATATTGTCGAAGTGACGTGAATATCTTAAGACAAGCCTGTTTAAAATTTAGGGACTTGTTAATGCGTGCAACGGGCGAAGAGAGAGAAGGTGTAAATGAACAAGGAAAGAGAGAGAAAACGTGGGTGGGCGCTGTGGATCCGTTCGACTCTGTCACCATTGCGTCCGTGTGCATGAACGTCTTTAGAACAAAATATCTGGACGAAACGTGGCGCGTACAAGTGAATGGCATTGACGAATGGATCCCGGCTAGATTGAGAGATGGTACTCTGTATGTATGGATGCAAGGTAAATGGGTGAATGGCGTGACAGTGACCAAAAAGGAATTTGTAAGTACCCCCATTGCTAAACTTCCTCCCAGTGGATACAATGACCAGTATAGCAAGGTATCGATTCAGTGGTTAGAGTGGATGGCTAGTGTCGATCAAGTACACATTCAGCATGCCCTGAATGAGGGAGAGAAAACGATCCCTGGTACACGGTATAAATTGGACGGATACTGCGCAGAAACGCACACGGCCTACGAGTATCACGGCTGCGTGTTTCACGGATGCCCTGTGTGTTTCCCAGACAGTCGAGAAAACACGTACCATCCTCTCACTCATCAATCATTGAATGAATTGTATGCCTTGACTATGAAAAAGAAAGCGCATCTCCAATCTTTAGGTATGAAGTACGTGTGTATTTGGGACCACGACTTTAAAAACGATATTAATCAAAATTTAGATCTCAAAACCTTCATTCACACTTTAGACTTAACAGATAGGTTAAACCCTAGAGAGAGCTTCTTTGGCGGTCGTACCAATGCCAGTCAGCTCTACTACATCACGAAAGAACAAGAGCAAATTAAATACGTGGATTTCACGAGCTTGTATCCTTGGGTGAATAAGTATTGTCGGTATCCCGTTGGACACCCCACTATTATCACGAAAGATTTTGGGGACATTAAGGATTATTTCGGTATTGCCAAAGTCAAGATCTTACCCCCGCGAGGACTCTATCATCCTGTTCTCCCCTATAGATCAAATGGCAAACTGAAATTCCCTTTGTGTAGAACCTGCGCGGATACCGAGAATACGGAAACTTGTTCTTGTTCGGATGAAGAGAGAGTGTTGACGGGTACGTGGTGCATCCCAGAGATACACACAGCTCTCAGGCTAGGGTATCAAATCCAACACCTATACGAAGTATACCACTGGGAGGAAACCACACAATATGACACAAACACACGCGAAGGGGGACTGTTCGCCCAATATATCAATACGTTTTTGAAATTCAAACAAGAAGCCAGTGGGCCCCCTGACTGGATTAAAACGGCACAAGACAAATACACTTATATACAAGAGTACGCACAGAAAGAGGGAGTTTCACTGGATCCAGAGAACATTGTGAAAAATCAGGGGTTGAGAGCTTTGGCTAAATTGTGCCTCAATAGTTTTTGGGGTAAGTTTGGCCAGAGACTCAACATGCGCCAGACTGAGATTCTTCACGAAAGTCAGGCAAACTTGTTTTTTCAATTGTTTTCGGATCCCACTAAACAACCTCTCAATTTCCACATACTCTCAAATGACATGATACAGATGGAATGGATCTATAAACGAGACTGTCAACCAGAAGACAACAAAACCAATATATACCTAGCGACCTTCACCACATGCTGGGCCAGGCTCAAACTGTACAGTGTGCTAGAACAATTAGATAGAAGGGTGTTGTATTATGACACAGACAGTGTCATTTACGTGAGTAGACCCGGAGAGGTAGACCCACCTCTCGGGGACTACTTGGGTGAATTGACGGACGAATTAGACAGCGGAGAGCACATTGTAGAGTTTGTATCTGGAGGTCCAAAGAATTACGCGTACAAGACCAACAAAAACAAGGAAACGTGTAAAGTGAGAGGATTCACTCTCAATTACAAAAATAGTCAACTCATTAACTTTGATAGCGTGAGAGAAATAGTAACAGACCCAGATAGTAGACCAAATATTACCATCACCAATCCAAGCAAAATATGTCGAGACAAAGGTAAACGGAAACTGTACACGAGGGAAGAAAAGAAGAGTTATCAAATGGTGTATACGAAACGCAGACGGTTAGATAATTTTGATACAGTCCCGTACGGTTTTTAGTAAGAGTACAGTCTTGTTTGTATATCTATTTGTACATTTTGTATGTGTGTTCAGTTTTTCCAATTGCTCAAAAATAAAATATGTATCATTGAAACAGTTTTTTTTTTTTGTCATTTAACATTTTGATTTTGTATAGAATATGTTTTTCAAATATGCATGTATTCATTGAAGTAGAATATATAGTCATCAAAATAAAATATGTATTTAATGAAACAGTTTTTGTCATATTTACACTTTATAAAGGATATATTTTTCAAATATGTATTTATGAAAACAAATATGTCTGCATTTAAAAACAAAACAGGTACTCACACAATATGTATACACGGGTTCTAGTTTATAAGAGGTGGCCACCCTAATATCAACTGTAACCATGAATCGATCCAAACTGTTTTTGCATTTTAATTTCGTGACGGCCTTGAGGAATATCAGGGATCGCGCACAACTTCTTCGAAACATGACTTCAGCTCAAGCCAAAGTCTTGTGCGAGATAGCTAAACGGGTCGTGGACGGCACGATCAGTCCTCTGAGACGTGATAGTCAAACCTTCGAAAGAAAACGGCTGGTTTTACAAACACTGTCCTCTAATAGAGTCAATATATCTAGAAAAAAGCTCATATTGCGAAGACACAAGTCCATAACGGCAACTATGGTACGCGAAGTCTATGTAATTCAGACCATCATTGACGAAATCAGACGATCCTACATGACTCCGGAACAATAACTTATAAGAGACATATCCAAGAATTGACACCCAGAAAATGAAATCATCATGAACATTTGTGCGGACTGCGGCCATTCTTTTTCGAGAAGAGATGTCATGCTGAGACATCGACGTCACCTTCACAATTCACTGCCACAGGAAAACATGCCACCGCCGCCGCCGCCGCCGCCGCCGCCGCCGCCGCCGCCGCAACATCAGTGTACACCTAGACCAATCCAGATGCAATGGAGTCCGTCATCGTCTGACAGTAATAAAGAAGACACACCATCGTCACCGCTGGGTAGATATAGAGAAGACACACCGCCGCCGCCGCCGCCGCCGCCGCCGCCGCCGCCGCCACCGCCGCCGCCGCCGCACATGCCACGGCCCCTGGGGGATGACACGTGTTTGAGTCTACTCCCTATGGAACCATGTTCGAGTATCATGGTGGCGGGACCCACGGGCTCTGGAAAAACGAGATGGACATTTACTTTTCTTCGGCAACTCAAGTTTTTGTACCAAATGCCTCCCTCAAAGATACTGTACTGCTACGGTATTTACCAATCGCTTTTTGAGGAAATGGAAAGAGAACTGCCTCACTTGACTTTACACCAGGGTCTACCCTCTACGATGGAAATTGAAGAGTTTGCCGGAGGACAGCACGATCTCGTCATCTTGGACGATCTCATGCACGACGTCTTGGATAGTAAAGCGGCCGAATTGTTATTTACGCAAGGGTGTCATCACAGAAAGCTCAGCGTCATCTATATCACGCAAAACATTTACGGACAAGGCAAGTCAGCCAGGACGATCGCCCTCAATTGTTGGTATATGGTACTCTTCAAGAACATCCGAGGTGCATCTCAGATTCAAACGTTAGGTCGACAACTGTTTCCGGGGAAATCTCGTTGTCTGCCAGAAGCCTTCGACGACGCCACTAAACGCCCGTTCGGTTACTTGATGATTGATTTGACTCCGCGAGGAATAGACGAATACAGACTTAGAAATCACGTGTTTCGTGGAGAGGATATCGTCGTGTACAAATGTTTATAAGAGGCACCACCGTATACTTCAAGTCAAACATGAGTCAACTGGTCAAAAGTCAACGGCCATTTTTGCTTCTGGTCATAGCCAAAACGTCGGATAAGCAAAGACAAGCGCTTTTGGATACCATCACCAAAGAACAACTAAGGGCGCTCATACAAATCGTCGTCAATTTTATGCAACGTGTTCTGATCGTCCAGCCTACCGTAATCGCTAGCTTGAAACGACACAAGAGGGTGTTAAGGCATCTCGCGGACACCAGTCTTACACTCAAGGACAAAAGAAAGATATTAAGAAAGAAAGGGAAAGCTGTGACTGCCTTTCTGAAAGCCGTGGAACCATCGTTAAAGACTTACATAAAATGAATACGGTGCAAAAGTCGGTGCTTCTCCCTTTCGACAAGTATCAACGATTACTCGGTGGTATACCCGCAAGAACGTATCCTCAGGAATCTGCAGACCAGAGCGTTGCTCATCCACTCACGAGGAAGGAATCTCAACACACACCTCGTGAAAGGCCACCTGGTATTCGCGCCACAACTGAGAAGCGTAAGAGGAGCAAAACGTTAAAGCGGTGGATAGAGGTTTAACACGTCATGTCAGGCTGGAAAGACTACTTGTCCTCGATTTATTTCGACCCCAGTCATCCCGGTAGTTTTGCTGGTCCAGAAAAACTGTACAGAATAGTAAAGACTGCGGGGAAGTTTAACATTGGAAAATACAGGATCTCCAAATGGTTAAGAGACCAAGATGCCTACTCTTTGACAAAAGGAGTGAGGCGTAAATTTATTAGGTCCAGAGTAATCGTACAAGGACTCGACAGTCAATGGGACGTGGATCTTATGGATCTAAAAGACCTCGCTAAAGACAATGACGGTTATCAGTACGTCTTGGTGGCTATTGACATATTTTCGCGGTTTACGCTGTGTGAACTCGTTCGAAGTAAAGCTGGAAAAGATATGGTGGAAGCGTTTCGAAGATTGTTGACGACGCCTCGATATCCAAAGGTGATACGAACGGACAAGGGCAAAGAATTTAATAACCAACTGGTGCACACATTTTTGAACGAGAGAAATATCAAACACTTCAATGCGCAAAACACAGAGACAAAGGCCAATTACGCGGAAAGAGTGATCAAGACACTGAAACACAAGCTGTATCGCTATTTCATCCACAGTCGAACCAAGAGATATGCAGACGTCTTGGGAGACATCGTTGATAGTTACAATCATACGATACACTCGAGTTTGGGACGAAAACCCTCATCGATTAACAAAGAAAACGAGGACGAAAGCAGGTACGAGCAATTTATTATCAGGCACAAAAAGGGGAAGAGCGGCTCACAATTACGTCATCCTAAACGAAGACGATATGCTTTCAAATTAGGCCAAGTCGTTCGGATCACACACATAAGAAACGTATTTGACCGCGAATATTCCCAAAAGTGGACCGGGGAATTGTTTAAAGTGCAACGCAGATTCAGAAGAGACGATTTACCCATCTATGAGCTAGTAGACTGGTCTGGAGAAAAACTGGAAGGTACATTTTACGAACAAGAGTTACAAGCAGTGAACGTCGATGATAACAAGGAATATTTTGTAGAGAAAGTGATTCGAAAGAGAACCAAAAACAAGAAACCCGAAGTACTCGTCCGATGGTTACACTGGCCTAAAAAGTATGATTCGTGGATACCAAAAGAAGATCTGCGATATTACAGTTAATAAGAGGCTACATTGGTGACGTATGGAAACAACAGTATGGACAGAGAAAACGGCCAAGTGTGGCGATTGTTTGGAAGTAGAGTTCCAAAAGCCGAAATTGTATACATTTGTCAGATCGTCATCGTGTACATGATCATCATCACCTCAACTGTCAACTTATCGCTGAACAACGGCAACCCCGAGCTGTGGATCAGTCTACTCTGTAGCGCCATTGGATACGCCCTTCCATCCCCGACTCTGAGCCATGAACGAACACTACCTGTTTCTAACCAGCGACTCATCCAAAGACAGGTATCCCTCTAACGAGCCGGGAGATTTCACGATCGAGTTACCCCACAGCTACCTATTGGAAGGGGAGTGGACATGCGGCCTGAAAGAAATTCAAATACCGGTCAGAGAAGATATCGTCTATGTATGCTCGGACATGTGCGGTGAATCTTACGCCGAAAACACTATGATGCCAGTGCTGAGAGCGTTACAGAAACCTACTGGGAAAAAGGTGATGACCTACTTTCTCTTTGACGGACCCATGTACGTTAAAGTTAAGCCAAAGGTCTTGAATCGTATCAGAATCTTTATAAGAGGCAGACAGATGGGGTTAGTCAAACTCAATAAAACAGTTTGCTGCACGGTTCATCTGAAACGATGGAAGTAGAGAAATGGACAAGACATTTTCAAAGAATGGCGGAGGGAAAAGTACGACCAAATCACAAAGGTTTCTACATCGTGGAAAACGTACAGAGGGGTGGGGAATCGAGGGAGCCAGACATTAAATTTGTCACACCTATCGCTCAGGCCATAGAACTAGCCAAGTCGGAGCTGAAAGATAATAAGAGGAGGGCTCTCCCTCTAGAAAAGAAAGGTAATAAGAGAACCTCTCCCTGGACAAACAAGACACCCAAGAAACCGAAATACGTAGATAAAGTATTCTGAGACGCATCATGATGAGTACCGAAAAGCACGACGATGACTTGGCCCTATTTGACTCACCAGAAATGGAAATGGCCACACAAAAGAGAGAATGGATCACCGTTAGACCCATTAACCAACTGACCGAAGGCGCGGCCATCGAGTTTAATATTCCCGGAACTTCTCTGACCTACGTCGACCTGAAGAATCTGCTACTGTATGTCAAACTCAAAATTGTGAAAGCCGACGGATCCGACATCGAAGTCGGAGATAAAGTAGGCATGGTCAATAACGCGTTGCACAGCATTTTTTCGCAAGTGGATGTCAGTCTACAGCAACACCCTACCACCGAAGTGGGTTCAAACTACCCGTACAAAGCGTATCTGGATACCTTACTAGAATGTCGAAGCCAGCACGTTCTCAACTGTCAGTTATTTATCAAAGACGCGTCTAACGCTATGGAAGACACTGATCCGTCCGGAACGAACAACGCCCTGTTTGTTAGATCCGGTTACACAAAACTGAGTACGGAACTAGAAATGTCTGGAAAGTTGTACGTCGACCTGTGTCAACAAAACCGATTGATCCTGAACAGTGTTCCCATCAACATCAAGCTCTGGCAAAGTTCGGATAGGTTCAGGCTATCAGCCAAAGACGAAACGGTACAGTACAAAGTACGAATCACAGAAGCGTCGTTGAAAGTAGCCACAGTCAAAGTCAATCCAGACGTCATTCTCGGACAGGCTGCCACAATCAAAACATCGGACGCCGTGTATCCCTACACCCGTTCTGTCGTCAAGACCTACGCGATGCCTAAAGGACAATATGCCTTCATCACCGATGACGTCTTTCAAGGCGAAGTACCACAACAACTTATCGTGGGCTTGGTGGATTCTGCCGCTGCGCACGGTTCCTTCGTCAAGAATCCTTTCGTTTTTCAACACATGAATTGCAATTACGCGGGATTCTTCGTCGACGGGCAATCAACCCCATCGGAACCATTACAGCCCAATTATAAGAGCAATCAATTCATTGAGGCGTATCAGCGACTGTACTCGGACGACACCGACAGAACCATCGTCCTTTCGAAAACCGATTTCAAAGGAGGATATTGTCTGTACATGTTCAGACCCAGCGGGGACACGAAAGATAGACCTGATCAGAGGGCCCACACTCGTCTGGAATTGAAATTTTCGGAAGCTCTACCCAACACTTGTACGGTCATCGTCTACGCTAAATTCCCCGCCCTCATGAGAATCAACGCAAGCAGAAACGTTAGTTTGGAATAATGGATAGTCGACAAATCAGAACTATTCTAATGAGAGATGCCTTGGCTCGACGAGAGTTTGGCGGTGTACTTGCCGCCGATGAACTACCAGAGGTGATAACACATCGACCCAGACTTTACGTGGTAAACACCGATGTCAGAGGACAACCCGGAACTCACTGGACGGCGTTTTACTTTCCGAAATATGGACCCGCGGAATTCTTCGATTCGTTGGGGCGTCGACCCGAATATTACCAAAGACATTTTAAGAAAACATTAATCACAAATGGACCTCGATACTCTTTCAATTCAATCAGAGTGCAGTCACGCGGTACAGACACGTGCGGAAACTATTGTGTTTTATTCGTTCAACTCCGTTGTCGCAAATGGACATTGAAACGTATCGTAAACTACATGAAAAGACAGGGATAGTTAAGTGTGTATACATGCATGTGTTTGTTGTTGTGTTTTATGGGATATTTGTAAATATTGGTGATGCTGTCATTGGTCATTGTAACATATTGTAAATGGAACACATGTTTTGTATGTCTTGTATATATCAAAGTTGTAAATAAAGCGAAAAAAGAAAGCACATTTGTTGGGTTTTTGTTTTGGATATCCTATTTTTTCTTTACGTCTGTCTGTCAGTCTGTCTGTCTGTATGTATGCCTCTCTCTCTCTCTCTCTCTCTCTCTCTCTCTCTCTCGCTCTCTCTCTTTGAATTGGAATCAAAACAAACAAATCGTAATGGACTGATCTATTTATTAGCCCCGCTCAATACAGTACGTCTGGGATTAGGGCGGTCCCACCGATCATACTTTACAATAAGGGTAATTCTATCAATAGGGGTACTTTGACTTTATATGCTTAAAAACTGTGAGGCAGTTTCATCAGACGAACATAAATGTTTTTTAAATGTATGTTCTGAAACTGAAACATTCATGATACATAACCCCAACAGTTATGACATAGCGCTATAAAAGAATTCTGGAGCACGCTCTCATTATATAGGAAGTTCTGGTTGGTCAGTATAAGTTTCCATTGGTCAAACTATACTCACTTGGTTACCAACTAGCAGTTCATTGGTTCCTTCACTGACGTTTCATTAGTTCAATTTCAATTCACCTATACAATGCACGTTTATTTTAAGGTATGACACGATATCTATTTTTATCCAGCCCTGTGAACTAGGCATGTTCTCACGGGACCTGACTGCTATACATTCAGTTCTCACGGTACTGTGTCTCTGAATTGCCTTCATTTCCGGCAGTTAATGGCTTTTTAATGTGTTGTTGATTACGCTTGACTGCCATTTGCTCTCCCTGGTCGGGGGTTAATGACCTAGGCCTTTTCTCGGCTGATGCAATACTTGTAACACCGGCCAGCTAAATATAGCGATGCTGTCATTTTAAACATTGCGCCCTCTATCCGCGCATGAAGGAGAAACATCTCAGTCATTTGAACTGAAAACATCGATGTGAACACACGTTATATGCAAGACCTCTAAGATTCGCCTCTGATAGGGAAGAACCAGGCGCTCAATGTCCGTGACTATCTTAACAGATCGTAAACAGGTCAGTTCTGTATACCGTGTAGACCCAGATTGGTGAAAATTCAATAATTCACAATGGCCGCTTTTCCCCCGTTCAAACCCAAATCCAATATGGCTACCCCCACAAGACCTTCACCCTGGGCTAAATATAGACCCACGTGCTTTTTCTATTTTTAGAAAGTAGGTCATCCAAAATGGCGTCGATTTATTTACACGTAAAGAGACGCATATACTACTGTTATTCAAAAGAGGACCTTGTGATAACACACTGTTCTTTACTATTCGTTGCAGGTCCCACTATTTTACTAAAAGGACCACTTTTATGTCTAAATATCTGAAGTAATCTCTGAAGACATTGAAACATTAATGTTCACAGATCTCTAAGAGAATGGTGCACTTTACATGATATTCGAAGTATACTCTTTTTTAATCAAGTGAAAAAGAGTATTCTGGGCGCAGCTAACAGCAAAACATTATCAGTTCCCTTAACCCTTTTACCGCCGTATGCGACTAAAACCGACTTTATAAATAGTTTGGATCTAGACCCAACGCGGCGTTTGATCAGAACACGAATGAATAACGACGCTTTTTATGGCTGTGAAAGGTTTAAGGGTTTGACTGTACACGTATTGAAGTAAAGTTACCATTCTTGTATTACCTTGCCCCGGCAAGGCCCATTGTACAAGTTTGATTTTGATAACCATCAGATAGGAAAGCTTAACAGAGCTTGGTTCAAAGCGGGGACGCCATTCTTCACGGTATGTAACCACTTGACACGCTTCGTTAAGATGTCTCAATATTTGTTACGATCTGGCATGAAGATCTGACACGAGGTCAGACGCTTTCATCAAGATCTGACACGCTTTGTAACGATTTGTTACGTTTTCATGAATGACTCTCACGCTTTACCACGATTGAGACGCTTCGATCAAGGATTGACACGTTTTGTTAGGCTTTGTTTCGCTTGGCAAGTTTATTCACGCTCTATCACGCTCTTTCACGCTCTCAAGGGCTAGGATGCAGTTATACAACAAGGAGACAAAAAACATACATCATGTCTTCTTTAGACAGATCATGCTCTGGTTCATCTGGAACTTCTGGATTTTGTTGTTCTGCCATCGTGTCCTGGGGTCAAAGATGCAATGATAGTTTGGAATTTCTGCATCTTTATGTAGGCTCTGGATAAAAAACGGCATGAAATCGGCGATCTTGACATTTTCCAATGCGTAACAGAGCTGAACAGAGCGTAACAATGCACAACAAAGCTTGATAATCGTATCAGAGCTTGATTTAAATCTCCATAATCGCATCAAAGCGTAATAAAGTGTAATAAAGCTTATTAAAGCGTGATTTCAAGCGTAAACAATCCTGATCAAAGCAGGACCAAAGCGCGAGGAACCGTAACAAGTCGGGAAATAATTCGTCCCAAAGCGGCAACCAATTCGTATCAGAGCGTAAGAGATCGTGATATTTTTTGAAAAGTTAACAAAAATGAAGGCGTTTTGCTCGCCGATTTAAAACGCGGCATTCGCCGTTGGTGTGAACCTAGCATTAGAAGAGCATGAAAGAGCGCGAGAGAGCGTGAGGAAGCTTGCCAAGCGTAACAAGACCTAACAAAACGTGTCAATCCTTGATCAAAGCGTACTAGTATCAATTCTTGAGAAAGCGTGAGAGTCATTCATGAAAACGTAACAAAGCGTATCAAAGCGTGTCAGATCTTGATGAAAGCGTCTGACCTCGTATCAGATCTTCATGCCAAATCGTAACAACTCTTGGGACATCTTAACTAAGCGTGTCAAGTGGTGACAGACCGTGAAGACTGGGGCTCGCTTTGAACCAAGCTCTAATAAGCTTTCCTACGCTTTGAGTCAATCTTTACTGAGCTTTGTTACGCTTTGTTGATACGCTCTAGGCGCTTCAATCAATTCGTAACATTCGTAAAACCGTTTAAAACAATTTGGCGCTCTTGCCGAATGTCCCGCTTTACTCCAACCTTTCCCACGATCTATTACGACCCTGACGCTTTGATCAAGCTTTATTACGCTTTTGTGCCGCTTTGCACCCCGCTTTCAAGCGCCATCAAAGCGCCGTTGGTGTGAACCTAGCATAAATCAGTTCAAAGGTTACAGCTCGTTGAAAGCGTTGAGGACGCTAGTGCTATGCGCCCAACGTTGCTCGACAATGTTTATTTCAACACCGAATCTTCGACTTGAGTGCATTAAGAAAGAATGTCCATCTCTTTACATCCACAACTTCAAAACGAAAGACTATACGCTCGTATATATAGTTAAATACAGTCGAACTTCGATATCTCGAACTTGGTTAAATCGAACATACCCGTATTTCAAAGTTAAAACGTAGCTTAGCCACGTTTCAACTTTGAAATATGGGTATGTTTGACCTAACCGAGCATGTAATAATGCAGTTCATATGTCGAACTATCGGATTGTTCGAGTTAAGCGAGTTCGAGATATCAAATTCCACTGTACATATAGTGTAAAAGCAAACGTTGTTTGAAATTTAAAGCTTTAATTACTGACGACGAGATCTTAAAGGTTATTTTATACAATTTCTTACAAAATGTGAAACAGTGCAGACCTTGAGCTTTTATTAGCCCTCTGGTCTAGACACTACGTGTTTGTACAACACAAGGTTTTCCAGTAACTACTACGCTATTAACATATTCAAATACAATTTGAATGACACAAAAAGGCAGATCCTGACCACCCGGCTCATTTACAAATCCTCTGCCATGATCTGGGTTTGTTTGTACAGGAAAACAGTTCTGGTCACTATATAATAAATAACTAAATTACAGTGTATTCAAACATATCCCTTAGAAATCAAATGGACGATTCCATTTTCCACTATAAAAATTGGTTTTGACAATATCTTATATAAAATGACAAACAGTGTAGACCCTGATCGAGAGACCAGTATGAGCCGTCTGATCTGTGTGTACACTTCATCACAAGTTTACCACTCTTAGCAATTTTTCAAACTAAACCCATTCTCCCTCAGATTTTATAAAAAGGTTGTTTCATACAAAATGATAAACAGTGCAGACCCATGCTCTCCAGCGAAAAAAAAGTCCGCGTTGGTCTTTGGTACGTTCTGAGGGCGGTTCGTGCATTCAAAACAGGCACAATACTAAGATAAATCTATGTAATAAAACTTCGACAAAAATAATTTTTGAATCTAAGATAATTTTCGACTGTATGTTTGTAAGTCGTTAATCTCTAACCTCTACACCTACCCACTTCGATAAGTTTATGTACTGTAAGTATAGGAGGTCCAGGGGCATGCTTCCTTCGGAAAACATTTTATTCCCATGTGGTCTCCGGTGCGTTCTTGGGACGTTTCGCGTATTCAAAACAGGTAAAATACTTCAAATAAAAATCAAGGTACTTTTACTAATAGTTGTAGAAATATTGGGGGCGGCCACCGTGCCCCTCTCGCCAAGTGTATACGGTGTGACTAAAAAGTCCCTCTTGGGTGGCTCTACACTGTTTGCAAAGGACAAATGTACTCCTCACGAGATCTAGTAAACTGTTAGCACATTCAAAATTAACTATTTATCCCCTTAAACGCCAAACGAACAATTCAAAATAAATGAAGGTAATTTACATTTTGACCTATATTAAAAGTTGTTTTAACCCTTTACCCCATACCATGTTTCTAATTTAGAAGAAAAGTGAACACTTAAAGCAGGTTGAAAGTAAAGCAGAATGCACCTCAATGGGGCATTCTACCTTATTTCCAGCCTGCTTTAAGGTACCATCTACTAGAAATAGAAAATATTTCTTATGCTACACATTCATGACTGTATGATGTGGAACTATTCTCTTCAGTGGAAATAAATTAAATATGTAAAAAGGCGTATTGATGGGGCAATGGGTTAATCCATAAATACCTCTTTAATGTGTTCTTTCACTGAAGAAATTATTTCTTATCATAATAATCAGTTTCTACAGCCTAGCTAAGCGTAGCTTAAAGCAGACTGAAGGTAAAGCAGAATGTACCTTAACTTAAAGACATATGCTACCAATTCGTGCGACACCTAGCAAAAAAGAAACTTGTAACCAAGCCCGACAATTCAATACACGTTACTGAAGCGTGCCACATGAAGGATATATAGGGGGACATTTCAAAACGTTATAAGTTATTATTAGTGGCAATTTATTTGTTTTCACTCCTATAAACAGTGTAAAAACGCGATTCACATTTATAAATATGTTATTAAGCAGTTTCGATCCTGATCATATATGCATACTCGCCGATAGTATACGTTTGATTTACTTTCCTGAAAGACAATAATTTCACACCTATAAATACTGTAAAAACACGATTTACCTTTACAAATATGTTATTTAGCAGCTAGAAATAGTTTGTATGCTGAACATATATGCATACTGCCCGATAGTTTACGTAAGATCTACTTACCTCAGAGATTTCCCTGTAATACATTTATCTCTCGCCTATAATCGTTGTAAATCCCAATTTGGTTATTACAAATATACTCAATTCCAAAAGAAACTGTGCACTTTTCATTTTCAAATATTTTAATATCTAGAAGACGTATCGATTCAAAATTTCGCACACAATATCTCATGTATATTTAGCATCCATCGATAAAAAATATATTACTTAGTATGAAGAAATTTTTATTTTATTGGAAAATGCGTTATTTTGCATATTTTGCACGTGCAGCTCAAGGAAAATGCACATGCCATCAAAAACGTGCATGAGTAAAATTCGTATGCCTTATACAAAGAAAAAAACACATTTTACTTCACATCGGTACACAACGAACTTTCTGAGATTGAATGAAAATTGGCAAATTAGAGTCTTTGCAATGCTCGTTCATAACGACAACGTCACTAACGTGAATAGAACATTAGGATACCAAAGAAACACACTCATTCGGTTGCTCAAACGTTTTCAACATACAAGTGGAGTGGCAGATTGCCACAGACATTGCACAGATACCTAGAACAGCAGTTCAACAAACGAATGTGTTACGTTGACGTTACTTCGACGTCGTTTTCAAACAGCGTCTAGTTCGGCAAGCCAGTACGGTATCAGCAGACAGACCGTATTGTGTTGTCTCCGGCAAGCTCGGCCATCCATTCGGGCTAGGGGACCCTTTGTGGGGCAGACCTTGAGAGTACGTCATTATGCTGCTCATTTGCAGCGAGCATGACGCCATTTCCGTTAGGGTCAACAGTAGTGGACTCGTGTCTTTCCTCTGATAGGTCTAACAATATTCTTAGTCACCATAATGGTCGCTTGCTAGGTTTTAGGAAAAACATTGTTATGGACCTTGCAAATGCCCTAACTCAGGGATAGGACCACGTTTCATTCACGACGTCGTTATTAGAGGTCACGTAAGGTCTACGCTATGTCTCATTGTCGCTTACATCATGAGCAAAGATGGACACATACGATACTGACAAAAATTATTATAAGATTACAACTAAACCGACATAAAATTCCCAACTGAACACAGTCTGACTCTCAGAGTTACTTTGCAACATTGAGTTTAACACTTCGTCTTTTCTCGTTTAAAAACATCCACTTTAAACGACCGACTCTCAAAATCTGAAATAACTGCCATATTGTTCATGAACTGATCTAAATTTTGGTACCAAATACATAGGCTTTCGGGGAAAAGGGCAATAAACAATTACAGAAAACAAAGTGCATAGTTTCTTTTGGAATTGAGTATAGAAGCAGACGACTTCAACCTTATTGGATCCACTGTGGATCCTGATCAAAAGCCGCGTTACAACCACCTTTTCACGGACGCAAGATTTCTTTCCAAGCATTGTGGATCCTTACCAGAAGCCACGTAAAGCGGCGTCTGATCAGGATCCACAACGGTTGACATTTATTTTCTTAGGTTTAGATTTAGAACAGACGACTTTCGTTTTCAAGTAGTTTAGATCATGATGAAAAGTCGCGTAACCACTACCTTTTCACGGATGAAAGATTTACTTTCAAGCATTTTATATTCTGATTAGAAGCTGCGTAAAGCGGCGTCTGCTTAGGATCCACAATGATCGACACTTCGTTTTAGATCAGACGATATTTGTTTTACTATACATCAGAAACCTGTTATCTTTTATTTATATCACTTTTCGAACTGTTTGGATCTGATCAGACGTCCCATAAATAGAGACTATCTATTGCATGGGTGCAACATTTATTTTCAAGCAGTTTGGATCCTAATCAGAAGCCGCGTATAGCGGCGAATGAACAGGATCCGCACATTGTTGACACTAATATTAATATTTCGAAACATTGAGAACTGAATCTTCAAAGAGGGTGCACAATTTATTTTTAAGCAGTTTGGATCCAAACTCTTCTTGTCTGCAACAACAGAATCCTTAGCTAAGATATTTTACACAAGTCACCATCTACTCAGTAATTGGCACAATCATATTGTCCTAATTTCTCAGCTTTCCAATATATTTTCCTATTACATCAATGGTTCCAGGTTAGGTATTTAGAGCTGTATACGGCTCTTATTAATATTTTTCCTGTATAAGTCAATTTTAAAACTGATAAGCGCCAGGGCGGGGTCAATCATGATTTGAGCTATCTTGGTAACAGACCATAAGGCACAGCTACATGGCCAATATAAAAGGCACTGGAATTACAATCTCAGAGAAGATGAATTTTAACGGTTTTCAAATATAAGTTTACGTAAAACTGAAAAGCCCCTGGGCGGGTCAATTTTGACCCGTGGGTCATGATTTGAGGAATCTTGATAGAGGACCATAAGACAGTCAGATGCAAAATATCGAAGGTCTGGACCTAACGGTCTCAGGGAAGATGAATTTTAATGGTTTTCCAATATAAGTCTATGTAAAACTGGAAACACTTGGACAGGTTCATTTTGGACCCGGGTGTCATGATTTGAACGAACTTGATAGAGGATCATAGGGCAAAACTTGATGTAACCTACCAAAGATCTGGGTCTTAGGGTTTCAGAGAAGAAGATTTTAAAGGTTTTTCTATAAAAGGCTATGTAATACTTATGAGCCCGGGGTTATAAGTTGAACAGTCTTGGTAACAGTTCATAACACGAGGCTACATATTTAGTTTGATTGTCATAGGACTTGCGGTTATCGACAAGAATATTTTGAAAGTTTGGACTTTGCTTGTCAGTATTAAATGTAAATTCCTCTCTCTATTACGACCACTAAATTGTGTGTTTGGTAGCTACGACAGGTGATTGCTAAAAGCAAGATGACAATGAAACATCTTTAACAGCTTTAAGCTGTGTCTGTTATGAAATTAAATAGCCGTCATTTTAGTGGTCGTAATAGAGGTTTTACTGTATACTGAAAATGACCACGCCCTCTGGTGACCATATATTTTGACGGATACAAATACTTTAAACCACTTGGTAAGTACATGAATATCAATTGAGAAACAATTGAAATCGGACAAATCGTTCTTGAGAATATTCTATACATGTAATATTGTCAGTGGTTGGTTAAAATTGGGCCATTGGTTTCAGAGAAGTTATTTGAAACAAATTGAGAACACTGCTCATTTATCCCATACGTTTTACCCATGAAAGGGTCTATGTTTTCAAAGGAAGCATTTATAAAATATACTTTTTTACCATTGTCTGACTACTCTCATATTAAACACTTATTCTGAATAAATACAATGGTATTCTTATACATTATAGTTATGCAGTTGGTGGTCAAGGAATCAAAATTGGAAAACTGTCCAGAGACAGTTTATACCCATACACTGTCTCTAAACTGTCCAATTCTAGAATATAACAATACATATAGAATGTCTAAGACTATCAGAAATGGCCTTCATTTCTGCCTTTCTTACAAATTCAAACTAAAATATGTTTTTTTGAGAGTTTGAGAAAGTATATTCTAGGAATTATTCAGGGTAAATCAAAAATTTACACTCAGACACAGTGTAGATCTAGATCAGCTCCTACAGTGCATCTTATCTGGATCTACAATCTCAATCATCGATCAGATACAGTGTAGTTATAATGCTTTGTCCACCACTGTTTTAAACAGTCCAGACCCAATCCCACACAATTATAATACAACAGTGTATATATGTCTTCACTGTAACAGAGTGCTTTTTTTCTTCATGTAAAAATAACCAACCAGTGTTAATATGTCTTTATCCAACTTTATTCAAATATCCAAAACATGGGCATAAAAGAATAACTCCAAAATAACTTCTAACAATTGATTAAAAGTGAATAAACGAAATAAAACATATACCTATTTCATTGTACAATTAGGGTATCCACAAATATTGAAAACAGTGTACATGTATATCCTGATAAGAGGACTCCTTCAAGAACCCTCTTATTTGTGTCTACACTGCAAATATCATAAAGCCTTTCTTGGTGATCACTATTGTTCCCGACATTATAGGCTGATACATCTTTAGGAGAAGACTAAGAGGCCGAAACAACAGATTGTGCCAGAGGGCAAGCATTGATTCTATGAGTGGTAACAACATAGGGTTTCTTGAAGAAAATAAGAAAACTACTACAGTAAACATCTTTATTATGACCATTAAAAGGCGTATTGACAGCTTAATAAAGGAGTTTTCTGTTTTACTTTCACCTTGCTTAAAGCAATCACCTGTCTTTAAACACGAAATAGAACAATTTAGTAGTCGTAATAGAAAGGTTTTACAATATTTGAAAGCCGCACTTTATCCCTAGCTCTGGTAAAATCTAATTAAACTTACAGGGACGGTATGGACATGACAGACAGGTCAATCACTATAATTATCATTGTTCCAGCATAAGTAGTACAGTAGAGAAAACTTTAATTTTTCCCAATAAACCAGTTTAAGCTAAATCTAGTATTTCCATTGCAAAAAGTTTGGAGCCAGATCAGACCCCGGATAACCCGGCGTCTGATCAGGTTCCAAACTTTTTGCCACTCAGATCAACATGAATACACAAACATTTCCAAAAAGTACTCCTTTTCTATGTTTTATTGCAATGTGTTTGCGTTTCGTTTGCGTTTATAAGGGAAAGACAAACGTTTTCTCCACTGTACAATGAATTTCGATTTCAGCAAAATCATGCGTAACAATACATTCTTATTTGGGTTAATCAGTCACTAAATGAAGTTTAATTTGGGTGAATCAACAAATGAACGAAGAAACACGAAAATATTTTAAAGCTATGTGGTTGCTCGATGCAGGACACAATTAGGAGCTTTCTACATTAATTGAGTCCTGCATTAAGCTGCCATCTTTTCAACAAACTTATGTTGACCCATTCAGCCCTAGGTACAAATATACCCATCATTTACAAACAGTTGATCTGTAAAACAAGTACATTGTTTCTATGTAAATTGTAGACCAAGATCAGAGGGGCTCCTATAGGAGTCCTCTGATTAGGGTCTTTGCTGCTTGTCATTTTGTAACATATCATACAAGAGGGCCAGAATGGCCCTTGATCGCTCACCCGACCATGGTGACACTAGGATGGGTCACGTGATTTCAGAAAAGAAGATTTGTAAAGGTGACCCCCAGGGCGGGGCCAATTTTGACCCCAGGGGCAAACTTTGAACAACTAAGATAGAGGACCAGTAAACGATGATATGTGCAAAATATCTAAACTCAGTGTACTATGGTTTCAGACAAGAAATGTTTTGAAATTTTCATTGAAAAAATCTATTTTTAGCTCCGGTGACCCAGATATGCAACGGACCAGAACCAATTCATCCATATATGTGAAGAACCTCTAAAAGTTACATCATGCCAAATATCAAAGCTCTGGCCATATTGGTTTCTGAGTAAAAGATGTTTGAACATTTCCCTATGAAACTCTACGTAAAACGGTGACCTCCGGGGCGGGACAAATTTTGACCCAAGGGACAAAATTTTAACAACTTTGATAGAGGGCCCCTAGACGATGCTATGTACAAACTATCTAAACTCAGTGTACTATGGTTTCAGAAAAGAAGATTTTTGAAGTTTTAATCTATTTTTAGCTCCGGTGAACCAGATATGAAACAGACCATAACCAATTCAACAATATGTGTGAAGGACTTCTAGAAGTTATACCATGCCAAATATCAAAGCTCTGGTCATATTGGTTACAGAGAAAAAGATGTTTGAACATATCACTATATAACTCTATGTAAAACTGTGATCCCCAGGGCGGGGCCAATTTTGACTCCAGGGACAAAATTTGAACAACTTTGATAGAGGATCTGTAGACGATGCTATGTGCAAATAATCTAAGCTCAGTGTACTATGGTTTCAGACAAGAAGATTTTTTAAGTTTTCATGGAAAAAAACACTATTTTTAGCTCCGGTGACCCAGATATGCAACGGACCGAAACCAATCCAACAATATAAGTCAAACACCTCTAGAAGTAAAACCATGCTAAATATCAAAGCTCTGGACATATTGGTTTCATAGAAAAAGATGTATGAACATTTCACTATATAACTAAATGTAAAACGTTGACCCCCGGGGCGGGGCCAATTTTGACCCCAGGGGAAAAATTTGAACAACTTTGATAGAGGACCTATAGGTAATGACATGTGCTAAATATCTAAGCTCTGGCTTTTGTGGTTTATGACAAGAAGATTTTTTTAAGATTTCCTTATTGTTTCACTTTGGTTGCCATAGCAACCAGAGTTCAGCATGGTTTCAAATTCTTTGAACAACTTTGAAAGAACTTGACCCAAGGAACATTCCTGTGAAGTTTGGTTGCAATTAGGCAAGTGGTTTTGGAGAAGAAGATGTTTGAAGATATTGTTGACGCACGACGCACAACGCACGACGACGGACATTGACTGACCACAAATGCTCACCTTGAGCACTTTGCGCTCAGGTGAGCTAAAAAACAGCTAAACAGTCAAAATGAACTAGACCTAAATCAAAACTGGTAAAATATCACTTAGCTCTTTCAACACAACAGATATGTTTAAAATATTCTCACTAAATTTGCAAACAGTGTAGACCCTGATCAGAGGGCTCTTATAGTAGCCCTCTGATCAGGATCTACACTTTTTGCTAATTTAGAGCAGTATTTATTAAACTACACAGATTTCAAAGTAGACTGGGTCATGTTTTGGTATCTCACAAGATTCACAAGGGAGTCTAATAAGAAACAGCCCACAAGAGTTACTAAGTGTTGAAAGAGTAAATACAAACTGTACTAATTGGCAGTTCTTAGCTTAATGTCTATAACAGTGTTTCAAACTTTACTATCTTTCAAAATTAAATATATCCAATTGTATAAACATGCAAATAATAATTCAACAGTTGCTGTATGAACGTTAGCCACATATGAAAAGTATTTTAATACATCTGGTGTTTAACTTTCTCTCTCCCTTATTGCACTTGGTATAAGAAATCAGCATCAGCTTCATTTGACAGTGGAACTAATTATACAAGATGTGTAGAATTCCATGATTTGACATAGTTCACAATACAACCTGTTACTGAAATGAAAATGATATACAGGCTCAGTGCTTATAAAGCGTTTGAGTTCAGTCTGAGTTCGTTTTTAAGCATTTGCCTATGCTCAATATCTGGCTAATCAAATGCTTGAGACTTCAGACTCAACTCAAACGCTTTATAAGCATGGACCCTGGTTGCAGTTTAAAGCAGAGCAAATGTAATAATAAAGAAGAGCCTATAGGAGCTTTCCACATTACTTTTGTCCTGCATTAACCCTTTACTCCATAGCTTATTTCTAGTATTGAGGGTAGCCGACTACTTAAAGCATGTTTAAAGTAAAGCAGAATGCACCTTAAAGTGCACTCTGCTTTAACTTGTGCCTGCTTTAAGCTATCATCTTTTAGAATATATAACATGTTTCTTATGATGGAGTAATTGGATAAGAAGTTAACTACTATGTGTTTTGACGAGATTTTCTTTGAAAAAGGCCGAAGTCGAAATAGTAGACAAGAGCAGTTTATATATTAATACTATGGAATTGCCTGAAACTAGGACCAGGTTTGAAGTAAAGTCAAACCATTTGAAAATTAATCAGAGATTTGCTTTAAATCTGATAAAAAGTCATATGACTCTTTCTTCTTACACTATTAAAGATAGATAGCTACTTATAGCAGGTTGAAAACACAACAGAAATCCCTGTAAAGGAGATTTCTGATTTACTCTCAGCTAGCGTTAAACCATTACCAATAGCCTGTATCCGGTTTTGAAAATATTTACCACTTAAACTAAGTTGAAAGCAGAATGTTCCTACAGGAGCATTCCTCTTTACTTTCAGCCTGCTTTAAGCTTCCACGTGGAAGGTACATCTTTTATGCTCAAAACTCATCTTATCTGAGGCTCAAAATATATTCAAACAGAGTAGATCCTGATAGGACAGGATTTACTCCGGGTATGCATGGTTTGCAATTTCTTAATATTGAAGTTTAACAATATGGAACTTGCCTACATAATACCCCTATAATTAATAATCAATTCTAGTAAACATCTAGACTCTAGATAACCAATAACTTCCAAAAAGTTCTCCTCTATGTCTCTACCAAACCCTATGTTGTAACCACTCATTAGAATCTTCTAAACATAGAATCGTCATAACATAGGATTTTGTAGAGAAGACAGAGAGTTAGTAATAGTATTTGAAATGCACACATTCGTTGACATAGCAAATAACACCATAAAAGCAGAAAATTAATTGGCACTCACAAACTAAAACAGTAACAAGAGCCCCATGGGGCATAATTCGCCCACCTGAGAATAGCTGAATCAATGCAGATATTGATTATGTCCAGGACTGACCTAGATATGCAACAGACCGGAACATACAGAATATAAAAGCTCTGGCCACATTAGAGTCAGAGAAGAAGACGTTTGAAATTTTCTCTGTATAACTCTATGTAAAACTGTGACCCAAGAGGCGGGGCTAATTTTGACCCAAAGGGCATAATTTGTGCAAACTTGATAGAGGACTTGTAGGCAATGATATGTGCCAAATATCTAAGCCCTGGCCCTTGTAGTTTTAGACATGAAGATTTTTTAAGTTTTCATTGAAAAAAAATCTATTTTTAGCTCCTGTTACCTAGTTATGCAACGGACCACAACCATTTGTACCATTTTGGTATAGGACATCTAGAAGTGTCACTATGCCAAATATCAAAGCTCTGGCCATGTTAGATTCAGAGAAGACGTTTGAAAATTTCACTATATAACTCTATGTAAAACTGTGACCCCTGGAGCGGGGCCAATTTTGACCCAAGGGACATAATTTGACCAAACTTGATTGAGGACCTGTAGATAATGTTATGTGCCAAATATCTAAGCTTTGGCCCTTGCAGTTTTTGACGAGAAGATTTTTTCACTTTGGTTGCCATGGCAACCATAGTTCTGCATTGTTTTTAATTCTTTGAACAAATTTGAAAGAGCTTGACCCAAGGATCATTTCTGTAAAGCTTAGTTGAATTCTGTCAAGCGGTATAGGAGGAGATGTCATTTGAAGCAATTGTTAACGACGACCCACGACGGACAACGCACGACGACGGACACAGGGCCATCCCAATAGCTCACCTTTAGCCATTGGCTCAGGTGAGCTAAAACGTTGACTAGTTAGCACATTAATAATTATGACTTATTTTATACAATAATTATTTTGTATAATTATGATTTATTTTGTATAATTATGACTTGATTTGTGCAATAATTATGACTTGATTTGTACAATAATTGTGACTCATTCGTACTTGTAAACATCATCATTTAACCCATAACCCCATAGCCTGTTTCCAGTTTGAAAGATGGGCGACTACTTAAAGCGGGTTCAAAGTAAAACAGAATGCGCCTTATGGCACATTCTGCTTTACTTTCAGTCTGCTTTACAACCTGCTAGGATATAGAATATATTTCTTATTATGCATATTCATTACTGAATAAATAGGAATTATTTCTTTGAGAGTAGGAAAACTTCTAAGGCGTATTTATGGGGTAATGGATTAATTTGTACAATACTAAATCACTATAATTATTACTGTCAATCTTATATTAAAGTGTACGTCTCAACAGAAGATCCATGTGCACTACTTGGGCCTGTTTCATAAAACTTCGTACGACAAATGTTATCGTAAGTCAGATTATAAAGGTCTCAATATTTTATTTATTTCTCAATCTAATCCTGTCTTGTGATATCTCTTTGGAATTGTCTTGAAAAGACGATTCCAAATAGATGTCACAAGACAGGATTAGATAGAGAAATCAGAAATTGAATGTATTTTAAAATTTTGACTTACGACCGTTTTTGTCGTACAGAGTTTTATGGAACGGGCCCCTAGTATTCAATTATTCGTTGTTGCTTGATGCAGGGTAAACATGGTATAGAAAGCTTAAGGTGCATTCTACTTAATTTCAACCTGCTTTAATTGGTCATCTGTCTTCAAATCCAGATAATGGTTATGGGGTCACCTCTATACTTCACTGAGTGATCACTTTATACAAGATTATATAATAACATATGATTAAGTACACATCTATCACTTAACTCATTCACCCTTAAAACTTCAAATGAATAATTCCAACTGCATTTAAAGATGAGTTCATTCTTTACTATTTAGGTTTGTTTTTTGCAATGAAATGCAAAATGACAACATTGCAGACCCTGGTCAGAGGGCTCCTGAAGGAGCCCCCTGATCGGGGTCTACACTGTTTGTACAGGAAAAGCATACTCTTCAAAAGTGTACTAGTCACAATTGTAAATGACAAGTATACTTGCCTCTAGGGTTGAAGTGGTGAAAGCAAGGCAAGCTCGTGACATTACAAGAGTTATAAATGATGGTTATAGACTACAACTATCACTCAATGTATTCGAAAGGCCATAGTATAAGATTAACCCTTCCCTGCATGACCTATATGTCACCTATTCCAAAATATGTTTGAAGAAAAGTGACTACTTAACTCTTTACTCCATAGATTTCCATTTAATTCATTTATACCCTGGAGAAAATACAGTAATTCCAATTTTAGCAGTCATGAATATCGTTGGAAATATTTTCTGTATTCTAGCTGGTGATAGCTAGCTTAAAACAGGTTGTAAGTAAAGCAGAATGGGCCTTAAGGCACATTCTACTTTACTTTTCAATCTGTATTATGTGGTCACCTATCTATAATGCCAAACACAGACTATGGAATACAGTGTTAAATCAAGATGAAAGTAAAGCACAAACCTCATACAGGAGCTTTATGCTTTACTTTAAGCTTCCTTTAACCAATTAATCCATAATTACGCCATTTTGACACCTTTAATTTATTCTTCCATTCAAGAAAATAGTTCAATTTATACAGTTGTGAATATGTATTGTACAAAATAATTTCAATATTACAGCAGATGGTAGCTTAAAACAGGCTGAAAGTAAAGCAGAATGTGCCATATTTCCTCAGACAGTCTGATCCCCTTATATAGTTTTCACTGTTTGGGATTGGGAACAGGTATATATTTTCTGACATGATGTCAACACTATTTCTTGTCTCCATCAGGAAAATGACATGAGCCTTCATCTCGTCGGTAAGAAGAACAGGAACCTTGTAATGTGTCCTCTGTGAGTCTGTAATATTCACGATGGACCCTAATGTCATGTCCCATAAAATTAGCCAAGACATCAAGCTCATTATCTCTCAAGCAAAACAACTGCGACAAGGTCCCGATTTGCTTGCGCAGTCTTGTAGAAGTAATGCAGTTGGGATGCTTAGCTCCACAAACATCTGCATATTTCCTCAGACAGTCTGATCCCTTTATATAGTTTTCACTGTTTGGGATAGGGAACAGGTATATATTTTCTGACATGATGTCAACACTATTTCTCGTCTCTATCAGGTAAATGACATGAGCCTTCATCTTGTCGGTAAGAAGAACAGGAATATTCCTCCCTCTTTTTCCCCTAATAACGAATCTGTGCAGCACTTTGCAGAGCTGTTTTTCAAATGTTGTTAAAGTCTCTGTAATATCTTCATTACATTTGGTGCTCATATCGGGAAAGTTCTCAACGTTGATTCTTGACGCCTCGCCACTTCTCCTTCTGTTAAACACAATTATCATGGTAAGTACTATCTTTCCAAGCTCATACCATTTTTCTGTAGAAATCTGTTCATCCAAAGCTTCTCTGATCAACTTTGCATTTTGCTGCAAGTACTTATGTAAGAGAAGTACATCTTTGTCTAGGTTTCTAACAGTGATGAGTAAACGACCAAGCTCTCTCATCTTCTGAGCAATGTAGTGTCTGTTATGTTGCTCTCCTCCAACTTTCAATATATTTTCCCCATATTTCAGAATTAAACTGTCATTTCATCTTATCAGTGTTCATATTTGAAGAACTTCCATTAGTTGTGATGATTTACTGATCCCATACACACTAGATGGTAAAAGTAACGCGCTTTTTGCCTTAACATTTCTGTTTCGACCTTGTTCTTTCACATTTATTTTTGCAAACATTTCTTTTGATATTTCCAAAGGTTATCACTAACAACAAACCTCAAGCAATATTTGCATGGTGAGTAGTCTTATGCAGCATATCTGTCCTCTGATCCACTCTGTAATATATCCATATTGATTTGTGATTAAAGTTCCCTTTCATTCTTTTAACTTGTCCAACAGTCGTTTTCTTTCAGGTGAACCTACTTTATGAGCCATGAATTCCCCAACTGCATCTTCAGATTTATGTTTCTGCATGAGATGTCTTGGCAGTTTGGAGACATGTTTTTCCCAAAAGAGGCAGTGCTGTTGTTTATTCCACATGCGTTTAGTTTTACTATTTTTGGATACTTGAACTGTAACTGGTGTTGACAGCTTTCCTGATCCTGAAGGAGACTTTTTCTTTGGCCTTCTCTCATCCTTTTCTAAAATGACTGGCATTGATTTTACTTCAGCTGAAAAGACAAAATAAATGAAATAAGCAAACGGCAATAATCCGAGGAGCGATTATCGGAATACATTGTCTAATCCGTGGACAATAGTATGGTCCGGACAATAGTTCTATTACTTGAATACATAGATTATTCGAGCAAGTTACCCGGTCCCTTAAATCATTTGCTTCATTAAATTACCTGCCTAATCCGAGAATGCATCGCGGAAATTTCGAAATCATTTTACCAAACCTCCTAATTGATGGTTCGCGACCCCCTGTGCCCCCAGCAAAAAGATGCGGCAATAGGTTTGTTGTGCATCTTTGCATGAATAACACCGGCTCCAGTGGTATACATGTAAAGCAATCCATTGAAGTGGTGCATTATAAAAGAATGAAAACAGTATAAATCTGCAAACCAACAGTGTTTTCTTTGTGTTACCAATTCCTGAGAAAATTCACCTGATTTTAACCTGATTTTAACCCATAAGATGTCATAACGAGACTTAATCCATCTTTCAAAAAGGTATAGACTTAGAACAGCATCTTTTCAAACTGTTTTGATCCAGATATGATGCTGCTTAATGTGGTGTCTTGTCTGGGCCCAAACTGTTTGCTACTTGACAGAAATTTTCTTCTGTTTAGAAATGCATAAAACTGATTCTGATAAAAAGATGAAATTTCGGCGGGATAAATAAACAAAGGCAATGTCGTCACCATGTCTTTGTAAATGCAGAGTAAATGCAATGGTAACTTTCGATACGGATGAAAAATGCATATATTGTTATACGATATCTTGGCAAGATCTTAACAGCTAAACAAGATGGCAATGATGGCCCTTTATCGCGCCCCTGAGTATAATTTCGCCAATAACCCAAATCACCTGAGGACTTAGTCATATATAAATATATAGTTTGTCATATTTTCACTGATTCTAGATGCTAGAGAGTAAACTCTGTGGCATAAAGTGTGTTCTAAAGGTTTTGCAATGATTTGAATTAGTGACCTACTTTTTGACCCCACATAACCCACTTTTGAACTTTATCTAGATTTTGTCAAGAACTTGGTACAAGATTGATGACGATTGGCTCAAAATTGTGGTCTATAGTGTTCACAAGTTTTTTCTATGATTTGATTTAGTGACCTTTTTTTTTACCCCAAATGACATTCTTTCGAACTTGATCTAGATTTTGTCAAGAAAACATTTGGAGCAAGTTTGATGAACTTTAACCCAAAATTGTGGTCTCTATTTATGATTTGACCTAGTGACCTACTTTTAACCAAACATGACCGCTGTCAAACTTGACCTAGATTTTGTCAGGAACAACATTTGGAGCATGTTTGATGAAGTTTGAGCCAAATTGTGGTCTTTCGAGTGTTCACAAAGTTTTTCTATGATTTGACCTAGTATCTTACCTTTTGACCCCACATGACCCATTTAAAACTTGACCTAGTTTTTGTCAAGAACAACATTTGAAGCAAGTTTGATGAAGTTTGGCCCAAAAATGTGGCCCCGATAGTGTTCACAAGGAAAAATTTACGGATGACGCCGGACACAGCACGGTCACAATAGCTCACCATGAGCACTTCGTGCTCAGGTGAGCTAAAAACCATTTCGCTTAATTTGTCCGATGCTCTATGTTAGTTACATTCACAAAGAGCTGAAAACACAATATATCGGATGTACAAAATAAATTGATCTGCAGTATCAATATTGGTAACAAACAGTAATACAACTCATTTGTTATTAATTCTAATGTTTTATTTAATTTTGCTTTCATTCATCAGTAAAAGCATGTATGATAAACAAATAAAGGAGTAGATACGCAATAAACACATCACTAGTTAGGGTGCACTACAGGGCTTTGTATTCAGCTCTCTGCATTCTTGACGGAAAGAACGGATCAGACTCGTGCCTAGGCGCTCGTCAGATTGGATGTTTCCGCCAAGAAGTTCTCGTGCTGAATACAATCATGAATGCTCTGTTTCACACCGCCAACTGGTAATGTATATTTATCATGAAACTTCTGGAAATAAAGAGCCATAACTCCCGAGATACCCAAGCAACTTCTATAGTAATCAAACTTGGCCAATTTCAACCAGATTGCACAGAAACTGTCTATGCTTTGTCCTTTTGCAAAATCCTTCAAATAATTGCGATAATTCTGGAGCTCTGGTTACCAATGGGCCTATATGGCCTTTTTTCTCTCAGCAGTGCAGTCGGATAGTCATATAACCATATACAGGTATAATATTTTCACAAAGAAATATGACTGTTAAAACTTCATAGGCACTCTCTGTAAAGACCAAGCAATCAAGCCTTCAGGCAAATCAAAAGACATTTGTAATTCAACTGAAGTCTACCTATAGGTTAAATTTTAGTGATTTCAATCATTGGATGCTACACACAAAACATAGTACTTACTTAATGCTGGATTCATAATCAATATTTCAGATTCATCAGAATTCTCTACAATGTAGTCTGGATCTCGGGTGTCATCATCAAAGTTCTCTTCATCCTCATATATATGAATGTCTTAAGCAGTCCATTCTGAAACAAAAGACAAATGTAGTTGTTTTTAGCAAAACGTAGCGGTAAGCTTTTAAATTTTAAACACGGGAGAGAAAATATGCAAAACTATTCTGTTATGAGTGGCTGTAATCTAGCGGTAAAATTTCTGACAGCTATATAAATGTGGTAATATTGCTTATATGCTTCACACATCTATACTTTCATACTACTGCATCAGTGTCCTATAATGTTACTAAGCTTGATGGCATATCCTTCATGTATTGGTTTTCCAATGGGCATATCAAAGAACCATGTGGCCTTTTCTGAAAGCCCTTAGAGTATCAACCTGGATCCTATATAAACTGTAAGTGAAACAAGAGGACCATGATGGCCCTAGTATTGCTCCCCTGAGTAAAATGAACCAAATAGTTTTTCCTTTGGATTTCGCCCGTAACAAAAATCATCTCAGGACTTTTAGTCATATATAAATTATAAATTTATAAGTTTGTCATATTTTCACTAGTATTCATTAAAATTTGCAGACTATAAACGTACTGTGACCTTTAGTGTATGCAGAAGCTGTTTCTATGATTTGACCAAATGGCCTACCTTTTTACCCCATATGACCCATTTTCGAAATTAAGATAGATTTTGTCAAGAACATTTGGAGCAAGTTTGATGAAGATTGGCCCAAACCTGTGCCTCTCAAGAGTGTTCACATGATGTTTTCTATGATTTGACCTAGTAACCTACTTTAATAACATACGTGTAGCAAGTTTGATGAAGAGTGGCCCAAAATTGTCACCTCTAGGATGTTCACAAGTTTTTCTATGGTTTAATCTTATGACCTACTCTTTGACTGAACTTTCAAACTTGACCTATATTTTTTCTATGATTTGACATAGTTACCTACGTTTTGACCCCACATACCCTGCAAAATTGTTGCCTCTAGAGTGTTCACAAGGAAAAGTGTATGCACGACGGAAGATGCACGCCAACGCCGGACACAGCACGATCAGACACACTGAGCACTTGTCTATGTGAGGACTCGTGTATTAATATTATATCAGTATAATTTAAGTGTTTTTCAATGGGTCTTCAGTTAGAATTTTTTTTGTGTTTGAATAGTTAGGACATGAATGCTGTGTGTGTAATTCTTCTGATGGTCCTCTGTAGGACACATTGTGTGTTGATGTAAGGAGTCATAATATCATGTGTGTTATATTCTTCCAGTGGGTCCTCAGTAGAAAACACTGTGTGTTAATGTGAGGACTCTAATATTGTCTATGTTTTTCTTTCAGTGGGTCCTCTGTAGTAAGATTTTGTGTCAGCGTAAGGAGTTGTCATGAGTTGCTTTCATTAATCATTATTATATTTATTATATTTGAGTTTGCCTACGAGATAGGACCTCAACCAACACAGAAAAGTCATAAGGTGACGGGACCTCAGTATAAAATCTCAGCTCACAGTGAAGCAGAGACAGGAACCAGGGATTCCCGTGTTTTCCATCTGGTGGGTGTGGTTGAGTGGTAATTCACTTGACTGCAATGCCAGGGGTCGTGAGTGCCATCCCCCGCTGGACCAGTGGCCTGGTCACTAAGGTTTTTTTTCCGAATCCCCGATGATGTACAGGAATTTTGTTGAGCAAGATATGCACCCCAAATTGCTCCTCTCTACCCAGGGGTTAAATTGAGTACCAGTGAAGGGTCTGAGCCGGCATATGTTAGCAGTGCTTAAACTGTAGGCAAGATGGCTCAATGATTAGGGGAGTAAATGTACGGTTGGCTGAACGGTCATTCGGACTGAAAGTAGACTATAACTTGGTACTTTACTCTTTTTATAATGTGATCCTTAGTTGTTAACACAGCTTACTTTAAGGACTTATAGTATTATTATACAATTTGACTGAAATTTGAAATTGGCTTAAGTTGAACACCTATAAACATTCCAAGCAGGTTTGGTGAAAACTCTTTGTGTTACAGAGCATACAAGGTAAAAATGGCCAATTTTGACCTAATTTAAAGGACCATTAACTTAGGTGTATGATGGTATGTGATATATTAAATTTGGCCAATATTTAACACCAATAAATACCCTCTGCATGTTTCGTGAGTATCTGATGAAAACTATTTGAGCGCAAACAATAGTAAAATTGCCAATTGCCAATTTCGCTATCAAAAATGGACCCGGATCCATTTTTTACGGGGTCCAATTTTGATATGACACCGGCAATATATTTTGAAAGCAAATCACTATTATATCAGTTTAAAGCCTCTTTGTTACAAACTCTTTATAGCAGCAAACTCGTTATACTGGCAACAAGTCTGGACACGAACACTCCGTTGTAATGAGGGTTCACTGTACAGCGCTCTTTCTCTACAACGACACCCAATGGGAGACAGAAATTATGTGCGCTGTTCGGAGGGAGTCGTTATAGGGAGGGAAATTGACTTATATTTGCAAACAGCTTGAATCCTGATCAGACCCCGCGTAACGCGGCGTCTGATCTGGATTCAAGCTGTTTGGCACTCTTCATTAAGTTTCATTTGGCCAAAATGTCCATTAAGTAACTTTGAGAAAAACAGCAGACGACAATTTTAAGCAGACGACATTGCAACCGTGAATACTTTGGACATAACTGTTCTGTTTAGGTAACTGTGACAAGGGTCGTTGTTAGGAGGGAGTCGTTATTGGGAGGGCCATTGTAGGGAGGGAATACTGTATTTCAAGTGCATTTGTTTTCTTTACAAACTGACAACTACATGAGAAGCACCAAACCATAATTCATATATATGCTGACCAAGTTTAAAAATAATTGGATTTTATTTTTTGTTTTGAGTTAGAGAGCGAACAAAAAAACATAAAAAATCTGTTTTTAAAATCTATTAAAAAGGGGAGATAATTCAGTAGCAAGGGTGGAAAATTCTGAAATGTGTCACTTGTTCTGCAAAAGTGATAATGAAGGCAACACATAAAAGTTTGAAAAAAATACACTTTTCATGCACAATAGACAAAGAAGGGAAAAATATTGCAGGACGAGCGGACAAGTGGAATTTTCCACCCCTGACGGCCCTGAGTAGTGGGTTTGCCGATGTTGCTATTATCGAACTTGACGGTACATTTTGGCCTGATATACACACTGACCAGGTTTGAAATGGATTGGTTAAAAATGTTTGAGTTAGACAGAGGGAAAAAAATATACATGTAGTAATAATTCTGTGAGTCTAGTTTAGTGGGTCCTCAGATGTAAACACAGTGTGTCTATGTGAGGTCTCAATACTTTGTGTGTTTTTCTTACATGTGGTCCTCAGAAGCAAACACAGTGTATCTATGTGAGGACCAATACTTTGTGTTTTCGGTAATTCTTTCATTGGGTCCTCAGTTGTAATAGCGTGTGTCTATGTGAGATTTCAATACTTTGTACACGTGTTATTTTTTCATTTGGTCCTCAGAAGGATTTACAGACGTTTCGGTAAATGACAAGTTCGGTAAATTGATTTTATATAGTGAAAGGTCTGGACGTTTCGGTAAAAAGGTAAATTATAGTATAGTAATTAGAGGATTAAGTATATCGCACCTCTCCCGGTAACAATGAGACTATGCCACGGTGTTTGTGCCACTTTTTCAGAATGTTTTCATATGTGTCGCTCCTGATCTACCAAGGAAATAGATGAACATGCGAAGAGGGTAAACCAATATTTCTTAAATATTGATTTTATTTCTTCCATAAGAAGTTGAGCTATTTGTTACATCTCAAAATAATTAATAACTAAACAAGAGCCCAATGGGGCATATTCGCTCACCTGAGAATAACTGACAAAATGGAGAAAAAGATTTATGTCCAGGACAGGGTCATTTTTTACCCAATGGGCATAATTTGAACAATCTTGATAGAGGACCTGTAGATGATGCTATGTGTTAAATATCTAAGATCAGGGTATAATGGTTTTAGACAAGCAGATTTTTTTAAGTTTTCATTGAAAACAATCTATTTTAAGGTTCTGTGACCTAGATATGCAACCGACCGAAACCATTTGAACAAAATAGGTAAAGGACATCTAGAAGTGTCACCATGCCAAATATTAAAGCTCTGGCCATACTATTACTCTCAGAGAAGAAGACGTTTGAAAATTTCACTATATAACTCATTGTAACAAGAGGGCCATGGCCCTAAATTCGCTCACCTGAGGACAGTTTACCTTAGTTGACTGGGCAAGACAACATTTTAATAGAACTATAAATGGAGTTATCTTCCTGACAAGAAAATATGACAAAAAGGAATTTTGGTGCCAAGCTTATGACCCTTATCCATGACACATCATCTTATCAAGCTATTTCCACAACCGGTATATGATATTTATTTCACTAGCCGTCAGCAGAACTGGAGTTATTTTCCTGACAATAAAATATGACAAAGGGGAAAAACAAAATATTGCTGCACTTGTGCATGGCATTTTCTCTCATCAGTTTTTTTTCATACATGAAATTTCATTACAATAGCATTAGTAGAACTGGAGTTGTCTTCCGGACAAGAAAATATCACAAAGGGAAATAACTCTTGCTAATGGCACTTCCTCTCATTAGGCTCTAAATTCCAAATATGCAATTTCATTTTACCTATTACCCTACTGCCTGTTTCTAGTTTTGAAAAAAGGTGGCCACCTAAAGCAGGTTGAAAGTAAAGCAGAATGTGCCTTAAGGCACACTCTGCTTTACTTTCAAACTGTTGTAAGCTACCATCTACTAGGATATAGAAACTTATTTCGTTTCTAACATTTTTATGACTGTATAAAGTGGAATTATTTTCTTCAGTGGAGGAATAAATTAAAGGCATAAAAATGCATATTAATGGGTTATCAAACATCAGTATTTATGGGGGAATTATCTCATGGACAAGAACAAATGACAATATATACAGATAACTCTGACAAAACCAATATTAAACATATGTATAAATATGGGATAAGACATAATTACATAACTGTCAATGGATCACTTCCAGATCCTGTTTCTCTAAGTATGAAGCAGACTGAACCATTTCTAAACTTTAGCAGACAACATGTTTAGCAGACACAACGAGTTCTGGTGGTCAGTCACTGAGGTCAAATATTATGCAATAGCTGGAGATGCATTTAGCAGCTACTGCATGGCTTACCTTTAGCATACTGAAATGATGTCTGCTTAAAACCTACTGTATGTGAAAAATGTACAAAAAATCAATTTATAAAATGTAAAGTAGGTAAATGAGTGGCAAATAGTTTGCATCCAGATTAGATGCAGCATTATGTTGTGTCTGATCTGGATCCAAACTGTTTGCAAATATTGGCTATTTGTCCTTGGAATTATTACTGTGACCCCAGGGGCGGGGCCAATTTTGAATCCAGGGGCATAATTTGAACAAACCTGATAGAGGACCTAAAGCCTATGGTAGGTGCCAAATATCTAAGCTCTGGCCCTTGTAGTTTCAGACAAGAAGATTTTGTAAGTTTTCATTGAAAACATTCTATTTTTAGCTACAGTGACCTAGATATGCAACCGACCAAAACCATTTGAACAAAATATGTAGAGGACATCTGGAAGTGTCACCATGCCAAATATCTAAGCTCTAGCCATATTAGTTTAAGAATATAAGACGTTTGAAAATTTCACTATATAACTCTATGTAAAACTGTGACAGCCGGGGCGGGGCCAATTTTGAACCCAGGGTCATAATTTGAACAAACTTGATAGAGGACCTGTAGATAATGCTATGTGCCAAATATCTAAGCTCTGGCCCTTGTAGTTTCAGACAAGAAGATTTTTTTTAAGATTTCCTTATTGTTTCACTTCGGTTGCCATGGCAACCAGAGTTCTACATTGTTTTTGATTCTTTGAACAAATTTGAAAGAGCTTGACCCAAGGAACATTCCTGTAAAGTTTGGTTGAATTCTGTCAAGCGGTATAGGAGGAGATGTCAATTGTTAACGGACGACGGACACAGGGCCATCCCAATAGCTCACCTTGAGCCTTTGGCTCAGGTGAGCTAAAAAGGTGACCCCGGGCGCGGGGCCAATTTTGACCCCAGGGCCATAATTTGAACAAACTTGATAGTGGACCTGTAGGTGATGCTATGTGCCAAATATCTAAGCTCTGGCCCTTGTAGTTTTTGACGAGAAGATTTTTTAATTTTTATAGAAAAAATCTATTTTTAGCTCCTGTGACCTAGATATGCAACAGACCGGAACCATTTGAACAAAATACGTAAATAATATTCAGAAGTGTCACCGTACTAAATGTCAAAGCTCTGGCCATATTAGTGTCCGAGAAGAAGACGTTTGAAATTTTCACTATATAACTCTATGTAAAACTGGACGGGGCCAATTTTGACCCCAGGAGCATAAGTTGAACAAACTTGATAGAGGACCTGTTGGCAATGCTATGTGCCAAATATCTAAGCTCTGGCCCTTGTAGTTTCAGACAAGAAGATTTTTTAAGTTTTCATTGAAAAAATCTATTTTTAGCTTCTGTGACCTAGATATGCAACCGACCGGAACCATTTGAACAAAATAGGTAAAGGACATCTAGAAGTTTCACCATGCAAAATATTAAAGCTCTGGCCATATTAGTTTTAAAGAAGAAGACGTTTGAAAATTTCACTATATAACTCTATGTAAAACGGTGACCCCCGGGGCGGGGCCAATTTTGACCCCAAGGGCATAATTTGAACAAACTTGATAGAGGCCTTGTAGGTGAGGCTATGTGCTAAATATCTAAGCTCTGGCCTTTGCGGTTTTTGACGAGAAGATTTTTTAAGATTTCATTATTTTTTCACTTTGGTTGCCATGGCAACCAGAGTTCTGCATTGTATTTAATTCTTTGAACAAATGAGAAAGAGCTTGACCCAAGGAACATTTTTGTAAAGTTTAGTTGAAATCTGTTCAGAGGTATAGGAGGAGATGTCATTTGAAGCAATTGTTAACGACGACGCAGGACGGACAACGCACGACGCCGGACACAGGGCCATCCCAATACCTCACATTGAGCCTTTGGCTCAGGTGAGCTAAAATGTACTTTATATTTTTTTGGTATCTTCCTTTCATGTTTAAAACATTTTACTGAATATAACTCCAAATGATACATAACTCAAAATTACCAATGTACATAATTATGAAAAACAATACCTGCCAAGACGTACGTTGTCGTTTTTGGACCCGTCGTTTTTTAAGATTAAGTATTGGTAAATTAATATAATTTTGAGATTCTGCTCAATAGATAGATAGATATGTTATTGATTGAAACTATACATAGTTTCTCATCAATACAAATGTAAATTAACAATACATCATAATAATAGGTACATGTGATAGATACATGCAAATACTTAACCCATTTCCCCATAAATGTCCCATCAGGATCCAAACAGTAAGAAAAAATGTGTGCACACGTTGTAAGGCAATAGAGGACTGTTAAATACTCATAATCAATGTGTGTCAAAGCAATGTTTTTTTCCTTCTTTGGACGGTACCCCGAAAAGGACCCGTTCCCAATTGGAACAGGTGAGGACAAAGGACCTGGCAATATGGTAAAAATAGTATTTTCAGTGGAAAAAATATAATTTATGTTACTATAGTGTTAGCATTGCCTGTTGATATGAACTCCATAATTGCTATTTTATAAGTTAGATCAATATAGGTCTACATAAATTATAAAATAAACTTCTCCATTTCTTTTTTTGTCATCATTTCACGACTTTCCCAATTTGAAGTTAACGCGACAAAAAATTCCTAATCTGAGCAAGAAAATTCCCAATCTGATAGGTACTGGACCCGTTCCCAATTGGGTTGGAAAAAAACGCTTTCAAAGAGTCACTTTTTGCGATTTCTGATAAGGATTCAAACTGTTAGCAAATAACGATTGCAGTGTTAATGTTTGCCGATTCACCAATTGCTGATCTGGGTTTACGCTGTTTGCATATTATATTAACGCAGCGAAGGACTTGTTAGATCTATATAGTTCTCTATTTTGTTGTTTGGATTCTGATCGCTGTATCTGATTAGGAATCAACATTTTCGGCAAATATTTAATGGATTGAACCAATTACTGAGCTTGGTCTACACTGTTTACACTCGATTAAATAAAAGTAATTTCTAACAATGTCAGTTAACATAAGGTTTGTTTGTTTTATTTTCACGTGGTCTGCTTGACAAGTAGATCCTGATCGTAATAGATTGGGGTTTTTTGTTTTTTTTATATTTGATGAAACGCAATAATGATATAGATCTACTCGCTTAACTTAAAGGAGATTCTAGCATTCTACCTTCCCCAACCAAAGTAGCTCTAAATATTTTTTGAACATTCACTGTCCACATAGTAGATCCTGATCATAGAACTGATTCTAATCGGGGTGGCAAATACTTTCAAAGAACTCTCAATGCTCACTTTGATTTTTTCCCTTTTTCCATTTCCCACTTCATTACCGATTAGATTGCCCCAATACGGCATTATAAATTTTACCATTTCCAGAACTAGATCGTATAGTTTAGACCCAACCCATGTGTAAAGCATTAAGCGCTATCAGTTATTTATAAAACGAAATGTGCGATACATTTGTATACAGGTACATAAACCTTTAATGACTATAATGTACCTATTTACCGCAATGTCCAGACCTTTCACTATATAAAATCAAGTTACCGAACTGGTCATTTACCGAAACGTCCGGCACCCCTCAGAAGCAAACACAGTGTATCTATGTGAGGACCGATACTTTGTGTGTTTCAGTTATTCTTTCATTAGGTCCTCAGAAGGAAACACTGTGTATCATGTGAGGACCGATACTTTGTGTGTTTCAGTTATTCTTTCATTAGGTCCTCAGAAGGAAACACTGTGTACCTATGTGAGGACCGATACTTTGTGTGTTTCAGTTATTCTTTCATTAGGCCCTCAGAAGGAAACACTGTGTATTTATGTGAGGACCGATACTTTGTGTGTTTCAGTTATTCTTTCATTCGGTCCTCAGAAGCAAACACAGTGTATCTATGTGAGGACCGATACTTTGTGTGTTTTAGTTATTCTTTCATTAGGTCCTCAGAAGGAAACACTGTGTATCATGTGAGGACCGATACTTTGTGTGTTTCAGTTATTCTTTCATTAGGTCCTCAGAAGGAAACACTGTGTACCTATGTGAGGACCGATACTTTGTGTGTTTCAGTTATTCTTTCATTAGGTCCTCAGAAGGAAACACTGTGTATTTATGTGAGGACCGATACTTTGTGTGTTTCAGTTATTCTTTCATTCGGTCCTCAGAAGCAAACACAGTGTATCTATGTGAGGACCGATACTTTGTGTGTTTTAGTTATTATTCCATTAGGTCCTCAGAAGGAAACACTGTGTATCATGTGAGGACTCATATACTAAATGTGTGTTATTCTTTCATTTGGTCATCAAGTAGTAAACACTGTGTGTCCGTGCGAGGACTCAATTTATATTTTGTTATAAATAACTTGTGTCATACTCTTCAATTTGGTCCTCAGATGTACACTTTGTGTCTATGTGAGGACACAGCCTGGAACCGAAACAAAAACACAAATTGGTATCTAAGGTCACATGAACTGAAACCTAAATCCGAAATGTGTCTATGAACACTGATGCCTAACAACAATGCAGACGACATGACATAGGCTCCCGACATTTACGGCAAGCTAAATAACAAGAGGGCCATGAAGGCCATGTATCGCTCACAAGAAAATGGCAATCAGTCGCGATGGCAACCAGAGTGAAATACCTACCACTATAATTTAAAGGAATTAGATTGGAAATAGTAAGGATTAATCCTGTGAAATCTGGTTGAAATTAGCCAAGAAGCCTCTGAGGAGATTTGATCATTATTGGTAATTGGCATGATTGGATTCCCACGTTGATAATTACTTTTCACTTCATATACCATGTCATGGGACTTTTAGTGTTTTTATGGTGTGTCAAATGCAGCTGTTTCATTGGTCTCTTAACGATTTCATTAAGCAATTTAAACCAATCAGAACGCTTGTTCTATAAAGTTTTGGCATGACCAGGAAGATGACGACTATAATGGAAGAAACCATAGGAAGCCGGGGCAGTATACATGTATTCGCTAACTTTCATTTCAGGATTTACATGAATGAGCCCTTATTTTGTTTAAATCTGCCAATAACTAATTATGCAAATCCACAATATGTACACAAGCGAAAATGTCTGAAGCCAGCATATATATAAGATTAACATCAAATGTATTACCCTAGCTGCCTTTGGAAAAAACTTTTTCATTAATATGTGTGTTCAGACTCCTTATGGAAAAGTTTCATTCTGTTAAATGTGATTGCAGTAATTGGTCAATGTTTTAAATATCCGAGTTTCTGACTTATTCTGAGTTCTATAATATCACCATAATCTGAAAGAATCTGAGAGAACATATAGCAAGGACAATTCCTGTGAGATATAATTGAAATGTGCTTTAAGTAGTGTCTGGGTCTGAATGTTTGTTTTTGTTTTTTTAAGATTGACCATTTCTGGCAATCATTTGCCATGTCAACCAGTTCCAGTTTAAAGGAACCTCAGAAGGACTGTAATTTGTAAAGTAATTCCAGTAAAATCTGGTTCAAATTGACCTTGTAGTTTCTGAGGAGAAGAATTTTAAAGGTTTTGATCAGTTTTGGCAATCAGTTGTCATGGCAACCAGAGTTCATCATATTATAACCATACTTTGAATGAATCTGAAAAAAAATATAACAAGAATTATTCCTGTGAATTCTGGTTGAAATTGGCTTAAAGTTAAAGTAGATTTTGAGGAGAATATTTTTTAAAAGATTTTGACTATTTTTTGGCAATTTGTTACCATGGCAACCAGAGATATTTATGTATGAACATAAATTGTAAGAATCTGAAAAAGGACATTGTAATGTTAACATGAAATCTGGTTGAAATTGGTCCAATAGATATGAGGACAAGGTTTTGACAATTGTTGGCAATTGATTATCATGGCGATAAGAGAAGTCTTTCATGTTGTATGACGTTATTTTGAAGAATTTCAGGAAATACTTTGTAATGAATGATAGTTCCTGTAAAATCTGGTTGAAATTGGTCTAGTAGTTACTTAGTAGATTTTAAAGATTTTTACCAATTTTGCCAATTGATTGCCAATTGCCCATCAAGATTGCAACTATAGTGGGCCATCTCAAATATAGTCCATTACTGAGAATGAGGGACCCTGGGTTAAGTTCTCAATTTGCTTCACTGATATAATACTTAAGGTATCACTTTACCCGTTCAGTATTTATGCAAAACACTACTTACTACATGTATGCATATTTGAAGTCAGATTATTTTCAAATGTAGACCAAAAAATAAAGGTTTTCATTGCTTTAAGCCTACTGTAGAGAAAAGCCTGTCCTACAATATTATCATAGCCAAACAGAATAGACCTTGATTTGGCAACTCCTACAGGACCTGCCTGATGTTGGTCTACCCTGTTTGCAAAGGCATTTAAACTTTAAAATTGTTTATGAGAGATAAACCTTAAAGGATTATTTATACAGTAAATACGAAAGTTAACAGTTTACTGCATAAATTATAATAATTCTTCGGTTTGATATTTCTGTTCAATGTTAAATTTTCTTACATTTGCATTTGATAATAGCTTGCAATTTAGACTAAGCAGTAATGACTGATGAATAGAGGAAAGCTGGTATTTTTCAGTGTAAGATCAACATTTAAACCATTGAGTGAACATCAGACGTTATATTTTCACGAGTGGCGAAGTTTATATCAAACAAATTTTCGTGACAATTGCCGTACAATGACATATGTAATTTATTGCTTTGACGTCATCGTAATTACGCCGTTGCTTGAATTTGAGTGGTTCGCGACAAATTGGACTGCCGGAATTTAACGATAAGACAGGATTGACTACAATTCTTGGGGAGCCCTACGGGGAAAGTTCATAATAGAAGCATGCGTGTCAATGATAATCCTACTGCTTGAAGCAGTGAAATTATCACGTGATAATCCACTGCTATTTCCAGGTAATCCACCGAAAAGCATTAATAAATTGTGTGCTTATCTACATTTATTGTATCCATGTTTGGAACTTGAAATTCAATAAAAAAAAGAACATTGACTTAATCAGAGGAATGTCTTCCTTCACCAAATAGTATACTGTCGCCTTGTATTTCACCAGGTATTTAATACATGTAGTTTCATGAATTTCCCTCAAGATCAAATTGACACTTACAAATCGTTAATGTCTACCAAACATGTACATTTCTAATTCTTATCCATCGGAAAAAACGTTTGCATGGATCGTTACAGGTTTGTTTACTTCAGAAAAATTGCATATTTTCAAGACACTTTCAATGCATTTTAAAAGGTTATTAACCCTTTACTTCTCTTAAAGGACTGTTCATGCCTCTGTAAACAGAGAAGACCCTGATCCCGCAGCTCCTGTACTCGGTTTGCACAGAAGGATAGGCTTTTCACTACAGGCTAGAGCAATAAACACCCCCATTTTATTGGTCTTCATATGAAAAATATGTATGCATAGTAGGTGGAGTTTTGTGCAGTGTACTGAACAGATAAAGGGTAAACCATATTTTCACGGAATCTGCAATGTTTGTTATTCTTAACCCTTTACCGAACATAAATGTAGGCCCTGTCTGATCAGGGTCTACTCTGTTTGCTTAGAAGAATATTGTAGGCCAGGGTTTGCATTTCTAAGGCTCCACAATAACCTAACATTTGATCTATTGTCCAGATTTTGGACCTCTCTACACAATCTCCCAATTGAGAGGCAAAATCTCCCAAATTGAAGCTAATTTGTCCAAGAAATATCAAAACGACAACAATAAATATCGCGGATAATTTATTACAGGTGCCAAATAGTACATGCTCTTTAGTTCTGTCATTGAGATTTTATTTACGTAAATAAACAGTAACTGATAACCAAGGCAACATTACCCACTTGAGCGTGTTATCCAGTTTTCATGATCTGCATTATTTCACAGAGTGGTCATATTATGCAATAAGGGGCCAAATCAAACATATAGAGGATAATTGTTTTTTTCAGTATAAGAAATTTAATCCATTGAGTGAACATCAGACGTTGTATTTTCACGAGTGGCGAAAAATACAATTATTCTATTTATTTATGCTTTTAAGCCACTTTTTATACGAAATATTGTTCGACAATTGTGAAAGCGAAAGTACATGATTTACCCCGTGTTGAGCCCCAAGTTTACATCGAACACATTAACGAAACAGTTTCCCGTACGCTGACGTAATTTATTTATTGATTTGACGTCACCCGAATTACGTCGTTGCTCCCGATTTTGGATTCGTGTTCTTCCGTTGAGTGGTTTGCGACAAATTGGACCGCCGAAATTTAACGATAAGACACGATTGACTACGATTTTTGGGGAGCCCTACGGGGAAAACGGCGATTGGTGATAATCCAGCAGTGGATTACCAAGTGATAATCCACTGCTATTTTCCGGTAATCCACCGAAAAGCATAAATAAATAAGCATTCTTAACATGTAGTGTTTCACTGTTTGTCTCTTGACTAGATCGCCAATCATCAGACAGCCATGGTCATACGTCTGATTGAATCCAATTATCCCAACAGCCGTTTTGAAGTGTAAACAAAAGGAGTGTCACCGTGTGTGTACTTTCTACAGGCGTGCACTCACCCAAAACAGCTTTCATTTATCATCTCAAGTAATCCAATATCAAATATAATCCACAATTTCACATCGACATGTAACTCGTAAAATGTCTGCATGTACACATCTTGAATCAATGATGTAACAATTAACGCAGTATGTAGAGGAGTTGATTTGAATGATCGCTAGTGTGTAAAAAACATAGAAAGTGAGGATCGAAAAAAATGTTTGAATTAAGTTTTGGAAACTATAAATCACAATGACAATTTCTATGACAAACATGAATATTATTTTGAACTTCTACTAAACACTAATCCATTTCAGGAAATCATCAATACAACCAAATCGTAAGAATACCTAGAATAATTTCTCTTAGTAAAATAATGACTTAAATTGGACACATTTCGCCAGTTAATTCATTAGAAATTTATCATAACATCTAACACGAATCCGAACCTATGGCATATAAACAAAGAATAACGAGAAACGTCATCTAATCTGCAATAATGAACTGCAAGCGCGGCAATTCAAACGGCTAGTTTAAAATTCCATAGAATGGACAATTCCAGATGTTCACTGATGCCGTTTGGCCCGTTTCGTTCAACAACATCACCGTTAACCTTTACAGTTCATAGACAAAATTCAGTCTCCTGTTTTACTCAGTTCGAAGCAATGATTCAATTACTAGTTGAGTGTTTCCATCAAGTAACAAGTTACATGTTCAAAATGGCGTACACACTTACAAAATTTTCGGTTTTGCCATATAATCCGGGAAAAGTCATTTTTCTATTTAAAAATCGAGTTTGAATTGAAAAGAAATCTTTTCAGGATATGCACACATTACATAATTGACCAGACTAACTTAAGAAATGTTTAACATTGGAAGTAATGAGAATATCCGGGGTGTTGCGTTGGAAGTTTGCCTTAGTATATATTGGTCTAGAGTTGGATGGCATTAGGACTAGGGAAGAATCTATCCTTACAAATATTAACATGCCCATGGATGCATTATTTTGTAAGTTTCTAATTAGGTAGTGACTAGGGATACGTGACCGTGTCTCTTATATTTGAAATTAGGGGTACAGTCACGTACCCTAGCGAGTCCCATGAGGGTTGACTAGGGGTATGTGAGTCATTTACACTATATTGAAACACTTTATTTTGTCTGCAGATACGTTAATATCGATGGAAATGTTCATATCTCATTTCTACCTTATATTCTGACTATTTAACGCAGAAAAGCAAAGAAACGTCAGCAAAAAAATATCCAATCGGCATTTTTTTCACAGGAGCGAAAGAACGTTCGCAGGGTTCATTCTAGGATTGAATTTGGTGGGGTCCTAGGGCCCCTCCATGGCAAAAGGTGGGCTCATAGTGACTCAAAGGGGGGTCATAATGAAACTTTGAATATTTTCTTAACCGTTTACCTCCTCATCAGCACTCAGCAGTAAATCTTTTCCATTTTAAAGTAACTTATTATTTACTTCAAAATTGCAATAAACTCTAATTGTCTGAACAAATAACATATTTACAATAGTTTTGACTGGTTAATGTCAGTTCTGTTTAAGCAGAGAACATAGCACGTTTTGGAAATCAGTTTCAGAGACAGGTTTCCCCTCTGACGAAAAAGTGACTATGTCATTAACTCGATCAGTCTGGTGACAGACAGTCTATTAAGAGTACTGGTTCTATAACTTTAAAGAATCAACAGTCATGGCATTATTAGTTTGTGCTTCAAACAAAGTGAGCAAGTCTTTACATTTGTCCGTGTCCCCCGTAACCATTTGTAATTTGACAGTCACGATACCTGGAATCCACGGGCGTTCTCTTTCTTTTCTGCCTCTTTTACAGTAGTGCATGGCGATTTACTACTCTAAGATAAATGAACTGCCTTTTCAGAAGCGTTTTCATGTTATTTTAGCCAAATTTCTTTGAAAGCTGGCCGAAGAAGTCGGCAATACTTCTATTCTTTCTCTTAGACGCCATTTGTATACTCAACGGTAACCAGTTACAAAAGACGTGAATCGATTGGCTGATATCAATTCAACAGCCAATCAGATAAACTTATACATAAAGCGCGGTAAGGACTAAACCAGAGCAGAAGTCGGCATGGGCTACTCAGACACGGCTATAATTCGGACTTTGCGGTCCGATTTTCGGGCGCGCCCGAATCCCGCGTTGACGTATTTATGATGCGCCGGATTTAATTTTTTAGCGCCAATGGTCGAATTCGAATCAGGACAACTATCGCGTTAGTTGGAATAGTTGTCAACAAGTTCTATTCGAATCTCAACTTGATGTTTTCCGTTGACAAAATGTTATCAAACCCTAAAATCGGGTGTTGATTTAGTCACGTGACCGTGTGATTATTGTCACTAGATAAAACAAATATAAAAACCCTCTCAATTAATCGAATGGATCCAGATCACATTGCATTATGTGCGTATATAAAAATTGGGAGCATTACGACTGTTTTAACGGGTGTTTGATTCATTTCCATTCGTGCGGAAGTACAAAGTTTTCGTTGACTACAATTTCCATTCGAGTCGGGCCAAAATCGTCGACATCTGTAAATCTTCGCGCATTTACTCCGCCCACTTTTCGTTGACAACAAACTCGATGATTCGAATACGACCAATGACGCAATCATGGGCGCGGCCTAGAATGAACTCTGCGTTCGCATACGTTTTCAAGCACGTATAGTTATCCAATACCACCTTTGTTTAGAATGATTGTACTGTTTACTTGTGATTAATTGTCAAACGTGTTTTTCGAGTTGATTTGTAACAGGTCTGTCATTAACCAGAAAACTTACATGTAGGATCAGTACTTGATGGGAACACGGAGGAATAACACATGGTGGGAGCCGAAGCTTCGATAGTTTCTATATTCTTAGATCTACTACTTTATAGCGAAGGCTACGTTAAGAAGCTACAAGTACAACAGCAGTAATTCGAACAAGTTTATTATATAATTTAGTTGCCTTTGAATCAAAGTTATAAAAAAAAAACTTAACATTGCCAATTTTTGGTCACGGATTTCAGATATCGGGCGTATCTGACGATAATCAACATTATACCCTGTATTTAATTGCGGAATTCACCTATTCTCATCGCTGCCTTGCAAACCAGTTGGGTAAGAATATTTTTCAAAGTTTCTTTGTTTTTCTCATTTAAATATCCACAAGATAAGGTAGAAATTAGAGATTATTAATATTAGCATCAATAAAACGTGTCTGCAGGAAAATTAATATGTTGCTACATAGTTTAAAAAATAAATGACTCACGGACCCCTAGTCAACCCTCACATGACTCGCTAGGGGTACGTGACCATACCACTAATTTCAAATATTAGAGGTATGTCACGTACCCCTAGTCACTACCTTCTAATTATCAGGTCTTGTTCTCCTATACAAGACTGGGCCCGGGATACCTAGATTTTTAATCTCCTGAAGGATATTATAATGTTTCAAATAGGCCAAGCGGGTTGCTCGCCATTGTCTTTTCCAGTGCTACGTCATACACCCTTCATTCGGCATCCCTCAGTTTGAAAACAAACCCGAAATCTTCACGTGAATTTTCTAAAGTAGGACTGAGAGTATGCGTATGACATAAAATGACTGTAAAAGAGAATTGGACATTTTAAACTGCTTTTTGTTATTTTTATTTAACAGAGGAGACACAACACTAGAAGCATATTCTAAGTGACGTCTCACAAGGTATTTGTACAGAATAAGGAACATTTCATTGGACATTTCGTTTACATGTTTAGAGTACGTTTAGGCAATGGGATGCTTTTATCAATTTAAGTTTCGACCAACAGCCGGTATGCTAACCTTATTTCGTTTTCAAAACAGTGTATTTCTTGCATATCGTTATATAATTCTTTATCTTTCTATCAGACCCCTTTTAAAATCCTAAAATGATGCCTTACAGGGCTCTAGTATTTTGCTGAAGCTTCAACGAGCGGTTTCGGTCGACATTTTGATTGGAAATAACATTAGGAATGCTCTTAGGGGATTCCGTCAATTGGTCATTCATAACTAAATGTCTGAGATGTTGTGATTGGGAAAACGTACCAACCGTACCAACCGTACTTTGTAACATTTTAAGGTACTTCGCATATGCGCGTAGTTTCCATACGATTGTTATGAAACTTTTCATGAAGAATGATAATAGCCTAAGAAACAATGTGTGTAAATATAGGCAAAATTTATCGTCTTGTTTGTCTTTAAGGTCTTTTTTCTGACAAAAACCTAGAATTTTGATGATTTTATTTTTCTTAAAAATGAATATAGTTAATGACTATAATTCTCGCCCAATAAGTAGTCCACAACATTCGTTACAAGAAAAGCTAAAAACATTTTGAATAAAGGTGTTCAGAAAGATGTTATCAGCTATTTAAATTTTGCAAAATGCTAAAAAATTGAATTACAAAAAACTGACTAATTCAATGTATATTTGTTTTCATTTTATTCAAATATATGGTTGATGAACTAGTCAGTCTGAAAATATTAGACAATATTACAGTCAGGATTTGTTGTAATAACATATTTTCTTATTAAAATGTAGGATATTTGTTGTTTAGATACATTTACCTACCTTATAATTAAAACTTTGTCATTAAAATGCATTATTATTTATTCATGGACTTGCATACAAGGTTTATTATATTGTTTTAACATAATTATAATGGGCAATATCGATCTTGAAAAGGTTAGTGTATTGATAACCTTCAATATGTGGCTTTATAGTTCGATCAAATCGTTTACATGTATACCGATTTAATTGACTTGTAAGTCATTAAACTATAACGTACAGGTAAGTGGACATATACTGGGACAGTAAACATCACTAGTTCTAATCAACGAAGACTAAACATAACATGTCTCCTCTTGATTACTGCGTTGTGGATTGACAAGTCAATAAATCGGACACTTAAAAAAAATATTTGGATCGGATGGGTCTCGAACCTATGACCTTTGGATTGCTAGTCAACCACTATACTATCTGCGCTATGAAGGCTTATACTAATTCGTATCAACATTTCCTTTATATAAATTTTCTAGTATAAACACGTACGAAAAAAGTCTGTGTCGTCCAGACGCATATCCGCTCGCCCGCAAGACCGACTAACGGTAGCGAAAGGCCTTAATACACAAATTAAGCTTGAGAATTACAAAAATATCGGTTGAATTTAAAAAGCGTAAAATACAATCGGATCCTAGGAAATTATTATGCAAGAGTCAACTAGAAACATCTCGCTACCGATGGAACCAACAGCCAAGATTGTTTCGCGGGTATGTAGACGATAATTGTTAGTGCCTATGTTAATAAACAGATGGTAAATATAACAATAAAAAGATACCATATCTGTCTCTATTTTCACAAAATTTCAATGTTGAAGTTTTACGTCCATATATACTTACCATTTAATAGGTAGTTGTTGCCTAAAGTTCAGGTAGGTCAGCGCTCCCTCGGTCAGCCCGCCATGTAAACTTTTTTCTAGCGAGTCCGGTCATGCGCACAAGCAATCTAGGCCAAGCATGCGCACAAGCAATCTAGGCCGAGCATGCGCACAAGGAATCGAGATGCGCATGTGCAATAGACGATTTGTGTTTCCACTCTGAGTAAAGTGTGTCTATTTTTAACACTCTAGGCAAATTAAGTGCCCATCAGAGGACTTCTTTAAAAAGTTACGGCATGTCGTAAAATTGTCATTTTTACCGTTTGCTGCAAGATCCGTCTGAATACCCTCAATTTGGTCCTCGGACATCTGCCAAGTCCTCTAACGATTGGTGTGTTTTCAAACATTAGTTCCCGAAGAAGTCTTAAAACGCACGCACACACACACACACACACACACACACACACACACACGCAATACCATTCCTTCATTCACACCCTAAATAGAAAACAATACGCAATACAAACATAAAACAAAGTGAACATAGGAGCCCGCCTGGTACGGTCAGTAGCAATCAATAATTAATTATAACAACTACTGGGGGTTAAACCTGGGTTTAGGGGCGCCCAACTCTTATCTCGTACATTCACCTATAAAGAGGAACAGTGTACATAAAATATAAACCTAGTTCCACAACCTTACAATCAAAACGACCGCAAACACAGTAAGTAAATACATGTAAAACAACAAACACAAATTATATGACAAGATTATTACTAACACGGGACAGTATTAAACATTCATGCCCGTGCTAAAAATAACCCTCTATGGCAACGGTCAAATTATACCCGAGCGACTAGTATGTAGTCACGAGTAATTGTAAGACATGGATGGGTTCAGGGTACGACAGAGAGGGAGAGAAAGAACAAAGCAAGAACATCCGACATAACTATACCGGTAAAGGACGGCTTTAGAGATACATTATCATGTAGACTAGTGCTGAGCCCTGTCTGTCGTCGCACAATCAAGGATGAAAGCATGGTTATCAATTGTAGATTGATCGATAACAAAACGTGAAGTGCGCAGCAATATAGTTGGATCACAATATTTTTTGAGGAAAAATCTAATACGTTTCACAAACAGGTTTTAAAAATGCATATGCCCAAGAATCTTACGAAGTCTGTAAATCACATCACCATAAAACTCCGTGTGTGAAATATCTTGCCGTAGAAAAGACTTTAAGTTACATTTATACTTGTTAATGAGAGGAGGATTTCTATAATTGATTTAGAAAATGTTTTACGAAGTTTATGAAATCTGTACCCCTGTTTAAGTAGCTTTTCAGTAATAGTTTTATTACGAATGTGGAAGTCCTCAACAGAGGTCCAGGTCCTAGCAAAATGAATAATTTGTGAAATATAAACCCCGTAAGATATAGAATGGGGAACGTCGCCACCTAGATGAGGATAATATACAATACTAAAATCAAAATCATCTCGTTTATCGTAAATCTTAGAAAAAACAATTCCGTTATTTATTAAAGATCCAAATCTAAAAATGGTGCCGACAAATTAAACTCGTTTGTTTTATTAAGGCGTAGATCTTTTTGGTAAATAAAAGGAAAGAACGTATCAAGAATGGGTTGTCTGTATTAAAAATATCATCTAGATAGCGCGATTGTGTATCAGGTTTTTAAATAGACTTAGCATAAAGTCCCTCTCATAACAGTACAAAAATAGGTCAGCGACAAGAGGCGCGCAGTTTGTACCCATAGGGATACCAATCACTTGGCGGTATATGGTACTCCAAAAACGTACATAAATATTATCCAGAAGAAATAATAGTGATTTACGGACATCGGTGCAAGTCCACATAGTGTAATGCTTAGCCGTGTTATTTGTGAAAATGCACGATCAGTATTTCACGCCAGAAATAGTTTCCTTTCTCTGACAAAAATATTTTCAATAAGTTGTATGAGTTTAGCTCTAATCAAATTATGAGGTAAAGTAGTATATCGTGTTGAAAAGTCATACGTTCTTATATTGCAAGCTTGGTATTTTCTATGTTCAAGTTTAGTCAACATTTCATTCGAGTTTTTGATAGACCAAAAACAGATTAAGTCCAGAATTTTCGTTAGTCTTTGCACAATATCTGTCAACATGTTCTTTGATTTTAATTAAAAACGATGTCAACAGTTTGAAAAGCTTAGTAGTAGTACATGCAATTGAATTAGCAATAAAACGAGACTTATATGGTGTTTTATGCAGTTTTAGTATCCAGTACATTGCAGGAAGTTTGTGACATGTAATATTAACATCAGCTTTTAATTGTTCACATGTATCAAGATGATCAGATACTACAATATTCTCCGTAAAATTGGTTAATGTATAGGAATTGGTATTCACAAGTTCCTGGTTTGCAGTATCAACATAATGCAAATGTCATACAATTATCACATTACTGGATGCTTTGTCTGCAGGAAGGAGTACGAATGTTAAATTTAGGTTTAGGTGGAAAAAGATTTTATTGGATAAATAAAACGAAATCCGGGTATCGATAATATCAACAATTGATTATTTCCATTTTGAAAGAGCGTCATTATCAGCATGTTCTCTACGGCACCAGTTGGTACTATACTTTTTCAAAATTTCCGAAATATGATTGCGGCAAGTATCGAAATCATTTAGGGCAGGTAATCTAAATTAAGGTCCCTTACTCAAAAGCGCTCTGATGCGTTTATCTTTAATGATATCAAATTTGCCTGTCATTATGTGACCTACTGGAGCGTAACAGAATTTAGTAGAGGTTCAGTCACATGTATCTGGTGTGTTTTCGAGAAGTTTAAGATCAGAAACAATTTTATTGTAGTTAAAACTTAACCCTCTAACAGATTTATTATACTTATAGCAAATAATAGGTGGTTCAAGATTTTTAAATAATTTGGAATAGCAATCATCACATTTTGGTTTCGGAGAATACTTTGTATATCTATGAAATCAATACCTTTATTTATAAAAGGTACCTTAATAAAATACCTTTTGTAATCGTTTAAAGAATCAATATGAGGTCTGAGAACATGCTGAGTATAACTTTGTAGTAAACCTGCAGTATAATACAAAGGATCTGTGCGTAAATTTTTTCCATCAGCATTGTCGTCAATATCTCTTAAAGACGACAATGGCAATGAAGAAAGCCGAGAAAGCATTTTATGTTTACCAGAATATAACAGCAGATTATGCAAAATCTGTTAAAGAAATCGACTGACGTGATTTACGTTTACCATTTCCATTGATACGAATACCATGTGATCTAGATTTACGGTTGCGTGTAGAATATATCGAAAAAATATCAATTGAAGGTTCTTTGGAAATATTGCCAGATTGGTATATCAAAGCATTCAAGCCTAAAGGACAGGGTGTCTGTAAATCTTAATACATTTTAATTCCGTTATAAATCTAGCCTTACATTGGAAACTATTAGTAGCATTTTTATCATACGTAATATGTTCGACAGGTGGAATTTAAATAAAATCTAATCCATGTCCAGATTTCCGAAAATGTTGATACAGAAAGTTCCTCACTTGTTGGTTCCTACAAGTACGAAGATGTTCATTAAACCTAGTTTCGTGAGGACGAACGGTATGCCCAACATACAGGATACCACCACCTGGTTCTTTTCAAGTTACACGTATATAATATGATTAGTTCGTCAGTTGATGTCTGAATCTATGACAACACTGAACAATTTACCGTTTACTGTTGATTGTATAGTAGACTTGCAAGATAAATAATTGAAACACGCTCACCTCTTAGCATTGCACTTTTCAATAATAGGATGCACTCTAATAAAACGAATGAAATATTTTAGAGGTGAAAGCACCACTTTTGGACCATTATGAAAACAAGTATTAAAAGAAAGAGATGGAATGTGTAAAGAAGATGCCGAATAGAGCGTAAGTGGTGTTAACTGTACGCACGGCTGTAGTGATGCAAAATTAGTAGTATTTATAGGGATATGAACAGAACACGCAGAGTGCATTCTAAGTGGTGCAGTAAACCCCCGCTATTACGACCACTAAAACGACGGCTTATTGATTGTATAATAGAGAGGTGACAGCTTAAAGCAAGGTGACAGTGAAACAGAAAGCTCCTAAAGGAGCTTTCTGTTTCGTTGTCACCTTGCTTTAAACGGTCCCCTACTGTAAACACCCTAATAATTAACATAACTTAGTGGTCGTAATAGAGAGGTTTTACTGTGGTGTAAGTGGTAACAGAATGAATAAAACCTGAAACGCACAAAAAATACTTTTTAGGCTAGCACACTAGCTATTGGCCTACATATAATAGATATATAATGTGTAATGTAGGTGTGAAGCCACCAGCTACTGGGAAATATATACTTGAGTAACCTCAGAATGAGTGTTCCTGGATAATGCCTAAAGTAAAAATGTTGTACTACATTGGCTATGAATTGTGTCACAGGGGGAGACAAATCAGCAGCCTGACGGGGCTTGAACACGGAACATTCGGACTACCATTCATACGCACATCCGACTGAGCTAAGTGGCTGACTACAAATTAACCTCTTCAACTATGTAAGGTTTAGTACCATATCTCTAAATGCCACTGAGGGGGGGGGGGGGGTATGCAACCTGAGTGGGACCTAGCTCTAAGCTGTTTGACTCAAACCAAAGACTTAAATTGGTAGTGATAGCTTACCTCCTTGACACTTAAACTGTTTTCACTTTTTACTGTCATCAATCGTTTTCCGAAGGCGCACATAAACTTCAATTTTAGTAAAGGAGTGCAGTATCAATGATGATGATTAAGGGTTAGCATTACGACTGCACGGTTCGTCGGTTTAGGATAAAGTGACCGACAAGTACAGTCCCTGGTGCACCTCATAAGTGCCCTGCTTGTAATACTCGAAAGAGGCGTATATCTTTAGCAGCATAAATAAAATAAACAACACACCTTGGATTTGTCGGAAGGTTGGTCGGCTTTTCCATGTTGATTCACTGTTAAAATGTTCTGAATCTGGATCCTTATTTTCAAATATTCGCCAATGAAACGGCTTATCTACACATCCGTCGTATACAAGCCTTTATATGGCTCTACGTCGCGAAAATTTCATAGAACTGTCTTAAAAGTCTCTACGGAAGTAAGCATGTCGGCCATTTTGGTTGTTGGATCCAGTATATAGTACGAGCGCGTTAACCCTAACCCAGTTCACATACCTCGGTAACTTTAACCGGAGTTTTAACCGCGGTAAGAATTGTGGGCGTGTCTACCAGGTTTTAACCAGAAATTATACCAAATGGTATGTTTAACCCAGGGTTAAACGTTTATACAATTGAATGCTGATAGTAAGTACTGTCAGCATATTGAATAAACAGGAGAAGGATGGATAAGATCTAATTGTATCCCAAAAAAAAGTTTAAGCCTAAATAATTATTTCCAATCAATTTGGTTACAGATCAGACCCCAGGTGCCCCGGTGTCTGATCAGGCACAACACTGTTTGCCACTGAACTTAGAAAAACGGTAATATATTAAAAAAAATACATTTTCTGCATATTATTGCAACTGTGCATTCTTTTCGTATTCATTGAAACGGGAAATAATAACACATGTGTTTACTATAATAATTTCATCATATTTTCTTCTTTTTGAATAAAGCATCGACTTTAACTGTACGCAAATAGTTGTAGCCTTTACTCGTCATATAACTGATTGTACGATAGCGACCATCTTTTTTATCGAACTCCACCGCCAGCGTGGTTATGTTAACATCATTCCATGGTATTGTCTTTAATACAGAAACTTCATCCCCTTGTACATCCAGGCTAAAGAAATCGACATTCAGCTGTCCCAATGCACGGAGTACGGAATACAACGGTAAGCAGAGTACTTTGATTGGGAGTATATTCAGTCTTTCCTGTTGGGCATATTGACGTTGTTCATTGGTTTCACCGATACGACCCCTCTGGATCCCCATAATAAACGTTTTCTAAATGGAGAAACAGAAAAGGCAGCTCAGAACGTTTTCAATAAAGATTGCATCAACCCTTTCTTACAGTAATGCTTAGAGCAATGTTCGTCTGTGTTTAGAGTACAATATTAGAGTTCAGGTAAACTTGAATGAGGTAGTATCGCAGTGAGTATCAAACAGTTCGCATTTTGCTTATCGGCGTTACGCTGTGTCTGCTCGGGATTAAATCTATTTTCAAATAACCATTGTACTCGGCGGGTAAGACAGTGAAGGGGTTATCCCTTTTATTTCCATTCTGAAATTTAGACATTCATTGCTATACTATCATCTACCCGAAAACATATCGTCTACTACCGGTGTTTATATGTAAACCTGAATAAGGGGAGATCCTATGAAAGAAAAGAAATCAAAGAAAATACTGAAAATTGCAGACTATGTTTAATTGAGTCTGAAATATGCAACATGCTTACGCTCCCTAGCACCAATTTAAGCGGAATTCAACTTTCAACTGTCAATGCGCTGAAATCAATTATTCCAAAGGACCAGAAAGTATAACAACACTGATAATGAAGTACGGGGTTTATGTAATAGTTAGAGCTTATTTCAATGGTTCTTAATGATTAAGAAGCCAACAAATGAGGGAGCCTGCGACCGAATTTGGCTTCTTAATTATTAAGAAGCGTTGAAATAAACTCTAACCATTTTAGTGTTTGACCAGCCCACATATGACGTCACTTCTCTTCATTACCATATTTTTCTCCGCCGACAGATGTTTACACAGCCTGTTACATATATGTGTGTTTCATTACGTGTCGAAGCAACATAGCGCATGACAATTCATGTACCAAGTTGCGTCAAGAAAATGGTTATCTTCAAAACCGACGGGAAATTGATAGTAATTGACGTCTAAAGTGTAACAGAACACATATACAGGTTGCGCTAATTCGTACAGCATACATTCATGCAGAAAGCTTCTATAGAAAGTTCTGCATTACTTTTACCCAGCATTAAGCAATCCCCCGAAAGAGATCTCAATGATATCCATTTGTAACGTTAATTACAGGTTGTTGCTTAATGTAGCATAAAATAATGCAGAAATCTCCTATAGGAACTTTCTGCATGAGTTTTTTCGAGCATTAAGCATTAAAAGCTGAACTAAAATTCACACTTGAGACTTGACTACAGGTGGTTGCTTAATGCAGCATGACATAATGCAGGAAACTCATAATGAGCTTTCTGCATTATTTTGATCTTCCATTAAGCAGTCGTCTGTCTTTAGCATTCTCGCCGCGACTTCATTTTCAAGATTGACATTGGTTTGTAGATGTTGGTGTTTTTATAACGGTAAGAATTCTGTTTTAATTATATTGTGTGTTTCCTTTTTCTTATTCCCAGGTCGGTGGTTCTACCCAGTTGTCGATTTGTGCCTGCAACAGTGCATAAAGGGCTTCTGGGGTCTTCCTCCACCTATAATTAGCTGGACGTCGCGATATGGCTGAAATACTGTTGAAAGCGACGTAAAACGAAAACAAATCAAATCAAATTTTCTTATTCCCCACTCCTAAAGACTAAATAGAATTTGAATGAGTTTCACAAGTTTCTTTAGTCAGGTCCCCGGATGTTTGATTATTTCATATATAGGAGACAGGGAACCAGAATAAAGTTTCTTCCGACCAGCGAGCTACAAAATGTCATTATTTTCCTCAAAATGGAATTGTACATGTATATATATCTACATAGGCACTTTGCTGTGTAATGGATTTCCCCATAAAGCTTAAAAGTCACGCCATGGGCGGAGCTGACCGAAATATTAACACATGCGCAATGCTTGCTAACGTCTAAATCCAAGTCTCGAACACTTCATAATTAAATTGCTAAATCTCGTAAAATCCCGAAGACTTAATAATTAAACCGAGCGAACATTTGAATTTTGTGGCTTTCTGATTGGCTGAAAGAGTAGGTCAAACACTAAAGACTTTTACATTCGTTAAAAACCGGGTTGAACCCTTAGCAGCAATCGCTTTACGCAGTGTCTGTTCTGTATGCTAACCGTGTTTTATGTAAGTGTTACCTAGTTTGACAATGTATGGGTTGAGATGCTGAAATGTTAATAGAAGCCTCAAAATCATAATATGCGGGCACTGTGTATAATTCTTGTTAATAAACGTAAACTTTAACTTATTGCTTTTATTATTTCATTTGCCTAAAAGGTGCAAACTGAACGGCAAACGTAGAGTCCGTGCGGCATTGTATTGTGTTAAAAATTAACGCTAACAAAATATGATGAAATATGTTGTCGGCACCTTTATGTTTGGATACTGGATAGGTTTTGTCGCAGTGCCGTGAACCCCAACTCTTCCATTCATCCACAATGAATGCCAACGATGTATAACGATCGGCAATGTTTTGCTACTATAAACTTAGATGGGTATTATAACAGATTTGTATCCCTACGAAGGAAACTTTTTATTTTGTATCAAAACATTTCTCACTGACTTTGTAATAACACAGATATATTATAATACCCATATAGGTTGTCGTAGCAATACACTTTGATGATATACATAGTTGGCCCCCAGAGATCCATCCGTCTTGATAAACCTTACGCCTATTGAGAGTACATTTGTTTTATGCAAATCGTATAGAGCCAGATCATCTGATTCCGTTTGTCATATTGCAATTGATTACAAAATACTAAGTCTATAGTAAATAGAGAACTGGACCTAATAAAACTAATAGTGTCTGTTCAAATGGATTAAAAAGATAGCAGTTAACCCATGAGTAAATAATAAATATAACATTTCACTAAAAGAAAGGGAATCTACATTATCATTGACGCAGGATAAAAAATATAATCATCAAAGAAGCAAACAAAGTGGTGGAGTTGTAATTATGTATATAATATACACTGGATGTCCTAACACTCCGAAATGACCAGGGGAATTTGCATCTTTACCAATTATAGTTATTATGTAGGCTCCCTGTTATGGGATTTATATAGCAATTCTTTTGAGTTGTTTAGCTGCTAGTCTGTTGTTATGCAATGTGTCTCTTAGCTAGGCGCTGCTGCCGTATCCGACTGATTAGGGAATGGACTGTATAAGAGTGGTTTACTGCATACATATGAGTTATCTGATTGTAATTATGAATAAAACTTATTATAAACGAACAATATCTGAAATGCTTAATGACAAAAACTTTTATTGCACAACAGAAGCAACTTGTTCAAAGCACACTTTTAAAAAGCTTCATAAACTCTTAGATCTGGCACCTAATATGACAAAACTTGAGGTGGATTATATAACAATTTTTTAACATAAATCAAGATCCTTTTACGGCTTACCAAAAATTCATAAAACTTCTTTAATAAAGGAAAATTACAAAGAAACCCAAAAGAATTATTTGGAACGAAAAGATCCCGAAGATCTAAAATTCCGTCCAATAGTGGCAGGACCACTTTGCAAAACTCACATCATAAGTTACCACGTAGACATCCTGCTAAAACCTTTTGTAAAACATGTCGAAGGTTATGTCCGAGATGATATAGATTTCTTGAACTATATTCCGAAATCAATTCCTGCAAATTCTTAAATGGTTTCCTTCGATGTTACATGTTTATATACTAACATTTCATAAATTAGGTTTAGAAGCTATCCATTACTGGTTGAATAAATATCCACACCTTATGCATATGAGTTTTAATAAGGCTTTCATCATGGAAGGAATCCAAATAATACTTGAAAATAACAACTTTATATTTAATGAAACTTTTTATAACCAATAAACGGTACAGCAATGGGAACAAAATTCGCACGGACATATGCAACACTAGTTCTAGGATATCTAGAGCAAACCTTTTACTCACAAGTTAAACATGTCTTCAACGAAGACTTTGCAACATACATAAAAAACGCATGGAAAAGAGTTTTAGATGACTGCTTTGTGTTTTGGACAAAATCTAAAGAACTTTAAAACATTCCACAATCTGATAAATAACCTCCATTCTGACATGCAATTTACAATTTACAATTGAAGTATATAACACAGAGCTTCTCGTCCTTGATATACTCATAATAAAAAATGAAACACAAATAACGGTTAACCACTGACATTTACCTCAAAGAGACAACCTCAAAACAGTACCCTAGTGACTGTGACTACGAAAAAATAAACGTAAGCGAACTTTTTAGTGATTTTAAATGGTTACATGTCTGCCGTTTGTATCCCGAAATCGCTGATACTACAGTACGTCAGTGATACAGACCTCTGCTCAACCTGTGACCTCCAGTAAGAGGTCCTGTACTCTATTACTAGATACAAAATATATTATCACGGACCCCTAGCCTACCCTGACAGGACTCGCTAGGAGTATGTGACCGTATCGCTAATTTCAAGTATTAGAGGTACGGTCACGTACCCCCAGTCACTACCTTTAGAATATAGTCATGTCTGAATAATTGGCTGAAATTTATAGAGTCAAGAAAATTAGCTTAACTCACTTGATTCTCGGTATTACAGTAACGTAACAGATAAGGGACCGCCTAAGCACTCGGTGAATGCAATGCCCTGGCTAAAGCCCCGATCCCAATGTCCCGGTGCTGGTCCCGGTACGTCCCGGTTGAGATAGCCGGTGGACTTGGATGAGCCGGGGCGGTTTTTATGAAAAAATAAATTGCGATCTCATATTCCCGGTGTCTCCCCTGGTGGAGCACCGGTTATGAAGCCGGACCTTCCTGGTGAGTTCCCAGTTTGGTCCGGCGTAGTTACGGTGCAGGGCCGGTCTGTTCCCGGTTAACCCCGGTATAATAATAATACGGTGTAACCCCGGCCATCGCCGGTGGTATCTTGATGACCACTGGTGTCGTCCCGATCAACCCCGGTTGTTCACCGGTGACGTGCCGGTGTTCGCCGGAAAGGACATAAACCGGGGCGGACGTGAATTAGTATCAATTCTCTTTTGTCTCTCGGGGTATATAAGATGAAATACAAAGGAAATGCAATAAAATAGAACATAATAATGTTGTAGACTGTTCAAACTTCATTTTAATATGAGTTTCAAACAGTTTGTCCGGCGTCTGATCTGGTTACATACTGTTTGTTACAATGACTTTAGCCTGAAGCCGTTTATTTATAGAGAAAAACTTTCGTTTTTAAATATTAGATTTACCCTATACAATAGAGAGGACGATATTATTTCCTATTTAAACACAGACGAAACAGAAACGCTAAATATAAAATATAGTAATCTGCATTTTTTTAAAACAAATAATCAAATTTATGCTCGGCATTGCTCGCATATATACACCCCGGTTGTTCAGGGTAGAGGCCCGGAGCTGCCCCGGATGTGCTGGTAAAGATCCGGCGTTGCTCTGGCATTCCCCTGACCCTAGATGAAGCCGGTTCTGGTTTCTGTCCATGTGACCCCCGGTTGTATTAAACATTTTACAGCATCCGGGGAAGTTAGCCGGTGGAATCTGGTCGATCCAGGATCAAGCTGGTCGCCCCCGGCGCCGCCAAGGTTGTACTCCAGGTGACTGCCGGTTTGCTAAACCGGGACTCACGGGGACCCAAACCTGGACAGTGAGATCGTGGCTTAAGCATCAGCTACGGGCTAATCCTAGCGTATTACAGTCGTTTTTTTTTGCTGTTAACTGAATTAGCAACATCACTTTTTGTCATAAAACATTTAATTATAGATTTGAGAAGAACTTATTACAAACCATGCCTTATTTATACTATGATGAGGTTGACAGGCTATCTCTAGATATGACCAAAAATCGCAGTTAAATGCACTCGGACCCGTACACATTTCTGGTATTTGAGTAGGTTTCCCTGGTCAAACAATGCAGCGAAAGGGCCATTTTAAAAACAAAATCAAGAGATCTATAGACTTCGAGCTACTGAACACCCCCCTCCCCCCATGTGGGGACTTTTGAACACCATACTTTTCTGAAACCTCATGGTCTTCCGAGTACATTCTGTTTTTCTGCACTTTGTACGTTGGGGCTTTACCTTGTCAGAGCAAATTGAAATTACCTCCCCTTTGTGAAAATTAAATTCTGATAGATAATGTAATGATGACTTGTTTTAGTCGCAAAATAGCTGTTCTTCACTGATATCACCATTGTTTTTATGGAGACATAATATCTATCCCAACAATCGATCGAAACGAATGTTTTCTTACTTTTTACTGAATTATCTCCCCTTGAATATATCAAATACAATAAAAACTAGTTAATTCATAGTTTTATTACATTTAAAGCTTCTTTGAAAACCTAGTTTTTCTTTAAATGATGATAAAATATTCAACTGGGTATAGTGAGGATGTTTTCTAGCATACATTTATTTTATTTTCGCGGAGAATATTGTCTTAAATTATGAAATAACAAAACTACCGACAAAGACTTGAATACAGTTAATAACTGTAAGAAATAAGATTCGAAGAATTGCGTAGAAATCATGGATCATGGAAATGGATAGTACACGGATACAGTGCTAAAAACCTTTTCTAGAGGCGGCCCACCGACCGATACAGTGCTACAACCCTTTTGTAGAGGCGGTCCATCAACGGATACAGTGCTATAATAGTTATCTAGAGGCAGTCCACCAACGGATACAGTGCTGGAAACGGCATATACTGGCGGTACACCAACGGATACAGTACGACAAACGCTATCTAGAGGAGGGAAACCCACGGATACAGTGCTAAATACCTTTTCTAGATTCGGGCCACCAACGGGAACAGTGCTACAAACCTTTTGTAGAGGCGGTCCACAAACAGATAGTGCTATATAGGTTATATAGAGGCGGTCCAACAACAAAAACAGTACTTAAGAAACATTATATAGATGAGGTCCACTGCTAGAAAAGTTATCAACAGACTGTTCACCAACGGATACACTGCTATAAACAGTATCTTGAGGTGGTCCATCAACGGATACAATGCTAGAAACCCTTTCTAGAGGCGTTCCACTGACCTAAGTATACAGGGCTAAAACGTTATCTAAAGGCGGTCCACCTATGGATACAGTTCTAAAAAGCTTATCTAGAGGCGGTCCACCAACATATACAGTGCTTTAAACGTTATCTAGAGGCGGTCCACCAACGGGTACACTGCTAAAAGGTTATCTAGTGGCGGTCAACCATCATATACAGTGCTTTAAACGTTATCTACAGGCGGTCCACCAACAGATCCGGCGCTAAAATGTTAGCTAGAAGCGATCCACCAACAGATACAGCGGTCCACCAATAGATACAGCGCTAAAAAGTTATCTAGAAGCGATCCGCCAACAGATACAGTGCTTTAAACGTTATCTAGAGGCGGTATGTAACACCAACCGATACAGTGCTAAAAAGCAACAAAGAGGCGTTCCACCAACGGATTCAGTGCTAGAACCTTTACAAGAGACGGTATATAAACCGACACAGTGCTTGAAACCTTTTGTAGAGGCGGTCCACAAACGGATACAGTGCTAAAAATTATCTAGAGGCAGTTCACTAACGGATACAGTGCTAGAAACGTTACATATAGGCGGTCCACCAACAGATACATTTCTAGAAACATTATCAAGAGGAGGTCCACCAGCGGATACAGTGCTTTAAATGTTATATAGAGGCATTCAACCAACGGATACAGTGCTACTAAAGTTATCTAAGTGGTTCACCAACGGGTACAGTGCTAAAAAGGTTATCTAGAGATAGTCCACCAACGGATACAGTGCTAGAAGCGTTTTCTAGATGCAGTCCACAAACGGATACATTGCAAGAAACGTTATCTAGAAGAGGTCTTCCAACCAATTTAGTGCTAGAAACGTTATCTACAGGCGGTCCACCAACGGATACAGTGCTTAAAAAATATCTAGAGGAGGTCCACCAGCGGATACAGTGCTTTAAACGTTATATAGAGGCATACCACCAACGGATACAGTGCTACTAAAGTTATCTAGAGGTAGTCCTCCAACGGATACAGTGCTAAAAAGGTTATCTAGAGGCAGTCCACCAACGGATACAGTGCTAGAAACGTTTTCTAGAGGCAGTCCATCAACGGATACATTGCTAGAAACGTTATCAAGAGGAGGTCCACCAACGGATACAGTGCTAAAACGTTATCTACAGGAAGTACACCAACGGATACAGTGCTAAAACGTTATCTACATGAGGTCCACCAACAGAGAAATGTTATCTATCGGAGGTCAACCAACGAATGCAGTGCTAGAAACGTTATCTAGAAGACGTCTTCCTATGGATACAGTGTCAGAAACCTTTTCTAGAGGCCGTCCATCAACGGATACAGTGCTAGAAATATTTTTTAGAGGCGGTCCACCAACGGATACAGTGCTTAAAACGTTATCTACAGACGGTTCATCAACGGAAACAGGGCTTTAAACGGTATCTAAAGTCGGTCAACTAACGGAAACAGTGCTAGAAACGTTATTTTCAGGCGGTCCATAAACGGATACAGTGCTATTTACAACGTTATCTAAAGGCAGTCCACCAGCGGATATAGTGCTAAAAACCTTTTGTAGAGGCGGTCCACCAACGGATAAAGTTTTTTAAACGTTATCTAGAGTCGATCCACCAACGGGAACAGTGCTGGAAATGGTATATACTGGCGGTACACCAACAGATACAGTGCTAGGAACGTTATCTACAGCCATTCACCAACATATACAGTGCTAGAAACCTTCTCTAGAGGACGTCCACCAATGGATTTAGTGCTTGAAACCTTTCCTAGAGGTTGCCTACCAATGGATACAGTGCTAGAAACCTTTTCTAGAGGTTGCCCACCAACAGATATAGTGCTAGAAACGTTATCTATAGGAGGTCCACTAACGGATACAGTGCTAGAAACATTATCTAGAGGACGTCCACCAATGGATATAGTGCTAGAAACCATTTCTAGAGGTCATCCACCAAGGGATACAGTGCTAAAACTTTATTTAAAGGCGGTCAATCAACGGATTCGGTGCTAGAAAGGTTATCTAGAAGCGTCCCCCAACTGATATAGTGCCAAAATTTATCTAAAGGCCGTCCACCAACTAATACAGTGCTAAAATGTTGTCTAAAGGCGGTCCACCAACGGATACATCACCACCTCTATACATGTATAACCTTTCTAAAACTGTATCCGTTGGTGGATCTCCTCTAATTTTTAATCTTCTTTTTTTGTTTGAAAGGGAGGCAATTATCTTACTCCCATCAATTTTTTTTCATTTAAAGCAACCATCAAATTGAATGCTTTTCACGTGATAATGTTGTAAAATAACATGTAATTGGCAACAAAGGATTATTGTTCTATTATTTAATACATATTAAAGCATATGATAACACATAAATCAATTTTGATTTTGATTGCAGTGATTGTCTACGAAAATCCCAAAAATGGGTGATTTTGGTTTAATATTTTGACAATTTAACCCCAAAAATCAGTTTTTTGAAAGTTTTATTTATCCTTACTAGAACATTACACAGTTAAAACGATTGTTTGTCTAACCTGCATATTTGGTGTATTTATATTAATATCCACGTTAACAGTAGAGAAATCCAAAAAATTCGCGTTTTCATTTATTTTTTCAACAATTTTACCCCAAAATACATTTTTTAATGTTTAAGTTATCCTTAACAGTACTATTTCACAATAGAGTTGTATAAGTATCTAGCCTGTAAATTTGGAGCTTTTAAATTGATAACCAACGACACAGTACTGAAATCCCTAAAATTGGCGTTTTCATTTATTATTTCAATAGTTTTGCCTCAAAAAACATATTTCGCATGATTTGATTTTCCTAGATTTTTCTTCTGTTATTTGGTACATGCTCTACCATATGAAAACACAAAAACCATTTCTGTGCATCTTTTCCTTTATTTGGATGTTTGACGCCAGTGAATCTCTACTAAAATCTCCAAATTTGGGTTTTTGTTTAATATTTTCATGATTTTCACCCAAAAAGAACCATTTATTGAAAATTTTATTTATCCTAATAAGTACTATTCCACAGTGGATATAACTGTCAGTCTAATTTGTAAATTTGGAGCCTTTATGTTAATACCCAGGGTCACAGTATGGAAATTCCAAAAAGTATCATTTTCGTTTATCAATTCAACCATTTTACCCCCAAAAAATCGGATTTCGCATCATTTGATTTTCCTAGATTATTTTTCTGTTATTCGGTACATACTGGGGCATATGAAAACACAAAAATCGTTTCTGTGCATTTTTTCCCCCAAATTTTTAAATGCCCTCTACTATAACAATATGACAGGAATTAAAAAAGGGAGGTAATCTTTTTGTTCAATTACACACAAAGACTGTGCTGTATAACCCAAAGGTTATATATTTAGTTTGTGGACATATAAGGCTTTCATGTAAAGAAGGTTTCGTGATTAGATCTTGTTTCTATGATATGTATTCAACATTTATAAAGGGAAAAGTGACTTGTTTTTGTATAAGAATTGCATTCTGTACGTTTAAGGGAAGATAATTTGAATAAAATTTGAGTAATGTCCAATTGTTTTTGCATTTTTTGCTTTCAGTTAGTTATGTTGCATAAATGAATCATTTTGTGTTAGATATATACGTTTAATAAAAAAATTATATTAGTGCAACAACTACACATACAATTACGTATTTCTCCATTTATGCAAGGGGAGGTAATCTTCAAAGTCAAATTTTAGACTAAAGCCCCAACGTTCAAAGTGCAGAAAATAGGATTTGAACCTACAGACCCTGGGCTTTCAGAAAAACATAGTGACCAAAAGGCCCCCTATGGGGGGAGATTTCACATTATTGGCCAGCAGCCTACTAGTTCTAGATCTAAAGTTCCGTCCGTCCGCTCGTCCAGCTTGTCCGGAGCATAACTTCTAAAGTATAACAGCTATTGACTTCAAACTTTATATACAGATAGATCTTATTGACCAAGAGTGCAGTGCGTCAGAACCATTACTCTGACGTCAGTATTTTTGGAGTTATTGCCCTTTGTTATTTTTATCAAATTTAGGCTTGTCCGGAGCATTACTTTTAAAGTATAAGAGCTATTGACTTCAAACTTCATATACCGATAGATCTCATTGACTAGGAGTGCAGTCTGCAAGACCCGTTACTCTGTCATCAGTATTTTTGGAGTTATTGCCCTTTGTTGTTATATTTTTACCCAATTTAGGCTTGTCCTGAGCATTACTTCCAAAGTTTAAGAGCTATTGACTTTTAACTTCATATACAGATAGATCTCATTGACTTAGAGTGCAGTGCGCAAGAACCGTTACTCTGTCATCAGTCTTTTTGGAGTTATTGTCCTTTGTTGTTATATTTTTACCCAATTTAGGCTTGTCCGGAGCATAACTTCTAAAGTATAAAAGCTATTGACTTCAAACTTCATATACAGATAGATCTCATTGACTAGGAGTGCAGTGCGCAAGAACCGTTACTCTGTCATCAGTATTTTTGGAGTTATTGCCCTTTGTTGTCATATTTTTACCCAATTTAGGCTTGTCCGGAGCATAACTTCAAAAGCATAAGAGCTATTGACTTTAAACTTCATATACAGATAGATCTTATTGACTAAGAGTGCAGTGCACAAGAACAATAACTCTGCCATCCATATTTTTGGTGTTATTGCCCTTTGTTGTTATATTTTTACCCCATTTAGGCTTGTCCGGAGCATAACTTCCAAAGTATAGAAGCTATTGACACCAAACTTCATATACAGATAGATCTTATTGACTAGGAGTGCAGTGCACAAGAACCATAACTCTATCATCAGTATTTTTGAGTTATTACCCTTTGTTGATATATTTTTTATCCAATTTAGGCTTGTCCAGAACATAACTTCCAAAGTATAAGAGCTATTGACTTCAAACTTCATATACAGATAGATCTCATTTACCAGGAGTGCAATGCATAAGAACCTGTACTCTGTCATCCATATTTTTGGAGTTATTTCCCTTTGTTGTTATATTTTTATCCATTTTTTGAGTTGTTGCCCTTTGTTATTCTTTTCCAAGTTAGGGAGCACACATCAACTTTATCCAGAAACATTTATCTCTTGTGACAAGACCCCACTGGGGGTATGAATCACCATTTGTGATAGGTGTAGTTTAAATATGTACAGTCATGACTATGAATCGGAAGATATAAATTCTATATTTCATCAAATGGCAGCTTAAAGCAGGCTGAAAGTAAAGCAGAATGCAGTATAGTGCACCTTAAGGCGCGTTCTGCTTTACTTTAAACCTGCCTAAAGTGGTAATTTATCTTCAAAATATGAAAATATATGTGCAGGGTTAAAGTATAAACTGAAAGACATCCTTTTTGTTGCAGATAAAAGCCAGTCTGGACTTGGACACAACCAATGTTAAGGTGAATATTTGTTTACTTTTTAACTGACATAACCTGTTTTCTGTTCTATAGACAGGTGGTTGTTTAAAGCATGTTGAAAGTAACACGGAATGCTTGTTACTGCAATGGTACATATACATCCAGGTACGAAGCTTGCAAGGGTAACCATATAGCTGGTTCCCTCATCGAGTTTGGTACCTGGCATGAGTCATATTATGTATGAAGAACTTGCATTTTGTGTTGGAAGTTTTGTGTTCCTAAACCAAGCTAATGTGTTTATAGGCCGTAAAGAGGTAAATACAACATTATTTATTGTATTTTCTATGCGATCTATTTTAAGATTGATATTATAAGTTACACGGTATAAAATATTTTAGGCAGGGTGAATTGGCTTGTATGACGGTTTTGGATTCCGAATTTCCTGAACGCGAAGGAAATAAGGAATCCAAAACGGTCATACAAGGCCATACACCCTGCCAAATTGCCGTGTAACAAATTTGCAACTACAGTCACGAAACTTCATATGCTGATGCGCCTCAATGGGTAGACCATAATGCATTGCAGTTTGGTGACCAATACCTTTGACCTTGACCTCTAGGGTCAACATTAAAGTAAAAGTCTGTGATGAGCAAACTGCACCAATAGTAATGAAACTTCAGAAGCTCATGCGGCTCAATGACAACAATGTATCAAAGTTTGGTGACTTTAACCTTGACCCCTAGGGTCAGTGTTATGGTTTTCTGTTAAAAGTGTGTTATTAGTTTACAGGAGTTGAGCTTCTTAATCTTTGATTTCCCATTCTGTTTAAGGCTCAAGGTGAGCTATTGGGATGGCGTCCTTCCTCGTGCGTCGCCCGTCGTTGTTAACAATTGCTTCAAACGACATCTCCTCCTATACTGCTTGACAGAATTCAACCAAGCTTTACAGAAATGTTCCTTTGGTCAAGCTCTTTCAAATTTGTTCAAAGAATTAGAACAATGCAGAACTCTGGTTGCCATGGCAACCAAAGTGAAAAAATAAGGAAATCTTTAAAAAATCTTGTCAAAAACTGCAAGGGCCAGAGCTTAGATATTTGGCACATAGCATCATCTACAGGTCCTCTATCAAGTTTGTTCAAATTATGTCCCTGGGGTCAAAATTGGCCCCGCCCTGGGTCATCGTTTTACATAAGAGTTATATAGTGAAATTTTTAAACGTCTTCTACTCTAAAACCAATATGGCCAGAGCTTTGATATTTGGCATGGTGACAGTTCTCGATGCCCGTTACCGATATTGTTCAAATAGCTCTGGTTGGTGGCATAACTAGGTCGCAGGAGCTAAAAATAGATATTTTTCAATGAAAACTTAAAAAATCTGCTTGTCTGAAATTACAAGAGCCAGAGCTTAGATTTTTTTGCACATAGCAACGCCTACAGGTCCTCTATCAAGTTTATTCAAATTATGCCCCTTGGGTCAAAATTGTCCCTGCCCCGGGGATCACCGTTTTACATAGAGTTATATAGTGAAATTTTCAAATGTCTTCTTCTCTGACACTAATATGGCCATAGCTTTGCAATTTGGTATGGTGACTCTTCTGAATATCCTTTACATATATTTTGTTCAAATGGTTCAGGTCTGTTGCATATCTAGGTCATAAGAGCTAAAAATATATTTTTTCTATAAAAACTTAAAAAATCTTCTTGTCAAAAACTACAAGGGTCAGAGCTTAGATATTTGGCACATAGAATCATCTACAGGTCGTCTATCAATTTTGCTCAAATTATGCCCCTGGGGTCAAAATTGGCCCTGCCCCAAGGTCACAGTTTTACATTGAGTTATATAGTGAAATTTTCAAATGTCTTGTCTTCTGAAACTTATATGGCCAGAGCTTTAATATCAGCAGGATGACACTTCTAGAGTAGATGTCCTAAAGTTACCTTTTTTGTTCAAATGGTTCCAGTCTGTTGCATAATTATGTAGGTCACAGGAGCTAAAAATAGATTTTTTCAATGGAAACTTTAAAAAGTCTTCTTGTCTAAAACCCTAGTACCCTGATCTTAGATACTTGGCACATAGCATCATCTACAGGTTCTCTATCAAGATTGTTCAAATTATGCCTATCAGGGAAAACATTACCCCGTCCTGGACATAAATCATTATCTACATTTTGTAATCTATTCTCAGGTGAGCGAAATATGCCCCATGGGGCTCTTGTTATAAATTTAGGTTAAGAGTTAATGTAGGTGACGTCCGGTTGGAAAACTTGATCAAATTATATAAACCTTTGTAGCTCATCTGAGCTAGATCAGGGTGATTGTTTGCAATCCTTGAATGTCCGGCGTCCGTCTTCAGTCAACCGTCGTCCGTCATCAACAATTTTAGTGTTTACACTCTAGAGGCCGCAGTGTTACTGCATGACTGAAATTTTAGAGGGTCATTCTTGACCCCTTGATGAAAATGTGGGGGTCATTTGGAAATTTAGGGGGTCACAGGATAGTTTGAAGTTTTTTGACGTTAATAGATCTAGATAGAGAACTATTGAATAAAGTAGATCTAGTTATTGTGTTGTTCAACTAAATATATGTTGGTGTCTACTTAAACCCCCCAACATCCTTACAAAATATAAGTTGGTGTCTACTTAAACCCCCCAACATCCTAACCAAATTTTATAAGTAATACAGTTTTTCCCGGTGTAAATGAGGATTAATTTTATTCCCAGCTGAAGAAAATCATAATGCCTGAGCTGTTATCTCTTCTTTTCTGAGTTTGATATTACATTTTTAGACTAGAGCTTATGTCTGAGTCCTGACTTAATTTCTGTAGCAACTTTCAACGCTATGGATAAAACGATGGAAAATATCTAAAAAACTAAGATTAGAAGATTTTTCGAGGGGGTGTTATTAGACTGGTCATATTTTTCCAATGCCAGATGCACGATAATGCTACCCTTTTGTATATATTTGAGTAATTTCTTTTATTTTTTGCAAATGCACCATCTGGTTGCGAGTGGCTTTAAGAAGTCACATATTTGGCTATATCTTTATGAGATTCTGTCAGTGCCATGTCCTTCATAAATTTTTGGTCACACTTGAAGCTTGGTCATGTGGGATCTTAAAGTAGGTAAAATCGCAAAACTATGGGATATGCCGTCAGTCATTGTGTTACACAAGCTGTTCTCACCTTGCGGACGGAGATATCCAAAAATATTGGGGGGGGGTTGAGATTACCTTATCTGTCTGGACAGACAAGTCAAATTAATTGATGTTAATTAGATAACGAATCCATTGGGAACAATAAATGAACATTATTGTGGTGTTTCATGGGATGACGTAACGACTAGGATTGAAATGTTGTTACTTATTAAGCGAGTCTTGGCGTGCTAAATAATTGTTCTATTCTAGCCGAGGTTTAGATCAGTTTGTCTCATACAACGACTAGTGACAGGTTCTTTTTCTCACATAACCAATAGTTTTAATCTATTTTAGCTCATCAAAGCATGACAAGAAATTGTGTATGATTATGGGGACAGCAATAATCTCTGATGGAGGAATGAGGTAAGTTTTTTTACATCTCTCTTTTAGTCGAAACTCTTCAAAAGTTATTAAAAAATTATGAACCAATGCAAATTAAGGAAAAATCTGTTTGTGTCAAAATGTAGGGTTACAAATCTCATCGGATTTTAATGCAACTGGGTCAAAAATGTTTATCTCAATTATATCTAGGTCATAAATGAATATGGGAAATGTCCGGTCAAAAACATGGTAACTAGATCATATCAGACAACATTTGTTAACAGCTAGAAGCTAAAAATCTTTTTAAATGTTGATGAAACTTGGTAAAAATGTTTTTTATTGATATCTAGGTCAGGGTTGAATGTTGGTTGTGTCGGGTCTACCGTCAAAATATAAGGGTGAAACGATTAATCGCGATCTGGATTGAACCGCGATTTTATACCCTCGATTCGATCTGATTCAATTCGATTTAGGAAATGTCATTTTCGATTCGATTTATATGTAGAAAACTCGCTTCTATCCCTACTATCTATCTATCTATCTTTTCATACTGCAACACCATCATATGAGTATTACGTCCAGCTGCGCTTCTGTGTGATAAATAGCGAACTAAAATGTACCTCTATTATATACGGTAAAGTATTAGTTCGAAAGATTAGAGATCCCGCACAGGCTTTTTCATCCGTTACGAGTACGTCTATGTTTACTTTGCCGGTTTCCTGTGTCATTCTACGCATGCGTGAGCAATTGCTTGTCTCAATTGTGATGTAATTCTTCGTTCACATTACGTATCTCGGTACTGCTTCGATAATTTCAAATAAATTTATAATTCTGTAAACGTTGGATATTTTATTATCTTCAACCTAATACGCTCATTACTTTAAAAAATAAGGACGTACAATCCAGGTAAGAAAATTAAATTATAAACTATTGTGATTTATCACATAAACGTGCAAAATATAGAGGGCCGTAAATATCGTATGGCCCACTGGGCATATATTTTATACTAATTTTCGAATCACCAAAATACTGTATTACTACGCCGACTTTAAATCAGTTAAGAAAATCTAGACAAAATAAGACCACCACTAGGGTTTTAAAACATTTCCAAGTGTCCTAAAACATTATCCCGAGCAGTCCCGCAAACTCAGGCTGCAAATTAGGCTATGTAGAGCTCTGTTATAACCGTGACTCAGACAGTTTTTCAAATTTAGACGTTACAATGATGATGACGTCGTGTTGCTATAACGACGTTATTTGAAAACAAAACTTGACTCTAACTGTCAAATGATCAATTTTAGTCAGTTAGAACAGTTTTAAATTAAATATTAATTTAAAATTTGAATATGGTATCGGAGAAGTCTTTTCGCAACACATTGATGTTGATTTTCTTTATTTTAGCTTGGTGGGTGTTTTTACCTTCGGATGAATAAAACCGAATAACACCTATGGCGAATCGTTTTCCATAGAGCCGAGGGCAAAAGTGAAAGTAAGACCGTTCGGATTTTCGTGTCATTTGGTGTTTATGTGATAAATAGGATATCAAATTCGTGTTTTTTCAGTAATAAATTTATTGAACTCGTTGGATAAAAAATGATATGTTGCTCGCCAAGGCTCGCAAAATATCATTTTTATCCAACTCGTTCAATAAATTCATTACTGAAAAAAAACTCATTCAATATCCTCTATTTATATACAGCCCGACATACGTTTCAACACCCGGATAATAGGTGTAAGAATGTATGGTGAATTCCCGCGATATGTCAAGTAACAATCAAAGTCCGCTCCGTAATCGAAAGCATAGGCGACTGACAGCATTGTTAACGAACTTAAACCGGTGAGTGAAATTCAGGAACAGTAATATTCAGATGTATCGATTATTATAATCTTCATTTAAGATGAATGACTATCCACTCCTTTACACCCTTCTGTACCTTGCTAACAGAGTAGACCGTTACCAGGCAGCTGTAAATGGTTGATGACAATGGTCTACACTGCTGCTTGCGCATAGAAAATCATAATAACATAGAAGAATTGGTATGTCAATACTGCAAACCATCTACATAATAAATAAGGTGTAGTTTTCCAAACTTTAACCCCTACTTTTTGGCCCTGAATGTTCATGTATATTGTTTTTTTATATTAACTGTTATTGCAGGATGTCATCTACTTAGTACATTCATTTATTGCGATGTAAAATCGAATCGAATCGAAAATAATCGAATCGTGTTATAAAAAATCGAAATCGAATCGAACCGAATTTTTTTGAATCGTTTCAGCCCTATCAAAATATAGGTCACTGGGTCAAATCATAAGATACATTTTTAGCTCACCTGGCACTTCGTCTGTGCCAAGGTGAGCTTTTAGGACCGCTGGATGTCTGTCGTCCGTCGTCTGTCCGTCTGTCTGTCTGTTCACAATTGGTTCGTTAACACTCTAGCGGCTACAAATTTCATCCAATCTTCATGGAACTTGATGACAATGTTTGTCTTGGTGAAATCTAGGTCAAGTACGATTGTGGGTCATGTCAGATTAAAAAATAAGTCAAATCATAGAAAAATCTTGTTAACACTCTAGAGGCTACAAATCTTATTGGATTTTAATGAAACTGTCAAAATGTTTGGCTCATTGATATCTAGGTCAAGTTTGAATATAGGTCATCCTTGGTCAAAAACTAGGTCACTAGGTCAACTCATAGAAAACCTTGTTAACACTCCAGATTCTACAAATCTCATTGGAATTTAATGCAACCTAGTCAGAATGTTTGCCTAATTGATATCTAGGTCAAGTTCGAATATGGGTAATGTCAGGTCAAAAACTAGGTGACTAGGTCAAATCATTGGAAAACATTGTTTACACTCTATAGGCTACAAATCTCACCGTATCGTCATGAAGCTTGGTCAAAATGTTTGCCTCATTCATATCTAGGCCAAGTTCGAATGTGGGTCATGTCCGGTCAAAAACTAGGTCACTAGGTCAAATCAAAGAAAAACCTTGTTAACACTCTAGAGGCTACAAATCTCAATGGATCTTAATGAAACTTGGTCAGAATGTTTTCCTCATTGAAATCTAGGTCAATTTCGAATGTGGGTCATGTCCGGTCAAAAACTAGGTCACTAGGTCAAATTTTAGAAAAATCTTGTTAACACTATAAAGGTTGATTATGGGTCATGTTCAGTCGTTATCTAGGTCACTATAGGTCATGTTTTACATGGTGTACCAGGTGAGCGATTTAGGGTCATGGTGGCCCTTGTTTACACTAGCAGTGATTCTTTTACCTGTGCATCCTGAGTTCTGTACTCATTAAATTTGCCAGGTACTCATTATTTGAAAAGTTGCGCATCCCATGGACCCAAAGATTTTCTGGCATTTATTAACACATTACTCCATATGATATAAGTTGAATTATAACACAGTTGTTTGCCTTTATTGTACTCTTCCACTGCCGTGAATAATTCTACAGTACTTGTATATTATGCAACATCTTTATCCCAGCAGATAGTAGGTCATATGCTAACAATGCGTGAGACACCTGGTGGCTTTTAAATAAGTATGATAAATCAAGCATCGTTACTCTACGAAATCGTGCATATCAGTTACCTCCCAAAGGTACCTTCAGTTTCAAACAATCTCCAATAATTGCGTATTATAAACATTAAATGCATGCCATGAAATTGTACTTGGTAAATGAAAGTACGTGAAACTTAGCAAATACTCTTATCTAATAAGGCTAAGTTAATTACCCAGAACTTTATCAAATTGAATATAAGCGTTAACCTGGGAACACATAGAAAAAGCTGTCTGCTTTTTTAGGCCATTTGTTAGCTCACCTGGCACGTAGTGCCAAGGTGAGCTTTTAGGATCGCTGGATGTCCGTCGTCTGTCCGTCCAAGCGCACGAAAGGTCCTTTGTTGGGTAGGGAGAACAATAGATTCCATTCATTCCGTGATTGCCCTATTGTTATTGTTGGGTATTTTAGTGTACTGTTGGGTATTTTTAAACAAAAAATATACCCAACAAATGTCCAACTGTGAGAACGTCCGTCCGTCCGTCCACAATTGTTCGTTAACACTCTACCAGGTTCAAATCTCATTGGATCTTGATGAAACTTAGTCACAAAGTTTGCCTCAATGAAATCTAGGTCAAGTTTGAATGTGGGTCATGTCCGGTCAAAAACTAGGTCACTAGTTCAAATTATCGAAAAACCTTGTTAACACTCTAGAGGCTACAAATTTCATTGGATCTTCATGAAACTTCATCAATATGATTGCCCCCATGAAATCTAGGCCAAGTTCGAATGTGGATCATATCCGGTCAAAAACTAGGTCACTAGGTCAAATCTTCGAAAAACCTAGTTAACACTCTAGAGACTACACATTTTATTGGATCTTCATGAAACTTCATCAAAATGTTTGCCTCACTGAAATCTAGGTCATGTTTGAATGTGGGTCATGTCCCGTCAAAAACTAGGTCACTAGGTCAAATTATCGAAAAACCTTGTTAACACTCTAGAGGCTACTAATTCCATTTGATCATCATGAAACTTCATCAATATGATTGCCTCAATGAAATCTAGGCCAAGTTCGAATATGGGTCTTGTCCGGTCAAAAACTAGGTCACTAGGTCAAATCTTCGAAAAACTTTGTTAACACTCTAGAAACTTCAAATTTCATTTGATCTTCATGAAACTTCATCAAAATGTTTGCCTCAATGAAATCTAGATCAAGTTTGAATGTGGGCCTTGTTTGGTCAAAAACTAGGTCACTAGGTCAAATTATCGAAAAACTTTGTTAACACTCTAGAGACTTCAAATTTCATTTGATCTTCATGAAACTTCATCAATCTGATTGCCTAAATGAAATCTAGGCCAAGTTCGAATGTGGGTCATGTCCGGTCAAAAACTAGGTCACTAGGTCAAATCATCGAAAAACCTCGTTAACACTCTATAGAGAATACAAAATTCATTGAATCTTCATGAAACTTGAACAAAATGTTTGTCTCATTGAAATCGAGGTCAAGTTAGAATGAGGGTCATGCCCGGTCAAAAACTAGGTCACACGGTGTACATGGTTACATGTTTACCAGGTGAGCGATTTAGGGCCATAGTGGCCCTTGTATAGGTATATAAGTGCCTGTAGTTTCAAACGAAGCATTATAACTTATTCTTTTTTACCATTGTCTTATTATTCACACCTATAGCTTTTATTGTAAGAAGTTTCATCAATTTATTTCAGTTAAATTTTGATTCAGTGAGTGTTTTCATTGAATTGGAGCCGAAAACAATTAAGAAAAAAACATATATATCGGGCAAAAAAAATCCTTCGGAGATTTCATTTGGTCGCATATGTCCATAAAGCAGGTTTGAAGTAAAACAGAAGTGCTTTAAGGCAAAATCTGCTTTACTTTCAACCTGCTTTAAGTTGTCACCTGTCTTCAAAGCAAGAAATAAGTTATAGGATATAGGGTAAATTTTTCACCTGAAGGACTCAATTTTTGTCAGACTCATTGTTTTACAGAATGAGACTCATTCATCTGATTTCTAAAATAATCACTGCTCTAGAAGCTACAAATCTCATTTGATCTTAATGAAACTTTTCTGTGCCTCAATGAAATCTAGGCCATGATTGAATGTGGGTCATGTGAGTCATGTGAGGTCAAAATCTAGAGCACTATAGGTCAAGTTTTACATGGTGTACCATGTGAACAATATAGGGCCTTTGTGTCCTTTGTTTTTAGAGTGTTGCATGTAGTTAAAGTTAGTATGTGTATCATATTTTGTCAATTTCAGAAAGAGATGATTTCAGTTTGGAAGATCACGTATCACAGTGGGGAAAAAAAGAAAAAGCTCAGGTAATACTGATTGATCCATTTTATGCGGCTCACCATATATTCTAGTGTAAACATACTGTATTTCTCCTTGTAGATACCCAGTATGACTTATAGTTGGGGCAAATTGTTTCGGTCCTCGCTGCTTGTCTGTCCACAGCTTGAAACTTGACCATAAATTTTGAATCACATATGATCTATAAAGACTTCAATAAAATATGATAGAGACTTCATAGTTTGCATTTGGTCTCATTTCAAGGTCAATGTCATGTAGAGGTTATTTAAATACTTAATAGGCTGACTTTAACATTGGTCATAACTTTTGAACTTAGTAACATGTGATAGAAACTTCATAGTCGGTATGTGTACTCATCTGATAAAGCTCTTGATTTAAAATACAAGTTTGGTCATGTCTGACAAAGTCATAAGAGGTTATGGTAAAGTCAGGCATAGTATTGACTTCAAACTTCATATACAGACGTATCTCATTGACCAGGAGTGCAGTGTATAAGAACCGTTACTCCGTCATCAGTATTTTTATTGTTTGTTGTTATATGTTGCCAAAGTATAAGAGTTATTGACTTAAAACTTAATATACAGATTATGTATATATCATTGTCTAGGAGTGCCATGCTCAAGAACTGTTACTCTGTCATCAGTATTTTTAGCTCACCTGGCACTTAAGTGCCAAGGTGAGCTATTAGGATCGCTGGATGTCTGTCCTCCGTCCACAATTGCTTGTTAACATTTAAATGGCCACACATTTCATTGGATCTTCATGAAACTTGATAACAATGTTTATCTTAATGAAATCTAGGTCAAGTGCGAATGAGGGTCATGTACGGTTAAAAACTAGGTGACTAGGTCAAATCAAAGAAAAACCTTGTTAACACTCTAAGGACTACACATTTCATTTGGTATTCATGATAATTAGTTTTAATGTTTGTCTTGAAAAATGTAGGTCAAGTTCGAATGTGGGTCATGTCCAGTCAAAACTAGGTCACTATGTTAAATCATAGTAAAAACCGTGTTAACACTCTAGAAGCTACAAATCTCATTGTATCTAAATTAATTTTTTTTAAATGTTAACCTCATTTATATCAAGGTCAAGTTTGAATGTGGGTCATGGCCAGTTAAAAACTCGGTTACTAGGTCAAATCATAGGAAAACCTTATGAACAGTCTCTAGAGGCTACAAATCTAATTGGATTTAAATGCAACTAGGGTATAATGTTTGCCTAATTGATATCTATGTCAAGTTTGAATGTGGGTCAGTTCGGGTCTAAAACTAGGTCATTAGCCACTAGGGCAATTCATAGGAAAACCTTGTTAACACTTTAGAGGCTACAAAACTCATCAAATCTTCATGACACTTACGGTACTTAAAATGTTTGCCTCATTGATATCTAGGTCAAGTTCCAACATGGGTCAGGTCTGGTCAAACACTCAGTCACTAGGTCAAATAATTGTAAAACCTTACTCATACCCTAGAGGCTACAAAACTTATCCGATCTTCATGACACTTGGTAAGAATGTTTGCCCAATTGATATCCAGGTCAAGTGTTAATGTGGGTCATGTCTGGTCAAAAACTAGGTTACTCTAGGTCAAATCATAGAAAAACTTTGTTAACACTCTAGAGGCTACAAGTCTCAATGGCTTTAAATGCAAAAAAATAGAACGTTTGCCTAATTAATAATATGGGTCATGTCAGGTCAAAACTAGGTCACTGGGTCAAATCAAAACCAGTGTTAACTCAGATCTGAATGATGCTTGCCTACATCAAATCAAGGTCAAAATCAAATGAGGGTTGTGTCTGGTCAAAAACTAGGTTACTAGGTAAACTCATACAAACATCTTGTAAACATTCTATTGTTGATTGTGGGTCATGTCTAGTCATACATAATCTAGGTGGGGGGCCTCCGTGGCCTAGCGGTATATTCACTGTGACTTACATCACTAAGCTCCTCACCGCTGTGAGTTCGAATCCCAGTAGGGTCGTTCGGATTTTTCATGTGGGGAAGCCTTCCAGCTGGCTTGCGGAAGGTCGGTGGTTCTACCCAGTTGCCGATTTGTGCCTGTTACAGTGCATAAAGGGCTTCTGGGGTCTTCTTCCACCTGTGATTAGCTGGACGTCGCGATATGACTGAAATACTGTTGAAGGCGACGTAAAATCAAAACAAACAAACAAACAAACATAATCTAGGTCACTATAGGTCAAGTTTTACATGGTGTACCAGGCGAGCGATTTAGGGTCAATGTGTCCCTTGTTGGAATTACTTCCCTTTGTTGTTATATTTTATCCAAATTAGGCTTGAAGTTATTGCATTTTGTTATAGTTAGGGAGCACATTAGTGCACACAACAATTTTATCCTGAAACATTTACTTCTTGTGACAAAACCCTACTGGGTTTTGAATCACCATTTCTGATTGGTCTAGTTTTCCAGCTCATCCAGTGGCCTTAACTCTGTAATTCTTTGGAAGAGTGGAATGAAGATTTGGGTCGTGAAAATTAACGCTTCATTTTTAATTATGCATATAAAATGTAGAATTGGTTTGGATCCAAAAATGTACAAGTCCCATCAATGGCCATAACTTTACCTATCTTAAAACAACTCACTTGAAAAATATCATGTCATGCACATCTACACTTCATGTTAAATGCATATGCAAAGTTTGATGTCAATCGGTAAAGAAATGTAGAAGTCATTTGCATCAAAGCTTTTATCAGTAAGAAAAGGTCATAAAGTAGCTGTTTGTCCTTGATTGGTAGAAAAAACTTCCCAAAACAACCATGTGATACTCCCTCATTTCTCTGGTGAGCTCTTCAGGACCCTTTTGTTGATCTTTTTTATGCCCGCGGCATATGCAGAGGCATATAGTAATTGTCCATCCATGCGTGTGTGCGTCCGTAACAAGGTTAAGTAGATGTTACCGTTTCGTCTAGCATCAACACCGCTTACTCAAATACTTTGACACTTATACAGTTATTGCTTTGGACCATTCCCTATCCACCAATATCAACAAACCATGATTTTGACATTGACCTTGACCTTATTTGTACTTAGAATATTTAGATAGGCTATTTCTTGGAAAACTAGATTTTACCATTTCATCTAGCATCAACACAACTGACTACAATGTGTTGATACTTATACGGATATTACCTTGGATCACTACCAATCCACCCATATTACCCAACCTTGATTTTGACCGTGACCTTGACTTAATTTGAACTTAGAATATTTTAAATAGGCTCTTTCTCAGTTAACTAGATTTTACCGTTTCATCTAGCATCAACACTGCCTAGTACAATGCCTTTGTACTTATACAGTTATTGACATGGACTATTACCAACTCACCAAGAATATCCAAACTCAGTTTGATCTTGACCGTGACCTAATTTTGACTTAGGAAAGATTTAGAAAATTATTATTGTCAAGGATGCCACCGGGGGCATAAGTGTTTATTGAATGCGCAGTCTTGTTTCCATTTGTTATATGCTCAGATGGGATATAGGCTCTAGGTGACCATTTTGGCTGTAACATTTGATATTAATCCGGAGTCATGATGGCCCATATGGGACATAGTATTGTATGGTGAAATTTATCATATTTTATGCAATGTGTCACAAATACCTGGAGCCCGTTTCAGAAAACTTCGAACAACAAAAACCATTGTAGGTCTAAACTTTAAATACATTTAATATCTGATTTCTCCATCTAATCAAGCCTTGTGACTAAAAAAACCCGACTCCAAACCGATGTCACAAGACAGCATTAGATGGAGAAATAAATAATAGTTGAGCATTTTATAATCTGACTTATGACAACATTTGTCGTATGAAGTTTTATGAAACGGGGCCCCTGGTTGCTAAATGTCTGATTTCTTTTAGAACTTTTGTGTAAAATGTAAGTTCGTTTTCTGTTTTTAAGGCAAAGACCAGATTATGGAATATCTGAAAAGGTGCAAGCCACAGTCACTGTTAGCTTTTTGGAAACCCCAGCAGTATGTGAAAGCAAGAACAAAGCTTTTCAATGAAAGGAAAATACTGAGAACAGAAGCCAGAGCAACACATTAAAGAGAATTACAGTGAACAAAACATGTTTCTGAAGGGTGTGTGTGTGGGGGGGGGGGGGAAACACAAAGAGCATGCTGCATGACACTTTTACAAGGAGTGTTTCATAACTAACGAACTTAAACAATAACTTGGATATAATAAGTGTGACATATCAGTGAAAAGGACAATTATTTACTATTGTAATGCACGATAAGATCACAAAACTTGATAAATCACAATACTAACCTAAATTACCCCTTTCAAGAGCACTTGAACGTAGCACTTTTCGTACATTTTGCAATAAGTTCTCAAAAAGTACATTTTGTTAAATTTGACTGACTACAATGCTTACAGTTGTTGCGTTGGACCAATACCAATCAACTCATACTACCAAACGTTGATTTTACCTTGACCTAATTTGGGCTTTAAATATCTTAAATGGGCTATTTCTTAGTTAACTAGACTTTACTGTTTCGTCTAGTATCAACACTATTTACTACAATCCTTGATACTTAAACAGTTATTGTCATGGACCAATTCACTGTTATTGCTAAACCTCAATTTTAAGTTTAACTTGACTTAATTTGGACTCAAACAGTTTCAGAAGGGGACATAAGTGTTCATGGAAACACCCTTGATAATATATTCTCAGAGCAAGTATAGCTATATTGTTGATATTTTACAAAATGATATCTCAAACAGTGTACCGTAGTTGGTGCATATTTGACAAAAAAAATTATGGACTTATTTAGAATAATAAAGTGGCTATAAAAGGGAAAGAATCGGGTCTCGCAGAGACCCACATGATTAAAAAATGTGGAGATCGTGTGTTAGAAATTGCCATGTGGGCAGCTAGCCAGTTACCTGGAAGGGAGTCCTCTGTCGTTGACAATACACCCACCTCTGCACGTTAATAGAAAATCTGATGTTGATATACTTGTATCAAAGTTTATTAAAAAACAAATTACCAGTACCCTGGAGTGGGGGTCATCTGGGTTAATGTTGTGACTTATCAAGTTAATTTGTCTTCAAAACTATATGGGACAATGTATTTATTATGGGTGAATATCATCATGTTAATTTGCAAAAGTGATATTCAATGCCATCGTGGTTGTCATCTGTTGCTTGTTTCAATATATTGTCTACAGAAGTATTACAAGACTTGTTGTTTTCTTAACCTTCTCTTACTGAATATTCATGTAAAAATCTGACCCACAATGAACATCATCATCTGAGCTAGCTTATCATCTATAAACACATTCAAAATTTACAGTGTATTTGTCAAGATCACACTTGTCGTATTCAAACTGTGTAATCTGCCCGTCTGCTCGGTTTTTATGCCTCCGGCATCGACAGATGCGGAGGCATATAGTAATCGTCATATCCGTCAGTCCGTCCGTCTGTGTGTCCGTAACAAGGTTAAGTAGAATTTACCGTTTCGTCTAGCATCAACACCGCTTACCCAAATGCTTGGATATTTATACAGTTGTTGCCTTGGATCATTCCCTATCCACCAATATCACCAAACTTTGATTTTGACCTTGATCTTGACCTAATTTGGACTTAGAATATTATGAATAGGCTATTTCCCGGTTAACTAGAATATACCGTTTCGTCTAGCATCAACACATCTGACTACAATGCTTTGATACTTATACAGTTGTTGCATTTGACCATTCCCTATCCACCAAACTTTGATTTTGACCTTGACCTTGACCTAATTTGGACTTAGAATATTTTAAATAGGCTATTTCCGGGTTAACTAGATTTTACCGTTTCGTCTAGCATCAACACTGTTTACTACAATGCTTCGATACTTATACAGTTATTGCTTTGGACCATTATCAACTCACCAATAATACCCAAGCTCAGTTTGACCTTGACCTACTTTGGATGCCACCGGGGGCATAAGCATTTATTGAACGTACAGTCTTGTTTTTTTATACGCCCACCTCAAGAAGTGGTCGTATATTGGCATGGCCCTGTCTGTACGTCCGTGAATAAGTTCGTTCGTTTGTCTGTTCTTCTGTCAACATTTTGTTTGTCCTCAGTTTTTCCAGAAAACTATTGAACGGATATTAATGAAACTTCACACAAATGGTATATGCATAAAGATCTGAATGTGAGTCGAGTTGAGGTTTATTCAATTTTTCGTTACAGAGTTATCTGCCTTTGATGTACTTAAATATGCTATAATAAGCTTGTCCGGAGTTTTCTCGAAAATCCGTTAGAGGAATATTAATGAAACTTCACACAAATGTTAAAAAAATTAAGATCTGAAGCTGAGTCAAGTTTGAGGTTCATTTCATTTTTCGTTACAGAGTAATCTGCCCTTGATATACTCAAATATGCTATAAAAAGCTTGTCCGGACTATTTGAAGGATGTTGATGAAGCGTCCCACAAATGTTAAAGTCATCAAGATCTGAAGATGAGGGAAATTTTAGAACAATTTGATTTGTTGTTACATAGTTATCTGACCTTGATGTACTAAAATATGCTATAAAAGGCTTATTTGACAGTGTTAACACACTAAGCAACTACAGTTTTGAATGGACTTTGATAATATTTACCCACAGTATAATTATTGAAGTAAAAGTTCATGAAAGGGTTGATTATTATTGAAATCGGATCATTGTGTCAAGACTTATTTGCCCTTGGTGTACTCAGATATGCTAGAAAAGGTTTTTTATGCCCCCGGCATCTATAGATGCGGAGGCATATAGTAATCGTACTGTCCGTCCGTCTGTCCACACGCACGAAAGGTCCTTTGTTGGGTAGGGAGAACAATAGATTCCATTCATTCCGTGATTGCCCTATTATTATTGTTGGTTTTTTTTGTTGCTATTGGGTACTTTTAAACAAAAGAAAAACCCAACAAGTGCCCAAATGTAAGGACGTCCTTCCGTCCGTCCGTAACAGGTTAAGTAGATTTTACCGTTTCGTCTAGCATCAACACCGCTTACGCAAATGCTTGGATACTTATACAGTTTTTGCCTTGGACCATTCCCTATCCACCAATATCACCTAACCTTGATTTTGACCTTGACCTAATTTGGACTTATTTTAAATAAACAATATATTTTAAATGGGCTATTTCTTGGTTAACTAGATTTTACCGTTTCGTCTAGCATCAGCATAACTGACTACAATTCTTTGGTACTTATACAGTTGTTGCCTTGGATCACTACCAATCCACCCATATTGCCCAACCTTGATTTTGACCTTGACCTAATTTGGACTTAAAAAAATTCAGAATATATTGTCAAGGATGCCATGGGGGCATAAGTGTTTATTGAACGCTCATTCTTGTTTTTAGTAATGTTGGTGCTTTACCCCTTGACTACATCCGCCAGTGAATAATTTGAGAGAAAAACCATTGTTAATACATTAATTTGAATTCAGAATGAATTTTTTTCCTTTTATGTTGTATACATATGAATCGGTCACCTTAAACTAAAATCGGTCAACTTAAACTGGAATATATGTTGTGTCTACTTAAAACTCCCAAATAATTTGAGAGAAAACAGGTGGAGGAATACCCCAGAAGTTCTTTATGCACTGTTTCAGGCACAAATCAACAACTGGGTAGAACCACCGTCCTACCGCAAGCCAGCTGGAAGGCTTCCCCACATGAAAAATCCGAACGACCCTACTGGGATTCGAACTCACAGCGGCGAGGAGCTTAGTGATGTTAGTCACAGTGACTACACCACTAGGCCACGGAGGCCCCCCTGTATATATATGAATCGGTCTCCTTAAACTTATATTGGTCACCTTAAACTCAAATATATGTCGTGTTTACTTAAACATCTCAAATAATTTGAGAGAAAAACCATTGTTAATACATATACATTAATTTGAATAATTTGAGAGAAAAACTATTGTGAAGTAGATCTATTAATTTGTAAAAAAATAAAAAAATAAATATTTTTTTTTTTTTAAATTTTTTTTTTAATTTTTTTTTTTTAATTTTAGGGCAGGGCGCGGCACCCTCCTAAAAAGGCCTAGCTGGAGCACTGTTAAATACATAAATTTGAATTTAGAATGAATTTATCCATTTTCTGCAATATATATATGAATCGGTCTCCTTTAAACTTTTATTGGTCCCCTTAAACTCGAATATATGTTGGTTCACTTAAAACCCTCAACGTCCTTACAAAATATTAGGGAGACCAATATTTTTGTATATTTTTAAATACTTAATTTTTCTAAACATTTTTTTAAAAAAAAACTTAATTACAACTTAAACATGATTTATTGAGTAAAAAAAACCCCAAAAAAACATAAGATAAAAAATATATAAAATGTCTCCTTAAACCCCATTTTTAGGGACGGTCCCCCTAATGCCTTCATTAGGATTATATATATATGGTTGAGATATAAGTTACTCTTACAGTTCTTATATTGAGCACAGGTGCCAGACGAATGGTTTGCCCCAATATAACACCTCAAAACACAAATAAAGAGAATAAAATCATAAAACACCCTTTTCTATGACCAAACACCATATTCCGACCTAAAACTCATTTCAAATATATATATATACTTTGGAAAGGTGTCCAACTCCCGCGGCAAACTAGCTTCGCGAAACGCATCGACTTCATTCCGAGTCTTGTTGCGCAGCTAATCCTCGACCGACTGTGATTAAAAATAGATCATCGTTAGCAGAAAGTCCTATGATACTCCATATCATTTCATAAAATATCAATTTCACTCGATAATAAGCCCAAACGACCCTCGGAATTCGCAACACATTGAGGTCAAACAAGTCTCTACCGGCACATACACAGTACTTTTTCACCGCTTTGGTGTTATCTTTACACCTTAAATCTGCGACATGCACTCACTTTCCTCCACATTTCGATAAAGTAATTTAAAAGATGTAACTTACCATACATGTGAAAGCCAAACTACTATGCAGTATTGCACAACGGCCGGTGCTTCGAAGCGGTTCTGCAAATTTAAACCGCACTGGTCATCTGCTTTCCGTGACCCGGGCGTAGAAAAATGTCAGCATGGACTCGAGTCGTTACGTGATTTTGCTTTGGCATGTATGGTAAGTTACTTCTTTTAAATGAGTTTATCGAAATATGGAGGACATGGAGTCCATGTCGTATATTCAAGGTGTAAACATACCCAAATGTATTTATCCTGATAGTATGGTTACATTCTGAAATTGTTGTTGTGACGAACATCTGTCGTCAAATAGTATTATTCCCTGCGTAAACGAAACTAAACGTGAACACAAGACAGTGAAGTGTAGGAATAATAAAACCTGAATACTTTTATGCGGCAAACCGTTTTGTGTCTGGTCAGAGTCAGGGTTATGCGGCATCTTATTTACAAGTTTTGCGATGGACACAAGGAGTTTATCTTTTATTGATTTATTGTGAAATAGGCGCTTCAGAATATATATTGGCAGCTAATAAGAGAAGATGGTGGATTTTTGAATAAGTCTATTTGATCTCTCTATGAAATTTATATTTGTCCCGAGCTTAATGACGCATAGAGTTCAAAACACATGCTAAATTGATCGATACTTTCTGGTTTTACGGCACAGCGACATAATATTAGTTATATTGTGTCTAGATGTATGTAAACATTATTAATGTTGTGTATGCATGCCAGTATAGGTGCCACAAAGTGGTGTAGTCTTACTACTCTACACTGGCTGCAGTATCTACACTTAATCCAACAGGGGGCGCAAAATATGAAGTTGAATAAACATAAGACTGACAAAACATTCGGAGTCTGATCATGCATCGGATCAATTGTAGTCTGATCTGGCTCTAAACTCTTTGGAAAGGCAATACACATTTTTAGCACAAACACGTTATACAAGGGAAATAATATTATTTCCTGTTTAACATACCTTGGCAGGGTGCGGCTCAGTGTTAAGACACGCTTGCAACAGGAACGACTTTCGGTGCTTTGTTTTCATAACTATGAAGTTATGTTCATCTGCTTCAATCAAAATACCATTCCAGTGTCTTGTTTTCTCAAAGAAGAGTGAGTTTGATGCCGATTCGCCATCATAACCCCCGCATTCTACGTAAAATCCGTTTTCCTGAAATAGTAAAACCCTTTATCACATAATATCTTCTCAGACAGTGTTATAAAGTCGATTTCCAAGGTATGGATTCATGTCCAGTCTATTCGTCTGCAATTGTGAGTATATGGCAGATGGGCTTAAAAAGGACGTGATCAAATTACTAAATTATTATTTATATTATTATTATTATACCAAATTTATAAGCGCTCTTTTCACATACGGGTAGTGAGTTCAAAAGCCCTTCACGTGAAATTACATATAGTACCTACACAGCGAGAAAAGACAAACTAACTACATTTAGATCTAATATAAACATGAATAAACATACAAAAGACAGCCCCCAAAATGGCGATCACATTACCCCAATCAAGCAGCAATGAACCGACCGGCTTATGATTGCCGATTGATAGATATAATAATAGAGCGCCCAATGCAGGCCGCCAAGAAAAGACAAATAACTACAATTAGATCTAAACTAAATACACTAAAATAAAAAGGGGTTGAATTATAACAATTTGGGTTTTAAATGTGTATGTGGTAAATTGAATATCGCATGCGTGTTTATTTCTTATATTTGTAATTAAAACAGACAAGCGTCAAATAATGTTAGTCAAAATGATTATTAAAACGATAATTGATGAGATTTTCTATTTATTCCATATAATGGATCTGAGGTTTGAAAGAGACTGAAAACCAACTTTGGCTTACAAATGATGGATATGTGTATTATCAATAAAGCATGCTAAAGATTTAGTTAAATCAACGCATTGTAAGAAACGCAACGGTACACATACTCAGATGTTATATTATCACGGACGCTATGATAACCGAGCATCTCACATGTAATGCCTCTAATATTCTAAAGCATATTACACAATTTTTAACAGATATAAACTATTCCTTTAGTAAACCGCAAATGCAGAATTATCTCCAAAATTGTTAAGAAAACAGTATCATACCACGTTGTAGGAATTGTATGTGATTTCAAGTCATTAAACCAAGCTAACAACGAAAGTTGTAGTTACAAGCCAAATTGTATCGATAGGGTAGGCTGCTACGAAAACTCATTAGGGAAAAAGGACAAATAATGACTTTTTAAAACTGCAAAATTGCATGCAACGCATTAAACCCACCGTTTTCCTCTATTTAATGAACAGAGTATACATGTTTCAACAGCAAACATATACATCATTTTCCAATTCTGTTTAATGTTTTTTAGAACTTGCATTTTCGAGATACCACCCCTTCCCAGGATCCGCCCGTGGTACATGCATTTTTGGCAATTTTAAACTGCGTTCTTTGTTGACAAAAACTGATTTAAGCATATATTGTATTTCCAAACTGTGGTACTGATAACGTTAACTGATATTTTCATATGACATTGAAAACAGCTAGCATTTGGTAAAGTTCACTACAATTCCAAATTATTCCGAAGGGCACGAAGCCGGGGACAATAAAAAGGTTCCTATTGACTAAGCGTCGAAAAAGAACGGCAACTCGTCGTTAGTCAGCAAAAAATTTGGGGCATTCTAAACATTAAACGACAAAAAACATATCACCCCAGATAAAGGAAGGCAGTCTGAAGTTCCACAGCCGAAGTATTAGACGACAACACAAAACATCACGTGTAGCCAATGGGTTACACAGACGACTCGTATAGCGAATCGTTTACTGAAGATTGATTTACATTGAAAACTATTGTTTACTTTAAATGTATACCTGTATATTGTTTAATGAACATACTTTTAGCTTGGATATATACGCTCCCAATGATAGACAGTCGCGAAATCTCTTCTTTGACAACGTTTCAGATGTTCTATCGGATTAATCGCAAGGGGTAAAACTTATTGCAGGCTTTTTTAATGAGCTTTAAGATAAAAAAAGACAGACGCTCTACATCCGATATTTATCTAAAGAATGATAAACTTAAATCTATAATAAAATTACACAAATAAAGATATGAAGAGAGTGTAACCAAACAAGTTATCAGTATACCTGGGGCAGAAAAACATGGTACAGAGAAAAGTCTAATCGATTGTATTCTTATGCTTATCCTTAACACAATATAAACCCTTTAGTGCTTTCAATCGATATAAGACCAGCAATAATACTAAGCATTGATCATCAAGCAGTCTCAATTAAAGTGAAAGCCCCATTTCAAAGAGGCGCTGTTATTTTGGAAATTTAATAACTTGCATCTTGATAATGAAATATATTGCCTCAATATCGCAACCATAATTATGACTGCAAGTCACTATACAGTAACCCTCACTTATAACGAACTCGGTTATAACGTACACTCGGTTATAAGGAACAGTTTTAAAATCCCCGAATCTTACCATTCTTTGATCTATATAAAATAATACGGTTATAGCGTACTCGGTTATAACGAAAACTCGGCTATAGCGTACACCATTTTCCGGTCCCGATTCATCAAATTTCATTAAAATATCATCGGTTATAGCGTACCGTCGATTTCGAGTGTTTCAACTCTGTATGTCGCCGAGTAATTATCGATCGATAATTACCTCATAGGTAAAATGTTTGTCAGCGATCGTCTTCATGCTTTGTGTGTTGGTGTGAGCGATATTAACAGACAATTATTATGTTGGAATGACTTAAGATATGAGTGTCAATCAGTTTGAATCCTGACCACATACCGCATTGCGCAGCGTCTGGTCTGGATCCAAACTGATAAAAAAGTCAACATTAAGCGATAAACGGGTTGAATAAGTCAACAAATGATCTCTGTGTTTGTTACTCCAAGTAAAGTGGTTGATTGATTGATTCAAAATATTGTTTTGTCAAGAGTAATACATGTATTAGTTATTTGTTGCCCCGTAATGCGGAAATGTTAGAGCCTCGTTTTCGGTATCTCAGTCACCTGCAAGTAAAAAGGTTTTTTCCGAAAGTGAATGCATTTTTAGCCTGACATGAAACTGAGGCATGGATGCAAATGGCGACCAGTCGTCAAAGTTTTGTCTGATAAACAATGAAAATAAGACTACCTCCGCAGGAGCTGTCATGATGAAGGTAAACGAACTTGCAAATTACTGAAATACTATTTCGTTAAAAAATAAATATTTTTGTTTGCCAAATTCATAATGTTTCATTTAAACACATAGGTTTACACATGTACACAAGTACATGTACATGTCTGGTGTTCGTTATAAGTCCGATCAGTTCGTTATACTAACCTCGCCTATAGCATACTAGTTCGCTATACGGTTATAACAAACTTCGGCTATAGCGAACACTTTTTTGAGGTCCCGAGGTGTTCGTTATAAGCGAGGTTTACTGTATATTGAAAGTGACACTTTAATATGGGAAGTATGTCAGTATGCACTAAAACAATATTATATTAAGTATTCAAAATCAAGGAGGAAAAACATTGTATTAAACAACCTTGAACAGCGACTCAAACACTTGAATACTCATGTTTTGTGATATAAAAAGCAACGATACTAAATCAGAAAGAAAAACAGAAAGAAAAATAATATCTATGAAAGAAAAACAACAGTGGCAAAAATAAGATCTCAAAAACAATTCAGAAAAAATGGTGAACGAAATAGTAAATACTTCCTGAATCATGAAACACTCGACAAAATACCAAAATGATCAGCTGTTGTCGTTAATAATACAACGAACAACTGAAAGCATGCTATACTTAGATTAGAGATTTACTTTTTCAAATATATTTACAAATCCGAAATAGATTTAACAAATTTTAGTCAATATATCAATAGTACCGACTTACATTGTGTAAACGGAAATTAGTCGCTACTTTGCTAAATACCTATTTCACTTGATGAGTGCTCTGCTGCTATTAACAGGATGACACCTAATCAAAATCCTGGTCTTGACGGACTCACTGCCGAATATTTTGAAATCTTCTGGTACCTATTGGTGAAATCCGGAGATTATTGTTTTGAAAAAGGAGAATTGTCTAGAACACAGAAGCAAAATATTATATCACAAAGCGACCCAGAAAATAATGGAAATTGGCGCCATGTTTCTCTATTTGACATCAATCAGTGCATGATTCATATTTCAAAGACTGCAAAAAGTTATTCCAAAAATAAGCAGTCTTGATCAACAACGTTTGTTTTCAAAATAGATTTTTAGGTTACAGCATACGGCAAATACAGAGTACTATTATTACACCGAACAATTAAATATAGAAGGGACATTATTATTTATAGATTTTTTGAAGCATTCGATACAATTGAGTGGACATTTATGCTTGAAGTATTATCTAAAATAGTTTCACAACATAGTAACATTTTATTATACAAATATGAGTTTATCAATTGTCAGCAATGGCTGGCTCTCAGATCACTTTAGTAGTTTACCCGGAATCAGACAGGGACATCGTTTATCAGCTCTTTTATCTATAATTATAACATAAATACTAGCGACTAGAATACGAAACTGCAGTCATTCAAATAGCATATGTGAAAGAAAGATAATGCAAACATACACCAAATAGCCAAAGACACAACATTGTAAAAAACAAAAATAAATCCAAATAGTTTAAGAATTCGTAGATGTTGAACATATTCTGGTCTAAAGTTAAATAAAGACAGAACAAATTGCATTTGGATACGATCTATAAAAGGTAAGAAAACACTTACAAAAATATTTGGCATTTCTTTTAAATCTTATTAAAATCAGTGGGTGTAGTATTCAGTAATAATCACACGGACTGTGAAACTCTGAATTGGACAAATAAACTAGAACAAGGTTGACATAATTATAACAAATAAATGAATCGGGGGAAAGTTAACATTTTATCGTAAAACGACTATAATTAAAACTCTGATCTTACCAAAATTACACCGTCTAATCCCAACAATATTAACATCCAAATAAGTTATCAACACATAAACAGATAAGTCTACACATGCATGTGGTCAAACAAAAGAGAACAAAAAATCAAAACGAAACACATCAATCGTAGATAAGCTTAAAATAGGGATTGAAATAATGAATGTGGATATTATTTGTAAGCCGCTTAAAATAAAATAAATGATAGCGCTTCATAATGAATAACGAATAAGCTAATCAGAACAAAAACTCATGTTTGACCAATATGGTAATGATTTGTTATTATTCCAAATGAACATAGATTCAATACATGAAGAATCGTCTTTATATAAAAGCATAATTGCGACATTCATCCAACTTAGAAATATGGTAATATCACCAAATACTTTTTATGATATAAGAAAATAAGTAATCTGGGGAAATCGATTTATAAAATCAGAAGGAAAATGTAAAATGTTTAATAGTTTAATTAAATCTAGCATCGTCCACGGCAATGCACTTTTAACAAATGGTGAAATATGTGAATTAAAAAATTTATTATTAAAGGAAACTGGTTAACCGAACTCCTCAAACTACTAAAAACTTTACCCGATGCTTGGACATATATTCTCAAACAGAAAGCTTCAATCAAATCAAGTGTTAAAACATCGAATGATTATTTGCGAGAAATACGACCTGCAAAAACTATCAACAAGAGACACAAGACAAGTATACATTGAACCGCCATAATATCAGGGTGTATAGTGTTAGAATTTCATGAAACTTATATAAGTTGTCAAGTTTGTTATGCCAAATCGAAAAACTGTCATCAATATATCCTTTCCAGTTTTATTTAATATCAGCTGCAAGTTTGTTATCAATTTTTAGTTCTAATTGTTCAAATAAATGTTTTTCTAGATAGCCCAGCACCAGCGTTGCATACGTAGGGGAACATTTAGTTCCCATTACTGTTCCTTTAATTTGAATATTTTGTTAAGAAATTATTATTTTTTAGAATTATTTTAATTGATGCCAAAATTAAATCCTTGTTGTTGAATACCTTTTCCCTCTCAGTGACGCCAATAAGCGCATTTGCAAATCAGTTTGGATCCAACAAGTAACGATCAGGATCCGAAATGTTTGACAATCGACTCGAAATTGTGTTAGAATTTTTTAAACAATATACTGAACACAAGGCGGTGAAGGGTTAAAAATGTCATGAATAAATTGGCAGTGTGCCATTTACATAGAGTATACAGGAAAGTAGAACAACTGTCAGCAAACAGTGCAGACAGACATGATAGTGTTCTTACATAAATCATCTTATTAATATCTGCACTGTTTATCATTTTGCCGAATATTAACCAAAACAACCCTAAATAGTCAACTATGGATTATGCTTAATTAGTCTATTTGAATTTTCAGTTCTCAAGTAGTCGACATATTCAAACCTAACGACATTTATACTTGTCACTCAGACGTGTATATACGTCTTTTTCAAATGTTTGACTATTTAGGGGCACTATATTCAAGAGATTACACACTGACACAGAAGCCCTCGGACCCGAATATACAGTGTTTGCAAAGGACGTGTGTACATTTAGTGATACACTGGTTTTTAGTGACACGTCTACTCGACTCCGAGGGCTTCTTTGTCATTGTGATATATAGAAATGCTTTCCCCTAAATAGTGAAACATTAAACAAGTTAAATTGAAAACTGGATGAGTGGGTTAAAGCAGGCCACACACGTTCAAATTCAACCTGGCGTCGATAATTGTCGATACATTTCCATAAGAGTAGTCGGTAGCATTTTGGTCATGCAGGTTATATAGCTCCTCTGAGGGTGGGATAATGTAGTAGTCCCGAATCAGCTGAATTAGTCGTTGGTCATGTTGGTCTACTTTGGCGGTAATGAGCTTTTCCATTTCCGATTCGTAATCATATGTATTGTCTTTGTTCTGGGCGAAGTTCAACGGTCGTAATCCAGATCTTTTTCCACCGTTGATTGACTGACGTCCAACACTTAAGTATGTTAATGCGATACATATCAGAATAAAACCAAAGTACTTAACTGGACGTCCTGTTTTCATGTTGTCCACTTTTCCTCAAATTGTACAGTCAGCTCGTTAGTCCACTTGTGCCTAGCGTCCTATAAAATGACAAAGGCAAGCAGTAGTCGAGTCGCCAGCCTGTCACCGCGGTGAAATCGAAAGCGCGCAACACTTTTTCTATCACTGTCAAAAATATCAAAACATTCGTACTAATCTTCTAAATGTAGTAAATCCCATTTGTCGCGTTTCAGTGAAGTTATTCCTCTATCGCGATCCAACACTTGACAATGATACTAATACGCAGATTTGTTAAGCAGTGAAGACATATATAGTGGTACAATCGTTTTAACTGAGAACTTTGTGTACATTACTCTGAACTGGGCTGCTGGTTTCTTCTCCAACTCAGGCTTGTCACGGGGCGCCAGCATTTGGATGACAAAACGCTTATATTTGTTTAAACTTTGTTCTTTTTTCTATAACTTGTTTACTTTTCCAAAGATCAACTCACATGTTAATTTTGATAAACATACACTTATGAACATCTACTGTCTATAGTGTATTTCAACTACTAAAAAGGAAAGGATCTCTTTAAGCATAGCTTTCGATCCAATCCTTTTTCACTATATCCATGTATTATGTCCATGTACAATATCTGAAATAAAATATGTTTAAACCTAAGGCAAACAGTGTAGATCTGATCATACGATGCATAGTGCGGAATCGAGTTTACCACGATCGGAATTGCAGTATATAAAAGAAACGAAAATTAAACCTTAGACCATGCCTGCCTCTTATAAAAAAGTGACTTATCTAATATATAAGAATGGAATAATCATTGGAGCATAATATGTAATTCAATTAATCGACAGCAAAACAAATTACGTGAAATGCGACATACACTGTCTGCTATCGAAATGCATTCAGAACCCATTTACTGCCATGATATCATGTTTTAACCCTCATCTGGACCTTTGGGGTACATTGGCTATATTTTTGCTAGAAAAAAGTATTCAGCCTTATGACGCTTATGAAGTTTTTAGACGTTGTTTCTATGACTGTGTTTGACATTTTGTGAAACACGTACTTAATAAATACGTCAATTCGCGTATATTTTATTTTCAAAACACGTCTGGGGTCCAGCCGGACCCAAGAATTTTTAAGGTTAATAAAATGTAGTTCAGGGTATTTTAAAACCGTGCATTTTTTTTACAACTACAATAAGGGCATTTATTGACCACTATATATCACAGACAATACTGTTCCTCAATTGCACATATCAAAATATATCTTCCATGATCTTGTGATTGAGTTATTTGCGTTGGATATTATAACCCCGGAGTGCAAACCGCGAGTCCAAGGGATTCCCGCTGTATGGAACGAATACGATTCTATCTGACCTTAAGGTAATAGTACAGTGCAAATCAAGATGGCCACCAAAACAAGTAGTGGCGGTGCATTTATGGTGAAAACGGCACAGATATTGCTCAACCCCTAAAAATGTCACTCTATACAACTGATAAATATATCCCTCTTTTCATTTGCATTTATAGAAATTAATAAAAACGTTTTTATAGTGAAAAGAAATTACCTCCAAATTTACCAAATTTTGGGCACGTCCACCAACATCTGCGGCTAACTAATTCCAAAACTATCTATGGCATAGTAATTTTCAAACTGTTCCCGAGGTGCAGGGAATCCTTATTTTCTCTTTAGAATATCCATTTGAACACTATATAGTCTCACATTATACCCATTATCACCAAGAATTTCAATTCTCCATCTTGGCTAGCACATGTAGTTGAAATAAGTCCTTTCAAAAGTATGGTGGTCAAACATTGTCAAAGTTAAAAACATCAAATGAATGCTACATAGTACCTGTACAAACCATTGTGGATTCCAAATGTAACTAGTACACTGACCAAGTCAGAAAAGATCCCACAAAAGGAGGATTAAGACACAATGAGAAAACTGCTTAAGTTCAATACATAATATCAACGAAGCCAAAAGTTAGAGTTAAATGAAAATCATTCATGGAATAAAGAGGATATGACGTGGTCATTCAAGACCTTCTTACCAGCATTACAAGTACTGAACTATTGCAAACACTGTCCGAAAATCTGGCTAAATCCCATGAAAACTACTTCAGTAACAGAGAAAACAGGGCTAAAATGGTGTTGTTCTTGTTATAAATGAGTATGCCTTATCCAATTTAGCCGGTTTTCAAAGTTGACCAAGGTTTTACACATTCATATCAACATGTTCAGAAAGATTTTACAATTCAGCTTAAAACTTCTCGAGTCCGAGATAGGACAAGGCTAACATTGACAAATTATAGTTTTTCAAGGGTAACGATACTTGGATGAAAAGTATAAGAATTAGTAAGCGGACAAGGTTAAATATGGTCAATCACGAAAAATAACTGATCAAGCTACAGCACTATGACAATAGAGGACAAGTCTCTCAGGTCTCTGCCAGTAGCTGCAAATATTTCCATGTCCTCTACCATCCCAGCTCCATCGGGTGTCCCCTAGGGCAATGTTCTTGGCCCATTACTATTCAACATTTACATTAATGATCTCCGCGGGAATGTAAATCACCTATTCGCTAATGACACAGCTATATACCTGTCCTTTTCCATTTTCGATACTGATCATATATGTATGTATTAGCATATAGTTTAAGTAATTAAGTCATACCTTTCGAGATTTCGCAGTAATAGATCTACATTTCATTATTTCATATAATATTTATAATTATTTTATAATATAATTTAAAAATAAATAAAACTAGAACACGCAAAAATATCCCAATGACAAACAAGTTTCACTAATTCGACGTATAACTTGACATACCCATACATGTACCTTGATTGACGGTTTCTACAATGCTCGAATTCTCCCGGTCATGGCTGTAGAGCTTTTTTGATTTTTCAAGCAGTTCGTCGTATGAAGCCTGATAAGTTATAAAGTTCTGACACAGGCCAGTAACACTAGGCACGATCATTGTTTATGGAATAGTTATAGCGTAACAGGTCAACTTCCGGTTTAGTATGCATGAAAGCTGCAGGGTACCTTTACGATAACACTTGCTATGAGTATTTATTAGATTTTCATTTAACGATGTCTGATGGTTGTAGATCTAAATGTTTGCTGTTTAGCAAAAATGAATATTGATAGCTTCACGCCGGCGCTAAATCTTATTAAGCAGCTCCAAGTAGTTTTGATAATGATCACACATGTATATATAATCAATAATTTTTATATATCAAATTTCGATAATTTTGCATATCAAGAAGCGGACGACGCGTACCGCGGTGTCCGGCCTCGATTCAAACTTGTTATCATTCATGAGTAGCTTCTTTTTTTAGAAAAAAAAACATGAAGGAATGGTGGTTAGCTTTATCACAAACGATCTATTTGAATCAGACGATAATTATTTATGTAACAATAAGATATATATATATGCCATAACTGTTCATCGTGTGCTAGATTAGTAGGTGTATGGGTGAAAACGATCAAGGTTTAACATACACTAATTACGCATTTTAGAGGTATAAAATGTGCGAAAGTCAATTAAATATCACTTAATACCGTATTGAACTTCCCTCCTACATATCCTTTATGTGGTAAATATATTCAAAACACCTTTTCAGAAAGAAATGCTTGAAAATGACATTCCTGTCATCTCAATGAAGAACCGGGTTGCAATTTGTCATAGTTTTTCTATTGAACTGTATGATATACAGTGCGGTGCACTTGCCCAAAAAATCCATTTGTTTTAATGCTTGTAAATAATTATCGAGGCAGCTTTTGTCGGCATAGTTCGGTCAGTGTTAGAACATATACACATGCTTTGAATTGGACTGTGTGTTTTGGTTGAGACTCATATCTGTAAAGCATGAGTAGCATTTGACCTCAAAGTTGGCTACAATACCCAGAATTCAATATGGCCGGACAGTATTACCTTAAATTATGCAAATGATTTCAAGATTCAAAAAAGTGTTCTGTATTATGTTTGGTTCTGGTCCTTTCTCGAAGTTTCCATAGCAGTCATAGACCAAGATTGGTGACCTTGACCTTTGCCCTTGACCCTATTAAACGTTGGACAGTGAGCTCTGGTTGGTCGGTTTTTAAGGCATCTATTTCAAATCTTTGTTGCCATTTTTCAGTATATCAGATTCAACTATATAGCTACAGAGGAAGAAAAACATAAAACAGATAACCTTTAGGAATTGCTCACCTACTTCGATGGCGACATGTACCCTTGATGAGGACGTTTACACATGGTTAATAAGGGGGCATCTCAAATAATATATTGAGCATCGGTGAAGTGTGGTCAGTTTATAACTGAACCCGTGTTTTGACTATTCATGCTAAGTTATCGTCTGCTTTTAAATATATCGTCTGCGAAAAACTCAGTTATCTTTTCATGATTTGTTTCCCCCAAATAGTTTGATCCCAGAACAGACACTGCGTTACCCGGTGCATGTTTAAGATCCAAACTGTTTCAAAGTGTTCACTCCTGTGCTCTTGTTATCACCCGTGAGGGAGATGGGGGGGGCAAAAAGCAATAAAAATATTGGAAGTAAAACCTTTAAAAAGGTGTGCTTCTCTATTCGTCCATAGTTCATAGGAAATAAAAAGGGCACATTTACTACATTTTCTATACGTTTCGTCACTATAAATATTTTAAGTAGGAAAGCGCGTGTCTCCTGATAAAATAGTTCTCCAGAGTTATTGCCAGTTAGTCACAATAGTTTTATACCTTCATTTAAAATATCTAAGTATTCAAGGACAGAAGAATATACTTTGAACTGCAGTTAAACCTATACAGATAAGCGAACATAAAATGAGGCACTTCAGAAAGGTGGCTTATTGGAACTCTCGCACTACTTTCGTTCTGCGTTGAAAAGCCAGCAGTCTTCAGACATCTTTGTTACTTACATATATTATGTATGGTCGCTTAAAACAGGATCTACTGTTAATGTTTTATTATCAACATCTATTACGTGGGATGGATGTACAGTGAAGGAAACGATATTTCCTAACTAACGCGTTTACGCTTAAACTATTAGTTCCCTTGCAAACAGTTTGGAGCCAAATTAGACGCCGGGTAACCATGAGTCTGATCAGGCTTCAAACTGTTTGCGACTTAGATTGAAATTTAGAAATCTAAAAACGTTATTATTTCTAAATTTAAATGCATTTCATTAGTGTTTCGTTTTTAATAATTATATTGAACTATTTATTGCCGCATTATGCGTAAATCACGCTATTTGAAACGGTCTGTTTTTTTAGCTTTGATTTGCATCGAGAAACTTCCTATCTTAAAACAACTACCTATCCCAAAAATCCGAACGTCTAAACTTGGTACAGGCTTTAGTTGGGATTGTATGTAACTCTGCTTATACCAATTTGTTTTGCACGATTTTCTCGGGCAGGATTTCCTTACCGACTTGTGTTTTAGTGGCAAATGTAAATACTGAATGCAGATAAGATATTTCTATTTCACATTTTAGATGTGGATAAAAAGCATAACTATGTACTCATATTAACAATTATTTATACAGAGCAGAACACTCGCACAACCTTTGTCACACACGGATCATAACGAGAATGCAAGGGCTAACAATTGCAAAAAGATTGGATCGTATGAATCGCTCACATTTGTTATTTCTACGGCCGCCGTGTGTTGCGCTCATATTTGCTGCGGCTGCCGCAGGGCTAGGGTTGATTTTTAGTGTTAAAAAACCTGCAGCCACCGTAAGGCATTTAAGAACATATAAAGCCATTTTTGGATAATGTACATGTATATATGAACAAGGTACAAATGCACAAGAAGGAAAGTAACCATTGTGTTACGGCGGCCGCGCGGTGGCCTAACGGCGACCGTACGGCAGCCGAATATCCACTCTAAGGCCGCCGTATATTTATTTATTGTGTTTTGATTTTACGTCGCTTTCAACAGTATTTCAGTCATATCGCGACGGCCAGCCAGTTGTAGGTGGAGGAAGACCCCAGGAGTCCTTTATGCACTGTTTCAGGCACAAATCGGCAACTGGGTAGAACCACCGACCTTCCGAAGCCAGCTGGAAGGCTTCCCCACATGAAAAATCCGAACGACCCTACTGGGTTCGAACTCACACCGCTGAGAAGCTTAGTGGTGTAAGTCACAGTGACTATACCACTAGGCCACGGAGATCCCCGGCCGCCGTGGTAATATAAAACTGTTATAACTCCGCGCTATAATTCTACGACGAGCTCTACGGCCCATGAAATATTGGGATACGCCGTATGGCCGCCGCAAGATTCTCCCGATTTCACGTTTCTGGGCAGCCGTACGGCCGCCGTAGAGCAAATGTGAGCGCACTTTCAAACATGCACCGGGTAATGCGATATCTGTTTCCGGATCTAAAATATTTGGAGACAAACAATCATGACAAGATAACTGAGGTTTTCGCAGACGATATATTTAAAAGCAGACGATAACTTAGAATGAATGGTCAAAACACGGGTTTTGTTATATACAGACCACGCTTCGCCGATAATCAATATATTATTTGAGATGCCCCCTTATTAACCATTTGTATACGTCGTCATCAAGGGTACGTCTCGACATCGAAGTTTGTTAGAAATCCTTTTTAGAATGTATGGCAAACGCTTGTTCAGCAGTGGTTTAACCTAATGTTTGATACAATTTCTTGTTATTTCATTCATGAATTAAAATTATTGTAATAGAAGGTGATCGCAGACATATTTACGAGTTGTACTCAAGACATTGTGTTAAGCAATTGATATTCAAAACTCTTTTATCTTTACCATTTGAAGTAATGTGTGTGTTACTTTCATTACATGTGTTTACCATACTTAGTTTTATTAGATATATTTGACATGCCACTGTCTCAGTGTCAGCGTCATGCAAACGTGCACGGAGTTAGGGTCATGCACGGTGAGAGGTCAAATAAATTGGACAACTAATGCCATGGAATAATTTGAAGCAGAAACAAAGCTTAACAAATTGACTATATTGATCAGCTATGAAGCTGTTTTGGTTACATATGTTCCACTTATAAGGTTTTTAAGTCAGTCGTGGTTACAATTTGTATAGTAGCCAATGCTAATATGCAAAAGTATAATTTGGGGTCCACTGGACCCCAACCATATTTTTGTAATTTTCTTCCAAATATTTACATACACCCATCCAAAAATGATCTATTACACCGCCTTACATCTTTTCTAATTCCTCCCAATAAATAGATATTGAGAAGGTTATTAGACAAATTAAAAGCTAAAAGACTTTGTAGGGAAGTGTGTGATTTTGGTGTTAATGTCATAATCATTTCATTACTTTTCACTCATTAAAGTGTATAGAGGTATAACACAAACAATAAGCGAAAACACAGTTTTGTCAGACGTTACCCGGAAAGGTTGGAAATACTGAATATTGTGACGAAATGTGTTCATTTCATAGTCAATAACCACCGTGGCCTCCATGTACCTGAATACATATCAGAATACATCGCCTCATGGAGTGCGTGTCACGTTGAATAACGTTATTAGGCAGACGCTGCTATTCCATCTGGAATGCGTTTAACAGGTCACCAATGGATGGTGGTAATGTCGTTATTTGATCTGCATTGTTGAACCAGCTGATCCAAATTGTGCTCGACTGGGTTTAAATCGGTTATGTATATTATAAATGGTTGCTTAAATATTGTAATATGTATTACAGGTTGTAGACCTATACGAATTATATGAGAGAAAGGTGTCGGCTTTTGTAGTTTTCAATAACCCTCTAAACCCCTAATATCCTCAGATGTCACAATTGGCGCCCAACGAGCTAGATAGTTAGGACATAGACAGCTCAACAGACAGAAATACGTCGGATAATTCCATTTTCCATTGGACTAGTCCATTCTCATATCTACGCTGGATCAGTCCATTCTCCGTTGAACCAGCCCATTCTTGGAGCTACAGCGAGTAATAACATTCTCCGAAAGAACAACCCTTAATCAACGTTGACCAGTTAATTATCAGGACAATGCGTATGCATAGTTATTGAAAAGTGACATTAAATTTGTGTGATTCTAGTGTCCATACAGTTTACAGTATACAGTTTCCATTCAAAAGAGCATGAGTAATGTAGTATGATAGATATTGTTTGTAAGAAAGAGCTTCACTTTTGCATGTTTAAAATGTCGAATATAGATTTCAAATAAGGGGCATACTTAACTCAGTTGACCTGTTGGTATTTTTCTAATAGTTTCAGCACTTCTCTGTACGACCTGATATTTCATCAAGTTAACAAAAATATATTTTATCTGATACATAATGTAGTTTTACCTTTATAGTCGGATATGTATTAGACATTAAAACCGGATTCTAAAAAATATGTAGTGTCTTCATCATTCTGGAGTCGGACACTTGGCTTTCTGAAATAAATAATTATCAGAGCTATACAATTTTTGTTTTTAAGTTAATAACATAACAGGCCGGAGGTCGACATTAAGTTGCAACCGAAGTCAATAAATTTCCTGTCTTCTGGTCCGGGCTAGTTTATTTTCCTTGATCTACCCCAAGAAGGCTGGTTAAAACCAAAACCATTCAAAATTAACTGAGCTAAATGTCAATGAGGCAAACATATAAAGCATAATTTATTAAAATCCAATGAGAGTTGTAGCATCTAGAGTATAAACAGTTTTCCCTATGCTTTGACCTAGTTTTTGATCCAAAATAACCAATATTCTAACTTGACCCTTTCCCTAATGCGCGCGTGTCAGCGCGTGTTTCATTGTTCCTTCATGGGCGCGTTATAGCGCGACTTTATCTATTACCTGATAAGCGCGACTTTCCGCGGCTTATCAATTTAAAGCTAAGGCATTATATGTTGTCTACTACAATGTAGACAATATTCGTTATAATATACATTCATAATTATATAAACGGGATATGTTTAGGTGATCACTTGAAGCGGATTTAAAGTGAAGTAGAAGGCGCCTTAATCCGTTCCCTTATGCGCGCGTGTAAGTGCGTGTTTCGTTATTCCCTCATGGGAGCGTTATAGCGGGACTTTATCTATTACCTGATAAGCGCGGCTTTCCGCGGCTTATCAATTACCCGATGAGAGCGGGTTAAGGCGAGTCCTCTATTCAACGGCTAAAATCTCATATTCTACTTAAAATTTACTTTCCGTGTGTCTACACATTTAAAGTGTGTTCAAATATCTTCCGAAATCCCAAATCTAATTATAGGGTTGCTACACAACAAAATTGCATATATATAGTTCACCAACGAAATCGCGGAAGTCCATAGAGCACGCTCCACAACCATGTTCTCAACAAGCCGCTTGACCGTTGCGTCACACACCGGATGCGGTGGTAACTTAAATTCGGCTCGAGGGTAATAAAGCTTCGGCTCATCAAAAGTAAGTATAATTCTAGGTGGTAGATCAAACTATCAATCAACTAATTAACCAATCAAGCAAATCGCATCTGCAAGTCTGTGACATTTTTTTTCTCTCCCATCTCTCAACTCGGCGTCTCGTCTAGATCCAAACTGAACAAAAAAAACGCAGCTGTGAAATATTTTGGATCCTGATGAGAACAAAGCTACTCGGCGTCTCATCTATATCTAAATCGCTTGTGTAAAACTATTATAAAGTAATAATTGAATAATTCTAAGGTGTCAAACAGTTTGGATCAAGATTCAAACTAATTTTTCTTAGGAATTTACATAAAAAACAATTCTAACAGATATCAAACATTTGCGACGCCGAGTCACTCAGCATTGTGATCGGGATCTAAACTGTCTTAATTTATATGAAAGGAATATTACTTCATAAAATGTAAATCTGTTTAGATATTTATTAGATGGCGAACTACTCGGCGTCTCATCTGCATCCAAATTGCTTGTGTAAAACTATTATGAAAGGTAATTAAGTTTATTTTCTAAGGTGTCAAACAGTTTGGATCCTGATGCAGTGCCGATCTACACGGCGTCTGATCAAGATTCAAACTAATTGCGTAGGAATTCAGGTGAGAAAAAAATTCTAACAGATATCAAACAGTTGCGACGCCGAGTCATTCAGCATTGTGATCCGGATTCAAACTGTCTGAAATTTATATGAAAGGAATATTTCGAACTCACAACAAAATAAGTGATAACAATGCATTTGTATAGATTCTGAACATTTATTAGAGTTTGACTAAAATGCATAATAAATGAAAATGAGACAAATGAAAGACATGGCGCTTGTATTGCAAACTATTCAGTCTCAGATTAGCAGTCGTTCCTCAAATACGGCGCCTGATCAGGGTCGACACTGTTTGCAGTGACATAGAAATAAATATAGCTAATTTTGGTGAGATACTCAGTATTTGAGCTGTATCAATGCTTATATCCAGATTAGACTCCGAGTTACTGCGTATCTCAGCTGTATCAATGCTTATATCTAGATCAGACTCCGAGTTACTGAGAATCTGAGCTGTATCAATTCTTAGATCCAGATCAGACTCCGAGTTATTGAGATTCTGAACTGTATCAATGCTAAGGTCCAGATCAGACTCCGAGTTACTCGGCGTCTGATTCCGAGTTACTCGGCGTCTGATCTGGATCTAGGTTTGGGAAAAGCTATTCTATTGTAGACAGCAGTAAAATCGTTACTCCGTGCGGTATATATGGTTAGTAAAAATATCTAAGTAAAAATATATTGGAAATATATTGATTTGTATCGTTTTAATCCAATTACATTCTGCTTATTCATACTTGAAAAATACACCGTTATAAAGGAAATACAATGTCTAAATACTTTACATTTAAATGATTTTGCTTTGTGAAGCAAACAAGCAGTTATAAGGACTTGAAAATAACAGGTACCATGACTCTAAGTGTCAGTAATAACAAAATTGGAAATATATTGACATGTATCGTTTTAACCCAGTGGCTTTCTTCTTATTCATACTTCAAATTGTATGAAAAATACACCGTTAGAAAGGGAATTAAATTTTCTTCAAACTGTACATGTACACTAGTATGCTATTGTTAAGCAAAAAGGCAGTTGATAGGGCTTGAAAATGACACGCGTCAAATTTATACTAAATTTTCAATATTTCCAATTAGGTGTTTTGGTGAGAGTGTGTACTCTTATCAGACATATACTGGCTACAGAGAGCCAGATAGCTCTTATCTATATTCCTGTCATATACGCCGGTGGAGTTATTTCTATCAGGTAAAGGGTTAAGCAAACATTCTGACCAAGTTGCATAAAGATCAGATGAAACCTGAAGCCTCTAATTGTTGACCGGGCATGATCCATATTCAAAAGTGACCTAGATATAAATGAGACAAACATTCAGATCATGATTCATTAAGTTCCAATGAGATGTAAAGCCTCCAGAGTGCTAACAAAGGTTTTTTTTCTATAATTTGACCAAGTGACTAAGTTTTTGACCAAGCATGACCCATATTCGAACATGGGAATTAGGAAAACATTCTGACGAAGTTTCGATAAGATCAGACAAAATTGGTAGCCTCGAGTGTTAACAGTGTTTGTCTATGATTTGACCTAGTGACCTAGTTTTTGACCGGATATAACCCATATTCAAATTAGAGCTAGATATTAATTTGACAAACATTCTATTAAAATTCCATTAAGATTCAATGGAATTTTTCATTGTCAATTGACATAGTACTATTGCCAAAATCAATAATAGCTCCCAAAGGTTTAAGAATATCTATTCCCAAAATGCACGGAGTCTGAATGGGGGCTATACATACTGTGTGAAATACCGTGCGATTACAGATTGTCAGTGGAATGTTATCTATTATTGAACCTTGAATTGGATCCGGTCCAATGCCCTGTAATATGCAAGGTGCAACAACGTCATGGGTTTCAAGTAAACCTTTAAATTTTTCTTCCTGTAGAATGGTTATCATGGCTCCACTGTCTAATAACGCGCTAACCGGCGACGAATCTACCAAAATATCGCAAAAATTTGCGTGTCCCTCAGTCAGACTGACCGAAAACTCTATATCACGACCCTGTATATCAGAAAGGGCTAGTTGTTGGTCGCTTTCGCAACCAGCCCGTCGGAGTTTAAAATTTTTGACTTTTCTTCTTTGGGCACAGGGCTAGCTGTTCTAACATTGTAATCGCGGCGGGGTTGACCTGTGCCGCGGTCCTGAAATTGGCGTGGGGATTATCTGTATCCCCCTTCTGGGCTACGGTAACGATCCCTTGTAGGGGATCTGTACCGATCGTCGCGCCGATCCCAATTTCTGTTGTTTATGTTGTTGCCATAACCATACCTATTCGGGGAAGGTGACCTTGAATAGGGATTTGGGGAATAAGGCCTACGGTAGGAACGATCCGGTGACCTGCGATAGGAATCCCTATCTGATCGTCCATATCTATTTGTTGGGCGACCCCTGTCATACTCTCTGTGAGTAGGATAGGGACTAGATCCTTTGTCCCTGTACTTATCATGGGGGCTAGGGTAACTTTCTCTTTGCTCTTGTTTATAGGGCGAGGGAGACCTTGACCTCGGGTCCAAATGATTTTTAAGGAGTGACTCTATACCCCGTAATAGGGAGTCACTCATTTCCTTGAAAGCGACTTCTGCTGGACTCACAGACACGGCCTTTTGTTCAAAGGTTACGTGTTTTGTGACTCCCAGCACCTTGGCATTAGCACAGAAAGCTTTCGAAAGTTTTAGAGCTTCCTGCATGCTTATTCTTTAACCCACGGAGGAAGGCTTCTGTTGTTAAGCGATTGAGGAGCTAGTTGTCCCTCTCACCTCTGTAACCATAATTGGCCAAAGCTTGAATTTGTTGAAAGAATTCCTCCTCCGACTCCAGTTCCTGCTTTATGGCAGACAGCTTTTGTCTGACTGCCATTGGCTCGTCTCGATAATCAAAACGTATGGCCATGTCTTGGACTAATGTATCAAAATTGTCTGCTACCACAGACCTGTTTGCATATTCAAGGGCTTGATCGGACAAACAATCGAAAAATGATCAAGCTTTTTGGCATCATTCCACACACTCCTGTTTGCAATACGATTAAACTTTGCAAGAAAAACGTCAAATTTTACACCGACAGGTTTGCCTGAGAAAGTTTGCATTCTCGGAACCTGAGGTGATGTGGAACGATGCCTTGCAGGTTGTTGAGTGGGTGGGGGTGTTTGGACATCTGATTTTGAACCTCCGTTCGGGTAACATAAATCCCCTCTTTTGTTTTACCATTAATAGTTTTGCTGATGTTTTGCATTACTGTGAATGTGTCCCCACTGGTTTCTTGTTTAATATCCAGTGAAGAATCACTATTAATGTTTGGTGACAGAGGCTGTTGAGGAGGTGGCTGACTAGGGGGAGGAAAAGGAATACGTCCGAAAAAAGGACTGAACCCAGAAGTCCCCGCCACAGACTGAAGTCCAGAATCTATTCTGGACTCCAATCTATGGAGTTGATCCTGAACGCTTTGCTCATTTTGTTCCCGACGTTCATTGAAACTAGCTAGAGGCTCGAATTTTTCCTCGAAACCTCTCTGTACTTTGTCAAAGGTATCAGATACCACTTTCTCAAAATTCTCTTGACGAGCTTGCAGTTGGCCAGCCAGCCTCTGCTCGATAGCCTTTTGTCTGTCATCTTGCTTGCTAATAAAGTCTGTAAGAATTTTGTTTTGTTGGGCATAGAACTCCTTTAAGTCTTGTTCTTGTTCCTTGACTTTGGTTTGAACAGCAGTTTGTTTCTGTTCCAAAGCTTGGAAAATATCGGACGAGGCCGTTGTGGTCTCGTCCAATTTGTCCAGCCTTTGGAGCAGTAGGTCAAATTTCTCGTCTCCTACTGGTCTTTTGAGGGAAATGGAACCCTCATCTATCCAAGCCTGCCAATTGATATTCTTATTGGCGTCTAGTAAGTCTTCCACAGTTAAGTCCCTCTTCTGGTCAAGGGCAACATTTCTGCGCAGAATAACTGCAGCAGCAGTCTTTTCCCCGACGTTTTGAAGCGTCTTTAAATCTGCCAGAGAGCAAATGAACAAATTCAAAGTTTGAGCCATTTTCGGCTTAGGAAAACATCATAGAATTCAAACCAAAAGTGCGAAAATATGTAGATTAAATTTGAATGTAATAATTGGAAAACAACAATTATTTTCAACCGATGATTTTCAAACCGGATGGGAATAAACCGGAAGTGGATTCCGAGCGTGAATAATTTTAAGTAATTATTTCCTAAAAATGCCTAAATTGCGAAAATATAGCACATAAATATCAAAGCAATAATTATACAATAATATTACATGAATGCCAACACCCGATGATATCGGATGATGGCCACAAACAATGGATAACAATAAGACTGAACAAACCAAAATGGCGTGTTCACCACGTGAGAATTTCAGAAAAATTATCACGTGAAATACATAAAAATAAGTAATAATAATAATATGTTTTGCTCATTTGAAATCCAATGGGCATTGCCCGCGCAGGTTCGAACCCTGCTCGCAGCGCCACTTGTTGTGATTCCGAGAGCTTTCTAATACATGTAAACAATATGATGCATGAGATAATACATAGATATACAATGAAACTTACCTGTCCATAAAGAGCGTGGTCTTGATGGGGTAAGCCGTGCTGCAGAAAGAGGCTGAGAGCGGGCGCCACCTGTTGGCATCAAACCATAGCTTTAGTCGGCCCCAGGCTCTTCATACCATGGCTGTGGCGTCCCCACATCACTGTATAGCCTCTAGAGTGTAAACAAGGTTTTTCTAGGATTTGACCCAGTGACCAAGTTTTCAACATTCGAACTTGGCCTAGATTTTTACTAGACAATTATTGTGATTAAGTTTCAAGAAGATTTGATGAAATTTGTAGCTGCTACAGTTTTAACGAACCAATTGTGAATGGACGGACGGACATACAGCAGACAGACGACGGACATCCAGCAATCCTAAAAGCTCACTTTGGCACTTCCAGCCAGGTGAGCTAAACAAAACACTTATCCGAATAGTTACACTAGTAGAGTAATCAACCTTTCCCACAAACCTATAAACCACCCGTCGAGACACGCAAGTTTGGTATTTCGCCGACATAGGGTCTAATCGCTATCGGAAATATGTGATATTACGTGCTTTATTTACTTGCCGCTTGAAAGGTCGCAATAGTTCATGTCTTGCTCACTTCATTAATGACCCGTGTCAATATGTCTCAAGAGTATTCTTTAGAAAATTAAAGGCATTAAGCCGCGAAACGTAATGTAAATTAAGAGTAAGTTATTTCAACGAGAGTTGTCAGAGAGACAACGAAGCTCGCCTTCGGCACATTTAGAATACATATGCATAGCGAATATGAAAGAATATCGTAATGGACATAGAAGTTATGGGCATTTTGAGAAACATAATCACAGATTTCGAAACCTAAACGCTTGCCCTTAGTTCAAGGTCAAGGTCACTGGGCTAGAATCGTATGTATAAATGAAACGGTATTGTCCATATACACTTGCATGCCAACTATGAATGGAATATCTCAATGAACATAGGAGTTATAGGCGTTTTGATAAACCTAAACACAGATTTCGAAACCTAAACGCTGGCCCTTAGTTCAAGGTCAAGGTCACTAGCTATAATTGTTTGTATACATGAAAATGTATTGTACATACATGCCAAATATCAAAGAAATACTTTCGAAACCTAAACGCAGGACCTTAATCAAGGTCAAGGTCACAGGTGTCAAATTTGTTGTGTGCCTGGAAGGGTCTTATATACACGCACATACAAAATTTGAAAGCAATAACGCAAGGGACGTAGAAGTTATAAGGATTTTCTTGAAACTGCTAACGGGAATGGGAACGGCAACGCCGCCTCAACGGCTGGGTGAGAACATAAGCTCTTGGACACAGTCCGGAGAGCTAAAAATAAAACAAATAAGAAATTCAAAACTACCAGGAACTTTCAAAGAACATAGGCTTTCAGCAGATGTTAAGTTCTTGTGTGGCGGCTGTTAAAAGTCGCACCGTACTTCATTCTCATTGTTGTTATACTTATTGGTCCTTTGGAATCATTTATTTCAGCGCATTTACAGTTGAACTTTTAATTCCGCTTAAGCAGGTGCTAGGGGCGTGAGCACTGTTGCATATTTCAGTATTGCTGATGAACAGACTGAATGAAACCGAGTCTGCAATTTTCAGCGTTTGCTTTGTTTTCTGTGCTTTCAAAAGATCTCACCCTTATTCAGATTATATAATTCATAACAACAGATGTTAAGTGCTTGTGTGGTGGCTGTAAAAAAGACGCCCCGTACTTCATTATAAGTGTTGTTATACTTTCCGGTCCCCTGGAATCATTGATTTCAGCGCTTTTACAGTTGGAAGTTGAATTCCGCTTAAGCTGGTACTAGGGAGCGTGAACACTGTTGCATAGTTCAGTATTGCTCATGAACAGACTCAATGAAACCGATTAAAGTGTCTTTCTGTATTTCTATGCGGTTATGGTTAAAGCGTACCGAGTAAAAGTTTTCCATTGTTGGTCGAAGCGTACCACATATATAGGATAAATAGGGAACAATTTCAATATGTTATTAGTTGATTGTTTTTCACACATTATATACCTGTAAATAACGTAATAAGTGTATTTTACATACGCCTTGATAGTTTTTAATCAGACACAACATTATCTTTGAAGATATAGTAATCAGGAACAAATTTAACATTATGGTCATCAGTTTCCAAAGTTTTAAAATATTAATATTAGTGTCAACAATTATGTCGATCCTGACAATACGCTGCCGTACACGGCTTCTGATCAGGATCCAAACTGCTTGAAATGAATTTTGCACCTATGCACCACATTCTCTTAGAACATTCAGTTCTCAAAGTTTCGAAATGTTAATATTAGTGTCAACAATCATGTGGATCCTGATCATTCGCCGCCATACTCAGGATCCAAACTGCTTGAAAATAATGTTGCACCCATGCGAAAGATAGTCTAAAGAGTAATCTAAATATATAAAATGTATAATGCAGTAACGCAAATATCGTCTGTTCTAACAATAAGTGGCAATCATTGTGGATCCTAAGCAGACGCCCTTTTACACGGCGTCTGATCAGGATCTTAAATGCTTAAAAGTAAATATTTCATAAGTGAAAAGGTAGTGCTTACGTGGCTTTTGATCTGGATCCAAGCTACTTAAAAACGAAAGTCGTCTGTTCTAAAACCAAAGCTAATAAAAATAAATGTCATTCAATGTTAACCATTGTAGGGACTGATCAGACGCCGCTTTATGCGCTTCTGGTAAGGGTCTACAATACTTGAACATATTATTGTATCCGTGAAAAGGTGGTTGTTCCAAAACTTTTGATCAAGATCTATAGTGGATCCAAAATGCTTCTATTTGTAATAAGTTTGGGACTTACAGTGATTATAGGTGAGAGACAAATGTATTACAGGGAAATCTCTAAGGTAAGTAGATCGTATGTAAAATAATGTGGACAGTACGGACAAGAAATAAAAAAAATGTTCTAATGTTTCAATCGCATTACAATGTTTGCCTAATGGCGTTGGAATTAGTTTTCACCTGCAAAAGTTTTCATTATTGGGAACTATTTTATGAATAAGGTTGAATTTAAGTTCTTTTATTCTGTTATCGATATAATAAGTACATGTATTATACTGATTTTATATCTAAAAAGTACAATTTCCGCGACGGGCTGGCGTCCCTAGTTACGATACATAGTCTCGCCTATAAGTGCAAGTCACGTTTATAATAATAATAATAATAATAAAGACTTTATTTCAAGAGGGTAACACAATTAGAACACACAAGCAACTAATCTCCCTTGTGGCCCTCGTCACTTCCGGCCCACGTCACTTCCGGCCAACGCTGGTCTTTATAAGGACGAAGTGCTCGTGTCACTTCCTCTTTTGGGCTTATCACTACAACTACAAACCCCACCCACCCAGTCCCAGTGTGTCTTCCAATATATGGTAAATCATATGCACAGATGTTGGGAATTTTGTAATGTAGACGTACCAGAACAACAACGCCCTTGTTGAATCCTTATTTATTAGTCAGAGCGAACCTTGTATTCATGTCAATTTAGCAAAGACATTACTGGTCCTAGTTTGGATGGTTACAATTTAAGTCAGTTAAATTTGGTGCAGCCCATGCTCAGAACGGCGGTTTTGTCTGTGCAAATACTTATTGAAGCGTCTCACGTGAGGCCTGTATCTGGTAGCGATAATGTGAGTAGTAAATCTCATTGGAAAACCCTTGTGTGAGTATGTCGGGCCTCTCTGGACAACTTGAGATGGCTGTGCACACTTTTCTCATGCTTTACAGCTACTTTCACGTCTTGTAAGATCGATCGGGGGGATCACTGAATGGACAAAGGTAATGTCTTTAAGTGCTTTTACACAGTTTCTGCTGCCGAGTTATTCTATTTCAGGCCATATCTGGAAATCCCTGCTACAACTATCCAGCCATCAGACCGCATTACACAGTCAATTCAAGTGGAACTTGGAGCGTAAAGGGCAATGGCAATGTTAGACCTACCATGGAACAGATCATCAGCTATCTTAGAATACACAAAATATGAGGACAATTAAAGACTTTGTTTAACTGGATCTGTTTGCCAGCAAGTGATAAGTGAACATTGCCTTGTTGAAGGTAGCCAATTACGAGCCAAGAGACAAATCAGGTGTACATGTAGTAGGAGGCAAGTGGTTGTTGTGCTTTTTATTAATATTTCTCGGCTCCCAAACTAAAATTTACTGAAAAAAGAGAAAGAAAGAAATGAAAAAAGGTTAGACATACATTTAGGATGCAAACCAAGCCGAGAGGTGGGTGTATGGTTCGTGTTACGTTTCCTGCTTGAGTCTTTTTCGCATTTATTCGGTGCAGTTCAATTTATCACTCATATCGCATAAGGACATAAGTAACCGAACTTCATAGAACACAGAGAGATGTTCGACTGTACTTTAAACATCTGCGTATAGGGAGGTAACTCCTATTGTATTGTTACTGCTGTAGCAGTCGTAAACGAGAGGTAAGTCATTGTTTCCTATTGAAAGTTAGCAGTTGGGTCGGGAAAGTCGCCAGGAATAAAAATCCAGCACTTTGTAGAATCATACTTTAGAACTGCGTGTACAATCGCATGTTGAAAAGGCGAGTTTTTTCAAATTACCTCCCTTTGCATGGAACTTGAAAACAAATTTATAGGGCAACAGATATCTCTCAATGCCACCTCCTTAATTGTGAAACTAACTTTAAGTTTTACTGTTCCATATTTCTTTGATATCGCTTTCCAAACCAAAACTGGAAATGCTATGTTAAACAACTGTCTAAACTTTTTTCGCTCAGTATAGTATTTAACTTTGTAAAATCTAAACGATACGTCTGAGGAAGCCAGATCAGATGTCTATTGATTAATTAGAAGCTGGTCTGGTTCCGTATCAAGGTTCAATTCACCGAAGCAAACCTCCTTCTCTAAATGCCTCTTGGCTCAAGCTCGCGGATGTTGAGGTAGTATTTAAACAAAGCCACACAGTGTAATACTAATACAACTTGATATTTTCATCGTCACGGGTTGGTTAAGGGTAATCTTGGTTGTCAAGCAGAGGCACTTGATGGTATTCTAGTAAGGATCTACTTTACTTTTTTCACAAAATAATCAGGTTAGGTTTAAGGTTCTGACTGGGGCTATTCCCTTATCATCAGTCCGAACACACATCAATTCAATTGTCATATCAAGTTAATTGTAAGGAAACTATACTAGTTTAAAGAAAACAATCAGTTGGTTGGGTCTAAGGTTCTGACTGGGGCTACGCCTTATATCATCAGTCCGAACAAATCTCAATTCAATTGTCAAATCAAGTTAACTTGTCAAAGATGTGTGCCAGTCTTCATTCCACAATCAAAGACTTTTACGTCTTTAATACGCTTTAATACGCTTGTATTAGGCCAAGTATGAGCAAGCTGGTAACAGTATTAGGCCGAAGTGATGTAATTGCAGGACACGTGGGTTTGTCCAAGTATGAGCAAGCTTGTAATCGTATGAGGTCGAAGTTCGGAAATTGCAGGACAGTAGCGTGTTGCGTGTTCAAGTACCGTATCGGAAAACAATAACGTTAACCGATGCAAGCAAGCAGTGCCGATCTACACGGCGTCTGATCGAGATTCAAACTGATTGCGTAGGAATTCACATAAAAAAAATCTAATATGTATCAAACAGTTGCGACGCCGAGTCACTCAGCATTGTGATCGGGATCCAAATTGTCTCAATATATATGAAGGAACATTTTGTTCTAAAAATGTTAATCTGTTTAGATCTTGATCCGATGGCGAACTACTCGGCGTCTCATCTTCATACACATCGCTTGTGTAAAACTATAATGAAAAGTAATTTAATTTATTCTAAGGAGTCAAACAGTTTGGACCCGGATGCAGTACCGATCTACACGGCGTCTGATCAATATTCAAACTAGTTGCTTAGGAATTCACAAGAAAGAAAATATTCTAGTAGATTTCAAACAGTTGCGACACCGAGTCACTCAGCATTGTAATCGAGATACAAACTGTCTGAATTTATATTTTAATACGAGAAAAATTATTCGTTCTAGAAGCGTGAAACAGTTTAAGACCTTGATAAGATCGCGAGCTACTCGGCGTTTCATCTACACAGAAACTGTTCGATCTCACAACAAAATAAGTGAGAAAAATGCATTTGTGTAGATTCTGGAATTTGACTAAATGCATAATAAATGAAAAAGAGACAAATACAAGGCATGACGCACGTATTGCAAACTATGTAGTCTCAGATTAGCAGTCGTTCCTCAAATACGGCGCCTGATCAGGGTCGACACCGTTTGCAGTGACATAGAAATAATTATAGCAGATTCTGGTAGAATACTCGGTATCTGAGCTGTTTCAATGCTTATATTCAGATTAGACTCCGAGTTACTGAGAATCTGAACTGTATCAATGCTTAGATCCAGATCAGACTCCGAGTTACTGAGAATCTGAGCTGTATCAATGCTTAGATCCAGATCAGACTCTGAGTTACTCGGCGTATGATCTGGATGCAGTTTTTGGAAATGCTATATATTCTATTGTAGACAGCAGTAAAATCGTTACTCCGGCGGTATATAGGCTTACTAAAATAAATCTAAGTAAAAATATATCGGAAATATATTGATTGTATCGTTTTAATCCAATTGCACTCTACTCATTCATACTTCAAATTGTATGAAAAATACACCGTTAGAAAGGGAATTTAATTGTCTACAAACTTTATAAGTACACAATTATGCTTTTGTGAAGCAAACAAGTAGTTATAAGGACTTGAAAATAACAGGTGCCAGAAATCTAAATGTCAGTAATAAAAAATATTGGAAATATATTGACTTGTATCGTTTTAACCCAGTGCCATTCTACTTATTCATACTTCAAATTGTATGAAAAATACACCGTTAGAAAGGGAATTATTTTTTCTTTAAACTGTAAATTTACACTATTATGCTATTGTTCAGCAAAAAGGCAGTTAATAGGGCTTGAAAATGACACGGGTTAAATTCACACTAATTTTTCAATATTTCCAATTAGGTGTATTGGTGAGAGTGTGTACTCTTATCAGACAGATACTGGTTATAGATAGCCCGACAACTTTTATCTAAATCCCTGACAGATACGTCTATGGGGTAATTGCTATCAGGTAAAGGGTTAAATCAGCTGATTTTATTTTCCAATTATGTACGGTTTGCGCCTAAAATAACTGTCATAATTGACATTTTGTTTTCACACTGACAAAACATTCAGAACTTGAACATGATTCCTCTGATATTCCATGCTGTAGTATAATAAATACAATCATTTAGAGCAAAAGTTGAACCAAACTTGAATTTTATTTGTTAAAAAGAAGATGGTTACATCAAGGAATATACAGCTACAGCAATGTTACATTAAGAAAAATACAAAGATATATCAAACGTCAAAAGTTTTATAAACATTAACAAACTGTAAATGAAACAATTAAACATTTTAGAACTGTTTACACTGATTAGCCATTGCTTACTTATTATCAAAACTAGGGTTATTTGAAAGTTATTCCATATTATTAGCGACAGTCTGTTATAGTAAAGAAGCAACTATGTTACATTAAGGAAATAAATGACTCTTCTGATTCATTAAGCTTAAAGAGGAGTTTGAATGCCACCTTAGTATATATGTAGTCTCTTCAAGTATAAATGCTTTACTATGACATTCATTTCCTGAACTAAAATACCTATGCAACACTAATTTTACATTCCTGTTACATCACTGAATTTATATGGTAACATCAAGGAATACAATATCAGTGTGTACTTGATTTGCCAATTTCTTAATGAAAACGGACGCATGATATATCCAACAATGAGCAGAATACATGAATCAGGATTTCCTATCTAGTTTGCACTTATTTTTAAAGAATTAGGGTTACTGTAGCTTATAAGAAGCAACAAATAGTATAAATATGTTACAGAAAATATATAGATATATCAATTCTTTGATGTAACACAAATTAGGCTCTGAATTAAAGGCTTACAATACAAAATGTATGCCATATATTTAGTTTCTTGTAAAAAATAAATGGAAAAGTTTAGGCAATTACTAATCCTACGTAAAAATGAAAATATTGAACTGTTTTGCAATTTGTTTTCCTTTAAGTAACATTGTAACTTTCCTTTATGTAACAATATATTTTCCTTGATGTAACAGCTAAGGAAGATAGTAAAGTTTTAAGAAGAATATGTAATGATTTCCATAATAATAATTGTTGAAATAATGTCTACCAACTTCAAAAAATGAATTTTAAATTCTGTATAAAGTCTTCCTATTTTATTAATATCTTACAGCTGTTTTCCTTCATGTAACGAAACACCTCCTTGATGTAACACACGTTTAACAGGATTTTGTCCGGTGACTAATACTAGTTAGCAAAAGCAGCTTATGTTTTCTTTCATCACATGCTACCCCTTATAAAAAGTATTATTTTCAATGTAAAATTCCTGTTTACTTGAAATATTTTTTCTTTTATTGATTGTTGGTCTCTGGTTTCCCTGAAATAACGGTTTCTGGTCCTTTATGTAACAATTTCACTGTTACATCTAGGATCGTAACATCAAGGATGTATTTCACCTAAATACATTCTTATCATACTAATTTACACTAAATACTGGAACCTTATGACACAATTTATCATATCTCAAATGCTTGCATTTTGTGCAAAAAGAGAATAATGATTATTGCAGTCAAAGGCAGAATAATACATTGTTACACCAAGGAAGTGTTCAAAATGTATGGTACCAGCCTCAGCACTAAAATGGTCAGTGAATCCTTATTTCAAATCACGATCTTAAAACTTCTTTCTGCCATTGTTGCCTCAATGTTCACTCTTCAAAATGGAGATGTTTTGCTATAAATACCTAAGGAAAGCAACTCTATACTTAACTATAATTGGCAATTGTTAAATCACTGAACATGATTCCAGGTACAGTGATTAACAATGAAAACATGTATTTAAACTGAAGAATTCCCAAAATTTTATGGTTTATATGAAGTCAGATATAGTTAAAGTTACCTATATTGGCACACTACTGAAATATTTTAGATATTTCATAGAAAGTCTATTGATTCAATCAAAATAACTACTTTAAAACTGACTTTTTAGCTGTTTCAATGTCAAATATTTAAAAGATTCTGCATATCTCTTGCTCTTTGTATGATAAAATGTGAATATAACCACGTAAGTATTAGCTTAAGATGACATTTATCCCCTTTTCCGAGTATGATCTTTCAAAAATTTACAAGGACATGATTTTGTTACATAATTTTGACTCAAATACAAAATAATTACCGTGCGCCAATTACACATAACGGTCATTAAGGCGATATGCGAAATGTTTTTACTGTAATTACTCTAAGTATTTGGACAGACAATAGCTAGCAAACGGTGTAGACTCCTGAGGGAGCATTTTGGTCAGGATCAAACTGTTTCCCATTCAGTTCGCACCTTTTGAACTCATTCTATGTGATAAAAGCCATCACCAATGATACATGGCATTACGCCTAGATATACATGTCTTATTAGTTTCTAAATCTATTTCAAGAAATAGACTGTGAAGAAGACCTTTTTCCCCGTTTAAACGCAAGCAAAACGCAAACACACTGTATATAAAGGTAGAAAATGGCATACTTTTTGACAATTACGTTCAATCATTTTTATCTGAGTGATAAATAGTTTGAAGCCTGATCAGACGCTTAGTTATCCGGCGTCTGATCTGGTTACAAACTGTTTACATGTACAATGGAAAAGTATAGTGAAATATAGTTTTAGCATTAACGAGTTTATTGGGGAAAAATAACCTCTTCCCCATAGTATACAGTACAACCAAACTTGTACAACTAAATAATTCTGTTGACAGGTGCCATTATTAGGTAGGATGGATACAAAACAGAAAACATCATATAAGTAAACACACTAGGCAAAGTAAGTTTTGATTTATTAATAAGATGTCCAGTTGACTCATTAAAAAAAGCGATAACAAACAACTTGAATCCCATTGCTCGTATACGAGTTATGTGTACATTTGTACCGTTGTTATGCACATATGCCGAACTTTCGACGGCAGCGACTTGCTATCATAGATGAAATGAAATTGACATAACATCGGCGCTATTATGACAACCTTTGTGTCACAGTTTGCGGCCGTACACCCATATCAATCACTTTTAAAACTGACAAAAACGGCCATCTGACACTCCTATTGGTCTACGACCAGATAGTTCATTTCAGTAAAATGTCCATGACAGCGACTATTTGCATACGTTGTCTACAGTTAGGCGAAACCTCTCATTCAATAATCACTGAAACTTTAAAAGTACATTTAAAATCAAAATTACATTGAGTCCATCTTGTTTAATTGCGTTCTGTTTAAAGTATATACATGTACACCGATGCATTAACAATTATTATTCGTGTGGCGACCTTGATCAGAGGGCTCCTTTAGGGAATGTTCTGTTCAAAGTTTACACTGAGGCAGAGTACAAGTACATTCTTTGTAAGTACACTGTTTGTAGTGAAGCATAATACTTGCAAGATATACAATTGATGTGCAATTAAAAAATAAAGGAAGCTGAGATATGGAAGAAATGACAAATATTTAAAAAAAAAAAGGAAACGGATTTCAAATATATAGACAATAGATCTTGTTATAATTTATATTTATGCAAATATTGTGCTTATTGAAATATATATTTTTAAATGCTGGTTTGTAAACATATTTCAAGTTCTTAACAAATTACACACCACAAGATGATAAATGAACTTGGTAAATATACTGAAGCACAATGTAATAGATATATTCTAAGAAGTTTGAGTAGTCAAAGTAATGCATTTGGGAAATAATCATTTTTTTAGAAATGGAATAAAATGAAAAATAAGACATTTAGAATATTTGAAAATAACATAAAATCATGTCTTTTACCTGCAGTACTGCAATTTGAACAGCAATGTGATCTGTCAGACTCTGTCTGTTTAACTCTTTACCCCTTATTCAGGTTTTTTATTACAACATGTTGACAGTAAAGTAGAAAGTACCTGATGGTACATTCTGCTTTATTTTCAAAATGCTTTAGGCTCCTTGTATTTATAGTGCTTACATTCATGCTTTAATAGTATGGAACTATTTTGCTCAGTGGAGAAATAAATAAAAGAGTTACAATTGCATATTGATTGAATGATGGGTTAATGTGCAATCAAATTATGTATTAGATATCTTGGATTAGCATTTTCTCATGAAACGAAGACTGTTTCTGTTATTTTGAGACCAGCCCGGTGATGACTTTTTGTAAACATAAATTCATCATTAAATTAAACTCTTTTTTTGTTGAATCTGGTTCATTCTCGTTATTGTCACTGTTTTCTGTTCAGTAAGCACCAAACACATTATGTTCACAGTCAAGGAGAAAGAATGACTCCTGGGTTAATATTGCAGACTTCTCAATATTTAGACCAACATCCAAGGCTGATGGCCAGTGATATCTGGTGATAGAATCTGAAAGAACAAACTTGTAAGATAAAAAATAATAAACAGTTTAAACATATAGACAGCTTTGTCATCTTATTGAGAATTATTTTTGATTCTTTAATGTAGGCATTGATTGAATGAGACTATTCAAATTCAAATCTTTATTTAAAACCTACAAGTAAATCTAACAGAAACACACATTTAGAATCTATAACGGCAATTTAGATGTCAACCCAAATTCCGTTCCAGCTATTTCAGTAACTAACTCTTAGTACGCTCCTAATATTTAAATGGCTTACAAAATTATCAAAACATATTTTCAAAAATATTCTAAATTCCTAGACAACTGTAGTAAAAAATGGTTACCAAGCGCAATAACAGTTAGACGTATAGAAAGTTAAAAGGTTATAACGCTTTTAAATTGAGTCTTATATGGTCCTTAGACATTTGATTATTCATATTTGAGTTTTTTCTCATCAAAAACTCAAATCTGACCAATCAAACGCTTTAGGACGATTTCAGACTCAACTCAATAGCTTTATAAACTGGATGCCAGAGTCTCTGACGTAATATTCTAGCACTCTAACGACTGAGCTGTAGGGACTTGTTGAGTTTCTACTAAGAAAACAGTGTAAAAAACGTTATACTCTTAACTTATTGTTTCCATTGCAAACAGTTTGGAGCCAGATCAGACGCCGGTTTGGAGCCAGATCTGACGCCGAGTAACCACGTGTCTGATCAGGCTCCAAACTGTTTGCTACTCAGATTTAAATAAACAGCCAGAAGTATAGAACAATTTTCATTTTCTCTATTTTAGTGCACTGCGTTTGAGTTTCTTTATGTTTAAACGGGAAAGAATCGTTATCTCCTCTGTACCTGTGTCCGACTATACTCGATCCCGCTAACTGCAGTCGACTGCTGGTTTTTTCATAGGAATCCATTCACGTGTCTAATATTTATTAATAAATATAGTATTATAAATAAAGTCCTACCCTAAACATGCTAAACTGTAAATCGGTGTACCTGTATTTCCATAGAATGGTCTAGATAAAACCTCTGACGTTCTCTGTTGCGTCGAACCTAACCGGTCTGTATGCTACGTCTCACGTTGTACCAAACCAACTCATTCAACATTATTCCAACATCCAACCACACAATTTCTCCTCTTGTCCATACATATTGTAACATTATCAAGCCCTTGAATTAACGGACGTAGAACAACACGATGTCCCTTCTTCCATTAATGTGCCGATCCAACTCTGGGGCAATTTCGCACATGTCTGTTGAATGCCAAGCGTAAATTACACATGCGAATCGAGTCGCTTTTAAAAATGGCCGACATTGATAAATCCGGTGCATGTGAACCTGTATCTTAGCCGTTGATATATAAAATACATGAAAATTTGTAAACAAACTTGACCTCTCCAGGTGCGCGTAAACTGTCAATGTATTAGAGAACAGAGTATAGGTGAAATCCGACAAGACGGGGAAATAGACATATTTTTATGCAAGAATAGTGTCAATACACCTATTTTTCGTGCATTAACATCTGCAGAAGCCCTTGTGCTGTATTGGATCCCTCGGCTAAAGCATCGGGCTTCAAATACAGCCCGCGGGCTTCTTCAGATATTAATGCACGAAAAAAGGTGTATTAACCCTATATTGTGGGTATGTCCGGCAGTCCGTCCGTCCGTCCGTCGTCAAACTTTTTGTTAATTATCTTCTCCTTGGAAACTACTGGGCCAATTTCTTCAAAACTTCATAGGATTGTTCCTTGTACGGTACTCTCTCAGATTTCTTCAAATATAGGTTATCCAATTTAAATTGTTGTTGACATGGCAACCAATTGAAAAAACTTTAAAAATCTTCTTGTCAAAAACTATTGGTCTGAATTGAAAATAATTTTACCCAAATGTGCCATTGGTGACCGTTATCAGATTTTTAAAAATAATTTTCCTATCTTAAAAAACATGGCCGCTAGTGGTTGGGCAGATTTTCCTTATATGGCTATATAGTGAAAACTTTAAAAAATCTTCTTGTCTGAAATCGATGATCCGATTTGAAAGTAATTTCACGCAAATGATTCATGGGCGACTCTCTACAATAATTCTGATATATAAAAAACATGGCCCCCAGTGGGTGGGGCACAGTTTCCATATGTTACTGTATAGTAAAAACTTCAGTGAAACTACTGGTCCAAATTGAAAATAATTTTGCACAAATGATTCATTAATAAATCTATCAGATTTCTTAAAATCATTTTGTTATCTTAAAAAACATGGCTGCCAGTGGATGGGGCAAGTTTTCCTTATATTTCTGTATAGAACATCTTTAAAAATATTTTCCCTGAAACTGTTGGTGTCGTTTAAGAATATTTTTAAACAAATAATGATTCATATGTGGCCCTTTCCCAGTTTACTTTAAATAATCTTCCTAGCTCAAACATAACCACCAGTGGGTGGGGGTAAATTTACCGATGATGGCTGATATTGAAATCTTAACCATTACTGGTCAATTACCATGACCATAACCAGGTGAGCGATTAAGGGCCGCATGTGGTTCTTGTTACTTATTTGCTCAGAAGCGCAGCTGCACATAATACTCAATACGAGGGAGCTACAGTATGGATAGATAGATAGATAGATAGACATGTAATAAAAAAATTACAAAATAAAAATTATTCTAGCTTAAAATATTCTCATCATCAATGAAAGAATTAAGTGCAAATCAACTGCCTTTGACACTGGCTACATTTAAAATTATTTACCCCTGTGAATCAAGCAGTAGATCATCTCGATGCAAAATGTACCTTCCGCTTAATCATTTGATGTATACCCTTTCTATAACCAGGACTTAACAATACTTATTGATGGAATAAAAAATATCTAACAACTTACAGAACAGTCGAACTAAAGCAGAAACCATATTTAAATGCTCTCTGATCTTTTTTCATCTTTCTTTAAGTGACCACCGCTGTAAACAATAACGATTACTGTGGCCTCAGTTGTGTCTACAGAGTGGTTTACTTAATTGCAAAACCTCATCCTTGGCAACTCTCAGGAGTCAAGACCTTCACTCTTTGATTTATGTTGGTTGTTTATCCTGAAAACTTACACTTGGCAAACAGTGAATACTCACATGCAAAATATGAAATATCTATCAAATGTAGCTGCAAAGTTGTGGCCTATGTCAAGATCATCCTATTCGACCTTTAGATGACATCTGCATGGCCTTGACCTTTGTCTCACTTAACCCAAGTTGTACTGTTCACAAGAGATTCTTTAATGCACATGCCAAAATGAAATCTCTATCACGTGAAATTACAAAGTTATGGACTTATGGACAATGCTAAATTCTGCCTATTTGGCCTTTAAAAGCTGAATCTCCTTTAAATGCAAAATGCAAAATATTTTCGTATATTATGTCATGATTTAGAGAGCCTACAAAGTACAGTATATAGTAAATATTTGAAAGAAAACATTTGAAAGACAAGTTAAAGGCAATGTGTGTTGGGCTTTAGATTGAAAAATAAGCTACCAGTAATGTGTACAGTTATGACACTTACAGTATAATTATTTTCATTTCAGTCCTTGAAATCTGATTTATCATTACGAGTCAGTGCTCCACATAAGTTGGAGTAATCAGACCAAATGCAGCTTTTTCTTCATGTCAGCACCAACGCCCATGGTGTTACCATTCATTAGAGTTGTCTCGAGAAAATTTCATGGGAAAGTACAACTTAGCCAAAAACCATGCCTTATTCACACGTTTCCATAAAGCCAAATAATACTTAACATTGCCTCCAAATTTCAGCTTATGCTTTGTAAAGAATAGTTAAAGAAGTTATTGTGCAAAAGCAGTAGGTTATGTTGAAGGTTCTGAACCTTCAACATAACCTTCTGCTTTTGCACAAGTAACTAAATGCTAAAGCAGGAAATTGTTAGAGACCACTAATGTCACTGTGCGGAATAAAACCTGTTAGTTGGTCAATATGTTAAGTTATACAAAAACTATAAAAGAAAACAACAACACAAAAGTCCTGAGATGTTTGAGGCCTGTAAAGTGCCTTATACAAAACAATAAATTATTTATGTATTATCTATTGCAAAATCAGCATAGCCTTTATGGTGTTTCATAAGCAGTGCAATGTTTCCCTGCCTTACGTGGTAAACAATGTAGGACAAGCATTAACCATGACATTCAGCAGTTTTCTATCCAAGATGGACTTTCATACAGACAGTCAGAGAATGTGATGCAAATTAAAACTATTTTTTTTTCAAAAGAGAACAACATAGTTATGTGCTGAATTGTAGTAATAAATATATGAACTGATCAGAGCGGTGGATAAGTTAAAATGGATCAAATTCCATGTCAGCACCAAATTATTTGGTGTGTTTTAACTAATCATTAAAATTGTCTCTTTGAACCAATTCTAATGAGTCGCCAATATGGTTTAATGCAGACATAAAGATTTAAGTTCTTGAAGTACTCCCCTTATGTGGAGCCCTGTATCCATGTTAATTATTTAAAAGAAAAACTATGCTATTGTAATTTGTGACAAATGATTTTAATATAGTCTCTAAAAGCTGTAATTATGTATATATGAAAGTGTTGTTGTGTTTATTACTGCTGTGTATTATCAGAACTGATGAAATAAAAAAGCAAATTAAAGATACATAACGAAATATTTTTCCTGTTGTGTTTATAAATAATTCCTAAAGTGTCAGTAAAAAAATCAGAATTGAAAGCCCCAGAGAACCTTAATTTTAACAAGATCATGTTTTTCTTTTTGTCAATGTAATATTTCACTCTCTGACACACTTATTTTGAATCTCGATGCCAACAATTGTCTCATTACAGTTAAACATATTTAATACAACCACTACATGAGGTCCAATTGTTGGTGTGCAAGACAACTTGTCAAGTGACTGCATTATGCAAGAATATTTAGATAAAAGTAAAGCACCAAACCCCTTAGTTGCTTTCTGATTACTTTCACCTTGCTTTACCCCTTTCCTCCATAGTAAAAAGTGCAAATCTCCTATATCAAACTATGTCAAAAACACTGACTACTTAAATTAAGATGAAAGTAACTTTTTGCAGGGACCTCCTGTCAAAGCTTTTTGTTTTACTTTTATCTTGCTTTGAACTACCTCATGTGTTCGAAACAGTCACTAGGTAGCAAGTACTTATTTGATATCCTTATACGGAGGTGTAGGTAGAGGTGCTGTAGGCACTTCTGTGGAGGACCGGGTGAATGTATGGTCTCTGTAATACTGCAACAGAATGTAAGTTTGGACCACACATCATTGCTGTATTTTGCATAATTTTTATGCCCCCGCACGACTTAGTTGGGGTATATTTGTTTTTGGTCTGTCTGTCTGTTTGTCTTCATACAACTTTAATATTGGCCATAACTTTTGAATAACATGGGTTAGAGACAGTATAGTTTGTATGTGTACTCACTTTAAGAAGCTCTTGATGTCAGTACAACTTGGGTCTTGTCTTGCAAAGGTCAATGTCATTTAGAGGTTAAATCCGGTGAAAAGGGAGATAACTAATCCTATATTATTTCTAAGGATGTCAACGAATACCAACATCACTATTCGTATATCCGTATGAGGTATCCGGATATTCGCATTGAGTCGGACCCACGGCAATTTGTTAAGAATGCAACACTGTTGATTGTTCTAAAGCATCAACGTTTGTTTCCACATATAAGTGCGATGGAAAAATCGTATCCAGACAATGTTTGTTTGCGTTTTTTTATGTGACGAACTTTTTTCTCCATTGAATTGCCCTTATCTATTTAACAGAGTAGCTTTTATAACGCTTCAATAATCGGGTCTGTAAATTAATTCTAGGCAGAATGGATTTCAAGATTATTCCCGTGTTCAATAGACTTTATTTATTTCAAGTGAATAGGACGGGAGGTAACCCATCCGAACTGACCATAACTAGATAGGGCTTGAAAATGACACGCGTCAAATTCACACTAAATTTTCAATATTTCCAATTAGGTGTTTTGGTGAGAGTGTGTACTCTTATCAGACATATACTGGCTACAGAGAGCCAGATAGCTCTTATCTATATTCCTGTCATATACGCCGGTGGAGTTATTTCTATCAGGAAAAGGGTTAAGCAAACTTTCTGACCAAGTTGCATAAAGATAAGATGAAACCTGAAGCCTCTAATTGTTGACCGGGCATGATCCATATTCAAAAGTGACCTAGATATAAATGCGACAAACATTCAGATCATGATTCATTAAGTTCCAATATAGGGTTAATACACCTTTTTTCGTGCATTAACATCTGAAGAAGCCCGCGGGCTGTATTTGAAGCCCGAGGCTTTAGCCGAGGGCTCCAAGACAGCACAAGGGCTTCTGCAGATGTTAATGCACGAAAAACAGGTGTATTGACACTATTCTTGCATAAAAATATGTCTATTTCCCCTTCTTGTTGGATTTCACCTAACTCCGTTCTCTAATACATTGACAGAATACGCGCACCTGGAGAGGTCAAGTTTGTTTACAAAATGTTCATGTATTTTATATATCAACGGCTTAGATACAGGGCCACATGCACCTGATTTATCAATGTCGGCCATTTTTAAAAGCGACTCGATTCGCATGTGTAATAATAATTTACGCTTGGCACTCAACAGACATCATGCTGTTCTTCGTCCGTTAATTCAAGGATTTGAAAATGTTACAATATATCTGGATATGAGGAGAAATGTGGTTGGATGTTGGAATAACGTTGAATGAGTTATAGCTGGGCACATTATTACAAAAATCATGCACTTGGTGATACAAGCATCAAATTTGGTATGTATACTGGTATGCACCTACTTGCAACAAAAAGCCCGTTAGCCACGTCAAAATTCAAAATGGCGGCCATTTTTCAAGATGGCCACCATTTCCGGTTCTATTATACAATTTTATCTCTAACATCGGATATATTTGACCGATTTTCAAACTTTTGGTGTCTAATTATATGTTTTCAAGCATATAGAAGCTAATTATGTGATCCATAGACTTGTAAGAAGTTTATTAAATCGTAGTATAAGCAAAACGGTACAAAAACGAAGTGTGTGTCAAGGTAAAAATTTAACTCACAGGGTTTTTATAGATTATACACTCACTTTACCTTCTGTCATGTTATTTAATGATATTGCTTTCAATTGCTTTTGTCTGAAGATGCTATTTTTCACATTACAACTACATAAATCTGTACACATCAGTGCTAAAACAAAATCACGAACTTGGTGATACAAGCATCAAATTTGGTATGTATACTGGTATGACCCTACTTTATACAAAAGCCATTTTTGGTTCTCGTTAAGATAACATGTGGTAAGGTTTATTTTTGAGTCGGCAATACATACACAAGTAACATAAGCTCTGTAGAGATTTAATAATCGACTATGATTGTTGACCAACTCTTTTCTAACATTTGACATGTTTGACCAAATTTCACCAAAAAATTGATTTTAAGCATAAAGGAAGTCAATTCAGTCAACCTCAAGCTGAACAGAAGTTTACTTTAATGCAAAATGGCAAAGCTACATCGTTTGTTTTCAAAATGGCCACCATTTTATAATGGTATATAAGCAAAATCATTTCTTAAATTTGATCAACATTTATGTTTTTTGTGTCAACATAGGTGTCATAAAGTATAAGGAAGCTAATTCAGACAACTTCTGTCTGAATTGAAACTAATTGTATTGCACAATTACCAATCTAGACAAAATAAGTGTTTTTTGCTCACAGATGATCGTTACTTTTTGCAATAGTGATTAATATCCTTTCTGATCTTTTCTATATACTTCTTGCCACTTGCCATGCTTTTGGTGTCAAAGCATTATGATAAGAGCACAGAAAGCTATTTATGTGATCATTTACTTTATTAACAATCTTGTTCATTTGGGTAATGACTTATTTTAATGGCATATATGTGGTTTATGACTATTTTAGCAGTAATGGTTTAGTGTACATGCTGGAGTTGGTGTATAATCGATTATACTTATGTAGGTGTTCATTTTCACATTTCCAAATATCGGTATATTAGTCTGAACAAGGAAGGTCACATCGTAAATATATGTACTTGCATCTGTCACTGCAAACAGTTTACTTTAGTACCTATGTTTAATCGGGTATTTGCAATCATATCACTAGGTAACATGGTTGTCAAATGTATCAGCAGTGTTTCATTCATTCCAACTCTATGAGATATTTCCATCATGACACAAGCTACATGTATTTGGTATGCATAACATTTGGCATGTTCAAACAGAGGGGCTTGACCTTTAGGAACTGCACCTTAAGATCTATACCATCAGGCTAACATGTCCAATCAAACACAATAATCTTATCCCATGACTTAGCATAATTGATGCAATGATTTCCAGATTTTATTGCTTGTACATTATGATTTATTATTATAGACTGGACTTTGCACGTGCACTATATATTTTAGTTTATGTATTCTATGCAGCCTTTTCTCTTTCTTATATGGAAATTTGGCGTCAAACTAGCTCATATTTGACCGTTGACCAATTGCAACCAACACTTTCTGTAGAACAAGATAGTTTGAATAAGCATTTGAAACTGACATCGGCATGAAATTTTATGTCATTTGCTTTTAATATGGGAGTATTGTGGTCTCCGGTTGTGGCTTGCATTTCATGCATGAACATTTTTGCACACACTTCTTCATGTTAACATTGTATAATTTCTTAAAATGCTGTTGAAGATTACACAGGGATCAATCTCAAATATGATATTAGCAGTATTATGTGTCCACATCAAATAGCTTTACCAAACTGCTGAAATGTTCTGTCTTTATGCAAGTGTACCACAATAAACGTATACTATCTTTGACTATGTATCGCATCATATCGCTTTTACAAGTCTGTTGTCAGACTATACATCCGTCCCTATGTATACAGAACAGAACTGTTACAACTTTTACACCACACTCAGGAATGGAAATTCTTTAAAAAGATTTATGCAGAGTTTTAAGGGTCATACTCTCAAATGGTTGCATTTATTGACTTTGGAGAAGAGACAAGAATTTTTCGTGTAAAGTATATTTCTTAACATTGCTTAAATCTGATTTTATTGAAAGGAGTCCACACTGCCTTCATCTTTGATAACGATTTTGATTTGCTTAGTTGATTGGTCAAGCACCATATATATACTTTCCATACTGGATCTGATATTTCTTCATATTGTTTTCATCACGCTCATGGTCATTCATCTTCTTCATATCTTAACAGATAAAGTAGTATAGTTTGGGCAATCATTGTTCAGATAAATGAATTGTAAATGTGAGAAAGCAGCACCAACATTCAGTATAAGCAGTCACATAACAACAGACAACAGGCTTTGGTCAGCTACGGAGTAAAAATATATGTGTGGCTAAAATAGGTCATTAGACAATATTTACATTCAACATGTAAAGTCTCTATGTAATCGTATTAAAAATATGCAGGTCAATTCTCGATGAACCTACGAATCGAATCCGATCCCAGCCAGTTAGAAAGAGGGCGGAGTCTCCGCCGCGAAGAAAATCTTCCATACGGCGTAGAGATACCGACCAAGTTAGGATCTACTTTTAGATTATTCGTTTGGGTATTTCGAAACCCCTATTTAAAGTCGCAGACAGTTCAATTAAAATCAAATTGCGATAAAAAAATTAATTAATTGCTGTTTTTAAGGGAGGTTATCATATTACACTCCGTCATTAAAGCTGTACGCGTTCTCTCCCTTCTCCGAGTTGAGCAGGGATCTATTTATAGATTAGACAAGTTGTCTTCCAATTACGGTTTGAAATTGACAATTTCAAACAATTGTTCACCAGAATACATAGGAAAGTCGCTCAAACATAAAGCAAAATAATGCATTCACACTTACTAAATTGGTAACGTAATGTTCCGTTATGACATATTTAAACTAGTCTATGTGTATCGGATATGCCACGGATAGCCGCGGGTGTGTGTAAACGCTGACTGTGTACATGTAGTCGCATTTCAGCGTTGCTATTCGCGTTGCTAAGTGTAAAGCGTGTATAAAAAACTTGCGCCACCTAATTGTTTAAAATATGCTTTGATAATGGATATTCAGATTGAAATTTTTGTTTTAATTTCTTACGAGCGTTCTTAAAGCACAGCGAGAACGTTTACTGCGTAAAACCCTGAAATGATCATGCAAATACAGTACATGTAGTAAGGACTACTTTTGACACCATATTTAGAAACTGGAATGGCTATTACATCGATATTACATCTATCAAACCCATTTGGCCGGTATATGGTATATTCATATACATGAAAACAAATCTGGTCAAACTACACATTAAATGGATGACAGAAAATAATAATATAAATATAAGGAATAAACAACATCTTTTTGCCGCTCATGACGGTATGACTACATTAGCTTCGGGGTGTAAATTAAATGAAAACGCCCTTCGGGCGTTTACAAAATTTACCCCCTGCGAAGCTAATGTAGTCATACCGTCATGAACGTCAAAAAGATGTTGTTTATTCCTATAATGATATGAGTTTCTAACCGACCGGAGGCTCCCATTAATAGTTTTCTCATCCTGTTTAAAACATTATTTGAAACCAAAAATATGACAAATCATCATATATACCAGATGTAAGAAAAGATATTATACATTAGAGACTATGTTGGCAAACATATGCAAACAAACTCAACAAATTTGTCATTACGCAGTTAAGTAATTTAAAAAAAAAAAAAAGACTGTCTTTGTCAAAATGTGTAATTGTGCAAACACAGCAGTCTGATGCTGACAAAATTAGCTTCCCTCTGCTGTAACAAATATAGTTTGACTCAAAAAGTGTAAAACCATGGCAATGTACGTCAAATGTAAGAAAGAGAATCGTAAATTTGAACCAAAAATAGTGACCATCTTCGAAAAAACTATGTATTTTTGTCATAAATTGGCCTTTACATGATAAAGTATGTTTTAAAACACTTAGAAATTGACTTAATTACTTTCCTTATACTTTAAAACATATACTTAGACACCAAAACTGTAAAGAACGACCATATAGATATCAAATATTAGCAACAAAACTATATTTTCGAACCTGTAATGGCGGCCATCTTGAAAAATGGCCGCCATTTTGATTTTTTCAAGTGGCTAACGGACTTTTATGAAATACTACAGATAGAAGTGCAAGTGTGCCAAGTTTGATGCTTGTATCACTAAGTGCATGATTCACCCCAAAAAATGTAATAATGTGCTGAGCTATTCGTCTGGTACAACGTGAGACGTAGGCATACTGACCGGTCAGGTGCGACGCAACACAGAACGTCAGAGACTTTCTCTAGACCAATTCTATGGAAATACAGGTACACCGATTTACAGTTTAGCATGTTTAGGGTAGGACTTTATTTATAATGCTATATTTATTAATAAATGTCTGACATATGAATGGATTACGAGCAGTCGGTTGCAGTTATTTAACTCATTATAACTCCATACTGTAGTCTAGCGGGATCGAGTGTAGTCTATTTCTATTTCTATTTATAATTTATTACTTCTACGCCATCAAGTCTTATGATTATGAGAAGGGGCACTTTTTAGGTGCACCATTGGGACTGTACCTGTCGAACACAGGCACAGAGGAGATAACGTTATTCTTTCCCGTTTTTAAACGCAAAGAAATGCAAACGCAGTGCACTAACATGGAGAAAATGACATCTTTTTTATACTTCTGACTGTTTATTTTAATCTGAGTAACAAACATTTGGGAGCCTGATCAGACACCGGGTTACTCGGCGTATGATTTGGCTCCAAACCGACGTCTGAACTGGCTCCAAACTGTTTGCAATGGAAACAATAGTTTAAGAGAATAACGTTTTTTTCCACTGTTATCTTTGTAAAAACTCAACAAGTCCATACAGCTCAGTCATTAGAGTGCTAGAATGTTACGTCAGATACCCTGGCTCCAAGGTTATAAAGCTTTTGAGTTAAGTCTGAAATCGTCCTAAAGCGTTTGGTTGGTCAGATTTGAGTTTTTGATGAGCAAAAACTGAAATTTGACTTATCAATGTCTAAGAACCATATAAGACTCAACTTAAAAGTTTTAACTTTCTATACGTCTAACTGTCATTGTGCTTGGTAACCATTTTTATACTACAGTTGTCTAGGAATTTAGAATAATTTTGAAAATATGTTTTGATAATTTTGTAAGCCATTTAAATATTATGAGCGTACTAAGAGTCAGTTACTGAAATAGCTGGAACGGAATTTGGGTTGACATGCTATTTTATCAACATTGCCGTTATAGATTCTAAATGTGTGTGTCTGTTAGATTTACTTGTAGGTTTTAAATAAAGATTTGAATTTGAATTGTCTCATTCAATCATTGCCTTCATTAAAGAATCAAAAATAATTCTAAATAAGATGATAAAGCTGTCTATATGTTTAAACTGTTATTATTTATTTTCATGCATGTTTGTTGTTTCAGATTCTATCACCAGATGTCACTGGCCATCAGCCTTGGATGTTGGTCTAAATCTTGAGAAGTCTACAATATTAACCCTGGAGTCATCCTTTCTCATTGACTGTGAACAGAATGTGTTTGGTGCTTACTCAACAGAGAACAGTGACAATAACGAGAATGAACCAGATTTAACAAATCAAAGTTTAACTCATGATGAATTTATGTTTACACAAAGTCATCACCCGGCTGGTCTCAAAATAACAGGAAAAGTCTTAGTTTAATGAGGAGCAGCTAACCCAAGACATCTATTACATGTACATGTACATAATTTGATTGTACATTAACCTATCACTCAATCAATATGCAGTTTCCCCCTCTTATCTATTTCTCCACTGAGCAAAATAGTTCAAAACTATGGAATCATGAATGTATGCACTATAAGGAGCCTAAATCATTTTGAAAGTAAAGCAGAATATACCATTAGGTACTTTCTACTTTACTTTCAACATGCTGTAATAAACAACCTGGATTAAGGGTAAAGGGTTAAACAGACATAGTCTGAAAGATCAAATTACTACAGAGCTACAGGTAAAAGGCATGATTTTATCTTATTTTCAAATATTCTAAATGTCTATTTTTTCATTTTTAATTCCATTTCTAAAAAATAATTATTTCCTAAATGCATTACTTTGGATACTCAAACTTCTTAGAACATATCTATTACATTGTGCTTCAGTATATTTACCAAGTTCATTTATTATCTTGAGCTATGTAATTTTTTAAGTACTTGAAATATGTGTACAAAACCAGAATTTCAAATAAAATATATTTCAATAAGCACAATTTTGCATATATATAAATAATAACAAGAACTTTTGTCTTTATATTTGAGATCCATTTCCATTTTTTTTTATTAATATCAGTCATTTTCTTCCATATCACAGCTTCCTTTATTCTAATTGCACACCAATTGTATATCTTGCAAGTATTATGCTTCACTACAAACACAGGGCTGCCATTTCTCCGGATTTTTCCTAAATCTCCGGATTTTTTTCCAGTACATGGTAGCTTAAAGCAGGCTGAAAGTAAAGCAGAATGTGCCCTCAGGCGCATTCTGCTCTATTTACAGCCTTCTTTAAGTGGTCGCATGTCAACAAAACAAGAAAAAGGCTATGGGGTAAAGGTACGATGCGTAAAATCGCACTTGAAAAATACAAATTTTGAAATCTTAGGATTTTTTATGTCAACTTATGGCAGCCCTGCAAACAGTGTACTTACAAGGAATGCACTTGTCTTCTGCCTCAGTGTAAACTTTGAACAGAACATCCCCTAAAGGAGCCCTCTGATCAAGGTCGCCACACGAAGAATAATTTTCAATGCATCGGTGTACATGTATACTTTAAACAGAACGCAATTAAACAAGATGGACAAACTTTTATTTTGAGTTTAAATGTACATTTAAATCTCCAGTGGTTATTGAATGAGAGGTGTCGCCTAACTATGGCCAACGTATGCAAATAGTCGCTGTCATGGACATTTTACTAAAATGAACAATCTGGTTGTAGACCAATTGGAGTGTCAGATGGCCGAATTTGTCAATTTCAAAATTGATTGATTTGGGTTTACGGCCGCAAACTGTGACACAAAGGTTGTCATAATAGCGCCGATGTTGTGTCAATTTCATGTCATCTATAATAGCAAGTCGCTGCCGTCGAAAGTTCGGCATTTTAAAAATATGTACATGTATGTGCACAATTACGGTACAATGTATAAATAACTCGTATACGATAAATGGGATTCAAGCTGTTTGTTATCGCTTTTATTAATGAGTTAACTGCAAGTTTTAATAATAATCAAAAGTTACTTTGCCTAGTGTGTTTACTTATATGATGTGTTCTGCTTTGTATCCATCCTAAAGTGGTGAAAACGTTATTCTTTCCCCTTTAAACGAAAACAAAACGCAAACGCAAAACACTAAAATGTAGAAAAGGACAATTTTTCGGCATTTCTGACCTTTCATTTTTTCAGAGTGGCAAACAGTTTCGAGCCTGATCAGACACCGGCTTAACCGGCGTCTGATATGGCTCCAAACTGTTTGCAAAGGAAATAATAGTTTTAGCGTAAACGCGTTTATTGGGAAAGAATAACGTTTTCTCCACTGTACCTAATCATGTCACCTGTCAACAGAAATTTTTAGTTGTACAAGTTTGGTTGGACTGTATACTATGGAGAAGACGCTATTATTCCCCAATAAACTCGTTTAATGCTAAAACTATATTTCAATATAGTTTTCCATCGTAAACAGTTTGGAAACAGATCAGCCGCCGGATAACTAAATAGTAATGAGTTCAAAAGGTGCAAACTGAATGGGAAACTGTTTAGATCCCGACCAGAATGCTACCCCAGGAGTCTACACCATTTGTTACAGTAGAGAATCTGTTATTCTTTCCCGTTTAAACGCAAACGTACGCAACCGCATACCACTAAAACGTAGAAAAGTACAACTTTTTGACAATTTTGATAATTCATCTTTATCGTGGTGGCAAAAAGTTTTGAGCCTGATCAGACGCCGGGTTACCCGGCGTCTGATCTGGTTCCAAACTGTTTGCAGTGAAAATAATAGTTTCAGCATAAACGCGTTTATTGGGAAAGAATAACGTTTTCTCCACTGTAGCTATTGTCTGTCCAAATACTTAGGGTTATTACAGTAAAAACCTTTGCATTTCGCCTTAATGACCGTTATGTGTATTTGGCGCACGGTGATTATTTTGTAATTTCAATAACAATGCATTCACCAGCATCTTTGCACTGACAGTGTAGGCTGCAGTTTGGCCAGAACGCTGTTCAAAACGTCATTGTTATTGTTTATACTGGGCCCCGGAACAATCATAACTATAGCGGGAATTAACGGCGCGTGTGCACGTGAATCGCCTTGTTAATACACGTTAAAGTACTCGTTAATGCACCCTCTGGGAACGGCTTTTTATGCAAGAATGAGATGTAAAGCCTCCAGAGTGCTAACAAAGGTTTTTTTTCTATAATTTGACCAAGTGACTAAGTTTTTGACCAAGCATGACCCATATTCGAACATGACCTAGGCATCAATTAGGAAAACATTCTGACGTAGTTTCGATAAGATCAGACAGAATTGGTAGCCTCGAGTGTTTACAGTGTTTGTCTTTAATTTGACCTAGTGACCTAGTTTTTGACCGGATATAACCCATATTAAAATTTGAGCTAGATATTAATTGGACAAACATTATATTAAAATTCCATTAAGATTCAATGAGATGTATAGCCTCTAGAGTGTTAACAAGGTTTTTCTAGGATTTGACCCAGTGCCCAAGTTTTCAACATTCGAACTTGGCCTAGATTTTTACTAGACAATTATTGTGATTAAGTTTCAAGAAGATTGGATGAAATTTGTAGCTGCTACAGTGTTAACGAACCAATTGTGAATGGACGGACGGACATACAGTAGACAGACGACGGACATCCAGCAATCCTAAAAGCTCACTTTGGCACTTCCAGCCAGGTGAGCTAAACAAAACACTTATCCGATTAGTTACACTAGTAGAGTAATCAACCTTTCCCACAAACCTATAAACCACCCGTCGAGACACGCACGTTTGGTATTTCGCCGACATAGGGTCTGATCGCTATCGGAAATATGTGATATTATGTGCTTTATTTACTTGCCGCTTGAAAGGTCGCAATAGTTCATGTCTTGCTCACTTTATTAATGACCCGTGTCAATATGTCTCAAGAGTATTCTTTAGAAAATTAAAGGCATTAAGCCGCGAAACGTAATGTAAATTAAGAGTCAGTTATTTCAACGAGAGTTGTCAGAGAGACAACGAAGCTCGCCTTCGGCACATTTAGAATACATATGCATAGCGAATATGAAAGAATATCGTAATGGACATAATCACAGATTTCGAAACCTAAACGCTTGCCCTTAGTTCAAGGTCAAGGTCACTGGGCTAGAATCGTATGTATAAATAAAACGGTATTGTCCATATACACTTGCATGCCAACTATGAAAGGAATATCTCAATGAACATAGGAGTTATAGGCGTTTTGAGAAACCTAAACACATATTTCGAAACCTAAACGCTGGCCCTTAGTTCAAGGTCAAGGTCACTAGCTATAATTGTTTGTATACATGAAAATGTATTGTACATACATGCCAAATATCAAAGAAATACTTTCGAAACCTAAACGCAGGACCTTAATCAAGGTCAAGGTCACAGGTATCAAATTTGTTGTGTGCCTGGAAGGGTCTTATATACACGCACATACAAAATTTGAAAGCAATAACGCAAGGGACGTAGAAGTTATAAGGATTTTCTTGAAACTGCTAACGGGAATGGGAACGGCAACGCCGACCTCAACGGCTGGGTGAGAACATAAGCTCTTGGACACAGTCCGGAGAGCTAAAAATAAAACAAATTAGAAATTCAAAACTACCAGGAACTTTCAAAGAACATAGGCTTTCAGCAGATGTTAAGTTCTTGTGTGGCGGCTGTTAAAAGTCGCACCGTACTTCATTCTCATTGTTGTTATACTTATTGATCCTTTGGAATCATTTATTTCAGCGCATTTACAGTTGAACTTTTAATTCCGCTTAAGCAGTTTCTAGGGGCGTGAGCACTGTTGCATATTTCAGTATTGCTGATGAACAGACTCAATGAAACCGAGTCTGTAATTTTCAGCGTTTGCTTTGTTTTCTGTGCTTTCAAAATATCTCACCCTTATTCAGATTATATAATTCACAACAACAGATGTTAAGTGCTTGTGTGGTGGCTGTAAAAAGTCGTCCCGTACTTCATTATAAGTGTTGTTATACTTTCTGGTCCCCTGGACTCATTGATTTCAGCGCTTTTACAGTTGGAAGTTGAATTCCGCTTAAGCTGGTACTAGGGAGCGTGAACACTGTTGCATAGTTCAGTATTGCTCATGAACAGACTCAATGAAACCGATTAAAGTGCCTTTCTGTATTTCTATGCGGTTATGGGTAAAGCGTACCGAGTAAAAGTTTTCCATTGTTGGTCGAAGCGTACCACATATATAGGATATATAGGGAACAATTTCAATATGTTATTAGTTGATTGTTTTTCACACATTATATACCTGTAAATAACGTAATAAGTGTATTTTACATACGCCTTGATAGTTTTTAATCAGACACAACATTATCTTTGAAGATATAGTAATCAGGAACAAATTTACCATTATGGTCAACAGTTTCCAAAGTTTTAAAATATTAATATTAGTGTCAACAATTATGTCGATCCTGACAATACGCTGCCGTACACGGCTTCTGATCAGGATCCAAACTGCTTGAAATGAATTCTGCACCTATGCACCACATTCTCTTAGAACATTCAGTTCTCAAAGTTTCGAAATGTTAATATTAGTGTCAACAATCATGTGGATCCTGATCATTCGCCGCCATACTCAGGATCCAAACTGCTTGAAAAATAATGTTGCACCCATGCGAAAGATAGTCTAAAGAGTAATCTAAATATATAAAATGTATAATGCAGTAACGCAAATATCGTCTGTTCTAACAATAAGTGGCAATCATTGTGGATCCTAAGCAGACGCCGCTTTAAACGGCGTCTGATCAGGATCTTAAATGCTTGAAAGTAAATATTTCAAAAGTGAAAAGGTAGTGCTTACGTGGCTTTTGATCTGGATCCAAGCTACTTAAAAACGAAAGTCGTCTGTTCTAAAACCAAAGCTAATAAAAATAAATGTCATTCAATGTTAACCATTGTAGGGGCTGATCAGACGCCGCTTTATGCGCTTCTGGTAAGGATCTACAATACTTGAACATATTATTGTATCCGTGAAAAGGTGGTTGTTCCAAAACTTTTGATCAAGATCTATAGTGGATCCAAAATGCTTCTATTTGTAATAAGTTTGGGACTTACAGTGATTATAGGTGAGAGACAAATGTATTACAGGGAAATCTCTAAGGTAAGTAGATCGTATGTAAAATAATGTGGACAGTACGGACAAGAAATAAAAAAAATGTTCTAATGTTTCAATTGCATTACAATGTTTGCCTAATGGCGTTGGAATTAGTTTTCACCTGCAAAAGTTTTCATTATTGGGAACTATTTTATGAATAAGGTTGAATTTAAGTTCTTTTATTCTGTTATCGATATAATAAATACATGTATTATACTGATTTTATATCTAAAAAGTACAATTTCCGCGACGGACTGGCGTCCCTAGTTACGATACATAGTCTCGCCTATAAGTGCAAGTCACGTTTATAATAATAATAATAATAATAATAATAAAGACTTTATTTCAAGAGGGTAACACAATTAGAACACACAAGCAACTAATCTCCCTTGTGGCCCTCGTCACTTCCGGCCCACGTCACTTCCGGCCCACGCTGGACTTTATAAGGACGAAGTGCTCGTGTCACTTCCTCTTTTGGGCTTATCTCTACAACTACAAACCCCACCCACCCAGTCCCAGTGTGTCTTCCAATATATGGTAAATCATATGCACAGATGTTGGGAATTTTGTAATGTAGACGTACCAGAACAACAACGCCCTTGTTGAATCCTTATTTATTAGTCAGAGCGAACCTTGTATTCATGTCAATTTAGCAAAGACATTACTAGTCCTAGTTTGGATGGTTACAATTTAAGTCAGTTAAATTTGGTGCAGCCCATGCTCAGAACGGCGGTTTTGTCTGTGCAAATACTTATTGAAGCGTCTCACGTGAGGCCTGTATCTGGTAGCGATAATTTGAGTAGTAAATATCATTGGAAAACCCTTGTGTGAGTATGTCGGGCCTCTCTGGACAACTTGAGATGGCTGTGCACACTTTTCTCATGCTTTACAGCTACTTTCACGTCTTGTAAGATCGATCGGGGGGATCACTGAATGGACAAAGGTAATGTCTTTAAGTGCTTTTACACAGTTTCTGCTGCCGAGTTATTCTATTTCAGGCCATATCTGGAAATCCCTGCTACAACTATCCAGCCATCAGACCGCATTACACAGTCAATTCAAGTGGAACTTGGAGCGTAAAGGGCAATGGCAATGTTAGACCTACCAAGGAACAGATCATCAGCTATCTTAGAATACACAAAATATGAGGACAATTAAAGACTTTGTTTAACTGGATCTGTTTGCCAGCAAGTGATAAGTGAACATTGCCTTGTTGAAGGTAGCCAATTACGAGCCAAGAGACAAATCAGGTGTACATGTAGTAGGAGGCAAGTGGTTGTTGTGCTTTTTATTAATATTTCTCGGCTCCCAAACTAAAATTTACTGAAAAAAGAGAAAGAAAGAAATTGGCAGTTGGGTCGGGAAAGTCGCCAGAAATAAAAATCCAGCACTTTGTAGAATCATACTTTAGAACTGCGTGTACAATCGCCTGTTGAAAAGGCGAGTTTTTTGCAAATTACCTCCCTTTGCATGGAACTTGAAAACAAATTTATAGGGCAACAGATATCTCTCAATGCCATCTCCTTAATTGTGAACCTTACTTTAAGTTTTACTGCTCCATATATCTTTGATATCGCTTTCCAAACCAAAACTGGAAATGCTATGTTAAACAACTGTCTAAAAATTTTTCGCTCAGTATAGTATTTAACTTTGTAAAATCTAAACGATACGTCTGAGGAAGCCAGATCAGATGTCTATTGATTAATTAGAAGCTGGTCTGGTTCCGTATCAAGGTTCAATTCACCAAAGCAAACCTCCTTCTCTAAAGGCCTCTTGGCTCAAGCTCGCGGATGTTGAGGTAGTATTTAAACAAAGCCACACAGTGTAATACTAATACAACTTGATATTTTCATCGCCACGGGTTGGTTAAGGGTAATCTTGGTTGTCAAGCAGAGGCACTTGATGGTATTCTAGTAAGGATCTACTTTACTTTTTTCACAAAATAATCTGAGTTAGGTTTAAGGTTCTGACTGGGGCTATTCCCTTATCATCAGTCCGAACAAACCTCAATTCAATTGTCAAATCAAGTTAATTGTAAGGAAACTATACTAGTTTAAAAAAAAAAATCAGTTGGTTGGGTCTAAGGTTCTGACTGGGGCTACGCCTTATATCATCAGTCCGAACAAATCTCAATTCAATTGTCAAATCAAGTTAACTTGTCAAAGATGTGTGCCAGTCTTCATTCCACAATCAAAGGATTTTACGTCTTTAATACGCTTTAATACGCTTGTATTAGGCCAAGTATGAGCAAGCTGGTAACAGTATTAGGCCAAAGTGATGTAATTGCAGGACACGTGGGTTTGTCCAAGTATGAGCAAGCTTGTAATCGTATGAGGTCGAAGTTCGGAAATTGCAGGACAGTAGCGTGTTGCGTGTTCAAGTACCGTATCGGAAAACAATAACGTTAACCGATGCAAGCAAGCAGTGCCGATCTACACGGCGTCTGATCGAGATTCAAACTGATTGCGTAGGAATTCACATAAAAAAAAATCTAATATGTATCAAACAGTCGCGACGCCGAGTCACTCAGCATTGTGATCGGGATCCAAATTGTCTGAATTTATATGAAGGAACATTTCGTTCTAAAAATGTTAATCTGTTTAGATCTTGATCCGATGGCGAACTACTCGGCGTCTCATCTTCATACACATCGCTTGTGTAAAACTATAATGAAAAGTAATTTAATTTATTCTAAGGAGTCAAACAGTTTGGACCCGGATGCAGTACCGATCTACACGGCGTCTGATCAATATTCAAACTAGTTGCTTAGGAATTCACAAGAAAGAAAATAGTCTAGTAGATTTCAAACAGTTGCGACACCGAGTCACTCAGCATTATATTTTAATACGAGAAAAATAATTCGTTCTAGAAGCGTGAATCAGTTTAAGACCTTGATCTCACAACAAAATAAGTGAGAAAAATGCATTTGTGTAGATTCTGGAATTTGACTAAATGCATAATAAATGAAAAAGAGACAAATGCAAGGCATGACGCACGTATTGCAAACTATGTAGTCTCAGATTAGCAGTCAAATACGGCGCCTGATCAGGGTCGACACCGTTTGCAGTGACATAGAAATAAATATAGCAGATTCTGGTAGAACACTCGGTATCTGAGCTGTTTCAATGCTTATATTCAGATTAGACTCCGAGTTACTGAGAATCTGAACTGTATCAATGCTTAGATCCAGATCAGACTCCGAGTTACTGAGAATCTGAGCTGTATCAATGCTTAGATCCAGATCAGACTCTGAGTTACTCGGCGTATGATCTGGATGTAGGTTTTGGAAATGCTATATATTCTATTGTAGACAGCAGTAAAATCGTTACTCCGTGCGGTATATAGGCTTACTAAAATAAATCTAAGTAAAAATATATTGGAAATATATTGATTGTATCGTTTTAATCCAATTGCACTCTACTCATTCATACTTCAAATTGTATGAAAAATACACCGATAGAAAGGGAATTTAATTGTCTACAAACTTTATAAGTACACAATTATGCTTTTGTGAAGCAAACAAGCAGTTATAAGGACTTGAAAATAACAGGTGCCAGAAATCTAAGTGTCAGTAATAAAAATATTGGAAATATATTGACTTGTATCGTTTTAACCCAGTGCCATTCTACTTATTCATACTTCAAATTGTATGAAAAATACACCGTTAGAAAGGGAATTATTTTTTCTTTAAACTGTAAATTTACACTATTATGCTATTGTTCAGCAAAAAGGCAGTTAATAGGGCTTGAAAATGACACGGGTTAAATTCACACTAATTTTTCAATATTTCCAATTAGGTGTATTGGTGGAGTGTGTACTCTTATCAGACAGATACTGGTTATAGATAGCCCGACAACTTTTATCTAAATCCCTGACAGATACGTCTATGGGGTAATTGCTATCAGGTAAAGGGTTAAATCAGCTGATTTTATTTTCCAATTATGTACGGTTTGCGCCTAAAATAACTGTCATAATTGACATTTTGTTTTCACACTGACAAAACATTCAGAACTTGAACATGATTCCTCTGATATTCCATGCTGTAGTATAATAAATACAATCATTTAGAGCAAAAGTTGAACCAAACTTGCCTGTGAATTTTATTTGTTAAAAAGAAGATGGTTACATCAAGGAATCTACAGCTACAGCAATGTTACATTAAGAAAAATACAAAGATATATCAAACGTCAAAAGTTTTATAAACATTAACAAACTGTAAATAAAACAATTAAACATTTTAGAACTGTTTACACTGATTAGCCATTGCTTACTTATTATCAAAACTAGGGTTATTTGAAAGTTATTCCATATTATTAGCGACAGTCTGTTATAGTAAAGAAGCAACTATGTTACATTAAGGAAATAAATGACTCTTCTGATTCATTAAGCTTAAAGAGGAGTTTGAATGCCACCTTAGTATATATGTAGTCTCTTCAAGTATAAATGCTTTACTATGACATTCATTTCCTGAACTAAAATACCTATGCAACTCTAATTTTACATTCCTGTTACATCACTGAATTTATATGGTAACATCAAGGAATACAATATCAGTGTGTACTTGATTTGCCAATTTCTTAATGAAAACGGACGCATGATATATCCAACAATGAGCAGAATACATGAATCAGGATTTCCTATCTAGTTTGTACTTATTTTTAAAGACTTAGGGTTACTGTAGCTTATAAGAAGCAACAAATAGTATAAATATGTTATAGAAAATATATAGATATATCAATTATTTGATGTAACACAAATTAGGCTCTGAATTAAAGGCTTACAATACAAAATGTATGCCATATATTTAGTTTCTTGTAATAAATAAATGGAAAAGTTTAGGCAATTACTAATCCTACGTAAAAATGAAAATATTGAACTGTTTTGCAATTTGTTTTCCTTTAAGTAACATTGTAACTTTCCTTTATGTAACAATATATTTTCCTTGATGTAACAGCTAAGGAAGATAGTAAAGTTTTAAGAAGAATATGTAATGATTTCCATAATAATAACTGTTGAAATAATGTCTACCAACTTCAAAAAATGAATTTTAAATTCTGTATAAAGTCTTCCTATTTTATTAATATCTTACAGCTGTTTTCCTTCATGTAACGAAACACCTCCTTGATGTAACACACGTTTAACAGGATTTTGTCCGGTGACTAATACTAGTTAGCAAAAGCAGCTTATGTTTTCTTTCATCACATGCTACCCCTTATAAAAAGTATTATTTTCAATGTAAAATTCCTGTTTACTTGAAAGATTTTTTCTTTTATTGATTGTTGGTCTCTGGTTTCCCTGAAATAACGGTTTCTGGTCCTTTATGTAACAATTTCACTGTTACATCTAGGATCGTTACATCAAGGATGTATTTCACCTAAATACATTCTTATCATACTAATTTAAACTAAATACTGGAACCTTATGACACAATTTATCATATCTCAAATGCTTGCATTTTGTGCAAAAAGAGAATAATGATTATTGCAGTCAAAGGCAGAATAATACATTGTTACATCAAGGAAATGTTCAAAATGTATGGTACCAGCCTCAGCACTAAAATTGTCAGTGAATCCTTATTTCAAATCACGATCTTAAAACTTCTTTCTGCCATTGTTGCCTCAATGTTCACTCTTCAAAATGGAGATGTTTTGCTATAAATACCTAAGGAAAGCAACTCTATACTTAACTATAATTGGCAATTGTTACATCACTGAACATGGTTCCAGGTACAGTGAATAACAATGAAAACATGTATTTAAACTGAGGAATTCCCACAATGTTATGGTTTATATGAAGTCAGATATAGTTAAAGTTACCTATATTGGCACACTACTGAAATATTTTAGATATTTCATAGAAAGTCTATTGATTAAATCAAAATAACTCTTTGTTTGATAAAATGTGAATATAACCACGTAAGTATTAGCTTAAGATGACATTTATCCCCTTTTCCGAGTATGATCTTTCAAAACTTTACAAGGACATGATTTTGTTACATAATTTTGACTCAAATACAAAATAATTACCGTGCGCCAAATACACATAACGGTCATTAAGACGATATGCGAAAGGTTTTTACTGTAATTACTCTAAGTATTTGGACAGACAATAGCTAGCAAACGGTGTAGACTCCTGAGGGAGCATTTTGGTCAGGATCAAACTGTTTCCCATTCAGTTCGCACCTTTTGAACTCATTCTATGTGATAAAAGCCATCACCAATGATACATGGCATTACGCCTAGGTATACATGTCCTATTAGTTTTAAATCTGTTTCAAGAAATAGACTGTGAAGAAGACTTTTTTCCCCGTTTAAACGCAAGCAAAACGCAAACACACTGTATATAAAGGTAGAAAATGGCATACTTTTTGACAATTACGTTCAATCATTTTTATCTGAGTGATAAATAGTTTGGAGCCTGATCAGACGCTTAGTTATCCGGCGTCTGATCTGGTTACAAACTGTTTACATGTACAATGGAAAAGTATAGTGAAATATAGTTTTAGCATTGACGAGTTTATTGGGGAAAAATAACCTCTTCCCCATAGTATACAGTACAACCAAACGTGTACAACTAAATAATTCTGTTGACAGGTGCCATTATTAGGTAGGATGGATACAAAACAGAAAACATCATATAAGTAAACACACTAGGCAAAGTAAGTTTTGATTTATTAATAAGATGTCCAGTTGACTCATTAATAAAAGCGATAACAAACAACTTGAATCCCATTGCTCGCATACGAGCTATGTGTACATTGTACCGTTGTTATGCACATATGCCGAACTTTCGACGGCAGCGACTTGCTATCATAGATGAAATGAAATTGACATAACATCGGCGTATTATGACAACCTTTGTGTCACAGTTTGCGGCCGTACACCCATATCAATCACTTTTGAAACTGACAAAAACGGCCATCTGACACTCCTATTGGTATACGACCAGATAGTTCATTTCAGTAAAATGTCCATGACAGCGACTATTTGCATACGTTGTCTACAGTTAGACGAAACCTCTCATTCAATAATCACTGAAACTTTAAAAGTACATTTAAAATCAAAATTACATTGAGTCCATCTTGTTTAATTGCGTTCTGTTTAAAGTATATACATGTACACCGATGCATTAACAATTATTATTCGTGTGGCGACCTTGATCAGAGGGCTCCTTTAGGGAATGTTCTGTTCAAAGTTTACACTGAGGCAGAGGACAAGTGCATTCTTTGTAAGTATACTGTTTGTAGTGAAGCATAATACTTGCAAGATATACAATTGATGTGCAATTAAAAAATAAAGGAAGCTGAGATATGGAAGAAATGACAAATATTTAAAAAAAAAAAAGGAAACGGATTTCAAATATATAGACAATAGATCTTGTTATAATTTATATTTATGCAAATATTGTGCTTATTGAAATATATATTTTTAAATGCTGGTTTGTAAACATATTTCAAGTTCTTAACAAATTACACAGCACAAGATGATAAATGAACTTGGTAAATATACTGAAGCACAATGTAATAGATATATTCTAAGAAGTTTGAGTAGTCAAAGTAATGCATTTGGGAAATAATCATTTTTTTAGAAAAGGAATTTAAAATGAAAAATAAGACATTTATAATATTTGAAAATAACATAAAATCATGTCTTTTACCTGCAGCACTGCAATTTGAACAGCAATGTGATCTGTCAGACTCTGTCTGTTTAACTCTTTACCCCTTATTCAGGTTTTTTGTTACAACATGTTGACAGTAAAGTAGAAAGTACCTGATGGTACATTCTGCTTTATTTTCAAAATGCTTTAGGCTCCTTGTATTTATAGTGCTTACATTCATGCTTTCAAAGTATGGAACTATTTTGCTCAGTGGAGAAATAAATAAAAGAGTTACAATTGCATATTGATTGAATGATGGGTTAATGTGCAATCAAATTATGTATTAGATATCTTGGATTAGCATTTCCTCATGAAACGAAGACTGTTTCTGTTATTTTGAGACCAGCCCGGTGATGACTTTTTGTAAACATAAATTCATCATTAAATTAAACTTTTTTTTTGTTAAATCTGGTTCATTCTCGTTATTGTCACTGTTTTCTGTTCAGTAAGCACCAAACACATTATGTTCACAGTCAAGGAGAAATAATGACTCCTGGGTTAATATTGCAGACTTCTCAATATTTACACCAACATCCAAGGCTGATGGCCAGTGATATCTGGTCATAGAATCTGAAACAACAAACTTGTAAGATAAAAAATAATAAACAGTTTAAACATATAGACAGCTTTGTCATCTTATTGAGAATTATTTTTGATTCTTTAATGTAGGTATTGATTGAATGAGACTATTCAAAGTCAAATCTTTATTTAAAACCTACAAGTAAATCTAACAGAAACACACATTTAGAATCTATAACGGCAATTTAGATGTCAACCCAAATTCCGTTCCAGCTATTTCAGTAACTAACTCTTAGTACGCTTCTAATATTTAAATGGCTTACAAAATTATCAAAACATATTTTCAAAAATATTCTAAATTCCTAGACAACTGTAGTAAAAAATGGTTACCAAGCGCAATAACAGTTAGACGTATAGAAAGTTAAAAGGTTATAACGCTTTTAAGTTGAGTCTTATATGGTCCTTAGACATTTGATTATTCATATTTGAGTTTTTTCTCATCAAAAACTCAAATCTGACCAATCAAACGCTTTAGGACGATTTCAGACTCAACTCAATAGCTTTATAAACTGGATGCCAGAGTCTCTGACGTAATATTCTAGCACTCTAACGACTGAGCTGTAGGGACTTGTTGAGTTTCTACTAAGAAAACAGTGTAAAAAACGTTATTCTCTTAACTAATTGTTTCCATTGCAAACAGTTTGGAGCCAGATCAGACGCCGGTTTGGAGCCAGATCTGACGCCGAGTAACCCTGTGTCTGATCAGGCTCCAAACTGTTTGCTACTCAGATTTAAATAAACAGCCAGAAGTATAGAACAATTGTCATTTTCTCCATTTTAGTGCACTGCGTTTGCGTTTCTTTATGTTTAAACGGGAAAGAATCGTTATCTCCTCTGTACCTGTGTCCGACTACACTCGATCCCGCTAACTGCAGTCGACTGCTGGTTTTTTCATAGGAATCCATTCACGTGTCTAATATTTATTAATAAATATAGTATTATAAATAAAGTCCTACTCTAAACATGCTAAACTGTAAATCGGTGTACCTGTATTTCCATAGAATGATCTAGATAAAACCTCTGACGTTCTCTGTTGCGTCGAACCTAACCGGTATGTATGCTACGTCTCACGTTGTACCAAACCAACTCATTCAACATTATTCCAACATCCAACCACACAATTTCTCCTCTTGTCCATACATATTGTAACATTATCAAGCCCTTGAATTAACGGACGTAGAACAACACGATGTCCCTTCTTCCATTAATGTGCCGATCCAACTCTGGGGCAATTTCGCACATGTCTGTTGAATGCCAAGCGTAAATTACACATGCGAATCGATTCGCTTTTAAAAATGGCCGACATTGATAAATCCGGTGCATGTGAACCTGTATCTTAGCCGTTGATATATAAAATACATGAACATTTGTAAACAAACTTGACCTCTCCAGGTGCGCGTAAACTGTCAATGTATTAGAGAACAGAGTATAGGTGAAATCCGACAAGAAGGGGAAATAGACATATTTTTATGCAAGAATAGTGTCAATACACCTGTTTTTCGTGCATTAACATCTGCAGAAGCCCTTGTGCTGTATTGGAGCCCTCGGCTAAAGCATCGGGCTTCAAATACAGCCCGCGGGCTTCTTCAGATGTTAATGCACGAAAAAGGTGTATTAACCCTATATTGTGGGTATGTCCGGCAGTCCGTCCGTCCGTCAGTCGTCAAACTTTTTGTTAATTATCTTCTCCTTGGAAACTACTGGGCCAATTTCTTCAAAACTTCATAGGATTGTTCCTTGTACGGTACTCTCTCAGATTTCTTCAAATATAGGTTATCCAATTTAAATTGTTGTTGCCATGGCAACCAATTGAAAAAACTTTAAAAATCTTCTTGTCAAAAACTATTGGTCTGATTTGAAAATAATTTTACCCAAATGTGCCATTGGTGACAGTTATCAGATTTTTAAAAATAATTTTCCTATCTTAAAAAACATGGCCGCTAGTGGTTGGGCAGATTTTCCTTATATGGCTATATAGTGAAAACTTTAAAAAATCTTCTTGTCTGAAATCGATGATCCGATTTGAAAGTAATTTCACGCAAATGCTTCATGGGCGACTCTCTACAATAATTCTGATATCTAAAAAACATGGCCCCCAGTGGGTGGGGCACATTTTCCATATGTTACTGTATAGTAAAAACTTCAGTGAAACTACTGGTCCAAATTGAAAATAATTTTGCACAAATGATCCATTAATAAATCTATCAGATTTCTTAAAATCATTTTGTTATCTTAAAAAACATGGCTGCCAGTGGATGGGGCAAGTTTTACTTATATTTCTGTATAGAACATCTTTAAAAATATTTTCCCTGAAACTGTTGGTGTCGTTTAAGAATATCTTTAAACAAATAATGATTCATATGTGGCCCTTTCCCAGTTTACTTTAAATAATCTTCCTAGCTCAAACATAACCACCAGTGGGTGGGGTAGATTTACCGATGATGGCTGATATTGAAATCTTAACCATTACTGGTCAATTACCATGACCATAACCATAGGTACCAGGTGAGCGATTAAGGGCCGCATGTGGTTCTTGTTACTTATTTGCTCAGAAGCGCAGCTGCACATAATACTCAATACGAGGGAGCTACAGTATGGATAGATAGATAGATAGACATGTAATAAAAACATTACAAAATAAAAATTATTCTAGCTTAAAATATTCTCATCATCAATGAAAGAATTAAGTGCAAATCAACTGCCTTTTAAAGATTACATTTGACACTGGCTACATTTAAAATTATTTACCCCTGTGAATCAAGCAGTAGATCATCTCGATGCAAAATGTACCTTCCGCTTAATCATTTGATGTATACCCTTTCTATAACCAGGACTAAACAATACTTATTGATGGAATAAAAAATATCTAACAACTTACAGAACAGTCGAACTAAAGCAGAAACCATATTTAAATGCTCTCTGATCTTTTTTCATCTTTCTTTAAGTGACCACCTGCTGTAAACAATAATGATTACTGTAGCCTCAGTTGTGTCTACAGAGTGGTTTACTTAATTGCAAAACCTCATCCTTGGCAACTCTCAAGAGTCAAGACCTTCACTCTTTGATTTATGTTTGTTGTTTATCCTGAAAACTTACACATATTTTTAAACTATTTCAACAGGGGCAATGGTAATATGGTATGGATGGATCCCATAGATGAGTCAGATTCTATGGCACCTAAATGCAAAATGGGTCATATAGCACGGATGTATGATGAGGGATGGAGAGATGATGATGTTTCAGGACAGCTGATTTCATCTAATCTCATTGATTTAGATGAAAGCCATGGTAATATCACACTAACGTGGTACCAGACATTTCAAGGGGAATTCAACAGCCATAAAATAGGTAAATTATTGCTTCTTTCATTAAGAAATTACATAAATTTAGAAAAAGTAAAATAAAAAAACACCCACCAGTCAGCTGAGGTTAGCCTTAATTGAAATTCCGACATGGTGAAATATCATTCTACTCATCTGGGACTTGCAAACAGTTTTGATACAGATAAGGTACCACTAATGTGCGGCCTGATCTGGATCTTCTCTGTTTGACACTCAGAAGTCAGATTCTAATTTTGTTAGGTAAAATAGATGTTTATTGAAATTTATCATACAATACTGTGCATGTAGCTATTTGTGTAGACTATGTGTAATGTATAAGAATTGTTAAGGGTTTTATCCTCAAGTACTTGAACCAGATACAACTGCCTTGGCAAACAGTGAATACTCACATGCAAAATATGAAATATCTATCAAATGTAGCTGCAAAGTTGTGGCCTATGTCAAGATCATCCTATTCGACCTTTAGATGACATCTGCATGGCCTTGACCTTTGTCTCACTTAACCCAAGTTGTACTGTTCACAAGAGATTCTTTAATGCACATGCCAAAATGAAATCTCTATCACGTGAAATTACAAAGTTATGGACTTATGGACAATGCTAAATTCTGCCTATTTGGCCTTTAAAAGCTGAATCTCCTTTAAATGCAAAATATTTTCGTATATTATGTCATGATTTAGAGAGCCTACAAAGTACAGTATATAGTAAATATTTGAAAGAAAACATTTGAAAGACAAGTTAAAGGCAATGTGTGTTGGGCTTTAGATTGAAAAATAAGCTACCAGTAATGTGTACAGTTATGACACTTACAGTATAATTATTTTCATTTCAGTCCTTGAAATCTGATTTATCATTACGAGTCAGTGCTCCACATAAGTTGGAGTAATCAGACCAAATGCAGCTTTTTCTTCATGTCAGCACCAACGCCCATGGTGTTACCATTCATTAGAGTTGTCTCGAGAAAATTTCATGGGAAAGTACAACTTAGCCAAAAACCATGCCTTATTCACACGTTTCCATAAAGCCAAATAATACTTAACATTGCCTCCAAATTTCAGCTTATGCTTTGTAAAGAATAGTTAAAGAAGTTATTGTGCAAAAGCAGGAGGTTATGTTGAAGGTTCTGAACCATCAACATAACCTTCTGCTTTTGCACAAGTAACTAAATGCTAAAGCAGGAAATTGTTAGAGACCACTAATGTCACTGTGCGGAATAAAACCTGTTAGTTGGTCAATATGTTAAGTTATACAAAAACTATAAAAGAAAACAACAACACAAAAGTCCTGAGATGTTTGAGGCCTGTAAAGTGCCTTATACAAAACAATAAATTATTTATGTATTATCTATTGCAAAATCAGCATAGCCTTTATGGTGTTTCATAAGCAGTGCAATGTTTCCCTGCCTTACGTGGTAAACAATGTAGGACAAGCATTAACCATGACATTCAGCAGTTTTCTATCCAAGATGGACTTTCATACAGACAGTCAGAGAATGTGATGCAAATTAAAACTATTTTTTTTTTCAAAAGAGAACAACATAGTTATGTGCTGAATTGTAGTAATAAACATATGAACTGATCAGAGCGGTGGATAAGTTAAAATGGATCAAATTCCATGTCAGCACCAAATTATTTGGTGTGTTTTAACTAATCATTAAAATTGTCTCTTTGAACCAATTCTAATGAGTCGCCAATATGGTTTAATGCAGACATAAAGATTTAAGTTCTTGAAGTACTCCCCTTATGTGGAGCCCTGTATCCATGTTAATTACTTAAAAGAAAAACTATGCTATTGTAATTTGTGACAAATGATTTTAATATAGTCTCTAAAAGCTGTAATTATGTATATATGAAAGTGTTGTTGTGTGTATTACTGCTGTGTATTATCAGAACTGATGAAATAAAAAAGCAAATTAAAGATACATAACGAAATATTTTTCCTGTTGTGTTTATAAATAATTCCTAAAGTGTCAGTAACAAAATCAGAATTGAAAGCCCCAGAGAACCTTAATTTTAACAAGATCATGTTTTTCTTTTTGTCAATGTAATATTTCACTCTCTGACACACTTATTTTGAATCTCGATGCCAACAATTGTCTCATTACAGTTAAACATATTTAATACAACCACTACATGAGGTCCAATTGTTGGTGTGCAAGACAACTTGTCAAGTGACTGCATTATGCAAGAATATTTAGATAAAAGTAAAGCACCAAACCCCTTAGTTGCTTTCTGATTACTTTCACCTTGCTTTACCCCTTTCCTCCATAGTAAAAAGTGCAAATCTCCTATATCAAACTATGTCAAAAACACTGACTACTTAAATTAAGATGAAAGTAACTTTTTGCAGGGACCTCCTGTCAAAGCTTTTTGCTTTACTTTTATCTTGCTTTGAACTACCTCATGTGTTCGAAACAGTCACTAGGTAGCAAGTACTTATTTGATATCCTTATACGGAGGTGTAGGTAGAGGTGCTGTAGGCACTTCTGTGGAGGACCGGGTGAATGTATGGTCTCTGTAATACTGCAACAGAATGTAAGTTTGGACCACACATCATTGCTGTATTTTGCATAGTTTTTATGCCCCCGCACGACTTAGTTGGGGTATATTTGTTTTTGGTCTGTCTGTCTGTTTGTCTTCACACAACTTTAATATTGGCCATAACTTTTGAATAACATGGGTTAGAGACATTATAGTTTGTATGTGTACTCACTTTAAGAAGCTCTTGATGTCAGTACAACTTGGGTCTTGTCTTGCAAAGGTCAATGTCATTTAGAGGTTAAATCCGGTGAAAAGGGAGATAACTGATCCTATGTTATTTCTAAGGATGTCAACGAATACCAAAATCACTATTCGGATTTCCGTATGAGGTATCCGGATATTCGCATTGAGTCGGACCCACGGCAATTTGTTAAGAATGCAACACTGTTGATTGTTCTAAAGCATCAACGTTTGTTTCCACTTATAAGTGCGATGGAAAAATCGTATCCAGACAATGTTTGTTTGCGTTTTTTTATGTGACGAAGTTTTTTCTCCATTGAATTGCCCTTATCTATTTAACAGCGTAGCTTTTATAACGCTTCAATAATCGGGTCTGTAAATTAATTCTAGGCAGAATGGATTTCAAGATTATTCCCGTGTTCAATAGACTTTATTTATTTCAAGTGCATAGGACGGGAGGTAACCCATCCGAACTGACCATAACTCTTTGATCATGTGATCATTTCTTAATTTAGAAATAAGTCCTCATTATGGCATTTGACAAACCTTGTTATGACGACTACGTCATCATGACATCAGATGACGTCGTGATACTATGGTGATGATGCATTTAAATAAGCTAGAACAAGCGTTTTTGTTTATATATTGCATCAACAAGGAGTACAAATATAGCCTGCTGTATGATTGTATTTGAAAGCCAAATAAATACATTGCAGTGGCCAAAAAATCGGCCATCGGGGTATTTGTCACTTTCTGTGACACCATTCTTGTTCGTCATCCTATTTTTATTAGTTCACCCGGAACTTTTCAAGTGAACTATAATGATCAGTAGATGTCTGTTGTCATTCAACATTTGGTTTGGTACACTCTAGCGGCCATAGATGTACCCCTATCAAATTTGCTCAGGATAATTATTTTGAAGAGTTATAGCTCCACTTTGAATATGGATTGTATTGGGTCAAAATGCAGGTCACAATGTCATATCTTAGATGGTAATTTATTAAGACTCTAGGTAAAAGTACCACAATATTGTCAAAATCAAGACGCATTAAGTTTTACCTATTAGTACAGTTTTGCTTTTTTCCGTCCATAGGCGAAGCCTTAATACAAATTACAGATCGTCGATTGGTCTACGGTATCATCCAAACAAGAGAGAGGTCGTTATTTACCTAACTGCGAAGTTTTTTATATGAATACTTAAGTCTACTACCATCGATCGATTTGAGAAAGAACAGATATACTTTAAAAACTGAAACTACATAAACATCATATTGCCACCTCAATTTCTTTAAGAACAAAGACAGAACATGAGGCCGGTTCAAGCATACCTTCCACATTACGAATTTGGAACTAATTATCACCAGTCTAGCGCATCTTCAGAACACCCGAAATACTTTCCACATGTAAGAAAACGTTGTGACGGGTATATCTGTACAAACGGTGAAAGTAAAACAATTCCGACTGAATACGGCGTACAAGTTGAATTAGTTTCTCCAACGAAGCAAGTTGTCGAGCGAGCTTCGAGCGAAATACAACGACAGAGCGGTAAATTGGTGAAACGAAGTGTACGTTAAAACAGGCAGAGAAAGGGAAAAGCAGGAAACACATCGTTCTCAAACATGAATATGGAAGCGATCAATTCTGATTATCTAATACGCGCTTAGCCCTGCAATGTCAAATTAAGGTTCACGAGGTTGCAATGTCACAAGCCTACATCGACGCACTTAGGAGGGAACCAGATTGCTAAATTCACTCTCTTACTGTTTTTTTGCCGGGTCAACATCTTCGACGGAATGATCGCCTGCGGTATTTGCGAAAGAGAATTTAAACGTAAAGACAACCTGTTGCGGCACATGAAATCACAACACGGACACGACGAATCAGACGATGAGTCTAAAAATGAATACCTAAGTGACATGGATAATACGGATGAATCAGATATGAACACAGACGCCGGAGGGAAGGAAGACACTGTTGACCCCTGGCTCGATATGATTGAGTACATATATAAAACGCTTCAATTGGAGTTCCGCGAACAAGTGTCTGACTTTTTGGAAGAGGTCAATAATGCTAAAAAGGAGGCGAGGAATAAGGCATTCTACGAAATGTTGCCAAAGTACAGGAAGCTACTCGTCAATAGATATTTAGTTAGAGTCTTGTGGTTTGATTTCGTCAAACATGACTCCATTCATAATGCTATCAAACGGACGGCCAGGCGCCTAGTAGAAGAAGACGACTAGGAGAGTAAAGAATCCTGGAAATTTACATCTAATAAGCGGAATTACCTTTTCGACAAATTAGCAAAGGAATATAATTCACCGGAAACGAATGAAAACCGTTAAACGAAATAAACGAAATAAATATGACTGACAGAACTGAATATCTACCAAACTACATGCCAATGGATATAGTGTGTAGACATTTGAACATTAGATTACATGCTAACTTTTGGATCACAATTTTTTGTGTTTATAAATATATATCTGTTACACTGACACACTTATTTCAATTGTTTTTCTAACAGTAATCAACAAATTATGAATTATAGATAGTGTGTTGCTTAAGTCATATTTCCCCTATCGTTTCATTAACAAGAACGAAAGAGACACAGAGACACAGAAACAGAGAGTAAGAGAGCGGGAGAGAAAAAGAGGGAGAGAGAGGGTGAATGAGGTATTACTAATTTGTGTGTGAGGATGTGTTTGAGAGATAGAGAGTGTGTGTGTGAGAGAGAGAGAGAGAGAGACCAGGAGAGAAACAGAGGGAGAGAGAGGGTGAGTGAGGTATTACTTATTTGGGTGTGAGTGTGAGTGTGAGTTTGAGAGATAGATAGTGTGTGTGAGAGAAATATAGCGATATAGAAAAAGAGTGAGAGTGCGGGAGAGAGAAAGAGGAAGAGAGAGGGTGAGTGAGGTATTAATTATTTGGGTGTGAGTATGTGTTTGAGCTACAGGGAGAAAGAGAGGGTGAGTGTGTAATAATCCTTTCTGTTTGTATAGATGCTTCACTGCTCGTCGATTTGACAGTTTATTTACTAAAACGCTGTATGCTTAAAGCGCGTACACTTGAGTAAATGTTGGGAATGTTTACATTGTATGATTTTACAACATATTGCTACTTATCTTGATAAACCTAAAGTACGTAATCCTTTTTATCTTTAATTTTCCTTGAAGGGTATATAAATACAAAAATTAAATAAGAAAAAAAGGCGACCACTGCCGCTAAAGAAATTAATGTTAAAATATCAGTCTACATTTGCTGAGGGAAAATGTAGGGTCTAGACGGTTTCAAACAGGACGAAATGGTACTTTTTTTTAAGGAAGGTATATGTGAATCCACTCTAAAGAATGTTTGTTTTTAACTGTTACTGCTTCTGAATCAGAATTTAAGCAGTCCTCTTTGAATAATTTACCGATACAGCGCTCGGGCGGGAAAACACTATTTCCTCGCGAGCGGCGAAAACTTTATGGTAAGATTAGCGACGCGACAGACAATTTCGTGGTCTGTTGATAAAGCGTTTTACAGCCTACTAATGATGGGTAAAAGTGCGGTTCGCCCTCTCTTACATCAAAGAATGAATATGGATAAGAGGCTAAGGGCTCGTTAACGGCGGATTAGACGCTACCCTCTACTAAGTAAAGAAGAATTTACTCCTACGTTCCCTCAAGGCTCCAGATCGTTAGTGTGGGAATCGATCTTTTAGTATCTCTATCTCTCTCCATCTCTCTCTTTCTCTCTCTCTCTCTCTATGTTTCTCACCTGCAGGGAGATAACTAGTTAATGTTGGATCTGGAGCCGTAATGCAAGATCTAGTTCTCGCGCTGGTTCCAGTACTCGGTAATAAAGAGGTTAGAAGGAAGATAGTCTCTTGACCCCGGCTCGCTCCCATGCTCTACACCTAAGAGGTTAAGAGTTGCTATTAGACTCATACTTCTAACGTCTCGGCTCTTCGGCTCCTAAGCAACTTCCAGCTCCTAAGCAACTTCTGGCTCCTAAGCGACTTCCGGCTCCTAAGCACTTTCGGCTCCTAAGCGACTTCCGACTCCTAAAAACTTCCGGCTTCTAAGAGATTTCCGGCTCCTAACCATTTCCCGGCTTCTTAGCGACTTCCGGCTCCTAAGGAATTTCGTGTTAAGCGACTTCCGGCTCCTAAAAACTTCCGGCTCCTAAGCGACTTCCGGCTCCTAAGTAACTTCCGACTCCTAAGCGACTTCCGGCTTCTAAGAGACTTCCGGCTCCTAACCATTTCCCGGCTTCTTAGCGACTTCCGGCTCCTAAGGACTTTCGTGTTAAGCGACTTCAGGCTAGAATGCACTTTCGGCTCTTAATCGACTTCTGGTTTCCAAGCACATCCGGCTCCTACGTCACTTGCGGCTCCTATGACACTTCCGGCTTCTAAGCACACCAGCATTCATCAGCTACTTGCTACACTACTGATTAGTAATTGATATCAAAACTTGCTTTGGAGGCATAAAACATGTTTTAATCAAAATCTTAATTCCAGCTGGCGTAGAGGGTGTAATAATACCTCTGTTTGAACTCCAATGTGATAGCTGCCTTGTCTGGGTACTGTATATTGAATTCATGAACAGCAAAGAAACATACAATATTTGAACATCAACTATCAGAGTAAGGTCTCTAGCAGCCTGATGGGTTTCTCTGCTGGAAATAAACATTAAGACAATATGTTCTACATAACCAATTCCTTTCAATGACACTTGGACCATTATATTTCAACTGTAAAGATAGTTTGTGAATAGTTTCTGCTAACATAAATATAGTCAACTAAAAGCATCCAAATGTTGCGTAATTTAGCAGAAACCACGAATTATTATCAATTATGCCAAGCGGCATGAAGGTGATATTTTAGCCGTGTCTAACCTTGGGTTTAATTTGGCCTATTTTACCATTAAATAACCTTGACCTTTGTCTGACATGATTCAGATTGTACTGAACTAAAGTGATTCTAAAGTTGAATACGCATGGAAAATATGGTCATTGCCATACATACTTTTATAGTTACGGCCAAGGTTTAATTTAGCATCTTTGACCTCTATATGACATTGAACTTTGTCAAACATCTTGGTTTCATACAGTGCGAACAGGTTGTTTTCATACCTCCATGAATACAATAAACATTCAAATAATTATTTAAAAGAAAGATTTTGAAATTCGACCAACTGAGAACAGGTATGGGCATGTCTTAACTGAAATAAACCTAGATATTTTTCTCTTAACACCAAGTGAGCCTACAAACCAGCTTATTAAACAACTAAAACAGGCATTGCTGTTTTTTTTATCTGTGTCCAGCTAGCTAAAGGTTGATGGCATTCCATACATCATTTTCAGTAGAGTCAAACTACAAAACCAGCTCAAAGAATATCCCATTTGAAATATTAAATTGCATGGAATGGGATTCAGATGACAATAAAAAGGCTATGTGATCTAAAGCCATTGACTTTGATATCTCGGTTACAAGGGCACGTTGAACTTTTCAAAGTTAATTATTAAAACAAACGTGTAACTTCTGTAACGTGAGCTTCTTTACTCCATATACCAAATGAGGTTTTACTAATTCGTACCTTATTCAAGCCCTTGTCTCTTTCTGGTTTGACGGCTACCTTCAGAACAATTGTCAACGAGAGTAACTGAAATATGGAGATAATTACAGTAAAAAAGAGAAGAAAAAAAAACTGCAAACACAGGCGCAAAAATCCGTGTAGTGTTATTATAATTATACTGCAACATAAGGACCGGAAGGCCCTGATATCGCTCACCAGTTGTCCTAAAGCCTGATAATTTTACCTTTCTGTTTCACAAATATTGATATAAATCCATTTAAATGTGTTATATAGCATTGTAAATAATATTGGAATGCGACCTATTCTAGTACAGTAGAGTACATCAAGGGCAGATAAGTAGGGCCTTAACAATCCTGAAATAAAGCCGTTTGTAGCATTTTAAAGTATATCAAGTGCAGATAACTCTTCCCTAAATGATAAGATTTCAACAAAAGGTGCACTGCTTTGAGAAACTATAACAACATGTAAATACATGTACATTGTGCTCAAGTTAAACCAAATTTCATTGAAAACTGTAGCTAGATAAGAGTGAAAACATAGTTATATATGGCATTTTCAGCAATTCAAGGGTAGATAATTCTTGACCTATTGGTCTGAGCTCAACCACAATAGAACTCATCCAAACTATATACAATCTGGGCAAATTTGCGAAAAAATGTATACAAAATGTGGCCTCTAGAGTGTAAACACTGTCAGATACGGCATTTTCAGCAATTCAAAGGTAAATAAGTATTGACCTATTTGGTCGATTTCAATCATAATCAAACTCACCGGAACTCGTATGATTTTAAACAAACTGATCAAGTTTGAGAAAGATAAGAGATAAGATAAAAAGTGTGGCTTCTAGAGTGTACACACTGTTAATATGGCATTTTCAGCCATTCAAATGTTGATAACCCTTGACCTATCGGTCTTATTTCAATCATAATAAACTTATCTAAACTATTATGATTATATACAATCGGAGCAACTTTGCAAAATATTTGATAAAAAGTGTGGCTTCTAGAGTGTCAACACTGTTAGATGTGGCATTTTCAGCAATTCAAACGTAGATTACTCTTGATCTATTTTTCCGATATCAACCATAATCAAACTCGTTCGAACTCATACTTATATACAATCCGAGTAAGTCTTAATACGATTAGATACAATTTCTGGCTTCTAGAGTGTAAACACTAAAAATGTTGACGACAAACGACCAATGACGAACGACGAACGACTGACACCGGACATTCAATGATTGCAAAAGCGCTAAAAAGCAGCGTAATAAAATTATAAGGATTCCGTTTTTAAGATAGTTATAAAGGCTGGTTCAATTCCTACACGCTCACTGTTAAATACAAGTACGTCAGCTTCACATCACTTTAGAATCGGGCTAAAACATCTAATCCTAAAATCAGCTTTTCTTGTATAGAGTAGAGGATAGGTAGATCTACGATATTTTGAAATTGGGAATATGTGAGACAAATGCGATAAATATCTAAACAAATGTAATTATCATGAAAAGAAAAGTATGGCAATGCATTCATAAATTGTTCACGACCTGACCCATCAGCACTTAATATCATTAGCAAACAGCTTGGACTAATAATTGATCATAATTATACGCTTTTTATGCTTATCAAAGCACCTTGGACTTATTCCTACTGTTTTTTCTATGTCATGGTCTGCTGAAATTGTGGAAAAAGTAACGCATCTTAAAACAATTTGATAGGTTTTTCCAGCGTCTAATTATAATGAAATGTACTAAAGATTTAATAAGGTTGTTGAGTGTGTATGTTCTGTGTTTTTTATGAAGGTGTTTATAATGCAGCAAATGACAAAGTGAGTGCAAAGACTGATCACTCATCGAAGAAGCTAACTGAAGGATGAGTTATTACATGGGACCGTAGAATGGCAGAAATTTCTACCCAGTAGAAGATACCAGCTATACAGTATTAAGATTACGTAAAGGGAGACAATTCAAGAATGAAATGACGAATCAAAGCTGCATCTGCAGCTGCACAACTTCAGATGTTGATGGACAATGCGGAATAAGTAGAAAACAAGAGGGCAATGAAGACCCTGGTATCGTTCACCTGTTTTATGAAGTCTGAGAGCTTTACCGTTTGGTTTCATCAATATTAATCTAAATCCATTCCTATGGAAGTTTGTTATTTAAAAAATCTATTTTAGCTCCTGTGACCTAGATATGCAACCGATCGGAACTATTTGAACAACTTTCAAAAAGGACCATATAACTATCATTCCTGCCAAGTTTGGTTAAATCCATTAAGTAGTTTAGGAGAGATGTCGTTTTAAAGAAATTAATCCGAACGAAGGATACAGTAAGATTAAAATAGCTCACCTTGGCACTCTGTACTAGGTGAACTAAAATGATGACAGAGTAGTGGTGTTTGCGCATTGCATTTGTATATAAAGTTTGAAGTAAATAGCTCTTATGATTAGGAAGTTATGAATAAATTGGATAAAAAATAAAAAGGACAATAACTCCTAAAATACTGAAGAAAGAGTAAGTGTTCTTGTGCACTGCACTCTTGGTCATATTTAATTATAGTGTTATGGCTCTGGAGCTCTGCTTTATTATTACAGATATCAAACTCTTTTTTCTTGTTGAGTTTTTAACATTCTTAATTTTGTTCATCCGCTTACTCTTATCGTTTATCCTGTTCTTAACTTTACTTACAGGCACAAACATGCACTGTCTGAAATTACCCGTGAGTGTGTACGGCAAAATGGATAGATAGATATATAGAGATAGATAATAAATAATGTCGGCGTGATGCCGGAAACTACCGGGAAAAGCTGTATATATGATTTAAAAAAATAGCTGATGTATTATAGGCTTTAAAAACACAATTTTATTTCTTCAAAAAATGCGCGACGCGTTTCACTATAATTCATCAGGCGTTATACTATTGTTTAACAACTCTGATCTCTTTTGAAACCAGCTGGCATGGTCTGTGGTACAACTCGTGGACAGCTTTCACTATTTTTAATAATGTTATTGATCTTCTATAGAGTTTTTAGTTATGGTCGCATGCTATTATTCCTAGTTATGTTACATTAGATGGCCTGCATTGGGCGCTCTGCTATTATTTCTATTGGTCGGCAATCTTTAGCCGGTTGGTTCATTGCTGATTGATAGGGGTAGTGTGATTGCCGTTCTGGGGGCTGTCTTTTGTATGTTTATTCTTATTTATTTTAGATCTTATTATAGTTATTTGTGTTTTGTCGATGGCCTGCATTTGGCGCTCTACCATTATTTATATCAGTCGGCAATACTTAGCCGGTCGGTTCATTGCTGATTGATGGGGGTAATGTGATCGCCGTTTTGGGGGACTGTCTTTTATATGTTTATTCATGTTTTATTTCAGATCTAATTGTAGTTATTTTGTCTTTTCACGATTTATAGGTACATATGTGTTATTTCATGTAAAGCGCTTTTGAACGCACAATCCCTGTGTGAAAAGAGCGCTATATAAATCTGGTATAATAATAATAATAATATTTGGATTTTTTTTTCTAAACTTGATTTAAGCCGGCGAAAAATTCCCATTAACAGTGAGAACCGCTGTGAAATAATAAAGAAGATGTTATAATTTTAATCATATGATGCTTCAACACAAGTGAAACCGTCTGTAGTTAGGTCCGGTATTGTTTTGAAACCACTGTGTCGGTGTCCGTTTTGTAGCCCTTATCTTAAAATAATGTCACTTAAGTTTTCACATTTGTTTATAACATGATTGACAGCTAAGAGGATGAAAAAGTTTCTTGTAAGAAAAGACAGTAAAAACTAAAGCTGTTGGAGACAACGGCATTCAAAACGAAAACCGAAAGTGACTGTGACTACGAAAAAAATAAACGTAAGCGAACTTTTTAGTGATTTTAAATGGTTACATGTCTGCCGTTTGTATCCCGAAATCGCTGATACTACAGTACGTCAGTGATACAGTCCTCTGCTCAACCTGTGACCTCCAGTAAGAGGTCCTGTACTCTATTACTAGATACAAAATATATTCTCACGGACGGGACCCCTAGCGTACCCTCACAGGACTCGCTAGGAGTATGTGACCGTATCGCTAATTTCAAGTATTAGAGGTACGGTCACGTACCCCCAGTCACTACCTTTAGAATATAGTCATGTCTGAATAATTGGCTGAAATTTATAGAGTCAAGAAAATTAGCTTAACTCACTTGATTCTCGGTATTACAGTAACGTAACAGATAAGGGACCCCCTAAGCACTCGGTGAATGCAATGCCCTGGCTAAAGCCCCGATCTCAATGTCCCGGTGCTGGCCCCGGTACGTCCCGGTTGAGATAGCCGGTGGACTTGGATGAGCCGGGGGCGGTTTTTATGAAAAAATAAATTGCGATCTCACATTCCCGGTGTCTCCCCTGGTGGAGCACCGGTTATGAAGCCGGACCTTCCTGGTGAGTTCCCAGTTTGGCCCGGCGTAGTTACGGTGCAGGGCCGGTCTGTTCCCGGTTAACCCCGGTATAATAATAGCACGGTGTAACCCCGGCCATCGCCGGTGGTATCTGGATGACCACTGGTGTTGTCCCGATCAACCCCGGTTGTTCACCGGTGACGTGCCGGTGTTCGCCGGAAAGGACATAAACCGGGGCGGACGTGAATTAGTATCAATTCTCTTTTGTCTCTCGGGGTATATGAGATGAAATACAAAGGAAATGCAATAAAACAGAACATAATAATGTTGTAGACTGTTCAAACTTCATTTTAATATGAGTTTCAAACAGTTTGCCCGGCGTCTGATCTGGTTACATACTGTTTGTTACAATGACTTTAGCCTGAAGCCGTTTATTTATAGAGAAAAACTTTCGTTTTTAAATATTAGATTTACCCTATACAATAGAGAGGACGATATTATTTCCTATTTAAACACAGACGAAACAGAAACGCTAAAAATAAAATGTAGTAATCTGCATTTTTAGCTCACCTGAGCCAAAGGCTCAAGGTGAGCTATTGGGATGGCCCTGTGTCCGGCGTCGTTAACAATTGCTTCAAATGACATCTCCTCCTATACCGCTTGACAGAATTCAACCACACTTTACAGAAATGTTCCTTGGATCAACCTCTTTCAAATTTGTTCAAAGAATTAAAAACAATGCAGAAACCAAAGTGAAAAAATAAGGAAATCTTTAAAAATCTTCTTCTCAAAAACTGCAAGGGCCAGAGCTTAGATATTTGGCACACAACATCATCTACAGGTCCTCTATCAAGTTTGTTCAAATTATGTCCCTGGGGTCAAAATTGGCCCCGCCCCGGGGGTCACAGTTTTACATCGAGTTATATAGTGAAATTTTCAAACGTCTTCTTCTCTGAAACGAATATGGCCAGAGCTTTGATACTCGGCATGGTGACACTTCTAGATGTCCTCTACATATTTTGTTCAAATGGTTCCGGTCGGTTGCATAAGTAGGTCACAGGAGCTAAAAATAGATTTTTTCAATGAAAACTTAAAAAATCTTCTTGTCTGAAACTACAAGGGCCAGAGCTTAGATATTTGGCACATAGCATCATCTACAGGTCCTCTATCAAGTTTGTTCAAATTATGTCTCTGGGGTCAAAATTGATGTCATCCTGGACATAAGTCATTATCTCCATTTTGTCAGTGATTCTCAGGTGAGCGAAATATGCCCCATGGGGCTCTTGTTTAAAAAAAAAATCAAATTTATGCTCGCATATTATATACACCCTGGTTGTTCAGGGTAGAGGCCGGGAGCTGCCCCGGATGTGCTGGTAAAGACCCGGCGTTGCTCTGGCATTCCCCTGACCCTGGATGAAACCTGTTCTGGTTTCTGTCCCGGTGACCCCCGGTTGTATTAAACATTTTAAAGCATCCGGGGAAGTTAGCCGGTGGAAGCTGGTCGATCCAGGATCGAGCTGGGCGCCGCCAAGGTTGTACTCCAGGTGACTGCCGGTTTGCTAAACCGGGACTCACGGGGACCCAAACCTGGACAGTGAGATCGTGGCTTAAGCATCAGCTACGGGCTAATCCTAGCGTATTACAGTCTGGTTTGTTTGCTGTTAACTGAATTAGCAACATCACTTTTTGTCATAAAACAGTTAAATATAGATTTGAGAAGAACTTATTACAAACCATGCCTTATTTATACTATGATGAGGTTGACAGGCTATCTCTAGATATGACCAAAAATCGCAGTTAAATGCACTCGGACCCGTACACATTTCTGGTATTTGAGTAGGTTTCCCTGGTCAAACAATGCAGCGAAAGGGCCATTTTAAAAACAAAATCAAGAGATCTAGTTCTAGATCTAAAGTTCCGTCCGTCCGCTCGTCCAGCTTGTCCGGAGCATAACTTCTAAAGTATAACAGCTATTGACTTCAAACTTCATATACAGATAGATCTTATTGACCAGGAGTGCAGTGCGCCAGAACCATTACTCTGACGTCAGTATTTTTGGAGTTATTGCCCTTTGTTATTTTTATCAAATTTAGGCTTGTCAGGAACATAACTTCCAAAGTATAACAGCTATTGACTTCAAACTTCATATACAGATAGATCTAATTAACTAGGAGTGCAGTGCGCAATAACCGTTACTCTGACATCAGTATTTTTGGAGTTATTGCCCTTTGTTGTTACATTTTTACCCAATTTAGGCTTGTCAGGAGCATTACTTTTAAAGTATAGGAGCTATTGACTTCAAACTTCATATACTGATAAATTTCATTGACTAGGAGTGCAGTCTGCAAGACCCGTTACTCTGTCATCAGTATTTTTGGAGTTATTGCCCTTTGTTGTCATATTTTTACCCAATTTAGGCTTGTCCGGAGCATAACTTCAAAAGTATAAGAGCTATTGACTTTTAACTTCATATACAGATAGATCTCATTGACTAGGAGTACAGGGCGCAAGACCCGTTACTCTGTCATCAGTATTTTTGGAGTTATTGCCCTTTGTTGTCATATTTTTACCCAATTTAGGCTTGTCTGGAGCATAACTTCAAAAGTATAAGAGCTATTGACTTTAAACTTCATATACAGATAGATCTTATTTACTAGGAGTACAGGGCACAAGAACAATAACTCTGCCATCAGTATTTTTGGTGTTATTGCCCTTTGTTGTTATATTTTTACCCAATTTAGGCTTGTCCGGAGCATAACTTCCAAAGTATAGAAGCTTTTGACCCCAAACTTCATATACAGATAGATCTTATTGACTAGGAGTGCAGTGCACAAGAACCATAACTCTATCATCAGTATTTTTGGAGTTATTACCCTTTGTTGATATATTTTTTATCCAATTTAGGCCTGTCCAGAACATAACTTCCAAAGTATAAGAGCTATTGACTTCAAACTTCATATACAGATAGATCTCATTTATCAGGAGTGCAATGCATAAGAACCTGTACTCTGCCATCCATAATTTTGGAGTTATTTCCCTTTGTTATTATATTTTTATCCATTTTTTGAGTTGTTGCCCTTTGTTATTCTTTTCCAAGTTAGGGAGCACACATCAACTTTATCCAGAAACATTTATCTCTTGTGACAAGACCCCACTGGGGGTATGAATCACCATTTGTGATAGGTCTAGTTTAAATATGTACAGTCATGACTATGAATCGGAAGATATAAATTCTATATTTCATCAAATGGTAGCTTAACTCTTTCCTCCCTGAAACTTTAAATGGACAATTCCAGTTTCCATTTTAGTTCAGTCCATTTCTGACTTTTAAGGGTTGTTTTTGTCAGTGATTGGCATTATAACAAACAGTGAAGACCCTGATCAGAGGGCTCCTTTTGGAGCCCTCTGATCTGGGTCTTCACTGTTTGCTAGTGTTGTAGCGATGATCGATTATAATCGATCATCGATCGAAAATGGTCATAATCAAAGATAATCGATCATGGTTTGCCGTAATTGATTATTTATGATAAAGTTATTAAGAAGCATAGTGCTTATAAAAGACAGGTTGTAGCTTTATGCAGGTTGGAAGTAATGCAGAACGCTCCTATGGGAGTGTTCTGCACTACTTCCAACCCACATTTAACAATAATCTGCCTTTCATGTGTTCACTATGTATCCTCAAAGTATGGAAGCTTTGACTGTAATGTTAATCTGAAAAAATTGTGTTCTTTAATTGTTTATATGGGTTTAAAATAAAACCAACAATGATTTGTTCTTGAAATAATTTTTATTTGTTTAACTTACTTGCACCAAATATATAAATGAAACAGTTGATTTCCAACCAAGAGACTTTTCAAACAATGTTTACGCAGATGAACTGCCACAGCAATAGTAATTACAGGTAGTAAAAATAGTGGTACACAATTAGTACAAAGCAAGCTCAATTAATTTGCAAATTAAAATAGGACACTAATTTAACTGTTTTATCGAATTGCTGCTTTGTTTTTCATTTGGATTCATATGAGTGCATTATATTTTATTGTTTGCAAAATTATGTAGATAATGAAAACATAAGTATCACATATATTCAGCTTTTCAGAGTACATATATAATGTTTTATGTTAAAACGATTATATAATCGATCATCGATCGATTATGGCTACCAATAATCGTTTATAATCGATTATGGTTTTCGGACCGATTATACAACACTACTGTTTGCACAGAACAAGTATACTCTTCATGTGTACACTGTTTGAAAACGACGCCTATAGGCGTGACTAGGGTTCAAAGGGTTAAAGCAGACTGAAAGTAAAGCAGAATGCAGTATATTGCACCTTAAGGCGCGTTCTGCTTTACTTTAAACCTGCTTAAAGTGGTAATTTATCTTCAAAATATGAAAATATATGTGCAGGGTTAAAGTATAAACTGAAAGACATCCTTTTTGTTGCAGATAAAAGCCAGTCTGGACTTGGACACAACCAATGTTAAGGTGAATATTTGTTTACTTTTTAACTGACATAACCTGTTTTCTGTTCTAAAGACAGGTGGTTGTTTAAAGCATGTTGAAAGTAACACGGAATGCTTGTTACTGCAATGGTACATATACATCCAGGTACGAAGCTTGCAAGGGTAACCATATAGCTGGTTCCCTCATCGAGTTTGGTACCTGGCATGAGTCATATGATGTATGAAGAACTTGCATTTTGTATTGGAAGTTTTGTGTTCCTAAACCAAGCTAATGTGTTTATAGGCCGTAAAGAGGTATTAAATACAACATTATTTATTGTATTTTCTATGCGATCTATTTTAAGATTGATATTATAAGTTACATGGTATAAAATAATTTAGGCAGGGTGAATTGGCTTGTATGACGGTTTTGGATTCCGAATTTCCTGAACGCGAAGGAAATAAGGAATCCAAAACGGTCATACAAGGCCATACACCCTGCCAAAATGCCGTGTAACAAATTTGCAACTACTGTCACGAAACTTCATATGCTGATGCGCCTCAATGGGTAGACCATAATGCATTGCAGTTTGGTGACCAATACCTTTGACCTTGACCTCTAGGGTCAACATTAAAGTAAAAGTCTGTGCTGAGCAAACTGCACCAGTAGTAATGAAACTTCAGAAGCTCATGCGCCTCAATGACAACAATGTATCAAGGTTTGGTGACTTTAACCTTGACCCCTAGGGTCAGTGTTATGGTTTTCTGTTAAAAGTGTATTATTAGTTTAAAGGAGTTGAGCTTCTTAATCTTTGATTTCCCATTCTGTTTAAGGCTCAAGGTGAGCTATTGGGATGGCGTCCTTCCTCGTGCGTCGTCCGTCGTTGTTAACAATTGCTTCAAACGACATCTCCTCCTATACCGCTTTACAGAATTCAACCAAGCTTTACAGAAATGTTCCTTTGGTCAAGCTCTTTCAAATTTGTTCAAAGAATTAAAACAATGCAGAACTCTGGGTCATCGTTTTACATAAGAGTTATATAGTGAAATTTTTAAACGTCTTCTAGTCTAAAACCAATATGGCCAGAGCTTTGATATTTGGCATGGTGACAGTTCTCGATGCCCTTTACCGATATTGTTCAAATGGCTCTGGTTGGTTGCATTTCTAGGTCACAGGAGCTAAAAATAGATATTTTTCAATGAAAACTTAAAAAATCTGCTTGTCTGAAATTACAAGAGCCAGAGCTTAGATATTTTGCACATAGCAACGCCTACAGGTCCTCTATTAAGTCTATTCAAATTATGCCCCTTGGGTCAAAATTTTCCCTGCCCCGGGAATCACCGTTTTACATAGAGTTATATAGTGAAATTTTCAAATGTCTTCTTCTCTGACACTAATATGACCAGAGCTTTGCAATTTGGTATGGTGGCTCTTCTGAATATCCTTTACATATATTTTGTTCAAATGGTTCAGGTCTGTTGCATATCTAGGTCATAAGAGCTAAAAATATATTTTTTCTATAAAAACTTAAAAAATCTTTTTGTCAAAAACTACAAGGGTCAGAGCTTAGATATTTGGCACATAGAATCACCTACAGGTCGTCTATCAATTTTGCTCAAATTATGCCCCTGGGGTCAAAATTGGCCCTGCCCCAAGGTCACAGTTTTACATTGAGTTATATAGTGAAATTTTCAAATGTCTTGTCCTCTGAAACTTATATGGCCAGAGCTTTAATATCAGCAGGTTGACACTTCTTGAGTAGATGTCCTAAAGTTACATTTTTTGTTCAAATGGTTCCAGTCTGTTGCATATGTAGGTCACAGGAGCTAAAAATAGATTTTTTCAATGGAAACTTTAAAAAATCTTCTTGTCTAAAACCCTAGTACCCTGATCTTAGATACTTGGCACATAGCATCATCTACAGGTTCTCTATCAAGATTGTTCAAATTATGCCTATCAGGGAAAAAATTACCCCGTCCTGGACATAAATCATTATCTACATTTTGTAATCTATTCTCAGGTGAGCGAAATATGCCCCATGGGGCTCTTGTTATAAATTAAGGTTAAGATTGAATGTAGGTGACGTCTGGTTTGAAAAATTGATCAAATTATATAAACCTTTCTAGCTCACCTGAGCTATATCAGGGTGATTGTTTGCAATCCTTGAATGTCCGGCGTCCGTCTTCAGTCAACCGTCGTCCGTCATCAACAATTTTAGTGTTTACACTCTAGAGGCCACAGTATTTATCCAAACTTTCTCAAACTTACTGAGATTGTATATTATTATTACCATAAGCGTTAGATTATGTTTGAAACCCCCCATCATCCTAACGAAATATACAATGTTGGTGTCTACTTAAACCCCCCAACATCCTAACCAAATATATGATGGTGTCTACTTAAACCCCCCAACATCGTAACGGAATATATGATGGTGTCTACTTAAACCCCCCAACATCCTAACCAAATATATGTTGGTGTCTACTTAAAAAACCCAACATCCTTACCAAATATATATTGGTGTCTACTTAACCGCCCCCCAAACATTCTTACCAAATATATGATGGTGTCTACTTAACCCCCAAACATCCTAACCAAATATATGTTGGTGTCTACTTAAACCCCCCCAACATCCTTACCAAATATATGTTGGTGTCTACTTAAACCCCCCCCCCCCCCCCAAACATTCTTACCAAATATATGTTGGTGTCTACTTAAATCCCCCCCCAAACATTCTTACCAAATATATGTTGGTGTCTACTTACACCCAGAAACATCCTAACCAAATATATGTTGGTGTCTACCCCCCCCCCCCTACACACACATCCTAACTAAATATATGTTGTGTCTACTTAAACCCCCCAACATCTTTACAAAATATAAGTTGGTGTCTACTTAAACCCCCCAACATCCTAACCAAATTTTATAAGTAATATTATACAGTTTTTCCCGGTGTAAATGAGGATTAATTTTATTCCCAGCTGAAGAAAATCATAATGCCTGAGCTGTTATCTCTCCTTTTCTGAGTTTAATATTACATTTTTAGTTCACCAGAGCTTATGTCTGAGTCCTGACTTAATTTCTATAGCAACTTTCGACGCTATGGATAAAACAATGGAAAATATCTAAAAAAAACTAAGATTTGAAGATTTTTCGAGAGGGTGTTATTTGACTGGTCATATTTTTCCAATGCCAGATGCACGATAATGCTACCCTTTTGTATATATTTGAGTAATTTCTTTTATTTTTTGCAAATGCACCATCTGGTTGCGAGTGGCTTTAAGAAGTCACATATTTGGCTATATCTTTATGAGATTCTGTCAGTGCCATGTCCTTCATAAAATTTAGGTCACACTTGAAGCTTGGTCATGTGGGATCTTAAAGTAGGTAAAATCGCAAAACTATGGGATATGCCGTCAGTCATTGTGTTACACAAGCTGTTCTCACCTTGCGGACGGAGATATCCAAAAATATTGGGGGGGGGTGTTGAGATTACCTTATCTGTCTGGACGGACAAGTCAAATTAATTGATGTAATTAGATAACGAATCCATTGGGAACAATAAATGAACATTATTGTGGTGTTTCATGGGATGACGTAACGACCGAGTCTAGGATTGAAATGTTATTACTTATTAAGCGAGTCTTGGCATGCTAAATAATTTTTCTATTCTAGCCGAGGTTTAGATCAGTTTGTCTCATACAACGACTAGTGACAGGTTCTTTTTCTCACATAACCAATAGTTTTAATCTATTTTAGCTCATCAAAGCATGCCAAGAAATTGTGTATGATTATGGGGACAGCAATAATCTCTGATGGAGGAATGAGGTAAGTTTTTGGACATCTCTCTTCTAGTCGAAACTCTTCAAAAGTTATTAAAAAATTATGAACCAATGCAAATTAAGGAAAAATCTGTGTCAAAATGTAGGGTTACAAATCTCATCGGATTTAATGCAACTGGGTCAAAATGTTTATCTCAATTATATCTAGGTCATGGATGAATATGGGAAATGTCCAGTCAAAAACATGGTAACTAGATCATATCAGACAACATTTGTTAACAGCTAGAAGCTAAACATCTTTTTAAATGTTGATGAAACTTGGTAAAAATGTTTTTTATTGATATCTAGGTCAGGGTTGAATGTTGGTTGTGTCGGGTCAAAATATAGGTCACTGGGTCAAATCATAAGAATACATTTTTAGCTCACCTGGCACGAAGTGCCAAGGTGAGCTTTTAGGACCGCTGGATGTCTGTCGTCCGTCGTCTGTCTGTTCACAATTGGTTCCTTAACACTCTAGCGGCTACAAATTTCATCCAATCTTCATGGAACTTGATGACAATGTTTGTCTTGTTGAAATCTAGGTCAAGTACGATTGTGGGTCATGTCAGATAAAAAACTAGGTCACTAGGTCAAATCATAGAAAAATCTTGTTAACACTCTAGAGGCTACAAATCTTATTGGATTTTAATGAAACTGTCAAAATGTTTGGCTCATTGATATCTAGGTCAAGTTTGAATATAGGTCATCCTCGGTCAAAAACTAGGTCACTAGGTCAAATCATAGAAAACCTTGTTAACACTCCAGATTCTACAAATCTCATTGGAATTTAATGCAACCTAGTCAGAATGTTTGCCTAATTGATATCTAGGTCAAGTTCGAATATGGGTAATGTCAGGTCAAAAACTAGGTCACTAGGTCAAATCATTGGAAAACATTGTTTACACTCTATAGGCTACAAATCTCACCGTATCGTCATGAAGCTTGGTCAAAATGTTTGCCTAATTCATATCTAGGTCAAGTTCGAATGTGGGTCATGTCCGGTCAAAACTAGGTCACTAGGTCAAATCAAAGAAAAACCTTGTTAACACTCTAGAGGCTACAAATCTCAATGGATCTTAATGAAACTTGGTCAGAATGTTTTCCTCATTGAAATCTAGGTCAATTTTGAATGTGGGTCATGTCCGGTTAAAAACTAGGTCACTAGGTCAAATCATAGAAAAACCTTGTTAACACTCTAGGGGCTACAAATCTCAATGGATCTTTATGAAACTTCATCAAAATGTTTGTCTTGATGAAATCCAGGTCAAGTTCGAATGTGGGTCATGTCCGGTCAAAAACTAGGTCACTAGGTCAAATTTTAGAAAAATCTTGTTAACACTAAAGGTTGATTATGGGTCATGTTCAGTCGTTATCTAGGTCACTATAGGTCATGTTTTACATGGTGTACCAGGTGAGCGATTTAGGGTCATGGTGGCCCTTGCTTACACTAGCAGTGATTCTTTTACCTGTGCAACCTGAGTTCTGTACTCATTAAATTTGCCAGGGACTCATTATTTGAAAAGTTGCGCATCCCATGGACCCAAAGCTTTAATTTCTGGCATTTATTAACACATTACTCCATATGATATAAGTTGAATTATAACACAGTTGTTTGCCTTTATTGTACTCTTCCACTGCCGTGAATAATTCTACAGTACTTGTATATTATGCAACATCTTTATCCCAGCAGATAGTAGGACATATGCTACCAATGCGTGAGACACCTGGTGGCTTTTAAATAAGTATGATAAATCAAGCATCGTTACTCTACGAAATCGTGCATATCAGTTACCTCCCAAAGGTACCTTCAGTTTCAAACAATCTCCAATAATTGCGTATTATCAACGTTAAATGCATGCCATGAAATTGTACTTGGTAAATGAAAGTACGTGAAACTTAGCAAATACTCTTATCTAATAAGGCTAAGTTAATTACCCAGAACTTTATCAAATTGAATATAAGCGTTAACCTGGGAACACATAGAAAAAGCTGTCTGCTTTTTTAGGCCATTTGTATAGGTATATAAGTGCCTGTAGTTTCAAACGAAGCATTATAACTTATTCCTTTTTACCATTGTCTTATTATTCACACCTATAGCTTTTATTGTGAGAAGTTTCATCAATTTATTTCAGTTAAATTTTGATTCAGTGAGTGTTTTCATTGAATTGGAGCCGAAAACAATTAAGAAAAAAACATATATATCGGGCAAAAAAAGATCCTTCGGAGATTTCATTTGGTCGCATATGTCCATAAAGCAGGTTTGAAGTAAAACAGAAGTGCTTTAAGGCAAAATCTGCTTTACTTTCAACCTGCTTTAAGTTGTCACCTGTCTTCAAAGCAAGAAATAAGTTATAGGATATAGGGTAAAATTTTCACCTGAAGGACTCAATTTTTGTCAGACTCATTGTTTTACAGAATGAGACTCATTCATCTGATTTCTAAAATAATCACTGCTCTAGAAGCTACAAATCTCATTTGATCTTAATGAAACTTTTCTCAAATTTTTTGCCTCATCAAAATCTAGGCCATGATTGAATGTGGGTCATGTGAGGTCAAAATCTAGAGCACTATAGGTCAAGTTTTACATGGTGTACCATGTGAACAATATAGGGCCATCGTGGCCCTTGTTTTTAAAGTGTTGCATGTAGTTAAAGTTAGTATGTGTATCATGTTTTGTCAATTTCAGAAAGAGATGATTTCAGTTTGGAAGATCACGTAACACAGTGGGGAAAAAAAGAAAAAGCTCAGGTAATACTGATTGATCCATTTTATGCGGCTCACCATATATTCTAGTGTAAACATACTGTATTTCTCCTTGTAGATACCCAGTATGACTTATAGTTGGGGCAAATTGTTTCGGTCCTCGCTGCTTGTCTGTCCACAGCTTGAAACTTGACCATAAATTTTGAATCACATATGATCTATAAAGACTTCAATAAAATATGATAGAGACTTCATAGTTTGCATTTGGTCTCAATTCAAGGTCAAGGTCATGTAGAGGTTATTTAAATACTTAATAGGCTGAATTTAACATTGGTCATAACTTTTGAACTTAGTAACATGTGATAGAAACTTCATAGTCGGTATGTGTACTCATCTGATAAAGCTCTTGATTTCAATACAAGTTTGGTCATGTCTGTCAAAGTCATAAGAGGTTACGGTAAAGTCAGGCATAGTATTGACTTCGAACTTCATATACAGACATATCTCATTGACCAGGAGTGCAGTGTATAAGAACCGTTACTCCGTCATCAGTATTTTTATTGTTTGTTGTTATATTTTATCGAATATAGTCTTGTCTGGAACATAATAATTTGCCAAAGTATAAGAGTTATTGACTTAAAACTTAATATACAGATTATGTATATATCATTGTCTAGGAGTGCCATGCTCAAGAACTGTTACTCTGTCATCAGTATTTTTAGCTCACCTGGCACTTAAGTGCCAAGGTGAGCTATTAGGATCGCTGGATGTCTGTCCTCCGTCCACAATTGCTTGTTAACATTTAAATGGCCACACATTTCATTGGATCTTCATGAAACTTGATAACAATGTTTATCTTAATGAAATCTAGGTCAAGTGCGAATGAGGGTCATGTCCGGTTAAAAACTAGGTCACTAGGTCAAATCAAAGAAAAACCTTGTTAACACTCTAAGGACTACACATTTCATTTGGTATTCTGTATTCATGATAATTAGTTTTAATGTTTGTCTTGAAAAATGTAGGTCAAGTTCGAATGTGGGTCATGTCCAGTCAAAACTAGGTCACTATGTCAAATCATAGTAAAAACCTTGTTAACACTCTAGAGGCTACAAATCTCATTGTATCTAAATTAATTTTTTTTAAATGTTAACCTCATTTATATCAAGGTCAAGTTTGAATGTGGGTCATGGCCAGTTAAAAACTAGGTCACTAGGTCAAATCATAGGAAAACCTTATGAACAGTCTCTAGAGGCTACACATCTAATTGGATTTAAATGCAACTAGAGTATAATGTTTGCCTAATTGATATCTATGTCAAGTTTGAATGCGGGTCAGTTCTGGTCTAAAACTAGGTCATTAGCCACTAGGGCAATTCATAGGAAAACCTTGTTAACACTTTAGAGGCTACAAAACTCATCCAATCTTCATGACACTTACTTAAAATGTTTGCCTCATTGATATCTAGGTCAAGTTCCAACATGGGTCAGGTCTGGTCAAACACTCAGTCACTAGGTCAAATAATTGGAAAACCTTACTCATACCCTAGAGGCTACAAAACTTATCCGATCTTCATGACACTTGGTAAGAATGTTTGCCCAATTGATATCCAGGTCAAGTGTTAATGTGGGTCATGTCTGGTCAAAAACTAGGTTACTCTAGGTCAAATCATAGAAAAACTTTGTTAACACTCTAGAGGCTACAAGTCTCAATGGCTTTAAATGCAAAAAAATAGAATGTTTGCCTAATTAATTATATGGGTCATGTCAGGTCAAAACTAGGTCACTAGGTCAAATCAAAACCAGTGTTAACTCAGATCTGAATGATGCTTGCCTACATCAAATCAAGGTCAAAATCAAATGAGGGTTGTGTCTGGTCAAAAACTAGGTTACTAGGTCAACTCATAGAAACATCTTGTTAACATTCTATTGTTGATTGTGGGTCATGTCTAGTCATACATAATCTAGGTGGGGGGCCTCCGTGGCCTAGCGGTATAGTCACTGTGACTTACATCACTAAGCTCCTCACCGCTGTGAGTTCGAATCCCAGTAGGGTCGTTCAGATTTTTCATGTGGGGAAGCCTTCCAGCTGGCTTGCGGAAGGTCGGTGGTTCTACCCAGTTGCCGATTTGTGCCTGTTACAGTGCATAAAGGGCTTCTGGGGTCTTCTTCCACCTGTGATTAGCTGGACGTCGCGATATGACTGATATACTGTTGAAAGCGACGTAAAATCAAAACAAACAAACATAATCTAGGTCACTATAGGTCAAGTTTTACATGGTGTACCAGGCGAGCGATTTAGGGTCAATGTGTCCCTTGTTGGAATTACTTCCCTTTGTTGTTATATTTTATCCAAATTAGCTTGAAGTTATTGCATTTTGTTATAGTTAGGGAGCACATTTAGTGCACACAACTATTTTATCCTGAAACATTTACCTCTTGTGACAAAACCCTACTGGGGGTTTGAATCACCATTTCTGATTGGTCTACTTTTCCAGCTCATCCAGTGGCCTTAACTCTGTAATTCTTTGGAAGAGTGGAATGAAGATTTGGGTCGTGAAAATTAACACTTCATTTTTAATTATGCATATACAAAGTTTTATATGAATTGGTACAGAAATGTAGCATTGGTTTGGATCCAAAAATGTACAAGTCCCATCAGTGGCCATAACTTTACCTATCTTAAAACAACTCGCTTGAAAAATATCATGTCAGGCACATCTAAACTTCATGTTAAATGCATATGCAAAGTTTGATGTCAATCGGTAAAGAAATGTAGAAGTCATTTGCATCAATGGCTTTTATCAGTAAGAAAAGGTCATAAAGTAGCTGTTTGTCCTTGATTGGTAGAAAAAACTTCCCAAAACAACCATGTGATACTCCCTCATTTCTCTGGTGAGCTCTTCAGGACCCTTTTGTTGATCTTTTTTATGCCCCCGGCATATGCAGAGGCATATAGTAATTGTCCATCCATGCGTGTGTGCGTCCGTAACAAGGTTAAGTAGATGTTACCGTTTCGTCTAGCATCAACACCGCTTACTCAAATACTTTGACACTTATACAGTTATTGCTTTGGACCATTCCCTATCCACCAATATCAACAAACCATGATTTTGACATTGACCTTGACCTTATTTGTACTTAGAATATTTAGATAGGCTATTTCTTGGAAAACTAGATTTTACCATTTCATCTAGCATCAACACAACTGACTACAATGTGTTGATACTTATACGGATATTACCTTGGATCACTACCAATCCACCCATATTACCCAACCTTGATTTTGACCGTGACCTTGACTTAATTTGAACTTAGAATATTTTAAATAGGCTCTTTCTCAGTTAACTAGATTTTACCGTTTCATCTAGCATCAACACTGCCTAGTACAATGCTTTTGTACTTATACAGTTATTGACATGGACTATTACCAACTCACCAAGAATATCCAAACTCAGTTTGATCTTGACCGTGCCCTAATTTTGACTTAGAAAAGATTTAGAATATTATTATTGTCAAGGATGCCACCGGGGGCATAAGTGTTTATTGAACGCGCAGTCTTGTTTCCATTTGTTATATGCTCAGATGGGATATAGGCTCTAGGTTACCATTTTGGCTGTAAAATTTGATATTAATCCAGAGTCATGATGGCCCATATGGGACATAGTATTGTATGGTGAAATTTATCATATTTTATGCAATGTGTCGCAAATACCTGGAGCTCGTTTCAGAAAACTTCGAACAACAAAAACGATTGTAAGTCTAAACTTTAAATACATTTAATATCTGATTTCTCCATCTAATCAAGCCTTGTGACTAAAAAAACGACTCCAAACCGATGTCACAAGACAGCATTAGATGGAGAAATAAATAATAGTTGAGCATTTTATAATCTGACTTATGACAACATTTGTCGTATGAAGTTTTATGAAACGGGCCCCTGGTTGCTAAATGTCTGATTTCTTTTAGAACTTTTGGGTAAAATGTAAGTTTGTTTTCTGTTTTTAAGGCAAAGACCAGATAATGGAATATCTGAAAAGGTGCAAGCCACAGTCACTGTTTAATAGCCTTTTGGAAACCCCAGCAGTATGTGAAAGCAAGAACAAAGCTTTTCAATGAAAGGAAAACACTGAGAACAGAAGCCAGAGCAACACATTAAAGAGAATTACAGTGAACAAAACATGTTTCTGAAGGGTGTGTGTGGGGGGGGGGGAAACACAAAGAGCATGCTGCTTGACACTTTTACAAGGAGTGTTTCATAACTAACGAACTTGAACAATAACTTGGATATAATAAGTGTGACATATCAGTGAAAAGGACAATTATTTACTATTGTATAATGCACGATAAGATCACAAAACTTGATAAATCACAATACTAACCTAAATTACCCCTTTCAAGAGCACTTTAACGTAGCACTTTTCGTACATTTTGCAATAAGTTCTCAAAAAGTACATTTTGTTAAATTTGACTGACTACAATGCTTACAGTTGTTGCGTTGGACCAATACCAATCAACTCATACTACCAAACATTGATTTTACCTTGACCTAATTTGGGCTTTAAATATCTTAAATGGGCTATTTCTTAGTTAACTAGACTTTACTGTTTCATCTAGTATCAACACTATTTACTACAATCCTTGACTTAATTTGGACTCAAAAAGTTTCAGAAGGGGACATAAGTGTTCATGGAAACACCCTTGATAATATATTCTCAGAGCAAGTATAGCTATATTGTTGATATTTTACAAAATGATAATATCTCAAACAGTGTACCGTAGTTGGTGCATATTTGACAAAAAAAATTATGGACTTATTTAGAATAATAAAGTGGCTATAATAGGGAAAGAATCGGGTCTCGCAGAGACCTACATGATTAAAAAATGTGGAGATCGTGTGTTAGAAATTGCCATGTGGGCAGCTAGCCAGTTACCTGGAAGGGAGTCCTCTGTCGTTGACAATACACCCACCTCTGCTCGTTAATAGAAAATCTGATGTTGATATACTTGTATCAAAGTTTATTAAAAACAAATTACCAGTACCCTGGAGTGGGGGTCATCTGGGTTAATGTTGTGACTTATGAAGTTAATTTGTCTTCAAAACTCTATGGGACAATGTATTTATTATGGGTGAATATCATCATGTTAATTTGCAAAAGTGATATTCAATTCCATCGTGGTTGTCATCTGTTGCTTGTTTCAATATATTGTCTACAGAAGTATTACAAGACTTGTTGTTTTCTTAACCTTCTCTTACTGAATATTCATGTAAAAATCTGACCCACAATGAATACATCATCTGAGCTAGCTTATCATCTATTAACACATTCAAAATTTACAGTGTATTTGTCAAGATCACACTTGTCGTATTCAAACTGTGTAATCTGCCCGTCTGCTCGGTTTTTATGCCTCCGGCATCGACAGATGCGGAGGCATATAGTAATCGTCATATCCGTCAGTCCGTCCGTCTGTGTGTCCGTAACAAGGTTAAGTAGAATTTTCCGTTTCGTCTAGCATAAACACCGCTTACCCAAATGCTTGGATACTTATACAGTTGTTGCATTGGATCATTCCCTATCCACCAATATCACCAAACTTTGATCTTGACCTTGATCTTGACCTAATTTGGACTTAGAATATTTTGAATAGGCTATTTCCTGGTTAACTAGAATATACCGTTTCATCTAGCATTAACACATCTGACTACAATGCTTTGATACTTATACAGTTGTTGCATTTGACCATTCCCTATCCACCAAACTTTGATTTTGACCTTGACCTTGACCTAATTTGGACTTAGAATATTTTAAATAGGCTATTTCCGGGTTAACTATATTTTACCGTTTCGTCTAGCATCAACACTGTTTACTACAATGCTTCGATACTTATACAGTTATTGCTTTGCACCATTACCCACTCACCAATAATACCCAAGCTCAGTTTGACCTTGACCTAATTTGGATGCCACCGGGGGCATAAGCGTTTATTGAACGTCCAGTCTTGTTTTTTTATACGCCCACCTCAAGAAGTGGTCGTATATTGGCATGGCCCTGTCTGTCCGTCCGTGAATAAGTTCGTTCGTTTGTCTGTTCTTCTGACAACATTTTGTTTGTCCTCAGTTTTTCCAGAAAACTATTGAACGGATATTAATGAAACTTCACACAAATGGTATATGCATAAAGATCTGAATGTGAGTCGAGTTGAGGTTAATTCAATTTTTCGTTACAGAGTTATCTGCCTTTGATGTACTTAAATATGCTATAATAAGCTTGTCCGGAGTTTTCTCGAAAAGTCGTTCGAGGAATATAAATGAAACTTCACACAAATGTTAAAAAAATTAAGATCTGAAGCTGAGTCAAGTTTGAGGTTCATTTCATTTTTCGTTACAGAGTAATCTGCCCTTGATATACTCAAATATGCTATAAAAAGCTTGTCCGGACTATTTGAAGGATGTTGATGAAACGTCACACAAATATTAAAGTCATCAAGATCTGAAGATGAGGGAAATTTTAGAATAATTTGATTTGTTGTTACCGGTACATAGTTATCTGACCTTGATGTACTAAAATATGCTATAAAAGGCTTATTTGACAGTGTTAACACACTAAGCAACTACAGTTTTGAATGGACTTTGATAATATTTACCCACAGTATAATTATTGAAGTAAAAGTTCATGAAAGGGTTGATTATTATTGAAATCGGATCATTGTGTCAAGACTTATTTGCCCTTGGTGTACTCAGATATGCTAGAAAAGGTTTTTTATGCCCCCGGCATCTATAGATGCGGAGGCATATAGTAATTGTCCTGTCCGTCCGCACAACCAAAATGGGTTAGAGGGCCTTTTCTGGCCAGATAACGGTAAACATAACAAAAGAAGACAATAGAGTTCATTCCGTAACAATACAATAAGGGGCCGTGGCCCGTTATTCAAACAAAAGAAAAGGCCCTCTAACCCACTTCGGTGGCACGTCCGTCTGTCCGAGCGCACGAAAGGTCCTTTAGTTTAAACAATATTTTATTCAGAAGAAAAGGATTGGACAACAGGCAAAGCCTATGTGAGTCCTCTCCAAAAAAGGTCCTTTGTTGGGTAGGGAGAACAATAGATTCCATTCATTCCGTGATTACCCTATTGTTATTGTTGGGTATTTTGTGTACTGTTGGGTACTTTTAAACAAAGAAAATACCCAACAAATGTCCATCTGTGAGGACGTCCGTCCGTCCGTAACAGGTTAAGTAGATTTTACCGTTTCGTCTAGCATCAACACCGCTTACTCAAATGCTTGGATACTTATACAGTTGTTGCCTTGGACCATTCCCTAACCACCAATATCACCCAACCTTGATTTTGACCTTGACCTAATTTGGACTTATTTTAAATAAATAATATATTTTAAATGGGCTATTTCTTGGTTAACTAGATTTTACCATTTCGTCTAGCATAAGCATAACTGACTACAATTCTTTGGTACTTATACAGTTGTTGCCTTGGATCACTACCAATCCACCCATATTGCCCAACCTTGATTTTGACCATGACTTAATTTGGACTTAGAAAAAATTCAGAATATATTGTCAAGGATGCCACCGGGGGCATAAGTGTTTATTGAACGCGCATTCTTGTTTTTAGTAATGTTGGTGCTTTACCCCTCGACTACATCCGCCAGTGAATAATTTGAGAGAAAAACCATTGATAATACATTAATTTGAATTCAGAATGAATTTTTTTCCTTTTATGTTGTATACATATGAATCGGTCTCCTTAAACTAAAATCGGTCAACTTAAACTGGAATATATGTTGTGTCTACTTAAAACTCCCAAATAATTTGAGAGAAAACAATTGATACATTAATTTGAATAATTTGAGAGAAAAACCATTGATAATACATGAATTTGAATTTAGAATAATTGTTTTCCATTTATGTTGTATATATATATATCAATCGGTCTCCTTAAACTAATATCGGTCACCTTAAACTCGAATATTATGTTGTGTCTACTTAAAACCCCCAAATAATTTGATAGAAAAACCATTGTTAATACATTAATTTGAGAGAAAAACCATTGATAATACATTAATTTGAATTTAGAATGAATTTATCCCTTTCATGTTGTATATATATTTGATTTGATTTGTTTTTGATTTACGGCGCTTTCAACAGTATTTCAGTCATATCGCGACGTCCAGCTAATTACAGGTGGAGGAAGACCCCAGAAGTTCTTTATGCACTGTTTCAGGCACAAATCAACAACTGGGTAGAACCACCGTCCTACCGCAAGCCAGCTGGAAGGCTTCCCCACATGAAAAATCCGAACGACCCTACTGGGATTCAAACTCACAGCGGCGAGGAGCTTAGTGATGTTAGTCACAGTGACTACACCACTAGGCCACGGAGGCCCCCCTGTATATATATGAATCGGTCTCCTTAAACTTATATTGGTCACCTTAAACTCAAATATATGTTGTGTTTACTTAAACCTCTCAAATAATTTGAGAGAAAAACCATTGTTAATACATATACATTAATTTGAATAATTTGAGAGAAAAACTATTGTTAAGTAGATCTATTAATTTGTAAAAAAATAAAAAAATAATTTTTTTTTTTTTTTTTTTAATTTTTTTTTTTTTTTTTTAAATTTTAGGGCAGGGCGCGGCACCCTCCTAAAAAGGCCTAGCTGGAGCACTGTTAAATACATCAATTTGAATTTAGAATGAATTTATCCATTTTCTGTAATATATATATGAATCGGTCTCCTTAAACTTTTATTGGTCCCCTTAAACTCGAATATATGTTGGTCTACTTAAAACCCTCAACGTCCTTACAAAATATTAGGGAGACCAATATTTTTGTATATTTTTAAATACTTAATTTTTCTAAAAAAATTTTTTAAAAAAACCTTAATTACAACTTAAACATGATTTATTGAGTAAAAAAAACAAAAAAACCCACAAGATAAAAAATATATAAAATGTCTCCTTAAACCCCATTTTTAGGGACGGTCCCCCTAATGCCTTCATTAGGATTATATATATATATATATATATGAATTAAAAAAATAAATGATGTATTATAGGCTTTAAAAACACAATTTTATTTCTTCATATATACAGCTTTTCCCGGTAGTTTCCGGCATCACGCCGACATTATTTATTATATATATATATATATATATATATATATATATATATATATATATATATAAATATAATGACGACATTAAGGTGACCAGTTATCCTTTATAATGGGGGTTAAGGCGACCGGCAGTTTAAGGTGACCAAAAGCGGTCTCCTGAATATTTTGACATAAGGTTTCAGGGGTAAAAAAGGGTGCGAGAGCGTCGAAACTTTGCAAACACCTTAAAAACAGTCCTCTTACTCATATGGAATTAACTTTTCTGGTCTGAAAAGATAAAGAAAATCAAAAAAATAACTTGAAATCTTGATCGCGTATATTTTGAAGTCCCTAAAATAAGTGTTTAAGGCGACCAACGTAAAACCTGATTTATTTCAGAATTTGACTATATATTGATACTTTCAAAGTTGTACTTTTGTTTTAGTGTCCGTCTGAGTTAGTGTGACGATGCTTGTCCCTTTTCTGCTGAAAATAAAGAAATCGAGTTTTTAAGCCTATAAATTTGTCATTTTAAAACCGTGACAGTGGACATATTCGCTAAGTTTCGGACAACTTTTTCTGAGACGCATCCATTTCACATCAACATCCGAAGGTATTCCAAATTAGCAGTTCCGCTTCAACGACCGCCAACAAATGGCAATATACGGGAAACGAATGGTAAGTTTTGACGCTTTATCACACACTATGTAGCATATGTCTAGTAATTTGATTTAATTTATTTTTTCTGCAATCTATCTTTGGTTTGTTTGCAATGTTGTCCGTTGACGTGCACACTTATCGACGTGTCGGACTGTCCGGTCGTCAAACTGTTTATAACTACTGGTGGGTGGGGGGACGGAGAAGTTCCACTTGAAGTCTTGAGAATATCTGTGAGATAGGCCCCTATGTAGGAGGCTCTTCCGCTTTATGTAAAAATCAACAAAACGTATATTGTACCTGTTGAAATATAGAATGTTGATCTACATTTCTTTGAAATTTTGGAGACTGAAAAAATAGAGCTAACACTCACATAATGATAATCATCTTTGTAATTCATTAGGCTTATTATTCATGATTTAGAATAGGTAGTGACAAGGGGTATGTGACCTTGCCTCTAATCTTTGAAATAAGTGAGGGTTGGCTAGGGCAACAACAACACACTATTTTGACTACAGATACATTTTATTGATGCTAATATTAATACTCTCGCATTTCTACCATATCTTATGGATATTCAATGGGAAAAACCAAAGAAACTTCAACAAATATTGGCCGCCAAACTTGTTTTCATAACAGCAATGAGAGTATCCAATTCATTCGTTTCACCGGAGCCCTCAGCGAAAAATATTATAAAGATTATCATTTTAAATGCAAAAAGGCAAATACATTGAAGGAATGTGAAGAAAAATTAGTTTTCTAACTGAAAATAACTAGATCTGTCATTGATAGGAACGTTATTGATGTATCGCCAATATCTGTTCATCGATCAATATATCGACAGGGGTGCGGAAATTCCACGTCCGTCTCGTACATTTTATGGCCCGCACTAATTGATTTTTACATTTTGATTGTCCGCGGACAAGCACGGATTCGGGATAATATTATATTTGGAAGCCTAAACGTGCCTTCAAATCTGACCAAAATAGCTATAAATTCAAAGAAATGGAGTTAATCTGCGACTTCTGACGTTTATGTTTGAATAAGGCGAATGTGTTCACTAAATAAGCTGATGAATAACTATTTGGATTTTTTTTTCTAAACTTGATTTAAGCCGGCGAAAAATTCCCATTAACAGTATGAACCACTGTGAAATAATAAAGAAAATGTTATAATTTTAATCATATGATGCTTCAACACAAATGAAACCGTCTGTAGTTAGGTCCGGTATTGTTTTGAAACCGAAAGTGACTGTGACTACGAAAGAAATAAACGTAAGCAAACTTTTTGGTGATTTTAAATGGTCACATGTCTGCCGTTTGTATCCCGAAATCGCTGATACTACAGAACGTCAGTGATACAGACCTGCTCAACCTGTGACCTCCAGTAAGAGGTCCTGCACTCTATTGCTAGATACAAAATATATTCTCACGGACCCCTAGCCTACCCTCACAGGATTGCTAGGAGTATGTGACCGTATCGCTAATTTCAAGTATTAGAGATACGGTCACGTACCCCCATTCACTACCTTTAGAATATAGTCATGTCTGAAAAATTGGCTGAAATTTATAGAGTCAAGAAAATTAGCTTAACTCACTTGATTCTCGGTATCACAGTAACGTAACAGATAAGGGACCGCCTAAGCACTCTGTGAATGCAATGCCCTGGCTAAAGCCCCGATCTCAATGTCCCGGTGCTGGCCCCGGTACGTCCCGGTTGAGATAGCCGGTGGACTTGGATGAGCCGGGGCGGTTTTTATGAAAAAATAAATTGCGATCTCACATTTCCGGTGTCTCCCCTGGTGGAGCACCGGTTATGAAGCCGGACCTTCCTGGTGAGTTCCCAGTTTGGCCTGGCATAGTTACGGTGCAGGGCCGGTCTGTTCCCGGTTAACCCCGGTATAATAATAACACGGTGTAATTACCCCGGCCATCGCCGGTGGTATCCGGATGACCACCGGTGTCGTCCCGATCAACCCCGGTTGTTCACCGGTGACGTTCCGGCGTTACCCGGTGTTCGCCGGAAAGGACATAAACGGGGGCGGACGTGAATTAGTATAAATTCTCTTTTGTCTCTCGGGGTATATGAGATGAAATACAAAGGAAATGCAATAAAATAGAACATAATAATGTTGTAGACTGTTCAAACTTCATTTTAATATGAGTTTCAAACAGTTTGCCCGGCGTCTGATCTGGTTACATACTGTTTGTTACAATGTAGTGGACATAAAGACTTTAGCCTGAAGCCGTTTATTTATAGAGAAAAACTTTCGTTTTTAAATATTAGATTTACCCTATACAATAGAGAGTCCTGACGATATTATTTCCTATTTAAACACAGATGAAACAGAAACGCTAAAAATAAAATGTAGTAATCTGCATTTTTTTTAAAAAAAATCAAATTTATCCTCGCATATTATATGGTGACAGGGTGACCCCCGGTTGTATTAAACATTTTAAAGCATCCGGGGAAGTTAGCCGGTGGAAGCTGGTCGATCCAGGATCGAGCTGGTCGTCCCAGGCGCCGCCAAGGTTGTACTCTCGGTGACTGCCGGTTTGCTAAACCGGGACTCATGGGGACCCAAACCTGGACAGTGAGATCGTGGCTTAAGCATCAGCTACGGGCTAATTCTAGCGTATTACAGTCGGTTTTTTTGCTGTTTACTGAATTAGCAACATCACTTTTTGTCATAAAACAGTTAAATATAGATTTGAGAAGAACTTATTACAAACCATGCCTCATTTATACTATGATGAGGTTTACAGGCTATCTCTAGATATGACCAAAAATCGCAGTTAAATGCACTCGGACCCGTACACATTTCTGGTATTTGAGTAGGTGTCCCTGGTCAAACAATGCAGCGAAAGGGCCATTTTAACAAAATCAAGAGATCTAGTTCTGGATCTAAAGTTATGCAAGAACGAAGAGAAAAAATATTTGGACTTTGTTTGTCTGGTAAACTGTAGAGTTGCTCTAGATCAGTTTTCACCGCAGATCTGCTTGACTTTGTTCTTGGTAAAATTAAGTTTCAACATTATTGAACTATTGATTTATAGAAATGGCGAATACGGTCAGTATTGTCGCATATTTTTAATGTTATGTCCTTTTTCATTCATAGTCTATTATATGTGTTGATGAATTTGAACAGTTTATTTCCATTTTAAGGGTAAATAACCAAGGACACCCACTTTTATTATAAATGTTTTACTCCAAAGGATATAGCTTAAAACCGTTCTAAAACACTTTTATGACCGTTATTTGCAAAACCCCACTTCTCAATCGAACCTACCAAAATAACAGATTCTATCGAGACCCAAGTATGACTTCATCAAAATAAATAATAAGTATTGCATTGCGACTTTTTTGTGTAATTATTGTTGGTCACCCCTGAAAACTGCTGTTCTACTGAAGCTTTTCAGATGGAAAGAGCTTGACAAGTGGAAGTGTATTGCACAAGGGTCATAACTCTTGTAGGAATATTGTGAGAGTTGTTCCCCTTTTCAACATTTTCTTTTCATGCAGATGTATTCTGTTTAACTGAAGATTTTGAAATGAAATTTCTTTACGGCAAGAGAATGTTCTACTGATGCTTGCTGGCAGGTGACACACATGTTCCGAGGAACCCATCTATTTTGTAATCCAGATCACACTCGACACTACGCCTCTCCTGTGATCTGGATTACACAACCAACTGGAACTAATTCGATCAAGGCCTTGGATCACAGAATGTGGTGATATTCGCTGCATATATAGATGCAGAGGGCGAGGCATATAGTATAGTTATAGACCTGTCTAGTCGTGTAACAATACAGTGAAAACCCTATTGCAATACATTACAATACAGAGGAACCGTATTGCAATATATTGTGGCAACTTGTAAGTACTAAAACTAGATAGAAATTAGCCTTGAAAACTTACTTATAGCATTGAAAGGGTAAAGTAGTGCTTTCAACATTTACCTCATAGCCTGTTTGTAGATTTGAAGGCAGGCGACCGCTTAAAGCAGGTTGAAAGTAAAGCAGAATACGTCCTAAGACACATTTGCTTTACTTCCAACCTGCTTAAAGTCACTACTTGCTAATGTATAAGTAATATTTTTAATTGTTCATGTTCATGCCTGTATAATCTTAAACTATTTTCTTTGGCGGAGGGAATAAATTAAAATGCGCCAAAAGGCGCTTCTATCAGGTAAAGGGTTAAATACAAGAGAGAGTCTAAATTAACATAGACATTTGCTGTGAATGTTATAATTGTCACAGCATTACATTTAAATAAACAAGGCATCGGATCCTCTCTCGTATAATTATGCTCAAATAATATAAAGAATATTGCAATACGCAAAACCTGTATTGCAATGAGGCGTATTCGTAACTAGGTTAACTAGATTTTACTGTTATGTCTAGCACCAATACTGCCTACTCAAATGCTTAGTTACAGACAATACTAACTCACTCATATTACCCAACCTCAATTTAACCTTGACTTGACCTAATTTGGACTCCTAATATATTGCTGATTACTACCTACGGCCAATAATACCATCAACTTAGGCATTGATTTTTAATGACTAAGTGATGTTATAATTATGGTAATTTTATATCATCATTGAACAAATAAAATAATAAAGGGGCATGCCGATGACTACCTACCGCCAATAATGCCCAGTTTGAGGGGGGGGGGGTATACTGGAGTCACCATGTCCGTCCGTCCGCTCGTCCGGCTTGTCCGGAGCATAACTTCTAAAGTATAACAGCTATTGACTTCAAACTTCATATACAGAAAGGTCTTATTGACCAGGAGTGCAGTGCGCAAGAACCATTACTCTGACGTCCGTATATTTGGAGTTATTGCCCTTTGTTATTTTTATCATATTTAAGCTAGTCCGGAGCATTACTTTCAAAGTATAAGAGCTATTGACTTCAAACTTCATATACTGATAGATCTCATTGACTAGGAGTGCAGTGTGCAAGAACCGTTACTCTGTCATCAGTATTTTTGGAGTTATTGCCCTTTGTTGTTAAATTTTTACCCAATTTAAGCTTGTCCGGAGCATAACTTCCAAAGTATAAGAGCTATTGACTTTAAACTTCATATACAGATAGATCTCATTGACTTAGAGTGCAGGGCGCAAGAACCGTTACTCTGTTATCAGTATTTTTGGAGTTATTGTCCTTTGTTGTTATATTTTTACCCAATTTAGGCTTGTCCGGATTATATCTTCTAAAGTATAAAAGCTATTGACTTCAAACTTCATATACAGATAGATCTCATTGACTAGGAGTGCAGTGCGCAAGAAGCGTTACTCTGTCATCAGTATTTTTGGAGTTATTGCCCTTTGTTGTTATATTTGTACCCAATTTAGGCTAGTCCGGAGCATAACTTCCAAAGTATAAGAGCTATTGACTTCAAACTTCATATACAGATAGATCTCATTGACTAGGAGTGCAGTGCATAAGAGCAATAACTTTGCCATCAGTAATTTTGGAGTTATTGTCCTTTGTTGTTATATTTTTACCCAATTTAGGCTTGTCCGGAGCATAACTTCCAAAGTATAAGAGCTATTGACTTCAAACTTCATATACAGATAGATCTTATTTAAAAAGGAGTGCAGTGCACAAGAACAATAACTCTGCCATCAGTATTTTTGGAGTTATTGCCCTTTGTTGATATATTTGTACCCAATTTAGGCTTGTCCGGAGCATAACTTCCAAAGTATAAGAGCTATTGACCCAAAACGTCATATACAGATAGATCTTAATGACTAGGAGTGCAGTGCATAAGAACCATAACTCTATCATTAGTATTTTTGGAGTTATTGCGCTTTGTTATTTTTTTTATCCAATTTAGGCTTGTCCAGAACATAACTTCCAAAGTATAAGAGCTATTGACTTCAAACTTCATATACAGATAGATCTCATGTACCAGGAGTGCAATGCATAAGAACCTGTACTCTGTCATCCATATTGTTGGAGTCATTTCCCTTTGTTGTTATATTTTTATCCATTTTTTGCGTTGTTGCCCTTTGTTATTCTTTTCCAAGTTAGGGAGCACACATCAACTTTATCCAGAAACATTTATCTCTTGTGACAAGACCCCACTGGGGGTATGAATCACCATTTGTGATAGGTCTAGTTTAAATTTGTACAGTCATGACTATGAATCGGAAGATACAAATTCTATATTTCATCAAATGGTAGCTTAAAGCAGGCTGAAAGTAAAGCAGAATGCAGTATATTGCACCTTAAGGCGCGTTCTGCTTCACTTTAAACCTGCCTCAAGTGGCAATTTATCTTCAAAATATGAAAAGATATGTGCAGGGTTAAAGTATAAACTGAAAGACATCCTTTTTGTTGCAGATAAAAGCCAGTCTGGATTTGGACACAACCAATGTTAAGGTGAATATTTGTTTACTTTTTAACTGACATAACCTGTTTTCTGTTCTATAGACAGGTGGTTGTTTAAAGCATGTTGAAAGTAACACGGAATGCTTGTTACTACAATGGTACATATACATCCAGGTACGAAGCTTGCAAGGGTAACCATAGCTGGTTCCCTCATCGAATTTGGTACCTGGCATGAGTCATATGATGTATGAAGAACTTGCATTTTGTGTTGGAAGTTTTGTGTTCCTAAACCAAGCTAATGCGTTTATAGGCCGTAAAGAGGTAAATACAACATTATTTATTGTATTTTCTATGCGATCTATTTTAAGATTGATATCATAAGTTGCACGGTATTAAATAATTTAGGGAGGGTGAATTGGCTTGTATGACGGTTTTGGATTCCGAATATCCTGAACGCGAAGGAAATAAGGAATCCAAAACGGTCATACAAGCCCATACACCCTGCCAAAATGCCGTGTAACAAATTTGCAACTACGGTCAAGAAACTTCATATGCTGATGCGCCTCAATGGGTAGACCATAATGCATTGCAGTTTGGTGACCAATACCTTTGACCTTGACCTCTAGGGTCAACATTAAAGTTAAAGTCTGTTGAGCAAACTGCACCAATAGTAATGAAACTTCATAAGCTGATGCGGCTCAATGACAACAATGTATCAAGGTTTGGTGACTTAAACTTTGACTCCTAGGGTCAGTGTTATAGTTTTTCTGTTAAAAGTGTGTTATTAGTTTACAGGAGTTGAGCTTCTTAATCTTTGATTTCCCATTCTGTTCAAGTTGAGCTATTGGGATGGCTCTGTGTCCGGCGTCCTTCCTCGTGCGTCGTCCGTCGTTGTTAACAATTGCTTCAAACGACATCTCCTCCTATACCGCTTAACATAATTCAACCAAGCTTTACAAAAATGTTCCTTGGGTCAAGTTCTTTCAAATTTGTTCAAAGAATTAAACAATGCAGAACTCTGGTAGCCATGGCAACCAAAGTGAAAAAATAAGGAAATCTTTATAAAATCTTCTAGTCAAAAACTGCAAGGGCCAGAGCTTAGATAATTGGCACATAACATCATCTACAGGTCCTCTATCAAGTTTGTTCAAATTATGCCCATCAGGGAAAAAATTACCCCGTCCTGGACATAAATCATTATCTACATTTTGTAATCTATTCTCAGGTGAGCGAAATATGCCCCATGAGACTCTTGTTATAAATTTAGGTTAAGATTACATGTAGGTGACGTCCGGTTGGAAAACTTGATCAAATTATATAAACCTTTGTAGCTCACCTGAGCTAGCTCAGGGTGATTGTTTGCAATCCTTGAATGTCCGGCGTCCGGTCTTCAGTCATCCGTCGTCCGTCATCAACACTTTTAGTGTTTACACTCTAGAGGCCACAGTATTTATCCAAACTTTCTCAAACTTACTGAGATTGTATATTATTATTACCATAAGCGTTAGATTATGTTTGAAACCCCCCATCATCCTAACGAAATATATGTTGGTGTCTACTTAAACCCCCCAACATCCTAACCAAATATATGATGGTGTCTACTTAAACCCCCCAACATCCTAACCAAATATATGATGGTGTCTACTTAACCACTTAACCCCCCCCCCCCAAACATCCTAACCAAATATATGATGGTGCCTACTTAAACCCCCCCAACATCCTAACCAAATATATGTTGGTGTTTACTTAAAAACCCCAACATCCTTACCAAATATATGTTGGTGTCTACTTAACCCCCCCCCCCTAAACATCCTTACCAAATATATGTTGGTGTCTACTTACCCCCCCCCCACCCCTAAACATCCTTACCAAATATATGTTGGTGTCTACTTAACCCCCAAACATTTTAACCAAATATATGTTGGTCTCTACTTAACCCCCCAACATCCTTACAAAATATATGTTGGTGTCTACTCAAACCCCCCAACATCCTTACAAAATATATGTTGGTGTCTACTTAAGCCCCCCAACATCCTAACAAAATATATGTTGGTGTCTACTTCAACCCCCCAACATCCTAACCAAATTTTATAAGTAATACAGTTTTTCCCGGTGTAAATGAAGATTAATTTTATTCCCAGCTGAAGAAAATCATAATGCCTGAGCTGTTATCTCTCCTTTTCTGAGTTTAATATTACATTTTTAGTTCACCAGAGCTTATGTCTGAGTCCTGATCAATTTCTATAGCAACTTTCGACGCTATGGATAAAACGATGGAAAATATCTAAAAAACTAAGATTTGAAGACTTTTCGAGAGGGTGTTATTAGACTGGTCATATAATTTTTTCCAATGCCAGATGCACGATAATGCTACCCTTTTGTATATATTTGAGTATTTTCTTTTCTTTTTTGCAAATGCACCATCTGGTTGCGAGTCGCTTTAAGAAGTCACATATTTGGCTATATATTTATGATATTCTGTCAGTGCCATGTCCTTCATAAAATTTAGGTCACACTTGAAGCTTGGTCATGTGGGATCTTAAAGTAGGTAAAATCGCAAAACTATGGGATATGCCGCCAGTCATTGTGTTACACAAGCTGTTCTCACCTTGCGGACGGAGATATCCAAAAATATTGGGGGGGAGGGGGTTGAGATTACCTTATCTGTTTGGACGGACAAGTCAAATTATTTTATGTTAATTAGATAACGAATCCATTGGGAACAATAAATGAACATTATTGTGGTGTTTCATGGGATGACGTAACGACCGAGTCTAGGATTGAAATGTTATTACTTATTAAGCGAGTCTTGGCGAGCTAAATAATTTTTCTATTCTAGCCGAGGTTTAGATCAGTTTGTCTCATACAACGACTAGTGACAGGTTCTTTTTCTCACATAACCAATAGTTTTAATCTATTTTAGCTCATCAAAGCATGACAAGAAATTGTGTATGATAATTATGGGGACAGCAATAATCTCTGATGGAGGAATGAGGTAAGTTTTTTTACATCTCTCTTTTAGTCGAAACTCTTCAAAAGTTATTAAAAAATTATAAACCACTGCCAATTAAGGAAAAAACTGTTTGTGTCAAAATGTAGGGTTACAAATCTCATCGGATTTTAATGCAACTGGGTCAAAATGTTTATCTCAATTATATCTAGGTCATGGATGAATATGGGAAATGTCTGGTCAAAAACATGGTAACTAGATCAAATCAGACAACATTTGTTAACAGCTAGAATCTAAAAATCTCTTTAAATGTTGATGAAACTTGGTAAAAATGTTTTTTATTGATATCTAGGTCAGGGTTGAATGTTGATTGGGTCGGGTCAAAATATAGGTCACTGGGTCAAATCATAAGAATACATTTTTTACACTAGCAGTGATTCTTTTACCTGTGCATCCTGAGTTCCGTACTCATTAAATTTGCCAGGGACTCATTATTTGAAAAGTTGCGTGTCCTTTTCTGGCAATTATTAACACATTACTCCATATAAGTTGAATTATAACATAGTTGTTTGCCTTTATTGTACTCTTCCACTGCCGTGAATAATTCTACAGTACTTGTATAATATGCAACATCTTTATCCTAGCAGATATTAGGACATATGCTACCAATGCGTGAGACACCTAGTGGCTTTTGAATAAGTACGATAAATCAAGCATCGTTACTCTACGAAATCGTGCATATCAGTTACCTCCCAAAGGTACCTTCAGTTTCAAACAATCTCCATTAATTGCGTATTATAAACGTTAAATGCATGCCATGAAATTGTACTTGGTAAATGAAAGTACGTGAAACTTAGCAAATACTCTTATCTAATAAGGCTAAGTTAATTACCCAGAACTTTATCAAATTGAATATAAGCGTTAACCTGAGAACACATAGAAAAAGTTGTCTGCTTTTTTAGGCCATTTGTATAGGTATATAAGTGCCTGTAGTTTAAAACGAAGCATTATAACTTATTCTTTTTAAGCTCACCTGAGCTAGCTCAGGGTGAGCTTTTGCAATCCTTGAATGTCCGTCGTCCGGCGTCAACAATTTTAGTGTTTACACTCTAGAGGCCACAATATTTATCCAATCTTTCTCAAACTTGCTCAGATGGTATATTGCTATAAGAGTTCGGATGATTTTTATTATGGTTGAAATAGGTCATGAGTTATCTACCTTTGAACTGCTGAAAATGCCATATTTAACAGTGTTTACACTCTAGAGGCCACAGTATTTATCCAATCTTTCTAAAACTTGCCCAGATTGTATATGACCATAAGAATTTGAATGAGTTCGATTTTGGTTGAAATCGGACAAATAGATCAAGAGTTATTTACCTTTAAATTGCTGAAAATGCCATATTTAGCAGTGTTTACACTCTAGAGGCCACAATTTTTATCCAATCTATCTCAAACCTGCTCAGATTGTAAATGACTATAAGAGATCAAATGAGTTTGATTATGGTTGAAATCAGACATATAGGTCGAGAGGTATCTACCTTTAAATTGCTGAAAATGCCATATTTAACGATGTTTAATTTTACGCTCTAGAGGTCACACATTTTATCCAATCTTTCTCAAACTTACTCAGATTGTTTATTACCATAAGACTTCGGATGAGTTTAATTATGGTGGTAATCAGATCAATAGGTCAAAAGTTATCTACCTTTGAATTGCTGAAAATGATATATTTAACAGTGTTTACGCTCTAGAGGCCACAATATTTATTCAAGCTCTCTCAAACTTGCCCAGATTGTATATGACCATAAGAGTTCAACAAGAGGCCCATGCGGGCCTAAATATCGCTCACCTGGAAAAACCAACACAAGGGTCACATGACCCCTGGGGTGGGATCACTTTTCACCCCAGAGACATAATTTCAAAAATCTTGCTGATGAACTTGAAAATTAAGTGTGCTGTAAAAATATTTTGTACATGGATGGTTTCAGACAGGAAGACTTTTCATTGAAAAAAATCTTTTTTTAGCTAATATGACCCAGATATGCAACAGACCCGAACCATTTCAGCAATATTGTTAAAGAACATCTAAAAGTGTCACATTGCTAAATATCAAAGTTCTTGCCATAGTAGTTTCAGAGAAGAATATTTCACTACATAACTCTATGTAAAACTGCGATCCTTAGGGCCATGGCTGTTTTAACCCCAGGGACATAATTTGAACAATCTTGATAGAGGACCTAAAGTTGATGCTTTGTGCCAAAAATGTAAGCTCAGGGTACTGTGCCATGGTTTCAGACAAGAATATTTTTAGCTCCTGTGACCTAGATATGCAACTGACCGTAACCATATTTACAATATTGGTTAAGGGCTTCTAGAAGTGTCATCAAGCCAAATATCAAAGCTCTAGCCATATTAGTGTCAGAGATAAAGATGTTTGAAGATTTCACTACATAACTCTATGTAAAATTACGACTCCCAGGGCGGGGTCATTTTTTACCCCAGGGACATAATTTGAACAATCTTGATAGAGAACCTGTAGATGATGCTTTGTGCCAAATATCTAAGCTCAAGGTACTGTGGTTTCAGACAAGAAGATTTTTTAAGTTTTCATTGAAAAATTCTATTTTAGCTCCTGTGACCTAGATATGCAACAGACCAAAACCATATTTACAATATTGGTTAAGGGCTTCTAGAAGAGTCATCATGCCAAATATCAAAACTCTTGCCATATTAGTTAAAGAGAAAAAGATGTTTGAAGATTTCACTATATAACTCTAAGTAAATTTACGACCCCCGGGGTGGGGTCATTTTTGACCCCAGGGACATAATGTGAACAATCTTGATATAGGACCTGAAGACGATGCTTTGTACCAAATATATAAGCTCAGGGTACTGTGGTTTCAGACAAGAAGATTTTTTAAGTTTTCATTGAAAAAATCTATTTTTAGCTCATGTGACCTAGATATGCAACGGACTGGAAATGTTTGAACAACTTTGAAAGAGGACCATATAAGGATCATTCAGGCCAAGTTTGGTAAAAATCTATTCAGTAGTTTTGGAGAAGATATCGTTTAAAGAAATTGTTGACGACGAACGAACGGACGAACGAACGACGACGGACAGAGGACGATCAAAATAGCTCACCTTGGCACTACGTGCCAGGTGAGCTAAAAAAGGGTGATTATGGTTGGAATCAAACAAATAGATCAAGAGATATCTACCTTTTGATTGCTGAAAATGCCATATTTTACAGTGTTTACACTCTTGCAACTACAGTTTTCAATGGATTTTGATTATACTTGTACACAAAGGATGTAGCTATACGTTCTTGAAGGAGTGCAATTATTGTTGAAATGTAATCATTGTGGCAATAGTTACCTGCCCTTGATATACTTTGAAATGCTAGAAAAAGGCTTCATTTCAATGTTGTTCAGGCTTTATAAATATAAGTTATCTGCCTTTGATGTACTCTACTATACTACAGTAGGTCGACAAACTTGAATGGATTTAGAATAAAACGGGTGAAATTCAAAGGTTAAGCTATCAGGCTTCATTACAAATGGTGAGCGATATCAGGGCCTTCAGGCCCTCTTGTTTACCATTGTCTTATTATTCACACCTATAGCTTTTATTGTGAGAAGTTTCATCAATTTATTTCAGGTAAATTTTGATTCAGTGAGTGTTTTCATTGAATTGGAGCCGAAGACAATTAAGAAAAAAACATATATATCAGGCACAAAAAGATCCTTTGGAGATTTCATTTGGTCGCATATGTCCATAAAGCAGGTTTGAAGTAAAACAGAAGTGCCTAAGGCAAAATCTGCTTTACTTTCAACCTGCTTTAAGTTGTCACCTGTCTTCAAAACTAGAAATAAGTTATGGGATATAGGGTAAATTTTTCACCTGAAGGACTCAATTTTTGTGAGACTCATTGTTTTACAGAATGAGACTCATTCATCTGATTTCTAAAATAATCACTGCTCTAGAAGCTACAAATCTCATTTGATCTTAATGAAACTTTTCTCAAAATGTTTCCCTCATTAAAATCTAGGCCATGATTGAATGTGGGTCATGTGAGGTCAAAATCTAGAGCACTATAGGTCAAGTTTTACATGGTGTACCAGGTGAACAATATAGGGCCATCGTGGCCCTTGTTTTTAAAGTGTTGCATGTAGTTAAAGTTAGTATATGTATCATATTTTGTCAATTTCAGAAAGAGATGATTTCAGTTTGGAAGATCACGTAACACAGTGGGGTAAAAAAGAAAAAGCTCAGGTAATACTGATGGATCCATTTTATGCGGCTCACCATATATTCTAGTGTAAACATACTGTATTTCTCCTTGTAGATACCCAGTATGACTTATAGATGGGGCAAATTGTTTCGGTCCTCGCTGCTTGTCTGTCCACAGCTTGAAACTTGACCATAAATTTTGAATCACATATGATCTATAAATACTTCAATAAAATATGGTAGACACTTCATAGTTTGCATTTGGTCTCAATTCAAGGTCAAGGTCATGTAGAGGTTATTTAAATACTTAATAGGCTGACTTTAACATTGGTCATAACTTTTGAACTTAGTAACATGTGATAGAAACTTCATAGTCGGTATGTGTACTCATCTGATAAAGCTCTTGATTTCAATACAAGTTTGGTCATGTCTTACAAAGGTCAAAGTCATAAGAGGTTATGGTAAAGTCAGGCATAGTATTGACTTCAAACTTCATATATAGACATATCTCATTGACCAGGAGTGCAGTGTATAAGAACCGTTACTCCGTCATCAGTATTTTTATTGTTTGTTGTTATATTTTATCGAATGTAGTCTTGTCTGGAACATAATATTTTGCCAAAGTATAAGAGTTATTGAATTAAAACTTAATATACAGATATATATCATTGTCTAGGAGTGCCATGCTCAAGAACTGTTACTCTGTCATCAGTAGTTTTAGCTCACCTGGCACTTAAGTGCCAAGATGAGCTATTAGGATCGCTGGATGGCTGTCGTCCGTCCACAATTGCTTGTTAACACTTAAATGGCCACAAATTTCATTGGATCTTCATGAAACTTGATAACAATGTTTATCTTAATAAAATCTAGGTCAAGTGCGAATGAGAGTCATGTCCGGTTAAAAACTAGGTCACTAGGTCAAATCAAAGAAAAACCTCGTTAACACTCTAAGGACTACACATTTCATTTGGTATTCATGATAATTAGTCTTAATGTTTGTCTTGAAAAATGTAGTTCAAGTTCGAATGTTGGTCATGTCCAGTAAAAACTAGGTCACTATGTCAAATCATAGTAAAAACCTTGTTAACACTCTAGAGGCTACAAATCTCATTGTATCTAAATTAATTTTTTTTAAATGTTAACCTCATTTATATCAAGGTCAAGGTTTGAATGTGGGTCATGGCCAGTTAAAAACTAGGTCACTAGGTCAAATCATAGGAAAACCTTATGAACAGTCTCTAGAGGCTACAAATCTAATTGGATTTAAATGCAACTAGGGTATAATGTTTGCCTAATTGATATCTATGTCAAGTTTGAATGCGGGTCAGTTCGGGTCTAAAACTAGGTCATTAGCCACTAGGGCAATTCATAGGAAAACCTTGTTAACACTTTAGAGGCTACAAAACTCATCCAATCTTCATGACACTTACTTAAAATGTTTGCCTCATTGATATCTAGGTCAAGTTCCAACATTGGTCAGGTCTGGTCAAACACTCAGTCACTAGGTCAAATAATTGGAAAACCTTACTCATACCCTAGAGGCTACAAAACTTATCCGATTTTCATGACACTTGGTAAGAATGTTTGCCCAATTGATATCCAGGTCAAGTGTTAATGTGGGTCATGTCTGGTCAAAAACTAGGTTACTCTAGGTCAAATCATAGAAAAACTTTGTTAACACTCTAGAGGCTACACGTCTCAATGGCTTTAAATGCAAAAAATAGAATGTTTGCCTAATTGATATCTAGGTCAAGATCAAATATGGGTCATGTCAGGTCAAAACTAGGTCACTAGGTCAAATCAAAACCAGTGTTAACTCAGATCTGAATGATGCTCGCCTACATCAAATCAAGGTCAAAATCAAATGAGGGTTGTGTCTGGTCAAAAACTAGGTTACTAGGTCAACTCATAGAAACTTCTTGTTAACATTCTATTGTTGATTTTGGGTCATGTCTAGTCATACATAATCTAGGTGGGTGGCCTAGTGGTATAGTCACTGTGACTTACATCATTTGCATCAAAGCTTTTATCAGTAAGAAAAGGTCATGAAGTAGCTGTTTGTCCTTGATTGGTAGACAAAACTTCCCAAAACAACCATGTGACACTCCCTCATTTCTCTGGACCCTTTTGTTGATCTTTTTTATGCCCCCGGCATATGCAGAGGCATATACAGTACTGAATCTTATTAAATTAACAATTTTTGCGATTCGCGTGCAATTTGATGGCAATTCGCTTGCAATTCGATGGCAATTCGCTTGCGATTCAAAGTACTAACTTTATCATCGGGTAAGTTTTCTTGAATGGTGTGTCTCACAAATGTTCGCAAATTTGCCCTCGTTGTTGTTTTCGATTCCATTTTTGTCACAACTGCTTCGGAAAATTCGCGTAAAAATATTCAAACGTAGGATTTGTTTTAAGAAGCGCGCGATTCGATGGCAATTCGATGGCAATTTGCTTGCGATTATCAATTTAATTTAATAAGGTTCAGTACTGTCCCTCCATGCGTGTGTGCGTCCGTAGCAAGGTTAAGTAGATTTTACCGTTTCGTCTAGCATCAACACCGCTTACTCAAATACTTTGATACTTATACAGTTATTGCTTTGGACCATTCCCTATCCACCAATATCAACAAACCATGATTTTGACATTGACCTTAAAATTATTTGGACTTAGAATATTTAGATAGGCTATTTCTTGGAAAACTAGATTTTACCATTTCATCTAGCATCAACACAACTGACTACTATGTGTTGATACTTATACGGATATTACCTTGGATCACTACCAATCCACCCATATTACCCAACCTTGATTTTGACCTTGACAGGGATTATTCTGTCGCAGAATGCAAGTGAGAGAAATTCTCTCATTTGTCAAAAAAAGTGAGAGAATTTTTTAGATGATGAGAGAAATTTTAATTGGTAGTCTGTTTGTACCAACAAGCACTAATGCTATATCTACTGCTTGAGGATTTTGTGTAAATAATATTTATATGACGTGGAACTGTTATTCTTCTTCTCCTTATCAAAATCTAGTGAAAAAATTTAATCCATACCATAAATTGATAGTTTACCGCACGCGCCATTAGCGTATATGTTATCGGCTGATTCATTTTCGTCTGTAGAGGGTCAGTTCGCGAAAACTAGTGAAAAAAATTATCGGCGCGGTTACGACGATAACTAAGGAATAAAATGAACGGTATTTGGTGCATTGTGCAGTTATTCAATCCAGTGAAGGGAAATTACATTCCTGTTTTCGAAAGAAAGTACGATCCCATGACAGAGGACATAACGTGTACCGGGCCGACGGTAATCCCTGACGGTCACCCATCCAGGTTCTAACCGCACAGGACGTTGCTTAACCACGGAATTATACAAAAGTGTATAATTCTGTGGCTTAACTTCGCAACCGAGACAACGCTTAGACAATCTGGCTATAAAAGCCGGCTTCCACAGTCAGACTGTAGAAGTGTTTATATACCGTTCATTTCCGTCACATTTATCTGTCTGTAATTGTCAATTAGTCTATGTGCGGTCTGGTACACGTTTTATTCTGAACCGGATGTGTTTTGATTTTATATATATATATATATATATATATACAAAATTCGGAACTCTCGGTCCTTTCCATTTAATGATTTGCTGTTATACTTATTGGTGCGCGGGATGCTGCGATTACGATAAGGCGTTCGACGAAATTGATCAAAAATGTTTGTAAATATCGGAAATAAATCTAGAAGAATTACGTTTCGCTCGCAAGTATCTGAGAAACGAGTGCGAGAAATATTCGCGTTATACAAATTTTGATGCGATATCTGTCATTTTCGTGCGAAATATCGCGGCCCAGAATGATCCCTGCCTTGACCTTGACTTAATTTGAACTTAGAATATTTTAAATAGGCTCTTTCTCAGTTAACTAGATTTTACCGTTTCATCTAGCATCAACACTGCCTTGTACAATGCTTTGGTACTTATACAGTTATTGGCATGGACTGTTGCCAACTCACCAAGAATATCCAAACTCAGTTTGATCTTGACCGTGACCTAATTTGGACTTAGAAAATATTTAGAATATTATTATTGTCAAGTATGCCACCGGGGGCATAAGTAAAGTGTTTATTGAACGCGCAGTCTTGTTTCCATTTGTTATATGCTCAGATAGGATATAGGCTCTAGGTGACCATTTTGGCTTTAAAATTTGATATTAATCCAGAGTCATGATGGCCCGTATGGGACATAGTATTGTATGGTGAAATTTATCATATTTTATGCAATGTGTCACAAATACCTAGAGCCTGTTTCAGAAAACTTCGAATAACAAAAACAATTGTAAGTCTAAACTGTAAATACATTTAATATCTGATTTCTCCATCTAATCAAGCCTTGTGACTAAAAAAAAGATTCCAAACCGATGTCACAAGACAGGATTAGATGGAGAAATAAATAATAGTTGAGCATTTTATAATCTGACTTATGACAACATTTGTCGTATGAAGTTTTATGAAACGGGCCCCTGGTTGCTAAATGTCTGATTTCTTTTAGAACTTTTGTGTAAAATGTAAGTTCCTTTTCTGTTTTTAAGGCAAAGACCAGATAATGGAATATCTGAAAAGGTGCAAGCCACAGTCACTTAGCTTTTTGGAAACCCCAGCAGTATGTGAAAGCAAGAACAAAGCTTTTCAATGAAAGGAAAACACTGAGAACAGAAGCCAGAGCAACACATAAGAGAATTACAGTGAACAAAACATGTTTCTGAAGGGTGTGTGTGTGTGTGTGGCGGGGGGGGGGGGGAACACAAAGAGCATGCTGATTGACACTTTTACAAGGAGTGTTTCATAACTAACGAACTTGAACAATAACTTGGATATAATAAGTGTGACATATCAGTGAAAAGGACAATTATTTACCATTGTATAATACACGATAATATCACAAAACTTGATAAATCACAATACTAACCTAAATTACCCCTTTCAAGAGCACTTGAACATAGCACTTTTCGTACATTTTGCAATAAGTTCTTAAAAAGTACAATTTGTAAAATTTGACTGACTACAATGCTTACATTGTTGCGTTGGACCAATACCAATCAACTCATACTACCAAACGTTGATTTTTACCTTGACCTAATTTGGGCTTTAAATATCTTAAATGGGCTATTTCTTAGTTAACTAGACTTTACTGTTTCGTCTAGTATCAACACTATTTACTACAATCCTTGATACTTAAACAGTTATTGTCATGGACCAATTCACTCTTATTGCTAAACCTCAATTTTAAGTTTAATTTAACTTGACTTAATTTGGACTCAAAAAGTTTCAGAAGGGGACATAAGTGTTCATGGAAACACCCTTGATAATATATTCTCAGAGCAAGTATAGCTATATTGTTGATATTTTACAAAATGATAATATCTCAAACAGTGTAGTATGTGCATATTTGACAAAAAAAATTATGGACTTATTTAGAATAATAAAGTGGCTATAATAGGGAAAGAATCGGGTCTCGCAGAGACCCACGTGATTAAAAAATGTAGAGATCGTGTTTTAGAAATTTCCATGTGGGCAGCTAGCCAGTTACCTGGAAGGGAGTCCTCTGTCGTTGACAATGCACCCACCTCTGCACGTTAATAGAAAATCTGATGTTGATGTACTTGTATCAAAGTTTATTAAAAAACAAATTACCAGTGCCATGGAGTGGGGGTCATCTATGTTAATGTTGTGACTTATCAAGTTAATTTGTCTTCAAAACTATATGAGACAATGTATTTATTATGGGTGAATATCATCATGTTAATTTGCAAAAGTGATATTCAATGCCATCGTGGTTGTCATCTGTTGCTTGTTTCAATATATTGTCTACAGAAGTATTACAAGACTTGTTGTTTTCTTAACCTTCTCTTACTGAATATTCATGTAAAAATCTGACCCACAATGAACATCATCATCTGAGCTAGCTTATCATCTATTAACACATTCAAAATTTACAGTGTATTTGTCAAGATCACACTTATCGTATTCAAACTGTGTAATCTGCCCGTCTGCTCGGTTTTTATGCCCCCGGCATCGACAGATGCAGAGGCATATAGAAATCGTCATATCCGTCAGTCCGTGTGTCCGTAACAAGGTTAAGTAGAATTTACCGTTTCATCTAGCATCAACACCGCTTACCCAAATGCTTGGATACTTATACAGTTGTTGCCTTGGATCATTCCCTATCCACCAATATCACCAAACTTTGATCTTGACCTAATTTGGACTTCAAATATTTTGAATAGGCTATTTCCTGGTTAACTAGAATTTACCGTTTCGTCTAGCATCAACACATCTGACTACAATGCTGTGATACTTATACAGTTGTAGCATTTGACCATTCCATATCCACCAAACTTTGATATTGACCTTGACCTTGACCTTGACCTAATTTGGACTTAGAATATTTTAAATAGGCTATTTCCTGGTTAACTAGATTTTACCGTTTCGTCTAGCATCAACACTGTTTACTACAATGCTTCGATACTTATACAGTTATTGCTTTGGACCATTACCAATTCACCATTCTAACATGACACGTGGATTCGTCTCTATAAACAAAGAACAGGTCTATCGTGGTATACCCGAGACGGTTTACCACGCTCTTCCCTACCCCGCTCCTCCCACGGTTATATGACATGACGTGACCACGTTATGTTTTTTAAATTTCTTTCGTTATTCATATAGCCCGTAAAGACCATCTACTTTTAACCAGTAACGTAACAGTAATTTTCTCATTCTTCTGTCTTGTTTGATGTAATGTTTGTTCTATGCCAGATTATGGATCGGTAATTGTAAATTTGCTTATGGGTGTTAGATTCTTGTAATGCCGCGGAAAAAGTTATTCGGTCGAAAAACTTCATCCGCTGAGGAAATAAGTTTGAAACATTTGATTTCCTTTCTAATGAATTTCCTTACATCTGGTCATGTTAGAATCGAAATAATCTATGTTCTACCGTTGTGAAACTTCGGCCTTCGTGGTCAATTGCTGCGCACCACAACTCCCAACCGTTGTAAAATACAGTTTCACAACGGTAGAACATAGATTATTTCTTAAATAATACCCAAGCTCAGTTTGACCTTGACCTAATTTGGACTTAGAAAAAATTCAGAATATATTGTAAAGGATGCCACCGGGGGCATAAGCGTTTATTGAACGTGCAGTCTTGTTTTTTTATACGCCCACCTCAAGAAGTGGTCGTATATTGGCATGGCCCTGTCTGTCCGTCCGTGAATAAGTTCGTTTGTTTCTCTGTTCTTCCGTCAACATTTTGTTTGTCCTCAGTTTTTCCAGAAAACTATTGAACGGATATTAATGAAACTTCACACAAATGGTATATGCATAAAGATCGGAATGTGAGTCGAGTTGAGGTTTATTCAATTTTTCGTTACAGAGTTATCTGCCTTTGATGTACTTAAATATGCTATAATGAGCTTGTCCGGAGTTTTCTCGAAAAGCCATTAGAGGAATATTAATGAAACTTCACACAAATGTTAAAAACAATAAAGATCTGAAGCTGAGTCAAGTTTGAGGTTCATTTCATTTTTCGTTACAGAGTAATCTGCTCTTGATATACTCAAATATGCTATAAAAAGCTTGTCCGGACTATTTGAAGGATGTTGATGAAACGTCGCACAAATGTTAAAGTCATCAAGATCTGAACATGAGGGAAATTTTAGAATAATTTGATTTGTTGTTACATAGTTAGCTGACCTTGATGTACTAAAATATGCTATAAAAGGCTTATTTGACAGTGTTAACACACTAAACAACTACAGTTTTGAATGGACTTTGATTATATTTACCCACAGTATAATTATTGAAGTAAAAGTTCATGAAAGGGTTGATTATTATTGAAATCGGATCATTGTGTCAAGACTTATTTGCCCTTGGTGTACGCAGATATGCTAGAAAAGGTTTTTTTTCAGTAATGTTGGTGCTTTACCCCTCGACTACACCCGCCAGTGAATAATTTGAGAGAAAAAACATTGATAATACATTAATTTGAATTCAGAATGAATTGTTTTCCTTATATGTTGTATATATATGAATCGGTCTCCTTAAACTAATATCGGTCACCTTAAACTGGAATATATGTTGTGTCTACTTAAAACTCCCAATTAATTTGAGAGAAAACAATTAATACATTAATTTGAATAATTTGAGAGAAAAACCATTGATAATACATTAATTTGAATTTAGAATAATTGTTTTCCGTTTATGTTGTATATATATATCAATCGGTCTCCTTAAACTAATATCGGTCACCTTAAACTCGAATATTATGTTGTGTCTACTTAAAACCCCCAAATAATTTGATAGAAAAACCATTGTTAATACATTAATTTGAATAATTTGAGAGAAAAACCATTGATAATACATTAATTTGAATTAAGAATGAATTTATCCCTTTCATGTTGTATATATATTTGATTTGATTTGTTTTTGATTTACGTCACTTTCAACAGTATTTCAGTCATATCGCGTAGTCCAGCTAATTACAGGTGGAGGAAGACCCCAGAAGTTCTTTATGCACTGTTTCAGGCACAAATCAACAACTGGGTAGAACCACCGACCTACCGCCAGCCAGCTGGAAGGCTTCCCCACATGAAAAATCCGAACGACCCTACTGGGATTCGAACTAGTGATGTTAGTCACAGTGACTACACCACTAGGCCATGGAGGCCCCCTGTATATATATGAATCGGTCTCCTTAAACTTATATTGGTCACCTTAAACTCAAATATATGTCGTGTTTACTTAAACTTCTCAAATAATTTGAGAGAAAAACCATTGTTAATACATATGATTGGGTCTCCAGCAAAACCTGCTATAATGACAAAATTTTCGATTTTCAGATTTTTGCTGTTTGCTCAAGAGTAGGGTGTTAGAAATACAGAACAAAAATAATTTTGGTGATATCTCAATTGTTAATGAAATTACAGCTAATTTAGTAACTGTCCTAGCATTGAAACATTGACACGCGAGTGCTTAATTGACTTTTAAAAAGCGGCCCAGAAACAGTATTTTAAGAACCAACAATGCCTACAGTATGCACTTTTCCTTCCAATTAAGACATAAGCTTCTGTTGAATAAACATATAAAACTTATTTGGAATAAATTATGGAGAAAAGAAAAGTATGTTAGAGTTCAGTTGCCATAGTAACGCAACCCTAAAAAGGACACACATCTCAGTTTCTGTATGGATTTTGAGGACACTTAACGGCCAGATAGACATGGCGAACACATGGCCTCACAATATTAAACGGGTACTCCTGGTGAGCGGCAGATATTCCTGCAGGCTGTAGCACGTGCGGCAGATGCTCGTTGGGGAAATCGACGTCACGTGACCTCAGAATATCATATCTTCTCTCATCAACGTCAACACGCTCTTTCACAAAACGACGTCAGGCTGGTCCTGTTGAAGCGGAAATACTGGATATTTCCTGAAAGTAAAATAGACAAATGTTTTATTATATAATTTTTCCTCAGAATGTTTGTTCACCCTTTCTTCAATAAAGATTTATCAAGGTTCCACCCAATTAACTGAATTTTACTTACATGCATGAAAATAAACAGTCAATAGGTAGCTCTGTAGTATAGATCTAGTATAATAATAAGCCAACATTTACTGATCTCTATTAAACATCTCCTATAGGAACATACTTTATCATCTGATAATTTTCTTTTTGCAAAAGCGTCAAAAGATGGATAGATCTACATGTATGTGAAAAAACGCTAAACTAACGTTATCCATAATTTGAATAATTAAATTTATAAGGCTCGATCAAAAATATCTTAATAAAGAAGTGTCTAATGTATAATTATGGTATTGTGCTGGTGTTGCTCTTGCTTTATTTATAGAAATAAACAAACAGTATAAGTAAATATTCATAAAACAGACAGGGATGTGGCCGACGATACGCACTTACGCACGTGCGTAACATCAATTTGAAAAAAGAAAAATCAAACATGGCCATTAAAGGTTTAAAAGATGTGGCGTGAGGGGTTGGGTGGGATGGGGTTAGACCTTAATGTCTAAAGGATAAAGCACTCTAAACACGCTTCAGAGCTCAAAATTTTAGTTCTAATTTCTATTTTTCCCGTGGGAGGTTTCCGCTCCCCTCCCCCCCCCCACCCCCCCCCCGCAACCAGCATTCATCAATTTCAAGTTTCAGAAACTCAAAAATTTAGTAACTACAAAGTCGGCAGCCTAAAGCCTATGGTGATACATATACGGTGCTTTGATCACAATTAATCGTATTCAAAGCCACAAAACCCTAAAATCGCACTTCAGGGCTCACAATTTCAGTTCTAATTTCCATTTTTCTCTCGGGGTACGTCCCCCGGACCCCAAGCAACGTTAATATCTATGGTGCTACATGCACCTCTCATGCTTTGAAACCTCAAATACTTTTAGCTGAGCTAACTTTAAGTTAGTCACAAAAACCTTTTTATGTCTTATATAAGGGAGCTTTGAACAAAGTTTTATGGTCTCTCAATCAATACATTTTAATCTGGAATAGACTCTAAATAGGTCCTGACCTGATGTTTGACGTCCAGCTCTCGATCATCAGTCTGAGTCTAGACAAACGCCTAAAAGCGCTCAGGTCAGTTCTTCTTGATATCCAAATGATGTGGCCGTGGACGTTCTATCAAACAGCAGACTCTCTCAATCCTAAAAAGAAAATTAATGAATATGAAAAATAATACTAAATACACTTTATTCATACAGAGGGGAAGACGCTATTTTTGCGACGAACGCTATTATTGTGAGGCCTGACACAAAAAACGTGACGGACAGACAGACGAACGGACAGGTGGACGGGCAGACAGACAGACGCCGGAAAGGTGATCCCTAAGTGTCACCTCTGCCTACAGCAGGAAAAATAAAAAGTAGATCGAATTTTCTACGTTTTGTGCTTTGCGTTTAAAAAACGGAAAAGAATAGATCTAACGTCTTCCCCACTGTCAGATAAAAATTATTTCTTAGGAGGATACAATAATCTGAAAAGCTTAATCATTATAGATCTATACCATGTAATGTGGACAAGATCTAGATCTAGGTCTAAACGCAAAGCATTTATAAATTTTAAAAAAAAATAGCTTATAGATTTAAAACTTTGCGAGGGTTTTTCTCTGCCTTATTTCGACTCCTATGTCGACGTACTGGGCTATCACACTTAAAAAAAAAAGAAAAAAAAAAGTAAAGTACCAGTTAAAGTCTACTTTCAGTCCGAATAACCGCTCAGCCGACTGTACATTTACCCCCTGATCATTGAGCCATCTTGCCTACACTATTGAGCACTGCTAACATATGGCGCATATTGCAGCCGCAGTACCGGCTCAGACCCTTTACATGTACCCATTTTAACCCCTGGGTGGAGAGGAGCAACTCGCGGTACATGTCTTGCTCAAGAACATTCCTGTACATCATTGGGGATTCGGAAAAAATCCCTTAGTCAGACCAGGGTTGAGTTTTTATGATTAAATGCTGAGAGATTTGTGGTGTCTCAGTCGGGAGAGCACTTGCCCTGTAAGGAAGGGGTCCCGGGGTTTTATCCACGTTTGGTGGGGGGGGGGGGGTAGCAGCTGGGGGTAGTGTCATAGCCTACGGGCCCAATGCCTATGACTGTACGTAGATCTGATTGAAAAGACTTCCCGACAGGTCGAAACAAACCAGGGCTGCCACTTCTCCGGATTTTTCCTAAATCTTCGGATTTTTTTCTAGTAGTCTACATGATTGCTGAAAGCAGGCTGGACGTAAAGCAAAATGCGCCTTAAGGCTTATTCTGCTTTACTTCCACCCTGCTTCAGTTAGTCCTATGCCAACAAAACTAGAAATAGGCTATGGGATAAATATACTATTCGTAAAATCGCCCTTGAAAAATTCAATTTTGGAAATCTTAGGATTTTTCATGTCAACTTATGGCAGCCCTGACAAACGGGTAGGTTGAATCTACGTAAACATGCATTTAGGCCTACAGCATTTTTGTTAGAAATGTCATGAACTTTGACAGCTTGATGGAAATCCTTATTAAGCTGAGAAAACACAAACAATAAGCAATGTATGCTAGGGTAACTGTAGATTCTACATGTATGCCTACTGTGTTATTATTTACGAATCAAAACATTGAAATGTCGTTAGCTACAATGGCGCGGTCACGAATGACCTCATATTGATAGAGATCTAAACTAGATCTAATCCAGCGAAAAGAAGAGAGAAAACATAGTTATATTGCTATAAATAATTGAAGATACGTACCTCGATATCGTTATCCATCGCTAATAAAGAATCTGGAACTCCTTGATCACGAAAGGTTAAAATTTACTTTGTTTTTAAACACATAGGCCTATGTCATGTGTAAGTTTATAGATCATGATGTAAAATTCTGACGTCATGTTTAATCGGGAATTCCCAACGTCATAACCGATGTCATTATAGCAGGTTTTCCTGGAGAACGGCTCATATACATTAATTTGAATAGTTTGAGAGAAAAACTATTGTTAATTATTAATTTGTAAAAAAAAAAAAAAAAAAAATTTTTTTTTTTTTTTTTTTTTTTTTAATTTTAGGGCAGGGCGCGGCACCCTCCTAAAAAGGCCTAGCTGGAGCACTGTTAAATACATTAATTTGAATTTAGAATGAATTTATCCATTTTCTGTAATATATATATGAATCGGTCTCCTTAAACTTTTATTGGTCCCCTTAAACTCGAATATATATGTTGGTCTACTTAAAACCCTCAACGTCCTTACAAAATATTAGGGAGACTAATATTTTTGTATATTTTTAACCCTTTCCCTTATGCGCGCGTGTCAGAGCGTGTTTAATTATTACCTTATGAGCCCGTAAAAGCGCGACTTTATCTATTCCCTGATAAGCGCGGGTTTCCGCGGGTTATCAATTACCTGATGAGAGCGGGTTAGAGCGAGTCCTCTATTTAACGGCTAAAATCTCATTCTTCTACTGGAATTTTACTGTCCGGGTGTCTACACATTTAAAGTGTGTTCAAATATCTTCCGAAATCCCAAATCTAATTATAGGGTTGCTACACAAATAATTTCATAAAACGAGGCTTAGGTCATTAGGTGTGACCTATTGTTTGATCGGTGATCTCCGTAAGACGTGCATATGATACTGCACGCAATACTCGTCATTTTTCGGAAAGTACGATCTATGTCAACTTATGAAATATGCAGACAGTTTCTAACTGTTCCTGAGGTCAACATCTAAATATAGTTAACCAATGGAATCGCGGAATTCCATAGAGCACGCTCCACATGCATGCTATCTACAAAAATATCACAGGGGGATGCCGCTTGACCGTTGCGTGACACACCGGAAGCGGGGTAATAAAGTTTCGGCTCGGGGATAAATATAATCCTAGGCGGTAGACGGAAATATCAATCAACTAATTAACCAATCAAGCAAATCACATCTGCAGGTCTGTGACAAATTTTTACTGTCCCATCTCACAACTCGGATTCTCATCTTGATCCAAACTGTAAAAATGAAACGAAAAACTGAGCTGTGAATCATTTTTGATCCTGATTAGAACCAAGCTACTCGGCGTCTCATCTACATGAAATGTGTGTAAAAATAAAAATAAAGTAAAAATTGAATAATGCAAAGGTGTCAAACAGTTTGGATCCTGATGCAGAGCCGATCTACACGGTGTCTGATCAAGATTCAAACTGATTGCGTAGGAATTCACGTGAGAAAAAAATTCTAATAGATATCAAACAGTTACGACGCAGAGTCACTCAAAATTGTGATCGGGATCCAAACTGTCTGAATTTATATCAAAGGAATATTTCTTCATAAAATGTAAATCTGTTTAGATATTGATCAGATGGCGAGCTACTCGGCGTCTCATCTTCATCTAAATCGCTTTTGTAAAACTATAATAAAAATAATTGAATGTGTTCTAATATGTCAAACAGTTTGGATCTTGATGCAGTGCCGATCTACACGGCGTCTGATCAAAATTCAAACTGATTGCGTAGGAATTTACGTGAAAATTTTTTCTAATAGATATCAAACAGTTACGACGCCGAGTCACTCAACATTGTGATCGGGATCCAAACTGTCTGAATTTACCGGGGTTTTTTTTTCAAAGGAATATTTCTTCATAAAATGTAAATCTGTTTAGATCTTGATCAGATTGCGAGCTACTCGGCGTCTCATCTTCATCCAAATCGCTTTTGTAAAACTATAATGTAAAATAATTGAATGTTCTCTAACAGTTTGGATCCTGATGCAGTACCGATCTACATGGCGTCTGATCAAAATTCAAACTGATTGCGTAGGAATTTACGTTAAAAAAAAATTCGAATAGATATCAAACAGTTGTGACGCCGAGTCACTCAACATTGTGATCGGGATCCAAACTGTCTGAATTTATACCAAAGGAATATTTAATTCATAAAATGCAAATCAGACTCCGAGTTACTAAGTATCTGAGCTATATCATTGCTTTTAGATCCAGATCAGACTCCGAGTTACTGAGAATCTTAGCTGTTAATGCTTAGATCAATATCGGACTCCGAGTTACTCGGCGTATTATCTGGATTATAGTTGTTTTGAAATGCTATTCTATGGTATTCTGTTGTAGACAGCAGGTAAATCGTTACTCCATGCGGTATATATACTTACCATAGTAACATAAATCTTAAGTAAAAATATATTGGAAATATATTGACTTGTATCGTTTTCACCCAATTGCATGCAACTTATTCAAACTTAAAATTGTATGAAAATTACACAGTTAGAAAGGACATTTAATTGTCTACAAACTTTACATTTACACTGTTATAATTTGGTGAAGCAAAAAAGCAGTTATAAGCGCTTGAAAATAACAGGTACCATACATCTAAGTGTCAGTAATAAAAAGGATTGGAAATATATTGACTTGTATCGTTTTAACCCAGTGACATTCTACTTATTCATAGTTCAAATTGTATAAGATTAATACCGTTAGAAAGAGAATTTAATTGTCTACAACATTTACATTTACACTATAATGCTATTGTGAAGCAGAAAGGCAGTTAATAGGGCTTAACAATGACAGGGGTCAAAGTCACACTAATTTTCCAATATTTCCAATTAGGTGTATTGGTGAGAGTGTGTACTCTTATCAGACTGATAATGCTATAGATGGCCGTATAAGGCTTATCTATACATCCCTGGCATATACGGATATGGCCTACTTGCTATCAGGTAAAGGGTTAAATACTTAATTTTTCTAAAAAATTTTTTACAAAAACCCTAATTACAACTTAAACATGATTTTTGAAAAAACAACAAAAAAAAAAAAAGCCAAGATAAAACATATATAAAATGTCTCCTTAAACCCCATTTTTAGGGACGGTCCCCCTAATGCCTTCATTAGGATTATATATATATATATATATATATATATATATATATATATATGTACATATATGGTATGTGCGACTGCATAGAAACAGTATTTATGACGACTAAAATATATATGAAAACTCTTTTACGTTTACAAAGGGGAAAATTATATGCACTACCCAGTACACTTAAAAAGCAATACATAGTGCACTAAATTACGCGAGGTGTCATTTCCCAGAACCCTAATTGTGGCTAACTGACCATCGGTTTTTGACCATATCTCGATAAGATTTCAAGCTATGTGGCTGAAATGTTCAGTGTTGATAGTCGGATAATATCACAAGTTTTGTCGATTCACATTTTTATATTTTGATTGCGTCTTTCAATTACATACCAATATATGTGAGAGGGGTAAACATTTCTCCGCCATTGTTTTACCGTCGTCACTCTCTTTTCAATACCGTTTAGTCAAAACACAGCTCACTTTTTAGCAATATCCGGTGTACGTTTCCCCCAGTGGTTCTGAGGGCGTTTCGTGCATTCCAAACAGGTATAATACAAACATAAATTAATGTTTAAAAGACTTAAAATAACATAATATACTATATATAAATATATTTAATATGGGCAAAAGAAAAGTTTGCTATTAATCTCTAACCCTAAACCTACCAAATTCGATTAGTGTTCCAAGTGCCATGTGAAATAAAAATTACGAGATGGTATATGGTGCGATCTGATGGTGTTTTGCAATGCAAAAAAAGGTAAGAAAAAATACATTAATCAATGTAAAGATCTATGTGTTTCACTAATGTTCGCAACATTATCAGTGGTAACACCCTCACTTTTCGCCCCCTGTCCAAACGGGTCTGGAATGTACCATTTGAATAACATAAAACTGTTAATGAGATCGATGATAGGATAAACCATGCATTTGTATTGGAAGCAAATAAACTATACTGTTCAATAAGTTTGTAGATTTGTTATTGTAAGTTTTTTAAATTCCAATAAAGTGTTCACGTGTCCAATCATTATGTGAGTCAATCTCTTTTCGGATCCCTCTGATCAGGGTCTACATTTTATGGATAGGACTAGTATATTGTACTGTTCACATGTACACTGTTTTAGATAACGAATTAAGTCGTCGATAGGGTTCAATGTGTTAAGCCCAGGACTGTCCGTTTGTCAAAACTTAAAACGAACTGCGTAAAGTTAAGGACACTATATTATCAAAATGACCGTTTTTCGAATAAGCTTTCTAATCCGCACGATTAGCATAGGAACGACCGTCGTGCAAACAAGCTTTCAAATCCGTACTATGGTCGTGCCGATAAGAATCCTTATCCGCACGACCGTTCTGCGGATTAGAAAGCTTATACGCATGACCGTCGTGCAATAAGAAACACTATCGACACGACCGTCGTGCCTATAGCCTCGCATAGGATCGTTCCTGAATCAATTAAAACACACTGGAAACGTTTCTAAACCATCGGAAACACATTGGGTATGTTCCTGAACAATTAGAAGAACATTTGGAACGTTCCGGATACATCGGAAACACAATGGGATTGTTCCTTGACCATCGCTAAACACACTTGGAACGTTCCTGAACCATCACAAACACACTGGTAACATTCGGGAACAATCGGAAACACACTAGTAATTTTACGGTACCATTGCAAACAAATGGGAATGGTTCTGTACCATCAAAAACAAACTTTCAACGTTTCTTAATCACCGCAAAAACACTGGAAAGTACCTGAACAGTTGAAAACCATCGAGAACATACAGAGAACGTTTCTGAATTATCTGAAATATACTGTGTGTCCTGGAATCATCGCATATCGAAGACTCGGCGGCACAAGAGGGGCGTTACTACATATTTTTCAAAAAATACTTTTTATATTCAGCTTATTTTTGTCAAACTCATATGTTTTAAAAACTTAAACAAAAAGTTCAGATATTTTTTATCAATATTTTGATATTGAAATAAGGGCGTTACTCAGATGATTTAAAGGCAAGAGAGGCATATTGCATACTAAAATTCATCTGGTTGACTTAAGATCTATCCTGTAATACATTAAGTAAACACATAACTGTTTTGTTGTCATCTTATGATTTTAACGACATTCTTAATACAAAGAGGCATAGTTTGTAAAATGAGTGTGATTAAGAGTTATGGGCATTTTCATTTCATCTGGATAGTGATGAGGACGAACAAATTCTAACTTTTATTCAAAAACAATTAGGAATGGCAGAGTAATATTGACATTTTACTGAATATGTAAGTAGTAGAAATAAGCAAAACTCTAGGAAAGTTTGAAAAAGGGGTAAATGAGTTGTCGCTGTTGTAAGCCCGTCTTTTTTTTTGGGAGACTCATTCCAAACAGAAAACACGGATTTTTTCCACAAATTGATCCATATTAGGGCGGGTTTTATCTCAAGAATGAACATTTATTCCCCAACATCAAGTATTTTACAACGTTTCAGAACATATCTTCCGAGTGAATAGGTACCAACCCATTCAAAAAGTGGTGAAAAAACATCTAAAGCAAGATGATAACAGCGAATGGTTAAGTAGTTTCAAACTGAATGAGGCCAACACAGCAACTAAGGAATTGATATTTGTGAAAGAGTTAAAGGCCTTGTGTTATTTTATGTGGGTGATGATAAATAAGAATTCCTTCACGGTTGAATAAAATCCATGAAGAAATAACATAGGCAACATATATGTGGTAGAAGGTAGAAAGATGCATAACACTTGACACATTTAAAAATAATAATACACTTGTTGCTGTATGTAATCCAAATGCTACTGCTAACTTGCGTGAACGTCAAACACAGAAAAAAACAACGAAAAATGTATTCTAAAGACATGCTATGTAAACAGAACTTTAATTCTAAACTCATATTTTAGAAACAGCTCCAATATTATCCCCCAAAATGGCCGCACCCACAGGTACTTGACACATACATCTAGATCTACATGTATTAACAAACAAAAAAAAATATTTTTTTTACTATACATCTACTATAGATACAAGGCATACCACAGGTACAGTACTTGACACATACAAATAGATCTATTACCAAAAATAAAATAAAACAAATGTACTATAGATCTAGATCTACCTCTATAGATACATGATATATCCCGGTACCACCATTATTCGACATCTAAGCTTGTTCGAGTCAATTACACATTTGTATGTGAATAAAAGTTATTTTTTACAAAGATACCTGATATACTGGTCATTTGCAACTTATAATACGATGGATCAGTTATTGCAACTCAAACCGGTTCTCTAACAATGTAAACAAACCATAGTGGCCCGCTTACCTCATTCTCAGTAGGATGCCAACCTAAATTCGAACAGCAGGTTTGACACCGCGAACTGTTTACTATATGTTGTACAGGGTAAGTGTTTGTTCATGAAATGTCAAAAAACATAAAACAAGAGTCTGTAACCTCATAAAAATTAAAAGTCAACTTGTTTTACATGTAATTTACAGTACATGTAGTTGAGACATAACGTTTCAATTGCTACAGCTAGGGCATTAGAAGGGTTCTCCCTCTTGCTGTGAAATGCATATAAAACATAGAAGAAATTTCTAAAAGATGTTGAACATATTTTTCTAAAAATAAAATAGTGTACTGGAACCTGTAAGATAAACAAATATTTGTTTTTTCCCTGTTACTTCTTATATGATACACACTTAGGAATAAAAAAAGTCGAAAAAGTAATAAGAACCCCTAGTTTGATATTTGATAAAATTTAGTGGTCTGAACCCTAAATATAATGCATCCGGACCATAAGGAATGAGGTAAATGTAACAGTTTTGCAGCCGATACATCATTGGTCATTTTTGTTGACAGAAAAAGTAGTTTATGGCATAATTACGCATTGGGAAATTTGGGTTTAGCTGTAAATGCAATATAGTCAGAGAAGTTTAACAAATGCCCTTTTACCTGTTTACTGATCTTTTTTGCCGATTTTGTGTTATTGACGTATCTACCGGTGTTACTGTCAAAATGTCACGCACGGTTATGCAAATGTGTTTGTAACCATAGATGTCACGCCAAATGAATCAGGTGTTCGATTTTTGGTTGTGTTCGAAAACGGTTGTAAATGGATACAACGCAATTCGACAGGTAGTCTTAACTATCGACTTTTAAACTGGTGCTAAAACAGACTAGATCGCCAATATTCTCTTGTGGTACCCTTGAGAAATGATTAGTTATCAATATCTAATTTTTATTTAATAATTACATGAAGTACATGAATTTTGACGAAAAAAGTGCATCAAAAAGTTTTATGTTGTTTGGGACGTCCAGTTTTTTATTTGCTAAAATAAGGGGAAATCTTGTCGGTTTGCACATTTAACGATCTTTACGGCTGGAATTTTCACCTTGATTCATTAGAGCAAACACGTTTATGTCAAAACATGACCCTCTTCGCAATCAGCTATATGAAATATACATGTACATGTAATTGGGCACGAAATTGACAAGTGAAAGACTAATTTCATTTTAAATGCCATGTTTAATACCGGAATGGGTCGAATGAACGGAGTGATTTCATTGGCCAAAATTAAACAGGTAAAGTTTCTTTTAATTTTGCATTCTATGTAAATTATATAAAACTGAAAATATTTCATTTAAAGATGATTCATAACATTTGGTGCAAGTTCCAGTAGCATAGGCAATTTACTTTGAACACCTAACAGATCACACCTACATACATGTTGGCCCGTTGCTAAGGAATGAGGACGTCGCAAACGACATAAAACTTTTTGATGCACATTTTCATTATAATGCACATACTGTGGCGTTATTTGACGGAATTTGATGAAACAAAAAGTAGATATTGAAAGTGGAATGTGACACGCCATAATCTTAAGCTGTATGAACACACTAGGTTTGGTCAACCAAGAAGATAAGGTATATGAGTTATGCTTTCAACATGATATTTCGTTAATCATTGTCAAAGGTCAAGGTCAAAAGGGCCTGACAGTGGTATGTGGTACGCCACCATCTTAAGATGTGTGCACACACTAGGTTTTGTCATTCTAAACGATATGGTATATGAGTTATCGGTTTTTTAACAGGATTTTTCGCTAATCAAGGTCAGAGGTCAAGGTCAATCATACCTGAAAGTGTTATGTGTAACTCCACCATCTTAAGAGGTATGCACTCACTAGGTTTGGTCATTATAGAAGATATGCTATATGATGGATGCTTAATGTTACGAGCCAGGCGCAACAGAAAGACAAAGCCAGCAACAAACTTTACAAACTTTATTAAAACAAATCTACAAGTTGAAGAAACACGTAAATACCTGTTAATTAAAGTCCCAAAATTGTCTTAAATCCTGTCCTTTTGAATAATAAAACACTGCACTTTTAATTTAAATTTCCCACACTTTCAATAATCCAGAGATTATATCTGTATCCAAACTATTAGCAAGTAAACTTCTAGTACACTGATGACTGTCAAAAGATCCAAGATAATGCAGTGAATTTTGAATATCTATATATACACAGTTTTACCATTCTAGAAAAGTATTGAACAGTCATAGAATTTCTTGAAGATCATGTGATCAGTTGTTTACCATAAAATGACTAAATATAGACTTTCAGGGGCATTCTGTAAACAAAATAAGACCATGTGACTCAACTTGTTTACCAGTGAATATAACCTTCTAGAACATTATATATGTTTCCATACTATTCAGTAATGTTCTCTTCTATTCCATGATCTTCTAGAATATTCTAAAAACTTCTAAATGTTCTAAAGATAGAAGTTACGCATTTTAAAGTATTTAAATCATAAATAAACAACAATCTCAGATAATAAACATGTTTACATAACATTTACCTTTGAACCAGATTTTTCAAAAATCAAGGTCAGTGGTCACGAGGGCCTGAAAGTGGCCTGTTACACGTCACCATACTAAGATATATGCACACACAAGATTTTGTCATCATAGAAGATATGGTATATGAGGTATGGTTCTAACATGATTTTTCAATAATTAAGGTCAGAGGTCAAGGTCAATAGGGCCTGAAAGTGTCATATTACACGTCACCATCTTAAGATGTATGGACACACTAGGTTTTGTCATCATAGAAGATATGAGTTATTCTTTTAACAAGATTTTTCAATAATCAAGTTCAGAGGTCAAGGTCAATGTCAAATTTGCCGGGAAACTGTAACACAACATTTAGTTATCCCAATATATATCCACACCACCAGGTTGTGTCATCTAACAGCTTCTCCTCCCCCCACCCACCAGTAGTTATAAACAGTTTGACGCCCGGACAGTCCGACACGTCGATAAGTGTGCACGTCAACGGACAACATTGCAAACCAACCAAAGATAAATTGCAGAAAAAATAAATTAAATCAAATAACTAGACATAATTATTCTACATAGTGTGTGATAAAGCGTCAACAACTTACCATTCGTTTCCCGTATATTGCTATTCTTCGGCGGTCGTTGAAGCGGAACTTCTCATTTGGAATACCTTCGGATGTTGATGTGAAATGGATGCGTCTCAGAAAGTTGTCCGAAACTTAGCGAATATTTCTACTGTCACGGTTTTGAAAAATGACAAATTTATAGGCTTAAAAATTCGATTTCTTTTTTTTCAGCAGAAAAGTGACAAGCATCGTCACACTACATCAGACGGACAAGTAAAAAAAGTACAACTTTGAAAGTATCAATATATAGTCAAATTCTGAAATAAATCAGGTTTTACGTTGGTCGCCTTAAACACTTAAGGTGTTTGAAAAGTTTCGATGCTATCGCACCCTTTTTACCCCTGAAATCTTATGTCAAAATATTAAGGAGACCACTTTTGGTCACCTTAAACTGCCGGTCGCCTTAACCCCCATTATAAAGGATAACTTTTCACCTTAATGCCGTCATTATATATACATATATATATATATATATATATATATATAGACGGAAAATGTAAAATATTCCGGCAAATGCCGGACCGGCAAAAGTATATATAATTGTAAAGGTAAAAATGACTAAACACACCTTCTATTTTTTCTTTTTTCTTACCATACGCGTTTCGCCTCTCGGCTCATCAGTGATTGTAATATATTTGTTGCTATGACGTGGCGTCAATGGTAACGCTACGTCATAAATGTGACGTCATAAACGTGACGTCATAACGTCATTTTAGTGGAACGTCATTGAAGTTCTTTTGATCAATTCTATGCATTTAATTTAGGTTGGAAACAGTTTATAAAATATTTTTCTTTTGCTAACCTGACCGAAATATTTTCTGAATTCATTTTAAAGAACGGGAACATTTGAAACTTGGGAATTTCTTTACAACATATGTCTAAATGTGCACTTAAAGGTATCTGCCGGGTGGATGGGTCCCTTATTTGCTGGGCATGTATTGTTCTTCTTGTTCTTAATTTGTCGCCTGTCTGGCCTATATAATATTCGTTACATCCATTGCATGTTATGACATATAAGACGTTTCTTACATCACAGGACATATTGGCATTTACTTTAAATATCTTACCATTAAAATTGTATGAATTATTTTCGATGATGTGTTGGCACAAGCTGCAGTTTGGCCTACCACATCGTGTTACTTTGTATGAAAATTGTTTTGTGTCTGTGAATTTTGCCCTTGTCAGAATTCTTTTTAAATTTGGTAGTTGTCTTTTGCTTTTAATAATGTTTGTTTTGGAAATTATATTATTCATGGTTTCGTCTGATTGTAGTATATGGAAATTATTTTTCAAAATCGGGAACATTTCAGTATTAGTTGGATTGTGTGACGAGACGAAAGGAATGCTTTCTTTCTCAGTTTTGTTATTTACCTTTAAAAGTGTATCTCTTGAAAGTCTTGTAGCTTTTTTTATTCCATCTTTAATTAATTGTTTGGGGTAATTTCGTGACAAAAGAGATTCTTCTAATTCCTGCAATCTTGTATATTTCATACCTTCATTAGATACAATTGTCGAAATTCTACGGGCAAGGTTATACGGAATGCTTACTTTAGTATGTTTAGGATGACAGGAGTGAAAGTTAAGGTACTGTTTAGAGTCTGTCTCTTTGAAGTAAATGTCAGTGGTTATTTGTGTTTCATTTTTTAAAATGAGTATATCCAGGAAGGGAAGCTCTTGGTTATTTACTTCAATTGTAAATTGAATATCTGGATGGAGGTTATTTATCAGATTGTGGAATGTTTTAAGTTCTTCTTTAGATTTTGTCCAAAACACAAAGCAGTCATCTAAAAATCTTTTCCATGCGTTTTTTATGTATGTTGCAAAGTCTTCGTTGAATATATTTTCAACTTGTGAATACAATTTTTGCTCTAGATATCCTAGTACTAGCGTTGAATATGTCGGTGCAAATTTTGTTCCCATTGCTGTACCTTTGACCTGGTTATAAAAAGTTTCATTAAATATAAAGTTGTTATTTTCAAGTATTATTTTGATTCCTTCCATGATGAAAGCCTTATTAAATCTCCTATGAATGAGGTCTGGATATTTATTCAACCAGTAATTTATAGCTTCTAAACCTAATTTATGTGAAATGTTAGTATATAAACTTGTGACATCGAAGGAAACCATTAAAGTATTTGCAGGAACTGATTTTGGAATATAATTCAAGAAGTCTATATCATCTCGGACATAACTGTCGACATGTTTTACAAGAGGTTTTAGCAGGATGTCTATGAGGTTACTTAAGCGGCTAGTTTCGCAAACTGGTCCTGCCACTATTGGCCGGAATTTTAGATCTTCGGGATCTTTAAGTTCCAAATAATTGTTTTGGGTTTCTTTGCATTTTTCCTTTATTAAAGAGCTTTTATGAATTTTTGGTAAGCCGTAAAAGGAACTTGATTTACATTCAAAATTTGTTATATAGTCCACCTCATGTTTTGTCATATTTGGTGCCAGATCTAGGAGTTTATGAAGCTTTTTAAATGTTTGTTTTGAACAAGTTGCTTCTGTAGTGCAGTAAAAGTTTTTATCATTAAGCATTTCCGATATTTTTCGTTTATAATAAGTTTTATTCATAATTACAATACCACCCCCTTTGTCCGCTTCTTTGATGATTATATTGTTATCCTGTGTCAACGATATTGTAGCTCCCCTTTCTCTGAGTGAAATGTTATGTTTAATATTTACTGATGGGTTAACTGGTATATTTTTAGTAATATCTATGTATTCATCTAAAACTTTATTTCTGCCTCTAGGAGGTTGAAAATCACGTTTATTGCGTACTAGAGAGTCGTCATGTACACACTGTTTGTTAGAGAAAAATTCTTTTAATTTAAGTCTCCTATGGAAGTTCGAAATATCAGATTCTAGTTCTTGCTGGTTTTGTTTTTCCGGAGTAGGTGCAAATTTTAGGCCTTTAGAAAGTATTTGAATTTCGTATTTTGTTAGTTTTTTATCAGAAAGGTTGAATATTTTTATTTGGTTAGATTTTATTTTGGTCAGGTTAGCGTTTCCGTGCTCGCGCTCTCCTCTAAAAAATCATCATCTGAGTCTTCAATGACGTACCTGTTTATTGTTGGTTCCATTGTTTGTCTTATAGTTTGTGTTCTTTCTTGTCTTTTATTTGTATTGTTTCTTTGGGGTTGTCTTCTTATGTGTCCATTCTGGGTATAAGTTTGCTGGTTCCTTCTTTCATGTCCACTTGGCAATTGGTTGTTTCTTACTGTCGGTACTTCTCGGACGAATGTCGTGGGAGGTCTTGGTTTAGAATTATTCACAGCTTGTGCGTATGTTCTTTGGTTGGTCCCATGCCTTTGATCGTTTGTGTTGAACATGTCTTCTTGAGGTTTGAAAAAAGGGTTCTTATCTTTGTGTTCTGTTATAAATTTCCGTTCATAATTTTTCAACCAGGTTTCATTTTTGTTCCATCGTCGGAGAGAAATATTTTCATTGTGTTGAGTTTGTGCCTTCCACCAGGTTTTCAAGAGTTTTTGTACTTCCCCATGAGACTTCTGCTCAATAATTGAAAACATTTGGTTATCTATTGCTTCGTACCGTGACTGATGTTGTTCGGCTCTTAATCCCTGTAGGTCTATTTCTGTTTTAAAGTCGTTGAAGACGGAATTTTCTCTGAGTTTTCGCTGGTTCTCGGGCTCGTTGTTTATTTCCTTCTTTTGAATATATCTTGGTAGAACAATATTTTCCGCAGTGATCCAGCCTTGGTATATTTCCTTGTGTTTTTCATTCTTTACTTGTCCCCAATATGCATCTCTCCTTTTTTCCAGTTTTATGTTCCATAGGTTTGATATTGTTGATTTTATTTTTAATGCTTCCTCTTCTGCTAACAATAATTGTGGTCTAGATGCTGTTTGAAGATTGCTTCCTTGGTTATTTTGCTCAAATGCTTTGGTCATGTTTGTGAGAGCGTCTGTAACTTCTCTGAGAGAAGGGTTAACATCTCTGTCTACCTCCCTGTTTGCAGATGTATGTGTGTCTTTTATTGCACCAGTTAACGTTTCTATAGCTTCAAGAATCAGTGAATGTTTTTTGCTAATTTCATTGAGTTTCCTACCTTCTCTCGCTTCTAAAGGAGTTGATGAAGGTTGGCTACTTTCTCCTTCCTGTGTCTTCTTTGGTGGCATGTTCCGTCCTTTAGCCGGTTGAATATAGACGGAAAATGTAAATTATTCCGGCAAATGCCGGACCGGCAAAAGTATATATAATTGTAAAGGTAAAAATGACTAAACACACCTTCTATTTTTTCTTTTTTTTTTTTTTTTTTATTACCATACGCGTTTCGCCTCTCGGCTCATCAGTGATTGTAATATATTTGTTGCTATGACGTGGCGTCAATGGTAACGCTACGTCATAAATGTGACGTCATAAACGTGACGTCATAACGTCATTTTAGTGGAACGTCATTGAAGTTCTTTTGATCAATTCTATGCATTTAATTTAGGTTGGAAACAGTTTATAAAATATTTTTCTTTTGCTAACCTGACCGAAATATTTTCTGAATTCATTTTAAAGAACGGGAACATTTGAAACTTGGGAATTTCTTTACAACATATGTCTAAATGTGCACTTAAAGGTATCTGCCGTGTGGATGGGTCCCTTATTTGCTGGGCATGTATTGTTCTTCTTGTTCTTAATTTGTCGCCTGTCTGGCCTATATAATATTCGTTACATCCATTGCATGTTATGACATATAAGACGTTTCTTACATCACAGGACATATTGGCATTTACTTTAAATATCTTACCATTAAAATTGTATGAATTATTTTCGATGATGTGTTGGCACAAGCTGCAGTTTGGCCTACCACATCGTGTTACTTTGTATGAAAATTGTTTTGTGTCTGTGAATTTTGCCCTTGTTAGAATTCTTTTTAAATTTGGTAGTTGTCTTTTGCTTTTAATAATGTTTGTTTTGGAAATTATATTATTCATGGTTTCGTCTGATTGTAGTATATGGAAATTATTTTTCAAAATCGGGAACATTTCAGTATTAGTTGGATTGTGTGTCGAGACGAAAGGAATGCTTTCTTTCTCAGTTTTGTTATTTACCTTTAAAAGTGTATCTCTTGAAAGTCTTGTAGCTTTTTTTTATTCCATCTTTAATTAATTGTTTGGGGTAATTTCGTGACAAAAGAGATTCTTCTAATTCCTGCAATCTTGTATATTTCATACCTTCATTAGATACAATTGTCGAAATTCTACGGGCAAGGTTATACGGAATGCTTACTTTAGTATGTTTAGGATGACAGGAGTGAAAGTTAAGGTACTGTTTAGAGTCTGTCTCTTTGAAGTAAATGTCAGTGGTTATTTGTGTTTCATTTTTTAATATGAGTATATCCAGGAAGGGAAGCTCTTGGTTATTTACTTCAATTGTAAATTGAATATCTGGATGGAGGTTATTTATCAGATTGTGGAATGTTTTAAGTTCTTCTTTAGATTTTGTCCAAAACACAAAGCAGTCATCTAAAAATCTTTTCCATGCGTTTTTTATGTATGTTGCAAAGTCTTCGTTGAATATATTTTCAACTTGTGAATACAATTTTTGCTCTAGATATCCTAGTACTAGCGTTGAATATGTCGGTGCAAATTTTGTTCCCATTGCTGTACCTTTGACCTGGTTATAAAAAGTTTCATTAAATATAAAGTTGTTATTTTCAAGTATTATTTTGATTCCTTCCATGATGAAAGCCTTATTAAATCTCCTATGAATGAGGTCTGGATATTTATTCAACCAGTAATTTATAGCTTCTAAACCTAATTTATGTGAAATGTTAGTATATAAACTTGTGACATCGAAGGAAACCATTAAAGTATTTGCAGGAACTGATTTTGGAATATAATTCAAGAAGTCTATATCATCTCGGACATAACTGTCGACATGTTTTACAAGAGGTTTTAGCAGGATGTCTATGAGGTTACTTAAGCGGCTAGTTTCGCAAACTGGTCCTGCCACTATTGGCCGGAATTTTAGATCTTCGGGATCTTTAAGTTCCAAATAATTGTTTTGGGTTTCTTTGCATTTTTCCGTTATTAAAGAGCTTTTATGAATTTTTGGTAAGCCGTAAAAGGAACTTGATTTACATTCAAAATTTGTTATATAGTCCACCTCATGTTTTGTCATATTTGGTGCCAGATCTAGGAGTTTATGAAGCTTTTTAAATGTTTGTTTTGAACAAGTTGCTTCTGTAGTGCAGTAAAAGTTTTTATCATTAAGCATTTCCGATATTTTTCGTTTATAATAAGTTTTATTCATAATTACAATACCACCCCCTTTGTCCGCTTCTTTGATGATTATATTGTTATCCTGTGTCAACGATTTTGTAGCTTCCCTTTCTCTGAGTGAAATGTTATGTTTAATCTTTACTGATGGGTTAACTGGTATCTTTTTAGTAATATCTATGTATTCATCTAAAACTTTATTTCTGCCTCTAGGAGGTTGAAAATCACGTTTATTGCGTACTAGAGAGTCGTCATGTACACTGTTTGTTAGAGAAAAATTCTTTTAATTTAAGTCTCCTATGGAAGTTCGAAATATCAGATTCTAGTTCTTGCTGGTTTTGTTTTTCCGGAGTAGGTGCAAATTTTAGGCCTTTAGAAAGTATTTGAATTTCGTATTTTGTTAGTTTTTTATCAGAAAGGTTGAATATTTTTATTTGGTTAGATTTTATTTTGGTCAGGTTAGCGTTTCCGTGCTCGCGCTCTCCTCTAAAAAATCATCATCTGAGTCTTCAATGACGTACCTGTTTATTGTTGGTTCCATTGTTTGTCTTATAGTCTGTGTTCTTTCTTGTCTTTTATTTGTATTGTTTCTTTGGGGTTGTCTTCTTATGTGTCCATTCTGGGTATAAGTTTGCTGGTTCCTTCTTTCATGTCCACTTGGCAATTGGTTGTTTCTTACTGTCGGTACTTCTCGGACGAATGTCGTGGGAGGTCTTGGTTTAGAATTATTCACAGCTTGTGCGTATGTTCTTTGGTTGGTCCCATGCCTTTGATCGTTTGTGTTGAACATGTCTTCTTGAGGTTTGAAAAAAGGGTTCTTATCTTTGTGTTCTGTTATAAATTTCCGTTCATAATTTTTCAACCAGGTTTCATTTTTGTTCCATCGTCGGAGAGAAATATTTTCATTGTGTTGAGTTTGTGCCTTCCACCAGGTTTTCAAGAGTTTTTGTACTTCCCCATGAGACTTCTGCTCAATAATTGAAAACATTTGGTTATCTATTGCTTCGTACCGTGACTGATGTTGTTCGGCTCTTAATCCCTGTAGGTCTATTTCTGTTTTAAAGTCGTTGAAGACGGAATTTTCTCTGAGTTTTCGCTGGTTCTCGGGCTCGTTGTTTATTTCCTTCTTTTGAATATATCTTGGTAGAACAATATTTTCCGCAGTGATCCAGCCTTGGTATATTTCCTTGTGTTTTTCATTCTTTACTTGTCCCCAATATGCATCTCTCCTTTTTTCCAGTTTTATGTTCCATAGGTTTGATATTGTTGATTTTATTTTTAATGCTTCCTCTTCTGCTAACAATGATTGTGGTCTAGATGCTGTTTGAAGATTGCTTCCTTGGTTATTTTGCTCAAATGCTTTGGTCATGTTTGTGAGAGCGTCTGTAACTTCTCTGAGAGAAGGGTTAACATCTCTGTCTACCTCCCTGTTTGCAGATGTATGTGTGTCTTTTATATATATATATATAGAGAGAGAGAGATAGATAAAGTGAACAGACTACACAGTCATATATATATATATATTGTCCAAATATGATTTATTAATATTATTATATATGTAATAATATTAATACTATGTTATATATTTTCCATGTTCGTTTTCTTTTTGTCACTGAATACTTTACACCGTTTCGTCAATTTTTGATCACCGGACCTACACAGCAATAATCAAGTCACTAGTGTTATATCATCTTTTAATTTCAAAAGTGAACATAATGGTTCTGATGATATTCATATCTAATTGGATTTGACACTGATATCACTCGCTTGTCAATGATGAGGGTAGCTTCCTTTCTTACTAACAATATTTTAAAGGTATAGTTTCTAAGGTTTATTGACTAATGTTGATAATTCTGCAAGTTCCTTAACCTTAATTCAATCACAAAGCCATTCCACTATATTTGGTTAATTCCATTTTATATGGTTCTGTGTAGTTTCATGATCAATCATCAGGTAAGATAGCCCAAGGACAATTCTTGTATACATTTGTTATATTCTGTATAATTTGATCACATGACCGGCTAAAGACACTGTCGCCTCATAGAACGCTGATATCACAAATCAAATTTACGGTTCTTTCATTAGGGTTAGGGTAAGATGAGTATGGTTAGGGTTAAGCAGATGCTATTTGACCCAATCGACTTTTTATTTTTAAACAAAACGCACGTACCTTCATACTTGATGTCCATATAAACGACATGAGAAAACAGTGGAGCTCGAGTATGAACTATTTTGCAATTTCGTATTAAATGTTCGGTTGGTTAAACAAATGTTGTAGTGTGTTTAAGCCATCCTTGTGTATTTATGATTACTACCCTCAGCAAGCACAACTGATGAGTACACAGCAAATATCCAAACACACATTGATAATCTTTCTTCTCACAAGGTGATGTATTAAGCCTTAATCCGATCATTACAGCTTTATACGCTTCTACGAAAAGTAGTTCCCGGCTAGAAATACATAAATCTTAAATTTATGACGTGTCCTGTTCGTTTCTAGATACAAGCAATAACGCAGACTGTGTAAAAGGCAGCCTGTTACTAATGAAACATTACGTTTACGTTAAACCTGCTTAACCCTAGTCCGGACATTTGGGGTCCATTTGACCCCAGCGGCTTTATTTTTGCTAGAAAAAAGGATTCAGTCTAATGACGCTTATGACGTTTTTAGATATTGTTTCTATGGCTGTTTTTGACACTTGTGTGACATACATACTAAATAGGTCATTTCGCATAGATTTTACTTTCAAAACACCCCAGAATTCTAAAGGTTAGTAAAATTTATTTCAGGTCATTTTAAAAACGTTCCTTGTTCTTTACAACTACAATAATGGCATTTATTGAATACTAGATAACGCCGACAAAACTGTTCCTCAATTGCACATATCAACATTATATCTTTCACGATCTTGGGATTGAGTTATTTCCCTTGAATAGTATAACCCCGGAGCGCAAACCGCGAGTCCAAGGGATTAACACTGTATGGGACGTATACACTTCTATCTGACCTCAAATTATGCAAATGATTTCAAGTTTCAAATAAGTGTACTGTATTTTATTTGTTTATTCATGTTTATTTTTAGATCTTATTGTAGATAGTTTGTCTTTTCTTGGTTTGTAGGTACATTTGTGTAATTTCACGTGACGCGCTTTTGAACGCACTACCCCTGTGTAAAAAGAGCGCTATATAAATCTGGTATAATAATAAATAATAATAATAAATATATTTGGTGCTGATCCTTTCTAAAAGTTTTCATAGCAGTCATTAGCCAAACTAAGTGACCTTGACCTTTGACTTTGATCCAATTTCACATTGGCCAACTAGGTCATAGGCTTGTGCATAACGGGTGAAATGGTATGTGATAACTAAGACGGTTTCATAGCCACCAGATGACATCTCCAAAATAAGGAAGTCCATACACACTATCTCTAAGGGATAAGTTGATACAATAGGAACAAGTCCTGTTGCACGTGCCTCTGAACGTTTCCTTCTGATGCAACTGGGACAATCTCTCACCCGTTTCTCTATATAGCCATCCATACCCGGCCAGTAAAACCGAGCCTTAATGAGTGATGTGGTGCGATCACGACCTTGATGCCCTGAGTCATAATTGAGATCCATGAAGACTATATCCTGATACATGTCAGGTAATACCAGTTGATCAACTCGTTGGCCACTAACAGGTCCATGTCTAACCAAAACTCCATCCTTCAGAATCAAACGATCCCATTCTCTAAGCGGTTTTCTGACAGGCTCAGGTTGCAAAGCAGCCTGGCGACTCGTGAGTCTGTAACCAGTTCTTACAAGGTATATGACTTTGGCAACTGTAGCATCGTTTTCTTGCTCTACCTTCCAGTCGATCTCACTAAGACGAGTATCTGAGTTGATATTATCGACCACTGATTGCTGCGTCAGTGCAACACACTCAAAGGCAGGCAATAATTATGATGCCACAGTATGAGCCTGAAACATAGCTTCAAAAGAGTCTGGGAAAAGTATCACCTCATCAGAACCAAGCTTTGGCCTAGACAATAGATCTGCATCAAGATTCTGCACACCAGATATGTACTGAATAGAAAGTTGTACGTGGCCAGAGCAGCCAGCCAACGATGAGACAAGGCATCCAGTTTGGCTGTTGTGAATGCATATGTTAGGGGGTTGTTGTCAGTACGCACCCTGAATGGTTTACCGCCGTACAGATAGTCGTGAAACTTGTCAACCACTGCCCACTTCAGAGCTAAGAACTCGAGTTTGTGAGCAGGGTAATTCCGTTCACTACGACGTAAACCTCTACTGGCATAATCAACCACATGCTCATCCCCATCAGTCTCCTGATAAAGGACAGCACCCAGTCCAGTACTGCTAGCATCAATATTCAAAATGAATGGCTTTTCATAGTCTGCATATGCAAGTACTGGAGCTGAGGTAAAAAGCTCAATAAGCTTATCAAAAGCTTCCTGTTGGTCATCTGACCATATCCAAACCACTGCTTCCTTACGATACTTCCCTTTCTTGTTTGTAGGATGTCCTACAAGCTGGACATTCAAAGGTTTTGCAATCTGTGCAAAACTTGGTACAAACCGCCTGTAATAGCTTGCAAAACCTAAGAAGCTGCGAAGCTCTTTTATGGTTGATTGCACAGGCCATTTTTTCAAAGTTTCAATCTTCCCAGGGTCAGTCTCCACACCTTTCTCGCTCACTACATGCCCTAGGTATTGAACCTGAGTGCGAGACAATTCACACTTAGACTTAGAGCCTTTTAACTTTAAACAGGCTGATTCTAAGCGTTGGAACACAGCTTCCAAACTTCTGAAGTGTTCTTTAAGCGTCTTACTGAAACTGATGATGTCATCAAGGTATATGACGCATTCCCTCAAGTGCAACTCGCCCATGCAACGCTCCATAAGACGCTGAAAAGTCCCGGGGCGTTGCAAAGGCCGAAAGCCATGCGATTACACTCGTAAAAGCCCAAAGGTCTAACCGAGAAAGCTGTCTTAGCCTTATCCTATTGCTTCATGGCAACCTGCCAATAGCCTGATCTCAAGTCTAGCTTTATGAAGTACTATGATCCTTTTAGAGTATCAATGCTTTAAACTACCATCTGCAAGAATTTAAGAGCAATTCTCTTTAACCATCAACCAGGTTATATAGGGGGATCGGCACGCATAGTCACCGATTTGCATGAAACTTACATCATTTGTACTTCTCTACATGAAATGGGAAAAAATACCCCGAACATTTATTTCCCACATCCGGTTGCCATGGCAAGGCGAAATCAAGATTTTCGCCAAAAATCATTGTTTTTGGTGAGTAAAATATGACGAATTCACAGACATTTTCAGAGAAAACTGTACATTTTTCAGATAAAATGACATTTGTATGTTGAACTATGACACTTTGCCAATAAAATAGCATTGTAGGATTCGACTCAACATACACCCAATTGGTAGGCACGTGCGATCTTTAGGGGCCAATATACTGAAAGTGAGCAATCATGATTTAGGCATATTTTAAGGACTGGTAGAATATTTATGCATCCATGCTGAGCTTGAATATAATCACTCATAGCAAGTAACACATGTGTTGTTTACGGTTTTGGAAGAATACCTTTGGGATTCTGGTTGCTAAGGGGGTAACCATGACAACGAAACTATCGACTTTTTAATGTTGTAATTTCCTATGTAATGAGCAGGATTGCTTAAAAGATACCAGGATGATTCTGAAATTGCTATTACCATATATTTCAGTGTTATTAAATGAAAGTAGAAGACAACACATACAGATATTAGTTGGTAACTATGGTAACCCCTGCCAACAGAACGTAATTTACTGAAAATATGTGCCAAATTCAAGACTTTCGGAACGCAAAATACAGAAAACTATCAAAACTATTACACACTTTCTTAAATTAGATTCATTATCAGGTTTGCAAGTTAGCACTGTCTTGTAAACATTCACTGTTAAGATGAAAACGGCATTTGGTTGCCTTAGTAACCGCTCAATGCAATTGCTAAATAAGAGCCTTATATTGAAAATGTGAGTCAAACTAAAGTTATTTTTAAGGAAAAGTACAGCAACATATAAGAACCATGGTACCGTAGTTGCATCATCAGATTTGATAGTTAGCAGTGTCGTATAATTTTTTATTTAAACATAAAAATAACGTTTGGTTACCATAACCGGTTGCCTTTATATAGATGGTTGATCAGGACCTCTACCGATCAATTTATAGAACTTTGTAAAGAGGGGGAATATATCTCCATGACAGGGTGTCAATCTTTATAACTGCAACTATAGATATATTTGTTATACAGGGTGTCCAAACAAAACGGGGAGGTAAAACAAACCCTCATATCTCTTGCATTACTAAAGGTACACTGTTTAAACTTGACACAGTTAGGCTAGGGTCAATTCCCTTGCAATACATAACATTTAGATATATATGTGGCGCTTTAACACGATGTGACGTCATAATTTCAAATGACGTCATCATTTGCAATTTTTTGATTTCCTGGAATTCTGTTCACAAAATTTCCAAAATGGCTTTTTCAAGTTTACTCATAGAACGTTCTCAGTGTTATAATTCTCCGTAAGGAAGGCTATAAGGTAACTGAAATAATGAAGATCTTGGGGAAATCAGAAACAATTGTATGTAAATGGTCAGAACGCGGCCAATCTGGGGACTTTAACCGGTAAAATGGTTCTGGAAGGTCAACAAAATTGTTGACGAAAGTTACCAAGGAGCTGAATCGTTTCTAATTATAAGAGAGGGTGATCAACTAGAAAGATAAGTAAAAACTGAAAGAAAAGGGTGAAAACATCAGAAAATCATGTGTTTAACTGTATGAAAAAAGGGCTTGGTTTGAAATATTTCCGAGAACATCTGAATAGACTTCGACAAAAGTATATAAAAAAATAGGGGTGGGGTGGGGGATGCTCTGAATTAAGACACCGCCTTCTCTTTGGCTCAGAACGTGAGTAACATCACTAGAGGTGAAACTAAGAGTGTCATGGTCAATAAGTTAATTTATCTGATTGGTGGCTAATCAGAAGGGTTAATTTTGATGCCAGTTTAGGATAATTACCTTGTACCACTGGAGAGGACTTACATATAGGGCAATGCCTGTTGTTCAATCTATTTCATTATGTGAATAAAATATTGTTTAAAGCCGCATTGTGTTTTTGGGAAACCTGCATAAAACGGTTGTTTGGGATCCCATTAGAACTACATGGGACGTGATTCTTTCATAAAAAGCGGCTTTATCTAAGAAATTCGCTTTTAAATTTTTATTTATAATTTGTTTGTGCTAGCACAATTTAAAGAGCCTCCTTGTGAATGGAAATAAGGACAACTCTGTAAATACAGGGCTCCAGATAACGGAAGTATTTCGATTACTAAACTCTTTATTTCTGCTTTTAAACCCAATGGTGTCATACTCATTAGATTCGTCTCGAAGAGACGGTTTAATCAGTAGTAACACCGTAGCATTCGGTGCTGAAATGAGTGAGAACATGTTGGAATTGTTCAGTTTATTCCTCTTATCTGGAGCCGGCTGAAATGAAGAAGTTAACCCTTATTCTGCTGCTAAGACGTCTGCTTTGACATTGTCGTGTGCAATATTTGTTTAGTTTAGATGTATGCATATTTTTGATTAAACAAACCTTAAGACGAGTGTCAAACAGTTTGGATCCAGATGAGACGCCGCGTTACGCGGTGTCTGTTTTAGAGTCAAACAGTTGCGACCAGTAGGCACAGGATTAAACTATGAGATAAGGCCACCACGTGTAAATAATTAATCACGGTGGTAAGCGTGTACAATCCAATACGGGGGATCTTGCTGAAAATGACTGTTTCAGCCTTGTCTTCTCTCTAACTAAACCACCTATTTTTGGATCTTCACCAAACTTGCTATAAATGTTTATTAGTAGAGAATCTAGCTCAATTTTTGATAACTATCAAAGTCGCATGAGGCATGCCTGAGTTATTGCCCTTGAATAATTAAAAAAAATGACTGTTTCAGCCTTTTCTGCTCTCTAACACAAACACTTTTTATTGGATCTTCCCCAAACTTGCTGGCATTGTGTATTTGTTTTAAATATAGATCAAGACAAAAATCGAATACAGCTGACTGAAAATCCTTCAAGAGGTAAAGGAGGTATGGAGTAGTCATTTATTACTTTACTTATTACCAATACGGCCAAGATGAAGCACATGCAACTGTTGACCAAATAGTTAGCTTAAATAAAATAAAAACAGTTCCTATTACAGAGTTGACAGGGCTAAAATAAGTATGAAATAGCAAATTTTTAATATTTGAAGAACCGTAACTCCAACATGCCTTCGGCGATTTGGGTATTCGTAGAACTGGACTAAGTTTTTATCCAATATTATTTTCAGCAAATTTGAAGATCCAATTAAAACCGTTTGAGTCAGAAAGCTGACAAGCCTGAAGTATGCAATCTATAATCATTCAAGGGCAATAACTTCAACATGCCTTGTGCGATTTTGGTAGTTAAGATTATGAACTTGATTTTATATTAATAAACATTTTCAACAAGTTTGGTGAAAATCACAAAAAAGTTATTTGTGTTAGAGAGCAAAAAATGGTGAAACAGGTATTTTTAAATACATAAAGGACAATAACTCAGACATGCCTTATGCGATTTAAGTAAAATAATCAAACCGAACCTAGATTTTGTATAAATAAAAATTTTCAGCAAGGTTTTGTTAAGATCCGAAAAGAAATGTTTGTGATAGAGAGCAAAAAATGCTGAAACATTATTTTTTAATAACCAAAGGGCAAAAAACTCATGCCTTATGCGATATAAGTACTATTCGAACTGGAGATATATTTTATATTTATAAACATGTTCAGCAAGGTTGGTGAATATCCGATAAAAACTGTATGTGTTAGAGTGCAAAAAAAACCTGAAACAGTCATATTTTAATAATTAAAGGACAATAACTCATATATACATTATGCGATTTTAGTAATATTCAAACTTAACCTTGATTTTATATTAATAAACAGCAAATTGGGTGAAAATCGATAAAAAAGTATTTGTGTTAGAGAGAAAAAAATGGTGAAACAGTCCTTTTTAATACATTAAGGGCAATAACTCAGATAATCATTATGGGATTTTAGTAATAATCAAACTGGACCTAGATTTTATATAAATAAAGAATTTCAGCAAGTTTGTAGAAGATCCGATGAAAACTCTTTGTGTTAGAGAGCAAAAAAGGCTGAAACAGTCATTTCTAATAATTCAAGAGAAATTACTCCGACATTCCTTATGCGATTTTACTAGTATTCAAATTTAACCATGATTTAATATCAATGAAAATTTTCAGCAAGTTTGGTGAAAATTCAATGAAAAGAATTTGTGTTAGAGATAAAAACAACTGGCTGAAAACAGTAATTTTAATACATAAAGAGCAAAAACTTAGATATGCCTCATACAATTTTAGTAGTTATCAAACTAAACCTAGATTTTATACTAATGAACATTTTCAGCAAGTTTGGTGAAGATCCAATAAAAGTATTTGTGAAAGAGAGCAATAATTGCTGAATCACTCATTTTTAATACAAAAATGGCAAAAACGCAAACATGCCACATGGGATTTTAGTAGTAATCAAACTGGACCAAGATTTTATAATAATAAACAATTCAGTAAGTTTGGTGAAGATCAACTTAAAAATGCTTGTTTTAGAGAGCAAAAATTGCTGAAACAGTCAACTTTTAATACATAAAGGGCAAACAGTCTTACATGCCTTATTCGATTTAAGTAGAAATTTAACTGTACCTAGATTTTATATAAAAGAACATTTAATGCAAGTTTGGTGAAGATCCGATAAAAACTCTTTGTGTTAGAGAGCAAAACGAACTGAAACACCGTTGTGACGAAATGTGACTCATTTTATAGCAATCGTTCGCACCCGGTGATATTGAACCCAGCCGTTCCACGTGCCACTAATCCGTGTGGTAATATTTATGTCAGACGATCTACTTTCGGTTTGTTATGGTTTTAAATCGCTTTTTTGGTGATTTAGGCCTGTCTTCAACATTTCATAGATCAGTTTGGCCCATTAGAATGTTCAAGCATTATTATTAACCGTTATTGTATTTCGCACATTAAAAAAAGGTATGAAAACACAATGGGACTTTAAACCAAGTCAAATTATTGCCTTAAGCAGTTGCACTTTTTCCTGCGTTTGGATGAAACGGGGCAAACAATGCATGGTGTACGGGAAATCAATCATGTTTATAAACAAAGCATTAAATAGTTGTCTGTTACTGGATTTTTGACCACTTAACTCGTCATGTGATCGGGATCCAAATTGTTGACATTAGTACACGCCTATGTTCAAATAAAATGACTTTTGCTTTTAACATGTATTGTAGTGAAAGGGGAAAATATAGCCATTTAACCCTTTACCCTTGGTGTTAGCATTGAAGAGAGTTGAATCCATTTGGAATTCATTCGGGTTGCTAAACGCGAGTTAATTGTTAAAGCGATGTAGGTGTTACAGCAGTCTACACCTATTTTAAATGTACTTAAGCTTATACAGGAGTGTTCTGCATTAATGTACACTGCATTAAGCAGTCACCTGTATAAATAGACAGGTTGCTTTTTTAAAGGTTATCTGAGAGACAGAGACAGAGACAGATAAACAGAGACATACAGGGAGACATACAGGTATGAACAGAGGGAAATGGTGGTTTTTGTAAATAAATGCGAGCAGACGGCATGTTAAGCGACATGGGATAAAAAGGGTTAAATTTAGAAGACTGAGAGAGTATAATGCATATGTTAACTTTTAAGCATGCGTTTATATAAAGGCGAACGTATCGACAGTATTTTATACGTGTCTGCGCTAATTTAATAGCCGGGGGATAAGACGTTAATTAAAATTTCAACTTATCTGTTATACCATCGGTTTTAATTTAAGTAATATTTTAAACGGCTATTAGCCGAGATGATCAGACACGCCGCCCGGGAGACCTATATATTGTGATCAAATGCATATTTTTTAACGTTGGTAAACGCATTGTTGGTAAATGACGAGTTTACACGTCGCTAGGCTTGATTGAGATAAAGAATTCGCGGATACTGTCACCGGGTCGGGGAATAGTTTGGGCTGGATAGGATTTCGCGTTTTGCATCGCTAAGTTAAGTATGCGTAAAAGGCGCTATACGGGTTAATGGAATACGAGACTACGTTGGATCGCTTTCTTATCAAAGTTTTGGGATAGTCATTTATCCGTTAAAGGCAGCGTGCTCCGTAAACAAGGGATGACAAACTTTAAAGCTTAAGGGGATAAGCGCGATATGTAACTCGGCGTCTGATCTGGATCCAAACTGTTTTGACACTTAGTTTCATATCGCGGCGAGCGCGGGATAATGTTTCGGGATAACGCGGCTAATGCGCTTACTTAAAAGATGTCTGGATAAATAGCCGGGGGATCAAACTTCAATTAAAACTTTAATGCGGTTAATGCCTAGAGGATAAAACTCTAATTAAAACTGTACCGAGGTTATATAATCCTAGTCTGTCTTAATAGCTAGAGGATAAGACGACTTTATAGTAATGTCCCGTATAATAAAACCCGTTGCTAGCCAATGTAAACTTATTGGGTAGAATTTGTTTAGGCCAGAACTTAATCGTGTCTAATCGATCGTCGTACAAAGTCATATCCCGGCGTTTCCACTGAAAAGCGTTGGTCGCGTTAATTCTTCCGGCGTGTTAGCGAAATGGATCGAGTATACGCGTAAAACGGGGATACGTTCCCTTTTATACCGGGTAGACTAAACGTTCAAATGACGTAGTAGGACTGCGTCAGTCTGGATTAAAAGCTCTAGGCTGATACCGGTTACGTAATAATCCCCCTATCCCCCGTCTCTGCTACGTGATAGCCTATGACGTCGTAGGACGCCAGAACGGCGCCAGTCTGGATTAAAAAGCCGGGGGCTACGTCTGATTATGTCATAATGCTCCAATGCCCCAATGCCCCAGCCTGGCGCTCGATGACGTCACGGGGTCTACGTCTGGTTACGTCATAATCTCCCAATCCCCCGTCTGGGTTAAAAAGCCGCAATCCCCCGTCTGGATAAATAGCCGGGGGCTACGTCTGGTTACGTCATAATCCCCCAATCCCCCAATTCCCCAACTCTCCGAAACTGTCCGTAATATACTACTTATGAAGTACCCCGCTTGGATAGTGTCACCACGTTGGTTAAAGCGTATTTCTGTTTCTACTTATTATTTCTACCCCATCAATTCTGATGATAATGAGAAGGGGTACTTTTTAGGTGCACCATTTGGACTGTTAACGGTCCTGACACCGACGAACCAGTCGTAATACTAACCTGAAACCCTGGGAGCCAAGGAATTGTTTATATGTACTGTACTTGCATGTATTGGCTCTCCTTATGGAGGATAATAAAGATATCTATCTATCTATCCATTACTACTAATTTATAAGTCTTTGGTTTGACCCGGACGGGTATTGAACCCGCAACCTGCCGCACTGCAAGCGGACGCTTTACCACTGATCTATACAGACGGCCCATGGTTAAAGCGTACCGAGTCATTACGTTCCATTTTTGGTCAAAGCGTACCACATAAAGGATATATGAGGGAACTTTATATGTTATTAGTTGATAGTTGATTGTTTTTCACACATTATATACCTGTAAATATCGTTATTAGTGTATTTTAAATACGCCTGGATAGTTTTCACCCAGGCACAACATTATCTTTGCAGATTTAGAGATTAGGAAAACATTTCCATTATGGTTATCAGTTCTCAAAGTTTCAAAATATTAATATTAGTGTCAACAATTATATAATTGTGCACCCATGCACCATAGTATCTTTGAAGATTCAGTTCTCAAAATTTCGAAATATTAATATTAGTGTCAACAATGGTGTGGATCCTGATCATTCGCCGCCATACACGGCTTCTGATCGAGTTGTTCGTATTTATTTGAAAAAAAATGTTGCACCCATGCAAAAGATAGTCTCTATTTACGCGGCTTCTAATCAGGATCCAAAGTGTTTAAAAAGTAATCTAAATATATATATATATATATATATATCAAATTAAAAAAAGAGAAAGATTATGCCTTTGTTTAAACAATATTTAATAAAAACATTACGCTCCTCTACTAAACTAGTTTCGCCTTTCGGCTCCTCAGTAGTCAATGGAAATAACGTCATTACGTCGTTGGTGACGTCATCGACGTTGTTTCGTTATTTGACGTCATTTGACGTCACGTCAATGAAGTTTTTAATAAGAGTATTACTTGAGTAGTTTTAGGCATTTAATTTCGGCTTAAAACATTTTATGAAATAGTTTTCTTTGGCTAACCTAGCAGATGCCTTTGTTGAACGTACTTTGTAGAAAGGGAACATTTGAAATTTAGGGTCATTATTGGAACATTGGTCTAAATGTGCACTGAGCGGAATTTGGCGTGTTGATGGATCTCGAATTTGCTGCGCATGGATTGTTCTTCTTGTTCTGAGTTTGTCACCCGTTTGGCCTATATAATATTCTTTGCATCCATTACAGGTAATAACATAAATACAGTTTTTAACATCACAAGACATATTTGCGTTTACTTTGAATTTTTTTCCATTAAAATTATATGAGTCACTTTCTGTAATATGTTGACAGAGGCTACAGTTTGACCTTCCGCACTTTACAACTTGATTTGTTTGGTTAATGGAGAATTTGGCTTTAGTTAATAATTTCTTCAAATTTGGAAGTTGTCTTTTACTTTTGATCAGTTTGGTTTCGTCAAGAATTTTGCTCATTTTAGGGTCTGATTTAAGGATATGTAGACTGTTAGAAAAAACCCAAACATTTCAGGATTTTTAAAATTGTTCGTAGATACGAATGGTGTTTTATCAGTTTTTTGTTTTATTTGTACTTTGCATAGTTGTTCTCTTGGGATTTTCTTAGCTTCGTTGATTCCAGCGTCTATAATGCGCTTTGGGTATTCTCTTGTTTTTAAATGTAGGGAAAGTTCAAATAATCTTTTATCTCTTGTGTTTTGATCTGAAACAATGGTACAAATTCGTCTTGCTAGATTATATGGTATGCTATTTATTGTGTGGTTGGGGTGACATGACTTGTAGTTAAGATATTGTTTGGAGTCAGTTGGTTTGAAGTATATATCGGTATTTAAGGTTGTGTCAATCTTTATTATCAAAATGTCTAAGAAAGGGAGAGATTTTTCGTCACATTCAATGGTAAATTGTATATCTGGATGTAAATTATTTAGAATACAGTGGAATTTTTCGAGGTCGCTTTTAGACATGTCCCAAAACATAAAACAATCATCAAGGTAACGTTTCCAAAGTCTTTTAAGGTTGTTTCCAAAGTCTTCTCCAAATTCTCTTTCCGATATTTCGTACAATGATTCTTCGAGGTAAGCCAAAACAAGTGTAGCATAGGTAGGTGCGAATTTAGTACCCATAGCTGTTCCTTTTACTTGAGTATAAAATTTACCATTGAATGTGAATATGTTGTTTTCAAGGATTACTTTTATGGCTTCTATAATGAAATTAGTGTTAAATCGCCTATGAATTAGTTGGGGATATTTGTTTAACCAGTAATTAATTGCTTCTATACCTAAACTGTGCGATATATTTGAATACAGATTGGTGACGTCAAAGGACACCAAAAGAGTGTTTGATTTTACGTTTTTTGGAATATAATTCAAAAAGTCTATGTCATCTCTAATGTAGCTTTGAATCTTTTCAATGAATGGCTTCAAGAGTATGTCTACTAAATTACTTAAACGGTGGGTTTCGCAAACTGGACCTGCTACGATTGGTCTAAATGTTAAGTCGTCCTATATATATTCATAATGCAGTACAGCAAATATCGTCTGTTCAAAAACAAAGTGTCAATCATTGTGGATCCAAAGCAGACGCCGCTTTACACGGCTTCTGATTAGGATCTAAAATGCTTGAAAGTAAATAGTTCATCCGTGAAAAGGTAGTGGTTACGCGGCTTTTAATTAGTATCCAAACTACTCGAAAATGAAAGTTGTCTGTTCTAAATCTAAAACTTATAAAACAAATGTCAAACATTGTGATCCTGATCAGACGCCGCTTTACACGGCTTCTGGTAAGGACACACAATGCTTGAAAAGAAATCTTGCATCCGTCGTCTGCTTCTATTTGTTACTAATAACCAGTTTGGGATTTACAATGAGTATACAACAACACCAACAACAACATTACCTTTATTTCATCTCAGGCACCGAAGTGCAACATGAGGGAGTATATACATCAGTTTTGCAAAATACATGTAACAAAGTAACATTGCAGATAATAGGATACATAAACATATAGTAGGGTGGTTGGTTTAATTTATGTAAGCGTTTCAGTTCTATGGACTGAGATTTCTTGAGAGGTATGGGGGAGGTCTGGAATACCATAACGGGAATATGTAAAATTGAGTGCGTGTGTACGCTGGATAGGCTGGCATGAACAATTGGGCTGTCAATCATAGATGACATTCTATTCATCCGATAGACTGGTTCGGGTTTGGGCCAAACTGCAATAGCTATGTTGTTGTTGTTTTTGTTGTATTTTCCCTTCTTTGTAGGAGAACTGCACTCTCGTACGTTGAACTTATGTACAGTTTCTGGCCACGTAGTTTGATATAGTTTATAGTCGGTTCGTTAATGCCTATTGGATTTAAAGTCACGAGTTATTAGGCTCTGCTGAGTACAGTATTATTTATTTACGCCAAACTTTAAGTATTTACGCATGTAATGAGATATAATGAAATAAAAGCTCTTAGTTTTGTTTATATTAACACTCACAGTTTATACCTTTAACAGGTTACCATCACCATATTCCAAAAGGGACAAAATATTATGTACATGCTGGGTGACTGGGTGAAGGGGCAGATAGACCAGTGTTTGTTACCAGGGGTTTTGCATTGGTTTACATGTTTACATGTTGATCTTGTAGTAATCATGCACTTGTAAAATATACGATCATATTAGTTTATGCTTAGATTAACACCAATCATAAGTTAGGGACTTCTGTTCATTTTATAACGTTCGATACTTCGGTTAGCATATAGCACTAGTTATCAGTGCGCAATGATGTCTATTGAGACGTAGCCGCGCAGGAATTTTTTAATATGAATGAAATTCCAAAGGTTACCAAAATCACGTGAACTGTGTGTACACCTCCTCAATAGAACAGAACAGAACATATCTTTATTACTCTCAGGCATACAAGCAGCATGAGGAATTATAAGTGCATGTACATGAGGTATCACGTGACAACAGTGAGAAAAAGTACTTCGAATAATATTATGGTGTTGATAGTACTTTTTTGAGCGGGGGTTGGATCTCGAAAAAAAACCTATGAAATTATAAAAGATAGAGTCAATTGAGTCCGCTTTTAAATCTATGTTGTTTTGTCTTGTTGTGTGTTTTACTGGAGTAGCTTGGCCGTGAGTAGGTCAATACAGAACGAATGACATTCCATAATGACCTATCCACGGGCGAAGCGTGCAAATGTCGCATATGCAGAGAAGATTGGTCGCATAACGTAAGATTGTATTCTAAGGTAAGTTGTTGTACTGGTGTTACTTTGGAATGAACTGTTAATGGGATTCGAATAAGTTATGTAGGGTTTTGTCTCCTTATAGAGTTGTATACGCGCAGTGCGGAGACGGACTGCGACTGTCGGACTTCGACTTTCAAGCAGGGCCCGTCTCAAAGAGGTTTTGATAGCCTAAAACCTGTATTGTTGCGGCAATCAATACCTATCCATATTTGACCGTTACATTATAGCTGTTGAATTTTAAAACATTAAATGGAGTGTAAACATATAGTTAGAACTCTTCTCGTCGGACCTCTTTTCTCATGGCAAATAATCAGGATAGAACGATGAAGAAACGCAAGAGTTTAAGCAGACACCATTTTATAGCATGCTAAAGGTCAAACTCATGGACGATATGTAACGGTATTCTCCCTGAACCCTATACAATAGTAATGTTAATCCATTCTAGTTGAAGAAACTTGCCACTATGAGTGTGAAACAATTTTAGTCGTTACTAGACGAATGGCTTGTCGGCGTCATATCTGGACCCAAACTTATGTACTTGAAAATTTTCAGCCAATTCAATATTTGCGCGAGACTTGTAAACTTTTCTATGCCAAATTCAACCCGTCGCATTTTAACCCTTTCTCGGAGACATAATAACGTCTGCTAAATGTGTCGTCTGTAATGTCGGTATAAATAACCGCGTTTACGCTTAAACTATTATTTTTAATTGCAAACAGTTTGGAGCCAGATCAGACGCCTGCTCCAAACGTTTTGCCATTCAGGTTAAAACTGGTAGTCAGAATTGTTAAAAAAATGTCATTTTCTATATTTCATTACAATGCGGAAGAATAAAGTTTTCTCCAAAGTATGTCAGATCGGTAGCCAACATGAAGCAATAGAAATTGCTTCCTTATCTATCTATTTTTTACTTTGATTTCCATTTTCTTTAAAATGCCTCAGAATTAACGTATGTATGATCGAAACAATCCAGCTAAAGAAAGTAATTTCTTTTCAAATTAGGTGCGGGCGTTTCGGAAGGATACCTTTACAGGTCTCCACGCATATTTCATTCTTAACCTTTAGCCTGTTGTAAAATAATGTCTGCTTAAACGCCTGCGTTTATTCATCTTTCTATCCTGATTATGTGCAATGAGAGTCGAGGTCCGACGAGAAGAGTTCTAACGATATGCTTTAACACCATTTAATGTTTTAAAATTCAACAGCTATAATGTAGCGTTCAAATATGGATAGGCATTGATTGCCGCAATAATGCAGGTTTTAGGCTTTCAAAACCTCTTTGAGACGGGCCCTGCGTGTTCAGCAGAGATTGGGTACTCATGAGTACCCACACGCTTAAATTTCTGCTTGTTGAACGCTTGTGTGTCATTTTGAGTACTCAAAATGGCTATCGCCTATGATGGCAGCAAAGCTTTGATTGCTATGGCAACAAAAGTGTAACATCTTTAACTTCTAATTGTTAAAAGTCATAAATAGATTCTCCTAACATCACTTACCACATACTAGTGTGCTGTTATCTGATTATTTATCTAATCAATAGCTCTTTCCTCTAGATTTTACAGTCTGGTCAGTGCCATTGGTGCCAATGATTTAAACACATTCTTAAGACATTAAGGTATCATGTACCCTCTACACAATTCGCTATAGTCAAACATCAATAGGGCAAACCATTTATCTTAGATTTCAACCCTTGTCAGTCTACTGTGGACTAACAGTTATAAATTAATGTCAGTCTAATATAACTCTCTGATAAACAGATGGCGATTCAGATTGACACCATTTGTTTAAATATTTTATTTCCCACAGAGTTAAGGCAAACAGTAACTCGGGATTATAAATTAATCTGTAAGAGCTAACTGCAATATCTATTACCTATTTAGATGTTTAATGTGATACATGTAAAACAATAAACACAAGAGTGGTGTGCCTGTATAACCAAACTAAAATATTTTTGTCGGTTTTCATAATGTTTCTGTGTATTTAAGCGGGACTAATTATATTACACTGGACGCCATATTGGATTAAACTTTGCGCACGGTCAGAGGCGTGTGAATGAGTGTCCATTGGCACGCCAATTAATACACTCGTTCAGGAGCTGCGTACGCAGAGTACTCATGGGTACTCACACTGCTGAACAAGCCTCAGACAGACGAATGTCCATTCTTTGTGTAAACAGCACAGGCCATGGGCATGTGCTCAGTTGCTGTGCGCCTGTCCAGTGCCTACGCTGTTTACAGTTTATATTATCAGATGTATGTAATGACTAACAAGAGACACAATTAAACAAATAAGTAAGTATTGAGACATTCAACATGTGCATTTATAAACAACGGACCCACCTCTCTTTGCCAAGCTAGATATATAGTAAGTATCTACAGGGAATATTTGGATCCAGATCGGACACCGGGTAGACCGTTGTCCTATCCAGGTCAGCTATATCGCTGTTGATTAAAAGGTCGATGGTTCTAGTAAAAGGCAATTAAACAATTGAGATGAATGTACAAGATTCCGACAACTCTATTAGTATTGGCATATTATATCTTATGGCAGAGAGTTGGTTAGCAAATAGGTCAGATTTATGCAGTCATGAAACTTAAAGCTGGTTGAAAGCAGGAGAGAAAGCGCCTTTTAGAAGGCGCTTTCTGTCCCCAATTTAAGTGATAACCCGTTTTTAAGATTATAAACAGGCTAATTAAAATACAATAGTTATTTCATAGTATATAGATCAGATTCAATGTGGAGATTGTATCTTAAAACTTATAAAAGGCTTAAAAGCTGGCTGAGAGTAACGAAGAATGCACTGAAAGCTCATTCTAGCCTACTTCAAACCGCTTCAAGCGGACATTTGTTTGCCACACCAGGAGCAGTAGTAACTGCAGTAACTTAAACACAGTAACTATTACATGTACATAGTATATAAGTCAGTAATTCCATACAGTGCTAGAAGCATTTACTTAACGAAAATAAAGCAGAATGCGTCTTTAGGCTCGTTACGCTTTACTCTCAATCCGCTCCATGCTATACCCTGTTTTCAAAACAAGAAACAGGCTAAAATACAGTAACTGGTATGTGTAAATCAGAGTTCGCACATTGATTGACAGCTTGAAGCTGACTGAAAGCAAAGCAGAATGCACTTTATGGTGATTTTCATTTTACTTTCACACCTCTTCAAGTGGTAAAACGTTTCAAAAACTAGAAAGTGACTATCATCTAGTAAGTGATTATGTAAACTACATTGTACTTGTATTTTCAAGAGAGAATGACAGTATTTCAGTTTAAGATATAGTAAATACTGTTCCTTATTATATAAAATAAAGCTAGGTTTCTAAGGGTATATTATCACAACAGATCTTCTCTATCCTCTAGTTGGTGGCAGTTTGAGGTCTAAGGATTGATACTTAAAGAAGGCTGAAAGTAGGGCAGAGCGCCTAAGGCGCGTACTGCTTCACTTTAAGCCCGCTTAAAGTGGTCATCTTTGTTCAACGCCAGAAGGGTTAGAGATCTCAGGTAAGTTTCTATTACCCGCATGTGGCCGGCTCCATCGAAACAAAATATGGAGCGGGTTTAGAGGTAATTAGAATGAACGCAATGTATATGGCAGTACGTTGTACGAAAAGAAAGCGCCTAAAAGGGCCCTCCATGATGCCTTCCTCCGCACTGAGCAGCCATCCGCAACTGGAGACTGCCACTAACCGCAGTCGCTTTAAATATTACCGTGCATGTACATGTATATTGAAGACAAAACTTAGCATTTGGGGATTTGCACTGACGTGTTTACTCGTCGGATATAAACTCTGTATCTGTAAAAAGTACTTTTCTTATGCAAACAGTGTGGACCCCTGTTAGCTGTCTCCTATAGGAGCAATCGGATCGGTGTCCACAACGTTTGTCACTTGTCATTTATTGCATTTAACTCGCCCGTTAGTTTGTAAAAGGAATAAACTATATTCTGAGTACTCGGGATCTTTGTAATTAGGAGTCACAAGGTCGAATGAGCGAATATTCGTAAATTGCATTTTGTTGCATCTTGTTTTAGTTTTTACAGATGTCGTCTTTTTAGCAGGTACGTACGGAAACACTCTGTGAATGGGATAGTGTCGACGTTTGACTGACAGGGTCTGCACGTGCAGAGTAACTGGTTACACAGTAAGACCACAGTTCGACGGCGTCTGCGAAGAGAAGAGGGTGTGTAGATTTGACCAGTAAGTGTAACATTTGTTAACAATGGGCAAGACTAGGATTTAAAGGCAGATTTTAAGGCTTATATATTACTAAATTGAATACATATTTTTTAATTGCATAGTAGTTTCCGGGCTCCAGATAAGAGGGAGATAATAAACTAAACACATTCAGCTTTACTCGTGTCGGTACCAAAACCTATGGTGTTGCCACTCACCAGAATCGTCCCAAGGGGGCGATTCTAATGAGTAGCAACAGCGTAGGTTTAAGGCAAATATAACGTAAATAGAGTAAATTAGGAAGTGGGTCAGAGCACACGTTTTGTTTGGGGCAGAAGACGAGGTCAGCTGTATGGAACACAGACACAGGCTAGGCATTTATAGGTAAGAATTGAGTTAGTAATATGTTAGTGATACATACAAATAGTAGGTTAAACTCTGGGCTTTGCTTTCATATGCGAGATTTTGCAAGAAAATGTAGAAATGCACCGAGACATACAGTGATTGCAGATTCTGCATCACAGTATCAAACATGTTCATTTTCAGGCGACATGCGCTGATCTGATATTGTTTCTGGTTTCGGCTCGAATGTTGTATTTATACAGCTGCAGTATGGTTGCTATGCATGTCCCCAATACAGGAGACAACCCAATGCAGGATAAAGTTTATGCAGAAAGGGTCCGCTAGACCAGCCCGCATATCTTCTATCCTATACTGGGCAGATATCCGGTTTTAGTGTTCATCCTACTCCATTAATCAGTAATAGCCTTAGCTTAACAAAGCATAGTTATACATCAACAATATAGATTTATAAAACAGATAATGTCCAGGACATGTATATATAACAAGTAGCCTATCTAGTACAAACAGTATTGTAAAGAGCAACAACCCATTGTAATCGGAGATCTCTCCAGGCAAACGGAGGTTCAATACAGTACAAAGTAAAGCAGATAGTTTAGATAAGCGCTTTCTGCTTTCCTTTATGCATTAAGTGTAACTTTATTTCACCCTGAGACTGTTAATGGACAGTTCCAATATCAGAATAAGTCTAGTCCATTTATGGCTATTTAGGGTTAATTTTAGCATTATGTTTCAAAATGTTTCAAAATGGCAAACCGTGTAGATCCTGATCAGGGGACACATTAAGGAGTTCTCTGACCAGGGTATACACCGTTTGCATATGACAAGTGTAATCCTCATAGGTACACTGTTTGTAAATGACGGATATACCCGTCGCTAGAGTTGAATGAGTTAAGACAACATATAATGGAATAAAGACTGTTTGCTCATAACAAAATTGACTGCAGCATAACAAGTCTGGCTTTTGGGGTAGAGGGGTGGGCATAGGTGTTTATTAGTTATGTATAGCAAAAGCTATTAGATCTGAACTACATAATTTGAAAACAGCGTATGATAACGTATAGTTCAACAACCTATTGTAATTGGAAATCTAACCAGGCATACGGGGGCTCAAGACAGTACAAAGTAAAGCAGATAGCTTAAATAAACACTTTCTGCTTTCATTTATGCATTAAGCACTCATCATGATTAAATTTATTTCATCCCTGAAACCTTTAATGGACAATTCCAATATCAGAGTAAGTATATTCCATTTCTAGACTATTTAGGGTTGATTTTAACAATATAATTCAGAATGGCAAACAGTGTAGATCCTGATTTGAGGGCTCATTAAGGAACCCTCTGATCAGGGTCAACACCGTTTGCATAGGCCAAGTGTAATCATCATAGGTACATTGTTTGTTCGTCGTTAGGGTTGAATGTGTTAAGACAACATAATTTTATTTCGCCCCTGAAACGTTAATGGATAATTCCAATATCAGAATAAGTCTAGTCCATTGTGACCGCATAGGGTTGATTTTACCAAAATAATTCAAAATGGCAAACAGTGTAGATCCTTATCAGAGGGCTCCTTAAGGAGCCCTCTGATCAATGTCCACACCGTTTGCATAGGCCAAGTGTAATCATCATAGGTACACTGTTTGTAAATGACGAGTATATTCGTCGTTAGGGTTGCATATGTTAGGGCAATATATAATTTAAAAACAGCGTATGATAGTATTAACAAAACTGCTTAAATTTCTCAACTCGTCCACAGATTTAGAATTTAAAAAAAATATTTAAACTGCATAGGGTTTTGAAATTCATATTTGTTTAAGAACGTTTGTCTTGATTCTTTGAAGAATGTACAATTTAGCAAAAAATATTTTTCAGAGCCAGTATCACCAGAGTTACAGAGTGTGCATTTTCTATCTTCGATTAGAGTACCATCATACCTGCCGGTTTCTATTGGAAAGCGATGATTTGCAGTTCTAAATTCGAATAAAGGTATCAACTCCGACTTTCTAAGATTTGTCAAATAAAATTCTAGGTTCAAATCCTCCTTAAACGTTTTGTAAATTATACCTTTATTAGAAATACTCATTTCAGCTGTCAATTCTTGTCTAAATTGGTCGATTAGTATTTGTTTAATATTTTTATGAACATGGTTAGTATTTAAAAGAGGTTGGTTGTTCCAGATAATGGATTTACCAGATGTATCTAGAATTGTTTTGATTCTGTTAACCCATTTACATTCAATATTCTGGTGTAGCATATACTTATAAATATTTAGTGATAACTTTTGCTCTTTGCCAGTGACCAACCGGTTCCAGAACGAGATCATTCGTGTTTTTATTATTATTTGTAACGGGTAACGACCTAGTTCATCGTATAACATATACAAAGGCGTGCTTTTTCTAGCTCCAGTAATTTTACGTAAACAATCTTTATGTACTTTTTCAATTATATCAGTATTCTCAAAGCCAAATATTTCGGACCCATATGTGAGAATGGGAACGATGGTGTGACCAAACACTTTCAGTATAAGATCGGTAGAAAGATCTGCGTTATTTATTTTTGTAAAAAGGAGATACATGGCTTTTTTTGCTTGGGCAACAACATGTTTTCTGGCATTTAGAAACGACCCATTTTTAGAAAAAATAACTCCTAGGTATTGGTATTATTAGTGATTTCCAGAATTTCATTACCGAGTGAGAAACTGAACTTTGCATTGTTTCTGGATCCAAATACAATGACCTTAGTTTTATTTATATTCACTTTCAGTTTCCATGCAGCACAATACGTATAGAATGAATTCAGACATATTTGAAGATCTTCAGCACTGTCTGAGACAATAATAGTGTCATCAGCATAGAGAAGGATTAACAGTTTAAGCCAAACAGTTGCATTAATATCGTCTTGGAGTGCTATGCCAGTTGCATCAAATTCTTCAAGGTGATTCTGCAAATCATTTAAAAAGATAGAAAAAAGTACGGGAGAAAGATTTCCCCGTTGTCTAACACCTATATCAGATTCAAAGAAGTCAGACATTACACCTTCGTGCATTACACATGACTTAATATTTTTGTACATATTAAAAATAAGCTTGAAAGGTTTACCGTCAGCAATTTTGAGTAGCTTTTGCCAGAGCCCAAATCGCCAAACCTTATCAAAGGCCTGACTAAAATCTATGAATGCACAAAATAGCTTCTGCTTCTTTTTCTTCAGGATATTTATAAGTGAGTATAATGTGAATATATGATCGGAGCAGCTGTAATGTTTTCTAAACCCGGCCTGGTTTTCATGTAGTAAATTATTTGTTTCCAGGAAACCTGTGAGACGTTGGTTGATGACAGCTGTAAACAACTTACCAAGACAACTTAGAATGGTAATTGGCCTGTAATTGGCTGGATCTTTTTTATCACCTTTACTTTTATAAATCGGGATAATGTAACCTTCTAGCCAGCTTGTGGGGATATGCCCAGTATCAAATACAGCATTAAATAAGTTAGTGTAGGTTCCAAGTAGCATGTTTTTCGTACATTTCAAGTATTCATTTAATATGTTGTCATTTGGGCTAGGTTTTTTACCGTTATTTAATAGATCAATACATTTAGATATTTCTGCCGCCGAAATCTCTTTATCTAGACATTTATTGTTAGTCAAGTTTATCGGATCTTCAAAAATAAAAGTATCATTGTTATCACTAAAATTGATTTGCTTAAAGTGTTCGTAATTTTTTTCAATTTAGGGTGATGTATTTTCTTTATATTTGGGTTTTAATCTATTGAGGAATTTCCAGTATTGTTTAGGACTGTTAGTGCTCATGTTTCGCAATTTGTGGGTATGTCGATATTTATAATCGTTTATATAATAATTCATGATTCGCTTATATTGTTTACTAACATTTTTTAATCTTAACTTATTTGTTTCATCTTTTTGTATAGAGTACAGTTCCTTTGCATCATGATAGTTTTTTCTTGCCAGTTTACATTTTGGCCCAAACCATGGTTTGTCTGTTTATTCTTAAATTGCCTGTTTGGGTTGTTGGGAAAGGTTGCTGAAGCAGCATCATGAAATATGTTTTGTAGTTGTAGACATATATCGTCAATACTTTGTTGTGAATGTGTTTGTAAAGATAAATTTGAATCAATAGCGTTTATTTCTCTTAATCAATGTTTTGGGTGTATGAATCTGCTAGGTTACATTTCCAAGGGGGGTAATTATTTGGTAAAGCGTGTGAGTTGTCTGCCCTTTGGTTTATTGTGTATTGATTGACCATTCAATTGCACAGTGCCCATCACTAAATAGCGCGTCAGTTTCTACTATGCAAAAAGATTTAATGTGTTCAAATAAATCCGCAGTAGCTATTACATAATCGAGCGCGGATTTATCTCGGAATGTAAGTTGACCTTTACCACTATCTTTTCCAACTCGGCCATTCAGTACAAATAAATGATTATTTCTACATATATCAATCAACATCATACCGTGTGTATTTGATCTTTTGTCCATTGAGATTCTGTTTAAGGGATAGGCCAAGTTTTCCAAAATCACATATTTATCAAGGTGTGCATGTGCTTCTTCATTTAGACCAAATTGTTCATTAAAAAAGGGTCGGAGGGAACGAAGTCTGATTGTTCGGACGTGCGTGCGTTAATGTCACCGGCAAGGCATACTTATTCAAAGTTTCTGGTCATTTCGGAAATTTCATTTTCAAACTGGTTTAGATCATCTTCATTCAGAAACCGAGAGTTTTCAGGGGGGAGGTAAATCATGCCTAGCATTAGGTTATCAGGATAGTTTGTAAGGGATTTGTCTATATTAAGCCAGAGGATGTATTCCGAGTTACCCGGGGTTACACTAACATGTTTAAATAAGCTGTCACGGATATAAACACCTATGCCCCCCGATTTTCTCTTATAAATCTAGGCCTATGTTTAGGAATAAACGTAAAACCGTCTATGTCAACCAGATCATAACTGTCAGTATTTGTTTCTGTCACACACTTAAAGTCTTATTTCTGTATCATTTCGACGAACTCTCGATACAAAAGTCTGCGTTTAAGCCCACATACATTTAAAGAACAGAATTTAATTTCATTGTCAAAAGAGGAGCATTGATTGTCGCTTGACAATTTCTTCCCCGCCTGTCCTAAAACATATTCCAAGACCGATCTTGACTAACAGGATTATTTTGGGAGGGGTTTACATTGTTCCATGGTCTGCGTATGTTGTTCTGGGGAGACGCTGATCTTTTAGGGGCATGCGATCGTGTTGCCGGACGAGACGAGCGTCGACGAGGAGATCGTGACTGTCGCAGTCGTGAATTTCCGGTGTATTCAGGTCGCTCTCGGTCGCCAGAATCAGTGTTCGACCTGTGTTCGGGCTGAGCCGTAATTTCCACTCCTGTTGTGCTGACATATTGCATGTAATTTTCACGTGATGTGTTATCTCTTGTAGCACGGGGTACATCATGATCGGGATAACGGGAGGCTCTTGTCGGGTTATTGGGAGTATTTAACATTACACGGTTTCCAGACATGATTTTGTCCCATAGGGGAAATGCATCGGAGACTTCCTTCCTTGGGAAATCTTTGTTGATGCTGTATTCTGTATGTTTCAGGTTGTGAGCATTGGCCAGGACTGACTGTACTGCTGAGTGATCTCTAAATGCGACGATTATAGCCCGCTGGGAGCCCATTTTGAATTGTCCTAGACGATGTGCTCTTTCAATGACAATATCATTGTCAATTTTCAAAGTTGTTGTAAAGAAAGATTCGATCTTGGATCTGCAATTCTCAGATTGTTCTTCTCTAAAGCCTGTAAAAATTAGGTTATTACGGCGACTGCGAGCTTCAAGATCTAGGGATTTGTATTCAAGTAGTAGCATTCTACTTTGCATACTGTCAACATTGCTTTCCACGTCACTGACCCTGTTATGTAATTGTAAACATTTGTCAAGTTTGTGTTCCATAATTGTTCTTGTTCATTGTTGTATACAAACCCAATAATTTTTCATCAGTATTTATATCTATGAAAGAATCAATGTTGTGACTACTAGCAGCACTTGAGCTAATTTTCTTTCGCTTTCTACTGTCAACAGTTTGCAACTCTGTTTCATTAACAAAAACATCGCCGTGGCCGCCATGATTGTCGCTATTGTCGCCCATGTATTCAGATCCAAAAGTAGACGTTTTAGTTTGTGTCAAGTTGTTAGGTGATTCGTGTGCCTTACCGCTCTCATTTTGTGGGACGGATACTTCAGCCTCACAAGCTGGCTCCTGTGTAGCCATATTTTCCATCAAAAAAAGTTTATTCAATAATATTTGATTGAATTATCGGAGCACAGAAAAAAAAAAAATTCACCGGAACCGGAAGTCACACTTCACTTATAGGTGAAAGATAAATGTATTACAGGGAAATCTCTAAGGTATGTAGATCTTACGTAAAATCAAGGAGGACTAACACCGGTGTTGTGTTATTCCCCGTGGTAAAATATCGGGCAGTATGCATATATGATCAGCATCCAAACTATTTCTAGCTGCTTAATAACATAGTTGTACAGTTAGATCGTGTTTTTACAGTGTTTATAGGTATGAAATACAAGTTTTACGGGCAAATTTTAAGGAAAGTAGATCAAATGTAAACAAAATATCGGCGAGTATGCATATATTTATATGATTAGGATCAGGATCAAATCTACTTAATAATATATGTTTACATTTGAATCGTGTTTTACACTGATTATAGGTGTGAAAACAGATAAATTGCCACAAATAATCACTTATAACGTATTGAAATTTCCCCATATAATTATATCCTATTTGTAGTACGCTTCGACTAAAAATGGTACATTTATGCAATGTTACACTTAAACCATGGTACGCTTTGATCATAGCCCTACGTGACCATACCTCCAATATTTGAAATTAGCGGTACGGTCACGTACCCCCTAGCGAGTTCTTTGAGAGTAGGCTAGGGGTACGTGAGTCATACAATACTATATAGCAACAGTTTATTTTGTTTGCAGATATTATTAATATCGATGAAAATGTTATTAATATCTCATTTCTACCTTCTATTCTGGCTGTTTAACGCAGACAAGCATATAAACTTCATCAATTTTTTTCTCCAATCAACATTTTTTACGGCAGCGAAAAATTTCCCTTTGAATAAAGAACGTTCACACATTTTTACAAGCATGTATAATGTTATCCAATATAGGTCGTCTGCAATTCAAAACAACACGATCAATCGGAGATTATTTTAAAATTAGTGGACATATTTAAATGAAATTTTGCATACACTTATGGTACGCATATACCAACTCTGACAAAAAAACTCATAATTTTTGATAGACTGACTAACATCTTTTCTTCTTTGTTTTATATAAATTTTGTGTCGCTGAAAATGGTCATTTACGTGGGGTGGTATTGGCTATTACCCTGATCACGTTTGTTTACATGGGAGAACATCACTAGGTAAAAATTCGTGATTTTTGCTCTGTCTGAAGGGTGAATCCCGTGCTGATATTGGATTTAGTAGTTGGGATACTAGTAAATGAATTGTGAAGCCCGATTACATTTTAAATCTGCTAAATTCATGAACACTTCGACAGGAAATAAAAATAATTGCATTGTTTTTCAAACTGAAGCTCTAGCATTCCTACATAATCTGTATCAGTGTTTGATTTGTATTGTATTACGTTTATGTTATGTGGCGTTTTTCGAGCTGTTCTGGAAGCGTTCTGTTGAAAACGTGACATTTGTAAGTTGGTGTAGAGAACGTATGTAGCCTAAAACCTTCACGTATATCGTCTGGTATGAACACGTCTTCTGATATTTATCTCATTCAGATTATTATGCCCCCGGCATCGATAGATGCGGAGGCATATAGTAATCGTCCTGTCCGTCAGTCCGTGTGTGCGTCCGTCCGTCCGTCCGTCCGTAACAAGGTTAAGTAGATTTTACCGTTTCGTCAAGCATCAACACCGCTTACCCAAATGCTTGGATACTTATACAGTTATTGCCTTAGGCCATTCCCTACCCACCAATACCACCAAACTTTGATTTTGACATTGACTTTGACCAAATATGGACTTAGACTATCTAAAATAGTCTAATTCTTGGTTAACTAAATTTTACCGTTTCGTCTAGCATCAACACAATTGACTACAATGCTTTGATACTTATACAGTTGTTGCCATTGACCATTCCCTATCCACCAATACCACCAAACTTTGATTTTGACCTTGACTTTGACCTAATTTGAACTTAGAATATTTTAAATGGACACTTTCTCTGTTAACTAGATTTTACCGTTTCGTCTAGCATCAACACTGTTTACTACAATGCTTCAATACTTACACAGTTATTGCCTTGGATCATTACCAACTCACCAATAATACCAACGCTCAGTTTTACATTGACCTTGACCTAAGTTGGACTCAGAAAAGATTCTGAATATATCGTCAAGGATGCCACCGGGGGGCATACGCGTTTATTGAACGCGCAGTCTTGTGTTGCTCTTAGTTAAATGTCTGTATGAGTGGCAACTAGTTTGTATCCCGATCAGCTCCAGCCTCCGATCAGGATCCAACATGTTATGAAATGACTGTACGGTTGTTTATACTTTTAACGTACCCACGTGAGGGCCTCGTTCAGTCAGTTGTAAACTACTATGGTAATACAAATTAATTGGAATCCATTGTAAACGTGTTTTTCGAGTTGATTTTTGTAACAGCTAGGTCATTAACCAGTAAACTTACATGGTACTTGGTGGGAGCCGAAGCTTCGCTAGTTTCTATATTCTTACCACTTCATATTCAGTGCTAAGTTAGGAAGCTCAGTAATTTTGAACAAACTTATTAGATTCTATATATTAGTTACCTTTGAATAAAATTTATAAGAAAAATGCCACTTAACATTGGTCACGGATTTAAACTGATTTCAGATATTGGGCGTATCTGACGATAACACCTTACCCTATATGAGGAATACATCTCTATTCTCATTGCTGCTGGGAAAACAAGTTGGGTGGAGAATATTTGTCTAAGTTTCTTTGAGAAGGTAGAAATGAGAGATTATTAATATTAGAATTAATAATACGTATCTGCAGGCAAACTAGTGTGTTGCTACATAGTGTAAATGACTCACGTTCCCCTAGTCAACCCTCACAGGACTCGCTAGCGGTACGTGACCGTAACGCTAATATCAAATATTAGATGTACAGTCACGTACCCCTAGTCACTACCTTAAGTAAACTACCTTGTATCATCAACTCTGGTAGTTTCAGACAGCCAGGTAGTTTAGGACACTTTACAAAGGAAACAAAATGGAACACATCCACTGGCTTCAGCGTGCCAGAATTCTGTCAAAACTTTGGAAAGAAAGGCATTTGACTTTTAAAGAAGAGAAAACTAAGATTACTTACTGTTTTATAAAATTTGACTGATTGATCATCGATTATCGTAATTATGGTATTCATATTGCAATACAAAATTACCTTTACATACCTAATCACATTTGTCTGGAGTAAATTACTTCCACAATCGTTTTTTTTTTTCTCTGACCTTAGTTGTAAATAATTAATATCTCGTAGTATCCTTAATGTGAACTGAAGTTTCAAACAGTTACGTCAAAAGTCCTTCCTTAACCCTTTTAACCCTACAACCCTCTGTAGAGATTACTGATTACATATGCAAACAGTGTAGACCCTGATCAGAGGGCTCCTATAGGAGCCCTCTTATCAGGGTCTGCACTGTTTAATATTTTCATTGGTTTTTGTTGTCATACCAAAAATGCAACAGTACACTGATTCAAATTACCTGTACTAGAATAGTCCAAAAGGATTATGAATACCCACAAGCGAAATTAAGGGTTGAATGGGTTAATGTATGACGTCAAAAATATGATCGTCCGAATGTACCAAAAAGCTTCAGTGATACAAATTGATCAGGATGCATGTTTGTTTACCATGTATGCATTTTTATATTCATTTGTTAGATTCTCTGACTATTTTAAAGACTTTTTTATTGTGTTTGAGTTTTGGATTAAAAAATGTTACATTCATTCATACAAGGTGTAAGTGCGGATAAACAGTCCGAATCTACCCCACGCCAGGCTACATGTAAGAATAAATGGAGACACCGTTTGGCAGCCATTACTGGGTGGACACGCTTGATTATGCGGGTTTGTCCCGGTTTATCCCGAAATACAATTTACTCATTTCATTGGGGCCAAGCGCATGCGCATCAATTAGGTACACTATCGAGAGTTGTCGATAAACCCGATCCAAACAATACGGTCAATGCATGGTCTTCTTTTTGGGTTTTTATTCACTAGTGCATGCTTCAGACGGAATACTGTCTACCGGTGTGCTGCAAATGTCTGTAAAGTTTTCCCCTGAAGTCATTAACATCTTTGGCATTCACGACCCAGTCTGGTAATCCGTTCCACTTATTCACTACGCTTAGCCCAAAGAGTGTTTGCAGATGTTCAGTCTACCTCGTTTCTTTGCCAGCTTGAAATTCTGTCGATTTGATGCGGCATAGCGGTCTCTCCTGATCAAATCTGTCTCTGCCATTGATGGTCTTAAAAGTTGCAATCAGATCGCCCCTGTCTCACCATTACTACATGAATAGCTCTTAGTCTGTCTTCATATGAGAGATCACGTAGTGTCAAACAAAGCTTGGTTACTCTGCGTTGTGCCTTTTTAACCTCGTCCATGTCTCCAGCATATTGTGAATCCTTGGTGAGTTCTCCTATTCCAAGATTGGCCAAACCATGGTAGTGTAAAGCTTCTTGATGACAACTTTGTCTCTAGTATCCATTCTGCCTCACATCCTCACGGGTAATTCTGGGCAGTGCGAGTATGTGCCTGTTAGTAGAGTTAAGAACAGTTCAACGAAGAGGCTTAGCGGACGAAACAAAGTTAACAATGTTAAACACTTAGCATGGAAAAAAGAGAAAACACAGGATTAAAAGTACATTGCTGGACTTAAGTTCAGAATAATTCATGGTGCTCACTGAGGACATAAAGTTTTCAAGTTCTCATTCAGGCCGACATCTGCAGAAAGGTCATCCTCACTGTACTACTGTAAGAGGATAAACAAGTATTTATAATAGATATAGTCTGCTCCAGTATGAAACTGTCTGAAACTCACAGAATGACAGAGTCAAATTCAGTGATACTTCTACATTTATTTACTGATTGACATCAATTTTTGCATATGCATTTTTAATGAAGTGTAGATCGGCGTTTTTTATTTTTTATGTGAGCTGTCCCATGAAGGACAAAGTTATTGGTATTGATTTGGACTTTTCTAATTGAATAAAGCTTGTGGCGCGAACTACTTCTACATTTCTTTAAATGCAAATAAAGTTTTTACATCTGGATCCAAATATCTTTAAGGTAAAGCACCCCTCAATAAATCAGGCTAATGACGGTCAATATGGGTAATCTATGAAGTGTCATCAACCATGACGTCAACCAACGGTTCACACTGAACCATGCTCAAACATGGTTCAGTATGGGCCGTCAGTTATGAGAATGGTAGATTGATCTGTAGAGTATCGACTTTGGCCTGATCCTATTAGGGGTGCTCTACCTTAAAGAGATTTTGACCAATTTGGATATCTCATTACCAGGAGTAGCAAACAGTTTGTAAACGAAGCCTCGCGGAAACACTGGGTCAAATCATTGACAAAGTAGGTTAACACTCTAGATGTCACATTTTCTTTAATCAAATATTTTGTCCACCCCTTAATTAAGATGCCAGTTAGGAATAACAAGAGATTGTGTATGTTGAGTAGTGTCTGCTATTTTAAGCTCACCTGTCATGATGTGATTTCCTCATTTATCTTCGTCCGTTGTATTGTTTCTATTCAATATCTTTACAAAATTTCTAACAAAGAATTTATATTATCTTATGTAAATTAATTGTCTTAATTGCTTCATTAACCCTTTCACTGCCAGGCACATTTACATTACTGTGCAAGTTGTTTGCTGGAAATATTTCCTGGAATTCAAATTATATAAAACAGAAGTGTATATGTGCTTTGCTGGTCACAGAAAGTATACCTGTATTTTTTTCAATACTATTATTTGTTATTATTCCTCAAAAGTATAGCCCTGGGGTTAAAATTGGCCCTGTACTGAGAGTTACAAGTTTAACGTAAGCTTTAACAGTGTGTTTAAATTGTTAACTACGATCAAGTGAGGGATATAGAACCATCATGGTCCTCTTGTATAAATTAAAGTGTTGTAAATGATTATCTTGAAAAGCGTTGATACAATTTTGAGTTATTACCATTTGTTATTTTACACTCTTTATTTCTAGAGCTTAACCTAAGATTTAAAAATATTCTTGTGTAAATCACAAGAATGTATAAAGTTGCCTAAATAGCCATGATTGTAAATTAATTGAAAATATTACTTTTTTGTTATAAATATCGCTTAACATTGTCAAAAGGACAACACTTCGTGGCAAAGACTGAATTTTTGCATGCCTTTGCTTATAGCAGTGATTATTGTCTTTTTGTGTAACTTTCCCCTCATTGTTGGTTGTGAATTTTAGCTCACCTGAGCTAGCTCACGGTGAGCTTATGCAATCCTTGAATGTCCGGCGTCCGTCATGCGTCCTCCGTCGTCAATTTTAGTGTTTACGCTCTAGAAGCCACACTATTTATCCAATCTTTCTCAAACTTACTGAGATTTATATTACCATAAGATTTCGGATGAGTTCGATTATGGTTGAAATCGGACCAATAGGTCAGGAGTTATCTACCTTTGAATTGCTGAAAATGCCATATTTAACCGTGTTTACACTCTAGAGGCCACAATATTTATTCAATCTTTCTCACACTTGCCCAGATTGTATATTACTGTAAGAGTTCAGATGAGTTTGATTATGGTTGAAATCAGACTAATAAATCGAGAGATCTTGCTAAAAATTGCCATATTTACGAGTGTTTACACTCTAGAGGCCACCATTTTTATTAAATCTATCCTAAACTTGCTGAGATTCTATATGACTATAAGAGTTCTGTTGAGTATGATTATGGTTGAAATCCGACTAATAGGTCGAGAGTTATCTACCTTTATTTGCTGAAAATGCCATATTTAACGGTGTTTACACTCTAGAGACAACAAGTTTTATCCAGTCTTATTCAAACTTGCTCAGATTGTATGTTACCATAAGAAAAAGTGCGATTATGGTTGAAATCGGACCAATAGGTCAAAAGTTATCTGCCCCTGAATTGCTGAAAATGCCATATCTAACAGCGTTTACACTCTTGCAACTACAGTTTCCAATGGATTTTTATTATACTTGCACACAAAGTATATAGCTATAAGTTCTCGAAGGAGTGCAATTATTGTTGAAATCTAATCAGTGTGGCAATAGTTATCTGCCCTTGACATACTTTTAAATGCTAGAAAAGGCTTCATTTCAGCATTGTTTAGGCTCTAGTTATCTGCCCTTGATGTACTCTACTATACTAGATTTATGAGGTTGTATTCCAAAAGTGTTTACATGCTTTACTACAAATTTGAATGGATTTAGATTTAAACGGGTGAAACAGAAAGGTAAAGCTATCAGGTTTTAGTACAAAAGGTGAGCGATATCAGGGCCTTCAGGCGCTCTTATTTAGAAAAGTCCCTTGCCAAGTTTTAAACACACTTTCCTTAGAATGTATGCCAGTACCTCACAATGTAAACCTGCAATGGATGTACTGTGTGTGTTATCTACCTCTTTTTGTAGGTTTGAGATTTTCACACTTGCAAAAAGTTTATAATATTTATTGTCATTTGTTATAGTTGATAACCAGAACCACCCATTAGCACTGTCCTGTTGTGATGGAACCTTTTAAACCATGTTTGACTGAAGATCCAAATGAGTACCCTTGATTTCACCAACAGTAACAGAAGGTAGGTTTCTTAATAATAATATATGTTGTAGGACACCACGTTAGCGGCTGTATAAGACTGTGAGCATTGCTTACTGAGTAAAATCATTAAATATTTAATAACCAAGCGAGAAAAGTTATGTATTAAGTTTTGAATACAATTTCCTTAGAATGTGCCAATACCTCAGAATGTATGCCTGCAACTGGTGTACTTTGTGTGTTATCTACCTCTCTTGTATGATTGGGATTTTCACACTTGCACAAAGTTTATATTTATTGTCGTTTTGTTATAGTGGATAACCAGAACCACCCACTTGCAAGTGAATCGTCAGCAACCATTAGCAAGGGAGCAGACCACTGTCCATTTGTGTCGGAACCTTCAAACCCATGTTTGACTGAACATCCAAATGATTACCCTGGATTTCACCAACAGTAACAGAAGGTAGGTTTCTTAATAATAATATATGTTGTAGGACACCACGTTTGTGGCTGTATAAGACTGTGAGCACAGCGTACTGAGTAAAACATTAAATATTCCATAACCAAGTCAGAAAAGTATCAAGTTTTAAATACACTTTCCTTAGAATGTGCCAATACCTCAGAGTGTGTGCCTCCAACTGATGTACTTTGTGTGTTATCTACCTCTCTTTGTAGGGTTTGAATTTTCACACTTGCACAAAGTTTATAATATTTATTGTCATTTGTTATAGTGGATAACCAGAACCACCCATTAGCAAGTGAATCGTCAGCAACCATTAGCAAGGGAGCAGACCTCTGTCCATTTGTGTCTGAGCCTTCAAAACCATGTTTGACTGAAGATCCAAGTGATCTTCAGCAACAGTAACAAAAGGTAGGTTTCTTATAATATACAGTCTAGACTGTTTTAAGAGATCTTGCCACGCACCTAGTATATTATACTGAATTTGACCCGTGTTCCCCATGGCTATTCGTGACTAGGCACCACTTACACTACAGTGATGCTCACTTATTACGAAATTAAGGGGACCTTGCAAATAATTTTGTCTTATCCAAACTTCGTCTTATCCAAACAACGAAATTTCTTTGTGAATAGCTTGCATATAACGAAATGTTTACTCATCATGCAGTAAGTACAAAATTGCTTAGAACGAAAGAAAGATAGAAAGACATAAAAATTAAATCTTAAATATTTGTTTTAATTGTACCAAATAGAATAAATGTTAACAAAATAAGAGTGGCTTCGTGACATAAGAAATGCCATTTTTTCTTCAAAATTTAACCTGTTTGTTTTAATAGAAAACTCAACCTTTTATAAATATTTAATGGGTAAACTTTATTAATATAAACAGTTTAATATAATTTTTTTTTATATAGATCGACTCTGTTGATATAGCATCCGTGCTTTTGCAGAATATAGGTGTCAAACAGTAAGAATTCTGATCAGACACCCTGTTATTAAGCATCTGGTCTGGTTAATATGCCCAGTAAACTAATTATTTCCAGTTGTTTGAATATCATATCAATAGAATATATATATTACATGTTGGTTGGCTAATGTTTTCATATCAGAGGTGATGAGCAGCTAAACAATTAAGTACTGTAAACAACATGTCAAACTGTGATAATGACCGACATTTTGTACTAACAGAACCATTTTACAAGTAAAATCCAGTATAGGGACCTAAAAATCAGTTTGTCTTATCCAATATTTCGTTATATCCATTTCATCTTAAGCAAGCCGGAGGCCAATACAAAAAGGAAGCAGTCAGGGAATTATTTTTATTTTGTATTAAGCAGTTTTTCAACTTATCCAAGTTCGTTATAAGTGAGCTTCACTGCATACGGAAGTTGACCCATTTTGCCTGTGCCCATGCGTGACCAGACACAAAAATTGACTTTACCGAATATGACCTTTATACCATGTGGTCATGCATGACCACACATCAAGTAGACCATTTATAATTTGACCCATATTCCCTGTAGCCATTACCATGTCATGAGTATACTTAGGGTTTACACTGTTAAGAATGAAACGGTACGATACGATACTGACACCGATGAAATGATACCGGTATTTTAATGATTCAATGTGATATGATACAAATGTACAATGAGAGCACAGCAAACGGGTGCTGGACGCTCGACTTTCAATACTTGAGATGGATACATATTCCAAACTTAAAGAATGTGTATGGGTAGTTGACGCTTTCTTTATCATAGATGTTTGTAAACAACAACAACTAATAAATACTTGGACATACATACACAGATTTTGAAACCTAAATGTGGGCCCTAAGGTCAAGCTCACACGTGTTCAATTTTTTCTGTGCATAGACAGGTATTGTCCATAAACACACACATACCAACTATAAAAAAAGCAATACCTCAAAGGACATAGAAGTTATAGGCACTTTTCAAAACCTAAACACAGATTTCGAAACCTAAACGCTGGCCCTAAGTTCAAGGTCAAGGTCACAAGGGTCCATTTTTATCTGTGCATGGAAAGGTCTTGTCCGTAAACACACACATACCAACTATGAAAGCAATATACCAAAGGACATAGAAGTTATAGACACTTTTCAAAACCTTAACACAGATTTCGAAACCTAAACGCTGGCCCTAAGTTCAAGGTCAAGGTCACAAGGGTCCATTTTCATCTGTGCATGGAAAGGTCTTGTCCGTAAACACACACATAGCAACTATGAAAGCAATATACCAAAGGACATAGAAGTTAAAGGCACTTTTCAAAACCTTAACACAGATTTCGAAACCTAAATGCGGGCCCTTAGTCCGAGGTCAAGGTCACAGGGGTCCAATTTTTTCTGTGCATGGAATGATCTTGTCCATATACACACATACAAACTATAAAAACAATACCTCAAGGGACATAGAAGTTAAAGGCACTTTTCGAAACCTAAACACAGTCTTACAAAAACCTTAACCCAAGAACTTAACCAACGCAGACGCTGGCGCAGACGACAGGGTGTCGACAATAGCTCGACTTTTCGAAAAGTCGAGTTAAAAATGACACAAGAACATGGCTATTACCGAGCAGAATAACAGGTTTTGTGTAACCCATTATTAATTACTTATCAGGGCTCCAGATAAAGATACTAACTCTTTGAACCCTAAAAATGCGTGATTTGCAAACAGAGTTTCTGTCAGGAGTAGACTTGTCTTATGCAAACAGTGTAGACCCTGATCAGAGGGTTCCTTAAGGAACTCTCTGATCAGGATATACACTGTATGTCATTTTGACATATATATTGTAAAAATCAACCCTAAAAAGTCAAAAATGGACTCGACTAAATTGAAAACTAGAATTGTCCATTTGAAGTTTCAGGGATGAAAGGAGAGTAAAAGGTAAACTGAACAAATTCAACAAATCCAACATTTTCTCACTCTTTTCAGCACCAAATCCTATGGTGTGACTACTCATCGTCCTGAAGAGACTATTATAATGTCAAATGAGTAGTGATGCCATAGGGTTTAATGCAGAAATAAAGATTGTATTTTTTGGAAAAAAAACATTATCTGGAGCTCTGCTTATGCACCGAACAATTTCAAAAAGATTCTGGTAAAAGTAAGGACAAAATGCTGCACAAAATACACAATTTTAATTATGTAAGTGATTCAACTGCATCTAAGAAAATGTTATTATTGAACTAAAAAGTGTTCTAAGTCTGTACCCCGTAGCCTGTTTCCATTTATTTAAAACAGGTAACCACTTCAAGCACATTGAAAGTTAAGTAGAATGTCATTGAAGGCACATTCTGTTTTACTTTCATTCTCTTTTAAGCTTTACTTCCAGCCTCTTCATCATGCACTGTGATGCATGGCCTGGACAAAACGATGATTCATTGATATTTTAAAGCTCTACACTCTACACTACCGTTTCGTCTTGCATCAACAAGGCTTACTCTAATGCTTGGATACTTATACAATTGTTGCCTTGGACCATTCCCTATCCACCTGTATCACCCAACTTTGATTGTGACCTTGATCTTGACTTAATTTGGACTTAGAATATTTTGAATGGGCTATTTCTTGGTTAACTAGATTTTACCGTTTCGTCTAGCATCAACACGGCTTACTTATATATGCCTGGATACTTAAACAATTGTTGACTCGGACCATTCCCTATCCACCAATATCACCCTACCTTGATATTGACCTTGACTTTGAACCTAATTTGGACTAAATTGGCTATTTCTTGGTTTACTAGATTTTACCGTTTCGCCTAGCATCAACACTACTTACTACAATGCTTCAATACTTATACAGTTATTGCAATGACCTGACCAACTGACCCGTATTACCCAACTCAGTTTGACCTTGAACTTATTTGGACTTAGAATTTTTTTAGAGTATATTGTCAAGGATGCCACTGGGGGCATGAGCGTTTATTGGACGCACAGTCTTGTTTATATCTAGGTCAAGTTTGAATATGGGTCATGCCCAGTCTAAAACTAGGTCACTGGGACAAATAATTGAAAAACCTTGTTAATATTCTAGAGGCTACAAATATAATTGGATTTTCATGAAACTTAATCAAGATGGTTGACTTATTGATATATTCATGTAGGTCAGATACAAATGTGGGTCATGTCCAGTCAAAAGCTAGGTCACTAGGTTAAATAATATACAAACTTTTTTAACACTTATGAGGCTACAAATCTCATTAGATCATGATGAAACTTGGTCAAAATATTTGACGTGTTGATGGCTAGGTACGAATGTGGGTAATGTCGGGTTAAAATCTAGGTCACTATAGGTCAAGTTTTACATGGTGTACCAGGTGAGCGATTGATGGCCATAATGGCCCTTGTTATGAATATTTTTCACATGTTTACCATTATCTGAAATGTAATGTCTAAGATTTTGACTGGATCAAATGTTTCTACAACAGGCACATGTTTTAGGTGAAAACGCGAGGTGTTGTAATAGTTTGGTTGTCGTTTGCCGTACCCTTTTGCAAACAACAAAAACTTCAACGTTGGCTCTAAAATAAAAGTGTTTCCGCCTATAATTTTGATATTACTTTAAATGCAGATGCCCCTCGATGAGTTATATTTATCACATCCTTTTTTGGGTCACTAGGTCAAATGTCAAGGCCATTAGTACCTCGAAATAAAATTTTAAAATTGGCTCTGAAACGAAAGTGCTTCAAACTTAATATGTAGATGCTCCTTCGACGTGTTCTTTTAAATCGAACCCACTTCTAGGTCACAATGTCAAGGTCACTGTGACTTCGAAAATAAAACTTTAATATTGGCTCTGAAAAGGCAGTGCTTTCACCTACCACCTTTGAACTTCATTTGTAGATGCATCTTGTGAGTGCTATATATCGCACCTACTTTTGGGTCACAGGTCAATGTCACTGTGACCTCTTATAGAAAACTTTAACATTTGTTTTTAAATGAAAGTGCGTCCACCTTCAAATTTCATATTTAGATGCTCCTTGAGGTGTTCTTTAAGTCGCACCCACTTTTGGGTCCTTAGGTCAAAGGTCAAGGGCACTGATCTCTTAAAGAAAGCTATAATATTAGCATTGAAATGAATGCACCTCCAACTATAACCTTTAAACTTCAAAGCAAAGTAAAGATAGGAGCCCGCCTTGGTACGGTCAGCAGCAATCAATAATTAATTATAAATTAACCATTTACTACCACTGGGTGGTTAAACCTGGATTAAGGGGCGGCCAACCTCACACTATCTCCTATATTCACCAATAAAGACGAACAGTGTACATAAAATATAAACCCGGTTCCACAACCTCACAATCAAAAAGACCGCCAGCACAGTAAGTAAATACATGTAAAACATCTAACAAAAATTCTATGACAAGATCATTAGTAACATGGGAAAGAATTAAACATTCAAGCCCGTGTTAAAAATAACCCACCATGGCAACGATCAAATTGTACTCAAGCGACTAGTCTGTAGTTACGAATAACTGTAAGACATGAAAGGGTTCAGGGTACGACAGAGAGGGAGAGAAAAAACAAAGCACGAAAATTCGACATAACTCTCCCGGTTAAGGACGGCTTTAGAGATACATCATCATGTAGTGCTAAGCCCTGTCTGCCGTCGCACAACCAAAGAGGAAAGCATAGTTATCAATTGTAGATTGATCGATAAACAAACGTGAAGTGCGCAGAAATATAGTTGGATCATAATTTCTTTTGAGGAAAAATCTAATACGTTTCACAAATAGGTTTTGAAAATGTATACGTCCAAGAATCTTACGATGTCTGTAAATCACATCACCATAAAACTCCGGATGTGAAATACCTTGCCGCAGAAAAGACTTTAAGTTACATTTATACTTGTTAATGAGAGGAAGATTTCTATAAAAGAATTTAGAAAATGTTTTACGAAGTTTATGAAATCTGTACCCCTGTTTAAGAGGCTTTTCAGTAATAGTTTTATTACGAATGTGGAAGTCCTCAACAGAGGTACAGGCCCTAGCAAAGCGAATAAGTTGTGAAATATAAACCCAGTTAGATGTGGAAGGGGGAACATCGCCATCTAGATGAGGATAATTTACAATACTAAAATCAAAATCATCTCGTTTATTGTAAATCTTAGAAGAAACAATTCCGTTATTTATTAAAAGATCCAAATCTAAAAATGGTGCCGACAAATTTGACTCGTTTGTTTTATTAAGACGTAGTTCTTTTGGGTAAATAAAAGGAAACAACATATCAAAAAATGGGTTGTCTATATTAAAAATATCATCTAGATAGCGCGATGTATTGTTAAAGGCTACGATCATATCTGCCTGTTTATCAGGTTTTAGACTTAGCACAAAGTCCCTCTCATAACAGTACAAAAATAGGTCTGCGACAAGGGGCGCACAGTTTGTACCCATAGGGATACCAATCACTTGGCGGTATATGGTACTCCCAAAACGTACATATTATTATCCAGAAGAAATGATAGTGATTCACAGACATCGGCGCAAGTCCACATAGTGTAATGCTTAACAGTGTCATTTGTAAAAAATGCACGATCAGTATTACACGCCAGAAATAGTTTCCTATCTCTGGCAAAAGTATTTTCAATTAGTTGTATAAGTTTAGCTTTTATTAGATTATGAGGTAAGGTAGTATATAGTGTTGAAAAGTCATACGTACTTATATTGCAAGCTTGGTCTTTTCAATATTCAAGCTTCGCCAAAATTTCATTCGAGCTTTTGATAGACTGAAACAGATCAAGTCCAGAATTTTCGTAAGTCTTGTCACAATATCTTTAAACATGTTCTTTGATTTTAATTAAAGACGATGTCAAAAGTTTGGAAAGCTTAGTAGTAGTACATGCACTTGAATTAGCAATAAAACGAGACTTATAAGGTATTTTTATGGAGTTTTGGTATCCAGTACAGTGTAGGAAGTTTGTGACATGTAATGTTGACATCAGCTTTTAATTGTTTACATGTATGAAGATGATCAGATATGCTCCGTTAAATTGGTAGATATATAGGAATTGGTATTCACAAGTTCCTGGTTTGAAATATCAACATAATGTAATCGTCATACAATTATCACATTATTGGATGCTTTGTCTGCAGGCATACTTGGAATGAAAGTCTTGTATGCCCTTCTTTAAGTGACGAACGTTAAATTTAGGTTTAGGTGGTAAAAGATGGTTATTGGATAAATAGAACGAAATCCGGATATCGATAATATCAAAAATTAATTCTTTCCATTTTGAAAGAGCGTCATTTTCAGCATGTTCTCTTCGGCACCAGTTGGTACTATAATTATTCAAAGCTTCCGATATATGATTGCGGCAAGTATCGAAATCAATTAAGGCAAATCCAAATTTAGGTATCTTACTCAAAAGCGCTCTGATGCGTTTATCTTTAATGATATCAAAATTGCCTGTTATTATATGACCCTCTGGAGCGTAACAGAATTTAGAAGAGGTACAGTCTCATGTAGCTGGTGTATTTTCGAGAATTTTAAGATCAGAAACAATTTTATTGTAATTAAAAATTGACCCTCTTACAGATCTAATATACTTATAGCAAATAATAGGTGGTTCAAGTATTTGAAATAATTTGGAATAGATTCATCACATTTTTGTTTCGGAGAATACTTTGTAAATCTATAAAATCAATACCTTTATTTATAAAAGGAACCTTAATGAAATATCTTTTGTGGTCGTTTAAAGAATCAATATGAGGTATGAGAACATGCTGAGTATAACTTTGTATTAAACCTGCAGCATAATACAGAGGATATGTGCGAAAAAGTATATCATCAGCCTTGTCGTCAATATCTCTTAAAGACGACAAGGACGACGAAGAAAGCCGAGAAAGCATTTTATGTTTACCAGAATGTAACAGCAGATTATGCAAATCTGTAATAGAAATCGACTGACGTGATTTACGTTTAATATTTCCATTTATACGAGTACCATGCGATCTAGATTTACGGTTGCGTGTAGAATAAATCGAAAATATATCAATTGAAGGTTCTTTAGAAATATTGCCAGATTGGTATATATTATCATTCAAGCCTAAAGGAAAGGGTGTCTGTGAATTTTTAATCCATTTTAATTCCGTTATGAATCTAGCGTTACATTTGAAACTATTATTAGCATTTTGATCATACGTAATATGTTCGACAGTTTGAATTGAAATAAAATCTAATCCATGTCCAGATTTCCGAAAATGTTGATACAGAAAGTTCCTCAGTTTTTTGTTTCTACAAGTACGGAGATGTTCATTAAACCTAGCTTTGAGGGGACGACCGGTTTGCCCAACATACTGGATACCACAACCTGGTGCTTTTCAAGTTAACACGTATATAATATGATTAGTTCGTCAGTTGATGTCTGAATCTATGACAACACTAAATAATCTACCGTTTACTGTTGATCGTATAGTAGACTTGCAAGACAAATAATTGCAACACGCTCACCTCTTAGCATTGCACTTTTCAATAATAGGATGCACTCTACGTTTTTTGTTCAATGGTCGTAATAAAACAGAACGATTTCGTTGAATAGAATATTTTAGAGGTAAAAGCACTACTTTTGGACCATTATGAAAACAATTATTAATAGAAAGAGATGGAATGTGAAAAGAAAATGCCGAATAGAGCTTAAGTGGTGTTAACTGTACGGACGGCTGTAGTGATGCAAAATTAGAAGTATTTCTAGGGATATGAGCAGAACACGCAGAATGCATTCTAAGTGGTGTAAGGGGGATTTTTAGCCTTTTGTTTGTTTGTAGTTCCATAATTAAGAGAAGTAAGTAAGCACCTGTCCCTATGTATCGACTATAACTCTACAGATCGAAAGTTCGCAATTTATAACTCTACAGATTGAAAGTTCGCAATTTATAACTCTACAGATTGAAAGTTCGAAATTTATTATAAAGTAATTCCAATTTGAAAAATGTAAAGATTGAAAATGGTTAATGTAAGTAGTGAAAAAAGTAACTGGTGCGACGTGAGTAACTCATCGTCATAGCTTATATGTAATATAATGTAAAGAGTTAATGAAGAACCGGTACAGTACCGAAGTTCATCTGACCATCGGTACATAGAGACCTACCATACGGTGCAAGAAAGAAAGCCAAAGAGACGAGTTGTACAACAAGTGCACGCTCCTGCAGGAGGAATGATAACACTATTAATTACATGTACGGGGCGACGTTTTACGGCCTCCACACGGCACAAGTAACACTATTGTGGCAACAAATAAATACGAAAGACTCAAGCAGGAAACGCAACACAAACAGTACACCCACCTCTCAAGCAGAACACACACACAGTCGTCCATATCAAACACACACACACACACACACACACACACGCACAATCCCATTCCTTCATAGACACATTTAATATAAAACAACACGCAAGACAAACATAAAGCAAAGTAAACATAGGAGCCCGCCTTGGTCCGGTCTGTATTTTGGAGAAACAAAAAGTCTGTATTTTGAAGAAAAAGTGCAATGACTGCCATTATATCTAAAATAATTATTAAAATGCAGTCATTTTACCTCAAAATAAGTAAAACAAATTCAAATACATCCTCTCAAAGTAGAAAAAATTGAAAACAGAGTTGACCAATTTTATGAAATTTGGCACACAATAACTTTGACCTATTATAGTTTATTTAGAAATTAGACTTTGGCCAGATTTGATCAATGGCGACTGTAACGGCCATTTTAAAAAATGGCTGCCATTTCATTTTTTGATAATAATAGGGATATCAAGTAGATGTTGGCAGCTATACCTATATTTCTAGGGTCAATGAATTAAAATATAAGAACAAAATTGTATTTTGAGGAAGATAGGTCAAAATGTCTGCCAATTTACGTACAAATTACTAAAATGGCAGCCATTTTACGCAAAATAAACTAAATATTAGTATAAACACGTAATCGGTTTTTTTTCCTAATTGAAATATAGAATTATTCACATTATTCACATTATGAACTTTATGAAAACACACGTTTTGTTCTAATATGTTATTGATTCAGGAATTAGACCTTAATCAGATTGTTTTACCTATGGAAGCTTAGGCGGCAATCTCTAAAATTGTCGTCATTTCAATTTTCAAATCCATGCAGCTCGTATAATGATAGTGGTAGAAAGTAAATGTTGACATCTATACAGAGGTTTTCAGGGTCAAGGCATTTAAATATAAATACAAATCTGTATTTGGATGAAGAAAAATCAAAATTGCAGTCAATTAACTTAAAAATACTAAAACGGCTTTAATTTTACGTAAAATAATTTTTTGAAATACGTAGTAAAAGATATTATAATAGAAATATAGAATTTTAGAGTCTATGTATGAAACAAAGTAAACAGAAATTACAATGTGTATGCGTTTAATGTCATGCCACGCAGGAGCGTGGGTCATATAATGTTATTTTTGTCCATCCGTATGTACGTACAAACGTCCATCCACTTGCTTTCCAATCTGCAAACTAATGTGTTTAAATGAAAAAAGCCCTGAACATTCAGTAATTGGATTCGTACAGAAAATTAGTAGCTAAGTTGTACCATGCATGGAACCTGGTTTCCATGGCAATAAAATAAAATATTGTATTAAGAACAAAGTGTCACTGGTCTTAGATATTTGGCATTATCATTATCTTCTAAACTTCTATCAAACTTGTCAAAATTATAGAATATAATGGGAGAATACTGGCCCTACTGTGGACCACTAATTATATATGGAAGTATAATACTAACAAAATAGCAGTATTCTCCTCAAATTCTACAGCGCAAAAGCTTAGATAGTTTGTGTACGATAACAGTTTGAAAAGTATCATGTATTGTTCGATTTTTTAAAACTTCATACCCTCAAAATATCGCCAATGATAACAGATACTAGCATATTAGTCTACGGATTAATTTCTGGAAAGCGTCACTGAAGACTGATTTGGCTATACATGTACTTCGGAGATTCTGATAAAAAACCGAGACGTTGTCGCGTTATCTACAGGTTTTCGACAGGAATGGTTCCTAAACAGTTTGGGAAACAGATGTCTTATGACACCAGGTTTTTATAGGAAGAGATATTATACAAATTTCGGTCAAGGAATTACGCAAAATATGCGATCCAGTGTATCAGTGCTTTTTAACTGCTTTACATTAGGCATATGAAAGAACCAGAGAAATCTGTATATAATAAAAGTAGGACATCGCGCCCGGGTTTTTGTATACACTGTCCTCTCCCTAAGATGTCTTATTAGCCCAAATTAGGCAGAAATAGAAGTTAAAACCAAACTCATTAGATCTTGGGAATAATTAATGAATCCGATAGAACAGTAATTCACTACGACTACCAATTTTACGTTCCTGGAGGTACTTGTTCTATGTTTTAAAGATAACATTCTGGTATTACAATGTACCTATCAGTCATACTTGTATCCTTTATGTTGTTCTCTGTACTGAAGATCACGGCTTTCAAAACTTTCTTTGTACCCAATGTGTATTTTGCAACTATTGGCATCCTATATTTGTTCGTAACCTTTATCGCTCGTTAAAAATACACCTAGGTTACTTTATCAACAATTTCCAAAACTATTTAGTCGTATTTTGGGGACACTTGTGCAATCTTTTGCCAGTATCAACATGTAACCATTTTAGTTTAAGTCAAATATGGAGTACCCTCTTAGCACATAACATGAATCTAACGATTTTGATAGCAAGTCACTAGGTGACTATTTCGGAAAATTATTTCATAGTCAAGGCAGTGGTTTCAAATAACAATGTTTTCAATGGGCTACTTTATCCATATAAGTAACATCCACTGGAAGCCATGTTTTATACGCTAGAACATGAGTACCCCAAGTACAGCTAATACAACTATCTGAAAAATAAAAAATCTATTGCATTAAAAAGGGGCCATATATATGTTGTTTTAACGACCTACATTACAAGGAGACTTTACGAAGTAGTGGACTGAAGGTGGAAACACAAGAAGGAGAAAGGAATTCTTAAATAAAAATAAAATATTTCACCTTCTATAAAATGCTATGAAAAGGGACATAACATCAACAATCATACTGATTCCTGAAATTAACAAACTCATCCTCACCATTTGAAGAATGAATTGTCGTATCAAGTATATGATAAAACCGACCAACACGAGCTTGAATTTTCGCACGAACAGGTAATAAATGACAAGATTATCTTTGATAAAAAAGACAAAAAAACATAACACATAATGTGTTTTAAACATGATTGCTTTTTTAATACTATACAAAATTAGAGATGAATTAAGAAATATGAAAACGTTCTTGCTGTTCTACCTTATGTCATTATTTGGCAATAAAGGAAACCATTCAATTAAGAAATGAATTGCGTACTTCCGGCATTCATGAGCTGATGGCACTTCAATGCTGTTACTAGCAAAGTTAAGCGAGAAGCCCTTCGGTCTTCACGCATTGAAGTGTCATCAGCTCATGAATAACGGAAGTACGCAATTTATTTCTTATATTTATATTCCACTGTGAGCTCAAGAACTGAACCAGAAATATACATAACCGTTCTAATAGACACTTTGCCCGTTTCTATGCGTTGCTATCGTAGTAACGATCTCTATATATAGACTGAAAATAGTCCCATCACATATTATATTTACTGGACAAATTTAGACTTTTAACCGGTAAACTTACTCGTTATGTTTAAAACCCCTTTTGAGTAATTTAAAAGCACACGAATTTACGAAATATTTGTATTATAAATATCTTAAATTTAGGTCGCGTTTTTAAAACTGATTTACTCACACGCCATACTTGATTACTCCGCGTTAATCACGCTTACCATACGGATTTCTGTGTATCGATTTGAAAGTGATCAGTATAGCTCCGCCCCTTAACCAGTCGGCTAGAACTGAATTTTAAGTGAGCATTCATTGAAATATGCAAGTCTCTTTTTAGAATAGTGTTATATAAGGACAATGCGGGGCAAATGTAAATATTAAATTATATTCAAAAGGTAGCAATTCATGAAGTCGTTCAAACTATTTAGGTAATGAAGCACATGCATGCTGAAACTTGGACAAATGAATTCGAGTTATCATGTGAGCAAGCCGGATATACTGATGTATCAGACAGACACACGAACAATACTGTCATACTTCCACATTACACGCCCCGTCTTCGAGTTAATAACTTTGGTAAAAAGTCAACGATGAATCATCTGTGTAATATTATTTTGAAATAGGGACATAAGTGTCTTTCAAAAACGTTACACATGTTTCACGCAAGTCATGTAAGTAAAAATTATCCCACCCACTGACAGGTATATATTTGTACAATAGAAAACATAAATATTTTTAACGAAATCCAGTAGAAGGTCACCCGAAAATAACTTGTGTAAAATTCTATAAGATAGGTAACAAGGGCGTTTCTGACGAAATTCAGTAGCAGGTCACCTAAAGGTTACTGGTACAAAAATACATTTTAATCGGCCCAATAGTGTCTAAAAATAAAAGTTTCTAATCTAAATAAGGGGAGATCCTTTGAAAGCACAGAAAACAAAGCAAACACTGAAAATTGCAGACTCGGTTTAATTGAGTCTGTTCATGAGCAATACTTAAAAATGCAACAGTGCTCACGCCCCCTAGCACCAGCTTAAGCGGAATTCAACATTCACCTGTAAATGCGCTGAAATCTATGATTCCAAAGGACCAGAAAGTAGAACAAAACTGAGAATGAAGTACAAGGCGACTTTTTACAGCCGCCACACAAGCGCTTAACATCTGATGTTGTGAATTATATAATCTAAATAAGGGGAGATCCTTTGAAAGCACAGAAAACAAAGCAAACACTGAAAATTGCAGACTCGGTTTAATTGAGTCTGTTCATGAGCAATACTTAAATATGCAACAGTGCTCACGCCCCCTAGCACCAGCTTAAGCGGAATATAACTTTCAACTGTAAATGCGCTGAAATCTATGATTCCAAAGGACCAGAAAGTATAACAACACTGAGAATGAAGTACGGGGCGACTTTTACAGCCGCCACACAAGCACTTAACATCTGATGTTGTGAATTATATAATCTAAATAAGGGGAGATCCTTTGAAAGCACAGAAAACAAAGCAAACACTGAAAATTGCAGACTCGGTTTAATTGAGTCTGTTTCTAAGTTTGCTTGTTTTGGTTCCAATGATCATATAAATTATAAGGAATTATTTTCTTACACAATGGTGGCAATGTTTTATGAGCCTGAGAAACATTTCTAAAAAAGATTAAAGTGCGTCACTAGTGGATTGTTTGTATTAAAACAAATAAGAGCAAAGGTTCCAGACAAGAATATTATTCAAGTTTGTTTCATTTGGTTGTTCCCTATGACCAAATTAGGAGGTCTCACCGACCCACCGGCAACCATGTTAGATAAGCTAAGACAAACATTTAAAAATAAGTATTGAAGTGGGTCACTAGTAGATCATTTGTATTAAAACAAATCAGAGCATAGGTTTCAGACATGATTATCATCAAAGTTTGTTCAATTTGGTTGCTATAACCAAATAAGGAAATCTTATCCCACTCATTGGCGGCCATAATATTTAGCTAAGAAAATTATTTGAAAAATAATAGAAGTACGTCACTAGTGGATCAAATGTATTATAAAGAAATCACCATAATGGTTAAAGACAAAACGATTTTTAAATGTTGTTTCTTTTGGTAGTTATGGCCATAAAAGAAAAACTTTCCCCACCCACTGGCGGCCATGTTTTATGAGCTAAGAAAATATTTGCTAGAATTATTGAAGTGGGTCTTTAATAAATCAATTTTATTAAAAAATAATCATGTCAGCACAGATGTTTCAGACAAGAATATGTTTAAAGTGTGATTCCTTTGGTTACAATGGCCATATTAGGAAAATATTCCCATCCACTGGCGGCCATGATTGTTAAGCTAAGATAGAAATTACAAAGAATAACTGAAATACGTCACTAAAGGATCGTTTGCGCAAAATAACAAATCAAAATAGAGGTCCCATACAAATAGATTGTTAAACTTTGAGTAATTTGGTTGTTATGACAATATAAGAGAATATTACCCACCCACTGGCCGCCATATTCTTAAGCGAGGGGGATACTTTCAAGAGCTCTTGTGAACAGTTAGTAATTTATCATAAATATATATATAAATTAAAATTGGACCAATAATTTCTTGAAAAATGAGTTTTAAAGATTTTTTACAATTGGTTGCTATGGCAACGACAATTTTAGTTAAATATTCAACATTATAAGAAATGTGATAGAGCATTATCCAAGATATATATATATATGAAATTTTAATGAAATTGGCCAAATAGTTTATATTTAGAACTTCTTTAAAGACGGTTGGCGCACAACATACTATTTTATTTACTCACGTCAAGGGCCATAACTCTGGCAAAAAAAGGTTTAAGCATGACGCTATCAGCAGATTTACAACAGCATGTCATGTTGAACCATTCTGGGTAGTTTTAACAAGTTACAGTCAGAACCCTAGGAGAAGTGAAAGTTTAACCATTTAAAAAGCATTTATTTTCTGACGTCAAGGGTCATAACTTTTGTATATTTTGACCATACAGTTAAAAAAGTATAAAAATCATAGAAATTTCGTCAAATAGATTATTTCTTTCCATAAAAACATAGATATAAACACAAAAACATGCTTCTAGCATATCTATTAGCAAAAAGATAAAAACATTTAAAATTTGAGTCCGCCATTTTGAAAAATGGCCGTCATTTTAGGCCACATGAGGAATTGAGCTGGGGTCCCGTTTTTAAATGACATTGTAGGTGCTAGGTGAACTGTGTGCCAAATTTGATAGGTGTATAAAAAAATGCACGATTTTTTGCTTATCCCCCGGACTATTAAATGCCAAATGATTGAAAAGGTGTGCCGAACAATTTGTATGCTGATCAGACGACGTATTAACTGCAGTCTGATCTAGACCCAAACTGTTTGATAGCACCCACGCGTGTGATGGCAAGAGTTCAATGCATTCACTGTTTTTGCTGTGAGTTATGTACCAGAAAATTGTAAAACCTCCCACATGGATAATAAAGGATATAAAATCTAAAATCAGTAAACTATATAGGTCATGCACTTCTCTTGGTGTTGCTTTATTCGAGATTTGTCGATGTTGTTATTCAAGTACATTGAATTTGTTTACCCTGATCTTAAATCGGTTGATTTACACGTGATTGGTTTATTATGCATGGAACATTTCTGCCAATGGTATATGTAACCAATCTATAACACCTTTACTATCCAAATATCGTCTGCCTATACATATCATCTTCTTTATTTCTAAAATTAGAATTCAAGGCATTTAGACTTAAACCACTTACTGCCTTATCAGGTATATATAGTTATTTACGAACAGTTTGGTTCCTGTGTCACGCGGCGTCTGCTCAGGATCCAAACTTTTTGACAAACATTTGAATGTTTCTTAAGTCAATATACTTTAAATTTAAATTTGAGAAATTAAACCAGACAACAATTATTTAAAATTGATGACGTCATGGTACTTAAGAGGTTAAAAAAAAACATTGGCAGGGAAAGAGTTGACGTCTTAGGACGGTGTTGTAACGACCTGGTTTGATGGAACTTATGATGGTTGATATTCTCGCTTTTTCCTCGAATATCCTTGTTGTTATGTTGTTGAGATGGTAATTTGTAACAGGCGTTTTCCAAAGTTATCCCTTTGCACTTTTCTGAGAACAAGAACACACAGATAATACAATGGAGAAGACGTTATTATTTCCCGATAAATGCAGTTAATATGTTAAAATTATTATTTTTGTTGTACGTATGTAAACATTTCGGAGCCAGATTAGATATCGTGTAACCTGACCAGGATCCAAGCTTTTGTCCCTTAACTAAAAAGCCAGCATTGACAAAACTTTGCATGTTCTACAGTTCAATGCGTTTGCGTTTCGCTCATGTTTAATCAGAAAATAATATTGTCACCACTGTACTCGCCCTTTCCACAACCAACTACACTCTGGCGGTGTGAAAGCCTAATAGTTTCATAAAGCAGATTAAAAGTAACGCTGAAAGCTTTCTGATTTGCTTATGCCCCGTTTTAAATCAAATAGGGCATTTAACTCGTGAAACAAACGTTTCTATTCATTGTTAAAGCAGGCTCTCATTGATGAGTCATTGTGCTGGCATGTGGTAATGCATACATTGGAGAAGACATTAATCTTTTTCAATAAAGGCGTTTACGCTTAACCTATTGTTTTCCCTACAAACAGCTTTGAGCAAGATCAGATGCTGCGTTACCTGGCGTCTGGTCTGGCTCCAAACTGTTTTCCACTAGTTAACCCTTTCCCTTATCGAGGGCTTGGCGGAAAACTATCCTAACTCATATTTTTAGAATTGTACAGGAGAGGGAAAAAACATTCTCTTCATTTTATCTAATGTCTTTTTAAGTGTTTTCTTGTATTTATTTAACACTTTAAGATGTAAAATCAAAGGGCAATTGTTACATTTAAGGTTTCCTCATTGGTTTGGCAAATATAGCATATAGTTGAGTTAGGATAGTGTTATACTGAAATTCTTACATGTTAGAAGATAATTGTTGGTGGAACAGTATTCTAACTTGAGTTAGGATAGTGTTCCGTTATAAATTCAAATATATTGCTTGAGATAGGATAGTGTTCCACTATGACAAAATCACTCAATTATCTTGATAACTTTGGTATGAACCTTTAAATGTGCTATAAAGTATGTCCTTGCTATATTTAAATCATTTACAACCCTACAGACTAGAACAAGAGAGAATAATCAAGATCAGATATTTTGAAGTAGAATGATGATTAACCCTCTCTATAGTGACCACTTAATAAAGTCACATATTGGCTGTTTAGTGTCAGAATTGAATGCAGCACAAAGATAATGCAGAACATGACTTTTATAAAAGAGGAACTTTCTACATTTATTCCATGTAGCCGAAAAAGCCACCGGAATAAAAGACAGTAAATGACTTTTTTTTGTTATGCTCGGATGCTTTTCCTGTATGTCCGTTTAACTGTGAATATTTAACATTAGAAATAATTTCTATATTCTAGCAGCTGGTAGCTTAGCAGGCTGAAAGTAAAGCAGAATGAGCTCTAAGGCACATTCTGCTTTACTTTTAACCTGCTTTAAGTGGTCACCCATTTTCAAAACTAGAAACAGACTATGGGGTAATGGGTTAAGGGGTAAGTATAATTTACAAATTGAATATACAATATTAAGTATTAACTATATGTTTGAACTGCACTTCTGATAACAATACATAGTTATCATTAACTTTTCTGTGATAGACATCTTTTCCCTCGAAGAAAATTATGCCTTTTCAGGCCTTTGCAAACATAATAGACCCATATGAATAATATAGTTCCTATTTTAAGAGCTGCCTGGATTAGGGTTTACTCTGTTTACCTGATTAATTATTGTAGATCAGACTTTACACTATTCAGTCTTAATACATTACTGCTTGTAAGAGTATGAGATTCATGCTGACAATGTCTCTATCATATATAGAAGCTTAATTAAGTGTAACAGGTTAGAAAACTGACATTCCGACAGCTTATAAAATTAATAGTCTTGCTAAAAAAAGGAATAAGTGAATATTTGAATCAGCTGAATCTATCAATGTTAACCCTTCAGTATACCAATGCCTTTATGTCCCCCTCCCCTGTTTATTGTTTATACCTTTGATGAAAACGATGTACATAATTTGATGATGCACATTCTACAATACCCAGTTTAAGTTAGACAATATTTAAATCAATCTCTATGTAAGTGTAATGTACTTTATAGCATAACAGACGGCGTGAGCGTTGAATAACACCCGTTGTTTAAATGTAATATATAACTAGTTATATAACTATGCAAATGAGGTACGCCACGACGTCGTTTACTTGTGACGTCATTAAAATGCGTTCTATGCGTTCGATTTCCAACGTCTTCATTCCATCATGTAGATTCAATTTGGTGTAATTAATCAATATTAGATCTACATGAAAGTGTTTATTAATACATATAACAACATAAACATTATGCTAGTGAACGGGGTTAATTTGGAACAACTTTTTTCCTGTATAGATCTACTTATATCGCGCTTAGCATTCACTTGACCTCAAAGGCTGCGATAAATAATATTTCTAGATTATGTTATAAAAAGAATATAACATTCGTGTTAATAATTTATTGGATGTATCAAACTCGTCGTTTTAGAAAACGATAAAAAAAACTCGGCAAAGCCTCGTTTTTATCGTTTTCTAAAAGACTCGTTTAATAAATCCAATAAATTATGAACACTCATGTAATATCCTATATATTACATGTGATTGACTTATTGTAAAAAGATTATAAAGGAACTGAAACAAGCAAATTCATCCTGCATAATCCTGCCATTTAGAAGGCACTGTGTGACAAAGAAATAAGAAATAAAACTTTTCATTCTAAAAAAGAACAAGACTGTGTTCAGTAAATGCATATGGCCTCATTGGCATCTTTGACAATATATTCTGAATATTGTCCATGTCCAAATTTGATCAATGTCTCAATGTCAAATTGTGTTTGGATGGAATGATAATGGTCCAAAGTGAACAACTGTATTTAAGAATCAAAGCATTGTAACTTGTTGTAAGAAGTCTAGTTGACCGAGAAATAGCCCATTTAAAATAGTGTAGATCTATGTCCAAATTAGATCACAGTCAATGTCAGATGATGTTTGTGTAATATTAGTATAAGGGGCTTGGGAATGGCAATTGTTGGCAACAAATATATAAGTTTATCCAAATATGTATGTAAGCAGTGTTGTAGTGCTAGAAGACACGGTAAAATCTGGTTAATAGTCATACACATGGAGGAATAATGTCGCAATACCATATCGCGAGTATACTCTATGCAGAGTGATGCAATTAATGAAGATGATGTTCACTAAAATCATACCCCTGCATATAGATACCAGGGGCAAAAAAATTCAGACATTCGTCAGAGTTGGTTTAAGCATACAATGAGGCTATGTACAAATTTGGTTTAGCTATACATTTTTACCTAGTAACTATATAAGATTTATCATGCATTTTAACCGCGAGTGACCCTTATCTCTGAAGCAAGCTGTTAATGTTTGAATTTTGAACTTTGTCTAGTTTTCACTTTCCTTATTTTTCAACAATTTGTAATGATCTGAGTATGTTATTTGTTGAGTAGTAGCTAGGTCAGATGAGGACAACCATTTTGATTGTTTTTATTGGTAATGAAGTAGGACCAGAAGAACCTTGCTAGCCTTATGGTAACTAGTATTTTAATTGAATAATATGCCATGGGATATAGCATAAAATTAAGCCCCACCCAAAAGTCCCACCCTATATAACCCCCACTCACACAAGCACACACTTTGTTGAAGTGAGGTGAAATACATACAGACAAATAGACATTATGCATTTATTTTCATATTGAAAAATATGGACGTCGGTGTGCAGGTAAAGTTTTCCTTATATGGCTACAGTGAAAGTTAAATATGAATATTCTTTTTACCGAAACCGCTATGTCTCGCTCAGATTAATGTCAACATGATTATAACAATGGGATACCAGGTGAGCCATAAAGGCTCATTATGACCCTCTTGTTTATTATTTATTTCAAAATTACAAACAGTGCAGACCCTGATTAAAGTTGTCTTTTAGGACATCTCCTCCCCTATCTGGGTCTACACTGTTTGCATATAGCAGGTACACTGTTTGTAAAGGATGAGTATACTCGTCACTAGGGTTCAATGAGTTAAGGCATAGTGCCGCCCCTACCCCAAGAGATTCAGACAAGAAAACTTTGATTTTCTTGTTCATCAAAATATAAGAATTTAAGCTAGTATACTATAGATCAGTTTTTGATACATGTTGTCTACTTTAGGCTTTAAACAACCTCGTCTTAAGCTTATATTAAATTTTCTTAACATTACTGCTTTCAATTAATCGTCATAATCTTATTTATTGTAAACAAGTTGAATGCCCATTACTCCTTGCTGCAGAGAACTTTGGGTGTCATTAGCTATACAAGAATGAATATAAACAGTAAAGACACTCAGGTGTTGGTCAATACACTGGATGATTTCATTATGAAATGTCAAACAGTGCAGAATGATGGTACACTGCAAATTTCTGCTTCTTAACAGTGTTCACACTGTTTGATAATGGTCCATTTTGTGGATAATATTATAGGTATCGAGGGTTTAACACATTACTTTCGAGCTTTTTTCTACTATTCAAGACAGGTGACCACTTAAAGTAGGTTAAAAGTAAAGTAGAATGTTCCTTAACCAATTACCCAATAAATATGCCTTTTTATGCCTTTAATTTATTTCTGCACTGATGAAAATAATTCCCATTTATACAGTTATAAATATGCATCATAAGAAATATTTCTATATTTATGAAGTTAACCCTTCTATTTCTATTTATTACTTCTCTCCATTAATACTGATGATTATGAGAAGGGGCACTTTTTTAGGTGCACCATTAGGACTGCACCCGGCGGGTCACTTTATCACTTTCCCCTTTCCCCAATAGAAGCACCTTTTATCGCATCATCAGTTTATTCCTCAGATGAAGTAAATAGTTCCCCTTTATACAGTCATGAATATGCACCATAATAATTGTTTTCTATATTATAGCAGATTTAATCTTAAAGGCTGAAAGTAAAGCAGAATGTGCCTTAAGGTGCATTCTGCTTTTCTTTCAACCTGCTTTAATTGGTCACCTGTCTTTAAAACTAGAAACAGACCATGGGGTAATAGGTTAATAGCTTCAAGCATGTTGAAAGTAAGCAGAATGTGCCTTAAGGCACATTTTTGCTTTACTTCCATCCTGCTTTAAGTGGTCACCTGTCTTCAAAACTAGAAACAGGCCATAGTGTAATGTGTTTAGGTGCATTCTGCTTTACTTTCAATCTGCTTTCTATCAACTGCTAGGGTATAGACTATAATCCTTATGGTACATATTCCTGATTGTATATAAAGTGGAACTGTTTTCTATAGTGGATGAATAAATTAATGGTGTAAAAATATGTATTTATGGGTTAATGGGTTTAGAAAATAGAACCTTTTTTATTCAAAAAAATAAAATCCTGCCTGACCACAGAAATAATCAGAACATCTAATTACAGTGAGGCTAGAAATCAGACTATAAGGGGCTGCTAGCTTGCTACTTATTTCAGATATGACTTATCTTTAGGCAAGGGTCCATTTCATTGAATGAAATATCAGGGGAAAATGGCAGTAAAGTATAGGACTGAGTATTAACTTGGTTAGTGAACAAAAACAATAAAATGCCGTAATATAAGAAATCCCAGTTTCACAATTTAGGGTTAACTGTAAGAGTCAGCAGTTGCTTCTTAAAGACATCTCCTGACAAGTTGACAACCTTTTGGTCATAACGCCTTGCCAGATTATTTACTGTCAATTTCCTTGCAAAAAGCATGGGTCTTGTGCATATTGAACCATTGAATCGTCTTGTGTGAGACTCTACCTTTATATTTGATAGTTGGGTTAGAAATAACCATTGAAAATCACTAGAGCATGAGTATAATCTGAACTTCACCAGGTAAACTGAGATTGTATTGCACATGCTTTACAGTTACATTGACACCTCCAGAACAATATGCTGGTGGTCCCTCAATGGACCGAGGAAAAGTCTTTAAAACCAGATCTTTTTTTAAAAGCTCGATCTAAGATTGTTAGATATCTTCTGGAGTTCAAAAAAAGAACCCTTTTTTAGTATAGCTGATATACAGTCTTCCATATGTATTTTAATCATGGGGCAGTAGCATAATATATAAAGGGTACTAAATAACAAATATTGTCAAAGCAATACTAAATAATGTCAAACTATTTTTTAAAGAAAAATAACTAAAATAGGTAAAATAATGAAGTAATCTTGACCTTATTTCAAGTTGAATTTGTTTTCCACTGAGTTATGATGTATAAACACTATGCTAACTCTTCATTTTTATCTATAACACTATTCTTTCTCAAGTTAGGATAGTGTTATATTTTTCAAAATGTATAGAGTAAGGGAAAATGTCAGTGTAACACTATCCCAACTTGAGATAGGATAGTTTTTTAGTAACAGAAAACATCTTGTGAGATACGATATTGTAATAATTTGCAATATCTTTGTAATAAATAGGAATATAAGAGAAATATTTTCACATATTATGCAAACCTTAAAACAGCTTTGGAAATTGACAAAAAGTCATTTTTGAAAAAAACTCGAGTTAGGATAGTTTTTCGCCAAGCTCTCGTTATGCGCGCGTGTCAGCGCGGGTTTCATTATTACCTTATGAGTCCGTAAAAGCGCGACTTTATCTATTCCCTGATAAGCGCGGCTTTCCGCGGCTTATCAATTACCTGATGAGAGCGGGTTAGAGCGAGTCCTCTATTTAGCGGCTAAAATCTCATTATTCTACTGAAAGTTTACTGTCCGGGTGTCTACACATTTAAAGTGTGTTCAAATATCTTCCGAATTCCCAAATCTAATTATAGAGTTGCTACACAAAGAATTTCATAAAAAGAAGCTTAGGTCATTAGGTGTGACATATTGTTGATCGGTGATCTCCGTAAGACGTGCATATGATACTGCACGCACTACTCGTCACCTTTCGGAAAGTACGATCTATGTCAACTTATGAAATATGCAGATAAGTTATCACACGAAAGTTTCTAACTGTTCCTGAGGTCAACATCTAAATATAGTTAACCAATGTAATCGCGGGATTCCATAGAGCACGCTCCACATGCATGCTATCTACAAAAATATCACAGGGGGATGCCGCTTGACCGTTGCGACACACACCGAATGCGGGGGTAATAAAGTTTCGGCTCGGGGATAAATAAAGCTTCGGCTCATCAAAAGTAAGTATAATCCTAGGCGGTAGACAGAAATATCAATCAACTAATTAACCAATCAAGCAAATCACATCTGCAGGTCTGTGACAAATTTTTACTGTCCCATCTCGCAACTCTGATTCTCATCTAGATCCAAACTGTAAAAATGAAACGAATCACTCAGCTTTGAATCATTTTGGATCCTGATGAGAACCAAGCTACTCGGCGTCTCGTCTACATCAAATGTGTGTTTAACTATAAAGAAAGTAAAAATTGAATAAAGCTAAGGTCTCAAAGAGTTTGGATCCTGAATCAGTGCCGATCTACACGGTTTCTGATCAAGATTCAAACTAATTGCGTAGGAATTCATGTAAGAAATAAATTTTAATAGATATCAAACAGTAACGACGCCGAGTCACTCAACATTGTGATCGGAATCCAAACTATCTGCATTTATATCAAAGGAATATTTCTTCATAAAATGTAAATCTGTTTAGACCTTGATCAGATGGCGAGCAACTCGGCGTCTCATCTTCATCCAAATCGCTTTTGTAAAACTATAATGCAAAATAATTGAATGTTCTCTGAGATGTCAAACAGTTTGGATCCTGATGCAGTGCCGATCTACACGGCATCTGATCAAAATTCAAACTGATTGCGTAGGAATTCACGTGAAAAAAAAATTCTAATAGATATCAAACAGTTGTGACACCGAGTCACTCATTATTGTGATCGGAATCCAAACTGTCTGAATGTATATCTAAGGAATATTTAATTCATAAAATGCAAATCCAGACTCCGAGTTACTAAGTATCTGAACTATATCATTGCTTTTATCCAGATCAGACTCCGAGTTACTCGGCGTATTATCTGGTTTTAGTTGATTTGAAAGGCTATTCTATTGTATTCTATTGTAGACAGCAGGTAAATCGTTACTCCATGCGGTATATATACTTAGCATAGTAACATAAATCTAAGTAAAAATATATTATAAATATATTGACTTTTATCGTTTTCACCCAATTGCATGCAACTTATTCAAACTTAAAATTGTATAAAATATACACCGTTAGAAAGGACATTTAATTGTCTACAAACTTTACATTACACTGTTATGATTTTGTGAAGCAAAAAAGCAGTTATAAGGGCTTGAAAATAACAGGTACCATAAATCTAAGTGTCAGTAATTAAAAGGATTGGAAATATTTGACTTGTATCGTTTTAATCCAGTGACATTCTACTTATTCATAGTTCAAATTGTATAAGAATAATACCGTTAGAAAGGGAATTAAATTTTCTCCAAAATTGACATTTACACTACTATGTAATATTTAAGCAAAAAGGCATTTAAGAGGGACTGAAAATGACAGGTGTCAAATTCACGCTAATTTTCCAATATTTCCAATCAGGTGTATTGGTGAGAGTGTGTACTCTTATCAAACAGATACTGGCTATAGATAGCCAAATGTCTCTAATCTATATCCCTGACACATACGCCTTTGGGGTTATTGCTGTGAGGTAAAGGGTTAAGATAAATAGCGAGAAATATCAGAAAGTTGTAATTTTCTCCGTGTATTGCATTGTGTTAGTTTTTCGTGTCCGTATAAACGAGAAAGATCAACGTCTTCTCCGTATAATCGAGAAAGAACAACGTCTACTCCAATGTAAACTATGTTGAATCTTTGCTTCTTTTGAATAAAGTAGCAATATGAGTGGTGTTTGTATCTGGCAGTGTGTCGATATAATGTCTGTATTAACTCTTCTGTTGCTATTAGCGTATCTGAATAAATGTTTCCTAAAAAAACAATTTGAAGATATATGTTTGTTTTATATTCATACATGTATAGGCCGATTTTATTCACCTTGCAGGGCGGAGCTAACCTTTAGAAAATATAAAGTAATCCACTTTAGTTTTTAGGGATGATAGGTATAGTTCCGTATTACCGGTATATCGTTATTGTCCGATTCTTTCAACATGGAGAAACACAAGTTATGCGGGCAACCATTTCCATGTGAAAATGGTATATATACAATGCTCCCTCTCTACAGCAACACCCAATGGGAGACAAGGAGTTTGTGTATTATTCGGAGGGAGTTTTTATAGGGAGGGAAAATTAAGACTGGGCTTACAATTGCAAGCAGCTTGAAACCAGTTTAAGGAGCCCAATGATCAGGGTTTACAATGTTTGCACATGACAAGTATACTCCTTACATACACACTGTATGCAAATGACGCATACATGCGTGACTAGGGTTCAAAGAGTTAACCCTTTCAATGCCAAATTTCCATGAAATTTCCACCCGTTACCGTTTCATTGTCGTCTGCGTCAATGTTGTTGTTTGCAAAATCCAATCAAAGTTAGAATCAAAGAGGTATAACTTAAAACATGCATATAATCACTGAATAAAAACAAATACAATGTATGCGGATTGAAAAGAAAAAAAACCAACAAAAATATGTAAATGTTTACATTTCTCTACTAAAAGAGACATCTATAGATCTACCATGAGCTCTAGGTATTTATCCCTTTAGAGATAGAATACTAAGTTCTTACTGGTTACACCTCAAATATTTTTGTTGATCCATAACAAAGAAGCTGTAAGCAAACACACATAATTTGCGACCACCATATGTTTTCACAATCTGTGCTCTCTAAACAATACTTGTATTTGAGTTTCGCGTATAGGTCCATATTAGCTCACGCGGTTTGGCCAGACCGGGTGGTTGCGCGCTGGCTACTCTGGACTTACGCTGGCCGTAATTTCATGACCATTTAAAACAGTTATTTAACAGCACTTTTCCATAATAATTACATAGAGGATATTGAATGAGTGTGTTGTCAGTCGTGAATTTATTGAACGAGTTGAATAAAATAATTTGTTGCGAGCCTTGGCGAGCAACATATCATTTTATGAAACGAGTTCAATAAAATCACAACTGAAAACACACGAATTTGATATCCTATTTATTGCATAAACACCAAATAACACGAAAATCCGAACGGTCTCATTTTCACTTTTGCCCTCGGCTCTTAGGAAAACGATTCGTCGTAGGTGTTATTCGGTTTTATTCATCCGTAGATAAAAACACCTATCAAACTAAAATAAAGAAAATCAACATCAATGTGTTGTGAAAAGACTTCTCTGATACCATATTTAAAATTTAAATTAGTATTTAATTTAAAACTGTTCTAATTGACTAAAAATGACCATTTGACATTTGGAATCTAGTTTCGTTTTCAAAAAAACGTCGTTATAGCAACACGACGTCATCATCATTCTAACGTCTAAATTTGAAAAACTGTCTGAGTCACTGTTAATAAATGAGCTCTACGTAGCCTAATTTGCAGTTTGAGTTTGCGGGACTGCTCGGGATAAAGGTTTTAGGACGATTGGAAATGTTTCAATACTAAGTGTTGATCTAAGTTTGTCTAGGTTCTCTTAGCTTGTTTACAGTCGGCGTAGTAGTACAGTATTTTGGTGATTCGAAAATTAGTATAAAATATATGCCCAGTGGGCCGTACGATTTTACGGACCTCTATATTTTGCACGTTTATGCAATAAAATAAGTTAATATTAAATGTGTCTTTGAAAGCAGTACATGTATAACCTCGAAAAGATAATCATAATGTTATCAACCTCATTAAGATAATCATAAACTTACCCTGTGTGTGTGTGTAATACCCATGTTTGTAACAGAGTTTTTGTCCATGGTACCATGTTCGTTATGGTATGAATGTGTGTGTGTTCTGCTTGAGAGATGGGTGTATTGTTTGTGTTGCGTTTCCTGCTTGAGTCTTTCGCATTTATTTAAAGCAAGATGAAAGTAAATGTTCAAGATTGCTTTGAATACCCACCTGTTTTTATTACTAAATAATTAACATTAATAAGTGGTCATACTAGTAAACTCTTGTAAGTTGACTTATAGATTACAGAATACTCCTCTCTTCTATTTATAATGATCTGTTTTTAAATCTTTTAAAATTTAATATATCTCCTATTCAAAACAAGAGATAGTGTTGAACAGGAATTTCTTGAGGAATTTTCACCAATATTTCTCAAACACACTTTCGAGAAACAATGTGATTTTCTCAATTTTTATACGGGCAAATGTCTTTAAATTTAGGTTTCTAGCTGTTCAAGTACTATAAATTATTATAAGCATTACTCTACCCCAGTAAACATATTGCGCAATCACTAGGCCTTTTAAGTTATATGATGTAAGACCCTAATAAAAATTGACATAGTTTCATACTTCATATAATGCAATAAGTGTGACTATAGCTTTTATTTATTGTTATTCACCCCTTTTGCCATACATTAAATGTGAAATGTATAAAAAGGTTATGAACAGCTTTCATATTTCCGTAAAATAGGGGAATAACATGTAGTATCCATTTAAAATATCATGTTTACATTACCTATACCCAACCGTCAGTGTTGGAGTACCTGAAAACTGTTTGTGTTAGAGCAAAAAAGACTGAAACAGTCATTTGTTTAAATAATTTAAGGGCAATAAATCAGACATGCCTTATACGATTTCAATAGTGTTCACAATAGGTCTAGGTTTATATTTATAAACATCTTCAGCATCTTTAGTGAATATCCGATCAAACGTGTTTGTGTTAGAGAGCAAAAAAGGCTAAAACAGTCCTTTAATAATAATGAAATGGAAATAACTCAAACATGTCCTATACGATTTTAAAAGTTACCAAAAATGACCTAGATTCTATATTATTAAACATTTTCGGCAAATTTGGTAAAGATCCAATAAAAAGGTGTTTGTATTAGAGAGCAGAAAATACTAAAACAATATAACTTCTACATGCCTTGTGCGATTTGGATAGTTATCGAAACTAGATTATATACCAATTAACGTTTTATGTAAGTTTATTGAAGATCCTGTAAAAAATGTTTGTGTTAGCGAGCAAAAAATGCTGAAAAAATCATAATACTTAAAGAGCAGTAACTCAGACATACATAAGGCGATTTTTAAATGGATCAAACTAGACCTAGATTTTTTATTAATTAACATTTCCATATATTTTGTGAAGATCTAATAAGAAGTGTTTGTGTTAGAGAGCAAAACATGCTGAAACAGTATTTGTTTTATTATTTAAAGGGTGATAACTAAGAAATGCCTTATGGGATTTGTATAGTGATCACACTGGACCTAGTTTTCATATCTATAATCATTTTAAGTAAGGTCTTTTGCCAGAGAAAGGAAACTATTCCTGGCGCGTAATACTAATCGTGCATTTTTTACAAATAACACGGTTAAGCATTACACTATGTGGACTTGCACCGATGTCTGTAAATCACTATCATTTCTTCTGGATAATATTTATGTACGTTTTGGGAGTACCATATACCGCCAAGTGATTGGTTTCCCTATGGGTACTAACTGTGCGCCCCTTGTCGCAGACCTATTTTTGTACTGTTATGAGAGGGACTTTATGCTAAGTCTAAAACCTGATACACAGGCAGATATGATCGAAGCCTTTAACAACACATCGCGCTATCTAGATGACATTTTTAATATAGACAACCTATTTTTGATACGTTGTTTCCTTTTATTTACCCAAAAGAATTACGCCTTAATAAAACGAACGAGTCAAATTTATCGGCACCATTTTTAGGTTTGGATCTTTTAATAAATAACGGAATTGTTTCTTCTAAGACTTACGATAAACAAGATGATTTTGATTTTAGTATTGTAAATTATCCTCATCTAGATGCCGATGTTCCCCGTTCTACATCTTACGGGGTTTATATTTCACAACTTATTCGTTTTGCTAGGACTTGTAACTCTGTTGAGGACTTCCACATTCGTAATAAAACTATTACTGAAAAGCTTCTTAAACAGGGGTACAGATTTCATAAACTTCGTAAAACATTTTCTAAATTCTTTTATAGAAATCTTCCTCTCATTAACAAGTATAAATGTAACTTAAAGTCTTTTCTGCGGCAAGGTATTTCACATCCGGAGTTTTATGGTGATGTGATTTACAGACTTCGTAAGATTCTTGGACATATGCATTTTCAAAACCTATTTGTGAAACGTATTAGATTTTTCCTCAAAAAAATTATGATCCAACTATATTGCTGCGCACTTCACGTTTGGTTATCGATCAATCTACAATTGATAACTATGCTTTCCTCTTTGGTTGTGCGACGACAGACAGGGCTTAGCACTACATGATGGTGTATCTCTAAAGCCGTCCTTAACCGGGAGAGTTATGTCGGATTTTCGTGCTTTGGTTTTTCTCTCCCTCTCTGTCGTACCCTGAACCCTTCCATGTTTTACAGTTACTCGTGACTACAGACTAGTCGCTTGAGTACAATTTGACCGTCGTCATAGTGGGTTATTTTTAACACGGGCTTGAATGTTTAATTCTTTCCCGTGTTACTAATAATCTTGTCATATAATTTTGTTAGATGTTTTACATGTATTTACTTACTGTGCTGGCGGTCTTTTTGATTGTAAGGTTGTGGAACAGGGTTTATATTTTATGTACACTGTTCGTCTTTATAGGTGAATATAGGAGATAAGTGTGAGGTTGGGCGCCCCTAAACCCAGGTTTAACTCCCAGTGGCTGTTAATGGTTAATTTATAATTAATTATTGATTGCTACTGACCGTGTCAAGGCGGGCTCCCATGTTCACTTTGATTTATGTTTGTCTTGCGTGTTGTTTTCTATTTAGTGTGTAGATGAAGAAATAATATTGCGTGCGTGTGTGTGTGTGTTATGGTATGATTGTGTGAGTGTGTGTTCTGCTTGAGTGGTGGGTGTAATGGTATGACTGTGTGTGTGTGTGTGTTCTGCTTGAGAGGAAGGTGTATGGTTCGTGTTACGTTTCCTGCTTGAGCCTTTTTCGTATTTATTGGTAAATATCAGATAAAACATGTTTATATTAAAGAGCAGAAAAGGCTGAAACAAACATTTTTGATAATTCAAGGGCAATAACTCCAACATGCCTTCTACGATTCGGATAGTTATCGAGAATGACCTAGAATAACATTTTTATTAAGTTTAGTGAAGATCCGATAAAAACTGTTTGTTTTTAGAGAGCAAAACATGCTGAAACAGTCACTTTTGAATAATTAAAGGGTAATAAACAGAGAACAGAACCTTGGATCAATTAAGATATTTTAAAATACATAAAATAGAGGAATAAAGCTTTGAACTTATTTAAGAAATCTAAATTTCATCTGAAGTTGATTTTTAACGCCTTTAAAATTCTAACAAATAAACTTATCATCAATTTATAATGTAAAGAAAGCTTATTTTAACAACAAACTTGAATAAGAATATAATAATGATTCTAAGACTTTGTGGAAAGCTTTAAAATAGCTAGGTATGCCTTCAAAAAGGGACACTTTTCTGTTGGCGATATAGGTCTCAATACTGATGGCAAATCTTGCTTTGATAAACCTAATGTTGCCAAATAAACTCTTTTTATGTCAATATAGCTTTTATTCTGTTTCAAAAATTTCCAAAATGTATAAACAAATATGGCCAGAAGTTCGTGTTTGATTAATATTCTTCAAAACGTGTCACACCTAATAATTTGTCAATAGCAATCGTAAGTGAAAATAGTGTTTTGAAATACTTGAGCAACTTAGGTCTATGGGATTTGTACGTGATGGTTCTCACATTATAGCTTTTCCTCTCACTCATTAATTATTAAATAATCAAGACGATTTGAAACAAACGCGTGTTGTTTCTTTAAAAAAAATGATAAATCCGATGTCAGTTAATGATATTCTAAAAGGCACTCCTCCTCTATATCCTTGTGATTATTTTGTTCCTTTAAACTCTGTGCACAAACCCTGTTCAAGGTCAAACATGACAGTCATTCCCGCTAAAGTAGATTCGTCTTCTTTCATTTTCACAGATAATAGACGTCATTTTTGAGTCAACAGCTTTGGTAAGAAGTAATTTCTTTTCAGAGTCGTCCACTTGTAGAATGGTCTTCCTCAAAATTTAAGAGTAAGTATTCTTTACTTGACAGGTAATACTTATAAACCTATTGGATTTTTTGCATATTAGGATTTCTTTTTTATTCATTTGCCTACTATTATATCTGTGTTAATTAAGATGGCAGTGATTACAATGATATTTCTATGATACATTTAAATTAAGAAACGATCTGTGATATTCATTTATAGTAATGCCGTGACTCTCTGTGTCTTGTCACTAGAATCAAGGACTATAATGGAAATTAGGAAACTATTTTTCCTTTTTTGTGTTATCCTTGGTTTCTAGTGCGCATTACATGACTCTTATATGGTTGCTTTAATTATGCTTTGCCATGTTATGTACACTTTTACCGAACTAAATATATATATCGAATTAAAAAAAGAGAAAGATTATGCCTTTGTTTAAAAAATATTTAATAAAAACATTACACTCCTCTACTAAACTAATTTTTTTGCCAATCGGCTCCTCAGCAGACACTGGACCAAGAGTTGATATCATACTCAACAAAATAGTCAAATGATCATTCCTTCCTAATTTCAACTGAGAGTTTTTTAAAACCGCTGTATGGTGCAAACTAACAGCCAATGCTGAAATAGAACCTGTTTTGCTGATCTAAACGCCTTTCAAAAAAATGTTCTAATGGAAAAAGTATCTGAAATTTCGCTACATTTTGAATAAATCTGAAATTTCAAAAAGTATATTTTTTATTCCAAAAAGACTGGGTTGATATTTTTGTAACTTGGAAATGTTATTATCCTTATCGAAAGTATTTTCGATCAGTACGACACATGTGTTTGTGCATTGGCGTAAAAACAACTGAATTCTAGCAAGTTTTCGAAGCACACTATCGAATTTTCAAAAATTGAGGACATTCGTTTCCATTCAAAATCGAATGATTATTTCAGGGTGAAATCGGTCTAGTTCACTGCGGCAAGGCTAATCATTTCTACGGCGAGTAGCAATTCCCTGGCCGCCGCAGAATTCCTACGGCCGTCGTGTGTTGCGCTCACATTTGCTGCAGCTGCCACGCGGCAATATTTTATTTATGTGGGGTTAATGAACATACGGTGACCGTACGGCGACCGTACGGCAGCCCGTACGGCAGCCGTGGAAGTCCTAACAGATACCCTGCAACCAAATTGCTTCTCCTGCTACACAAATTGGTGTTGCTACATGTTCACACAGCTTATATCAGTCCAGCAACACCATGAAGTCAGAGGACACATTTGGACAGCATTTCAGAACATATAAATCCATTTTTAGATAATTTACATGTTTTACATTTATGAACAAAAGTACAAATGCACAAAAGGAAAATTGACCATTGAGTTACGGCGGCGGCACGGAGGCCCTACGGCTGCCGTACAGCGTAGAACCATTCTGCGGCGCGTGTTTCTACGGCCGCCGCAGAAATATAAAAATGTTATAACTCCGCGTTATAAATCTACGGCGAGGTCTAAGGTCTGTATGATATTGGGATACGCCGTGCGGCGGCCGTACGGCCGCCGTAGAATATTCAAGTCCGCCGTAAGATTATCTCGAGCTAACGTTTCTGCGGCCGCCGTACGACCGCCGTAGAGCAAGTGTGAGCGTACTATTAGAGATACCTTCTATTTCATATCCAGACCGTGCCGAATGATTGGGTTGACATATTATTTCAATTACATATAAAGTTAATTCTATTTGTTGATGATTAAGACCGTGGCCAATGCTTACAATTCACCAATAGCGTATTTCTATTTTTTAAAATACTTCAAGCAGATTAGAAGTATTTTAAAGCCGAATGTACCTCAAGCGCATTCTGCTTCACTTTGAGTCTGCTTTACGCTACCATATTATAGGATATAGAGAACATGTCTTATGATACATATTCATGAATATATAAATTGGAGCCATACTAAGGTATCAGGTGGGAAGCAACGTACTGTTTTGTTTTTTGTGATGGCCAATTCGAAGGTCAATGTTGAAAGTGTCAACTGGACTACAATTTGTGTTGTTTTCAACTGTAAACGATTGGTATTTTATTCTTTTATCCAAAGAACATCACATGGCCATGACTGATACGTTTCAATATTCAACACACTGGATCTGTTTAGGCCTTTGTACGGGCGAAATCCGTTCATGGAAAAGAAGTTGCAAATTTGCTTTCCAGATTTCTTGTTCCGGTGAAAAACAAATTCCATTAAGACAAACCTTACATCAACGGTCTTGAAGAACTGTTTACCCCCATTCAAAGCTTTCCACTCAGACCCTTCGATATCCATTTTAATGAAAAGGCTCTGTCCGCTAAACATAAATGCCAACTCATCTAACATTATGGTTTGAACAGTCCCTATGTCGCTTTCATTTGATGGTATAACAAAAGTTCCACCCTTGTTCGTCGGTACTTCTTGAAGAGTCACAGTTCCATGTGTATCAGATACAGCATTCCATATTAATGTAACGTTTTCTTGAAGGGACCCTATGTTTAATGATCTAGATAAAAGAAGTAAATTTTCTTTACTTGCGTCAACAGCAACCACTCGTATTCCGATTTTAGCCAGATAAATGGTAAAGGTCCCAATATTGCATCCGAGGTCAAGAAAAGACATTCCATGATGAGTTATTAGGGCATTTGCAGTTAGACGAACGATGCCACTTTCCCACTTGCCTGAATGTACGAGTCTACCAGACAAAATTAAATCTTTCTCAAGAGGATGTACACAAATGAACGTGTCACCGCTACTGGTTCTATACGGAATACATTTGTTTTTGGAAACTGACCTGCGAGCATCCATGCTTTCAGTTTTAGCGTTGAATATATTCAAATGTTTGTTTGTTTCTGATTTTGCCAGAATCAACTCTTTGTTAATATTGTCATTTGATATTGTGTTAAAAATTACAATAAACGTAATCGCAAGTCCAGCTCCTAATGCCAAACGAGATATCCTTCTTCTTAAACGTCTCGCCATGTATCATGTAATGTCTTTGTCACTTCTTATAACAACTTCCAATCATTACTTCGCATACGTATCACTTTTAACCTGTTAAGCGGTATGTTGCTACCTGGTTAACATTACTACTGACTATTTTCTATTACAGCATATCATATATTTGCCTATAGTATGAGATACACTGAAGCGGAACATGTCCATGTTTTGTTGATATACTTCGTACAATGTCCTGTTGACCTTATGAATTACTACAGAAGTATGTTTAAACCCTGAACGTTGAGCGTTAATAAAGCAGTTATGCAATGGTCATTGGACGTCAGGATTATCGAACATTAATTTGATATTACCTAGTGTGATACAGCGTCCATGGATGACATCTGTTAAATCTGCAACATACAACCTTTTGTTAGTAGAACAAACAATGCAATGTCTTCTAAAATAAGATTAATTGATTACAAAACTTGTTATGGCAGAAATATGCTAACACAAACAACTGTACTTCAAACACTTAAACGAAAGATAGACCAAACGATATAAAGTTGAATAAAGAGAAAACATTGCAATATTTAAGATAGAACAGTAGATACATGTACTTATGGAAATGAAGAAAGTGTGAGCATGTCATTACAAATTGAAATAACAAAGGCGATTAACAGGAAAGTTACTAAACTAGGGCAAACTTAATCATTTTAAATACCAAAGCAACTTACGTATTATTCCAGTTTCTAATGATATAATATATACACAGCAATAACAAATCAAAGACTGAAGTTAGTGAAGCCATTTGGTTTAAGGGTGTATCAATGTCATGAATTTGGGAAATTTTCAAAATATATGAAAACACTTTATGATGGTTTTGTATTGAAAAGCTATTTAAGATGAATGAAAAAATAGGAAAAGTGTACATTTTGGTGAACAACAGTTGGCTCTACGGCCATGTAAAATTTACCCCACCAACTTCTTCTTATTTTGTCCTTTTCAAACAGCCCGCTTCAATAAAATCCATTTTAAATGAAAGCAAATATGATAATTTGGTTTTGTGCTATTAATTCCTATCTATGGTAGTATTTCTTCATACAAATACTAATTGAAGAAAAAAAAAGGCACCAAATGTGAAATGTATAAAGCTCTAAATATCAACAATATGGTACTTCTTTGTAAATTTTGTAAAGGGGAGATAACTCTTTTTACTTTAAAAACTCAACCTTTCAACACTGACCTTTCAATTTCTTTTCATGTTTTGAACTGCCTGAGCATGGTCTTTTATCTGGTTGAATATTAGAAAAAGTTTAATACTAGAACTATTTCATTTTCAAACTTATTTATTTTTTTCATAAAATAAAAAATATAATAAAACCATGCCCTTTATAAAGCATATTTTTGATATTCAATGATCCATATTGTTCAAACCTGGTGCCAGCTTTGTCTAAATTTGGTTTATATATGTAAATATACCACGATAGACATGAAATATAATAAAGAAAACCCAAATTACCATTATTGTTTTGTTTTTAAAAAGATTTTACTGAAGCTTGTACTCTGAATGGGTAAAGTTTGAAAAATAATTCCAAATTTGACATACCTTTTTCAACTCGCTGCAGCTAAAAAAAAAAAGGACACCACCATATTTTTTTTTCATTTTTTCATTCATCATAAATAGCTCTTCCAAAAAAACTATGATAGAAAAAATTTTTTTAACACTTTGAAAAAATCGCTTATGGGTTTGATACACCCTTATGTAACAAAACTAAAAAGTGCAAGTCAGGACGATACAAATGTGTATAGAACTGTAGTTTTAACACTAGACTATAACAATATAATTGAGAGATAAATACTGCAAAACTACAGATAAAACTGCTATGACTGCCCTACCAATCAAATATAACGTGGGGAATGTTCCGATTCTTTTTGTAATGTATCTTGAAATGTTGAATATTGCCGACCTGAGATGTTGTCGGCTAAATCTATTGAATGTTTTAAAAAGAAAAATAATTTTAAGGTTATATTCACTAGAGCGTAAGGCTAATCTTATGGACTATCAGGCATAAACGGCCTACGTTGATGTTAATGTAGACGTCCGATAACAAATTGTAAACTTTAGCATTTGAAAATATAGCAACAACACTGCAGAACTTTATGAACCCTCTGGTCTGGATATACACGTTGTATCTGGTATAATAATAATAATAATAATAATCTCAAAGATTTATTTTAGCTCAGGTGGGATTCTATGGAGCGCATTCGTTGCCAAAAATCCAGACATGCAATCACCCAGTTTTCAATTATTGTTTGGCCAAAAACGATATGTATTTGTATAAATGTCGTTTAGAATCATGCAAACTTAACATGTAAATGTCTGTTTACATGTGTATACTGTATTCCATAAAAAGGTATTTATAGTTTATACTTTAAACACTTGCAATTCTTTCATGTAAAGCTGTTAACAAGGGAACCAAAATCCACGATTTAATGTTACTTTCTAAGACAGAACTACATATAACCAACATTTAAAATAAACATTTTCCGCCTGGAAGAATTGAAAGTACGCTTTGCGAAAGACGTTTCACCTTTTGCAAACAGACACCATACAATTAACTTCGGATATTCGCCAATGTACAACGGACAATGTAGAAAGTAACAAATGAGTCACGAGGGCGTGTCTTAGCTACATAAGCCCCTCCTTCGACGCGTCAATTTTCCTTCGTGAAGTTTCGGTATTTCCTAGAACGTATGCCAAGAACTCTGAGGTGTTCCGAGTGACTATAATTCTGCTTTACTTTCAACCTGCTTTAAAGGGACTCGCAACCGGATGGTGTTCTTGTCAAAATAAAATAAAATACTCAAATAAAAGCAAATTTGTGGCATTATTTGGCTTTTGACATTAAAAACATATGATCAGTCCAAAAAACGTCTCAAGAATCGTCACCGTCTCTTAGTTTTTTAGATATTTTCCATCGTTTTTCCATAGCGTTAGCTAACGGTATAGTTGTTGTTGTTGCTTCTCTACACGGGGTCAGACATAAACCCGAGCCGAATAATGTTCTATTAATAGCTATCATTGAAGTACGTTAATTCGCTATTATATATATAGAGAGCGTCCGTAGCCGAGGGCGTAGAGGCGATGCCTCATTTTTCATTTTTGTCTCCGCATGGATGGTCACTGGTTCGAATCCCTCCAGAGCCTCTTCTTTTTATTTTTGGAAATGCATTTTTTAACAGAATTTATTATCTTAAACTAAATTTTACCCATTTATATAAGCATTTGACCTATATTTACAAATTACTATTTTTAATGCTTGATCCGGTTGCGAACCTCTTTAAGTAGTCACCTATTTTCAATACTAGAAATAGCTATCAGGTAAAGGGTTAATGTTACTAAGTCTTCACAGTTACACTGTTTCAAAGGACCCATAGATGCACCAATAGGGTTCAAATGGTTAAAGAAGCTGAGCCCACCTTAAAGCAGGATAAAAGTAAAGCAGTTAATCAAAAGCTGCCACAGGAGATTTCTGCTTTACTTTTATCTTGCTGTAAGCAACCACTTTAACCATTTCACACATAGATGCACATGTTGGCAGTTTTTTTTAATTATTCCTATTACAAATTTAATGCATGTACCTTTTCATACTTCTACAAATATTATCCTGATAAAGAGTCATTGGAAACCTTGAGTCGTTTTATAAAACTTTGTACGACGAATGTTGTCGTAAGTCAGATTATAAAAGTCTCAATTATTTTTTATTCCTCAATCTAATCCTGTCTTGTAACATCTTTTTGGAATCGTCTTGAAAATGTCACAAGACAGGATTAAATAGAGAAATGAGAAATTAAATGTATTTTAAAGTTTTGACTTACGACAACAATGTTTATGAAACGGGCCCCTGCCCTGCATCTGGGCAGATGGATGTTTAAAGCAGGCACATGTAAAGCAGAAAAGCTCTTTCAGGAACTATCTGCTTTACTTCAGTCTGCTTAACCTATTACCCCACAGCCTGTTTCTAGTATTGAAGACACGTGACCACTTAAAGCAGGTTGAAAGTAAAGCAGAATGTGCCTTAAGGCACATTCTGCTTTACTTTCAGCCTGCTTTAAGCTACAGTCTGCTAGGAAATAGAAAACATTTCTTATGATACATATTCATGGCTGTAAAAATTGGAATTAATTCTTTAGTGGATGAATAAATGAAAGGCGTAAAAAGGTGTATTTATGGGGTAATGGGTTAAGCAAGCACCTGTCTGTCAAACTGGCTACATACAGTGGAGAAAACGTTATTCTTTCCCAATAAACGCGTTTACGCTAAAACTATTATTTCTATTGCAAACAGTTTGGAGCCAGATCAGACGCTGGGTAACCCGGCGTCTGATCAGGCTCCAAACTGTTTGTCATCAATATAAACATGAATTATCAGAATTGTCCAAAAGTTGCACTTTTCTATGTTTTAGTGTTTTGCGGTTCGTTTAAACGGGAAAGAATAACGTATTCTCCACTGTAAAATCATAGGGCTAGGTAAACCCCCGGCGAACGATTCCGGTAAGATCCGATTTAGTTTACTCCGCCCAAATTAATATTCGTAGTATTCTGTAAAAATTCTTTATAAGGTCATAGCAAAATTCGCTAGTTTTGCATTTGGAGAAATGTAATTCTTGACTTGCAAGAGTCAACTGTAGACTGGAGAAATGTCAATGTCGGTCGTCAATCCGCAACTTTCGGTTTATATCTGTGTTCAAGTTTATTGAAAAAAGATGATTTCAGTTGGATTTTCGGATGCAGTTCTTTGCTTGTGACGGTTTGAGGAATTTCATTCTGATCTGTAGGATTAATTTGTCAATTTCATGAAATGTAAAGCGGGTGTTTGCTTTGAACAAAGCAGAAAGTCAATTCTAAAAATAGCGTTGTATGGTCATGACTAACTTATGGACAAGTCACATTTATATTTTGTACAGTCGGGTTTGTATTTTATACAAACTACAAAATAGATGTTAGCATCTACATGTCTAGATTATTGGCAACGATTGCGCTCCATAGGATTCGAACCCATGACGACTGGACGGAAACTAAAGCTGAGTCAGACGCCTAAATCACTGGACTAAAGAACCATTAATTTGTTGACAGTCTCTTGAACATACTTTAGTGTAAAGTGAGGGAGATGAAGTCATTAGTTCCTGTCGATGTATTCGTGTGCGCAAGCGATACGAAACGGATTTACTTCGTTTTTAGACGGAGTCGAAAAAGGGACGAAACATATCTAATATAAAAAAAATATTATGATGTGACTTTTCATGAGGATGTGTTTAGACTTTTACTTTCATTTGAGTAGTTTCTTTTAATTTTGCATTTGGTTTTCAGTCTCTTTAACACCTTTGCTGTCATATTATTTCGTCTCTAACATTTATAGCGCTCTTTTCACACAGGGGTTTTGCCTTCAAAAGCGCTTAAACACGAAATTACATAAATGTACCTACAAATCGACAAAACACAACTAACTATAATTAGATCTAAAATAAACATGAATAAACATACAAAAGACAGCCCCCATAAAGGCAACTACATTACCCCCATCAATCAGCAATGAACAACCGACCGGCTAAAGAGTGCCGACCAAAAGAAATAAAAGCAGAGCGCCCAATGCAAGCCACCTAATGTAATAAGTAGGAAAATAGCATGCGACCATAACTAAAAACTCTATAGAAGATCAATGACATGATTAAAAATGGTGAAAGCTGTCCAAGAATTATACCACAGACCCGCCAGTTGGTTTCAAAAGAGATCACAGCCATATCCCCACCATCAAATATCCACCAGACAGGCATTGATCGACGGTACAACCCCAGAACTAAAAATTAGACACATAACATAATTATACAGAATGAACATAGCCCTTGGGTAGCAGTCATCTATTCTCTCAACCCCACACCCGCGGGTTCTACTCGTTCCGTAGTTGAAATTACACCCTCACTCCTTTATAAAACATCAAGATAAGAAGATGTCCCTGAAGTATACCGCAAACCCCAAGTCAGTTCGGTTCAAAGAGACCAGGGGAAATCCCTACCATCAAGATCCACAAATAAGGCACGGACAAACGGTACAACTCCAGAACTCCCATTTAGACCCACAATATCCACAGCAAAATCATAGCCTATAGATAGCAGTCATCCATTTCCTAATGTGTTCTAATAATAAATATTCAAGAAGTGTGTTTTCAGACGTTTTTTGAAGACTGAAACTGAGCTCGCATCTTTGATGTCTGATGATAGAGTGTTCCAAAGCTTTGGGGCTGCATGCATTAAACGTCTATCTCCAAACGCCACCAAACGATTTATACAATGAGCGATACTAATTTACTTGCTGACCGCAACTCTCTTCGAGGTCTATACACGTCAACACACTATGTACACGGATAATCCTGAATGGCTCCATCGACCCTAACTAAGTGCCAACATGACGGAAGTTTTACAATGTGTACATTTGCTTTTAATAATTTCGCTATTGAAAGGTAGGTTCAGGTTGTATTATCTGTCGCTATTGACCAAGTATATATTCAATTCCAAAGATTCACTGTTACATATACCCATCTTTAAGATGGAATGTTGACCAACAAGGCCAAACATTCGATCAAACTATTTATAAAAAATTCTTTAAAATACTTAGAGGATTTATTTTCCCTTGCTGTTTTGTACTTTGGAAACAAAATAATACTACTTTGTATGCTCGCTTAAACTGTGTTTTTATCCCAATGATTTTTGTCACAATGCTCGTTCCTATGAGGAGAATGCAAGAAAACGGATAAAATCCTCACCGTATTATACTTAGTGAATAAAAACCGAACTAAATCGTTAAATTCCGATGTCAAACACCGAACCGACCAATATTCTATAGATATGAGTGAGTACAATTATTCAACGAATTGAATCGGGCTATTTGTTATAGCCTCGGTTTTTTGGGCGTTGTAATTGAAGTACATGTAGTATTAGTTGTGCATTGTGTCCTAGTTTCAATTTCAACGGTCATTTTGCCGACCTTCTCTTTCGCATACTTTAATATAAATGGAAAAAAAGACGTCAGCTCTCTGTTCCAAACTGCAAGTATTGCCTCTGATACAGCTAGTAACACTCTGTCCTTAAATGATGCATGTTATAAGACTCATATATCTATTTTGGAAGTGAATAATGCCATCAGTTCAGTAAATAAGGGACAGTGGTATTGACAACATTCCAGTTGAAGTACTTAGAAATGATACATCACTCTTTTTCCTTTATACAATGTATCTTGTTAAATATATGTTTTGATAATGGTATTTTCCGTCATTATGGAACAAGTGCATTATTAATCCCCCCCCCCACATATGTATAACATTTATTGTAAACAGTAGGATAAGTGTGTGGTCAGAAGTAATCGGGAAAGTGTAAGACGAACAAAATGGGTTCAGAAAAGGTCGTACTACAACTGACCTATATACTTAATCTTACAAGTATAATTGAAGATGCAAGAAAAAAGTTACGTAAATCCATAGTTTGTGATAAATATAGATTGAAAAAGGCATATGATACCATTAATATATATAATTGATCGATATTTATTGAAACGATAAGTTGATAGAAGGATAACAGGAACATGATGCAAGCATTACAATCTTTATATCATTCAGCGATATCATGTATAAGAGTAAGTAGTTTTTATACAGACTGAATCGATGTAATTTGCGGCTTGAGACAGGGATATATTATTTCCCCTATTTTATTTAATCTTTTTATCAATGATTTGTTTCTTTATCTAAAATCACCAGATGTTGGTGTAAGTTTAGGAGAAGATAAGGTGTGCATAATGTTATATGCAGATGATATTCTGTTGATGGCGGACCCTGCTTATGATCTGCAGTTACTTCGAAATTCTTTAAACGACGTTTGTATAGAAAGTTCTTTTTTCACTACTTTATTAAATTATTTACCTTTGACAGTTTCGACATCCACTGATGTCTTTCTCAAGAATCGCACTGCGACGATCGGCTATCTTCGGCCTTGTTTGTCAGTTTCCGGCTTCGTGGAAATGACAAACACAGGGTCGTAGATTCGGGATAGTCTGTAGGCCCCCTCGTCCATGTTCATGACCGAGTTCTTTCTCCGTATCTGAATTGCTTCTTTAAATAGGGACGGTTGTGTCTTGAATGACATGACTGTTAATAATTGTAATGTTGTTCATTTTAGACCAAAATCTGAGATGTGTACACAGTTTAACTTTATGTACGGTACTAACTCTTTTGCCATTGTTGATAGGTATACTTATTTAGGGGTTGTTTTACGAGAAATTTAGATTGCAATGTCACTGTTAAAGCAGTTGCTCAGTTTGCCGGTCGGGCTTTTGGCCTGTTTATAGCAAAATGCAGATAAATTGGCGGTGTAACATATAACGTCATTACTAAACTTTACGACTCTATCGTGTGGCCAGTTATCAAATACAGTGCTGCTATATTGTTTTTTTAAGTATATTCATGTATCGAGAGCGTTCACAATAGAGCAATGCGACTTTTTCATAGGGTCAGCAAGTACAATGTATTCACCATGTGATGGAATATACGGGGATATAGGTTGGAAACCTCAAATTGTCCGTCAATGGAAGTGCATTTCTTTATATTGGTCGATACCTTCATGTTTGAATAATATAAGGGTCAATAAACGAGTGGCACTCTGGGCATGTGGTAAGACTGGTAACTCGTGTTAAAACTGTTATTTTAATGTAAATAACTTTTACGATGCTAACGAGTTCTCTTTATTTACTAGTTTAACCAATCCTATTTCCCGTTCGTTTGCAAAAGAGGTTGAGATTCGGACATTTAATGTCCATATCAACAGCTGCTAAAAAGGTTAAACAATAATGTGGGTCCTTCTGACCGTGGTTCGAACAAACTGAGAGTTTTTAAACCTTTTAAAACGGATTTTACGCCGTATTATATTGTAAAATTATATTGCCACCCCGAATTTTATACATTCCGATTAGGGGTCGCCCCTATTAGAAATGAAACTGGTCGTTACGAAGGTCTGCCAGAATGTGTCCTTTTTGTGACACAAATACCATCGAGAATGAAGTACATGGATTATTGAACTGTCCAATGGATATATATAAGACAATACCTTCTTTTAATAGCCCACGTTTAAGTCCCATGTTTCATTCTCTAATAATTCTCTATGTGACAATGATAAGTTCTACTTTCTGTTTTCTAACCCAGGTATGGTCCGTATTTGTGCCAAAACCTGTTTTGCCATTATACAATACGGTCCGCTTTACAGTGTAAATAACGTTATACATGTAAAATGTTTTTAGACCTCCTTTGGTGAAATTCTGTGCCGTTGGCCAATCAGAGTCGGTTATTCAGTTCTTCCTTTTTCGTGAAGACTTGATTATTCTCGCCAAAATGAAAACCTTGTGAGGAAAATTTGAATGGCAGATTATCGTTGCTGGCAGTTTAAAACAGCTGAGTTAGGCGCATGTATAGAATAGCAACCACCGGTTTCACGTCACATAGTGACGTAGCTTTGTAAACAATATTCCTTATTTGGATTTATGGGCGGTCTAAATCGGTTAGACTGCAAAGGACAAGTCTTCGTGGAATAGACGGGCTCCGCTAACGCTCCGCCACGTCTATTTCACGAAGACTTGTCCTAATGCAGTCTAACCTATATATGTGGCCTGTAATATCTTTGGTAATCCAGTTCAGTTTGATCTAATTAAAAAACGTGTGCTTTCGTATAACCATTATTCAAATAGTGCACAGTAATGCCGGTATTTTGTCTTTCAGTGTCTTAAAACTTGTTTTAGAGCAGCAGTTTGAGATTCTAATTAGCATCGGTATTTACAGTTTTATCGTAAATATGCACAGTATATGTAAAGATACTCTTATATGAAAAGTGTAACAATATTTATTCATCTCATAACTCCAAATAGGAGTTACATTATACAGGTCTACTGTATTTGTGATTATATATAGAAACATGTATGTATCGTGAGGAGATGTAAATATAGATTACTACTACTACTAAAAATAGTAGACTTAAAATCGTTTATGATTGTCTTATCATTGTTAGCATATTCATTAAGTGCGCGATGGATTAATTTTTTTTCCAGTCTGTCAGTTGTTTATCCATTTACAGTTCGCTTTTTATCCAATACGGTTTTACACATTGGTCAGGATTTATCCGCATATGCATACACACCTCTGTTCAAAGACATATTTTTAGAAGTAAACATAAAATTTAAACTTTGATACTGTTACACAATGTCATAGAGATGTTAATTATACTAACATCGCTAAAAAGTAACGCATTACCCAATTTTCAGATACTTTAAAACACTCCAAAACATGACAATATTCATTTTGAGTACAACTTTCGTATATATGTTCTTGAATTCCAGCAACATACAGTGATTGTCGAACGAAATATAAAGTACACAGACCGTGTTACCAATATATAAAACTATGACTATTAAAGTTTTACGCTTACATTCCACATACATATAAAAGCATAATATAAACAAAGACAAATAATGACACACTTTTGTTCGTCTTCCGCCATTTTGGCACTGAGTTAGGGTCGCTTGAGCCAGTCAGGATTATCCGTGTACATAGTGTGGTCAAGCATACTGACAATGTACTTTGGAGAATCATTGCACATGGCTTTGTATGTGAGTGTCAGAATTTTGAATTCAATTATGTGTTAAACTGGAAGCCAGTGTAGCTCCTTCAAGACCGGAGTGATGTGATTGTACCGGGGTGTCCCGGTAATGATGCAGGCTGCTATATTTTGCAAACGCTTTAGTTTTCGTAGTGAGTTTTGGGGAATCCCAAATAACAGTGAGTTGCAGTAAATGCATTTTTTAACATAATTTCTTACCCTTAACTAATAAAATCATCATCGGTATCATTATTTCTATGATTCACAGCTATTTGAATAAGGGGAGATCCTTTGAAAGCACAGAAAACAAAGCAAATACTGAAAATTGCAGACTCGGTTTAATTGAGCCTGTGCATGAGCAATACTGAAATATGCAACAGTGATCATGCCCCCTAGCACCAGCTTAAGCGGAATTCAACATTTAAAATCCTAAATACACCTCTTGTCAACAAGAAGCTCTATAAAGAGTAGAATGATGTCTTAAAGACATAGTCTCATGGATGCACCAGAATATGTGTTGCGCCTCGACATTTTGGGGCTTATTGAGTTTGACGTCATTTCTGTGAGCGTGCGATATACATAACGCTTACCCGCTTTATTTCAAGTGGCGTCAATTACCCGTTGTGCTGATTTTGTTTAAAAACTAACTATTTCAGCAATCATACTTAGAAATATGTCAAGTAAAATAATTTCACAGGTTATGTTTTGCAGGGTTGAATTGTTAAATATAAGTTTGGTGTGCATGCAAATGAAAGAAAAACACCTCAATCACTAGCATAAATTAACCGATATCGTAATCCTGTAGAGTGGAATCTAAATAGCCTCCGTTGTTTGTAAGTTTCACAGTGGAATATATTTCACGAGCGACACCGTTGTCCTAGTTACGATTTTGTTGACATGAGTCAAGAAAAGCAATACTTGAAGTTATGAAACCGCCATTTGAAGCTTTACAAATTAACCAGTTTACTCGCCTAAGTGCATGCTCAGTAAGGTCCTCAATACAGATAGTTTGCGTATTGACCAAGGTGATTTTGTCAATGTGTAACGTGTTTGGGGCTAAACTCAGCTACTAAAATGGTTGATCAGCTGAACCGACGAGCCTATAATAACATAAACAATACTATATATAATATTTCCTCGGGGTTTATTATGACCTATGATTGCTAAAACTAATGATGGGCGAATATATACAAAACCCAGTAAATATGATTAACAATGATTAGAAAATGAGTGGCTGAACAATAATCAAGTGTGATCAACTAATTATAATCAACTCTCAAACTATACGTATACAAGGTGGATGGGCTTTTGTTCCCAACTATCAACAACAACAGCCATACAACATCATCTGTACTACAATAGTCTGTTAGCTCAGCCTATACCCGAGCAACCTTGCTCGACCAGCTAGCATCAGCTATTGCTCATCTACGAATATCTCAGCTCGGCGTATAGACGAGACCCCTTGCTTCGAACTACAAGCCAGTATACACCAGTATCAGCAATGCGATCAGCGTTGTTATAATATCTGCATGAGCTACTATTCACGCCTGGGATAGAAACTACTGAGATTGAACTTGTCAACTGTTCGCTCTACCCAAACGCTACTAAGATAACAAGGTACATACTATTATTTAAGCTTATTTATTGTCTACTATTAGAACCGACGTTAACCCTTCGGGAGCTTGATACAAACTGAATCAAAACTATAGAGCACCTGCCTTTTATAACTTTTGGAAGGCAGTGTTTGTTTAGAATAGAATATGCCAAAGTAACACAATTAACGTCGTCTCATTTTGAAACCTGCAGTGTTCGTGTATTTATACACCATAATAAGCTAATTAAACAAAGGAAAACTGTTCCTTATATTATAATTATTTATTATACCCGATTTCTATAGCGCTCTTTTCACACAGGAGTTGTGCGTTCAAAAGCGTTTCACATGAAATTATCTAAATGTACCTACAAAGCGAGAAAGACAAATAACTACATTCACAATAAAAATGATACAATATTGAGATGCATGGAAACATGGAAATTCTTCAAATATTATTACCAAGATTATAAAATTGTTATAGTAAGTTTGTAAAATCATTTTTAAAATGAGTCAAATAATTAACAGATCAATGGCATGATTAAAAACAGAGTGGTTTGTTTGTTTGTTTGTTTGTTTCAGTGTAGAACCGGAGAGTAGTTCACAAATCGTAAAACGAATGTTTAAAACAATACTCTCCATGTTGTTTGGTTGACTTTGTTTGTTTGTTTGTTTCAGTATAGAGCCGGAGAGTAGTTCACAAGTCGAAAAACGAATGTTTAAAACAATATTATCCGTGTTGTTTGGTTGAGTATTGTTTATTTATGCTTTTCGATGGATTACCGGAAAAAAGCAGTGGATTATCACTTGGTAATCCACTGCAGTGGATTATCACCAATCGCCGTTTTCCCCGTAGGGCTCCCCAAAAATCGTAGTAAATCGTGTCTTATCGTTAAATTCCGGCAGTCCGATTTGTCGCGAACCACTCAACGGAAGAACACGAATCCAAAATCGGGAGCAACGGCGTAACTCGGATGACGTCAAATCAATAAAAAAGTGACGTCATCGTACGGGAAACTGTTTCGTTAATGTGTTCGATGTAAGTTTGGGGCTCAACACGGGGTAAATCATGTAATTTCGCTTTCACAATTGTCGAACAATTTCGTTTAAAAATTGGCTTAAAAGCATAAATAAATAGAATAATTGTATTTTTTCAGTATAAGATCGAATTTAATCTATTGAGTGATCATCACACGTTATATTTTCACGAGTGGCTGATATTATACTGACAAAAACAATTATCCTCTATATAATCCATGGCCGTGGTACACCCTTAGTTCATAAACATAAAGCCGCCAAGAATTACACCATAGACCCCTAGCCAAATGGTTTCAAAGCGATTGGGCACTCCTTACCAGCAAGATCTACCAGAAAGGCACAATGTCAATGGTACAACTCCAGAACTGCCATTCAGACCCACAGCATCCACAGCAAGAACACAGCACAGAGGTAGCAGTCATTGATTACCTACTTTCTTCTAATAACAGATATTAAAGAAGTGAGTTTTCAAACGTTTTTTGAAGGCTGCAATTGAGCAAGCATCACTGATGTCTGACAGCAGAGTGTTCCAGTGCTTTGGGGCTGCATGCATGAAACTTCTATCTCCCAACTTCACCAAACGACTTCTCGGCACAACCAGCGATACTGATTTACTCGTAGACCACAACTCTCTTTGAGGTCTATACACGTCCATCATACTAACAATGTACCTTGGAGAATCATTGCACATGGCTTTGTATGTGAGTGTCAGGATTTTGAATTCAACTCTGTGTTGAGCTGGAAGCCAGTGAAGCTCCATCAAGACTGGAGTGATGTGATTGCACCGAGGAGTCCTGGGCCCGTATTCACGAAGCTCCTAAGGGAAAATTTCCCCTTAGTTTTTAACATTTCTCTCAAGTTTATCCCTAAGATTGAGGAAATTCCTTAAGTGGTATTCACGAAAGGCCTTAACCTAAAGATTCCCCTAAGTATACAGATGTTACCCTTAAAAGTTAAGGAAACTCTAACCCTCCCTTAACTTTTAAGGAAATAGTTAAGGGAAAAAATTGCAAATGGCCGCCGGATTTTAAGCTCCCGATTCAAAGTTTAATTTAATTATGACACCATAACGAAGCAACAATTTGATGAAGAGAGACGTTATTTACGTGGGAGGTTTCGATTTTTAACGGAATCTGCACATACTGCCAGCTATACATAACAGGTAAGTGTATTTGAATGGTTTTATTCCCGGGCGCGTCGTGTAAAGTTTCGAAAATTCGACGAAACTGGCGTCAGATATTGAAAGAAATATTTGTGTTGCAATAAATATACATGCATATCTATTAAGTCTAAAAACATTTAATTCACGTTACATTAGAACCGAAAATAACCCCGATTAAATACTTTGCGGGACATCGATTTTATACTGCACCCAAAGTTGGTTGACAACGGGAAATAACGCTGAACAGAGACAAAACAATTCTTTGGATTGTGCACGAATGCAAACCTATGTTTTGATATGCAAACTCGAAATGAATAAGAACTGTCTGAAAGAATGAAGAGCTAGAGACCACCAGTCGTTAAAGGTGTGTTTAAGCGTCACAGGGTTCTGTGAAAGAAATGAAATTGTTTGACCCCAAATTTCGGAGAGTACCTATATTCGGATGGTGTAAATAATATAGACTTGGAAGGCATCGGGTAACTTAACAACAGTGATTTAGCATTTATTATATTGTTAAATCATGTCGTTTGTTGTTTTGCGATGTCATTTCATATCTGTGACTCATAAAAATTACAGTTCAGTTCGGCTCCCGATCAAAGACAAATGTCAACTTTGAATCAGTAGGGGAACACCCGTATTTATTTCTGAAGGCGTTCTTTTTTAAACTGATACTATGATATCACTCTGGATTTAATACTTGCTAACTGCCAGTTGATTTTTTTGATTGCTAGTGCCGAAATTAAGCACTTGAAAAAAATGGCGAGATGAATTTCAGAGCGCAGATTTCATGTTAGAAGTCGAAAAAATAATGTAACAACTTTCTATAGAGGATTCACTTTTTTGCTCTCCATGAAGAATTATGAGTAGAGGTGGTTATGAGATGCACCAGGGACTGTACCCGGCCTGTCACTTTATGACACCCACAAACCAGTTGTAATTAGAACCCGAAATCCTGAGCGCCAAGGAGGGAAGCGATTACTGCCAATTTTTAAAGTCTTTGGTTTGACTCGGCCTGGGATCGAACCTGCGACCTCCCGATCAGCAAGTGGATGCTCTACCACTGAGCTATGCAGCCGTCTTGAGATTCTGAAACTAGTTTTTTTGCCATCTTTCTCAATCTGCGAGTATATTCATATGATTCTGTCACAGCATGTAGATTTATCATGACTTGTACGACCTTGCTGTATAAGCACGCTTTTATGACAACATGGTAGATTGCATGACTTCGCACCTGGCGATCCGGTTTAAAACCTGGGTCGGCGTGGGTGCATGTATATGCTCCGAGTTCGCCCCAAGTTGTTCTCATTCCCATTTAGAAATTTGGGACGAATTTCAAGTTGTCCGGGGAGTATGTCACAGTGTGTAGGTTTATCGTGACTTGTACGGCCTTGTTGTATAAAGGCGTTTATATGGCGACAGGGTAGAGTGCATGACTGCGAACCTGGCGATCTTTATAAGAACTTCAACACCCAGTTACAATATTCCATATGTAGAATAGATCTATGTATTATAAATTTATGGAATCTGTCCCAACGTACTCGCCATCATAAAATCTCCGTATTGTCCAACCATAATTGATTGTTAAGTAAGGGGACTTGCTAAGGACTGGCTTTGGAGACCTCTGATCTGGATCAACACTGTTTGCAAAGGCATATGTACTCTTTAGAGGTGCACTGTTTGTAAGCGACGAGTAAACATTACTCATTGCTAGTCCTGATTGAATGTAAATGAGTGTCTATCCTTTTCTTCCTAATTTGTTGATATTGCTTATAAACATTTTTTACAAACGCATAAAAAATGTGAAATATTAGATGTATAGATCTATATAGTCGAACTTTGATATCTCGAACTCGTTAAATTGAACATACCTGTATTTCAAAGTTAAAACACGGGTATGTTCACCTAAACCGAGCTTGAAATAAGGCAAATTCTTGTTTCCAAATATTGAATAATTTGAGTTAAGCAAGTTTGAGATATTGAGGTTCAAGATTTTTTTGCAAAACACCTATGCCCCCTGATGTGACCTCTAAATAACCTTGGCCTTTGTCTGACATTACCCAACTTGTACTCAAGCTCAAAAGCTTCTTGAGTTGAGTACACATGTTGATACATTTATTAAATCAACAAATTACAAAATAAAAATAATAGATCTATCTTAAAATATTCTCATTGCTTTCAGTCACATCCATGAAAGAATTAAGTGCAATTCAACTACCTGTTAAAGATGGAATTTGACACTGGCTACATTTGAAATTCTTTACCCCTGTGAATCAAGCAGTAGATCCATCTCGGACGGTGCAAAATGTACCTTCCGCTTAATCTTTTCATGTATACCCCTCTGTAACCACGACTAAACAACACTTATTGATGGAATAAAAATAGCTGACAACTTACAGCACAGTGAAACTACAGCAGAAAACATCTGCAAATGCTTTCTGCTTTACTTTCATCTTTCTTTAAGTGACCACCTGCCTTATACAATAAATTATTACTGTAGCTTCAGTTGTGTTCACAGAGTATTTTACTGAATTGCAAAACCTCGTTCTTTGCAACTCTCAAGACCTTCACTCTTTGATTTATGTTGGTTTTTTATTGTGAAAATTTACTCATGTTTTAAATTATTTCAACAGGGACAATGGTAACATGGTATGGATAGATGAGTTAGATTTTATGGCATCACAGCACATAATGGGTCATATACAACCGATGGATGATGAGAGATGATATGATGATTTCAGGACAGGGCATGCATGATGGTAACAGTTACATGGTACCACCAACATTCAAGGGGAACTCAACAGCCATACCACCTTTCAAGGGAAAATCAACAGCCATAAAATAGGTAAATTATTGCTTCTTTCATTAGAGAATTACATTCCTAATTGTATCTTTGAAAAAAGTTAAAACTTATACACAAGTCAGCAGAGGTTAGCCTTTATTGAAATTGCAACATGGTGAAAAAAGGTGTGACTCATCTGGGACTTGCATACAGTTTTGATACAGATAAGGCACCACTAATGTGGGACCTGATCTGGCTCTACTCTGTTTGACACTCGGATTCTAATTCTGTTAGGTAAGATAGAAATTATTATATTTTTCAAATTTTCATACAATACTGAGGATATAGCTATTTTTGTAGAATATGTGTTATAGATTAACCATGTTAAGGATTGTACTTTCAAGTACTGGAACCAGATACAAACTGCCTTGGCAAACAGTGTAGACCCACATGCCAAATATGAATTCTATCTTATGTAGTTGCAAAGTTGTAACTTGTGTCAAGTTCATCCTATTTGACCTTTAAATGACCTCTACATGACCTTGACAGACCTTTGTCTGACTTGACCCAAGGTGTACTGCTCTCAAGAGATTCTTAAGAACACATGCCAAATAGGAAGGCACATGAAGTAATTCAAGTTACAAAGTTATGGGCTTATTTTTTTTTTTATTTTTTTTTTTTTTTTTGGGCTTATGACCAATATTAAATTCTGCCTATTTGACCTTAAAAGCTGAGTCTCCTTAAAATGCAAAACAATTTCATATATTATGTTAGATTAAAAAATAAGCCAGTAATGTGTACAGTTCTATCACTCACAGTATAAAATCTCATTTCATTCCATGAAATCTGAATTATATGTACGAGCCGGGGCTCGTAATCTGACCAAATTCAGCTTGTCTTCATACCACGCACCAACGCCTATGGTGTTACCATTCATTAGATTTGTCTCAAAGACATGATTCCCATGAGTAGTGACACTATTAGGTTTAATGTAGACATAAAGAACTTAATTTTTAGTTGTCTGAAGCCCTGTATGAGTAGAACTGTGTCAACATTAATTCATCATCTGACATGGAACTTTAACTCCATTGATTGAATACATATACCAGACATGCTGAAAAATTCATGGAAAAGTACCAATAAGCTAAAACCATGTCTTATTCACATGTTTCCATATGATATAGCCAAATAATACTTAACATTGTCTCCAAATTTCAGCATTTAAATGCTTTATAAAGAATAATTAAGAACTGCAACATAACCTCCTGCTTTAGCACAAGTAACTTTGCTAAAGCAGGAAGTTGTGAGAGACCACTAGTGTGGAAAAATACCTGCTATTTGGTCAATATGTTTAAGTCAAAACAAAATTATAAAAAAAACACACACAAAAGTCCTGAGATGTTTTTGGCTTGTAGAGTGCCTTGTACATAACAATCAATTATCTATGTACTATCTATTGCAGAATCATCATTGCCTGTGTTGTTCCATTGCAAAGTTTGGAATAGTTCCCTGCTGGAAGTGGTTAACAATGTAGAACAAGCGTTAGCCATGGCATCCAGCTGTTTCCTATCCAAGATGGACTTTGATATAGAGACTATGATGCAAATAAATACTGATTTATTTCAAGAGAGAACAACATAATTATGTGCTGAATTTGAGTAATAAATATCGTATAAAAACTGATTAGAATGGTGGATATGTTAACATGAATGCAAATTCCATGTCAGCAAAAAATTCTATGGTATTAATTGTCATTAGAATCGTCTCTTAAAGACTTTTAGACAATTCAAATGAGTAGTCACACCATATAAAGCAAAAGTAAAGCATCAATTTAAAGTCTACTTTCAGTCCGAATGACCGCTCAGCCGACTATAAATTTACTCCCCTGATCATTGAGCCATCTTGCCTACAATATTGAGCACTGCTAACATATGGCGCTAAAGCAGCTGCAGTACCGACTCAGACCCTTCACATGTACCCATTTTAACCCCTGGGTAGAGAGGAGCAATTCGCGGTACATATCTTGCTCAAGAATATTCCTGTACATCATCGGGGATTCCGAAAAAATCCCCTAGTCAGGCTGATGGTCCGGCGGGGGATCGAACTCACGACCCCTGGTACCGTAGTCCAATGCGGTACCACTGGACTACCTCTGCCGGTAGTATGGTTTAATGCAGACATAAACTTTAAGTTTTTGAAATGCTCCCCTTATCTGGAGCCCTGTATCCATGTAACTTATTTGAAAGAAAATGCGTTGTGAGTTTTCACAAATGATTTTAATATAGTCTCTCAAAAAGCTATAATTATGTATATGAAATTGAAAGGTTTATATTGGTTTTTTTTAACTGCTGTGTATTATCAGAACTGATGAAAGAAAGAAAAAAGCAAATTAAATACTTTCTTGTTGTATTTATAAATAAATCCTTAAGTCTTGATGCAGTATAAGTGTCAGTCAAAAAAAAAAAAGAACTGAAAGCCTGAGAGAACCTTTATTTTTAACAAGATCATGTTTTTCATTTTGTCAATGTGATATTTCACTCTGACACTTATTTTGAATCTCGATACCAACAATTGTTTCATTTACAGTAAAACACATCCATTATAACCACTAAATGAGGCCAAGATGTTGTTGTGCAGGACAAGTGGCTGCATCAGGCCAGATTATTTAGATAAAAGTAAAGAAGAAAGCTCCTTCAGCTTGCTTTACCCCTTTCCTCCATAGCCAAAAATGCAAATCTCCTATATCCAACTATGTCAAAAACACTGACTGCTTAAAGTAAGATGAAAGTAAATTTTAGCAGGGAGCTCCTGTCAGAGATTTTTGCTTTACTTTTATCTTGCTTTGAGCTACCTCCTGTGTGCAAAACAGTCACTGAGTAGCAAGTATTCATTTGATATCCTTATACTGAGATGTAGGTAGAGGTGCTCAAAGGCACTTTTGTGGAGGAGAGGGTTAAGCTTTTGCATGTCTTTAACCCAATCCTTCCATAAATGCGCCTTTTTACGCCTATAATTTATTCCTCCAATGAAGAAAATATTTTCCTTTTATACAGTCATGATTAATTTATGTATCGTTAATGAGAAGTATTTTCTAAATTCTAACAGATTCTTGCTTTAAGGCAGGTAAAGCAGGCTAAAAGTAAAGCAGAATGTGCCTTAAAGCTATTCTGCTTTATTTTGAACCTGCTTTAAGTGATCTTTCTTTAAAACTAGAAACTGGCTATGGGATAGTGGGTTAAAACACTTCAAAAATTTAGATCTTCAGTGATTGTAATAAGAGCTGTTTTAGTGCTTTTTAATTTATTCAAATGAATAGTCCTTTGTGATATTCAATACAAGTTGCAGAATAAGTTAAAGTAAAATAAAAGTAAAACAGAAAGTTCTTAACTGAGTGTTCTGTTTTACATTTGATTTTGCTTCAGCAATACACTGCATTACGCATTTTAATACTTAGGATTCTAACACATCTTGCGCATACCCCTATATTAACAAAGAAGGACGCAGCTGTGTTTGAATTCTCAATATAACATGCACGCGCTGTAACAGCTAAAATGGGACGTTACTGGCGTAATATGGCTTCGGAAATGCATACGCCAAGAAATGAAGCACCGTTGCCTGGGTACAAATTGTGGTTAAACTGAAGTGTTAGAATCGAAATAATAAATTCATAGCAGTGTTTTATGGTGCAATCGAACACAGGTAGTCGTTGAGATGCTTGTAATTAAATCACTCGGCCTAGGAATTGTGATTAAATTACTACGCATCTCAACTCCTACCAGTGTTTGATTGTACCATAAAACACTGGTATGAATTTATTATGTCTTAATTACACTGGGGGTCAACTGGGTATTACGATGAAATGTTACTCTACGACAACCTATATGGGTATTATAACAAATTTGTATTGCTACGAAGGAAACTTTGTTTTCGTAGACAAACATTTCTCACTATATACACTTACTTCGTAGCAATACAAATCTGTTATAATACCTATATAGGTTGTCTTAGCTATACAGTTTGATGATAATACTAGTTAGCCCCCCATGACTTAGGACACTTGGCTATGAATAAAAGGGACAGCCCTTTACCCCATAGCCTGTTTATTATATAGTAATGAAGATACATGACCACTTAAAATGGGTTGAAAGTAAAGTAGAATGTATCTTTTGGCACATTCTGCAATACATTTAGCCTGCTTTATGATTCCATCTGCTAGGATATAGAAAAGTATTTTGTATGGTGCACATTCGTAACTGTACAAGTAAACTATTTTCATCAGTGGAGGAATAAATCAAAGGCGTAAAATAGGGTGGGATTATTGGTGATAATGGATAGGTCTTCGTGGCTCTAACCTTATCTAATATATATATCCAATCTTATATAAGATGGAAATAGTGTAGATACTGATATCATATCGCACCCGTCTGTATTATCACGGAAACAGTTTTCACCCTAACTCACTTGCCTGATGCCCTTGACAAGTGGTTTATGATTTGGGCAGGTGATATTTGCATCAAAATTTGGCATATTACATTTAGGTCAATTGGTCTGAATTTTTTTTAGCAAAGGCTGGGATAATTATCATGTTATGTCTCCACAACTTCAAATGGGAGACATATTGTTTTTGGTCTGTCTGTCTGCTTTACTTTCAATCTGCTGTAAGCACTTGTCTGCTAGGATAGAAAATATTGATAATTATTAGGCATATTCATGACTGTATAAAGTTTAATTATTTTCTCATTAGAATTATGGGTGAAAATCCAGTGATTATCACTTACTACTTTATTGAAAATAACGCCTATAATTCACTGTATCATAGTGTATGCTTTGACTTTGGACTTTTAGACTACCAACTGCTGAAAATATAAGGTCTGTAATGAATTCTAGATTAATTTTCTGTTATTGACTGAAGCTTTTAAAATGACTTTAATTCATTTACTTTTCTTTTACATCAAATTAAATTATTGAATTGAATGCACTGTAATTAAACAGTCATGCTGACAGCATTGAAACTGAGTGGTCTCATATTGAAGCAGACTTGAATTGCCAGGTTCAGTCTTGCACCCTAATAATAGTAATAGCAAGGCTGAACAATATGATACGCACTGCGACATTCTCCTCCAGCAAGTTGATATATGTCTCAAACTTCTATATCCATGACCCATAGGTATGAGAATGAGACTGGGAGATCATACTTGGAGCATATAATGTCAGAGAATCACTACGCTGGGCGCCAAATATAACCGGATATTCTTATAAGTTATACATTACATGTACTTGATAAAGAAACAGGATTGAACCCTGGTCGCCAGGTGCACATTCATGCACCAAGGGGTACTGGGGTACCATACTTTTCTAGAATAAATCCTTAGAAATGCTTGAGATTTAAACTTTTTTTAGACTATAGAGGGATATAAAATGGGGAAATGCCTGAGATTTGATTTAATAAAAATATAGGTGATTATGGAGAAAATGCCTGCAAAATTACCGGCACAATGCCTGAGATATCAAAGTCTGAAGACTCTTGACCATAATTCGGAAGAATAAGTACTGTGGACAGTGCACCCAACCACGTCGAGATAATAATGTGCAGCAATGCTACTCACTATGACAGCATTTGAAATCAGGCTGCATAGCTCAGCGCTCAAAGCTTGCAGTGCAAGAGGTTATGAATTCAATCCCCCAGGAGCCAGCGGAGTCAAACCAAAGTCTTAAAAAATTGGTAGAAATGGCTTCCCTCTTTGGCGCTCAGGATTTCGGGTTAGCATTACGATTGGTTCAGTGGTTGGTCGGTGTAAGGATAAAAATGTTAAGTCCTTGGTGCACCTCATAAGTTCTCCCCGCTAGTAATACCAGAATACCGACCTCCCTGTAATTATCCGCAAATTGAATTGATAGTGGGGAGTAACCATGTAGAAGTAGAAGCTAGGGGTGTAAAGCAGTATCAAAGCATTACAAAACAATGTAGATAGATGGGGGGGGGGGGGGGTAAACTGGGGGTTCACATCGATCCATGCTCTACAAATAAGAACATTTGGGTGCAAGTATTTTCTCTATGGAATTCTCTAGATTGTAAATCATTCAAATACAAACTTTACAGCAAATAGAATGCTTCATATTAACGTACGTGACTGTTTATCCTCATGAATGGGACCGCTCATGAACCCATACCATGGGCATGGTAACCGACCTTGATACCTTGTAAAAGCGACGTGAACTTGTGTGAAATGATGTTTTATCATTCGGTTATTTACTGCTTCAAATGCATATCCTTTAAGTTACAGTGCAGTGTGTCGGACGATGGTCATTTCCTCCGATATCGGGTGTCGAGTATAGATATTAGCTGCTATAAGAAGGTATACAAACGTGATTTAATGATGAAATGTGGATAAACACATTTACAAAATATATCATATATGCTACCCTCATATTCTCAAATCACGATTTCACCACAGACGCTGTAGGAGTAGGGAATCACATAAATTACACATCTTCGCGCACAAACGTCAACGATCGTCAGCCATTTTGGATGGATTTTGTTTACTTCCGTCGATCGTTGTGCGCAAGCACAGCGTCACTGATACTAATTTTAGAAGCGGAATAACCCAAAGCGCCTGTCAGATAGCGATTTGATTTCCACTAAGGGAACATTTTTCCCTTAGGGCAATACTTACCTTAGGATGCCCTAAGGAGTTTTGTGAATACCCCTTAGTGAAAATTTAAGGTTAAGGGGGGAATCTCCCTTAGGTAAATCTTTCCTTAGGGAAATACTTAGGAGCTTCGTGAATACGGGCCCTGGTAATGATGCGGGCAGCTGTATTTTGCACACGCTGTAGTTTTCGTAGTGGGTTTTGGGGAATCCCATATAGCAGTGAGTTGCAGTAGTCAATTTTTGATGTGACCAGAGAATTGACCAAAGTCTCTTTAGCTTCTGGAGAAAGGTACTGTCTAATACGACCTATTTACCGCAGCTGCGCGTAGCTAGACCTGCACACAGCGTTGATGTACTGTGTCATATCCATTTGGGAATCAAAGCTAGCACCAATGTTGTTCACCCATAATGACGGTATGATTTTAGAGTTTCCCACTTTAACATGAAAATCTCCTAGGTCTGCGTTAGGAAGTCAAACAGGATGGTTGGTTAATTTGTGCTCTGAGGTTTTAGTTTATCTACAAGTGATATAGTGATAGTAAAGTGACAAAAAATATATGGAAATGAAGTTTAATGAATAAACTATCGGAATATGAACTCATAATTTGAAAAAATAAACCAGAAAAGGAAAAAACAGTAAGAAACTATTTTCGCTCTTTGTTTCCTTTGTGTGACATGAATAGACTATATTGAATATTTCACCTGTAGGCTTACCTGTATACCTGTATACCTGTATACCCGTGCTAGGTAAGCTATAGCAAAGGACTATTGTTTGTCAACTTTTGACTGTCATTGACTAAACATTCCTGTACACACAAATAGTTACAGGTTTATAAGTTTAGAAGTAAAGGTGTGTTAAAGCTTGAAACATAAACATGACAGGAAGAGGTCAAAGCCAGGGCAAATTGCAAAAGCAACAACAACAACAACCCAAAACTAAAAGTAAAATCGACGAAAGGCCAAGCAAACGGACAAATTCGGAGGTTAGTAATGAAAGTGTTGGGGATGCTGCGGCCTTGCACATCCACCTTGATGAAATAACTGAGGACTTAGGGAGCATGAGAGAAGATCTAAAATCGGTAGTTAAGAAGGAGGACATTGAATCTCTATATCTAAAACAGCCGCAGACATTATCCAAGCCCTTGAAATCAAAATGAAGCGACAAATCAGAGAATTGTGCGAACCCCTCACAGAAGAAATCAAAACACTGACATTTGAAAAAGATAAGATAAAAGATGAGTTGAAACGTACAACTGACAATTTCAAAAAGCAAATAACAGAACTAGAAAAGAAGGCAGAAGAAAGTGAAAAAAGAAACACAGAAACAATGAAAATGGCGAATTATAGCGAACAATACTCCAGGAAAAACCATATAAAGATAATGGACGTACCAGAGGGACAAGAGACAGAGACCAGCCTCACAAGCAAACTATGCTCCATACTGAAGGACCAGGGGGTCGAGTTAGATCAACATGAAATAATGGCGATCCATAGATTACCAGCAAAGAAGGGCGATGTGAGACCAGTGCTTATCAAAACAAAGAACAATAGTACAAAGTCTAGAGTAATGAGGAAGAGAAAAGAAATGAGACAGGCAGGAAATAGAGTAGTAGACGACGAAACAAAATTAAACACAGGACTCATCAGCAGATTGTATAACCATGAAGAAATAGACAGTGCTTGGTTCTTTAATGGATCAGTGTTTGCTCTTACGAAAAACAAAGAGAGGGTCAAATTTGACATCTTTGACAATATCAGCCATGTGATTAAATACTTCAGAGAGAAACGAAGACAATATTAGCCAGGTGATCAAATACTTCAGATTGAAAGTAAAGAAGAGTAAGATTTTGTTGTAACATGTACAAAAATGTCTGTATCTTGAATGTTTGGGTGATGTAGGTTTTGGTTTTATTGTTGACTTTTTTAAAGCATCATTGGGAAAGCGGACAACGCAAACCCGGGTTGGACACTGAATTTCAGTGCCTGGCCTTGGAAAGTGGTGTCTGCTTTAGATTAACATTGACTACATTTTCAAACATCAGGTGTCTGCTTTAGATTAACATTGACTTTATTTTCAAACATCAGGATGTGCACAGTGTATATCCAAATTAGACATCGAGATATTGGGCGTCTGATCTGGATCCACAAGGTCTACCTCGGATCATTTTTTAAAAAATGTAAATACTTTTTATATATACATGTACATGTATAAGATCAAAATGCGCTTAAATTATAAACCTTTTTGGGGATTCCATGTGTGCTTTAAATACTATTCATCTATTTATAGAGTTATAAAAATAGACCAAAAATACCCTACTGTTTGCACGACTGTGTGTTTCTTTATCCTGTTTGTTAGATTCCGTCTTTTATTATACACTAGACATCACTGATACAAACCTCACAATAGTTTAACTTAACTCTTTGCATGCTGGGTAATATTTTCGTCTGCAACTAATGTCGTCTGCCTTTAATCTAAAACTTTAATTCTGGGTCAGAATGGCAAACAGTTTGGATCCTGATGAGACGCCGCGTAACGCAGAGTCTCATCTGGATCCAAACAGTTTTCAAAGTTTATTACTGTGGCAGCTATATCCGCTGCTGGCGTGCAATGAGTTATCCCATCCCTGATAACCACCAATTACCTGTAACAAAAATCATAGACCTATATAGATAGCATTTGTATATTTATGAAAACTGTGTAAGGCATGTTCCATGGCTACTTTGGGTGAGAAGAAAGCAGAGCGGAGAGCTCTTGTCGGAGATCTCTGCTCTGCTTTCATCTCGACTTAAACATACATCAGTACTACTTTGGGTCCAAGGGATGAAGGATAAGTGGAAGGCTCTTTCTGGAGCTTTCTACTTTGCTTTCATCCTGACTTAAACTTACATCTATAATACTTTGGTTGGGATGAGGGATGAGCGGAGGACTCTCATTGGGACTGTTGACTTTGCTTTCATCCAAACTTAAACTTACATGTTTACTACTTTGGGTGGGGTGAAGGCTAAACGGAGGGCTCTCGTGGGGACTTTCTGGTCAGCTTTCATACTGACTTAAGTTTACACTTATTAAACATTGGGAGGGATGAAGGCTGAGTGGAGAGCTCTCGTTGGAGATTTCTACTGTGCGTTCATCCTGACTTAAGCTTACATCTATTATACTTTGGATTGGATGATGGCTGGAGGGAGGCTCTCGTGGGAGCTTTCTGCTTTGCTTTCACCCTGGCTTAAGCTGACATCTTTATCAAGCTCTATAGATAAAACACTGTTTTTGCGTATTAACATGATAATAGATGTTTCTTTTATTTTTTAATGGAGGAATGATTTAGTAGCGTAAAAAGTCGTATTTATGTGGAGAATGCGTTAAACAGGTTTGATGGAATAGCCATATTGAGATTAATAGTCAAAACAGGTTCACTGCTTGACAGTGGGCTATGCTGAATAAGTGGATTATAATTATATACGTACATGTACCTCAGTTACCAACACCAATCTTGAGCGTTATATTATATAGATCCACCTGTTTAATAATGCATCTTTTTTCTACTATGTGAGGTTAATTCACTTTTTTTGAGAGTTGGTGTCTGCAAGGAACTGGAAGCTGTGTTTGGGACCTGAACCCGTGCTGGAACGCAGATCTGGAACTTCTGCGGACACTATAAATGTATAGCCTCTGAAAGACACTGATCTTTTCGATTTTAGCCGTACTTTTTGTGCTAATAATAGACATTCAAAGAAACTGAATTACCTCCCTTTAGATTTTGTAATATTGAATTGACAAATGAAGAGTAAATGAATGAGAAAATGATATGTTTATAATATATACAGTAATAAAGAAATTAAATATGATGACTATCGACCGAGCAGCCGTCTCAGTTACACATTTCTTTATACAATATGAATTGTAACATGTACAATTAAACTACCTGTTTTTAATGTAATGGGACGTAAAATATATAGCACGCACCATTAATGGAATTTTTCGAAATTGCCTTATTCGTGCGTGCTATACACCACAGAAAAGAATGAGGTTTCTATGATACTCTCGACAAAAACGGCTATGTAACAAGGTGGCCCTAGACAGGAAATTGGTAGTTTATTAATATAATGACCATGTTTCTTAAATGTATGAACATATAACATAAGAATGACAGCCCAGTTTGGGAAGAATGTGATGCAGAAAGCTCTACAGTATTCTGTGCCGCATTCGGACTGCAATGTACACCCTATTGATTACCTATGGGTATAGTTTCAGACAGTTCAGTGCATGTACATGTATTATATAACATGGATATCTGACCGAGGCGGGACGAAGGTGATGCAGAGAGCTCAGTTTGGATCTATCTGCATTGCTTGTGTCCTGCATCCAGCAAATAGTGCCAACTACTGTGTGAATGAGTGGATACGGGTATTATTGATATGTTTTTTTGCATATGTATGCCAGTATAGTATATTGCACAAAACGGAGGGTTTAAGTGGCAGGCTTCTGAGTTACTCTTGATCTGAATCTATACAACATCTTGTTTTCACTTATAAATGAATAGAAGTTAGTGCGGTTCTTGTTTAAGAAACATAACAAAAATATGAATGTCAGACAGTTGGACCCAGAACAGACGTCACAATACGATACGACTGATCTGGATCCAAAATGTCTACACACACATGTAAAAGTTTGCCGGCATTGATTATAGGGTTAACAGAGATTTAATGATGTACTATGAACTAACTGTAGAACAGTTACTGTATTTTAGTTCGTTATTAGTCTTGAAAACGGGGTTTAACTGAAGTCGATTGAAAAAAAAGCAGAATGAGCTCTAGGGCGCATTCTGCTTTACTTTCAGTGAGCTCTATGCTTCTAATCTACATATAAGTATTTGATGTATATAGGAATGAATAGTTACTGTTTCTAGTATTGAAAACGGAGTTTAACATGAAGCCGATCGAAAGTAAAGCAGAATGAGCTCTAGGGTGCATTCTGCTTTACTTTCAGTGAGCTCTATGCTTCTAATCCTACATATAAGTATTTGATGTATATGGGAATGAATAGTTACTGTTTCTAGTATTGAAAACGGAGTTTAACATGAAGCCGACTGAAGGTAAAGCAGAATGAGCTCTAGGGTGCATTCTGCTTTAATTCCAGTGAGCTCTATGGTTCTAATACTACATATAAGTATTTGATGTATATAGGAATGAACAGTTACTGTAGTTTAGTTTGTTCGTTTCTAGTCTTGAAAACGGGATTTAACATGAAGCCGATTGAAAGTAGGGCAAAATGAGATCTAGGGTGCATTCTGCTTTACTTCCAGTGGGCTCTATGCTTCTAATACTACATATAAGTATTTGATGTATATAGGAATGAATAGTTACTGTTTCTAGTATTGAAAACGGAGTTTAACATGAAGCCGACCGAAAGTAAAGCAGAATGAGCTCTAGGATGCATTCTGCTTTACTTCCAGTGAGCTCTATGGCTCTAATACTACATATAAGTATTTGATGTATGTGGGAATGAACAGTTACTGTAATTTAATCTGTTCGTTTCTAGTCTTGAAAACGGGATTTAACATGAAGTCGATTGAAAGTAAAGCAGAATGAGCTCTAGGGTGCATTCTGCTTTACTTCCAGTGAGCTCCATGCTCCTAATACTACATATAAGTATTTGATGTATATAGGAATGCATTGTTACTATAATTCAGTCTGTTCGTTTCTACAAGTAGTATTTAAAACGGGTTTAACATGAAGCCCATCAGAGGTAAAGCAGAACGAGCTCTAGGGTGCATTCTGCTTTACTTTCAGTGGGCTTTATGCTTCTAATACTACATACATGTGTATAAATATTTGATAAATATAGGAAAGAATAGTTACTGTAATTTAGTCGGTTCCTGGTGTAGAAAACAAGTTTGCGCTTGAAGTGGACTGAGGATCAAGTAGAATGAGCTTTCAGTGCATTCCGATTTACTTTCAGCCAGTTGTTAAGCTTTTATAAGCTTTTAAACTATATTCACTAAAATGAAGTCAATTTATACAATATACAATAATTCAAAATATGGATGGATAAAGGGAGATAACACAACTTACTGGGTTATCTCCCTTAATGAATATTTGTAAAGAATTAGCCCTTGGCCTGCTGTGAAATCGTTTGCTTTGAAATTATCGTCGGCAAAACTTGTCATTTTTCAGTGAAACAAACCTGATGACGATTGTCAAACAGTTTGGATCCAGATCAAACGCGGCGCAGCATCTGGATCCAAACTGTTTGCAAAATCCGGTGAAGTCGCGACCAGCAGGCAAAGGGTTAAGTTCATAATTTATGTGTTAATACATATGTTTTGTATATATCTACTGTGTAGATCCTGACTGCTGTGACCATGTATTATTAATATGTTTTTTTGTATGTGGTGTGATGGGCGATTGCCTTGCTTCAGGAATAAAACATATATATATATATATATATATATATATAATCCTAATGAAGGCATTAGGGGGACCGTCCCTAAAAATGGGGTTTAAGGAGACATTTTATATATTTTTTATCTTATGGGTTTTTTTGGTTTTTTTACTCAATAAATCATGTTTAAGTTGTAATTAAGGGTTTTTTTTAAAAAAATTTTAGAAAAATTAAGTATTTAAAAATATACAAAAATATTGGTCTCCCTAATATTTTGTAAGGACGTTGAGGGTTTTAAGTAGACCAACATATATTCGAGTTTAAGGGGACCAATAAAAGTTTAAGGAGACCGATTCATATATATATTACAGAAAATGGATAAATTCATTCTAAATTCAAATTTATGTATTTAACAGTGCTACAGCTAGGCCTTTTTAGGAGGGTGCCGCGCCCTGCCCTAAAATTAAAAAAATAAAAAAATAAAAAAAAATAAAAAAAATTTTTTTTATTTTTTTTTATTTTTTTACAAATTAATAGATCTACTTAACAATAGTTTTTCTCTCAAATTATTGAAATTAATGTATATGTATTAACAATGGTTTTTCTCTCAAATTATTTGAGAGGTTTAAGTAAACACCACATATATTTGAGTTTAAGGTGACCAATATAAGTTTAAGGAGACCGATTCATATATATACAGGGGGGCCTCCGTGGCCTAGTGGTGTAGTCACTGTGACTAACATCACTAAGCTCCTCGCCGCTGTGAGTTCGAATCCCAGTAGGGTCGTTCCGATTTTTCATGTGGGGAAACCTTCCAGCTGGCTTGCGGTAGGACGGTGGTTCAACCCAGTTGTTGATTTGTGCCTGAAACAGTGCATAAAGAACTTCTGGGGTCTTCCTCCACCTGTAATTAGCTGGACGTCGCGATATGACTGAAATACTGTTGAAAGTGACGTAAATCAAAATCAAATCAAATCAAATATATATACAACATGAAAGGGATAAATTCATTCTAAATTCAAATTAATGTATTATCAATGGTTTTTCTCTCAAATTATTCAAATTAATGTATTAACAATGGTTTTTCTATCAAATTATTTGGGGGTTTTAAGTAGACACAACAGAATATTCGAGTTTAAGGTGACCAATATTAGTTTAAGGAGACCGATTGATATATATATATACAACATAAATGGAAAACAATTATTCTAAATTCAAATTAATGTATTATCAATGGTTTTTCTCTCAAATTATTCAAATTAATGTATCAATTGTTTTCTCTCAAATTATTTGGGAGTTTTAAGTAGACACAACATATATTCCAGTTTAAGTTGACCGATTTTAGTTTAAGGAGACCGATTCATATGTATACAAGATAAAAGGAAAAAAATTCATTCTGAATTCAAATTAATGTATTATCAATGGTTTTTCTCTCAAATTATTCACTGGCGGATGTAGTCGAGGGGTAAAGCACCAACATTACTAAAAACAAGAATGCGCGTTCAATAAACACTTATGCCCCCGGTGGCATCCTTGACAATATATTCTGAATTTTTTCTAAGTCCAAATTAGGTCAAGGTCAAGGTCAAAATCAAGGTTGGGCAATATGGGTGGATTGGTAGTGATCCAAGGCAACAACTGTATAAGTACCAAAGAACTGTAGTCAGTTATGCTGATGCTAGACGAAACGGTAAAATCTAGTTAACCAAGAAATAGCCCATTTAAAATATATTATTTATTTAAAATAAGTCCAAATTAGGTCAAGGTCAAAATCAAGGTTGGGTGATATTGGTGGATAGGGAATGGTCCACGGCAACAACTGTATCAGTATCCAAGCATTTGAGTAAGCGGTGTTGATGCTAGACGAAACGGTTAAATCTACTTAACCTGTTACAGACGGACAGACGATTACTATATGCCTCCTTATCTATAGATGCCGGGGGCATAAAAAACCTTTTCTAGCATATCTGAGTACACCAAGGGCAAATAAGTCTTGACACAATGATCCGATTTCAATAATAATCAACCCTTTCATGAACTTTTACTTCAATAATTATACTGTGGGTAAAGTCCATTCAAAACTGTAGTTGCTTAGTGTGTTAACACTGTCAAATAAGCCTTTTATAGCATATTTTAGTACATCAAGGTCAGATAACTATGTAACAACAAATCAAATTATTCTAAAATTTCCCGCATCTTCAGATCTTGATGACTTTAACATTTGTGCGACGTTTCATCAACATCCTTCAAAAAGTCCGGACAAGCTTTTTATAGCATATTTGAGTATATCAAGGGCAGATTACTCTGTAACGAAAAATGAAATGAACCTCAAACTTGACTCAGCTTCAGATCTTAATTTTTTTAACATTTGTGTGAAGTTTCATTAATATTCCTCCAACGGCTTTTCGAGAAAACTCCGGACAAGCTTATTATAGCATGTTTAAGTACATCAAAGGCAGATAACTCTGTAACGAAAAATTGAATTAACCTCAACTCGACTCACATTCAGATCTTTATGCATATACCATTTGTGTGAAGTTTCATTAATATCCGTTCAAGTTTTCTGGAAAAACTGAGGACAAACAAAATGTTGACAGAAGAACAGACAAACGAACGAACTTATTCACGGACGGACAGACAGGGCCATGCCAATATACGACCACTTCTTGAGGTGGGCGTATAAAAAAACAAGACTGCACGTTCAATAAACGCTTATGCCCCCGGTGGCATCCAAATTAGGTCAAGGTCAAACTGAGCTTGGGTATTATTGGTGAGTTTGTAATGGTCCAAAGCAATAACTGTATAAGTATCGAAGCATTGTAGTAAACAGTGTTGATGCTAGACGAAACGGTAAAATCTAGTTAACCCGGAAATAGCCTATTTAAAATATTCTAAGTCCAAATTAGGTCAAGGTCAAGGTCAAAATCAAAGTTTGGTGGATAGGGAATGGTCAAATGCAACAACTGTATAAGTATCAAAGCATTGTAGTCAGATGTGTTGATGCTAGACGAAACGGTATATTCTAGTTAACCAGGAAATAGCCTATTCAAAATATTCTAAGTCCAAATTAGGTCAAGATCAAAGTTTGGAGATATTGGTGGATAGGGAATGATCCAAGGCAACAACTGTATAAGTATCCAAGCATTTGGGTAAGCGGTGTTGATGCTAGACGAAACGGTAAATTCTACTTAACCTTGTTACGGACACACAGACGGACGGACTGGACGATTACTATATGCCTCCGCATCTGTCGATGCCGGAGGCATAAAAACCGAGCAGACGGGCAGATTACACAGTTTGAATACGACAAGTGTGATCTTGACAAATACACTGTAAATTTTGAATGTGTTAATAGATGATAAGCTAGCTCAGATGATGATGTTCATTGTGGGTCAGATTTGTACATGCATATTCAGTAAGAGAAGGTTAAGAAAACAACAAGTCTTGTAATACTTCTGTAGACAATATATTGAAACAAGCAACAGATGACAACCACGATGGCATTGAATATCACTTTTGCAAATTAACATGATGATATTCACCCATAATAAATACATTGTCTCATATAGTTTTGAAGACAAATTAACTTGATAAGTCACAACATTAACCCAGATGACCCCCACTCCAGGGTACTGGTAATTTGTTTTTTAATAAACTTTGATACAAGTATATCAACATCAGATTTTCTATTAACGTGCAGAGGTGGGTGTATTGTCAACGACAGAGGACTCCCTTCCAGGTAACTGGCTAGCTGCCCACATGGCAATTTCTAACACACGATCTCCACATTTTTTAATCATGTGGGTCTCTGCGAGACCCGAGTCTTTCCCTATTGTAGCCACTTTATTATTCTAAATAAGTCCATAATTTTTTTTGTCAAATATGCACCAACTACGGTACACTGTTTGAGATATTATCATTTTGTAAAATATCAACAATATAGCTATACTTGCTCTGAGAATATATTATCATGGGTGTTTCCATGAACACTTAATTATGTCCCCTTCTGAAACTTTTTGAGTCCAAATTAAGTCAAGTTAAACTTAAAATTGAGGTTTAGCAATAACAGTGAATTGGTCCATGACAATAACTGTTTAAGTATCAAGGATTGTAGTAAATAGTGTTGATACTAGACGAAACAGTAAAGTCTAGTTAACTAAGAAATAGCCCATTTAAGATATTTAAAGCCCAAATTAGGTCAAGGTAAAATCAACGTTTGGTAGTATGAGTTGATTGGTATTGGTCCAACGCAACAACTGTAAGCATTGTAGTCAGTCAAATTTAACAAAATGTACTTTTTGAGAACTTATTGCAAAATGTACGAAAAGTGCTATGTTCAAGTGCTCTTGAAAGGGGTAATTTAGGTTAGTATTGTGATTTATCAAGTTTTGTGATCTTATCGTGCATTATACAATAGTAAATAATTGTCCTTTTCACTGATATGTCACACTTATTATATCCAAGTTATTGTTCAAGTTCGTTAGTTATGAAACACTCCTTGTAAAAGTGTCAAGCAGCATGCTCTTTGTGTTCCCCCCCCCCCCCCACACACCCTTCAGAAACATGTTTTGTTCACTGTAATTCTCTTTAATGTGTTGCTCTGGCTTCTGTTCTCAGTGTTTTCCTTTCATTGAAAAGCTTTGTTCTTGCTTTCACATACTGCTGGGGTTTCCAAAAAGCTAACAGTGACTGTGGCTTGCACCTTTTCAGATATTCCATTATCTGGTCTTTGCCTTAAAAACAGAAAACGAACTTACATTTTACACAAAAGTTCTAAAAGAAATCAGACATTTAGCAACCAGGGGCCCATTTCATAAATATTCATACGACAAATGTTGTCATAAGTCAGATTATAAAATGCTCAACTATTATCTATTTCTCCATCTAATGCTGTCTTGTGACATCGGTTTGGAGTCGTTTTTTTAGTCACAAGGCTTGATTAGATGGAGAAATCAGATATTAAATATATTTAAAGTTTAGACTTACAATCTTTTTTGTTGTTCGAAGTTTTCTGAAACGGGCTCCAGGTATTTGTGACACATTGCATAAAATATGATAAATTTCACCATACAATACTATGTCCCATATGGGCCATTATGACTCTGGATTAATATCAAATTTTACAGCCAAAATGGTCACCTAGAGCCTATATACCATCTGAGCATATAACAAATGGAAACAAGACTGCGCGTTCAATAAACACTTATGCCCCCGGTGGCATCCTTGACAATAATAATATTCTAAATATTTTCTAAGTCAAAATTAGGTCACGGTCAAGATCAAACTGAGTTTGGATATTCTTGGTGAGTTGGTAATAGTCCATGTCAATAACTGTATAAGTACAAAAGCATTGTACTAGGCAGTGTTGATGCTAGATGAAACGGTAAAATCTAGTTAACTGAGAAAGAGCCTATTTAAAATATTCTAAGTTCAAATTAAGTCAAGGTCACGGTCAAAATCAAGGTTGGGTAATATGGGTGGATTGGTAGTGATCCAAGGTAATATCCGAATAAGTATCAACACATTGTAGTCAGTTGTGTTGATGCTAGATGAAATGGTAAAATCTAGTTTTCCAAGAAATAGCCTATCTAAATATTCTAAGTTCAAATAAGGTCAAGGTCAAAATCATGGTTTGTTGATATTGATGGATAGGGAATGGTCCAAAGCAATAACTGTATAAGTGTCAAAGTATTTGAGTAAGCGGTGTTGATGCTAGACGAAACGGTAACATCTACTTAACCTTGTTACGGACGCACACACGCATGGATGGATAATTACTATATGCCTCTGCATATGCCGGGGGCATAAAAAAGATCAACAAAAGGGTCCTGAAGAGCTCACCAGAGAAATGAGGGAGTATCACATGGTTGTTTTGGGAAGTTTTTGCTACCAATCAAGGACAAACAGCTACTTTATGACCTTTTCTTACTGATAAAAGCTTTGATGCAAATGACTTCTACATTTCTGTACCGATTGACATCAAACTTTGCATATGCATTTAACATGAAGTGTATATGTGCATGACATGACATTTTTCAAGTGAGTTGTTTTAAGATAGGTAAAGTTATGGCCACTGATGGGACTTGTACATTTTTTGATCCAAACCAATGCTACATTTCTGTACCAATTCATATAAAACTTTGTATATGCATAATTAAAAATGAAGTGTTAATTTTCACGACCCAAATCTTCATTCCACTCTTCCAAACAATTACAGGGTTAAGGCCACTGGATGAGCTGGAAAACTAGACCAATCAGAAATGGTGATTCAAACCCCCAGTAGGGTTTTGTCACAAGAGGTAAATGTTTCAGGATAAAATTGTTGTGTGCACTAATGTGCTCCCCAACTATAACAAAATGCAATAACTTCAAGCCTAATTTGGATAAAATATAACAACAAAGGGAAGTAATTCCAACAAGGGACACATTGACCCTAAATCGCTCGCCTGGTACACCATGTAAAACTTGACCTATAGTGACCTAGATTATGTTTGTTTGTTTTGATTTTACGTCGCTTTCAACAGTATTTCAGTCATATCGCGACGTCCAGCTAATCACAGGTGGAAGAAGACCCAAGTCGCCCTTTATGCACTGTAACGGGCACAAATCGGCAACTGGGTAGAACCACCGACCTTCCGCAAGCCAGCTGGAAGGCTTCCCCACATGAAAAATCCGAACGACCCTACTGGGATTCGAACTCACAGCGGTGAGGAGCTTAGTGATGTAAGTCACAGTGACTATACCGCTAGGCCACGGAGGCCCCCACCTAGATTATGTATGACTAGACATGACCCACAATCAAAAATAGAATGTTAACAAGATGTTTCTATGAGTTGACCTAGTAACCTAGTTTTTGACCAGACACAACCCTCATTTGATTTTGACCTTGATTTGATGTAGGCAAGCATCATTCAGATCTGAGTTAACACTGGTTTTGATTTGACCTAGTGACCTAGATTTGACCTGACATGACCCATATTATTAATTAGGCAAACATTCTATTTTTTTTGCATTTAAAGCCATTGAGACTTGTAGCCTCTAGAGTGTTAACAAAGTTTTTCTATGATTTGACCTAAAGTAACCTAGTTTTTGACCAGACATGACCCACATTAACACTTGACCTGGATATCAATTGGGCAAACATTCTTACCAAGTGTCATGAAGATCGGATAAGTTTTGTAACCTCTAGGGTATGAGTAAGGTTTTCCAATTATTTGACCTAGTGACTGAGTGTTTGACCAGACCTGACCCATGTTGGAACTTGACCTAGATATCAATGAGGCAAACATTTTAAGTAAGTGTCATGAAGATTGGATGAGTTTTGTAGCCTCTAAAGTGTTAACAAGGTTTTCCTATGAATTGCCCTAGTGGCTAATGACCTAGTTTTAGACCCGAACTGACCCGCATTCAAACTTGACATAGATATCAATTAGGCAAACATTATACCCTAGTTGCATTTAAATCAAATTAGATTTGTAGCCTCTAGAGACTGTTCATAAGGTTTTCCTATGATTTGACCTAGTGACCTAGTTTTTAACTGGCCATGACCCACATTCAAACTTGACCTTGATATAAATGAAATTTGTAGCCTCTAGAGTGTTAACAAGGTTTTTACTATGATTTGACATAGTGACCTGGTTTTGACTGGACATGACCCACATTCGAACTTGACCTACATTTTTCAAGACAAACATTAAAACTAATTATCATGAATACCAAATGAAATGTGTAGTCCTTAGAGTGTTAACAAGGTTTTTCTTTGATTTGACCTAGTGACCTAGTTTTTAACCGGACATGACCCTCATTCGCACTTGACCTAGATTTCATTAAGATAAACATTGTTATCAAGTTTCATGAAGATCCAATGAAATGTGTGGCCATTTAAATGTTAACAAGCAATTGTGGACGGAGGACAGACATCCAGCGATCCTTATAGCTCACCTTGGCACTTAAGTGCCAGGTGAGCTAAAAATACTGATGACAGAGTAACAGTTCTTGAGCATGGCACTCCTAGACAATGATATATACATAATCTGTATATTAAGTTTTAAGTCAATAACTCTTATACTTTGGCAAATTATTATGTTCCAGACAAGACTACATTCGATAAAATATAACAACAAACAATAAAAATACTGATGACGGAGTAACGGTTCTTATACACTGCACTCCTGGTCAATGAGATATGTCTGTATATGAAGTTTGAAGTCAATACTATGCCTGACTTTACCATAACCTCTTATGACTTTGACAGACATGACCAAACTTGTATTGAAATCAAGAGCTTTATCAGATGAGTACACATACCGACTATGAAGTTTCTATCACATGTTACTAAGTTCAAAAGTTATGACCAATGTTAAATTCAGCCTATTAAGTATTTAAATAACCTCTACATGACGTTGACCTTGAATTGAGACCAAATGCAAACTATGAAGTCTCTATCATATTTTATTGAAGTCTTTATAGATCATATGTGATTCAAAATTTATGGTCAAGTTTCAATCTGTGGACAGACAAGCAGCGAGGACCGAAACAATTTGCCCCAACTATAAGTCATACTGGGTATCTACAAGGAGAAATACAGTATGTTTACACTAGAATATACGGTGAGCCGCATAAAATGGATCCATCAGTATTACCTGAGCTTTTTCTTTTTTTCCCCACTGTGTTACGTGATCTTCCAAACTGAAATCATCTCTTTCTGAAATTGACAAAATATGATACACATACTAACTTTAACTACATGCAACACTTTAAAAACAAGGGCCACGATGGCCCTATATTGTTCACATGGTACACCATGTAAAACTTGACCTATAGTGCTCTAGATTTTGACCTCACATGACCCACATTCAATCATGGCCTAGATTTTGATGAGGCAAAAAATTTGAGAAAAGTTTCATTAAGATCAAATGAGATTTGTAGCTTCTAGAGCTAAAAATTTACCCTATATCCTATAACTTATTTCCTGCTTTGAAGACAGGTGACAACTTAAAGCAGGTTGAAAGTAAAGCAGATTTTGCCTTAAAGCACTTCTGTTTTACTTCAAACCTGCTTTATGGACATATGCGACCAAATGAAATCTCCGAAGGATCTTTTTTTGCCCGATATATATGTTTTTTTCTTAATTGTTTTCGGCTCCAATTCAATGAAAACACTCACTGAATCAAAATTTAACTGAAATTAAATTGATGAAACTTCTCACAATAAAAGCTATAGGTGTGAATAATAAGACAATGGTGACAAGAGGGCCTGAAGGCCCTGATATCGCTCACCATTTGTAATGAAGCCTGATAGCTTTACCTTTGAATTTCACCCGTTTTATTCTAAATCCACTCAAGTTTGTCGACCTACTGTAGTATAGTAGAGTACATCAAAGGCAGATAACTAGAGCCTAAACAATACTGAAATTAAGCCTTTTTCTAGCATTTCAAAGTATATCAAGGGCAGGTAACTATTGCCACAATGATTACATTTAAACAATAATTTCACTCCTTCGAGAATGTATAGCTACATCCTTTTTGTACAAGTACATGTATAATCAAAATCCATTGAAAACTGTAGTTGCAAGAGTGTAAACGCTGTAAAATATGGCATTTTCAGTAATTCAAAGGTAGATATCTCTTGATCTATTTGTCTGATTCCAACCATAATCACCTTTTGTCCAACTCTTATGGTCATATACAATATGGGCAAGTTTGAGAGAGCTTGGATAAATATTGTGGCCTCTAGAGCGTAAACACTGTTAAATATATCATTTTCAGCCATTCAAAGGTAGATAACTCTTGACCTATTGATCAGATTACAACCAAAATTGAACTCATCCGAAGTCTTATGATAATATACAATCTGAGTAAGTTTATGAAAGATTGGATAAAATTTGTGGCCTCTAGAGTGTAAACATCGTTAAATATGGCATTTTCAGCAATTCAAAGGTAGATAACTCTCGACCTATAAGTCTGCTTTCAACCATAATCAAACTCATCTGAACTCTTATAGTAATATACAATCTGACCAAGTTTAAGAAAGATTTGATAAAAATTGTGAACTCTAGTGTGTAAACACTGTTAAAAATGGCATTTTCAGCAATTCAAAGGTAGATTACTCTTGATCTATTTGTCCTATTTCAACCAAAATCGAACTCATACAAACTCTTATGGTCATATACCATCTGGCCAGGTTTTAGAAAGATTGGATAAATACTGTGGCCTCTAGAGTGTAAACACCGTAAATATGGCATTTTCAGCAATTCAAAGGTAGATAACTCATGACCTATTTGTCCGATTTCAACCAAAATCGAACTCATCCGAACTCTTATGGTCATATACAATCTGGGCAGGTTTTAGAAAGATTGGATAAATACTGTGGCCTCTAGAGTGTAAACACTGTTAAATATGGCATTTTCAGCAGTTCAAAGGTAGATAACTCATGACCTATTTGTCTGATTTCAACCATAATCGAACTCATCCGAACTCTTCTGGCAATATACCATCTGAGCAAGTTTGAGAAAGATTGGATAAAAATTGTGGTCTCTAGAGTGTAAACACTAAAATTGTTGACGCCGCACGACGGACGCCGGACATTCAAGGATTGCAATAGCTCACCCTGAGCTAGCTCAGGTGAGCTAAAAAAGAATAAGTTATAATACTTCGTTTGAAACTACAGGCACTTATATACCTATACAAATGGCCTAAAAAAGCAGACAGCTTTTTCTATGTGTTCCCAGGTTAACGCTTATATTCAATTTGATAAAGTTCTGGGTAATTAACTTAGCCTTATTAGATAAGAGTATTTGCTAAGTTTCACGTACTTTCATTTACCAAGTACAATTTCATGGCATGCATTTAACGTTTATAATACGCAATTATTGGAGATTGTTTGGAACTGAAGGTACCTTTGGGAGGTAACTGATATGCACGATTTCGTAGAGTAACGATGCTTGATTTATCATACTTATTTAAAAGCCACCAGGTGTCTCACGCATTGGTAGCATATGTCCTACTATCTGCTGGGATAAAGATGTTGCATAATATACAAGTACTGTAGAATTATTCACGGCAGTGGAAGAGTACAATAAAGGCAAACAACTGTGTTATAATTCAACTTATATCATATGGAGCAATGTGTTAATAAATGCCAGAAAAGCTTTGGGTCCATGGGATGTGCAACTTTTCAAATAATGAGTCCCTGGCAAATTTAATGAGTACAGAACTCAGGATGCACAGGTAAAAGAATCACTGCTAGTGTAAACAAGGGCCACCATGACCCTAAATCGCTCACCTGGTACACCATGTAAAACATGACATATAGTGACCTAGATAACGACTGAACATGACCCATAATCAACCTTTATAGTGTTAACAAGATTTTTCTAAAATTTGACCTAGTGACCTAGTTTTTGACCGGACATGACCCACATTCGAACTTGACCTGGATTTCATCAAGACATTCATTTTGATGAAGTTTCATAAAGATCCATTGAGATTTGTAGCCTCTAGAGTGTTAACAAGGTTTTTCTATGATTTGACCTAGTGACCTAGTTTTTAACCGGACATGACCCACATTCGAAATTGACCTAGATTTCAATGAGGAAAACATTCTGACCAAGTTTCATTAAGATCCATTGAGATGTGTAGCCTCTAGAGTGTTAACAAGGTTTTTCTTTGATTTGACCTAGTGACCTAGTTTTTGACCGGACATGACCCACATTCGAACTTGACCTAGATATGAATGAGGCAAACATTTTGACCAAGCTTCATGACGATACGGTGAGATTTGTAGCCTATATGTTTTCCAATGATTTGACCTAGTGACCTAGTTTTTGACCTGACATTACCCATATTCGAACTTGACCTAGATATCAATTAGGCAAACATTCTGACTAGGTTGCATTAAAATCCAATGAGATTTGTAGAATCTGGAGTGTTAACAAGGTTTTCTATGATTTGACCTAGTGACCTAGTTTTTGACCGAGGATGACCTATATTCAAACTTGACCTAGATATCAATGAGCCAAACATTTTGACAGTTTCATTAAAATCCAATAAGATTTGTAGCCTCTAGAGTGTTAACAAGATTTTTCTATGATTTGACCTAGTGACCTAGTTTTTGATCTGACATGACCCACAATCGTACTTGACCTAGATTTCACCATGACAAACATTGTCATCAAGTTCCATGAAGATTGGATGAAATTTGTAGCAGCTAGAGTGTTAACGAACCAATTGTGAACAGACAGACGGACAGACGACGGACGACAAACATCCAGCGGTCCTAAAAGCTCACCTTGGCACTTCGTGCCAGGTGAGCTAAAAATGTATTCTTATGATTTGACCCAGTGACCTATATTTTGACCCGACACAACCAACATTCAACCCTGACCTAGATATCAATAAAAAACATTTTTACCAAGTTTCATCAACATTTAAAAAGATTTTTAGCTTCTAGCTGTTAACAAATGTTGTCTGATATGATCTAGTTACCATGTTTTTGACCGGACATTTCCCATATTCATCCATGACCTAGTTATAATTGAGATAAACATTTTGACCTAGTTGCATTAAAATCCGATGAGATTTGTAACCCTACATTTTGACACAAACAGATTTTTCCTTAATTTGCATTGGTTCATAATTTTTTAATAACTTTTGAAGAGTTTCGACTAAAAGAGAGATGTCAAAAAACTTACCTCATTCCTCCATCAGAGATAATTCCTGTCCCCATAATCATACACAATTTCTTGTCATGCTTTGCTGAGCTAAAATAGATTAAAACTATTGGTTATGTGAGAAAAAGAACCTGTCACTAGTCGTTGTATGAGACAAACTGATCTAAACCTCGGCTAGAATAGAAAAATTATTTAGCACGCCAAGACTCGCTTAATAAGTAATAACATTTCAATCCTAGACTCGGTCGTTACGTCATCCCATGAAACACCACAATAAATTAATGTTCATTTATTGTTCCCAATGGATTCGTTATCTAATTAACATCAATTAATTTGACTTGTCCGTCCAGACAGATAAGGTAATCTCAACCCCCCCCCCCCCACCTTTTCTGGATATCTCCGTCCGCAAGGTGAGAACAGCTTGTGTAACACAATGACTGACGGCATATCCCATAGTTTTGCGATTTTACCTACTTTAAGATCCCACATGACCAAGCTTCAAGTGTGACCTAAATTTTATGAAGGACATGGCACTGACAGACACTCATAAAGATATAGCCAAATATGTGACTTCTTAAAGCCACTCGCAACCAGATGGTGCATTTGCAAAAAATAAAAGAAATTACTCAAATATATACAAAAGGGTAGCATTATCGTGCATCTGGCATTGGAAAAATATGACCAGTCTAATAACACCCTCTCGAAAAATCTTCAAATCTTAGTTTTTTTTAGATATTTTCCATCGTTTTATCCATAGCGACGAAAGTTGCTATAGAAAATTAAGTCAGGACTCAGACATAAGCTCTGGTGAACTAAAAATGTAATATTAAACTCAGAAAAGGAGAGATAACAGCTCAGGCATTATGATTTTCTTCAGCTGGGAATAAAATTAATCCTCATTTACACCGGGAAAAACTCTGTATGGCCTTGTATGACCGTTTTGGATTCCTTATTTCCTTCGCGTTCAGGAAATTCGGAATCCAAAACCGTCATACAAGCCAATTCACCCTGCCTAAATTATTTTATACCGTGTAACTTATAATATCAAATTATCAATCTTAAAATAGATCGCATAGAAAATACAATAAATAATTTTGTATTTACCTCTTTACGGCCTATAAACGCATTAGCTTGGTTTAGGAACACCAAACTTCCAACACAAAATGCAAGTTCTTCATACATCATAATATGACTCATGCCAGGTACCAAACTCGATGAGGGAACCAGCTATATGGTTACCCTTGCAAGCTTCATACCTGGATGTATATGTACCATTGCAGTAACAAGCATTCCGTGTTACTTTCAACATGCTTTAAACAACCACCTGTCTATAGAACAGAAAACAGGTTATGTCAGTTCAAAAGTAAACAAATATTCACCTTAACATTGGTTGTGTCCAAGTCCAGACTGGCTTTTATCTGCAACAAAAAGGATGTCTTTCAGTTTATACTTTAACCCTGCACATATATATTCATATTTTGAAGATAAATTACCACTTTAGGCAGGTTTAAAGTAAAGCAGAACGCGCCTTAAGGTGCAATATACTGCATTCTGCTTTACTTTCAGCCTGCTTTAAAGGGACTCGCAACCGGATGGTGTACTTGTCAAAATAAAATAAAATACTCAAATAAAAGCAAATTTGTGGCATTATTTGGCTTCTGACATTAAAAAAATATGATCAGTCCAAAAAAAGTCTCAAGAATCGGCACCGAATCTTAGTTTTTTTAAGATATTTTCCATCGTTTTTCTATAGCGTTAGCTAACGGTATAGTTGTTGTTGTTACTCCTTTACACGGGCTCAGACATAAACCCGAGACGAATAAAATAGTAAAAGTACTATCGATCGCCGCTTAGAAAGTGAAGTACGTTAATTCGCTACTATAGATATAGAGAGCGCTGGTAGCCGAGGTAGTATAGGAGCTTCCTCATTTTTTCACGTTTCTCTCCGCATGGAGGGTCACGGGTTCGAATCCCACCAGGGCTTCTTCTTTTTTTTTTTAAAAATGGATCAGTGTTCTGCCGAGGCCGCGTATCTGCGACATTGTTTCTAAAAAATTACGATTGTCGCTTTTATTTTCGTCCCGGGGCGACAATTGTCGCGGTCGAAATGTTTGGGGCCGAATATTGACTGGGCGTGAACTTCTCACGAGTTAGCGGTTTTCACGGTGCCTGCATCAAATTTACTCGACTGGTTCTATAATTATTACAGAAATTAATAGTACGCGACACGGCAGTGGATAAACCAGTCATATTATTAAGCGTGTCTGTCGTCAAGCGCAGGAAATTTAAAAATGGCGTCTCCCGTGAAGAAAAAGCCGAAAACAATTTTAAGTTTCTTCAAACGGACAGTCAGATAATGCCGATTTATCGTCCGGAACAACTTTTGAGCCCTCACCCACTACTTCCGAATCCCCAACTTCGCTTTTAAAGCATGCAGAACCGCAATAATCGAGGGGAAAATGGTAACCTGATTCCTCTAAAAAGCTAAAAAGGCTCGTCGTCAGTTTCAAGATAAGGGGTTACGCGATTATTCAGTGAAGATAGTGGGATGGGAGATCGGAAACTTTGATTTAAACAGGGCTCTGAAACATTTGAAATCATCCAAAACAAGAAAGCTCTTTCAATGACAGGTTATACCATGCATGAAAGCACTTTACTTTGAATGTTTCTCCTTTGTCCCCCTTTTTTTGAAAATGTCGCCAACTTTTCATGCCCACCGAGACATGTGTCCCCAACTTTTGGATGTCTTGGCAGAACACTGATGGATTTTTTAACAGAATTTATTATCCTAAACTAAATCTTACCCATTTATATAAGCATTTGACATATATTTACAAATTACTATTTTTAATGCTAAATCCGGTTGCGAGCCTCTTTAAGCTACCATTTGATGAAATATAGAATTTATATCTTCCGATTCATAGTCATGACTGTACATATTCAAACTAGACCTATCACAAATGGTGATTCATACCCCCAGTGGGGTCTTGTCACAAGAGATAAATGTTTCTGGATAAAGTTAATGTGTGCTCCCTAACTTGGAAAAGAATAACAAAGGGCAACAACTCAAAAAATGGATAAAAATATAACAAAGGGAAATAACTCCAAAAATATTGATGACAGAGTACAGGTTCTTATGCATTGCACTCCTGGTAAATGAGATCTATCTGTATATGAAGTTTGAAGTCAATAGCTCTTATACTTTGGAAGTTATGTTCTGGACAAGCCTAAATTGGATAAAAAATATATCAACAAAGGGTAATAACTCCAAAAATACTGATGATAGAGTTTTGGTTCTTGTGCACTGCACTCCTAGTCAATAAGATCTATCTGTATATGAAGTTTGGGGTCAATAGCTTCTATACTTTGGAAGTTAAGCTCGGGACAAGCCTAAATTGGGTAAAAATATAACAACAAAGGGCAATAACACCAAAAATACTGATGGCAGAGTTATTGTTCTTGTGCACTGCACTCCTAGTAAATAAGATCTATCTGTATACGAAGTTTAAAGTCAATAGCTCTTACACTTTTGAAGTTATGCTCCGGACAAGCCTAAAGTGGGTAAAAATATGACAACAAAGGGCAATAACTCCAAAAATACTGATGACAGAGTAACGCTCTTGCGCACTGCACTCCTAGTCAATGAGATATATCTGTATATGAAGTTTGAAGTCAATAGCTTTTATACTTTAGAAGTTATTCTACGGACAAGCCTAAATTGGGTAAAAATATAACAACAAAGGATAATAACTCCAAAAAGACTGATGACAGAGTAACGGGTCTTGCAGACTGCACTCCTAGTCAATGAGATCTATCGGTATATGAAGTTTGAAGTCAATAGCTCTTATACTTTAAAAGTAATGTTCCGGACAAGCCTAAATTGGGTAAAAATGTAACAACAAAGGGCAATAACTCCAAAAATACTGATGTCAGAGTAACGGCTCTTGCGCACTGCACTCCTAGTTAATTAGATCTATCTGTATATGAAGTTTGAAGTCAATAGCTATTATACTTTGGAAGTTATGTTCCTGACAAGCCTAAATTTGATAAAAATAACAAAGGGCAATAACTCCAAAAATACTGAGGTCAGAGTAATGGTTCTGGCGCACTGCACTCCTGGTCAATAAGATCTATCTGTATATGAAGTTTGAAGTCAATAGCTAATATACTTTAGAAGTTATGCTCCGGACAAGCTGGACGAGCGGATGGACGGAACTTTAGATCTAGAACTAGATCTCTTGATTTTGTTTTTAAAATGGCCCTTTCGCTGCATTGTTTGACCAGGGAAACCTACTCAAATACCAGAAATGTGTACGGGTCCGAGTGCATTTAACTGGGATTTTTGGTCATATCTAGAGATAGCCTGTCAACCTCATCATAGTATAAATAAGGCATGGTTTGTAATAAGTTCTTCTCAAAACTATATTTAACTGTTTTATGACAAAAAGTGATGTTGCTAATTCAGTTAACAGCAAAAAAACCCGACTGTAATACGCTAGGATTAGCCCGTAGCTGATGCTTAAGCCACGATCTCACTGTCCAGGTTTGGGTCCCCGTGAGTCCCGGTTTAGCAAACCGGCAGTCACCTGGAGTACAACCTTGGCGGCGCCGGGGGCGACCAGCTCGATCCTGGATCGACCAGCTTCCACCGGCTAACTTCCCCGGATGCTTTAAAATGTTTAATACAACCGGGGGTCACCGGGACAGAAACCAGAACCGGCTTCATCCAGGGTCAGGGGAATGCCAGAGCAATGCCGGATCTTTACCAGCACATCCGGGCCTCTACCCTGAACAACCGGGGTGTATATAATATGCGAGCATAAATTTGATTTTTTTTTTTAAAAATGCAGATTACTACATTTTATTTTTAGCGTTTCTGTTTCGTCTGTGTTTAAATAGGAAATAATATCGTCCTCTCTATTGTATAGGGTAAATCTAATATTTAAAAACGAAAGTTACCAGATCAGACGCCGGGCAAACTGTTTGAAAACTCATATTAAAATGAAGTTTGAACAGTCTACAACATTATTATGTTCTATTTTATTGCATTTCCTTTGTATTTGATTTTCATCTCATATACCCCGAGAGACAAAAGAGAATTGATACTAATTCACGTCCGCCCCGGTTTATGTCCTTTCCGGCGAACACCGGCACGTCACCGGTCAACAACCGGGGTTGATCGGGACGACACCAGTGGTCATCCAGATACCACCGGCGATGGCCGGGGTTACACCGTGTTATTATTATACCGGGGTTAACCGGGAACAGACCGGCCCTGCACCGTAACTACGCCGGGCCAAACTGGGAACTCACCAGGAAGGTCCAGCTTCATAACCGGTGCTCCACCAGGGGAGACACCGGGAATGTGAGATCGCAATTTATTTTTTCATAAAAACCGCCCCGGCTCATCCAAGTCCACCGACTATCTCAACCGGGACGTACCGGGGCCAGCACAGGGACATTGAGATCGGGGCTTTAGCCAGGGCATTGCATTCACCAAGTGCTTAGGCGGTCCCTTATCTGTTACGTTACTGTAATACCGAGAATCAAGTGAGTTAAGCTAAATTTCTTGACTCTATAAATTTCAGCCAATTATTCAGACATGACTATATTCTAAAGGTAGTGACTGGGGGTACGTGACCGTACCTCTAATACTTGAAATTAGCGATACGGTCACATACTCCTAACGAGTCCTGTGAGGGTAGGCTAGGGGTCCGTGAGAATATATTTTGTATCTAGTAATAGAGTACAGGACCTCTTACTGGAGGTCACAGGTTGAGCAGAGGTCTGTATCACTGAGGTACTGTAGTATCAGCGATTTCGGGATACAAACGGCAGACATGTAACCATTTAAAATCAATAAAAAGTTCGCTTACGTTTATTTTTTTCGTAGTTACAGTCACTTTCGTTTTGAATGCCATTGTCTCCAACAGCTTTAGTTTTACTGTCTTTTCTTACAAGAAACTTTTTCATCCTCTTAGCTGTCAATCATGTTATAAACAAATGTGAAAACGTAAGTGACATTATTTTAAGATAAGGGCTACAAAACGGACACCGACACAGTGGTTTCAAAACAATACCGGACCTAACTACAGACGGTTTCACTTGTGTTGAAGCATCATATGATTAAAACGAGAAACAGCCAATGTCGGTATGGCCGGATTGTCTGCAATTTTGCTTTGCAGGGATTATTCTGTCGCAGAATGCAAGTGAGAGAAATTCTCTCATTTGTCAAAAAAAGTGAGAGATTTTTTTAGATGATGAGAGAAATTTTAATTGGTAGTCTGTTTGTACCAACAAGCACTACTGCTATATCTATTGCTTGAGAATTTTGTGTAAATAAAATTTATATGACATGGAACTGTTATTCTTCTTCTCCTTATCGAAATCTAGTGAAAAGATTTAATCCATACCATAAATTGATAGTTTACCGCACACGCCATTAGCGTATATGTTATCGGCAGATTCATTTTCGTCTGTAGAGGGTCAGTTCGCGAAAACCAGTGACAAAAATTATCGGCGCGGTTACGACTATAACTAAGGAATAAAATGAACGATATTTTGGTGCATTGTGCAGTTATTCAATCCAGTGAAGGGAAATTACATTCCTGTTTTCGAAAGAAAGTACGGTCCAATGACAGAGGACATAACGTGTAGCGGGCCGACGGTAATCCCTGCCGGTCACCCATCCAGATTCTAACCTCACAGGACGTTGCTTAAAGTCCCATTGTGTTTTCAGACCTTTTTTTAATGTGCGAAATACAATAACGGTTAATAATAATGCTTGAACATTCTAATGGGCCAAACTGATCTATGAAATGTTGAAGACAGACCTAAATCACCAAAAAAGCGATTTAAAACCATAACAAACCGAAAGTAGATCGTCTGACATAAATATTACCACACGGATTAGTGGGCACGTGGAACAGCTGGGTTCAATATCACCGGGTGCGAACGATTGCTATAAAATGAGTCACATTTCGTCACAACGGTGTTTCATCCATTTTTGCTCTCTAACACAAAGAGTTTTTATCGGATCTTCACCAAACTTGCATTAAATGTTCTTTTATATAAAATCTAGGTACAGTTAAATTTCTATTTAAATCGAATAAGGCATGTAAGACGTTTTGCCCTTTATGTATTAAAAGTTGACTGTTTCAGCATTTTTTGCTCTCTAAAACAAGCATTTTTTAGTTGATCTTCACCAAACTTACTGAAATTGTTTATTATTATAAAATCTTGGTCCAGTTTGATTACTACTAAAATCGCATGTGGCATGTTTGCGTTTTTGCCATTTTTGTATTAAAAATGAGTGATTCAGCAATTATTGCTCTCTTTCACAAATACATTTATTGGATCTTCACAAAACTTGCTGAAAATGTTCATTAGTATAAAATCTAGGTTTAGTTTGATAACTACTAAAATCGTATGAGGCATATCTAAGTTTTTTTTGCCCTTTATGTATTAAAATGACTGTTTTCAGCCAGTTTTTATCTCTAACACAAATTCTTTTTATTGAGTTTTCACCAAACTTGCTGAAAATTTTCATTGATATTAAATCATGGTTAAATTTGAATACTAGTAAAATCGCATAAGGAATGTCGGAGTAATTGCTCTTGAATTATTAGAAATGACTGTTTCAGCCTTTTTTGCTCTCTAACACAAAGAGTTTTCATCGGATCTTCTACAAACTTGCTGAAATTCTTTATTTATATAAAATCTAGGTCCAGTTTGATTATTACGAAAATCACATAATTATTGTCTGAGTTATTGCCCTTAATGTATTAAAAAGGACTGTTTCACCATTTTTTGCTCTCTAACATAAATGCTTTTTATTGATTTTCACCCAATTTGCTGAAAATGTTTATTAATATAAAATCAAGGTTAAGTTTGAATATTACTAAAATCGCATAATGTATATCTGAGTTATTGTCCTTTAATTATTAAAATATGACTGTTTCAGGGTTTTTTTGCACTCTAACACATACAGTTTTTATCGGATATTCACCAAACTTGCTGAACATGTTTATAAATATAAAATATATCTCCAGTTCGAATAGTACTTATATCGCATAAGGCATGTCTGAGTTTTTTGCCCTTTAGTTATTAAAAATTAATGTTTCAGCATTTTTTGCTCTCTATCACAAACATTTCTTTTCGGATCTTAACAAAACCTTGCTGAAATTCTTTATTTATACAAAATCTAGGTTCAGTTTGATTATTACTTAAATCGCATAAGGCATGTCTGAGTTATTGTCCTTTATGTATTTAGAAATACCTGTTTCACCATTTTTGCTCTCTAACACAAATAACTTTTTTGTGATTTTCACCAAACTTGTTGAAAATGTTTATTAATATAAAATCAAGTTCATAATCTTAACTACCAAAATCGCACAAGGCATGTTGAAGTTATTGCCCTTGAATGATTATAGCTTGCATACTTCAGGCTTGTCAGCTTTCTGACTCAAACGGTTTTAATTGGATCTTCACCATTTGCTGAAAATAATATTGGATAAAAACTTAGTCCAGTTCTATGAATACCCAAATCGCCGAAGGCATGTTGGAGTTACGGTTCTTCAATTATTAAAAATTTGCTATTTCATCCTTATTTTAGCCCTGTCAACTCTGTAACAGGAACTGTTTTTATTCTATTTAAACCAACTATTTGGTCAATAGTTGCATGTGCTTCATATTGGCCGTGTTGGTAATAAGTAAAGTAATAAATGACTACTCCATACCTCCTTTACCTCTTGAAGGATTTTCAGTCAGCTGTATTCGATTTTTGTCTTGATCTATATTTAAAACAAATACACAATGCCAGCAAGTTTGGTGAAGATCCAATAAAAAGTGTTTGTGTTAGAGAGCAGAAAAGGCTGAAACAGTCATTTTTTTTAATTTTTCAAGGGCAATAACTCAGACATGCCTCATGCGACTTTAATAGTTATCAAAATTGAGCTAGATTCTATACTAATAAACATTTATAGCAAGTTTGGTGAAGATCCAAAAATAGGTGGTTGAGTTAGAGAGAAGACAAGGCTGAAACAGTCATTTTCAGCAAGATCCCCCGTATTGGATTGTACACGCTTACCACCGTGATTAATTATTTACACGTGGGGACCTTATCTCATAGTTTAATCCTGTGCCTACTGGTCGCAACTGTTTGACTCTAAAACAGACACCGCGTAACGCGGCGTCTCATCTGGATCCAAACTGTTTGACACTCGTCTTAAGGGTTGTTTAATCAAAAATATGCATAAATCTAAACTGAACAAATATTGCACACGACAATGTCAAAGCAGACGTCTTAGCAGCAGAATAAGGGTTAAATTCTTCATTTCATCCGGCTCCAGATAAGAGGAATAAACTGAACAAATCCAACATGTTCTCACTCATTTCAGCACCGAATGCTACGGTGTTACTACTGATTAAACCGTCTCTTCGAGACGATTCTAATGAGTATGACACCATTGGGTTTAAAAGCAGAAATAAAGAGTTTAGTAATCGAAATACTTCCGTTATCTGGAGCCCTGTATTTACAGAGTTGTCCTTCTTTTCATTCACAAGGAGGCTCTTTAAATTGTGCTAGCACAAAAAAATTATAAATAAAAATTTAAAAGCGAATTTCTTAGATAAAGCCGCTTTTTATGAAAGAATCACGTCCCATGTAGTTCTAATGGGATCCCAAACAACCGTTTTATGCAGGTTTCCCAAAAACACAATGCGGCTTTAACCAATTAGTCTACGTGCGGTCTGGTACACGTTTTATTCTGAACCGGATGTGTTTTGATTTTATATACAAAATTCGGAACTATCGGTCCTTTCCGTTTATTGGTTTGCTGTTATACTTATTGGTGCGCGGGATGCTGCGATTACGATAAGGCGTTCGACGAAATTGATCAGAAATGTTTGTAAATATCGGAAATAAATCGAGAAGAATAAACTTTAGCTCGCAAGTATCTGAGAAACGAGTGCGATAAATATTCGCGTTATATATAAATACAAATTTTGATGCGATATCTGTCATTTTCGTGCGAAATATCGCATGTGATGATGACCTCACTACAACTGTACATGCCGAATTTGGTTGCTGTAAGACTTAAACTTTGACTAAAACTTACACTAACAAAAAGGTAAACCAAGACGCAAACGAAAAGGTTAAACAAGAATTCTCTAAGTCATTGGACCGTGAAATCTAGGTCACAGTGACCTTGTTACCCACAGCATGTGATGATGACCTCACTATAACTGTACATGCCAAATTTGGTTGCAGTAGGACTTAAGCTTTGGCTAAAACTGACACTTACAAAAAGGTCAACCAAAGTGAGGACGGACGGACAGACAGACAGACAGACGGGCGGCATTCGCCAATCTATAGACCGACAGACAGACGGGCGGCATTCGCCAATCTATAGACCGCATTTTCAATCCGGCCAATTATAACATCTTTATTATTTCACAGTGGTTCTCACTGTTAATGGGAATTTTTCGTCGGCTTAAATCAAGTTTAGAAGAAAAAAAATCCAAATAGTTATTCATCAGCTTATTTAGTGAACACATTAGCCTTATTCAAACATAAACGTCAGAAGTCGCAGATTATCTCCATTTCTTTGAATTTATAGCTATTTTGGTCAGATTTGAAGGCACATTTAGGCTTCCAAATATAATATTATCCCGAATCGGTGCTTGTCCGCGGACAATTAAAATGCAAAAATCAATTAAATTTTTGTGCGGGCCAAAAAATGTACGAGACGAACGTGGGATTTCCGCACCCCTGTCGATATATTGATTGATGAACAGTTATTGGCAAGCCGATACATCAATAACGTTCCTATCAATGACAGCTCTAGTTATTTTCAGTTAGAAAACTAATTTTTCTTCACATTCCTTCAATGTATTTGCCTTTTTTTTTAATTTAAAATGATAATCTTTATAATATTTTTCGCTGAGGGCTCCGGTGAAACGAATGAAGAGGATACTCTCATTGCTGTTATGAAAACAAGTTTGGTGGCGAATATTTGTTGAAGTTTCTTTGGATTTTTCCATTGAATATAGATAAGATATGGTAGAAATGAGAGAGTATTAATATTAGCATCAATCAAAATTTACAAATGTATCTGCAGTCAAAATAGTGTGTTGTTGTTGGCTTGTTGCCCTAGCCAACCCTCACTAGGGTGACCGTACCACTTATTTCAAAGATTAGAGGCACGGCCACATACCCCTTGTCACTACCTATTCTAAATCATGAATAATAACTTCTCCGTCCCCCCACCCACCAGCAGTTATAAAGAGTTTGACGCCCGGACAGTCCGACAAGTCGATAAGTGTGCACGTCAACGGACAGCATTGCAAACCAACCAAAGATAGATTGCAGAAAAATAAATTAAATCAAATAACTAAACATATGCTACATAGTGTGTGATAAAGCGTCAAAAACTTACCATTCGTTTCCCGTATATTGCCATTTTTTGGCGGTCGTTGAAGCGGAACTGCTAATTTGGAATACCTTCGAATGTTGATGTGAAATGGATGCGTCTCAGAAAGTTGTCCGAAACTTAGCGAATATGTCCACTGTAACGGTTTTAAAATATGACAAATTTATAGGCTTAAAAACTCGATTTCTTTATTTTCAGCAGAAAAGAGACAAGAATCGTCACACTACCTCAGACGGACAATTAAACAAAAGTACAACTTTGAAAGTATCAATATATAGTCAAATTCTGAAATAAATCAGGTTTTACGTTGGTCGCCTTAAACACTTATTTTAGGGACTTCAAAATATACGCGATCAAGATTTCAAGTTATTTTTTTGATTTTCTTTATCTTTTCAGACCAGAAAAGTTACTTCCATATGAGTAAGAGGACTGTTTTTAAGGTGTTTGCAAAGTTTCGACGCTCTCGCACCATTTTTTACCCCTGAAATTTAATGTCAAAATATTAAGGAGACCGCTTTTGGTCACCCTAAACTGCCGGTCGCCTTAACCCCCATTTTAAAGGATAACTGGTCACCTTAATGCCGTCATTATATATATATATATATATATATATATATATATATATATATATATATATTTCGAAAAAAGGTCTTGATATAAAGCCGTGACACTTATCTTTCGGTTGTAATAATACCAGGGTTTTTCTTGAAGCGAAAAAAGTAATGATGACCTACAAAGGCTGCGGGCTAATGAAATGACTAGACTCGCGTAAGAAAAGAATTCCGTTCGTATAAAAACTTCAGCAAACTTCTTAACTTCTAAAAATGTGTTCATGCATTGTTACAATGTTCTACATGGAGGAAATATTTCCTTGGAGGCAAAAAAATCCATTTTGTATGTAAAGAGACATTTGAAAGGAGTGCGCGTCAAACGGCCAAAATCAAACGGCCAAAGTTGTAACTGTATTATTATGTCGTATGTGATCATTATTATTATTGAAAGGAAAATTAGAATTATTAACATATTACTTCAAAAAGGGGAATTTAGGGTTAGTTTTACATCCAGACTAAAATATACATATTATCCGTCCCATTTCTATGAAAGAGGTAACAGCTTGCATTATCTTCAGAAATTAATTGCAAACATGATAACATGAGATATCCGTTTCTTTCTGCTTTACTTATGTATTATATAACGGAGTAAATTATAAAGCAGTCAATGCCTTAAGCAATCTATTTTAGTGACTGCTTAACTTTTTGCCTGCTGATCGCGCCTTTACTTTTTTTTGTTGCAAACAACTTGGATCAAGGTCAGATGCCGCGTAACACGGCGTCTGATCTTGATCCAGAATGTTTGACACTCGTCTTTAGCTTTATTTACTTACAAAATGTACAAATCTAAATTTAAAAAAATATGCAGCCGACAATTTCGAGCGATAAAAACAAAAGTGTAAAAAAACTTGCTACTTTACTTAATACACATCAATCAATTAAATTAAGATAATAGACGTTTATTTAAGAATAAAATCATCAAGTAAATGTGGTTTAAATAATAAACTAGGTCTATTCATCTGTAAACTACATGTCTACCATATTACACATCACAAAGGAATGTGACACATTACGTAACCGTACACAATTAGCAGGAGATTTATAAGCGTCATGAAACTCTCACAGCATGAAGTCCATGCTTCTTGAAAATTAGAGCCGTAAATAGGCGTATTTATGGGGTTAAAGGGTTAATCTAATGTACTTATTTATTTATTTGTTTTAAAACCTCAAATAAAAAAATATTTAGCGGACGTAGTGGATGATTAACTTATTGATTGGTCAGTGTATGTATATTATTTTGTCTTAACCTGCTTGCTTGCTTGCATGATTATTGACCTACATGCAGTAAATCATTTAGTGATTGACTGCTTAATGGATTGATTGAACTGACTGATTTACAAGGTACATGTTTTCATAACGAGATTATGGAACTATGGTCAGATTTTATTCATTACCACAATAACCTCGTAATTAATTGATTAATTGATCGATCGGTTGATTGAGGGGCTGATTAACGGTTGATTTATTAGTATTATTATTTTTGTGCCTGGTTGGCTGTTCGGTCTGTAGACTGACTGGTTGAGTGAATGACTGTTTCATTCATTAATTCACTCATTTACTCATTCATTCACTCATTCACTAATTCATTTGCTCAGCGTTTTCGCTGTTTGCTTATCTTTTGTGTATGTTAACTCATTTTGCATCGACATTTCATTCAACAGTCTAGCTGATCGTATTTCACCGCTCTTATGGTTAATCATTGTATCAATCATTCATTCATTCATTCGTTCGTTTATTCATTCATTCATTTGTTCAATCATTCCTATGTGTTTAGTGGGTTGCTTTGCATTGTGTTGTATGTATGTGACTTTGTTTTCTTGTTTATTTCTTTCTTATATTTTCATCATGTATGGTGGTCAAATAAAAGCAAACAAACCAGGGGGTTGCCACTTTTATAAAAAAAAAAGATCAATGCTACCCGTGCGTGTAACTTGAACATGTGTTTTTGACTTCTGTAGCCGCATGATTTTTATATATTATACAAATCACAAAAAATAAAGATAATAGAATTGAATTGAAAAAAACAAACAAAAAAAACCAAAACAACATCAATGCACCTGGTTTGGTTGATGACTGGATTAACCCTCTCATTACTGAATACCAGTAACATGATGACTATTGCAATTGCAAACAGTTGTGATCCAGACCAGGCTGCAAAAATGTCGGATTCATAGAGTATGTCTCTTGAAATATAGTTTACCCCTTTTTCAAATTAAGCTCTTTATGACACATTTTACCTTTTCTCCGCATGAGGATCATCAGAGAGAGAGACAGACAGACAGACATTCATACAGAAAGATGGAGACAGAAAATAAGAAGCGAGAGACTGACAGACAGAGATAAGATAAAAACAGACAGACAATAGGCAAACAGACAGTGGCAGATAAATATAGACACACACAAACTTCGTAGGTAAACGGAAAATTACGTTTTTCTCTCATTTTCAAAACCTCACTTTACTAACAATTTTTAAGCTATCGCCTCAATTTTTGTACTACGCGTAAGATCATGGTCTAATATAACATCTGTATTAAAATTTATAACGAAAAGATAACATTAAAAGCATTTCTATTAACACCAAACTTTCGGAAAAACGTTGTTTTCTAGCCGCCAGCGAGCGCCGCTGATTGACCGATTTTGAACGACACGATAAATCGCGAGCCTGCCGGATACTTCTCCAGGTATAATTCCTCCAAGATTGGAGACACAATTTTGGTTCGTTGTCAGGTTGGATTTTTTTTATAGGGAGGGAAATTAACGTACATTTGCGACAACGGATTCACATTTTCGTAATATTTCGAAGGGGGGGATCATAATATTAAGGGGGGTCACTTTATTTCATGTCCTGCCTGAAATGGAGTGACCCCCTAGCATAGACAGGGAATCAAAATATTTCATCGGGGGTCACTCTATTTCATGACACCGGCGTGCGTAGACCGTCATCAAAAATTTTAGTATTAATACTTAAAGAGGCTCGCAACCGGATTTAGCATTAAAAATAGTAATTTGTAAATATATATCAAATGCTTATATAAATGGGTAAGATTTAGTTTAGGATAATAAATTCTTTTAAGAAATGCATTTCTTGAGACGTTTTTTGGACTTATCATATTTTTTTAATATCAAAAGCCAAATAATGCCACAAATTTGCTTTTATTTAAGTATTTTATTTTATTTTGACAAGTACACCATCCGGTTGCGAGTCCCTTTAAGAAGTCACATTTTTGATCCAATATTTCTCAAACTTGCTCAGAACATTTTTTCTAGAATGATGATTATGGAGCGAGTTTTTCAGGAGCAAAACTAGGGTTTCTTAATTCCTAGTCAATCGTGTTTTGGTATCATTCATTTATACTTGGTAAAGTTAAATAAGAACTACTTGATAGTATCAGTGCATTTAACCTATCTTTCTTTCTAATCAAATTTCGTAAATAATTTGCTTGACCCCTGTAACTTTTGAAGCAATTGAACTAGAATAACGATGTAAGAAGCTTAATTGATAGATATTCAACAACGTGTGTGATAGCGTCACGATTAACAGTGGACCTCGGTTTTTATAAAGTCTCACCCGAAAGACTTTGTCCGGCGAGGGATAGAACTCATGAACCCTGGCGTCCTAGACGGGCGCTTTACCCCTCGACTATAAGCGAGATTCCCTGTATTGATGGAGCGTCAAATATATTGGCCATTTTTAACATTAAAAAAACAACAGGTGTCACACATTTATAGCAACCAGCTGTTTTAATCTGTTAATTACTATCCTTTGCTGGTCAGTGACAGTTATTTTTTTTTCGATAATGGTAAGCGCTATAAGCTTTTCACGGTTATTATTATTATTATTATTATCATAATATTATACCAGATTTATATAGCGCTCTTTTAACACAGGGGTAGTGCGTTCAAAGGCGCTTCACATGAAATTACACAAATGTACTTACAAAGCAAGAAAAGACAAAGTAACTACAATAACATCTACAATAAACATGAATAAAAATATAAAAGACAGCCCCCAAAATGGCAATCACATAACTCCCATCAATCAGCAATGAAATGACCAGCTTCTGATTGTCGACCGATAGAAACAATAGTAGAGCGCTCAAATGCAGGCCGCCAGGAAAAGACAAATGACTACAATTAGATCTAAAATAAACATGAACAAACATAAAAAGAAACTCCCCAAAATCACGTTACCCCATCAATCAATTAGCAATGAAGGTAAAGGCTTCTTAATGCCGACTGATAGAAATAACAGTAGAGCACCCAATGAAGGCCACTAAACATACAAAAGACAGCCCACAAAACGGCGATTGCATTACCTCATCAATATATTAGAGCAACGAAGGAAATGGAGTCCTTATGCCGACTGATATAAACAATAGCAGAACGCCCAATGCAGGCCACCCAATGTAACATAACTAGGAAAAATAGCATGCGACAATAACTAAATATTTCTATAAGAGACAACAACAAAACCAGATAATACAACAGAACTCCCATTTGGACCAACAACATCTAGAGCAAGTACATATTGCATAGGTAGCAGTGTTCCAATAACAAATATTAAAGAAATGTGTTTCCAGACGCTTTTTGAAAACTGCAACTGAGTTCGCATCTCTAATATCTGATGGTAGCCTGTTCCAGAGCTTTGGGGCTGCATGCATGAAACTTCTATCTCCAAACCTCACCAAACGACTCCTCGGTACAACCAGCGATACTGATTTAGTCGCAGACCGCAGCTCTCTTCGAAGTTTATACACGTCAAGCATATTGACAATGTACCTTGGAGAATCATTGCACATGGCTTTGTATGTGAGTGTCAGAATTTTGAATTCAATTCTGTGTTGAACTGGAAGCCAGTGAAGATCCTTTAAAACTGGAGTGATGTGATTGTACCGTGGGGTCCTAGTAATAATGCGGGCTGCTGTATTTTGCACACGCTGTAGTTTGCATAGTAAGCTTTGGGGAATCCCATACAGCAATGAGTTGCAATAATCAATTTTTGAAGTGACCAGATAATTGGTCAAGGTCTTTGAAGCTTCTGGAGAAAGGTACTGTATTATATGAATTATCTGCCGCAGCTGTGAGTAGCCAGACCTGCACACAGCGTTACCTGTATACACAGTATATTTTAGATTGTGTGACCACTGGTCAGTTAACAAAGTAAACATGTATTTTTTGCACGTGTAATTGAATTGTCAGTGTGTCTTAATTTGCCAAACTGCATAGATGGGAATATGTTTGGAGCTTGGAATGATTCACCTTGCCTGAGATAGCAGATACTGTGAGTTTAAACCCTATCCCGTCCATGTCCTGTATTGCAATGTAGAGTAGTATAATTGCTTTCGCGTGGAATACTGTTTGCAATTAATGCTTTATAGAATAGAGACCTTAGTCAGGCCTTCCTGTCTGTGTGTGTGGCTTTGGCTGTTATGTGGAGTAGAGTACGGCCCTGACCAGTTATCCAATATCGCCAACATCCCTGTCCCTTTAACCAAAATGCTGAATATCTACATGTAATTTTAGCCATGTGACTTGTCTACGAGCCGTTGGAATTTGTACAGTCGGGTTGTATTAAGCTGAAGGCAGTTTCTTATAGTAAGGGTTTAAGAGTTTAAAAGTGTTCCATATAATTATTATAGCACTTGCTTTGACATTATTTTAAACATATATATTCTATTTATATTTTAATCCTATTTTATATTGTGTGTTTGGGCTTTTGTGTAATTAGCCTATATAACCAAAATGGAGGTACGCTAGTATGCATAAGGCTAGTTTGTTTTGTAGGCTTAATACGGAAAAAAAGCTTGCTTTTTTTCCGTTCTTAGGTAATGCACGGAAAAAACAAAGGATTTCCAATTCAATTCAATCCCTGACAGACTTTGAAAAGTGTTTGATTTGCGCGTGCTTAACTTCCTGTAACTAAGCAACAATACGAAATAGTACTAAAAGAATCCAACAAATGCAAGTGGTCGTCAGTTTTAAGCTCTCGATTCAAATTTTCGTTTTGTTATTCACCATATAATGAAGCAATAATTTATGAAGAAAGACGATATTTACGTGGCCTTTTTTATTTTAAATCGTAGTTAAACGAACTATATTTTGTGAAACCTACGCCGGAAACGGCGTAGTACTTCGTCTTAGTTCCGTCGTCAAATTATGTCAGACAGTTTGAGTGATTAGGACCATACCATTTAACGATTAGAATCTACTATTGGACATGGATATTCCACTGGAAAACAGGATCTATTGAGACACAGAATTGTATACACCCGGGATCAGTTATCAGGTAAGTTGATTTTAATGGTATTATTCCCTACTGCTATGTCTGAAGTATCGAAAATTCGACGAAATTGACATCAGATTTGTGCGGCTGCAATTATTGTATTATAACCGAATAATCCCCCGATAAAATATCTTTGCGGGACAGTCGGTGGTTTACACTGTACCAAAGATGGCTACACGAAGCAAACCTATGTTTTGATATAAACTCGACATCAATAAGAAATGTCTGAAATGATTAAGAGCTAGAGACCACCAGTCGTTAAAGGTGTGTATAAGCGCCACAGGCTTCTGTGAAAGAAATGGATTTGTTTGATCCCAAATTGCGGAGGGTGATAACTGCTGTACAGGACTGCATGCTGTAGCGTGTTCAATTGATCAATTACCACTGTAGCAATTTGTGCAGAGTACACTACATTTTTCTTTCCAAATAACCCCGGTTACATTACACTTTAACTTTTGTTTTCATTGCAAACAGTTTGGACTTGGTAACCCGGCGTCTGATCAGCCTCCAAACTGTTTGCCACTCAATTTAAAACTTGTAGTCGGAGTTGTCAAAAAGTTGTCATTTTCTATATTTCATTGCAATGGGTTTCGTTTGAATGGAAGAATACCGTTTTCTCCACTCTGACTGTATTTTAGAGCCAATCATTGAATCATTATGGCCGTAGATGGCAATCGATTTCTTTACTGAACTCATGACTGTATTCGGATGGTTACAGACTTGGCAGCCGGTACGTAGTTTAACAACAGCGATTTAGGGTTTATTTTACTGTTAAATCATGCCGTTTGTTGTTTTTCATCGATTCATAAAAATGACAGTTCGGCTCCCGGTCAAAGACAATTAAATGCCATCTTTGAATCCACAGGTACATGACACATACTTTATTATCTATTAACACACCCCCCCCCCCCCCTTAAAAAAAATTTTTTTTTTTTTACTATACTTCTATTATAGATACAAGGTAAACAGCGCAATTCGACACCTAGTCTTTACTATCCACTTAAACTGATACTAAAATAGACTCGATCGCCGATATTCTCTTGTGGTATCCTCGGGCAAGGATTAATTTATCAATATCTACTTTTTATTTCATCAAATTCCGTCAAATAACGCCACAGTACGTGAATTATAACGAAAATAAGCATAAAAAAGTTTTCTGTCGTTCTCTTGGTACAGAATTTATTGCCCAAAATAAGGGGTAATCTAGTCGGTTTGCACATTTAACGGCCTTTACGGCTGGAACTTTCACCTAATTTCATTAGAGCAAACGCGTTTGTGTCGGAACATGACCCTCTTCACTATCAGCTATATGAAATATACATGTAATTTGGCATGAAATTGACAAGTGAAAGACTCATTTCATTGTGAATGCCATTTTGAATACCGGAATGAATTGAATGAACGGAGCGATCTCATTGGTCAAAATTAAACAGGTAAAGTTTCTTTTAATTTTGCATTCTATGTAAATTATATAAAACTGATAATATTTCATTTAAAGATGATTTATAATATTTGGTGAAAGTTCCAGTGGCATAGGCCGTTTATTGTGGACAAATAACAGATCACCCCTACATGTACATTCGTTGCTATGTACCAAGAGAACGACAGAAAACTTTTTTATGCTTATTTTCGTTATAATTCACATACTGTGGCGTTATTTGACGGAATTTGATTAAATAAAAAGTAAATATTGATAAATTAATCATTTCCCGAGGGTACCACAAGAGAATATCGGCGATCGAGTCTATTTTAGCATCAGCTTAAGTCGATAGTAAAGACTAGGTGTTGAATTGCGCTGTTTACCTTGTATCTATAATAGAGGGGGGGGAGGGTTAATAGATAATAAAGTATGTGTCAAGTACCTGTGTTTGAATCTGTAGAGGAAAATCCATATTTATATCTGGACATCGTCAAACCAGTCAAAATACTATCCCTGAAATCCTGAACGCCAAGGAGGGGAGCCTTTAATGCCAGTATTTAAAGTTTTTGGCTTGACTCGGCAGCTTGGGCTTACATTAATCTGGAATTTTATTGTGACATTAACCTATAGCGTGTTCAGTTAGTAACTTACCGTATCGATTGCATCAATTGCATAAAAAAACATAACAATTTAACTAAAACAGACTGTTTGCATGATATCGATTGCGAATGGCACGAATGATCTCATGGGTAGTTAGCCAACACGAACAAGAAAAACAAAATGGTGACCAAATGAGTTTACAAAAATAAGCGAACAGTCCCGAATTAATTTCTCATCAATAAACCAACATTTTCCGATACTTAATGTATAAAAAAACCAGCTTACATCTGAGCAGTTAAATATTATTTTTATATGCGGTAAAATTGATGCATTTGAGTTAATTAGTAAACTTTTGCTTGTGTTATTTCGATTCGTACATAAATCGATTGTACCCAGGTAACCCTTGAATTAGTAAATAAACAGGGTGGCGCAACTGTTAATTAAACTTTTTTATTCACACTATTTAGCTCACCTGGCACGAAGTGCCAAGGTGAGCTATTGTGATCGCCCTGTGTCCGTCGTCGTCTGTCCGTGCTAAAAAAATGATAGTTAAGTGGCTAAAATTGACTAAAATAACTAGGCACGTAAGTGAAAAAACATTAACCTGGCAGTTTCTTGTAACATTAACCTGGCCATTTCTTGTGACCTGGCCAGTTGTGGGACTTAGGGGTAGGGTTAGCCTCCAGATCATTCTATAACAAAGTAAGATTTCAATTATGTGGCTTACCACACACATTTTAACCACATAAAAGAGATAAAATAAAGAAGGCAATGGCCACTTAAATGGAGATTGTGGGTATGTCCGGCAGTCTGTCCGTCGTCAAACTTTTTGTTAATGATCTTCTTGGTCACTACTGGGCCAATTTCTTCAAAACTTCATAGGATTGTTCCTTGTAGGATACTCTCTCAGATTTCTTCAGATATAGGTCACCCAAATGAAATTGTTGTTGCCATGGCAACCAATTGAAAAAACTTTAAAAATCTTCTTGTCAAAAACTACTGGTCCAAATTGAAAATAATTTTACCCAAATGTGCCATTTGTCGTATTCGACTGGCAAAACTTTAGCTATTCCATCAATTGAAATTACACCACGAAACAGATCTGACCAATCAAAAAAATGTTTATGGATTATGTTTGGCGTCTATTGCTCAACGAACTCAACAAGCCGATATTTTTCGTACTCCACGGCATGTGTCACACTACCTGTCGAACAAAATATGTGCTCCATGAGATTTGGTTGCTCCACGAAAATAAGCCAGTCGAAAACATCTATTGGTGACCGTTTATCAGATTTTTAAAAATGATTTTCCTATCTTAAAAAACATGGCCGCTAGTGGGTGGGGCAGATTTTCCTTAAATGGCTATATAGTGAAAACTTTAAAAAATCTTCTTGTCTGAAATCGATGATCCGATTTGAAAGTAATTTCACACAAATGATTCATATGGGCGACTCTCTACGAAATTTCTTAAAATAATTCTGATATATAAAAAACATGGCCCCCAGTGGGGAGGGGCACATTTTCCATATGTTACTGTATAGTAAAAACTTTAAAAATCTTCTTCTGTGAAACTACTGGTCCAAATTGAAAATAACTTTACACAAATGATCCATTAATAAATCTATCAGATTGCTTAAAATCATTTTGTTATCTTAAAAAACATGACTACCAGTGGGTGGGGCAAGTTTTCCTTATATTTCTGTATAGAAAATCTTTAAAAATCTTTTCCCTGAGACTGTTGGTGTCATTTAAGAATATTTTTACACAAATAATGATTCATATGTGGCCCTTTGCCAGTTTACTTTAAATAATCTTCCTAGCTCAAACATAACCACCAGTGGGTGGGGGTGAATTTACCGATGATGGCTTGTATTGAAAACTTAACCATTACTGGTCCATTACCATGACCATAACCATAGGTACCAGGTGACCGATTAAGGACCGCATGTGGCTCTTGTTACTTATTTGCTCAGACGCACAGCTGCACATAATACTCAATACGAGGGGGGCTGCAGTATGGATAGATAGATAGACATGTAATCAAAAAATTACAAAATAAATTTAATAGATCTATCTTAAAATATTCTCATCATCCATCAAAGAATTAAGTGCAATTCAACTGCCTTTTAAAGATGACATTTGACACTGGCTACATTTAAAATTATTAAATTTATTTACCCCTGTGAATCAAGCAGTAGATCATCTCGATTTAAAATGTACCTTCCGCTTAATCATTTGATGTATACCCCTCTTATAACCAGGACTAAACAATACTTATTGATGGAATAAAAAATGGCTAACAACTTACAGAACAGTGGAACTAAAGCAGAAAACATCTTCAAATGCTCTCTGCTTTACTTTCATCTTTCTTTAAGTGACCACCTGCTGTATACAATAATGATTACTGTAGCCTCAGTGGTGTCTACAGAGTGGTTAACCTCATCCTTGGCAACTCTCAAGACCTATGTTGGTTGTTTATCCTGAAAACTTACACATATTTTTAAATTATTTCAACAGGGGCAATGGTAATATGGTATGGATGGATCCCATGGATGAGTCAGATTTTATGGCACCAAAATACAAAATGGGTCATATAGCATGGATAGATGATGAGGGATGGAGAGATGATGTTTCAGGACAGCTGATTTCATCTTATCTCATTGATCGAGATGAAAGCCATGTATAACATCACACTAACGTGGTACCAGACCTTTCAAGGGGAATTCAACTGCCATAAAATAGGTAAATTATTTCTTCTTTCATTAAGAAATTACAAAAATTTAGAAAAATGTAAAATAAAAAACACTGAGGTTAGCCTTTATTGAAATTGCGACATGGTGAAAAAAAATGCTACTCATCTGGGACTTGCAAACAGTTTTGATACAGATAGGCACCACTTATGCGGGACCTGATCTGGATCTACTCTGTTTGACACTCAGAAGTCAGATTCTAATTCTGTTAGGTAAAATAGATGTTTATTGAAATTTATCATACAATACTGAGCATGTACATGTAGCTATTTGTAGACTATGTGTAATGTATAAGAATTGTTAAGGGTTGTACCTTCAAGTACTTGAACCAGATACAAACTGCCTTGGCAAACAGTGTAGACTCACATGCAAAATATGAAGTATCTATCAAATGTAGCTGCAAAGCTGTGGACTATGTCAAGTTCACCCTATTTGACCTTTAGATGACATCTACATGGCCTTGACCTTTGTCTGGCTTAACCTAAGTTGTACTGTTCTCAAGAGATTCTTTAATGCACATGCCAAAATGAAAAGTCACAAATTTATGGACTTATGGCCAATGCTAAATTCTGCCTATTTGGCCTTTAAAAGCTGAATCTCCTTTAAATGCAAAATATTTTCGTGTATTATGTTATGATTTAGAGAGCCTACAAAGTACAGTATATAGTAAAATATTTGAAAGAAAACATTTGAAAGACAAGTTAAAGGCAATGTGTGTGGGGCTTTAGATTGAAAAATAAGCCAGTAATGTGTACAGTTCTGACACTAACAGTATAATGATTTTCATTTCAGTCCATGAAATCTGATTTATGATTACAAGTCAGTGCTCCACATAAGTTGGAATAATCAGACCAAATGCAGCTTTTCTTCATGTCAGCACCAACGCCTATGGTGTTACCATTCATTAGAGTTGTCTTGAGAACAGGATTCTAATAAGTAGTCACACCACTGGGTTTAATGTAGACATAAAGAATTTATTTTCAGTTATCTGTAGCCCTGTATGAGTATAACTATGTCAACATTAATTTATTATCATTCTGATTTGGCTTTAGCTCCATTGATTGAATACATATACCAGACATGCTGGAAAATTCATGGGAAAGTACAACTTGGCCAAAACCATGCCTTATTCACATGTTTCCATAAAGCCAAACAAAACTTAACATTGCCTCCAAATTTCAGCTTATGCTTTATAAAGAATAGTTAAAGAAACTTCAACATAACCTCCTACTTTTGCACAAGTAATTAGATGCTAAAGCAGGAAATTGTTAGAGACCACTAGTGTCACTGTGCGAATAAAACCTGCTATTTGGTCAATATGTTAAGTCGTACAAAACTTATAAAAGAAAACAACAACACAAAAGTCCTGACATGTTTGAGGCCTGTAAAGTGCCTTATACATAACAAAAATTATTTATGTACTATCTATTGCAGAATGAGCCCTGTATGGTGGTCCATGACCAGTGCAATGTTTGGAATGACCAGTGCAATGTGTGGAATGTTTCCCTGCCTGAAGTGGTAAACAATGTAGGACAAGCATCAACCATAACATTCAGCAGTTTCCTATCCAAGATGTACTTTCATACAGATACCGGTAGTCAGAGATTGTGATGCAAGAGAGAACAACATAATTATGTGCTGAATTGGAGTGATAAATATATGAACTGATTAGAGCGGTGGATACTTTAAAATGGATCAAATTCCATGTCAGCACCAAATCCTATGGTGTATTTTAACTAATCATAAAAATTATCTTTTTGAACCAATTCTAATGAGTAGTCACACCATATGGTTTAATGCAGACATAAAGATTTAAGTTCTTGAAGTACTCCCCCTTATGCGGAGCCCTGTATCCATGTTAATTCTTTAAAAGAAAAACAATGCTGTTGTAATTTGTGACAAATTATTTTAATTATAGTCTAAAAGCTGTAATTATGTATATATGAAATTGAAACGTAACTTTAGTGTTATTGTGTTTTTTACTGCTGTGTACTATCAGAACAGATGAAATAAATAAAAAGCAAATTAAATAATTATACATAATGAAATATTTTTCCTGTTGTGTTTATAAATAATTCCTAAAGTGCCAGTAAAAAAAAATCAGAATTGAAAGCCCTAGAGAACCTTAATTTTAACAAGATCATGTTTTTCTTTTTGTCAATGTGATATTTCACTCTTTGACACTTTTTTTGAATCTCGATGCCAACAATTGTCTCATTTACAGTAAAACATATCTAATACAACCACTACATGAGGTCCAATTGTTGGTGTGCAAGACAACTTGTCAAGTGACTGCATTATGCAAGAACATCTAGATAATAGTAAAGCAGAAAGCCCCTTAGGTGCTTTCTGATTACTTTCACCTTGCTTTACCCCTTTCCTCCATAGCCAAAAGTGCAAATCTCCTATATCAAACTATGTCAAAAACACTGACTGTTTAAAGTAAGATGAAAGTAACTTTTTGCAGGGAGCTCCTGTTAGAGCTTTTTGCTTTACTTTTATCTTGCTTTGAACTACCTCATGTTTTCAAAACAGTCACAGGGAAGCAAATTCTCATTTGATATCCTTATACTGAGGTGTAGGTAGAGGTGCTGTAGGCACTTCAGTTCTGTTGAGGAAAGGGTGAATGTATGGTCTCTGTTATACTGCAACAGAATGCAAGTTTTGACCACACAGCATTACTGTATTTCGCATCCTTTTTATGCCCCCCTACAACATAATCGGGGCTATACCGGTTTTTATACGCTCGTCTTCAGACGGGACGTATTATGTCGTGGCTCTGTCTGTCTGTCTGTCCGTCCATTAACTTTTTCATGTCGGCTCTCTAATTCAAACAAATTTAGTTCGATAACCAACAAGATTGACCCAGACATTCAAGAGTTATGCCCCTTTTTTCGTCAAAAACGGGCATTTTAGTTTGTCCGCTCTCTAACTGGAAATAATTTATTTTAATCCTTTGAAACTTGGTCACCATGTGTATGACCATAATATCTCGGTCAAGTTTGATAACCAGCATGATTGCATCAGACATTCAAGAGTTATGCCCCTTTTTTCGTTAAAAATGGGCATATTTTAGTTTGTCCGCTCTCTAACTCAAACAAATTTATTTCAATCCTTTTGAAAGTTTATCAGCATGTGTATGACCATAATGTCTTGGTCAAGTTCAATAACAAGCAAGATTGCCCCAGACATTCAAGAGTTATGCCCCTTTTTCGTAAAAAACTGGCATATTTTAGTTTGTTCGCTCCCTTACTCAAAGAAATTTATTCCAATTTTTTTAAAACTTAGTCAACATGTGTATGACTATAATGTCTTGGTTATGTTCCATAACCAGCAAGATTGTCCCAGACATTCAATAGTTATGCCCCTTTTTCATATAAAACAGGCATTTTTTAGTTTGTCCGCTCTCTAACTCAAACAAATTTATTCCAATCCTTTTGAAACTGGGTCAGCATGTGTATTACCATATTGTCTCGGTTATGTTCCATAACCAGCAGGATTGCCCTAGACATTCAAGAGTTATGCCCCTTATTTTGTCAACAACGGGCATTTTTTAGTTTGTCTGCTCTCTAACTCAAATAAATTTATTCCAATCCTTTTGAAACTTGGTCAGCATGTTTATGACTATAATGTCTCGGTCAAGCTCGATAACCAGCAAGATTGCCACTGACTTTTAAGAGTTATGTCCCTTTTATTGTCAAAAAGAGGCATTTTTTGTTTGTCCGCTCTCTTTCTCAAATTTATTTCCAATCCTTTTAGCATATGACCCCTAACTTTCAGGGTTCTTTCCCTTTTATTCACCTTACCTTGATAGGGTTTTGGTATGACTACATTCTAAGATCAATTTGACGGGCGTATAATGTGCCCGGCTTGCGCGGTGCTCTTGTTGTTTTTGGTCTGTCTGTCTGTCTGCACAGAACTTTAATCTTGGCCATAACGTTTGAACAACATGGGTTAGAGGCTTTATATTTTGTATGTGTACTCACCTCAAGACGCTCTTGAGGTCAGTACAACTTGGGTCATGTCCTGCAAAGGTCAAGGTCATTTAGAGGTAAAATCCGGTGAAAGGGGAGGTAACGCATCCTATATTATTTCAAGTGAATGGGAAGGGAGGTAACTCATCCTAACTGGCCATAACTCTTTGATCATGTGATCATTTCTTAATTTAGAAATAAGTTTTCACTATGACATTTGACAAACCTTGTTATGACGACGACGTCCAGATGACGTCATGATACTATGGTGATGATGCATTTGAATAAGCTAGAACAAGCGGTTTTCTTTATATATTGCAACACAACAAAAACAAGGAGTACAATTAGCCTGCTGTATGATTTTATTTGAAAGCCAAATGAATACATTGCAGTGACAAAAACCTCGGCCGTCGGGGGCCATTTGTCACTTTCTGTGACACCATTCTTGTTAGTCATCCTATTTTTATTAGTTCATCCGAGACTTTTCAAGTGAACTATATAGTTAGTCTATAGTGATCAGTAGATGTCTGTTGTCCATCTAGCGGCCATAGATTTACCCCTATCAAAATCATATTTTCTCAGGATATTCATCTTGAAGAGTTGTAGCTCCACTTTGAATATGGGTCGTATGGAGTCAAAAAGCAGGTCACAATGTCATATCTTAGATGATAATTTATTAAGACTCTAGGTAAAAGTACCACACTATTGTCAAAATCAAGAAGCATTAAGTTATACTTATTAGTACAATTTTGCTTTTTTTCCGTCCATAGGCGAAGCCTAAATACATATTAGCCTTATGCATATTTCCAGAATAGAATTTGTTTAAAATTGGTTAGATCTACATATGGATATACAGATAGATTTTATTTGAATGTTGAATTGAGTTAGTTGATGATGTGGCTTTACTATAAACAGTCGTGAAGTATGTGTGGCTAAGTGGCTAGAAAGTTTACCATCCTGTGTGGAACACACATTTTCCTGTTTGCCTTTAGAGCGTAATATCCTGTGTGGAACTGACACTACCTAAGTGGCTATATTATATATTTTCGTCCTGTGTGGACTCAACATTGTCTACGTGGCTATAAACTGTGGTATTATTATGTGTGGAAAAGACTTGCCTGTGTGGCTATAAGCTGTTATAGTATCCTGTGTGGATTAACGTTAGCCTGTATGGCTTAGTGACATAGTAGCAACTAAGTTATATCTGTATGGTCTTTAGTGTGACATTTATTGTGCAATATATGTCAATTATAGCGGTAGAAATAGAAACAAAAATTGTCAGTAGTTCAACCAATTCTAGATTGCTATTATGAAATTTTTCAAAGAATTCCGGAAATCACTTTTTACTATATCTGTAGGAAAATTGTGACTTATTGGGACTCGTCCGGCATTCGTTTCTATGTTATTTGTAAATGGTTATTCAGTAAAGTTTACTTTAACATAGCTGCATACTGGAAAAGGTTACTTCTGACCTGTTAATACACAATGAAGAGATATGTATAATTGGGGAGAGAAATGGGTTAAACCGAAAGAGCTTGATTAGAGTTTGTGCGAGAGTAGTGTGTTAAATATGAACATAGAGAAGCAAACAGGATACTCAAGGAACAAAATATTGAGGATAGATAAGCTGAGAGAGAACTTAGGAAAATGGAGCTTGCGAAAGAAACACGAGAGAATGAGATAGTATTAGAGATGGAGAAGTTGAAATCGCATGCGTCTCCGAGTGGCCCAAGTAAAACGCCAGGTGTGAAAGCTAAATTGCCAATTTGCCTGCATGTAACAACAAACAATATAATATGGATACATATTTTAATGCGTTTGAACATTTTGCAGAAACTGCTTTTTGAGCAAATTCTGATTGGACTAAAAACCTAAGTGCTTTATTACAGTGTAAGGCACTTGACGTTTATTCTAGGCTATCACTGACCAGCAACGGATAGTAATAAACAGATTAAAACAGTCGGTTGCTATAAATTTTGGACAACAGGTTCTTTCAATATTGCTTAAAGTTCATAACTTAACTGTGATAACATAATTCATGCCACTCTATGCCAGTACCATTATGTATCAGGACCACAATGGAACTAAGGTATTTGCCTTTTTTGTGTTATCCTAGGTGTATGGTATGACTGTCATGGTCCATTATTTCATTCATGTACTATTTATCTTTTTTACAATGTTTGTAATAATGTCTTAACATGTATTGTTACATTTTATGCTGAAATACATTTGTCTATTTATCTATCTAGTATTGTACAAACTTCCTTTTAAAAAGAATGCTAATTTGCTGCACAAATAACAGATGACTGCAACGGTAACGTTAAACAGAAAAATCCTAAAGGAGCATTTTTTTACGTTCACTGTTCTTTTAGCATTCAACAGCCTAAATACCTGATAGTTGTCACATTTTAGTGGTCGTTATAGAGATATGTTATATTGTTTTATTGTTATAGTGTTTTGCCAATCGATTTATACCGGTGAGCAGAAACGTTTTTTCTTTTAATGTAGCGGGTTGAAATCTGAGTGATAAACAGTTTGTATGCTAAACAGACGGCCGTCAGTTTTGGCTCTAATCGAATTGCATTGCCATCTTCCCTAGAGTAAGTTCAGTACACGGCTATGTGATCACTTAATATAATAGGGTCTTAGATAAATGAACTTGCTAGATGCAGAATGTTTTTATTATTTGTATCGAGCGTTGTGCATCAACCACCAATTTAGTGATTTCTAAGCTAGAATAAGTCATGGTATCCTTGTTACTAAAAAGTTTACTGTGGTTTGAATGCAAAAGTAACAATACTGTATAAATAAGAGTTACTTACTGTTCTGTTTGTGAGTATCTGTCTATAAAATACACAGCAATACACAATATACACAGCGTCACGCCCTTATAGTTCATTGTGCCGATTTCTATTTGTTTTTATTCAAAGTCAGTCTATTAACAGCGAAGATTGCATGTATTATGCTGGCGTCAATAATAATGCTAAAACGAACATGATGAGGATAAGATAACGGCATGTATTATGAGACAGCTGAAACAATCGTCTTAGATATGCTACAGAAAGTCCTACTCACGTAGTTCAAATCTAAGTCATTCTGCTGAAATATTGGTAAGGTTGCTATCACACAGTCAATGTTACGGTTTACTATACTGCCTGAAGTGAACAACATACGCGTAGCTGATGTACTGTTCATAAATCTGCAAAATGACATTTTGTTAACAGCTTAATATGAATCACCTTCTGCAACCAATGTTCACAATGCGCAAGGATCCTTTTAAAATACCATCACGAATTCTCTCATTATATGACACACACACACACACACACCCACTTGTTTCTTGTGGGGAGTCACTACACATAATATTTACCCTGAAAGTCACTTGACTACTTTCGTCTTGACCCTCGAGTACAATTTTCATATATTTGGAAACAAAAATGTCATACTAATCGCACTATCGGTTGTTTTTCTTGAAAACTCAGAAAATAAAGGACTAGTATTTTGTCATATAACACACTTGTGTGTATTGGTGGTTTTAGCATCCCAAATTAATGTAAAAACATGCACACACGGGAAAGTCAAACCACTTGATATTTTTTCCTTTTTTATGATAAGATATAGCAAAACAATGGATTTGCAATAATTGTCTTACCCACTACATGATGTGATATAGTGAGTTTTCGAAATGTGGTGGGTTCAACGGTGTATTAACAATACCGTGTAGTGGGTTTACAAAACAAACCAACCTACACACATAAACATTTGTTCACACAAACACACAACGGATGTTTACTAATATAGAATATAGAATATATTCGACTTAGAAGAAAGTAAGTCAAAACGAACACGACATAACAGAGGAGAAACCTGATTGGTTTAAAAATATATATGGTCTACTATTCGTTTATAACGAGAACACTGTTTTTAAATTGGAACATTTCAGAACACACATTTATCGAAATAGCTCATCACTACAAATATGTAACATACCACTTGTACAAAAACGTTCAGTGTTTATACGAAACTGATTTGAATCCAAACCAACAAGTAAGGTGGAGTTTGTCTACCTGGTGTGTTTCACATATTCACTATAAAACCGCAATATTTATTAAAATAGACCAGCAAGTCTACTGCAATATCACGTTGAACACTTCGGTTCTCGTCCTATCACCGGAATTAAGAAACGTGGAGCCGGGTCAGTACTTGAATCGGTGACCGCCTGTGAATACATGGTTCCTCTTTTTTTTCCTATGTGTCTGTTTTTCGGTTGTTGTTTTGGTGTTTTTAAATATTTTTTGTTTTTGCAGTTTGTACGGAACTTGACAGTGCTGGCCAGTTTCCGTAGTCAGTATCTTGGCGTCCCATATGGATCCAAACTATATAAACGTCAATGATATGGTATTGTTGCTTAACCAATCAATCCATGTTTACTTGTACACTCGTCATTTTCCGTATTCGTTCTATGTGTACGGTTTGTATTAGACATGCGTACCTACGTTCTTTGTAAAATGTGTTAAACTGGAAATATATTTTTTCAAAGCAGTTAAAATAGACAGAAAGATAGGAAAAATGTCAACGGTATCAGGCGGTCTAAGGCGAACACAAATCAAAATACTAACCGGCATCGAGGTTGCTTAACTTAAGAACTGCATTCATCTTACGTAATGGAACTCAGAACTCTGAACGGAAATCGGGACGAATTCGGAAACAGGACTTAGTTCGGCTTACATAAAAGCACTCAGGACTGTTACCGGAACTCGAAACTAATACGGAAACAGAACAGATTTCCGTTATGCATTGCAGAGCATTCTCATTATGTTTGCCATTGTTTAGGAACATTCCCAGTGTGATTCCGATAGTTTATGAACGTGCAACTGGTTTCTTAGATGGTTCAAGAACATTTCGATGACGTTTCAGATGGTTCGGAAACATGCCGATGGCGTTTGCGATGGTTAATGAACGTTTCAATGACGTTTACGGCTATTTAGGAATGTTCCGATGACGTTTCCGATGGTTCAGAAACGGTTTCAGTGTTTTTCAGATGGTTAAGCGTATCAGATGGTTTAGGAATGATCAAAGGGTTCAGGAACGTTCCCATGATGTTTCCGATGATTTATGAACGTTCAAATTGTGTCTAAGATGGTTCAGAAACGTTCCGATGGCGTTTGAGATGGTTCAAGAACTATTCGCTGGAATCTGCGTATGTTCCAAAATAATTCAAAAAGTCGCATGTAAGACCTCTTTTGAAGAAACCTGATCTCGATACAAATGATCTTAAGAACTACAGGCCTATATCAAATTTGCCATTTCTCTGCAAAGTATCAGAAAAAGTTGTAGACAGACGCATTGAGTCTCATTTGGCCACAAACAATCTGTATGAACAGCATCAGTCAGCATATCGTAAGCATCACTCTACAGAAACTGCTCTTGTTTAAGTTTAAAATGACATATTGCAATATCTTGATAAGAATGAAATGACAATTCTGGTGATGCTTTACCTATCAGCCGCATTCGACACAATTGATTATGAAAAATTACTCAATCGCCTTGAAAAAGACTTCAAAATCATTGGAAACCTACTAAAGTGGATGACCTCATACCTGAATGACCGTTACCAAACAGTCGCGGTAGATGGAGAATTATCTGTCCCAGCTCAAATGAAATATAGTGTGCCACAGGGTTCAGTCTTTGGACCCAACAACTACATCTTGTACACATAACCTGTCGGCTCAATTTGCAGAATTCATGATCTGGATCATCATTTCTATGCAGATGATTCACAGTTATACTTGTCATTTAAGAATAAAGACACATCTAGTCAACAAGAAGCCCTTTCAAAAGTCGAAGGGTGTCGAAAAGACATAATCTCATGGATGCACCAGATTATGTTGAAGCTGAACACTGACAAAACTGAGGTCATACTGTTTCACTCAAAGAAGGTTTACGTTCCTGGAGATTTTCATGTTCAAGTGGGAAACTCTAAAATCAAACCGTCATTATGTGTGAACAACCTTGGTGCGAGATTTGATTCCCAAATGGATATGACACAGCACATTAACTCTGTGTGCAGGTCTAGCTACGCACAGCTGCGGCAAATAGGTCACATAAGACAGTACCTTTCTCCAGAAGCTACATAGACTTTGGTCAATTCTCTGGTCACTTCAAAAATTGACTACTGCAACTCACTGCTGTATGGGATTACCAAACACTCACTACGAAAACTACAGCGTGTGCAAAATACAGCAGCCCGCATCATTACCAGGACTCCTCGGTACAATCACATCACTCCAGTTTTGAAGGAGCTTCACTGGCTTCCAGTTCAACACAGAGTTGAATTCAAAATTCTGACACTCACATACAAAGTCATGTGCAATGATTCTCCAAGCTACATTGTTAGTATGTTGGACGTCTATAGACCTCGAAGAGAGTTGCGGTCTGCGAGTAAATCAGTATCGCTGGTTGTTCCGAGAAGTCGTTCGGTGAAGTTTGGAGATAGAAGTTTCATGCATGCAGCCCTAAAGCTCTGGAACTCTCTACCATCAGACATCAGAGATGCGAGCTCAGTTGCAGTCTTCAAAAAACGTCTGAAAACACACTTCTTTAATATTTATTATTAGAACACATCAGGAAATGGATGACTCCTACCTCCGGGCTATGTTCTTGCTGTAGATATTGTGGGTCTAAATGGGAGTTCTGGAATTGTACCGTTTGCCCGTGCCTGTTGGTGGATCTTGATGGTAGGGATTGCCCCTGATCTCTTTAAAACCGACTGGCTTGGGGCTGGCGGTATAATTCAGGGACAGCTTCTTATCTTGATGTTTTATAAAGTAAGGGTGTAATTTCAGCCATGGAACATGTAGGTCCCGCGGGTGTGGGGTGGAGAAGGTATATGACTGCTACACTAGGACTGTGTTCATTATGTATATGTTATGGGTCTAATTTTTAGTTCTGGGGTTGTACCGTTGACAAATGCATGTCTGGTGGATCTTTGATGGTAGGGATACAACTCTAATCTCTTTTGAAACCAGCTGGCGGAGTCTGTGGTATAATTCTTGGACAGCTTTTGCCATTTTTAATAATGGTATTGATCTTCTATAGAGTTTTTAGTTATGGTCGCATGCTATTTTTCCTAGTTATGTTACATTAGATGGCCTGCATTGGGCGCTCTGCTATTATTTCTATTGGTCGGCAATCTTTAGCCGGTTTGTTCATTGCTGATTGATGGGGGTAGTGTGATAGCCATTTGGGGGCTGTCTTTTGTATGTTTATTCATGTTTATTTTAGATCTAATTATAGTTATTTGTGTTTTGTCGATGCCTGCTTTTGGCGCTCTACCATTATTCATATCAGTCGGCAATACTTAGTCGGTCGGTTCATTGCTGATTGATGGGGGTAATGTGATCGCCGTTTTGGGGGACTGTCATGGTTTATTTCAGATCTAATTGTAGTTATTTTGTCTTTTCTAGATTTGTAGGTACATATATGTTATTTCATGTAAAGCGCTTTTGAACGCACAATCCCTGTGTGAAAAGGGCGCTATATAAATCTGATATAATATTAATAATAATAATAATAATGGTCCAGGAACATTCAAATTGTATTTCAGATGGTTCAGAAACGTTCCCATGGTGGTTCAGGTATTTCAAAAAATGGCGTTTCAGATGTTTCAGGAACGTTTCCAGGGTTTTTAGATAGTTAAAGAACGTTTCGATGACATTTCATATTGTTCATGAACGTGCATATGGTTTATTTAATAGTACAGGAACGTTCTGATTCCATTTCAAATAATATTTTCGATGGTTCAGGAACGTTCCGATAGGGATTCAGATGGCTTAAGAACGTTTCAAATGTGTTTCAAATGGTTAATAACAGTCTCATGATGTTTCAAATGGTTCAGAAACGTTCCAATGGTGTTTTCGATGGTTAATGAACGTTTCAAGGGCGTTTCCGACTATTTAGGAACGTAACGATGGTGTTTAAAAATGTCAGGAATGTTCCGACGGCGTTTCGAATGGTTCAGGAACGCTCTAAGGGTGTTTCCGATGGTTCAGGAAGGTTCTCATAATATTTTTGATGATTCATGAACGTTCCCATTGTGTCTAAGATGGTTCAGAAACGTTTAGATGACGTTTGAGATGGTTAAAGAACTTTCGCAGGATTTTTCAAATGGTTTTGGCACGTTTCAGCGTGTTTCTGGTGGTTAATGAATATTTCGATGCCTTTTTAAGTGGTTCAGGAAAGTTCCGATTGCGTTCTGAGATGGCTCAAGCATGTTCCAATGGTGTCTCAGATGGTTACGATTCGCTCCAATTGCGTTGCGGATGGTTCATGAACGTTCTGATGGCGTTTCAGATGGTTCAGAAATGTTTCCAGGGCGGTGTCGAAGATTAACGAACATTTCAAGAGTTTTCCGATGGTGCATGAACGTTCTGATGGCGTTTCAGATGGTTCAGAAATGTTTTCAGTGTGTTGTCGATGATTCGCGAACGTTTTAAGGTTGTTTTTTTCCAGGAATTTCTGATGACGCTTCAGATGGTCCAGAATCTTTCAGATGTATTTCAGATGGTTCAGAAAAGTTTCCATGGTGTTTCTGTTGGTTCATGAACGTTCCAATCGTGTTTCAGGTGTTTCAGATATGCCATCGGCTTGTTTCTGATGGTTCAGAAACATTCCCGGGTGTTTCCGATGGTTCAAAAACGTTCCAATGGCGTTGCAGATGGTTCAGAAACGTTCTCAGTGTGTTTCTGACTGTTCATGCATGTTCATAGTGTATTTCCGAAATTTCAAGAACGTTCAAATAGTTTTGAGGGGTGCAGGTAGTTTCAGGTAGTTCAGAAATGGCGTTTCAGAAACGATCCGATGGTGTTTCATAGGGTTCTATAACTATCAGATGCCGTTTCAAATGGTAAAGGAACGTTAAGACGGCGTTTCAGATGGTTCAGGAACGTTCTGAGGTTGTTTCAAATTGTTCAGAAACGTTCTAAGGTTGTTTCCAATGGTTCATTAACATTACCAGGTAGTTTTTGATTGTTCATAGACGTTCATAGGTTTTTGCGATGGTTCAGGAACGTTCCGATGGCATTTCAGATGGTTCGAGGTCGTTTCCAGGGTGTTTCTGATGGTGTAGGTATATTTCGATGGCGTTTCGGATGGTTCAGAAACGATCTAAGGGTGTTTTCAATGGTATTTCAGATTGTTCAGGAAGTTTCGATGACGTTTCAGATTGTTCATAAACGTTCATAAAGTGTACCCTTTTGTTCTAAACGGTTTCAATGGCATTTCAGATGGTTCAGAAACGTTTCGATGGTGTTTCAGAGGGTTCCGGAACGTTCCAGTTGTTTTTCAGATGGTTACAAAACGTTTTTAGGATATTTCCGATGGTTCAGAAACGCGCCGATGGCGTTTCAAAGGGTGAAAGAACGTTTTCAGGGTATTTCCAATGGTGCACGGACGTTCCCATGAAGTTTACGATTGTTCATGAACGTTCGCATAGTGTTTTAGATGGACCAGGAACGTTCTAATGTTGTTTTCGATGGCTCAGTATTGTTCCGATGGCGTTTCAGATGGTTCAAAAACGTTTCCATGATGTTTCCGATAGCTCATGATCGTTTCCAGGCAGCTTCCGATTGTTCATGAACGTTCGCATGGTGTTTCGGATTGTTCAGGAACGTTCCAAGGTTATTTCGATGGTTCAGTAATGTTCCGATGACGTTTCAGATGGTTCTGAAAATTATTTCTAGGGTGTTTCCATTGTTCAGGAACGTTCATAAAGTGGCTTTTAGGATGGTTCCAATTGTGTTTCAAATGGCATTTCAGATGGTTCAGGAAATGTTTTGATGATTTTTTAGATGGTTCAGGAACGTTTCAAGGGCTTTCAGATGGTTCAAGAACGTTCCAATTGTGTTTCAGATGGTTCAAAAACATTATCAGTGTGTTTCTAAGTGTTCGTGAACGTTCATAGGGTGTTTTCGATGTTTCTGAAACCTTCCAATTGTGTTTCAAATGTTTAAAAATATACCAATGGCGTTTCACATGGTTCAGGAATGGCTTTACAGATGGCGTTTCCGATAGTCCAGGAAAGTTCCTAGATTTTGTTTTATTGTTTATGAAATACCAAGCGTGTTTCCGATGGTTAAGGAACATTTCGACGTCATTTAAGATTGTTCAGGAAAGTTCCGATTGTGTTTCAGATGGTTCAAAAACATTATCAGTGTGTTTCAAAGGTTTCGTGAAAGTTCATAGGGTGTTTCCGATGTTTCTGAAACCTTCCAATTGTGTTTCAAATGTTTAAAAATATACCAATGGCGTTTCACATGGTTCAGGAATGGCTTTACAGATGGCGTTTCCGATAGTCCAGGAAAGTTCCTAGAGTTTTTTTTATTGTTTATGAAATACCAAGCGTGTTTCCGATGGTTAAGGAACATTTCGACGTCATTTAAGATTGTTCAGGAAAGTTCCGATGGTGTTGCAGAGTGTTCAGGAATGTTTCGACGGCGTTTCAGATGATTTAGGAACGTTTAACAATGGCATTTCAAATAGATCAGGTACGTTCTTAAGGTTTTTTTTTGTGTTTTAGATGGTTCGAGAATTTTCCGATGACGTTTCAGATGGTTCAGGAATGTTCCGATGGCTTTCAGATGGTTCAGTAACGTTTAAATGGTGTTTCAGATTGTTCAGAAACGTGCTCAATATGTTCAGATGGTTCAGAAACAATCCGATGGTGTCTCACAGGTTTTTCGATGATTTAGAATTAATTACGATGGCGTTTAAAATGGTTCAGGAATGTTCCTGTGGTGTTTAATATGGTTCACGAACTCTCCCCCTATGTTTCCGATGGTTTAGAAACGGTTTTCAGTGTGTTTCAGATGGTTCAGGAACGTACCGATGGATTTTCAGATGGTTCAGGATCGTTTAATGGTGTTTAAGATAGTTCAGAATCGTATTCAATGTGTTTCCGATAGTTTATAAACGTTCAGATTATGTTTTAGATGGTTCAGGAACGTTTAGGTTGCGTTTTTAATTGTTCAGAATAGTGCCAATGACGTTTTAGATGGTTCAGGAACGTTCCCAGGGTGTTTCCGGTTGTTCGAGAAGCTCACAAGTTATTTCCGATTTTTCAAGAACGTTTCGATAGTATTTTAGATGGTTCAGGGACGTTCTAGTGGTGTTTCAGATGGTTCAAGAAGGATCCAATGGTGTTTCAGACGGTTTGGGAATGTTCCAAGGGTGTTTCGGATGGTTCAAGTACGATGGCGTTTGTTGTGGCTCAGAAACATTCCCATGGTGTTTCCGATCGATCAGAAACGTTCCGATAGCGTTCAGATATATATTTTAAGAACGTTTAAATGTTTTTTAGATAGTTCAGAAACGTTCTCATGGTGCTAAAGATGTTTCATAAACTTTCCTATGGCGTTTCTGATGGTTCAAGAACGATAAAAATAATGGTGTTTCCGACAGTTCAAGAACGTTTAAATGGCGTATCAGGGTTCAGGGACATTTCCATGGTGTTTTTGATGGTTGTGAAAACGTTTCCAGGGTTTTCCAGATGGCTAAAATACGTCCCATGGTGTGTCAGAAGATTTAGAAACGTTCCAAGGGTGTTTTCAATAGTTCGGGGAGGATCATACAAAACGTGCACATACACGTAAACACTGCCAATTGAATGCACAGAACTACATACTACCAACTCACTGCCACCAGTTACAGTAAGAGTACACAATTGTATTTGATAATTGCACTTGTTTTGGTATTCTTAATAACACTATTTCCTTTTTGGGAGGTAACTTGCACTTTTAAGATATGGATTGGACACTGCCACCCATGACTTCCTGTGTAAAATATGTGAACTGAATGCCGTGTCTGATACACACTGTCAACTGGTGGCCGTGCCTGATACACACTGTCAATGGATGGCAATGTTTGATACACACTGTCAACTGGTGACAAAACCTGATACACACTGTCAAGTGACTGCCAAGTCCGACACACACTGTCAACTTATGGCAGTGCCTGATAAACACTGTCCACTGATGGCCGTGCCTGGTACACACTGTGCCTGATACTTCTTGACAACTGACTGCCGTGTCTGATTACCACTGGCAACTGATGGCGGTGTCCGAAACATATATGATCTGTCATGAGTCGATGTTTAAGACAAGCTGATCTCAATCGAGCGTGAATTGAAATGTTATTTAGCGAGCCTTGGCTCTAGACGAGTTTGAGATTAACTTGTCTTAAACATCGACGAGTGACATATTCTTTTTCTCACGTATCCAACGAGTTTAAGCTATACTCAGCTAAAATAGAACTTTTACATTGGATTATAATGCGTACAATTCTGTCTACAAACACGATTTTGCAGAAAACTTATTTTAATTCAAAACTTTGGATAACTGTCTGCAAGTGCTCGATATTGGTGATGAAATAATTCCAAACGTCATGTCGTAATTAGACGTCAAAATGTATAGGGGTCGATTTAAAAATTATCAGAGATGTAAACGTGTACGCAAGATGTGTTTAATATATTTTCCTGTTTTATTTTAAGTGACTCTTTGCATTAAGTCACTTCAGTAGCGTACATGCCCACCGTCACGCCTAATGCAAGCAACACACCCTCTCTTATGTACCGTCTAATAACGTCATTTGAAATGACATACAATTTTCGTTATCGATCAGGTCTGAGGTCGTTGGTCGTGTCAACCTGGTAATTGTTCGGCACCCGTCGCCGCTTTTAAACCATACATGCTCTATGGGTTTTAGATATGGTGATACTGCAGGCCAGGGCATGACGTTGCCGTTATTCTGGGCATTTTGCTTGCAGTTAAGGTCTGCCGGTCTACGGGTATGGGTAGGACCGTGATATTTGCTACAGCCGATTCGTTATTGTCTCGGTAGTGATCCAAAACCGCCGAAAAGTTACCGTTTATGGGATGAAACTGTTACATCGGTGCGTTATTGTAATAGTTCGGTCGTCTCTACGTGACGTCAACGATTTCGGGCGATCCTGGACCTACCCAGTAACTCTGTAACGAGTAGTAAGCATATTAATTGTCTACCGTTTGCGTACAAATTGACGCGTAAGCATGCCAAATGATCTGATTTCTGTGATTTTCAGAAAGCTGTTGCATCTCAGTTTTGAAACGTAAAGGTTTACAACTTTGATTTTTCGGTGTTTGGCTTAAGCCTGCGTGTATATTTTGCATTAGATTAACTTGAAATCAACGCTGAATAGGTCAACTCACCGTCAGTGCTAAATACCGGAAATGGAAAGCGTGCTACGTTGTGCGCGGTACAACTTAGCGAGAATGTGGCTATGTATGGTCTTAATTTTTTACTCCATTATGAAATATACGTATATTTCATGAAACGTCATTAAAACATCGCTTAAATCGGCTCTAAAGAATGTAAAGTTTCTGTTTTTGCTAAGTATATTTTTCCAAGCAATAGGCAATTTTTTATGCCCGGTGACGTCAAAACGCCGTTATAAAAAGTGATGTTTAATGACGTCATCAAAGTGATCTCACATATGTTGGAGATAAGGATATTCGTAATCGTTGTTCGCTATAGAAAACAAGGGTAGTTTTGTGAGAAACACTGTATACTGACTGCCGTGTCCAATTTACACTGTCAACTGTCTGCCATGTCCGATACACACTGTAAACTGATTGGCGTGTCTGTTACACACTGTTAAAACACTGCCGTGTCTGATACATACTGTCAACTGACTGCTTAGTCCGACACACACTGTCAACTGATGGCCATGTCTGGTACATACTGTCAACTGACTGCCGTGTCTGATACACACTGACAATTGATTGCCGTGTCCGATATACACTGTTACCTGACTGTCGTGTCAATACACACTGTCAACTGATCGGCGTGCCTGATAAACACGGTCAACAGACTGCCGTCTCTGATACACACTGTCAACTGTTGCGTGCCTGAAAACACTGCGTACTGATGGCCGTGTCTGTAGCGCGTTCAAATACCTTATCGAAAAAAAAAACCAATTGTACGACATCTAACGTTCTCCAATACTCTCCAATAATAACTTATTGTACCCCCTTTTTATTTACTTTTCAAGGGTACGAACGATTTATGTACTTATCGGAATAAGACACGCAAAATGTATTTATCAACTGAAATACATCAATTTTACCGTACATAAAATAAGATTTAGCTGCTTAGATGTAAGCTGCTTTGTTTAATACATTAAGTATCGGAAAATGTTGGTTTATTGAGGAGAAATTAACTCGGGACTGTTCGCTCTTTTTTGTAAACTCATTTGGTCGCCATTTTGTTTTCTTTGTTGGTATTGGTTAACTACCTCTGAGGCCGTTCGCGCCGTTCGCAATCGATATCGTGCAAACAGTCCGTTTTAGTTAAAGTGTTAAGTTTTCTGATGCAATCGATAAGGTAGCTGAACTCGCTACAGATAAACACTGTCAACTGATTACCGTGTCCGATACACAACCGTTTGACGTGTCTGATACACATTGTCAACTGACTGCGTGTATATTACACACTGTCAACTGATGGCCATGTCCGATACACACTGTCAACTGACTGCCGTGTACAATGCACATTGTCAAACTGTGGCCTTGCTTCATAGACACTGTCACCTGATTGCCGTGCCTGATACACACTGTCAACTGATGGCCGTGACTGATAACTCTGTCATCTGATTGCCTTGCCCGATACACAGAGTTTCGAATCTGTAAATGTAACGTAGCAGTTTAACGGTACGATTTTGTGTATAACTATGTCCTCTATTAGTACAAAAAAGCATGTTTATATACCAATATCAGTATGGTAATACCACGTGACTTTGACGTCATAAAAGCTACCATGTCAAGACGTATTTTGCCTCGATTGAACTTTTAAAAGAGCTGTTATTATTGTATTCGCCATGCAAATGTGACGAGACCCGGCCAATTAGAACGAGAAAGTAGTAAGCTTTGATCGTGTCCACCTTAATTGCGTATTAAATACGGTGTTTTTGCTAGATCGGTGGAAAACTGGCTTGAGAGCACGCAAGACGAATGGCTACTGTGGTCAGCGAAACCAATTTCTCGGTAACATTCTAGGTTTGCGTATCTGTTCAGGTACAGTGCCAGCAGAATGAGCTGTTTAATGTAGAAAACATTGTATTGTATGCAACTGGTTCTGGAAAACGCAAAGCAAATCGGGAAAATCAGAGATATGTCAGAAAGCTTCGGGAAGGAAAATCGATGGTCAAATTAACGAACGACTATGCCTTTTAAGATATTGATTTTGTCCCCTTAACTATCATTCAAATACTTAAGTAACTACCAAAAGATATTGGACAGACACATTTAGCTGGATACAAAGTTATACATATTATACGCAATGCCTATGTAACATATCTTTATCGAGTAAGCCACGCAAAATGCGGGGCCTGATCCTCTATTCAAACTGTTTTAAACTCGCAAAGCCCTACTGATTACATGGCGCATATTTTAGTTACCCAATGGGATTTATTGGACGATATACCACGATAAAACATCGATTGTTTCTGTTTCACCATGAAAGAGTTGATATGTCATCGATACTGACACATTGATGGGATGGAAATAATTCAAGATATGCCTCAATACGTCATTTCACATTATATTTTTAAAGTCATATCACAACCGTAATATATCGCAAAATACATCCAGGTCAGATTGCTCTATTTTCACGATTATGGCCCTGTCACCCCTTACCGGATAGCGTAAACGGACGTCTAACGGAGAACAAAATTTGCCATCCGTTCTTCTCTGTTCGCATTCGTTTCTTGTCCGTTTCTTATTCGGTATATTCGCTCATTGTCCGGCCATGTCCGCTGATATCCGTTCCATCTGGTGGAAAGTTTTAAACATGTTGAACTCTTCGGAACGGATGCCACAGGACAAAAATGAACGCTAATTGTACGGTAGTTATGTGTTTGCATACGTTTTGTTCGGAATGCATGCGTTCATTGTCCTGTATTTGTCCTGTACGTATTCGTTGAAAACCGGTGAACCGACGTGACCATTGCCGGTGTTCCGGCAGCTAACCGCATGTTCAACGGACAATTCCTCGAAATGCATGAGCTATGTCCCTTGTTGAACTAGAAATATTATTTTTTTTGTTTTTCCGCTTTTTCATTACACATGCTTTCACATATCAAGCTGAAATTTTCTATATGATTCTGTCTATATGTCACGGGGTCAGGTCAGTTGCTATCTTCATCACATCATTGATCATTAGGCAGCTCATCTCATTACTCCTTATTAGAAAGCCCATTAGAAAACTCATCCCATTTTATCTCATTTTATCTCATTTCATAGTATTTCATGGTTCCCACAAGTGGTTCCCATCATATCCCTGTTCATCCAATCGTTCGGCTTCATGCTACTAACCGGTTTATACTTACACGTACCTAATACTATTTTTAGATAACGCATGCGCACTTCACTTCTTCATACCCGTTTGTACTCACGCCAACGTTAGGTCGTTATAATTAAAGAATATTTATAGTGCTGCGCCTTGTGTTTTCAGGTATTTGAGTGTTATGTAGTTGGGTCTAAACCATTTATCTTCATTGTTTCATTCATACATTTATGTTTCATTTCATTTAGTTTTTAAACTTCGTCTTTTTAGCCGAAGGCACTTCACTTCTATATACCCGTTTGTGCTCACGCCAACGTTAGGTCGTTATAATTAAAGAATATTTACAGTGCTGCGCCTTGTGTTTTCAGGCATTCCAAACAACCCTACTCCCTTAAAGAAGAACCCCCGGTTAGTGCTAACATATTGCACTCCCGGTGACATTTTGGTGGCCAGTGTGACTTCTAGGGCGAAGTTTTTTGGGACGAAAACCGCCATTTCTCGTTTGACACAGTGAAGTGACGTCACAGTAGTCTACAGCCAATGGGCGATGGGGTTTCCCGCACTCTTGTAAAGTGTCAACATTAGCCATGCCGTGTGAACCAACTTCGGCTTGACGTTTATTTCATCTGTTTACCCGGATTTCAAGTGTTCACGCACAGGATTATACATTCCATTGTGGTAACAGTATCTTCAATATCTGTATTATACCGTTCTGCATTTGTCTACTTTGTGAATAACGAATTTAATAGCTACACTGATAGTGACAAACTTTACTCTGTGTTTTCAACTTTTTTCATTGTTTTGGAACACTCTTTATTTGGAGCACAGATCATAATTTAATTTGTATACCCATTATTCTACAAGACCATCATCGTGACAACACCTATATAAACTGTAGCCTCTGGTGATTTCTAAAGACAATGTATATCCTCAGTAATTATCATCAGTGTAATTTGTAAATATTGTGAACTGGAAGTGATTGATGACTGAAGGATTGATTGATGTGTTGATGTGACTAACTTTCAGTGTATATATTATCATCGTCTTGTTAAAAAAAAAAAAAAGGTTTCACTATTTAGATCTAGTTTTCACTCAATTTATGATAAGTAGATCTATCTATTGAAAATATTATTCAGAATTATTAATCAGAATTATTAGATCATTCAATTTGTGAATGCATATTTGATGTTGTGAATTTTTGTGATTTGATTTTGAAATTGTAATTTTGTTTTGCAGATTGTTCGTACATGAAGTATGTTTGGCTATGGTTTGTGTGTACAAGGCCAGCAGTGTTGATCCTGCACTCACCTGACAGTCACCGCTAAACGAAGAAGGTTACACCTGCACTTGTTTGGTTTTGGTGAGCAAAATAAATATTACTAACCGTAACATCTCATTTCATTTGATCGTTCCTTCATTCGCCATGTCCATTAGTTAGATCCAATTATGGCCTGAGCAATTTCTTCAAAGAGGATTAGCAGCTGATCTGGTCCTGGGTCATTTTCTGTATTTCATTTAATTAAATATGTTTATTTAGCAGATACCTGTACTGTTCAACTAAAGACAGAGAGTGTATTAGTTGGTTTTTGTTGTCTACTACTCTGTTATTACTGTTATTTTGCAATACAAACAGTTGTATATAACAGTTTAGTCTATCCATGAGTAAGTTAGTTTGTTTGATTGAGTTAAGTCATAGACAAGGTCAGAGGTCAGTAACACATTGTTTGTCTATCTGAAGCTTGTTACTGTCATTGGGTGTAGTGATAATTTCAGAATTGTCCGTTGTTATTGTTCTATACCAAGTATAGCTCAATATGGCTGATAGTACACGTGATTTGTCGGATGTTCAGAACGAGGCTCTGAAGTTTTTTATTGACGAGGTAAGGCGGTCAGGTAAATTTCAGGTTATCCGTGTAACAGACATAAGCCCTGCCGTGCATTCAGCACCTATCCCACGTACACGTGATATACCAGTTGATATTACAAGGAATGTTCACTCCACCCATGTACATATACCTCCAAAAAGACCCCCTTTGCCCAACTTTGATAACACTTCCTTTATGAACCCATATTTGGATAGATCAGTACTTGTAAACAGTGTTAGAGTGCCCAAGTTGCCAGAATTCTCAGGGGAGAGCTCTGGTAATGACTTTGATATTTGGTTATATGATGTTAACTGCCTTATTAAAAGTAGCTCCTATTCAAATCAAGCCATATTAAAGTCTATTAGGAAAAGCTTGAAAGGAAGGGTCAGAACTGTGTTACTGCACCTTGGAGAGTATGCCTCTATAGGAGAGATCGTCGAGCAGCTTGAAGGCCTGTATGGCAATGTGGCGTCAAGTGAGAAGCTGAAAGAGAAGTTTTACTCAGCATATCAGGATGTTTGTTGTGACAACTGAGCTCTAATTCTACTTAAAAGTGCAGCTAATTATAAGTGGAGAAAATCCTTGTAGTAAAATTAATTAGAATTTTCATTATACATATATATATACGGTGGTCTACATAAAATTGTAGAAAAAGGATGGGTCTACCTTAAGGTGGTTTTATCCTTATTGTATATATAATGGTCTACTTCAGCCTTGTGTAGTACTTACCAAAGCTGATTTATTTTAACTTGGACTACTACCTCCTGGCCAATGTACATGTAACCCCTACCGTATCAGGAAAAATTAAACTAGACTGTAGTGATGGGTGGGGCATATAGTGTTACCTCTTTCTGTCATTATGTCATCATTCTGTTTCCTTTCAATATCAGACTCTGCACTGTTTGCAAAGTATATTGACAGGTCTAATATTGGTTCGTTCAAGAGAACAAAAACACATAAAACAAAAAACAGAAATTATATGTACATCACTGTAACAAAAAAGGAGAAATGCAATTAGAACCGGGTCAAGCGACCACCAAAAGAGACACAGTGATTTTTAGCTATATATAGGTATACGCTTAATGTCGGGCACAACAATACAGTGTAGAAGACGCCTTAACCATCTGCACCACTTTTGCCCTGCATCAGGCTGCTATAACAGTTAGACACGGCTTAAATATCACATTCCTGCCCCTTGGCATAATTTATAATAATTTTTGGCTTCTGCTTAATTACCCAACATTCGGATGTTTTCAGTTGACTATATCTATGCTAGCAGAAAATATTCACACACATCTTTACAGTATTTCCAGCAGAGAAACCCATCCGGCTGCTAGAGACGTTGCTCTGATAGTGGATATTCAAATCCTATCTGTTTCCTTGCTGTTCATGAATTCAATATACAGTACCCAGACAAGGCAGCTGTCACATTGGAGTTCAAACAAAGGTATTATTGCCCCCTCTACCCCAGCTGAAATTAAGATTTTGCTTGCTACATATTTTATGCCCCAAAGCAAGTTGTAATGTCAAATACTAGTCAAACAGTCAGTTCATCGGTATGTGTCTGGAGCATATCCCCTACATTATTTCTGATAGGAATGTCAAAGTTAATGTGTGAGAATACATCTTAAGGGTACCTTTCTCTCTCTCTCTTTTTCTCGCTCTATCTATTTATACAGAGTGTCATGGCGAGCTATTGGTATCAGGATCAATGGATATCCATTGTCTGTCTGTCTGTTTATTGGTTCGTTAACACTCTAGCGGCTACATATTCACCCAATCTTCATAAAAACTGATTGAAAATGTTTGTCTTCATGTCATCTTCGCAAATTTGAATGTGATCATGTTGAGTCAAATACTAGGTCACTAGGTCAAATCATACACACTAGAGGCTACAAATCTTATTATATCATCATAAGACTTGGTCAAAATGTTTGCCTCATTAATGATTAATATCTAGGTCAAGAGTGAATGTGAGCCATGTTAGGTCAAAAACTAGGTCACTAGGTCAAATAATGCATTTTAACTCATTCACTCATGAAACTTTTAAAGACTTCCTCAGTCCATTGATGGACTACCTCCCCATTATCTCGATAGGTGTGAATTTTAACTGTCAAAGCATTCATCGCATGCTATACTAATCTCAATTTACCTGGTGAGGCCCAGATTATACTCATGCTTTAGTGATTTTAAATGGTTATTTCTTACCAAACTATCAAGTATAAAGGTTAGGTCTTACACAAGAAGCTTCAATGGTTATTTGCTACTCACATGTCCATAAGATTAATGCTTTTTGCAAGGGAATTGCCTGGCAAGGCGTTATGATCGAAAGGTCGTCAGGTGATGTCTTTAATGGACAATTCCAATTTCAAAATATATTTAGAACATTAATGTCTTATTAGTGGGGATTTTAACCATATATTTCAAAATGACAAACAGTGTAGACCCTGATCCGAGGGCTCCTTAAGGAGCCCTCTGGTCAGGGTCTACACTGTTTGCATGGGACAAAAGTAATCCTCACAGGTACACAGTTTGAGTATAATAGTCACTAGGGTTAAATGTGTTAATGCATCATGGCCAAAAAGTTTGATATCCAGGTCATGAATATGGGCTATGTCAGGTCAAAAACTAGGTCACTAAGTCAAATTTTAACACTCTTGATGCTACAAATCTCATTGGATTTTTAGCTCACCTGAGCTAGCTCAGGGTGAGCTTTTGCAATCCTTGAATGTCCGTCGTTCGTCGTCAACAATTTTAGTGTTTATTCTCTGAAGGCCACAATTTTAATCAAAACTTTCTGTAACTTGCTCAGATTGTATATTACTATAATAATTCGGATGAGTTTGATTATGGTTGAAATCTGAATAATAGGTCAATAGTTATCTACCTTTGAATTGCTGAAAATGCTATATTTAACAATGTTTACACTCTAGAGGCTAGAATTTGTATCCAATCTTTCTAAAACTTGCTCAGATTGTATATTAACATAACAGTTCGGATGAGTTTGATTATGGTTGAAATCTGACTAATAGGACAATAGTTATCTACCTTTGAATTGCTGAAAATGCTATATTTATCATTGTTTACACTCTAGAGGCCACAATTTTTATCCAATCTTTCTAAAACCTGCTCAGATTGTATATTACCATAAGAGTTCAAATGAGTTTGATTATAGTTGAAATCCGACCAATTGGTCAAGAGTTATCTACCTTTGAATTGTTTAAAATGCCATATTTAACAGTGTTTACCCTCTAGAGGCCACAATTTTTAGCTCACCTGAGCCGAAGGCTCAAGGTGAGCTGTTGTGATCGCCCGCCGTCCGTCGTCCGTCCGTCCGTCTGTCCGTCCGTTCAAATTTACTTTAAGCGACATCTCCTCTGTAACCGCGAGTTTGAGGGAAAAACTAAATTGCTGATGGTGTTCCTTGGATGCTTCTCTACAGAAATCGTTAAAATAAAATTCAAATGTGGACTACTTATTGGAATTTATTAAAAAAAGTGAAAAACTTTAAACAAGTCTTTTGTAAAAAAACACTGTTCCCACACCTTAGATATTGCATGAATAGTATCTTCTACTAAATCACTTTCAAAATTGTAAAAAATTAAAACCCTAGGGTCAAATTTGACTCAACCCTGGCAGTATCAGTGCTTTTTGATGCAGGTCTGACAGTAAAAACTCTCTAATGATCCGTTTTTATACAGACCCATTGTATCTTCCACGCTAAGAAGCTACCCTTATACTAAATGCAACATTTTTGCAAACAGTTTGGATCCAGGTCAGATGCCACATAATGCAGCATCTAATCTGGATCTAAACTATTTGCCACTCATTTACATATTTTCTTATATTTAGAAAATTATAAGTTATTATTTTTTACATATTTCACATACAAACATTTGGAGCAGACAACAGTTCAGCATGATAATAGTCATTTCTCCCTGAGACCGTCTCTTATTGCATAACTGACCCATAGCTAGCTCTGAACTCAGGTCACTGAGATACATATCAGAAATGATGTCTGCTATTTTATGCTCAAGCACAACTTAGTTCGAGGCATATTACTTTTGGTCTGTCTGTTTGTTTGTTTGTTTATCTTTCTGTCTTCCACAATTAATTCTTGGCCATAAACAGTATGGATCCAGGTCAGATGCCACATAATGCTGCATCTAATCTGGATCCAAACTATTTGCCACTCATTTACATATAGTTTCTTATATTAAGAAAATGTAAATAATGATATTTATTAACCTATTAACCCATACATATTCCTTTTTATGTCTTTAATTTATTCTTCCACAGAAGAAAATAATTTCACTTTATACAGTCATTGTCGTCTTTAACAATTGCTTCAAATGACATCTCATATACCGCTGAAAAGATTTCAACCAAACTTTACACGAATGTTCCTTGGGTCAAGTTGTTTCAAAATTGTTCAAAGAATTAAAAACAATGTAGAACTCTGGTTGCCATGGCAACCAAGTGAAAAAATAAGGAAATCTTAAAAAAATCTTCTTGTCTGAAACTACAAGGGCCAGATCTTAGACATTTGTCACATAGCATCATCTACAGGTCCTCTATCAAGTTTGTACAAACTATGCCCCAGGGGTCAAAATTGGCCCTGCCCTGGGGGGGGGGGGGGGGGGGGTCACAGTTTAACATAGAGTTATATAGTGCAATTTTCAAACGTCTTCTCCTCTGAAACTAATATGGCCAGAGCTTTGATATCTGGCATGGTGACACTTTTAGATGTCCCATACCAATAAGGTTCAAATGGTTCTGGTCGATTGCATATCATCTACAGGTCCTCTATTAAGTTTGTACAAATTATGCCCCTGGGGTCAAAATTAGCCCCACCCCGGGGGTCACAATTTTCAAACGTCTTCTTTTCTGAAGCTAATATAGCCAGAGCTTTGATATTCGGCATGGTGTTACTTCTAGATGTCCTTTATCTATTTTGTTCAAATGGTTCCAGTCTGTTGCATATGTAGGTAACAGGAGCTAAAAATACATTTTTTCAATGGAAACTTAAAAAAAATCTTCTTGTCTAGAATCCTAGTACCCTGATCTTAGATATTTGGAACATAGCATCATCTACAGGGCCTCTATTAAGATTGTTCAAATTATGTCCCTCGGGTAAAAAATGACCCCGTCCTGGACATAAAGCATTATCTCCATTTTGATGTACAGCTATTCTCAGGTGAGCGACATATCCAATCTATCTCAAACTTACTCAGATTCAATATGACTATAGGAGTTCAAATGAGATTGATTATGGTTGAAATCAGACTAATAGGTCGAGAGTTATCTACCTTTGAATTGCTAAAAATGCATTATTTAAGAGTGTTTACACTCTGGAGGCCACAATTTTTAGCTCGACTGAGCCAAAGGCTCAAGGTGAGCTTTTGGTATGGTCCGTCGTCGTCCGTCGTCGTTAACAATTGCTTCAAATGACATCTCCTCCTATACCGCTTAACAGAATTCAACCAAACTTTACAGAAATGTTCCTTGGGTCAAGCTCTTTAAAATTTGTTCAAAGAATTAAAAACAATGCAGAACTCTGGTTGCCATGGCAACCAAAGTGAAAAAATAAGGAAATCTTAAAAAATCTTCTTGTCAAAAACTGCAAGGGTCAGAGCTTAGATATTTGGCAAACAGCATCATCTACAGGTCCTCTATCAAGTTTGTTCAAAGTGTGCCCTTGGGGTCAAAATTGGCCCCGCCCCGGGGGTCATAGTTTTACACAGAGTTATATAGTGAACTTTTCAAACGTCTTCTTCTCTAAAACTAATTTGGCTAGAGCCTTGATATTTGGCATGGTTACACTTCTAGATGTCCTATACCAACATTGTTCAAATGGTTCTGGTCGGTTGCATAACTAGGTCACAGGAGCTAAAAATAGATTTTTTTTCTATGAAACCTTAAAAAATCTACTTCTTTGAAACTACAAGGGCCATAGCTTAGATATGTGACACATAGCATCGCATATAGGTCCTCTATCAAGTTTGTTCAAATTATGCCTCTGGGGTTAATATTGGGCCCGCCTTGGGGGTCACAGTTTTACATAGAGTTATAGAGTGAAATTTTCAAAACGTCTTCTTCTCTGCAACTAATATGGCCAGAGCTTTGATATTCAGTATGGTTACACTTCTAGATATCCTTTACCTATTTTGTTCAACCGGTTTCAGTCTGTTGCATATGTAGGTCAAAGGAGCTAAAAATAGATTTTTTCAATGGAAACTTACAAAAATCTTCTTGTCTAAAACCCTACTACCCTGATCTTAGATATTTGGCACATAGCATCATTTACAGATCCTCTTACAAAATTGTTCAAATTATGCCCCTCGGGTAAAAAATGACCCCTTCCTGGACATGAATATTATTATATCTCCATTTTGTCAGTTATTCTCAGGTGAGGGAAATATGCCCCATGGGGCTCTTGTTATACAATCTTTCTCAAACTTGCTCAGATTGTATATGACCACAGATTTCAAATGAGTTTGATTATAGTTGTAATCACATGCATAGGTCAAGAATTATCTACCTTTGCATTGCTGAAAATGCCATATTTAACGGTGTTTATACTCTAGCCGCCACAATCTTTATCCAGTCTTTTTCAAACTTGCTCAGATTGTATATTACCATAAGAGTTGTAATAAGTGTCATTATGCTTGAAATCAAACTAATAGGTCAAGAGTTATCTGCCCTTAAATGGCTGAAAATGCCATAATTATCTTACAGGGTTTACACTCTTGCAACTACAGTTTTCAACGGATTTTGATTATATTTGCACACAAAGTTTACAGTTATAAGTTCTCAAAGGAGTGCAATTATTGTTGAAATCTAATCATTGTGGCAATAGTTATCTGCCCTTGATATACTTTGAAATGCCAGAAAAGGCTTCATTTCAGTATTGTTCAGGCTCTAGTTATCTGCCCTTGATGTACTCTACTATACTAGAATTATGAGGTTGTATTCCAAAATTGTTTACATGCTATACTACAAGTTTGGTTGGATTTAGATTGAAACGAGTGAAACAGAAACGTAAAGCTATCAGGCTTCAGTAATAGAGGTGAGCGATATCAGGGCCTTCAGGCCCTCTTGTTTTTTTACTTGCTGAAAATGTTTGCCTAGTTGATATCTAGGTCAGGTTTGAATTTGGTTTATGTTGGGTCAAAATCTAGGTTAATATAGATCAAATCAAAGAAAAACAGTGTGAACCCTCTTGAGGCTACAATTCTCATTAGATCTAACTGAAACCTAGTATGAATGTTTTCCTACATAAAATCTAGGTAAAGTTTTAAATGTGGATCATCTCCTGTCAAAAACTAGGTCACTAGGTAAAGTTATAGAAAAATCTTGTAATCATTCTAGATGCTACAAATTTCATTGTATTTTCACGAAATGTGCTCAAAATGTTGGTCTTACATGTATTTAAATCTAGACCAAATGAAAATCTGGGTCATGTCAGGTAATAATATAGGTCACTTTAGGTCAAGTTTTACATGGCGTACGTCATAATAGTGAATTGGGTAAATAATGGCTTAAGGCCTGGTTTGTTAGTCAGCAGCACTGAAATTGGCACACCACATTAATTAATCATTTCAAGGAAAAGTTAAAATGACGATTCAATGTTTTGATTTCATAGTTTTCTTCTTCATGCGATACCTCTGCTATTTCTGACATTTTTTTTCAAAATTGTATTTTCAGGTCCCCGATGCTTGGCAACTTTCTTCGAGAAATATCTAGAAGTCCTTGGAAACTCTGGTGACTGTTGTAGATGGCCAATTCCAGGAACTACATTGAAGTCCTACAGTAGATATCCCGTTGGAATCAATAAACTCGCAAACTTCATTTAAGATATTTGTAAAAAAAAAGTGGCCTGAAAGGGAACTTTAAAAACCATAGTGGTAAAAGAACATTGGCAACTGGTCTGTATTAATTCGGGCATTGACAAGCAAGAAATAAAGGATAGGACAGCTGTGCGACAATATTAACGCTGTTCAGACTACATGTCATGGTGTGTAAAACTGTGTCTAGTGTACTGGATCATAATTCTCCAAAACGAAAGAAAGTTTCTGAAAATCACTAGCCTGCACAGGTTACTTGTAGGTCAGATGCTACCATGCCTAGCCTAAAGACCAAGACTAATAGGAACAAGCAAAATGGGCTTTGCAATAGTATCTCTAGGAACCCGCTTGCCCATATTACATTAAGTGGCGGTACCGTAAATTTCTCAGGGAGCACTTTCATTTTCGGCAACTCAAAATGAACTACCGGTATTCATTTTCTAAGATAGAGTCGCTTTTGATGCAGTTATCTGTTAAAATAATAAAGCTAATATTTTACTGTCCAGTTTCCTGTTTCCGTTCCTTTACCTGTAGTAAACAGTGATACCTATTAAAACCAGACATTGACTCTTCAAGTCTACTTGACAACATAGCTTAATGCAGGAGAAAAGCAATACAAACATCCTATGAGAGCTTTTTATATTGCTTTATCTTGAATTTAGCAGCCTACTGTTTAAACCCAAAAATAAAGATATTTTAGTTATCATTTTAAAGAAGTTTCACTGTTAAGCTGGTATGAGCTTGAATGCAATAACAATTAGAGAATGGCAACTTTTCATTTTGAAGCATTCATTTTATATGAGTGGCAAACAGTTTGGAGCCTGATCAGATGCCATGTATTTTATCTAGCTTCTGATCTGAACTGAAACGTTTTGCAAAAGAAAAAATGTTTTAGCATTGAGCTGTTTATTGAGAAAACAATTTGGATCCTTATCTTACACCAAATCATTTACCTGGCGTATGATCTGGAACTGAACTGCTTACAAAACATATTCTCTGCTGTTTTGCAACCATAAATATTGTGCAGATGTATGATAAACTGGATGTCTGCCATGACTGGGTGGTTAACTAGATGTCCCCCATTACTGTGGGGTTAACTAGTTAACTGTACGGTTTTCCATCAGTTATTGCATGGGTGGCAAATCACCACCCACTCACAAAGTGTGCAGTATATAAATGGAATTGGAGTACTGTTCTATAGAAAAATGCCACAGCAGTGTTTCAACTTCAGTTATACCGAATCTTTTGAGAATAATATTTCATTAATGGAAAGAACTTGATGAGTGGAAGTGTTTTGTACATGGTTCATATTTCTTGCATCATTTCTGTAAAAGTTATTCTCCTTTTCCATATTTATACCCCAACAAACAAAATTTGGGGGGGGGGGTATACTGGGGTCATCATGTCCGTCCGTGCATCTGTCAGTGTCATTGTCCTATGTCTGTTGGTCATGAAATCAGTACAATAAATAGCAGGGGGCCTCGTGGATACAAAGGACCATGGCCCTGTGTTTATTGCCTGAAAGGTGTCCTGGGGGTATGAAAAGATGCTTTACAGCAATGGCCCCTAGTAAACTTGTCCAAGTTTGGTGCTATAGACCTTTAATGGGACAAATGTATCCCTTTACAGTCGACTGTCAGGTAATAAGGGGTCATTTTAATTTCAAATGATTATGTTACACTCCTGCAACTTGTCGAGAGGGTAAATAAGGATCTGCCCGTACATGTTTGTATGAGCGTGTGTTTGTATGTGTGTATGTACATAATGCCTCATTTTGTCCGGAATATATATTTCCTTTACCACATCAGCTAGTACTATGTAACACACAATTTGGTATGTGAGTATATCATCGGATAGGAGAGGGTCACATACTGCCTTTAGGTCATTATGACCTTAGCCTTGACCTTTGACCTCAAGTGTAACTGTAATTTTGTCCTAAGCATATCTTATGTACTTTATCAGATAGGAATAGAAAATTTGGTGTGTGAAACATTTTGGGATGGGGGTTGTTGCATACCAGGTGTCGCAAACCTCTTTAAGGCCATTGTGACCTTGACCTTTGATCTCAATTATTTAAAAAAATAAGCTTGTTCTAAGCATATCTTCTGTACCTTATCAGCAAGCAGTAGCAAATTTGGTATGTGAGTATATCTTTGGATGGGGGAGTGTCACATACTACTTTTCAGATTACCTTGACCTTTGATCTCAATTTTAGAAAATGCTTGATCGGAGCATAATCTTCTGTACCTTATCAGCTAGGAATAGCAATTTTGGTGTGTGATACCATTTTGAGATGGCGGTCACTTACTACTTTTATTCACTGTGACCTTGACCTTTGGCTTTATTTTTTTAAAGTTTATCTGGTAAGTGTCTTCTGTACCTTATCAGCTAGGGATAGCAAATTTAATATGTGTATACATCTTGGGATGGCGGAGTGTCAAATACTAATTTTAGGCCACTGTTGCCTTGACCTTTGACCTCAATTGTAAAAAGCACTTGGCCGGAGCATATCTTGTGTACCTTATCAGCTAGGAATAGCAAATTTGGTGAATAAGTACATCTTGAGATGGCAAAGTATCACATACTACTTTTAGGTGACTGTGTATAGGTCATAGTTAGTAAAATAAAACTCGGCGATGGTATTCCAATCGTCTGCGATTCTGGATTTTTTATTTTATGAATTTGAGGCATTTGACGCAATTGTTGCATAGGGCCTCTGATAATTGCTGGCACCAGACCAGGGCAAGTGAACTTGGTCACAGTCTATAACCACTCAGCAAGGGAGCCCCCAACTGAAATCGGAATACAACACGGCACCGACGACTCTGCCCTGGCCATGGGTACCAAGGGACATGATTCAGCAGTTACTATGAAATAAGTGCCCAAAGCACATAAGCAACACCCCTTTAATACAAAATGCATGTTTACCTTCCAAATAAAATATAAACAGTGGTCTACATAATGCTTTAAAAAAAGGATTGGTCTCCCTAAGAGTGGTATTATACTTATATATATACACAATTGTCTACTTAATCCTTGTGTCATACTTTTAGGCGACTGTTGCCTTGACCTCTGACCTCAGTTGCCCAAAGCACATAAGCAACACCTCTTTAGTATAAAATTAATGCATCTTTCAAATAAAAATATAAACAGTGGTCTACATAATGCTTTATAAAAAGGACTGGTCTCCCTAAGAGTGGTATTATACTTATATATATATACAATGGTCTACTTAATCCTTATTTCGTACTTATAGGTGACTGTGGCCTTGACCTTTGACCTCAATTGCCCAAAGCACATAAGCAACATCCCTTTAGTATAAAATTGATGCATATTTACCTTGCAAATAGAAATATACACAGTGGTCTACATAATGCTTTAAAAAAAGGACTGGTCTCCCTACGAGTGGTTTTATACTAATATATATATACACAATGGTCTACTTAATCCTTGTCATACTTTTAGGCGACTGTGGCCTTGACCTTTGACCTCAATTGCCCAAAGCACATAAGCAACACCCCTTTAGTATAAAACTAATGCATCTTCCAAATAAAAATATGTACAGTGGTCTACTTAATGCTTTATAATCCTTATTTCGTACTTTTAGGCGACTGTGGCCTTGACCTTTGACCTCAATTGCCCACAGCACATAAGCAACATCCCTTTAGTATAAAATTGATGCATATTTACCTTCCAAATAAAAATATATACAGTGGTCTACATAATGCTGTAAAAAAAGGACTGGTCTCCCTAAGAGTGGTATTATACTTATATATATATACAACGGTCTACTTAATCCTTATTTCGTACTAACAAAATATTAAGGAGACCAAAATCTTTATATATTTTTTGTTTAAAGAAATATGGGTTAAAGGACTTTAGAATCATATAATAGACATTAGGTGTCTAAGAAAAGTGATTCTAAATGATGATAAGTCGAACAATATAGGATATACAAAATGTCTCCCTAAGGAGGAAAAAAAAGGATGGTCTCCCTACGGAGGAAAATAGTTATATATATATATATATATATATATATAGACGGAAAATGTAAAATATTACGGCAAATGCCGGACCAGCAAAAGTATATATAATTGTAAAGGTAAAAATGACGAAACACGCCTTCTATTTTTTCTTTTGTATTATCATACGCTTTTCGCCTCTCGGCTCATCAGTGATTGTAATATATTACAATCACTGATGAGCCGAGAGGCGAAACGCGTATGGTAATACAAAAGAAAAAATAGAAGGCGTGTTTAGTCAATTATATATATATATATATATATATATATATATATAAACGGAAATGCAAAGGTCCGACAAAAGTCGGTCCGGTACAAGTTTAGATATATATCGAATTAAAAAAAGAGAAAGATTATGCCTTTGTTTAAACAATATTTAATAAAAACATTACGCTCCTCTACTAAACTAGTTTCGCCTTTCGGCTCCTCAGTAGTCAATGGAAATAACGTCATTTAAACAAAGGCATAATCTTTCTCTTTTTTTAATTCGATATATATATATATATATATATATTTAAAAAAAAAGGTCTTGATATAAAGCCGTGACACTTATCTTTCGGTTGTAATAATACCAGGATTTTTCTTGAAGCGAAAAAAGTAATGATGACCTACAAAGGCTGCTGGCTAATGAAATGACTAGACTCGCGTAAGAAAAGAATTCCGTTCGTATAAAACTTAAGCAAACTTCTTAACTTCTAAAAATGTGTTCATGCATTGTTACAATGTTCTACATGGAGGAAATATTTCCTTGGAGGCAAAAAATCCATTTTGTATGTAAAGAGACATTTAAAAGGAGTGCGCGTCAAACGGCCAAAATCAAACGGCCAAAGTTGTAACTGTATTATTATGTCGTATGTGATCATTATTATTATTGAAAGGAAAATTAGAATTATTAACATATTACTTCAAAAAAGGGAATTTAGGGTTAGTTTTACATCCAGACTAAAATATACATATTATCCGTCCCATTTCTATGAAAGAGGTAACAGCTTGCATTATCTTCAGAAATTAATTGCAAACATGATAACATGAGATATCCGTTTCTTTCTGCTTTACTTATGTATTATATAACGGAGTAAATTATAAAGCAGTCAATGCCTTAAGCAATCTATTTTAGTGACTGCTTAACCTTTTGCCTGCTGATCGCGCCTTTACTTTTTTGTTGCAAACAACTTGGATCAAGGTCGGATGCCGCGTAACACGGCGTCTGATCTGGATCCAGAATGTTTGACACTCGTCTTTAGCTTTATTTACTTACAAAATGTACAAATCTAAATTTTAAAAAAAATGCAGCCGACAATTTCGAGCGATAAAAACAAAAGTGTAAAAAAACTTGCTTCTTTACTTAATACACATCAATCAATTAAATTAAGATAATAGACGTTTATTTAAGAATAAAATCATCAAGTAAATGTGGTTTAAATAATAAACTAGGTCTATTCATCTGTAAACTACATGTCTACCATATTACACATCACAAAGGAATGTGACACATTACGTAACCGTACACAATTAGCAGGAGATTTATAAGCGTCATGAAACTCTCCCAGCATGAAGTCCATGCTTCTTGAAAATTAGAGCCGTAAATAGGCGTATTTATTGGGTTAAAGGGTTAATCTAATGTACTTATTTATTTATTTGTTTTAAAACCTCAAATAAAAAAATATTTAGCGGACGTAGTGGATGATTGACTTATTGATTGGTCAGTGTATGTATATTATTTTGTCTTAACCTGCTTGCTTGCTTGCATGATTATTGACCTACAAGCAGTAAATCATTTAGTGATTGACTGCTTAATGGATTGATTGAACTGACTGATTTACAAGGTACATGTTTTCATAACGAGACTATGGAACTATGGTCAGATTTTATTCATTACCACAATAACCTCGTAATTAATTGATTAATTGATCGATCGGTTGATTGAGGGGCTGATTAACGGTTGATTTATTATTATTATTATTGTTGTGCCTGGTTGGCTGTTCGGTCTGTAGACTGACTGGTTGAGTGAATGACTGTTTCATTCATTAATTCATTCATTCACTCATTCATTCACTCATTCACTAATTCATTTGCTCAGCGTTTTCGCTGTTTGCTTATCTTTTGTGTATGTTAACTCATTTTGCATCGACATTTCATTCAACAGTCTAGCTGATCGTATTTCACCGCCGTTATGGTTAATCATTGTATCAATCATTCATTCATTCATTCGTTCATTTATTCATTCATTCATTTGTTTAATCATTCCTATGTGTTTAGTGGGTTGCTTTGCATTGTGTTGTATGTATGTGACTTTGTTTTCTTGTTTATTTCTTTCTTATATTTTCATCATGTATAGTGGTCAAATAAAAGCAAACAAACCAGGGGGTTGTCACTTTTATCAAAAAAAGATCAATGCTACCCGTGCGTGTAACTTGAACATGTGTTTTTGACTTCTGTAACCGCATGATTTTTATATATTATACAAATCACAAAAAATAAAGATAATAGAATTGAATTGAAAAAAACAAAAAAACAAAAAAACAAACAACATCAATGCACCTGGTTTGGTTGATGACTGGATTAACCCTCTCATTACTGAATACCAGTAACATGATGACTATTGCAATTGCAAACAGTTGTAATCCTGACCAGGCTGCAAAAATGTCGGATTCATAGAGTATGTCTCTTGAAATATAGTTTACCCCTTTTTCAAATTAAGCTCTTTATGACACATTTTACCTTTTCTCCGCATGAGGATCATCAGAGAGACAGACAGACAGACAGACATTCATACAGAAAGATGGAGACAGAAAAGAAGAAGCGAGAGACTGACAGACAGGGATAAGATAAAAACAGACAGACAGAGAGACAGACAATAGGCAAACAGACAGTGGCAGAGAAATATAGACACACACAAACTTCGTAGGTAAACGAAAAAAAACGTTTTTCTCTCATTTTCAAAACCTCACTTTACTAACAATTTATAAGCTATCGCCTTAAATTGTCTACTACGCGTAAGATCATGGTCTAATAAAACATCTGTATAAAAATTTATAACGAAAAGATTACATTAAAAGCATTTCTATTAACACCAAACTTCGTAGGTAAACGAAAAATTACTTTTTTCTCTCATTTTCAAAACCTCACTTTACTAACAATTTTTAAGCTATCGCCTCAAATTTTGTACTACGCGTAAGATCATGGTCTAATATAAAATCGTATTAAAATTTATAACGAAAGGATAACATTAAAAGCATTTCTATTAACACCAATCTTTCGGAAAAACGTTGTTTTCTAGCCGCCAGCGAGCGCCGCTGATTGACCGATTTTGAACGACACGATAAATCGCGAGCCCGCCGGATACTTCTCCAGGTATAATTCCTCCATGATTGGAGACACTATTTTGGTTCGTTGTCAGGTGGGAGTTTTTTATAGTGAGGGAAATTAACGTACATTTGCGACAACGGATTCACATTTTCGTAATATTTCGAAGGGGGGGTCATAATATTATGGGGGGTCACTTTATTTCATGTCCTGCCTGAAATGGAGTGACCCCCTAGCATAGACAGGGAATCAAAATATTTCATCGGGGGTCACTCTATTTCATGACACCGGCGTGCGTAGACCGTCATCAACAATTTTAGTGTTAATACTTAAAGAGGCTCGCAACCGGATTTAGCATTAAAAATAGTAATTTGTAAATATATATCAAATGCTTATATAAATGGGTAAGATTTAGTTTAGGATAATAAATTCTTTTAAGAAATGCATTTCTTGAGACTTTTTTTGGACTTATCATATTTTTTTAATATCAAAAGCCAAATAATGCCACAAATTTGCTTTTATTTAAGTATTTTATTTTATTTTGACAAGTACACCATCCGGTTGCGAGTCCCTTTAAGAAGTCACATTTTTTATCCAATATTTCTTAAACTTGCTCAGAACATTTTTTCTAGAATGATGATTATGGAGCGAGTTTTTCAGGAGCAAAACTAGGGTTTCTTAATTCCTAGTCAATCGTGTTTTTGTATCATTCATTTATACTTGGTAAAGTTAAATAAGAACTACTTGATAGTATCAGTGCATTTAACCTATCTTTCTTTCTAATCAAATTTCGTAAATAATTTGCTTGACCTCTGTAACTTTTGAAGCAATTGAACTAGAATAACGATGTAAGAAGCTCAATTGATAGATATTCAACAACGTGCGTGATAGCGTCACGATTAACAGTGGACCTCGGTTTTTATAAAGTCTCACCCGAAAGACTTTGTCCGGCGAGGGATAGAACTCATGAACCCTGGCGTCCTAGACGGGCGCTTTACCCCTCGACTATAAGCGAGATTCCCTGTATTGATGGAGCGTCAAATATATTGGCCATTTTTAGCATTAAAAAAACAACAGGTGTCACACATTTATAGCAACCAGCTGTTTTAATCTGTTAATTATCATAATATTATACCAGATTTATATAGCGCTCTTTTAACACAGGGGTAGTGCATTCAAAGGCTCTTCACATGAGATTACACAAATGTATCTACAAAGCAAGAAAAGACAAAGTAACTACAATAACATCTACAATAAACATGAATAAACATATAAAAGACAGCCCCCAAAATGGCAATCACATAACTCCCATCAATCAGCAATGAAGTGACCAGCTTCTGATTGTCGACCGATAGAAACAATAGTAGAGCGCTCAAATGCAGGCCGCCAGGAAAAGACAAATGACTACAATTAGATCTAAAATAAACATGAATAAACATAAAAAGAAACTCCCCAAAATCACGTTACCCCATCAATCAATTAGCAATGCAGGTAAAGGCTTCTTAATGCCGACTGATAGAAATAACAGTAGAGCGCCCAATGAAGGCCACTAAACATACAAAAGACAGCCCACAAAACGGCGATTGCATTACCTCATCAATATATTAGAGCAACGAAGGAAATGGCTTCCTTATGCCGACTGATATAAACAATAGCAGAACGCCCAATGCAGGCCACCCAATGTAACATAACTAGGAAAAATAGCATGCGACAATAACTAAATATTTCTATAAGAGACAAAAACAAAACCAGATAATACAACAGAACTCCCATTTGGACCAACAACATCTAGAGCAAGAACATATTGCATAGGTAGCAGTGTTCCAATAACAAATATTAAAGAAATGTGTTTCCAGACGCTTTTTGAAAACTGCAACTGAGTTCGCATCTCTAATATCTGATGGTAGCCTGTTCCAGAGCTTTGGGGCTGCATGCATGAAACTTCTATCTCCAAACCTCACCAAACGACTCCTCGGTACAACCAGCGATACTGATTTAGTCGCAGACCGCAGCTCTCTTCGAAGTTTATACACGTCAAGCATATTGACAATGTACCTTGGAGAATCATTGCACATGGCTTTGTATGTGAGTGTCAGAATTTTGAATTCAATTCTGTGTTGAACTGGAAGCCAGTGAAGATCCTTTAAAACTGGAGTGATGTGATTGTACCGTGGGGTCCTGGTAATAATGCGGGCTGCTGTATTTTGCACACGCTGTAGTTTGCATAGTAAGCTTTGGGGAATCCCATACAGCAGTGAGTTGCAATAATCAATTTGTGAAGTGACCAGATAATTGGTCAAGGTCTTTGAAGCTTCTGGAGAAAGGTACTGTATTATATGACCTATCTGCCGCAGCTGTGAGTAGCCAGACCTGCACACAGCGTTACCTGTATACACAGTATATTTTAGATTGTGTGACCACTGGTCAGTTAACAAAGTAAACATGTATTTTTTGCACGTGTAATTGAATTGTCAGTGTGTCTTAATTTGCCAAACTGCATAGATGGGAATATGTTTGGAGCTTGGAATGATTCACCTTGCCTGAGATAGCAGATACTGTGAGTTTAAACCCTATCCCGTCCATGTCCCGTAGTGCAATGTAGAGTAGTATAATTGCTTTCGCGTGGAATACTGTTTGCAATTAATGCTTTATAGAATAGAGACCTTAGTCAGGCCTTCCTGTCTGTGTGTGTGGCTTTGGCTTTTATGTGGAGTAGAGTACGGCCCTGACCAGTTATCAAATATCGCCAACATCCCTGTCCCTTTAACCAAAATGCTGAATATCTACATGTAATTTTCGCCATGTGACTTGTCTACGAGCCGTTGGAATTTGTACAGTCGGGTTGTATTAAGCTGAAGGCAGTTTCTTATAGTAAGGGTTTAAGAGTTTAAAAGTGTTCCATATAATTATTATAGCACTTGCTTTGACATTATTTTAAACATATATATTCTGTTTCTATTTTAATCCTATTTTATATTGTGTGTTTGGGCTTTTGTGTAATTAGCCTATATAACCAAAATGGAGGTACGCTAGTATGCATAAGGCTAGTTTGTTTTGTAGGCTTAATAGCCTTATGCATATTTCCAGAATAGAATTTGTTTAAAATTGGTTAGATCTACATATGGATATACAGATAGATTTTATTTGAATGTTGAATTGAGTTAGTTGATGATGTGGCTTTACTATAAACAGTCGTGAAGTATGTGTGGCTAAGTGGCTAGAAAGTTTACCATCCTGTGTGGAACACACATTTTCCTGTTTGCCTTTAGAGCGTAATATCCTGTGTGGAACTGACACTACCTAAGTGGCTATATTATATATTTTCGTCCTGTGTGGACTCAACATTGTCTACGTGGCTATAAACTGTGGTATTATTATGTGTGGAAAAGACTTGCCTGTGTGGCTATAAGCTGTTATAGTATCCTGTGTGGATTAACGTTAGCCTGTATGGCTTAGTGACATAGTAGCAACTAAGTTATATCTGTGTGGTCTTTAGTGTGACATTTATTGTGCAATATATGTCAATTATAGCGGTAGAAATAGAAACAAAAATTGTCAGTAGTTCAACCAATTCTAGTTTGCTATTATGAAATTTTTCAAAGAATTCCGGAAATCACTTTTTACTATATCTGACTTATTGGGACTCGTCCGGCATTCGTTTCTATGTTATTTGTAAATGGTTATTCAGTAAAGTTTACTTTAACATAGCTGCATACTGGAAAAGATTACTTCTGACCTATTAATACAAAATGAAGAGATATGTATAATTGAGGAGAGAAATGGGTTAAACCGAAAGAGCTTGATTAGAGTTTGTGCGAGAGTAGTGTGTTAAATATGAACATAGAGAAGCAAACAGGATACACAAGGAACAAAATATTGAGGATAGATAAGTTGAGAGAGAACTTAGGAAAATGGAGCTTGCGAAAGAAACACGAGAGAAAGAGGTTGCGAAATAAACACGAGATAATGAGATAGTATTAGAGATGGAGAAGTTGAAATCGCATGCGTCTCCGAGTGGCCCAAGTAAAACGCCAGGTGTGAAAGCTAAATTGCCAATGTGCCTGCATTTAACAACAAACAAGATAATATGGATACATATTTTAATGCGTTTGAACATTTTGCAGAAACTGCTTTTTGAGCAAATTCTGATTGGACTAAAAACTTAAGTGCTTTATTACAGTGTAAGGCACTTGACGTTTATTCTAGGCTATCACTGACCAGCAACGGATAGTAATAAACAGATTAAAACAGTCGGTTGCTATAAATTTTGGACAACAGGTTCTTTCAATATTGCTTAAAGTTCATAACTTAACTGTGATAACATAATTCATGCCACTCTATGCCAGTACCATTATGTATCAGGACCACAATGGAACTAAGGTATTTGCCTTTTTTTGTGTTATCCTTGGTGTATGGTATGACTGTCATGGTCCATTATTTCATTCATGTACTATTTATCTTTTTTACAATGTTTGTAATAATGTCTTAACATGTATTGTTACATTTTATGCTGAAATACATTTGTCTATTTATCTATCTAGTATTGTACAAACTTCCTTTTAAAAAGAATGCTAATTTGCTGTACAAATAACATATGGCTGCAACGGTAACGTTAAACAGAAAAATCCTAAAGGAGCATTTTTTTACGTTCACTGTTCTTTAAGCATTCAACAGCCTAAATACCTGATAGTTGTCACATTTTAGTGGTCGTTATAGAGATATGTTATATTGTTTTATTGTTATAGTGTTTTGCCAATCGATTTATACCGGTGAGCAGAAACGTTTTTCCTTTTAATGTAGCGAGTTGAAATCTGAGTGATAAACAGTTTGTATGCTAAACAGACGGCCGTCAGTTTTGGCTCTAATCGAATTGCAATGTCATCTTCCCTAGAGTAAGTTCAGTACACGGCTATGTGATCACTTAATAGAATAGGGTCTCAGATAAATGAACTTGCTAGATGCAGAATGCTTTTATTATTTGTATCGAGCGTTGTGCAACAACCACCAATTTAGTGATTTCTAGGCTAGAATAATTCATGGTATCCTTGTTACTAAAAAGTGTACTGTGGTTTGAATGCAAAAGTAACAATACTGTATAAATAAGAGTTACTTACTGTTCTGTTTGTGAGTATCTGTCTATAAAATACACAGCAATACACAATATACACAGCGTCACGCCCTTATAGTTCATTGTGCCGATTTCTATTTGTTTTTATTCAAAGTCAGTCTATTAACAGCGAAGATTGCATGTATTATGCTGGCGTCAATAATAATGCTAAAACGAACATGATGAGGATAAGATAACGGCATGTATTATGAGACAGCTGAAACAATCGTCTTAGATATGCTACAGAAAGTCCTACTCACGTAGTTCAAATCTAAGTCATTCTGCTGAAATATTGGTAAGGTTGCTATCACACAGTCAATGTTACGGTTTACTATACTGCCTGAAGTGAACAACATACGCGTAGCTGATGTACTATTCATAAATCTGCATAATGACATTTTGTTAACAGCTTAATATGAATCACCTTCTGCAACCAATGTTCACAATGCGCAGGGATCCTTTTAAAATACCATCACGAATTCTCTCATTATATGACACACACACACACACACTTGTTTCTTGTGGGGAGTCACTACACATAATAATTACCCTGAAAGTCACTTAACTACTTTCGTCTTGACCCTCGAGTACAATTTTCATATATTTGGAAACAAAAATGTCATACTAATCGCACTATCGGTTGTTTTTCTTGAAAACTCAGAAAATAAAGGACTAGTATTTTGTCATATAACACACTTGTGTGTATTGGTGGTTTTAGCATCCCAAATTAATGTAAAAACATGCACCAACGGGAAAGTCAAACCACTTGATATTTTTTCCTTTTTTATGATAAGATATAGCAAAACAATGGATTTGCAATAATTGTCCTACCCACTACATGCTGAGATATAGTGAGTTTTCGAAATGTGGTGGGTTCAACGGTGTATTAACAATACCGTGTAGTGGGTTAACAAAACAAACCAACCTACACACATAAACATTTGTTCACACAAACACACAAAGGATGTTTACTAATATAGAATATAGAATATATTCGACTTAGAAGAAAGTAAGTCAAAACGAACACGACATTACAGTGGAGAAACCTGATTGGTTTAAAAAATATATGGTCTACTATTCGTTTATAACGAGTACACTGTTTTTAAATTGGACCATTTCAGAACACACATTTATCGAAATAGCTCATCACTACAAATATGTAACATACCACTTGTACAAAAACGGTCAGTGTTTATACGAAACTGATTTGAATCCAAACCAACAAGTAAGGTGGAGTTTGTCTACCTGGTGTGTTTCACATATTCACTATAAAACCGCAATATTTATTAAAATAGACCAGCAAGTCTACTGCAATATCACGTTGAACACTTCGGTTCTCGTCCTATCACCGGAATTAAGAAACGTGGAGCCGGGTCAGTACTTGAATCGGTGACCGCCTGTGAATACATGGTTCCTCTTTTTTTTCCTATTTGTCTGTTTTTCGGTTTTTGTTTTGGTGTTTTTTAAATATTTTTTGTTTTTGCAGTTTGTACAGAACTTGACAGTGCTGACCAGTTTCCGTAGTCAGTATCTTGGCGTCCCATATGGATCCAAACTATATAAACGTCAATGATATGGTATTGTTGCTTAACCAATCAATCCATGATTACTTGTACACTCGTCATTTTCCGTATTCGTTCTATGTGTACGGTTTGTATTAGACATGCGTACCTACGTTCTTTGTAAAATGTGTTAAACTGGAAATATATTTTTTAAAAGCAGTTAAAATAGACAGAAAGATAGGAACAATGTCAACGGTATCAGGCGGTCTAAGGCGAACACAAATCAAAATACTAACCGGCATCGAGGTTGCTTAACTTCAGAACTGCATTCATCTTACGTAATGGAACTCAGAACTCTGAACGAAAATCGGGACGAATTCGGAAACAGGACTTAGTTCGGCTTACATAAAAGCACTCAGGACTGTTACCGGAACTCGAAACTAATACGGAAACAGAACAGATTTCCGTTATGCATTGCAGAGCCTTCTCATCATGTTTGCCATTGTTTAGGAACATTCCCAGTGTGATTCCGATGGTTTATGAACGTGCCACTGGTTTCTTAGATGGTTCAAGAACATTTCGATGACGTTTCAGATGGTTCGGAAACATGCCGATGGCGTTTGCGATGGTTAATGAACGTTTCAATGACGTTTACGGCTATTTAGGAATGTTCCGATGACGTTTCCGATGGTTCAAAAACGGTTTCAGTGTTTTTCAGATGGTTAAGCGTATCAGATGGTTTAGGAATGATCAAAGGGTTCAGGAACGTTCCCATGATGTTTTCGATGATTCATGAACGTTCCTATTGTGTCTAAGATGGTTCAGAAACGTTCCGATGGCGTTTGAGATGGTTCAAGAACTCTTCGCTGGAATCTGCGTATGTCAGACCTCTTTTGAAGAAACCTGATCTCGATACAAATGATCTTAAGAACTACAGGCCTATATCAAATTTGCCATTTCTCTGCAAAGTATTAGAAAAAGTTGTAGACAGACGCATTGAGTCTCATTTGGCCACAAACAATCTGTATGAACAGCATCAGTCAGCATATCGTAAGCATCACTCTACAGAAACTGCTCTTGTTTAAGTTTAAAATGACATATTGCAATATCTTGATAAGAATGAAATCACAATTCTGGTGATGCTTTACCTATCAGCCGCATTCGACACAATTGATTATGAAAAATTACTCAATCGCCTTGAAAAAGACTTCAAAATCATTGGAAACCTACTAAAGTGGATGACCTCATACCTGAATTACCGTTACCAAACAGTCGCGGTAGATGGGGAATTATCTGCCCCAGTTCAAATGAAATATAGTGTGCCACAGGGTTCAGTCTTTGGACCCAAAAACTACATCTTGTACACATAACCTGTCGGCTCAATTTGCAGAAATCATGATCTGGATCATCATTTCTATGCAGATGATTCACAGTTATACTTGTCATTTAAGAATCAAGACACATCTAGTCAACAAGAAACCCTTTCAAAAGTCGAAGGGTGTCTAAAAGACATAATCTCATGGATGCACCAGATTATGTTGAAGCTGAACACTGACAAAACTGAGGTCATACTGTTTCACTCAAAGAAGGTTAACGTTCCTGGAGATTTTCATGTTCTAGTGGGAAACTCTAAAATCAAACCGTCATTATGTGTGAACAACCTTGGTGCGAAATTTGATTCCCAAATGGATATGACACAGCACATTAACTCTGCGTGCAGGTCTAGCTACGCACAGCTGCGGCAAATAGGTCACATAAGACAGTACCTTTCTCCAGAAGCTACAAAGACTTTGGTCAATTCTCTGGTCACTTCAAAAATTGACTACTGCAACTCACTGCTGTATGGGATTACCAAACACTCACTTCGAAAACTACAGCGTGTGCAAAATACAGCAGCCCGCATCATTACCAGGACTCCTCGGTACAATCACATCACTCCAGTTTTGAAGGAGCTTCACTGGCTTCCAGTTCAACACAGAGTTGAATTCAACATTCTGACACTCACATACAAAGTCATGTGCAATGATTCTCCAAGCTACATTGTTAGTATGTTGGACGTCTATAGACCTCGAAGAGAGTTGCGGTCTGCGAGTAAATCAGTATCGCTGGTTGTTCCGAGATGTCGTTCAGTGAAGTTTGGAGATAGAAGTTTCATGCATGCAGCCCCAAAGCTCTGGAACTCTCTACCATCAGACATCAGAGATGCGAGCTCAGTTGCAGTCTTCAAAAAACGTCTGAAAACACACTTCTTTAATATTTATTATTAGAACACACCAGGAAATGGATGACTACTACCTCCGGGCTATGTTCTTGCTGTAGATATTGTGGGTCTAAATGGGAGTTCTGGAATTGTACCGTTTGCCAGTGCCTGTTGATGGATCTTGATGGTAGGGATTGCCCCTGATCTCTTTAAAACCGACTGGCTTGGGGCTTGCGGTATAATTCAGGGACAGCTTCTTATCTTGATGTTTTATAAAGTAAGGGTGTAATTTCAGCCATGGAACATGTAGGTCCTGCGGGTGTGGGGTGGAGAAGGTATATGACTGCTACACTAGGGCTGTGTTCATTCTGTATATGTTATGGGTCTAATTTTTAGTTCTGGGGTTGTACCGTTGACAAATGCATGTCTGGTGGATCTTTGATGGTAGGAATACATCTCTGATCTCTTTTGAAACCAGCTGGCGGGGTCTGTGGTATAATTCTTGGACAGCTTTTGCCATTTTTAATAATGGTATTGATCTTCTATAGAGTTTTTAGTTATGGTCGCATGCTAGTTTTCCTAGTTATGTTACATTAGATGGCCTGCATTGGGCGCTCTGCTATTATTTCTATTGGTCGGCAATCTTTAGCCGGTTTGTTCATTGCTGATTGATGGGGGTAGTGTGATAGCCATTTGGGGGCTGTCTTTTGTATGTTTATTCATGTTTGTTTTAGATCTAATTATAGTTATTTGTGTTTTGTCGATGCCTGCTTTTGGCGCTCTACCATTATTCATATCAGTCGGCAATACTTAGTCGGTCGGTTCATTGCTGATTGATGGGGGTAATGTGATCGCCGTTTTGGGGGACTGTCATTGTTTATTTCAGATCTAATTGTAGTTATTTTGTCTTTTCTAGATTTGTAGGTACATATATGTTATTTCATGTAAAGCGCTTTTGAACGCACAATCCCTGTGTGAAAAGGGCGCTATATAAATCTGATATAATATTAATGATAATAATAATAATGGTCCAGGAACATTCAAATTGTATTTCAGATGGTTCAGAAACGTTCCCATGGTGGTTCAGGTATTTCAAAAAATGGCGTTTCAGATGTTTCAGGAACGTTTCCAGGGGTTTTAGATAGTTAAAGAACGTTTCGATGACATTTCATATTGTTCATGAACGTGCATATAGTTTATTTAATAGTACAGGAACGTTTTGATTCCATTTCAAATAATATTTTCGATGGTTCAGGAACGTTCCGATAGGGATTCAGATGGCTTAAGAACGTTTCAAATGTGTTTCAAATGGTTAATAACAGTCTCATGATGTTTCAAATGGTTCAGAAACGTTCCAATGGTGTTTTCGATGGTTAATGAACGTTTCAAGGGCGTTTCCGACTATTTAGGAACGTAACGATGGTGTTTAAAAATGTCAGGAATGTTCCGACGGCGTTTCGAATGGTTCAGGAGTGCTCTAAGAGTGTTTCCGATGGTTCAGGAAGGTTCTCATAATATTTTTGATGATTCATGAACGTTCCCATTGTGTCTAAGATGGTTCAGAAACGTTTAGATGACGTTTGAGATGGTTAAAGAACGTTCGCAGGATGTTTCAAATGGTTTTGGCACTTTTCAGCGTCTTTCTGGTGGTAAATGAATATTTCGATGCCTTTTTAAGTGGTTCAGGAAAGTTCCGATTGCGTTCTGAGATGGCTCAAGCATGTTCCAATGGTGTCTCAGATGGTTACGATTCGCTCCAATTGCGTTGCGGATGGTTCATGAACGTTCTGATGGCGTTTAAGATGGTTCAGAAATGTTTCCAGGGCGTTGTCGAAGATTAACGAACATTTCAAGAGTTTTCCGATGGTGCATGAACGTTCTGATGGCGTTTCAGATGGTTCAGAAATGTTTTCAGTGTGTTGTCGATGATTCGCGAACGTTTTAAGGTTTTTTTCCAGGAATTTCTGATGACGCTTCAGATGGTCCAGAATCTTTCAGATGTATTTCAGATGGTTCAGAAAAGTTTCCATGGTGTTTCTGTTGGTTCATGAACGTTCCAATCGTGTTTCAGGTGTTTCAGATATGCCATCGGCTTGTTTCTGATGGTTCAGAAACATTCCCGGGTGTTTCCGATGGTTCAAAAACGTTCCAATGGCGTTGCAGATGGTTCAGAAACGTTCTCAGTGTGTTTTTGACTGTTCATGCATGTTCGTAGTGTATTTCCGAAATTTCAAGAACGTTCAAATAGTTTTGAGGGGTGCAGGTAGTTTCAGGTAGTTCAGAAATGGCGTTTCAGAAACGATCCGATGGTGTTTCATAGGGTTCTATAACTATCAGATGCCGTTTCAAATGGTAAAGGAACGTTAAGACGGCGTTTCAGATGGTTCAGGAACGTTCTGAGGTTGTTTCAATTTGTTCAGAAACGTTCTAAGGTTGTTTCCAATGGTTCATTAACATTACCAGGTAGTTTTTTATTGTTCATAGACGTTCATAGGTTTTTGCGATGGTTCAGGAACGTTCCGATGGCATTTCAGATGGTTCGAGGTCGTTTCCAGGGTGTTTCTGATGGTGCAGGTATATTTCGATGGCGTTTCGGATGGTTCAGAAACGATCTAAGGGTGTTTTCAATGGTATTTCAGATTGTTCAGGAAGTTTCGATGACGTTTCAGATTGTTCATAAACGTTCATAAAGTGTACCATTTTGTTCTAAACGGTTTTAATGGCATTTCAGATGTTTCAGGAATGTTTCGATGACGTTTCAGATTGTTCATAAACGTTCATAAAGTGTACCCTTTTGTTCTAAACGGTTTCAATGGCATTTCAGATGGTTCAGAAACGTTTCGATGGTGTTTCAGAGGGTTCCGGAACGTTCCAGTTGTTTTTCAGATGGTTACAAAACGTTTTCAGGATATTTCCGATGGTTCAGAAACGTGCCGATGGCGTTTCAAAGGGTGAAAGAACGTTTTCAGGGTATTTCCAATGGTGCACGGACGTTCCCATGAAGTTTACGATTGTTCATGAACGTTCGCATAGTATTTTAGATGGACCAGGAACGTTCTAATGTTGTTTTCGATGGCTCAGTATTGTTCCGATGGCGTTTCAGATGGTTCAAAAACGTTTCCATGATGTTTCCGATGGCTCATGATCGTTTCCAGGCAGCTTCCGATTGTTCATGAACGTTCGCATGGTGTTTCGGATGGTTCAGGAACGTTCCAAGGTTATTTTGATGGTTCAGTAATGTTCCGATGACGTTTCAGATGGTTCTGAAAATTATTTCTAGGGTGTTTCCATTGTTCAGGAACGTTCATAAAGTGGCTTTTAGGATGGTTCCAATTGTGTTTCAAGTGGCATTTCAGATGGTTCAGGAATGTTTTGATGATCTTTTAGATGGTTCAGGAACGTTTCAAAGGCTTTCAGATGGTTCAAGAACGTTCCAGTTGTGTTTCAGATGGTTCAAAAACATTATCAGTGTGTTTCAAAGTGTTCGTGAAAGTTCATAGGGTGTTGCCGATGTTTCTGAAACCTTCCAATTGTGTTTCAAATGTTTAAAAATATACCAATGGCGTTTCACATGGTTCAGGAATGGCTTTACAGATGGCGTTTCCGATAGTCCAGGAAAGTTCCTAGAGTTTTTTTATTGTTTATGAAATACCAAGCGTGTTTCCGATGGTTAAGGAACATTTCGACGTCATTTAAGATTGTTCAGGAAAGTTCCGATGGTGTTGCAGAGTGTTCAGGAATGTTTCGACGGCGTTTCAGATGATTTATGAACGTTTAACAATGGCATTTCAAATAGATCAGGTACGTTCTTAAGGTATTTTGTGTGGGTTTAGATGGTTCGAGAATTTTCCGATGACGTTTCAGATGGTACAGGAATGTTTCGATGGCTTTCAGATGGTTTAGTAACGTTCAAATGGTGTTTCAGATTGTTCAGAAACGTGCTCAATATGTTCAGATGGTTCAGAAACAATCCGATGGTGTCTCACAGGTTTTTCGATGATTCAGAATTAATTACGATGGCGTTTAAAATGGTTCAGGAATGTTCCTGTGGTGTTTAATATGGTTCACGAACTCTCCCCCTATGTTTCCGATGGTTTAGAAACGGTTTTCAGTGTGTTTCAGATGGTTCAGGAACGTACCGATGGATTTTCAGATGGTTCAGGATCGTTTAATGGTGTTTATGATAGTTCAGAATCGTATTCAATGTGTTTCCGATAGTTTATAAACGTTCAGATTATGTTTCAGATGGTTCAGGAACGATTAGGTTTGTTTTCAATTGTTCAGAATAGTGCCAATGACGTTTCGGTTGTTCGAGAAGCTCACAAGTTATTTCCGATTTTTCAAGAACGTTTCGATAGTATTTTAGATGGTTCAGGGACGTTCTAGTGGTGTTTCAGATGGTTCAAGAAAGATCCAATGGTGTTTCAGACGGTTTGGGAATGTTCCAAGGGTGTTTCGGATGGTTCAAGTACGATGGTGTTTGTTGTGGCTCAGAAACATTCCCATGGTGTTTCCGATCGATCAGAAACGTTCCGATAGCGTTCAGATATATATTTTAAGAACGTTTAAATGTTTTTTAGATAGTTCAGAAACGTTCTCATGGTGCTAAAGATGTTTCATAAACTTTCCTATGGCGTTTCTGATGGTTCAAGAACGATAAACAATGGTGTTTCCGACGGTTCAAGAACGTTTAAATGGCGTATCAGGGTTCAGGGACATTTCCATGGTGTTTTTGATGGTTGTGAAAACATTTCCAGGGTTTTCCAGATGGCTAAAATACGTCCCATGGTGTTTCAGAAGATTTAGAAACGTTCCAAGGGTGTTTTCAATAGTTCGGGGAGGATCATACAAAACGTGCACATACACGTTAACACTGCCAATTGAATGCACAGAACCACATACTACCAACTCACTGCCACCAGTCATAGTAAGAGTACACAATTGTATTTGATAATTGCACTTGTTTTGGTATTCTTAATAACACTATTTCCTTTTTGGGAGGTAACTTGCACTTTTAAGATATGGATTGGACACTGCCACCCATGACTTCCTGTGTAAAATATATGAACTGAATGCCGTGTCTGATACACACTGTCAACTGGTGGCCGTGCCTGATACACACTGTCAATGGATGGCAATGTTTGATACACACTGTCAACTGGTGACAAAACCTGATACACACTGTCAAGTGACTGCCAAGTCCGACACACACTGTCAACTTATGGCAGTGCCTGATAAACACTGTCCACTGATGGCCGTGCCTGGTACACACTGTGCCTGATACTTCTTGACAACTGACTGCCGTGTCTGATTACCACTGGCAACTGATGGCGGTGTCCGAAACATATATGATCTGTCATGAGTCGATGGTTAAGACAAGCTGATCTCAATCGAGCGTGAATTGAAATGTTATTAAGCGAGCCTTGGCTCTAGACGAGTTTGAGATTAACTTGTCTTAAACATCGACGAGTGACATATTCTTTTTCTCACGTATCCAACGAGTTTAAGCTATACTCAGCTAAAATAGAACTTTTACATTGGATTCTAATACGTACAATTCTGTCTACAAACACGATTTTGCAGAAAACTTATTGTGATTCAAAACTTTGGATAAATGTCTGCAAGTGCTCGATATTGGTGATGAAATAATTCCAAACGTCATGTCGTAATTAGACGTCAAAATGTATAGGGGTCGATTTAAAAATTATCAGAGATGTAAACGTGTACGCAAGATGTGTTTAATATATTTTCCTGTTTTATTTTAAGTGACTCTTTGCATTAAGTCACTTCAGTAGCGTACATGCCCACCGTCACGCCTAATGCAAGCAACACACCCTCTCTTATGTACCGTCTAATGACGTCATTTGAAATGACATACAATTTTCGTTATCGATCAGGTCTGAGGTCGTTGGTCGTGTCAACCTGGTAATTGTTCGGCACCCGTCGCCGCTTTTAAACCATACATGCTCTATGGGTTTTAGATATGGTGATACTGCAGGCCAGGGCATGACGTTGCCGTTATTCTGGGCATTTTGCTTGCAGTTAAGGTCTGCCGGTCCACGGGTATGGGTAGGACCGTGATATTGCTACAGCCGATTCGTTATTGTCTCGGTAGTGATCCAAAACCGCCGAGAAGTTACCGTTTATGGGATGAAACTGTTACGTCGGTGCGTTATTGTAATAGTTCGGTCGTCTCTACGTGACGTCAACGATTTCGGGCGATCCTGGACCTACCCAATAACTCTGTAACGAGTAGTGAGCATATTAATTGTCTACCGTTTGCGTACAAATTGACGCGTAAGCATGCCAAATGATCTGATTTCTGTGATTTTCAGAAAGCTGTTGCATCTCAGTTTTGAAACGTAAAGGTTTACAACTTAGATTTTTCGGTGTTTGGCTTAAGCCTGCGTGTATATTTTGCATTAGATTAACTTGAAATCAACGCTGAATAGGTCAACTCACCGTCAGTGCTAAATACCGGAAGTGGAAAGCGTGCTACGTTGTGCGCGGTACAACTTAGCGAGAATGTGGCTATGTATGGTCTTAATGTTTTACTCCATTATGAAATATACGTATATTTCATGAAACGTCATTAAAACATCGCTTAAATCGGCTCTAAAGAATGTAAAGTTTCTGTTTTTGCTAAGTGTATTTTTCAAAGCAATAGGCATTTTTTTATCCCCGGTGACGTCAAAACGCCGTTATAAAAAGTGATGTTTAATGACGTCATCAAAGTGATCTCACATATGTTGGAGATAAGGATATTCGTAATCGTTGTTCGCTATAGAAAACAAGGGTAGTTATGTGAGAAACACTGTATACTGACTGCCGTGTCCAATTTACACTTTCAACTGTCTGCCATGTCCGATACACACTGTAAACTGATTGGCGTGTCTGTTACACACTGTTAAAACACTGCCGTGTCTGATACATACTGTCAACTGACTGCTTAGTCCGACACACAGTGTCAACTGATGGCCATGTCTGGTACATACTGTCAACTGACTGCCGTGTCTGATACACACTGACAATTGATTGCCGTGTCCGATATACACTGTCACCTGACTGTCGTGTCAATACACACTGTCAACTGATCGGCGTGCCTGATAAACACGGTCAACAGACTGCCGTCTCTGATACACACTGTCAACTGTTGCGTGCCTGAAAACACTGTGTACTGATGGCCGTGTCTGTAGCACGTTCAAATACCTTATCGAAAGAAATCCCCAATTGTACGACATCTAACGTTCTCCAATACTCTCCAATAATAACTTATTGTACCCCATTTTTATTTACTTTTCAAGGGTACGAACGATTTATGTACTAATCGGAATAAGACACGCAAAATGTATTTATCAACTGAAATACATCAATTTTACCGTACATAAAATAAGATTTAGCTGCTTAGATGTAAGCTGCTTTGTTTAATACATTAAGTATCGGAAAATGTTGGTTTATTGAGGAAAAATTAACTCGGGACTTTTCGCTCTTTTTTGTAAACTCATTTGGTCGCCATTTTGTTTTCTTTGTTGGTATTGGTTAACTACCTCTGAGGCCGTTCGCGCCGTTCGCAATCGATATCGTGCAAACAGTCCGTTTTAGTTAAGAGTGTTAAGTTTTCTGATGCAATCGATAAGGTAGCTGAACTCGCTACAGATAAACACTGTCAACTGATTGCCGTGTCCGATACACAACCGTTTGACGTGTCTGATACACATTGTCAACTGACTGCGTGTATATTACACACTGTCAACTGATGGCCATGTCCGATACACACTGTCAACTGACTGCCGTGTACAATGCACATTGTCAAACTGTGATCTTGCTTCATAGACACTGTCAACTGACTGCCGTATCAAATACACACTGTCAACTGATGGCCGTGACTGATAACTCTGTCATCTGATTGCCTTGCCCGATACACAGAGTTTCGAATCTGTAAATGTAACGTAGCAGTTTAACGGTACTATTTGGGGTATAACTATGTCCTCTATTAGTACAAAAAAGCATGTTTATATACCAATCGGTGTCTTTGAAAATATATCAGTATGGTAATACCACGTGACTTTGACGTCATTAAAGCTACCATGTCAAGATGTATTTTGCCTCGATTGAACTTTTAAAAGAGCTGTTATTATTGTATTCGCCATGCAAATGTGACGAGACCCGGCCAATTAGAACGGGAAAGTAGTAAGCTTTGATCGTGTCCACCTTAATTGCGGATTAAAAATGGTGTTTGTGCTAGATCGGTGGAAAACTAGCTTGAGAGCATGCAAGACGAATGGCTACTGTGGTCAGCGAAACCAATTTCTCGGTAACATTCTAGGTTTGCGTATCTGTTCAGGTACATTGCCAGCAGAATCAGCTGTTAAATGTAGAAAACATTGAATTGTATGCAACTGTTTCTGGAAAACGCAAAGCAAATCGGGAAAATCAGAGATATGTCAGAAAGCTTCGGGAAGGAAAATCGATGGTCAAATTAACGAACGACTATGCCTTTTAAGATATTGATTTTGTCCCCTTAACTATCATTCAAATACTTAAGTAACTACCAAAAGATCTTGGACAGACACATTTAGCTGGATACAAAGTTATACATATTATACGCAATGCCTATGTAACATATCTTTATCGAGTAAGCCACGCAAAATGCGTGGCCTGATCCTCTATTCAAACTGTTTTAAACTCGCAAAGCCCTACTGATTACATGGCGCATATTTTAGTTACCCAATGGGATTTATTGGACGATATACCACGATAAAACATCGATTGTTTCTGTTTCACCATGAAAGAGTTGATATGTCATCGATACTGACACATTGATGGGATGGAAATAATTCAAGATATGCCTCAATACGTCATTTCACATTATATTTTTAAAGTCATATCACAACCGTAATATATCGCAAAATACATCCAGGTCAGATTGCTCTATTTTCACGATTATGGCCCTGTCACCCTTTACCGGATAGCGTAAACGGACGTCTAACGGAGAACAAAATTTGCCATCCGTTCTTCTCTGTTTGCATTCGTTTCTTGTCCGTTTCTTATTCGGTATATTCGCTCATTGTCCGGCCATGTCCGCTGATATCCGTTCCATCTGGTGGAAAGTTTTAAACATGTTGAACACTTGGGAACGGATGCCACAGGACAAAAATGAACGCTAATTGTACGGTAGGTATGTGTTTGCATACGTTTTGTTCGGAATGCATGCGTTCATTGTCCTGTACTTGTCCTGTACGTATTCGTTGAAAACCGGTGAACCGACGTGACCATTACCGGTGTTCCGGCAACTAACCGCATGTTCAACGGACAATTCCTCGAAATGCATGAGCTATGTCCCTTGTTGAACTAGAAATTTTGTTTTTTTTGTTTTTCCGCTTTTTTCATTACACATGCTTTCACATATCAAGCTGAAATTTTCTATATGATTCTGTCTATATGTCACGGGGTCAGGTCAGTTGCTATCTTCATCACATCATTGATCATTAGGCAGCTCATCTCATTACTCATTATTAGAAAGCCCATTAGAAAGCTCGTCCCATTTTATCTCATTTTATCTCATTTCATAGTATTTCATGGTTCCCACAAGTGGTTCCCATCATATCCCTGTTCATCCAATCGTTCGGCTTCATGCTACTAACCGGTTTATACTTACACGTACCTAATACTATTTTTAGATAACGCATGCGCACTTCACTTCTTCATACCCGTTTGTGCTCACGCCATTTCACGTTTGACACAGTGAAGTGACGTCACAGTAGTCTACAGCCAATGGGCGATGGGGTTTCCCGCACTCTTGTAAAGTGTCAACATTAGCCATGCCGTGTGAACCAACTTCGGCTTGACGTTTATTTCATCTGTTTACCCGGATTTCAAGTGTTCACGCACAGGATTATACATTCCATTGTGGTAACAGTATCTTCCATATATGTATTATACCGTTCTGCATTTGTCTACTTTGTGAATAACGAATTTAATAGCTACACTGATAGTGACAAACTTTACTCTGTGTTTTCAACTTTCGTCATTGTTTTGGAACACTCTTTATTTGGAGCACAGATCATAATTTAATTTGTATACCCATTATTCTACAAGACCATCATCGTGACAACACCTATATAAACTGTGGCCTCTGGTGATTTCTAAAGACAGTGTATATCCTCAGTAATTATCATCAGTGTAATTTGTAAATATTGTGAACTGGAAGTGATTGATGACTGAAGGGTTGATTGATGTGTTGATGTGACTAACTTTCAGTGTATATATTATCATCGTCTTGTTAAAAAAAAAAAAAAAATTCACTATTTAGATCTAGTTTTCATTCAATTTATGATAAGTAGATCTATCTATTGAAAATATTATTCAGAATTATTAATCAGTTAGATCATTCAATTTGTGAATGCATATTTGATGTTGTTAATTTTTGTGATTTGATTTTGAAATTGTAACTTTGTTTTGCAGATTGTTCGTACATGAAGTATGTTTGGCTATGGTTTGTGTGTACAAGGCCAGCAGTGTTGATCCTGCACTCACCTGACACTCACCGCTAAACGAAAAAGGTTACACCTGCACTTGTTTGGTTTTGGTGAGCAAAATTAATATTACTAACCGTAATATCTCATTTCATTTGATCGTTCCTTCATTCGCCATGTCCATTAGTTAGATCCAATTATGGCCTGAGCAATTTCTTCAAAGAGGATTAGCAACTGATCTGGTCCTGGGTCATTTTCTGTATTTCATTTAATTAAATATGTTTATTTAGCAGATACCTGTACTGTTCAACTAAAGACAGAGAGTGTATTAGTTGGTTTTTGTTGTCTACTACTCTGTTATTACTGTTATTTTGCAATACAAACAGTTGTATATAACAGTTTAGTCTATCCATGAGTAAGTTAGTTTGTTTGATTGAGTTAAGTCATAGACAAGGTCAGAGGTCAGTAACACATTGTTTGTCTATCTGAAGCTTGTTACTGTCATTGGGTGTAGAGATAATTTCAGAATTGTCCGTTGTTATTGTTCTATACCAAGTATAGCTCAATATGGCTGATGGTACACGTGATTTGTCGGATGTTCAGAACGAGGCTCTGAAGTTTTTTATTGAAGAGGTAAGGCGGTCAGGTAAATTTCAGGTTATCCGTGTAACAGACATAAGCCCTGCCGTGCATTCAGCACCCATCCCACCTACACGTGATATACCAGTTGATATTACAAGGAATGTTCACTCCACCCATGTACATATACCCCCCAAAAGACCCCCTTTGCCCAACTTTGATAACACTTCCTTTATGAACCCATATTTGGATAGATCAGTACTTGTAAACAGTGTTAGAGTGCCCAAGTTGCCAGAATTCTCAGGGAAGAGCTCTGGTAATGACTTTGATATTTGGTTATATGATGTTAACTGCCTTATTAAAAGTAGCTCCTATTCAAATCAAGCCATATTAGAGTCTATTAGGAAAAGCTTGAAAGGAAGGGCCAGAACTGTGTTACTGCACCTGGGAGAGTATGCCTCTATAGGAGATATCGTCGAGCAGCTTGAAGGCCTGTATGGCAATGTGGCGTCAAGTGAGAAGCTGAAAGAGAAGTTTTACTCAGCATATCAGGAGGAGAAGTAGTCAGTGGCAGACTACAGTCTCAGACTCGAGCAGCTTCTACGCCATGCTACCTTCAATATAGACCCGTATAGAAAGAATGAGATGCTGAAGAACAGGTTGTGGTCAGGATTGAGAGACCACGAGTGACAGAATGCCTCCAGATATAAGTTTGAGGTTACACATGACTTCAACAACTTTAAGAAAGATTTGCGGAAAATTGAAATGGACTTGGTAAGATCAAGGGAGGTAAGTACAGAGGTAAGGAAGAAGGTGACATTTTCAGATAGTGCAACTCAACCCAAGGAGGAAGTGTCATCTCAAATGACATCTGTGGAGAGTATGATGCTACGTCAGATGCAAAATCTTTCTGATCAGATGAAGAAGCTAAACAATAGAATGGATGGAATGGATAAGGAGATTAAGTATTTGAAGACTGAGAAGGGAGATAACAACAACCCTAGATATGAGAGGAATCAGAATAGGAGATGGGGAGATGATAAGAGATGGGGAAATGACAAGGGAGATGATAAGAGATGGGGAAATGACAAGAGTAAGAAGCCAGAGGATAAGAATGAGTCTTTAAACAAGACGGGACCTCCTTCAAAGGGTCAGTCGGAGGTTAAGGCCCAAACTATCACTCTGACCCTCCCCTTGTTCCCTTAGTTGGTAAGGCTGCAACTACCCAAGTATTTTTGAATGGTCAACAATGCAAAGCCTTACTGGATTCTGGTTCAATGGTTACTCCATTATGTGAGTCTTTCTATAACTCTTTACAACAGAAACCAGAATTACTTAGTCTTTCAGATTTTAAGTTAGACATTAGAGGGGCTCAGGACTGTTCCATTCCATATACAGGTTATGCTTTACTTGACATAAGTATTCCTTCATCTAGTGACACTTCTGTATCTGCTCCAACTTTAATAGTTCCAGATACAAATATTCTGCTTCAGTACCTCTTATTTTGGGTACAAATGTGATCAATAATTTTAGGTCTACTGTTTCTGAGGACATACCCCAAGTTTGGACAGAAGCTTTTAGTTCTTTGCCAAACTCCCATATGGTACAGGTTAGGACTTTTAGTAACACGCCTCTTGTAATTGGGCCTCATGAAACCCACACTGTAACTGGAAGAGTCCGCAATACAGATGGAATCGTATATGGAGTCACAGAGACTGATGAGGATCATGACCTTGGGTTAAATGTCTGTCTTCGTTTAGTTCAGGTTAACCCCAATAGGAGTTTTTCAAAGATCCCTGTTAGGGTCTGTAATATTTCTGCTAGGCCCATTACCATTCTGCCCAAGAGTATACTTTGCAGCTTACATGAGACCGATGTCATACGGAGAGCTGACCCTTATGAGAATGAGAACAAGAAATCTGATAATACAGAAAAGTCTCTCAAAGACTTAGGTGTAGACATTCCTTCAGATACTTTGAATGATAGCCAGCAGGAGAAGGCGAAGCTGTTCCTTGAAAGGTGGAAACATATTTTTTCTTCCGGGCTTACAGATCTTGGGTGCACAAACATAGTGGAACACGGAATTGAGTTGTCGGATCCCGCACCTTTCAAGGATCATTATCGCAGAATTCCTCCTGGTATGTTTGAATAAGTCAGAGAGCATCTCAAGGAAATGTTGAAAGCAGGTACAATTCGGGAAAGCCATAGTCCGTTTTCTTCTAATGTTGTACTTGTTAGAAAGCGCGACTCATCCTTGCGTTTTTGCATTGATTTCAGGAAGCTCAATAATAGAACTGTTAAAGAGGTTTATTCTCTTCCTCGTATTGATGAAACGATTTATACTCTAAAAGGATAAAAGTACTTCACAAAGCTCGACTTGAGATCAGGCTATTGGCCGGTTGCCATGAAGGAAGAGGATAAGGCTAAGACAGCTTTCTCGGTTGGACATCTGGGCTTTTACGAGTGTAATCGCATGGCTTTCGGCCCTTGCAACGCCCCCGGGACATTCCAGCGTCTTATGGAGCGTTGCATGGGTGAGTTGCACTTGAGGGAATGCGTCATATACCTTGATGACATCATCATTTTCAGTAAGACGCTTGAAGAACACTTCAGAAGGTTGGAAGCTGTGTTCCAGCGCTTAGAATCAGCCTGCTTAAAGTTAAAAGGCTCTAAGTGTGAATTTTTTCGCACTCAGGTTCAATACCTAGGGCATGTAGATAGTGAGAAAGGTGTGGAGACTGACCCTGGGAAGATTGAAGCTTTGAAGAAATGGCCTGTGCTATCAACCATAAAAGAGCTTCGCAGCTTCTTAGGTTTTGCAAGCTATTACAGGCGGTTTGTACCTAACTTTGCACAGATTGCAAAACCTTTGAATGACCTGCTTGTAGGACATCCTACAAACAAGAAAGGCAAGTCTCGTAAAGAAGCAGTGGTTTGGATATGGTCAGATGACCAACAGGAAGCTTTTGATAAGCTTATTGAGCTTTTTTACCTCAGCTCCAGTACTTGCATATGCAGACTATGAAAAGCCATTCATTTTGAATATTTATGCTAGCAGTACTGGACTGGGTGCTGTCCTTTATCAGGAGACTGATGGAGCTGAACATGTGGTTGCTTATGCCAGTAGGGGTTTGCGTGGTAGTGAAAGGAATTACCCTGCTCACAAACTCGAGTTCTTAGCTCTGAAGTGGGCAGTGGTTGACAAGTTTCACGACTATCTGTACGGTGGTAAGCCATTCAGAGTGCGTACTGACAACAACCCCCTGACATATGCATTCACAACAGCTAAACTGGATGCCTTGTCTCATCGTTGGCTGGCTGCTCTTGCCACATACAACTTTTCTATTCAGTACAGATCTGGTGTGCATAATCTTGATGCAGATCTATTGTCTAGGCCAAAGCTTGGTTATGATGAGGTGATACTTTTCCCAGACTCTTTGAAAGCTCTGTTTCAGGCTCATACTGTGGCATCAGAATTATTGCCTGCCTTTGAGTGTGTTGCACTGACGCAGGAATCTGAGGTCGATAATATCAACTCAGATACTCGTCTTGCTGAGATCGACTGGAAGGTAGAGCAAGAAAATGATGCTACAGTTGCAAAAGTCATGGACCTTGTGAAAACTGGTTACATACTCGTGAGTCGCCAGGCTGCTTTGCAAGCTGAGCCTGTCAGAAAACTGCTCAGAGAATTGGATCGTTTGCTTCTGAAGGATGGGGTTTTATTCAGACATGGAACTGTCAGTGGTCAACCAGTTGATCAACTAGTATTACCTGACATGTATCAGGATATAGTCTTCATGTGTCTCCATGATGACCCAGGGCATCAAGGTCGTGAGCGCACCACATCACTCATTAAGGCTCGGTTTTACTGGCCGGGTATGGATAGCTATATAGAGAAACGGGTGAGAGATTGTCCCAGATGCATCAGAAGGAAACGTTCAGAGACACGTGCAACAGGACTTGTTCCTATTGTATCTACTTATCCCTTAGAGATAGTGTGTATGGACTTTCTTACTTTTGAGATGTCATCTGGTGGCTATGAAAATGTCTTGGTTATCACAGACCATTTCACCCGTTATGCACAAGCCTATCCTACCTGCAACCAGACTGCATGTACAACAGCCAAGTGCCTGTTTGACCAGTTCATTGTTCACTATGGCTTTCCAAGTCGTCTACAAAGTGACAGGGGACGCAACTTTGTGAGCTCTGTGATCAAGGAACTATGTCAGATAGCCAGTATTGACAAATCAAGAACCACTCCTTATCATCCTCAGGGTAATGGCCAAACTGAGAGATTCAACCAAACATTGTTGAACATGTTGGGTACCCTTGAGGAGGATCAGAAGTTGAACTGGAAGAGTCATATTGCAACTCTTGTACATGCATATTACTCTACCAGGCATGAAAGCACAGGTTTCACCCCACATTTCTTGATGTTTGGAAGACATCCACGCCTTGCAGTGGATGCTTTCCTGGGGATTGAACCTGATCAGACTCTCAAGTCTAGAGAGAAGCAGACCTATGTCAACTCCCTTAAAAGAAGGTTAGACTTTGCCTACAAGGTTGCCAACAGAGAGGCAAAGAAGCACGGGAGGAAACATAAGAAGTACTATGACAAGAAAGTACGGAATGTTAAGTTGGACACAGGAGACCGTGTACTGATTAGAAAAGTTGGTTTGAAAGGGAAGAACAAGTTAGCTGATAGATGGGACAAGGACATCTATACAGTGGTAGATCAGCCTAACTTGGATGTACCTGTGTACAAGGTGAAGAAGGAGCAAGGCAAAGGTGCCGTCAAGACCCTTCATAGGAATCTGCTCCTACCTTTCATGGGATTACCTCTAAAGAGCCCAGAAAGGATTGATAAGGAAGAATCAACCATACAGGGAGATTATTTATGCAAAGACAGTCTATTGTACCTAACGGCTTATACTCCAGTATTTCACCTGTAGCCCCTGGAACTTTAGCAGATCCTATCGCAGAGCCTTTGTCAGTGACACAGTCCCCTTCACAGTCCACCTCTAGTAGAGATCTTACTCCAGGTGATATACCTACCCAATCTGTAACTCAGGATCCCAGTAGGTCTAGAACTTTTGACCCATCCCTTGCGCCAAACCTTGGCAAATACATCATTCGGGCTAGGCGCTTAGACCCATTCGCAAAGCCATTTGAACCTAATAAGAGACCTTCAAGGAATAAACAGCCTCTTTTGAGATTTAGAAGTCATGATTGGTGTTAGGTTCATTTAGCTTTGCATAAATGTCATAGATCAGGAGTTTAGTTTATTGTATTCCAGTTGATACAGTCCAGTTCAGTCTAATTTCAGTTTAGACTGTGATAGGGTAGTAGAGTTGAGTCTAATATCAGTTTGGACTATAAGATTATAGTACAGTTGAGTCTTAAATATCAGTTAAGACTTAGATTGTAGTTGAGATGAGTCAGTTTAGACTATTTGAGTTGAGTCTTATATAAGTTAAGACTATTAGAGTTGAGTCTTTTATAAATTTAGACTATTATAGTAGAGTTGAGTTTAATGTCAGTTTAGACTAGCAGATTTTAGTGTATATACAGTATTTTCAGTTATAGTGTAATGTTATATTGGTGCACTATTGCATTTTTGTATTTCATGCACTCTTCATAGTAGTAATTAACTATGATACTTATATGTGATGCTGATAACTCTGACCTTGGCTAGGAATGTTGGTAATGTTTGATACAGCAGTATTTGTATAGCTATTTAGTTTGTTTATGTGCTATCCTAGTTATTACTGCTTTTGTATAAGTACTTGTTTTAGCGAACAGTACAGGTTATCCGCTTGGTTGTATTCGAAATGTCGGGACGACATTTCCCAAAGAGGGGGATAATGTCACGGGGTCAGGTCAGTTGCTATCTTCATCACATCATTGCCCATTAGACATCATCTCATTACTCATTATTAGAAAGCCCATTAGAAAGCTCATCCCATTTCATCTCATTTTATCTCATTTCATAGTAGTTCATGGTTCCCACAAGTGGTTCCCATCATATCCCTGTTCATCCAATCGTTCGGCTTCATGCTACTAACCGGTTTATACTTACACGTACCTAATACTATTTTTAGATAACGCATGCGCACTTCACTTCTTCATACCCGTTTGTGCTCACGCCAAGGTTAGGTCGTTATAATTAAAGAATATTTATAGTGCTGCGCCTTGTGTTTTCAGGTATTTGAGTGTTATGTAGTTGGGTCTAAACCATTTATCTTCATTGTTTCATTCATACATTTATATGTTTCATTTCATTTAGTTGATAAACTTCGTCTTTTTAGCCGAAGGCACTTCACTTCTATATACCCGTTTGTGCTCACGCCAACGTTAGGTCGTTCTAATTAAATAATATTAACAGTGCTGCGCCTTGTGTTTTCAGGCATTCCAAACAACCCTACTCTCTTAAAGAAGAACCCCCGGTTAGTGCTAACATATAGCACTCCCGGTGACATATATAAATTACATATCGACTATTGAGTTCGCATGTCGTCAAAATTTGTCGAGCTTTCAATGGGTTCTGCCTACTGAAGGGCGTATTAAGTACTACAAATGTGCATTTCTTGTTCGGTCTTTTTAAATCAGTATTATTGTGACACGAACACGAACGTGTCTCAAACGTTCCGAGAACGTTGCGTCAGTTTCTCATGCGTTTCACTTTCGTTTTATCCGGTATTCATCCGTCGTCCGTACGATTATATCCGTTAATTTACCGTTAGTTTACCGGTAATTGTTCGGTCATCATGCATTGTATTCGTCCCATGCCACAAACGGACGAGCGCCTAACGCAGCAGCGAGGACGACTTTTGTCTCCGGATATCTTTCATAGACAAATTTTCTTTCCGTTTGTCGTCCGTTTATGTCATCCGATGAGGCGTGACAGCACCTTTTGTATTGGAAAGTTACAAGGGCAGCCCTTTGTGAACGTCATAATTGAACTAACTCAACTGAGCATTTTATGCCATAAGTGAATTAAAAAAAAATATCAACATGGCATATGTTTGTTTTACTGCATCACAGTGTGGTCGGTATATATCAGATATAAATATGAGTAATACTGTCTGTATAGAGTAACAACCCTTGCTCTATCGTCGCCCTCCGAACAGCCTATATCCTAATTTCCAAAACTTCTTACTGCTTTCAGAGTATCTCATTTCTTTTGCATTCTCACACCCAAACCACTGTACCACTTGCTCTGCCCTTCAAAATACTCTCCGCCAGCCAGAACACACCTTTTTAGCCGGTCAATCCATTTTTTGAAGCATTTTTCATACTCTTCAATGGGGGCACCCGTCATACACTGATAAACAGCAGATCCAAGGGCATTTCTCGAATTGTATCTCCTTCCAGATAAATGATATTTAAGTTTTGAAAAGAGAAAATAGTCGCAGGGGGCCAAGTCTGGCGAATACGGAGGGTGCTGAAGGACATTACCTTCTCTGAATCCAAAAGGTCAGTCACAATACGTGCCTTGTGAGCGGGAAGCAATTATCATGCAAAAAAAAGTCGGACATACTTAAGTTCTGTTTTTGGGCGGCGACATTTATAGTCGTTCTTCAATTTTCTCAGAACAACGTTTTTATAGTACTTGCCAGTGACCGTTCTGCCTTTTGACACCGGGATTTGAATAACTGGACCCTTATTATAGAAAATAATAGCATACAAAACCTTCTTTACCGTTCGTATTCGTTTGGCAATACTTGGGCGTCTGGCATTTTTAGTTGCCCATATTCGGAAACCTTCCGCTTTGGTTCAAAATAATACACCCAGGTCTCCTCACCAGTGACTATATTATCAAAAGCCTTTTTACTATATTTTGGTAACATTTTGAGAAGTTTTATTGCCATTGTTACACGCGTCTTCGTTTGCTCATTCGTTAACAAATGGGGTATCCATCTTGTATTTATCTTTCTAACTTTTAGGTGTTTCTTCAAAATAGCATGACCTCTTGATAAAGGTAAGTTTGTCATTCGAGCCAATTGTCTTACGGTGAATCGAGCATCAGTTTTGAGGATATTTCGGACTTTTTCTATGTTACCTTTGGTCGTAGTTGTTGCAGAACGACCTGGGCGAGCAGCATCTAAATTTAGCTACCCACGTACAAACAGTCCTGTTACACATTTGGCCCTCCCTATAAATGTCAAACACCTCGCGGTGAATATCTACAGCCTTTATGCCGAGTAATTACCTACCTTTTATATAGGCCCTAGTCTTAAGAACATTTTCATCTCGTTTTCCTGTCATTTTGTGTATAGTCTAACGGATAGGCTATGAAACGATGTGCACTGTACCGAGGCCAGTGAACGTGTGGACAAGATATTTACCTGTGTCACGAGCCAATGATCACTCAATCGACACGAGGTGGTTTTGTGCATAAATTGCACGATTTCCGCGAAATAAAGCACAGATGACATTATTTATGGAACACCCCTCGTATTCATGACGTCTGAAAAGCGGATCGTTTCCGTTCTTTCCGCTTTTTCTCTTACGTCGCGCACAGTGTTCGTACTAATACAGGGGTCGCCCTCTTTAAAATAATGTTCCCTTTCACAATATAAGTTAATCTTCAAATGCTATACATCGCTATGCAGGTTGTATGATTGTCATTCCAGTGGTTAAGAACTCATTTCGTTAGAAGAACAATTTTACCATTATATTGGCCATAAAAACGCTAAAAATAGTCATTTTTCAGTAGGTAAGATGTAACTCTTTTTTCACCATTGGTGCAGTAAAAAGTAGACAAAATTACTCAAAACTTTATAGATTGTTATTAAATTTTGTGGGAAGACGCTTCACACTTTGAAGGTAATGATGTAAACGTCATTTTGTCTTAACGGCTTGGTAAGTTCGTGTTGAATGCAGATCGCAATTTGAAACGTGGTAAGATTTTCAATTTTTGTGGATTTTTTATCGATTTTTTTTAAATTAAATACTTTTTTGGTAAAATTATTTTGTAATATATTATCCAAACTTTGTTTTATTTCACGGTTCATTGAGCTGACATGAATTTTACTTATCAATGAATATGAAAAGATATATATAAAGTAAAAAATATACATTATTGTAAATCTTAAATAATATAAATTATCGTAAATTTTATACAAAAACGATAGAGAAAATATGAAATTAAGGATTGATAGAAACTTCACTTCCAGTCGCACAGTGTTGAGGCCGCGAAATGTTTACAGTTCATTAATTACGGAAGAAGTTGATGTAAGATACTGATTTCTTTTATAAAGTATGAGAAATGTGTGTCTGTTTTCCGTGATCTTAATGTTTCCCTAAAATGTGAGAAAAGCGACGTCCTCAGAAAACTGAGGCTGTTTATTTACTTGTGTTTTGTTAGCGCTAACCCTGCGTGTGATCTAATTCAATTTTCTTCTATACTCGGTTGAAAACTCCTTTACCAATAATTTTACAAAAGTTAAGCAGACGAAAGTTTGAACTGAAAATCTGTTTTCAGAATAATGGGTAAATAATTAATCGGTGGTCTTTTTTTCAGAGGACGCTGATTAAAGTCCACCTATGAGATACAATGCGTGGTCTGAATCTGCATTGTTTGGAAACCTGAACATTTGCATTCATACATTGTCGTCTAATAGGAGCATTCATACAGATCAAATAGTGAAACAGAATAAAGATGTACATTTGTCATTTAACCTATAGAGTGTTCGTCATCCGTGTTTATGACGTATGATTATGACATCACGACGTGCATGTTTAGTGTTTACATATTGGGATAATGTACAATTCAACCCGTTTAAAGCGACGCCAAACCAAACTTAACTAATCCCTTTCGACACTGTTGGAGAACATTGAGAATATTAAGGGCAAAATTGTTAAGGCTTTTGGCGAAGAGAAAAAAAATTAAGTGATAAGGGGAAACTACTTCGATAGAGACAACTCAGATCGTGTGCCATATAAAATAACTGACGGTCGTTTAACCCTGGTACCAGCGCTATCTGTACAATATATTTGTTCCGGGGTTACTTTTATTTTAATATACATGTATGTACGCAAAAACAGAGAACCATAAATTTAAGTGAACAAATTCACAAGGGCATTCTTTGTAGCCTGACAATGTGAAGTCTCGCTAGAACTCATGCGACTGTTTTTGGTTTTAAAGAGCCAAAGTTTAAAAATACCATGTGCTTCATATTTTGTAAAATGTGTGACTTATCAATGTCAAATTAAAGAGTGTAACTAGATCTACATTTAAAGTTCTATCTCTTGTAATATAATATATGTAACGCTATATATACAATTCAAACGCTACGCAAAACCCCGCTTTGGACGTCAATTTAGGACGTCGATTTAGACGTTTCAAACGTTAGTTCGAACATCGTGCGCAACGTCTCTGTCTTCAGCGTCTTTCGGCCGCATGTTAGAGCTCTAATTATTCTGAAAATAACACAAACATGCATTAAGTTTTGATATTTGACATCATCTGGGAAAAGGTGTCATATTGCGGAACACAGTGTCATCCTAGTTCAGCTATCTTCACAAGTTTATGATAAAATTTATGTTAAACAGTGCACAAGGAGCTGTAGATGCTCATGAGCGACACAATTGTAAAGCACTGATCAAACGCAGCGTATTAAGCGTGTCGTCTAATCAGGGATTACGATAGTTGTCCCTCAATAAGCCATTACTTATATAATGTAGTTAAGATATTAATTGCTTTGCCTGAGCAAAGGGAATTTACAATATTATCAATTATATCTTGATACGTTCTTTCGTCACCATAAAAACAGAACAATCTGATAGTGTTACTTTGTACGTTATATACCACGGTTGTGATGTGACGTTATTGAATTTAATGGTAATGGCGTCTTGAGGCATTTATCGAATGATGCCCTATAGGGTAATACCAACTGTTGTCTACTTTTATTTCTTATTGTCTCGGCAGTGATCCCAAACCGCGGAGCAGTAACCGTTGCTGTGATCAAACGGTTACGTCGGTACGTTAACGTAATAGTGCGGTCGTCTCGACGTGACTTCAACGATCTCGGCCGATCCTTGACTTACCCCGTAACTCTGTTATGAGTATTGGGGATATGAATTTTCTACCGTAGGCGTCCAAAATGACGCGCAACATAAGTTTCTGAAGCGCCCGCCGTAAACATGCCAAATGGCCTGATTTCTATGATTTTCAGAAAGCTGTGGCATCTCAGTTTTGAAACGCAAATGTTTACAATTTTGTTTTTTCGGTGTTTGGCTAAAGCCTGCGTTTGTCTGATGCATTAAATAAACGTGAAATAAACCCTGAATAGGTCAACTCGCCGTCAGTGTTGAAAACCGGAAGTGGAAAGCGTGCTACGTCGTGTGCGGTACAAAATAGCGACAGTGTGGCTGTGTATGGTCTTTATCAATAACTCCATTGGTAAATATGCGTATATTTTATGAAACGTCATTAAAACATCGCTTAAACCGGCTCTTAAGTATGTAAAGTTTCTATTTTTGTTAAGTAAGTTAGGGTTTACTCTTTATCGATTTCGTTCGTTTGCAGCGCCTTAATGGCGGAGGGAGATATTGAAGAATAGTTATCAGGGGAGATAAATCATAAAAACATTAAAATAGAATCGTCTATATAAAACCCGTTAATACATATCATATGTTACTATGAAGGAATTCCACAAAGACAGTTTATTGATAATTTATAGTTACTCGATAATTACAGCATATAAAAATCAATTAAAAAGGTCAAATCATGTTATGCAGGTCACTAAGTTGCAGCAAACTGTTCATTTAGTGTTGAAGGAAAAGGTCCACTTTAAACGCGTTAAACGTAAAGCATTTACGTTTTCAGCCTGCTGGAAGCTACCAACTGTTAGGGTGTATAGTCTTTATCATAGAAAATATTTATTATTGTACAAAAAGAAAACAATGATTGTATAAACTATGACGTATTATCTTCAGTGGAAGAATAAATCAAAAGCGTAAAAAGGAATATTTATGGAGAGATGGGTTAAAATAGTTATTTTATATTTTTTATGCGACCGTTGGTGGCAAGCCTGTGACAGTAATTCCACTTATTATGAATGGCATCACCATCACCAATGAAGATTCAATGCTGACAATCTCTTTGATATCACCTATGGTAATTCCATTGACCATTCCACCATCACACTCAATGGCTGGTATTATTGAAATGCCGGTGGACAGCTCGGAACCTTTGACAACGGCTTGCAATGACCTTCAAACTTCATGTAGCAAGGTAAGCTATAATTACGCCCGGTTCGCTTAAACCAGGAGTATTGGAAGTTCAGCATGTTAAGAAAAGCGACACAAACAGCTGAAGTACATATCAGTTACTATTGAATTCACAAAATGTGAAAATTCAATTTGCATACGCATTAGCAGATGGAACGAAATGAAACTCACCATGTGTGTTAAAGAAGTTGCTTATTGAATAATTAGTGTTGTATTGAGATTATGAGACCTATGTGATAATGATACTGATACTAATCAGTATGATCACTTGAACAGATGCTTGTTGATAAGGACATATGCAGCTTAATGAAGGATGTTGAGCAGACCCAGGTCAAAAAACACCTTTATCGCAACGATAAAACACCGAATATGTTGTATACATGTGAAACAGTACCGAACTATCTGTGATATCCATCTTAAAATGGGATGTTTTTTTTCACCTTTTAATATATTAGTGCCAAGTTAGATCCACACTATTTTGTTGGCCTTTATTCTACCATCAAATTTACCATACAACCACATACTTATTAAAGTCCCATTGTGTTTTCAGACCTTTTCTTAATTCCTGAAATACAATAACGGTTTATAATAATGTTTGAACATTCTTATGGGTCAAACTGATCTATGAAATGATGAAGACGGACCTAAATAACCAAAAAGGGCGATTTAAAATCAGTCATGACTGTCTCAGTCATTTTAGCACTCTAAAAAAACAACTTTTATCGGATATTCACCAAACATGCTGAATATATTTATCCATATAAAATTTAGGTCCAGTTTGATTATTACTAAAAGCGCATGTGGCATATCTGCGTTTTTGCCCTTTCTGTATTAAAAAATGATTGTTTTCAGCAAGTTTTGCTCTCTAACACAAATACGTTTCATTTGATCTTCACCAAACTTGCTGAAAATGTTTATTGATATAATATCAAGGTTTAGTTTGATTACTTACTGCTAAAATCACATACGGTTTATCTGAGTTATTTCCTGTTTATTAAAATAAAATGACTGGTTATGTCATTTTTGCACTCTAACACATACAGTTTTTATCGGATATTCACTAAACTTGCTGAAAATGTTTAATTATATAAAATTTACGTCTAGTTTGATTATTACAAAAATTGCATGTGGCATATCTGAGTGTTTGCCCTTTATGTATTAAAAATGACTTTCAGCATTTTTCGCTTTCTAACACATACAATTTTTATCAGATATTCACCAAACTTGTTGAAAATGTTTAGTAATATTAAATCTAGGTCAATCATCTTAACTGCCAAAATCGCACAAGGAATGTTGGAGTTATTGTCCTTGAATGACTAAAATTTTGCTATGTTATCCTTATTTTTGCCCTGTCAACTCTGTAAAAGGACCAGTTTTTATTCTAGTTTTAGCCAAATATTTGGTCAATGGTTGCATGTGCTTCATCTTAGCCGTGTTGGTAATAAGTTAAGACCACACCATTTCTCCTTTACCTCTTGAAGGATTTTCATTCAACTGTATTCGATTTTTTTCCTTGACCTAGATTTAATACCAATACACGTTGTCAGCAAGTTTGGTGAAGATCCAAAAAAAGTGTTTGTGTTAGAGAGCAGAAAATGATGAAACAGTCATGTTTTAATTATTCAAGGGCAATAACTAAGACATGCCTTATGCGATTTTGCTAGTTATGGAACCTGACCTAGATTCTATACTAATAAACATTTGTAGCAAGTTTGGTGAAAAGAAGTGTTTGAGTTAGAGAGCGGACAAGGCTGAAACAGTCATTTTCAGCAAGCTCAAGGTATAGAGTCTCCGTAGTTTGTTTTAATCGTTTACTCACCGTGAATGAATGTACACGTTGTTATTGGATATCATAGTGTTTAACCCTGTTCCTACTGGTCGTAACTTAACGGAGTTTACAAACTATTTGAATCTAAAAAGACGCCGCGTGACGCGGCGTCTCATCTGGATCCAAACTGTTTGACACTCGTCTTAAGGTTTGTTTAATTAAAACAATGCATAAATCTAAACTGAACACATTTTGCAGACGACAATGTCAAAGCAGACGTCTGTGCAGCAGAATGAGGGTTAACAGGGTCATTTCCAGTGCTCCAGCTATAGAGGTAAGCGACAGTAATCTGAACTAATTTAACATTATCTCACTCATTTCATCACCTAATGCTATGGTGTAACTACTGATTAAACCGTCCCTTCAATAAGAAATAAAGAGTTTAGTTTTCGAAATACTTCCGTTATCTGGAGCCCTGTATTTACAGAGTTGTCCTTCTTTCCATTCACAAGGGAGGCTTTTTACTTTGTGCAGCACCAAAATATTATAAATAACATTTAAAAAGCGAATTTCTTAGATAAAACCGGTTTTTGTGAAAGAATCACGTCCCACGTAGATCAAATGGGACTCCAAACAACCGTTGTATGCAAGTTTCTCAAAAACACAATGCGACTTTAAAATTCAATATAAGACCATGGAAAATACTGTTGGTCCTTAAATGCAGAACTGTAAAGCTGGATGTTCCTTCAGATAATCAGGAGCTTTAAATATTTACTTTCATGTGGTTTTAAGCAGTCACCTGTAATGACAATCATACAGTAATAAAAGTGAGGTTTTACTTTATGTCAAAATACAAATTATATGCATCAGTTGGCAAAATGATACAGTTTAACATTGATATCTCTAACTTGCGTAAGTCGAAATTATATGTATTTCTTAAGTTGAGTAAAACTTTCAAACACTTGCACTGTCAATCGTTATTGAATATCGTGATCCCGGTTTCGTCTAGTATTTGGATTCCCAGTTAAGTTATCGATTACAAGTCGTCGCCTTATTCTTATAATGAGCTATCTACATTTTTACAGTTTAGAGAAAAACGCCTTCCAACATTCAAAGTGTGTTATATCATTAATTCTTCGTCTTTTTTCTTAAATTAAAAAACATATGTAAGACCTTGCACATTTCTATAACCACACACAATAACAGCCTCATTCATCCAATAGTTTTTTCATAATTTAAATTTTAATTTTGGAGCTCAAAATTCAAAAAATATTTTATTTTATGTCAGTATTATACTGAGCTATCTGCAAATATCTGGAAATAGAGTCTTATCAAGTAAAAACCTGTATGTTCTGATCACATTTACGGTTATGCCCGTATTCTTCATTTATTATACCTGACATGCTGTGACACTGAACCTGTGGATCAACTTTTTAGTTTGGAGATAGCTCAGTGTAATATTACAAATATGTATCCCATATGGAGATACCGCAAAATGTTATTGTAAACATAACTGTCACGTGCTTAATGCCTGAAACGTGATTGGGTAATACTTCTAAGGATTATAAATTAAGTATTATAGTGCTGCAACTCCAGGACATAGCTTAGTATAACACACAACAGTGTCTACGAAACATGGAGATAGCGCAAGGTGTGAGGCGGTAACTCTATAATTAGACCCTCAATCAATAAAATACAAGCACCAGGAGATAGATCTCTGTGAGACGAATCCAGTGATATAAATATCTCATTTTTGGCAAAAATGTAGATAGAGCACTATAAGACTAAGGCAACGAAGTGTCCTACGTTGTTTGGTTATTTTTTTTAACTCAGGGCTCAAGATAAGAAAAAGTAAACTAAAAAAACAACTTCAACATTTTCCCTATTTTTAACACCAATGCATATGGTGTTACTACTGATTGGAATAATGAGAAGTAACACAATATTGTTTAATGCAGAAATAACTGACATAGTTGTATTAGCATAAAAAATAATAACGTTGTCTTCATTCTAAATAGAAATAATGATATCAATAAAGACTCAGCTTGAAAACAAGAGAAATTCTTCAAATGCCTCTAAATATTTTAATGCAACTTGAGTGAAATAAGACGAGTTTAAATGTGTCAATGATTCATTTTTTCAATGCTGGATGTTAAATGGATAAGTTATTTAACCCTCATCTGGACATTTGTGGTCGATTGGACCCATGCGACTTTATTTTTGCTAGAAAAAAGTATGCAGCCTAATGTCACAATTATGACGTTTTTAGACATTGTTTTTATGGCTGATTTTGACACTTGTGTGAAACACGTACTAAATAGGTCAATTCGCATTGATTTTATTCTCAAAACTATTTTGGGATCCAGCCGTACCCCAGAATTCTAAAGGTTAGTAAACTGTATTTCAGTCCATTTTTAAACCATTCCTTGTTGTTTGCAAATACAACAATAACATTTATTGAATACTACATACCCAGACCATACTGTTTTTCAATTGAACATATAAAAATATATCTTTTACGATATTGTGATTGAGTTATTTCCCTTGGATATTATAACCCCGGAGCGCAAACCGCGAGTCCATTGGATGTACAATGTATGCAATGAATACAATTCTATCTGAACTCAAATTATGCAAGTGATTTTAATAACCAAATAAGTGTATTGTATTTGTTTTGTTCTGATCGTTTCTGGAAGTTTCCATAGCAGTCATGGGCCAAGATTGGTGACCTTGATATGTGCCCTTGACCCTATTGAACGTTGGCCATCGAGGTCTGGTCGGTCGGTATTTAAGGCGTCTATTTCAATTTTCATTGCCATTTTTCAGTATATTCATATTCAACTTTATCGCTAAAGGGGAGGGAAAATATACAACAGACAAACATGCTCTAATAATGCCTGTTCAGCAGTGGCTTTATCTAATGTTTGATATAATTTCTTGTTATTTTATTTATAAATCAAAATTAATGATGATTATTACAGGAAACCTCAACATCATAATTCATTACAGTGATACAAAATCTGGTGTAGACCATAGACCAAAACAGACCGTGGCTACACATCTAACTGCGTCTAGGACACTATTTTGAAGCTCATCAGAAATGTGATGATATTAAGCAGGAATAGTTATGAGTAGTACTCAATACATGGTGTTAAGCAAAACCCTTATATCTTCACCATTTGAAGTTATGTGTGTGTTACTTTCATTACATGTGTTTAACTTAGTTTTAAGACATATATTTGACATGTCACTGTCTCAGTTGCAGCGACATGAATCCTGAACGGAGATGGAATACATGCACGGGCAGAAGCAAGGCTCAACACATTCACTGTTTTGGTTACATATGTTCCACTAATAAGGTTTGTAAATCAGTCTCTGTCAAAAGTTGTATAGTAACCCATGTTAACATGCATAAATATTATTTGGGATCCATTTTATCATTTTCTTCCAAATATTTACATCGTTCTGTAAAAGGTACACCATTAATGCAACGAAACATATATCTAGTCATAAATATGTCCACATTACCCCATCTTTACATTTTTCTACTAAGAGGATGTTTTCTGTTGAACTGATTTAGGACTGATATTAGTAGGCTGCTCTGCTCTTATCAGGCACCTCATAGCCTCCAAGGCACCTCTTTTAGAAACAGTCAATGGTGTTCGTGTGCATCTTAAATCTGCGTTAGATGCATGACAAATGTCTGCATTGTACTTTTATGCACATAAATGTTGGTGTTTTGACCACCTTCCGTTTGAAAATGATCGTGTTACGTTTGCGCCGAAAAATAAGTGGGCGGCATATCGCAATAATGGAGCATATGATGAAAACTAATTCATCGACGGGACATGTTTACGTGGAACTACATTCCCCTATTTCTACAAAAAAGTAGAAAAATCCTGTTTTGAAGCAAAAACGAAACTTGACCCACCTGTTTGCCCTTTGTTTTGTTGCCTCGATCAACGCCCGGAAATGGCCTCGCACCTATTTCGTAGTAGCTCTAAAAGAACTGCCTAATAAGTCCACAGGGTGTGTTTAAGAAACCAAGTCTTCAATACTTAAAATAAGCGATGGGTGCAATGATTAACAAGTGTAACTTGCCTATAAATACACATGTAGGGAATAATTAATACAAAATTAATATGAAGAAACAAAAGCAATATTACTTTTATTTGTTTCTAATTATGTTCCACTGAATCCAGGCCTTGCATTACTGTACCAAATGTGGCGAACGAAAATACAGCCCAAATTACCCCCTAACGGTTTCATCCAACGTAAACTTATACGATGGTATTTAATCAATTACGACGGAGAGATTTATTACATTGGAGAAACGGAATTTTTTTCAACTATTACTTGTATCTAACTAATGGTAAAACAATATAATTATATGACTTTGTAATACACGGAAGCATTGTAAGGGATACATACTTATTTTATTTCAAAGTATAAATGGACAACAATAGTAAATAATCAATGCAAGTAAATGTCAATTAAATCTTACAAAACACATGTGGTATATAATTAAAAAAAATATGTTAGGACTTTCCCTAGAACTGTGCAGGCTCTCCAGAACAAGCAATACAAAAGTGTTCAATTGACTAGTCTTATTACGTTTCTAGTTTGGACTAAGGCATCTTTGATTTCACAAGTTTGGAGTCCAAAGTTATTACTCTGAAAAGTCTTCAGGTGACTGTGTATCAGACACGGCCATCAGTTGACAGTGTGTATCGAACACGGCCATCAGTTTACAATGTGTATATGTAATGTCCATCAGTTGACAGTGTGTATCGGGCACGGTCACCAGTTGACAGTGTGTACCAGGCACGGCCATCAGTTGGATGTGTGTATCGGACACTGCAGTCAATTAAGAGTGAGTATCAGGCACGGCCCTCAGTTGACAGTGTGCATAATATTTGCCATCAGTTGAACGTGTGTATCGGACACGGCAGTCATTTGACAGCGTTTATCGGACGTGGCAGTAGAGTTGACAGTGTGTATCAGACACGGCAATCACTTGACAATGTTATCAGGCACGGTTATCAGTTACCAGTGTGTATCATACACGGTCATTAGATGACAGTGTGTATAATACACGACCCTCAGTTTACATTGTGTACCTGAAAAGGCAATCAGATAACAGTGTGTATCAAACACGGCCATTAGTTGACAGTGTGTATCAGACACGGCAATCAGTTGACAGTGTGTATCGGAAACGGCCATCAGCTGACAGTAATTATCAGATACGGCAATCAATTGGCAGTGTGTATCAGGCACGGCTCTCAGTCTATCGGACATGGCCATCAGTTAACAGTTTGTTTCATACACGGTCGTCAGTTTACAGTATGTATTAGACACGGCCACCAGTTACCAGTGTGTATCAGGCACGGCCATAAGTTGACAGTGTGTACGGGCACGGCCATCAGCTTAAAGCGTGTGACAGACACGACCATTAGCTGACAGTGTGTATCAGACACGGCCATCAGTTGAAAGTGTGTATCATACACGGACCTCAGTTGACAGTGTGTACCTGCCACGGTGATCAGTTGACAGTGTGTATCATACACGGTCCTCAGTTTACAGTGCGTGTCGGGCACGGCTATCATCTGACAATATGTCTCACAAACGGCCATCAGTTGACATTGTATATCAGACCCCTCAGTTACAAGTTTGTATCTGAAACGGTCATCAGTTACAAGTGTGTATGATACACGGCCATCAGTTGACAGTGTTTATCAGACACGGCCATCAGTCACAAGTGTGTATCAGACACGGCCATCAGTTGACAGTGTTTATCAGACACGGCAATCAGTTGGCAGTGTGTATCAGACACGGCCATCAGTTACAAGTGTGTATCATACACGGCCATCAGTTAATAGTGTTTACCAGGCTTGTCCATCAGTTGACAGTGTGTATCATACACGGCCATCAGTTGACAGTGTTTATCAGACACGGCCATCAGTTACAAGTGTGTATTAGACACGTCCATCAGTTGACAGTGTTTATCAGACACGGCAATCAGTTGACAGTGTGTATTATACACGGCCATCAGTTGACAGTGTTTATCAGACACGGTCATCAGTTACAAGTGTGTATCAGACACGGTCATCAGTTGACAGTGTTTATCAGACACAGTAAACAGTTGACAGTTTTAATCAGACACGGCCATCAGTTACAAGTGTGTATCATACACGGCCATCAGTTTACAGTGTTTACCAGGCTCGGCCATCAGTTGACTGTGTGTATTATACACGGCCATCAGTTTACAGTGTTTATCAGACACGGCCATCAGTTACACGTCTGTATCAGACACGGCCATCAGTTGACAGTGTTTTTCAGACACGGCCATCAGTTGACAGTGTTTATCAGACACGGCAATCAGTTGACAGTGTGTATCATACACGGCCATCAGTTGACAGTGTTTATCAGACACGGCCATCAGTTACAAGTGTGTATCAGACACGGCCTTCAGTTACAAGTATGTATCAGACACAGTCAACAGTTGACAGTATGTATACTATACGACCCTCAGTTTACAGTGTCTACCTGACACGGCAATCAGTTGGCAGTGTATATCTCAGTTCTAAGTGTCTATCGGACATGGCCATCTGTTAACCATTTGTTTCATACACGGTCGTCAGTTTGCAGTATGTCTTAGACACGGTCATCATTTACCAGTGTGTATCAGGCACGGCCATCACTTGGGAGTGTGTATCATACACGACTCTCAGTTAACAGTGAGTATCTGACACGGCCATCAGTATACAGTGTTATCAGACCCGGTCATCGGCAGACAATGTGTATCAGGCTAGGTCATCAGTTGACAGTGTGTATCAAACATGACACTCAGTTGACAGTGTAATCAGGCACGGCTATCCGTTTACACTGTGCATCAGACACGGCCATCAGTTGACAGTGTGTATCGGACAAGGCCATTAGTTGTGAGTGCGTATTAGACACTGCAATCGGTAGACAGTTTGTGTCGGACATGGCAGTCATTAGAATATATGAAGCGGACACGGAAGTCAGTTGACAGTGTGAAATGGACACGGAAATCAGTAGATAGTGTGTATTGGGCACGACAGTCAGTAGACAGTGTGTATTGGACACGGCGGACAGTATACAGTATGTTTCGAACAAAGCAGTCAGTAGATAATGTATGTGGGCCACGACAGTCTGTAGAAAGTGTTATATGACACGACATTTAGTAGACAGAGTGTATCAGACACGGCAGTCAGTAGTCCGTGTGTATCGAACACGGCATTCAGTAAACAGAGTGTTTCGGACACGGCAGTCAAAAGACAATGTGAACCTGACACTGCATTCAGTAGACGGTGTGTATTGGACACTGCTGTCAGTTGACAGTGTGTATCGGACACGGCAGTCAGTATACATTACGTAGTGGACAAGGCAATCAGTATACAGTGTGTATAGGACACTGCATTCAGTATACAGTATGTAGTGGACAAGGCAGTAAGTTCACAGTGTGTATCGGATACGGCAGTAAGTTGACATTATGTATCGTACACGTCAGTCAGTCGACAGTGAGTAGTGGACACGGCAATCAGTAGACAGTGTGTATTTGACACGGCAGTCAGGTGACAGTGTGTATCGGACACGGCAGTCAGTATACAGTGTGCATCGGACACGACAGTCAGTAGACAGTGTGTATTGAAAACGACAATCAGTAAAAAGTGTGTATCGGACACGGCAGTCAATAGACAATGTGTATCGGACACGGCAGTCAAAAGACAGAGTGTATTTAACACTGCCATCAGTTGAAAGTGTGTATAGGACTAGGCAGTCAGTAGAAAATGTGTATCGGACACGGCAGTCAGTATAGTGTGCATCGGACACGGCAGTCCGTAGACAGTGTGTATTGATCACGACAGTCTGTAGACAGTGTGTATCGGACACGGCAGTCTGTAGACAGTGTGTATCGGACACGGCAGTCAATAGACAATGTGTATCGGACACGGCAGTCAAAGTACAGATTGTATTTACCACTGCCATCAGTTGAGAGTGTGTATAGGACACGGCCGTCCGTAGACAGTGTGTATCGGACACGGCAGTCAATATACAGAGTGTATTTGCCACTGCCATCAGTTGACAGTGTTTATAGGACACGGCCGTCAGTAGACATTGTGTATCGGACACGGCAGTCAAAAGACAGAGTATATTTAACACTGCCATCAGTTGACAGTGTGTATATCGTCGCCTTAATGGAACGAAGCTCTATCTACCATAATTCAGTTATGGAGAAAATCGCTTCCAAAGGTTTGACGGGTCATATCTGATTTATTTTCTGATGAAAATTGTTAAAATTATACCAGTGTATTCGGCATATTAAGCACTTTTCAAATTTATACAAATATATATAATTTGTTTTACCATTTCAAACTTACTTGCATATTTTGTGTTGGAGATAGAGCATTACAGTAGAAATAATACATTTGTGTTCAATATTGTACTGCTCTATTGGTAGATATAGCAATATTGGATAGCGATTTTGGACATGGAGCAGTATAATATTCATGCAGTCGTATTAATTTCAGTATGATTGTGTGTAAAATAATCTATGGACCTTTTGGCTTTTAACCTTTTCCTCCATGAATGTGCATTGTTTCACATTTGCAAACAGAGTGGACTCATATAACGCCTGGCTGTTCTATTTTGGTCAGCTCCCGTTAGAATATTTCATTCTATTTTAGCAAGTATGAAGAGGTAATGGTTGGGACCTAGAATAATTAATCATGAAGGAAGGGGTTTAAATTAATTGTTCCTTGTAACCTTGACCTTAATTCTGCATGACTGGAAAGTGCATACCCAATGTTTAACCCTTTCCTCCATCAATATGTACATGTATGTGTAATATTGACCCCTATGCATAATTAAGTACGTTTTTCTTCATATTTGCTCATAAAATAATATGAAAGCAGAATATACTATGATGAGGCAATTCCGATAGAAGTTGTCTAGGTATCTAGGTATACTCTGTTTGCGAACGTGAAAACATGTGTATACACGTATAGAAGAAAGGGTTAATTGAAAGTTCTTTACCTTAACACGCCCAATATATTGTAGTTTAAAAACAAATGTCGTAAACAGTCAAAGTATAGACTGTCTTTTTTTAATCTTCTATAGCAAACATTATCAGAGTGTCAAACAGTTTAGAACTATGAATCTTGATGAGACGTTGAGTTACTCTGTGACTCGCTAGATGATTTTTATTTTCGAAAATATTAACGAATAAGCGGCAACACTCTTAAGGTTAAAATCAAAGTGAAACTGTCAAACAATTTATTAACTTTTATCTAGATCCAACTTTGTTTAAAAAAACATTTGAACATTGTTAAATCGAATTTATTGAGACAACAAAAAAGCCTGGACTTATTTTGCCAAAATCATGTTTTATAGAAGTTACCATTAATTTTGGATACATTCTCAACTTCGACTTAAAACATATTTTCAGCTCATGCGACTTCGACTTACTGAAGTTCAGCTGTGTAAGCACAGGTTTGGCTCGAATTGACTTGGGTAAATAAACAGTGGCATTAAACAATAAGATTGTAATTCTGAAACAAGTAAGCTGTTTATTCCTACATGTGGTCACATGATGGTTTGAAAATCTTAACTGCGTCCCCTCATATTGCTCACAGAGTGTAGACATTTATATCTATATTTTTATAAAATTCTGCATGAACAGACATTTATCTGGTGGCATGAATTTTAGGGGGCCTGTATTCACGAATAAAACATTTAAATAGTTTTGTATTGTATTGTAATGTATTTAGAACCATTATTGTTTGACAGTTAAATTAGATCATTATTGTTTAACAGTGTAGAAGTTAGTCTTCACAAAACAACTAGAAAATCTTTGGGAAACGTCTTGTGACAGAAGTGAGACATTTGTAACACACAAGTGTCTGCTGAAGGGTTGAACTATACTACTCAAAGTTTGCTAACAATACAATACAATACGTTTTACATGTATTAGTAAATATAGGCCTCCAGCCCAAAATACAACATTTATACGCAATTTACTGAGAATTGTGTCAAATAAACATAATTGCATCTTACACTGACCGCTTCAATGTATATAAGCATTTTTACACGTAACAATATGAAGAGTAGCAATTACATATACAAAAACCGTGCAGAATATATTGAAAAGACAATAATACATGGACGTTTCCTTCATTGAAAACAGGAATTATCCACTTAAATTTCATGTGTCAGTGCAAAAAAGAGACATATAACAGTTAAATCAATAAACAGTTAATCTAATGTTGACCGACCACCAACTAGAAGGTTCATGGCTAGTTTCCTTAACACCTGTGGCCGTCAAGTGTAAAACAAGAGCTATTCAGAAAGAAGATGTCTGCCTTATTCCTATTCTACACCGGATAGTCACTGATCGCAAAATGTTTCAACATTTCAAAAATATGTTGTCGCTTATAACAAGTTCAAAATGACTGTCAAATAACTATGGTCAAAACTAACTGTCAAATAATGATTGTTCACACTAACTACATTTCTTCCTTTCTACAATAACACCCAGTGTGTGTTATTCGGATGGGGTTGTTATAGGGAGGGACAACTTAGACTTGACTTACATTTGGAAACGGCTTGAATCCAGATCAGATGCCGTGTAATCTGGGTTCAAGCTGTTTGTCACTATTGTATGTATTCTATCAAAATGTCCACTTATATGTCACTTTGAATAAAAATAGCAGATGACAATTCTAAGAAGACGATATTGCAGCAATAAAGCGTTAAACATAAGTGTCCTATTTAGGGAACTGCGGCAAGGCCGTTGCCACATGACATTGCAATCAGTGTCGACATTGTAGGTTTCTACATGTAATTTCGATCTTTTCTTCTTCAAGTTTTGTTGTTTGCTTAACCCGTTCCCCATAGCTTAATTTCTTTTTTAAAGACATATGTTAAAGCAGGCTGGAAATAAAGCATTATGTTTTAATTATAACCTGCTTTAAACTACCATCTGATAGAATATAGGAACTATTTCTGATGGTGAATATTCATGACTGTTTGAAGTCTAGCCATTTTCTTGATTAGAGAGATAAATTAAAGGCATTAAAATACATATATGGATAAGTTACATGTACTAGTTAAGCAAACGTCATTGAATGGAAAATGTAATAGGTTTACGCCACAACATGTTTATTCTGTTTGCAAGGGTAGTTGTTGTAAATCCCATAGCATAGTGCTCAAAGCAGTGTTTATGTTCCACGGACAATCCTATCGAATAATGGTTTTTATTAAATCTCTGTGTAGAGTTATCTGAAGTTATACGTACATTCGAACATGTCTTAAGAGACCATCACAACAGGGTTGTATTATTTCTGTATTAGACATGTGGTTGCTAAATGCAGTACCAAAATGATGCAGACAGCTCTGACGGAAGCGTTCTTTTTGGTTCTTTTTGTACTACATAAATAAACAATATGACTTTGGCAGACACAATAAGTATTATTCTGATGGTACTTCATATTGGCATGATATTGACAAATTATACACGGATATGCAACGACAAATTCTGTTTAGATATACATAAACATTGATTACCATTAGATAAAACACTGAGTTGTGTACTACTTTTATTCCTTATTCCATATTTAACACGGATTCAGACGACCAGTAAATGTAACTTGTAGCATGCATTTTCGCACAAATATAGCAAACAACTGATCAGATAGAGACGCATTTTCTATCCGAAAATTGGTTCACAATGATGCTGTTGTAGCGTGATTTCATCATACCTTCACGTAATATTGTCATAATTATCTCAGTAGACCAGATTGAAAGATGAGTTGCTTGTTTATGATAAAAAAAATCTGACAATTACCTTTCCATAGCTTGAACAATATTTTGAGCACAATACTAATGTCATCTAACATATTAATATGACGTCCCTCTTTGTTATGATCACGTGTTTGTATAAAAGCCTACGGTTGGCTAAACCGGAGATGAAGCACTTTTCCATTAAAATCTATTGGAGTTAGAGCAGCTCTTTAATCGAATAGAAACCCGTCACGTGTTATGATTGTCTTGTTTTATAGGACAGAAAGATGCTTAATACAGAATTGCACTATGTCCTGGATAAAGAGCAATTCAATTGTTATCAGTGTGTGAAAACAGTGGAGATATGATCGAAGCCTTTAACAACACATCGCGCTATCTAGATGATATTTTTAATATAGACAACCCATTTTTGATACGTTGTTTCCTTTTATTTACCCAAAATAATTACGCCTTAATAAAACAAACGAGTCAAATTTATCGGCACCATTTTTAGATTTGGATCTTTTAATAAATAACGGAATTGTTTCTTCTAAGATTTACGATAAACGAGATGATTTTGATTTTAGTATTGTAAACTATCCTCATCTAGATGGCGATGTTCCCCGTTCTACATCTTACGGGGTTTATATTTCACAACTTATTCGTTTTGCTAGGGCCTGTACCTCTGTTGAGGACTTCCACATTCGTAATAAAACTATTACTAAAAAACTTCTTAAACAGGGGTACAGATTTCATAAACTTCGTAAAACATTTTCTAAATTCTTTTATAGAAATCTTCCTCTCATTAACAAGTTTAAATGTAACTTAAAGTCTTTTCTGCGGCAAGGTATTTCACATCCGGAGTTTTATGGTGATGTCATTTACAGACTTCGTAAGATTCTTGGACATATGCATTTTCAAAACCTATTTGTGAAACGTATTAGATGTTTCCTAAAAAAAGATTATGATCCAACTATATTGCTGCGCACTTCACGTTTGGTTATCGATCAATCTACAATTGATAACTATGCTTTCCTCTTTGGTTGTGCGACGACAGACAGGGCTTAGCACTACATGATGATGTATCTCTAAAGCCGTCCTTAACCGGGAGAGTTATGTCGGATTTTCGTGCTTTGGTTTTTCTCTCCCTCTCTGTCGTTACCTAAACCCTCCCATGTCTTACAGTTACTCGTGACTACAGACTATTCGCTTGAGTACACTTTGACCGTTGCCATAGTGGGTTATTTTTAACACGGGCTTGAATGTTTCATTCTTTCCCGTGTTACTAATAATCCTGTCAGAGAATTTTGTTAGATGTTTTACATGTATTTACTTACTGTGCTGGCGGTCTTTTGATTGTAAGGTTGTGGAGCAGGGTTTATATTTTATGTACACTGTTCGTCTTTATAGGTGAATATAGGAGATAAGTGTGAGGTTGGGCGCCCCATAACCCAGGTTTAACCCCCCAGTGGTGGTTAATAGTTAATTGTTAATTAATTATTTATTGCTGCTGACCGTACCAAGGCGGGCTCCTATGTTCACTTTGCTTTATGTTTGTTTTGCGTATTGTTTTCTGTTTGGATTGTGGGATTGCGTGTGTGTGTGTGTATGTATGTGTGTGTGTGTGTGTGTGTGTGTGTGTGTGTGTTATGGTATGGCTGTGTGTGTGTTCTGCTTTAGAGATGGGTGTGTTGTTTGTGTTGCGTTTCCTGCTCGAGTCTTCTTTCGTATTTATAGAGCAAGATGTTACGCGGTTGCTTTTTCCGTCACGTAAAAATCTATATTTAGATTGTATATTATGGTAGATCTCGTCAAGACGATCCCAGTGACATAAAATCTCATTTTTTTTTCAAAAATGGAGATAGAGCTCTCTAACAATAGTGCGACGATATGACTAGGCAGTCAGTAGAAAATGTGTATCGGACACGGCAGTCAGTATAGTGTGCATCGGACACGGCAGTCCATAGACAGTGTGTATTGAACACGACAGTCTGTAGACAGTGTGTATCGGACACGGCAGTCAGTACAAAGTGTGTATCGGACACGACAGCCAGTAGACAATGTGTATCGGACACGGCAGTCAGTAGACAGTGTGTATCGGACACGGCAGTCAATAGACAATGTGTATCGGACACGGCAGTCAAAAGACAGAGTGTATTTACCACTGCCATCAGTGACAGTGTGTATAGGACTAGGCAGTCAGTAGACAGTGTGTTTCGGACACGGCAGTCAATAGACAATGTGTATCGGACACGGCAGTCAAAACACAGAGTGTATTTACCATTGCCATCAGTTGACAGTGTGTATAGGACACGGCAGTCAGTATACAATGTACATCTGGCTCAGCAGTCCGTAGACAGTGTGTATCGGACACGGCGGTCAGTAGACAGTGTGGATTCGACAGGGCAGTAAGTAGAAATTGTGTATTGGGGACGGCAGTCAGTAGACAGTGGGTATCGGACAAGGCAGCCAGTTTTCAGTGTGTATTCGACTCGGCCATCAATTGACAGTATATATCGCACACGGCAGGCAATAAACAGTATGTGTCAGTCACGGCAGTCAGTAAACAGTGAGTACTCGACAGGGCAGTCAGTAGACAGTATGTATTGGACTCGGCCATCAATAGACAGTATGTATCGCCCACGGCAGTCACTAGACTGTCTGTATCAGGTACGGCCATCAGTACACAGTGTGTATTTGACGCGACAGTCAGTCGACAATGTGTGTCGGACACGGTAGTCTGTATACAATGTGTACCAGACACGGCCCAACCAGACAGCTTGTAGCATGCACAGTCATCAGTTGAAAGTTTGTATCGGACACGGCAGTCAGTAGAGAGTGTGTATGATACACGACAGTCAATAATTATAGACAATGTGTATCAGCTACGACCATCAGTATACAGTGTGCACCAGCCACGATAGTCAATGAACAATGTGTATCAGGTACGGCCATCGGTTCACAGTGTGTTTCAGACACGGTAGTCAGTACACAGTGTGTACCGGACGCGGCATTCAGTAGACACCATGTACTGGACAAGGCAGTCAGTAGCCAGTGTGTTTCGGACACGGCAGTCAGTAGTTAGTGAGTATTAGACACGGCAATTAGTAGACAGTTTGTATTGGACACGGCAGTCAGGACACAGTGTGTATCGGACATTGCAGTCAGTATACAGTGTGCATCGGACACGGCTGTCCGTAGACAGTGTGTTTCGGACATGGCAGTCAGTCGAAAGTGTTTATTGGGCACGGCAGTCAGTATACAGAGTGTATTCGACAGGGCAGTCAGTAAACAGTGTGTATCGGACACGGTAGTCAGTAGACAGTGGGTATCGGACAAGGCAGCCAGTTTACAGTGTGTATTCGACTCGGCCATCAATTGACAGTATATATCGCACACGGCAGGCAATAAACAGTCTGTATCAGTCACGGCCATCAGTACGCAGTGTGTATTGGACGCGGCAGTTAGTAGAGAGTATGTATCGGAAACAGAAGTCAGTAGACAGTGTGTATCGGACACGGCATCAGTAGACAGTGTGTTTTTGACACAGCAGTCAGTTGACACTGTGAATTGGGCACGGCCATCAGTTGACAGTGTGTATCATACACGGCAATCAGTAGACTGTAGGTATCGGACACGGCAGTCAGTTGACTTTGTGTATTAGGCACGGTCGTCAGTTGACTGTGTGTATCAAACATGAGAGTCAGTTTATAGTGTGTATCGGACACGGCAGTAAGTAAACAGTGTGTATCAGACACGGCAAAGAGTTTACAATGTGTATCGGACACGTTAGTCAGTTGGCCGTATGGGTTGGACGAGGCAGTCAGTAGACAGTGTGTATTAGGTACAGCCGTTTGTAGACTGTGTTTACCAGTCTCGGCCATCTGTTGACAGTGTGTATCGGACACGGCAATCAGTAGATAATGTGTAAAAGGCATGGTCATAAGAACAGTCATTAGAGGGCACGGCCGTCAGTTGACAGATTGTATCAAGCACGGCTATTAGTACACAGAGTGTATCAGGCACGGCCATTAGTAGACAGTGTGTATTGGACACGGCATTCACATTGACAATGTGTACCAGGCACGCCGTCATTTGACAATTTGTATCGGACAAGGTAGTCAGTAGACAGTGTGTATTGGACACGGCATTCAGTAGACAGTGTATATCAGGCACGGACATGAGTTGACAGTGTGTATTGGACACAGCAGGTAATTGACAGTGTGTACCAGGCACGGCCGTTAGTATACAATGTGAATCAGGCACGGCAATCAGTTGACAGTGTGTATCGGACACGGCAGTCAGTAGATAGTGTGTATAAGGCACGGTATTTAGTACATAGTGTGTATCAGGCACAGCCATCAGCTAACAGTGTGTATCGGGCGACACTTCAGTCATTAGACAGTTAGTATCAGGCACGGCCATTAGTTGACAGTGTGTATTCGAAACAGTTGAGAGTGTGGATCGGACATGGCAGTCTGTAGACAGTGTGTATTAGGTATGGCCATCTGTATATAGTGTGAACCAGGCACGGCCATCTGTTGACAGTATGTATCGGACACGGAAGTCAGCCGGCATTGTGGATCGGACACGGCAGATAGTAGACAGTGTGTAGCTGGTACCACCATCAGAAGACAATGTGTTCCAGGCACGCGGTCATTTGACAGTTTGTATCGGACACGGTAGTCAGTAGACAGGGTGTATTGGACAAGGCAATCAGTTTACAGTGTGCAAAGAATGCGTTCACAGAAAATGTGTTTTGTGGACTGTTTAATTTTACGCCTTCTTAACGTTTTTCGGCAATTTCGTCATGCACACTAAGACAGGTGGGTATGCTTTAGACTGTGTGTATCGGACAAGGCAATCAGTAGACATTGTGTATCATACACGGACATCAGTAGACATTTTGTGTTTGACATGGCAGCCAATAGACAGTGTGTATCAGACACTGCATATATAGTCTAAGAGCTGGGTAAGATTTATTTATGTTGAAAGCGGCACTGGAACTTTTATATGTATCTTATAGGAAATTGTCTCAGGAGTTCAGAAATGGCCGTCTGATGAGAGTTTAGGTAGAGACAAGGGAGAAAATTTGGATTAAAGTTATCTGCCCTTGGATTTTCTTGTAAATTTTGAAAATGCAATGGCAATTTTCTTTTCTATATTGGAGACTTAAATGTTGCCTAGGATGCCCAAACTTTATCCAATGTGTCTACATAAATGACAAAGTTTGTTTAACAATACTTTTTTACATTCTATCTCAATCCAAGATGGCCGCCAATGTCTATTTTTAGTAACATATTACATTTTTTCACAAAATCTCGTCTTTTTGGTGGATAAATCTACTGTGAAACATATAATACAAGCAACAACTGTACTTATTATTGTTACCAGAAGTGTAATAGAGTATTGTGTGCTATTTTAACCACAAATATGTCACCATGTGTATGTACAGGTGGTAATTAAGGCAATACATCAGTTTTCAACAGTCACAGACTTTTCTGAAAAATTGCCTATAATGTGACATTTCTTCTCAAAATCAAGGAGTAAAAGATTGTGTAGTGTTTTGAAAAAGAATTATCTATACCAGTGTGCAATAAATTAATAAGATATGCTCTTTTCCAATCTAAAATGGCTGCTAATATCTATTTTTAGTAACAGAATTTAATCTTTCCAGAAAATGTTTCAATACGGAATAAATTTAATGTTAAATTTTTAATTAATACAAAGAAACATTGTATTATTTGAAAAATATTTATCTAGCTATGTTTTCATCTGGCAACATATCTATTGCTAGCACATCTACACATTAATAATGACTTCATCATTGTGTTCTCTCTCTGTTACTCACTTTAAACTTTTAAGCTATCCAACTCATCATGCACCAACAATTTAGATCTCACGTTATGAAATTTACTGTTAACATGCATATCATTCTGCTCTAACACCAAATTAATTCATATGTCTTACTATGAGTATCCAACCACTTGTGTCACACACCTAACAAAGTTAATCCTGCTCCTCATCCATATCGTCTGATCCATATATTTGTTCTCCATACTTGACCTCCTCATCCTCCATATTATCGTCAACAGTGTGGCATCACCACTCTGGGAATCAAGGACTTTGCAATGTCCTTTGGCAAATGATAGCCACTATACCACTTTATTTGATAATTTCCATCAGTGAAATTCTACCCATATCTCACTGGTGACTCTCTAACTGGATTCGGCAGCATGGCACGTTGACATATGCCAACAATGTAGACTGTCATCTTTACAAGTAGCTGGACAGTCACTGCGCATGGTGGTAGAGAACTTGGGTTAATACCCCTGATCGATGCCATGGGATTTTCAAAGGACTTCAAGGCATATGTCCTTTGAAAAGCCACATAGCATGCTTTGTTTACATTTGCTTCTTTTGGCTGGCCATACACATTGCAAATGAAGGTCTCACACTGTTCAACCATTGCTTCACACATTTCCCCCTCGCCTAGAGCCGCCATTGACTTCGACTTCCTGAAGTTAGAATTCTTCATCACAAGCTCTAGATGTCTTATTTTTCCCTTGTTCAGGAACGCAGGGCTGTGGTCACACCCAGTTAAGGCATGTAGACCAGACAAGGCAAGCACAAATTCTTCTGTCAAATTAAGAAAAAGATTGTTGACACTGATTAACAGTCATGTGTTATTCCAATCATGCCCTACATCTATCCATAATTTCACTGTGCTAGTGCTTTGGGCCCAATAGTTGAGCAGTATCACAAATACGTCTGTGTCCCAGCTTCTAACAACGATGTTGACAACATGTTGAAACCTACTCTTGTAGTCGAAATGAAACACCGTACGAGTGTCTGCTTCTTCATGGTCACCTGTGAGCTCCTCAACTTGGACTTATTGCACGGTGTCACCTATCCTATTGCAGTAAAGCGAAAGCATTCGCTGTTGACATTCTGGTACAGATGACATTCCTTCAATGTGTGAGCATATGTGTCTTTATCCCATTCTTTAGCTACGAATTCCATTAATGATTTCTCAAAGGATCTAGAACGCAGAGCACCTTGCCACTCCTATGACCGCATTTGGTCTGGTCCCGTGTTGAGATAGACTATGTATTCTTCTCCCCCTTTGGCTCTCTCACTGTCTTTAATGGATGGTGTTGAGTAGACATCACACACAAGATGATCTTTCGACAAACTAGTAAATTGCATGAGAAGCCATCTTGCAAGGTCCCCATATGACCTTGGGGGTCCTTTTGAAGATGAAGGGAAAATGTCGCATACATGATGAGTGTGCCTGTCTCTGGTGGCACATGATGATATTTTGCTGAAGATTTCCAGGTTTTTCATTAGTTTGGATTTATCGGTTGTGTTTAAGCTGCCGTCAGTTTGAGCTAATGCTAGTGGGACTGGTGTGAGAGGTTACTCTAACACCTTTATCCGGTCTATATTCTGAACATTGCTTAACAGGAGTAGGCAATGGGAAAAGATCTCTTGTTCCAGCAATTTCCTGTACCCTTTTCCCCACTGGTAACCTTGTTTTAACCGAGGCACTGGATCATCTTCCATTTGATTGGTTTCTCAAATCTTGCTGGTTCTTTGATGCAAGCCTCTCTATATTCCACAGAAGAGCATTCGTCTGTCTTTGTGATCCCCAGCAGATCATCCTTGGGTCACTTTTTTTCCCTATGTCAAACAGTACAGGTATGTGTTCTCTGCTATTGTGAAGGGATTCATTGTAGACACAATTGATGGGACACTCAATTCAAGGTCTTCGTGGTCCCGCTTGATTATATTAGGCTTTAGATCCTTCGTTGTGTCTTCGATCCTGTTGATCCCTATCCCTGCAGAGTCCAACAATGAACCCACTCGGAAATACTTCAAGGGGGTGTATTTTCATCAAGGAGAACAAGAAAAACTTCTCAAGGACAGCAGTTGATATGACTCTCGAGCAAACTGTAAACACTGATGCGGCTTCACGGCAGACAGGAATGGGCTCATTTGTTCATTCAAAGAATGCAAGATCTAGATGAATGGTTATAAGATCGATAAGAAGTGCAGTTGTGGGTTCATTGTTGGACTCTGCAGGGATCAACAAGATCGAAGACACAACAAAAGATCTAATGCCTAATATAATCAAGCGGGACCATGGAGACCTTGAAAATATTGTCTCATCAATTGTGTCTACAATGAATCCCTTCACAATAGCAGAGAACACAGACCTGTACGGTTTGACATAGGGAAAAAAGGTGACAGATGGAATCAAGGATGATCTGCTGGGGTTCACAAAGACAGACGAATGCTCTTCTGTAGAATATAGAGAGGCTTGCATCAAAGAACCAGCAAGATTTGAGAAACCAATCAAATGGAAGGTGATTCAGTGCCGCGGTTAAAACAAGGTTACCAGTGGGGAAAAGGGTACAGGAAATTGCTGGGACAAGAGATCTATGCCCGCCGCCTACTCCTGTTAAGCACTGTTCAGAATATAGACCTGATAAAGGTGTTAGAGTATCCTCTTACACCAGTCCCACTAGCACTAGCTCATACTGACGGCAGCTAGAACACAACCGATAAATCCAAGCTAATAAAAACCTGGAAACATTCAGCAAGAATTCTCCTGTGCCACAACAGACAAGCACACTCATCATGTATGCGACCTTCTCCCTTCATCTTCAAAAGGACCCACCAAGGTCATATGGGGACCTTGCAAGATGGCTTCTCATGCAATTTACTAGTTTGTCGAAAGATCATCTTGTGTGTGATGTCTACTGAACACCATCCATTAAAGACAATGAGAGAGCCAAAGGGGGAGAGGAATACATAGTCTATCTCAACACGGGACCAGACCAAATGCGGTCAAAGGAGTGGCAAGGTGCTCTGCGTTCTAGATCCTTTGAGAAATCATTAATGGAATTCCTAGCTAAAGAATGGGATAAAGACACATATGCTCACACATTGAAGGAATGCCATCTGTACCAGAATGTCAACAGCGAATGCTTTCGCTTTACTGCAATAGGATATGTGACACCGTGCAAAATGTCCAAGTTGAGGAGCTCACAGGTGACCATGAAGAAGCAGACACTCGTACGGTGTTTCATCTCGACTACAAGAGTAGGTTTCAACATGTTGTCAACATCGTTGTTAGAAGCTGGGACACAGACATGCTTGTGATACTGCTCAACTATTGGGTCCAAAGCACTAGCACAGTGAAATTATGGATAGATGTAGGGCATGATTAGAATAACAGACGACGGTTAATCAGTGTCAACAATCTTGTTCTTACTTTGACAGAAGAATTTGTGCTTGCCTTGTCTGGTCTACATGCCTTAACTGGGTGTGACTACAGCCCTGCGTTCCTGAACAAGGGGAAAACAAGACCTTTAGAGCTTGTGATGAAGAATCCAAACTTCAGGAAGTCAATGGCGGCTCTAGGCGAGGGGGAAATGTGTGAAGCAATGGTTGAACAGTGTGAAACCTTCATATGCCATGTGTATGGCCAGCCAAAAGAAACTAATGTAAACAAAGCACGATATGTGGCTTTTCAAAGGACATATGCCCCGAAGTCCTTTGAAAATCCAATGGCATCGATCGGGGGTATTAACCCAAGTTCTCTACCTCCATGCGCAGTGATTGTCCAGCTACAGTTAAAGATGGCATTCTACATTGCTGGCATATGGCAACGTGCTATGCTGCCGAATCCAGTTAGAGAGTCACCAGTGAAATATGGGTAGAATTTCACTGATGAAATTTATCAAATACAGTGGTATTGGCTATGAATTGCCAATGGACATTGCAAAGTCATTGATTCCCAAGGTGGTGATGCCACACTGTTTGACGATGATATGGAGGATGAGGAGGTCAAGTATGGAGAACAAATATATGGATCAGACGATATGGATAAGGAGCAGGATTACCTTTGTTAGGTGTGTGACACAAGTGGTTGGATACTCATAGTAAGACATATGAATTAATTGTGGTGTTAGAGCAGAATAATATGCATGCATAATGTGAGATCTAAATTGTTGGTGCATGATGAGTTGGATAGCTTAAAAGTTTAAAGTGAGTAACAGAGAGAGAACACAATGATGAAGTCATTATTAATGTGTAGATGTGCTAGAAATAGATATGTTGCCAGATGAAAAAATAGCTAGATAAATGTTTTTCAAATAATATATTGTTTCTTTGTATTAAGTAAAATTTAACATTAGATTTATTCGGTATTGAAACATTTTCTGGAAAGATTAAATTCTGTTACTAAAAATAGATATTGGCAGCCATTTTAGATTGGAAAAGAGCATATCATATTTATTTATTGCACACTGGTATAGATAATTCCTTTTCAAAACACTACACACTCTTTTACTCCTTGATTTTGAGAAGAAATGTGTCATTATAGGCAATTTTTCAGAAAAGTCTGTGACTGTTGAAAACTGATGTATTGCCTTAATTACCACCTGTACATACACATGGTGACATATTTTTGGTTAAAATAGCACACAATACTCTATTACACTTCTGGTAACAATAATAAGTACAGTTGTTGCTTGTATTATATATTTCACAGTAGATTTATCCACTGAAAAGACGAAATTTTTTGAAAACATGTAATATGTTACTAAAAATAGCCATTGGCGGCCATCTTGGATTGAGATAGAATGTAAAAATGTCTTGTTAAACAAACTTTGACATTTATGTAGACACAATGGATAAAGTTTGGACATCCTAGGCAACATTTAAGTCTCCAATATAGAAAAGAAAATTGCCATTGCATTTTCAAAATTTACAAGAAAATCCAAGGGCAGATAACTTTAATCCCAATTTTTTCCCTTGTCTCTACCTAAACTCTCATCAGACGGCCATTTCTGAACTCCTGAGACAATTTCCTATAAGGTATATATAAAAATTCCAGTGCCGCTTTCAACATAAATAAATCTTACCCAGCTCTTAGACTAATAGTAGACAGTGTACTGGACGAGGCAGTCAAATAGACAGTGTGTATCGGACATGGCAGTCAATGTAGACAGTGTGTATTTGACACGGCAGTCAATGTAGACAGTTTGTATCGGACCAGGCAGCCAGTTGACAGTGTCTATCGGACAAGGCAATCAATGGACAGTGTGCATCAGACAGCCATCAATTGACAGTATGTATCGGACACGTCAGTCAATAGACAGTGTGTATCGGACACTGCAGTGTTTATTGGGCACGGCAGTCAGTATACAGAGTGTATTTGACAGGGCAGTCAGTAGAAATTGTGTATATATCACGGCAGTCAGTAGAGAGTGAGTATCGGACAAGGCAGTCAGTTTTCAATGTGTATTGGACTCGGCTATCAATTGACAGTATGTTTCGCACACGGCAGTCAATAAACAGTCTGTATCAGGCACGGCCATCATTTAAACATGTTGAACACTTAGGGACGGATGCCACCGGACAAAAATGAACGCTAGTTGTACGATAGTTATGTGTTTGCATACGTTTTGTTCGGAATGCATGCGTTCATTGTCCTGTACTTGTCCTGTACGTATTCGTTGAAAACCGGTGAACCGACGTGTCCATTACCGGTGTTCCGGCAACTAACCGCATGTTCAACGGACAATTCCTCGAAATGCATGAGCTATACACACTGTCAACTTATGACCTAGCCTAATACACATTGTCTGCCGATGACCGGGTCTGATAACACTGTCTACTGATGGCCTTGTCTGATGCACACGTGTAACTGATGGCCGTGTCTGATAAACACTGTCAACTGATGGCCGTGTATGATACACACTGTAAACTGACGGCCGTGTCAGATACAAACTTGTAACTGAGGGGTCTGATCTATACTGAGCAAATATAGAAACGTCCCACCCTATTACAGGGACATTTTCTTGAAAGTTATAAGGTTGATGGTAGTAAAACCTATACAGAAAATGAATTTCATTCATTTTTGAATCCATATCAGTTAACCTGTGCTGAGAAAAAAACTTTTCGAGTGATGTAGTGAAGAAGTTGGTAGGGGTAAAAATAAAAAATCTGAATAAATGTGGTTTTTTTTTAAAATGTTTAGTTGATTACTGAATTCTCAGTAAGATTAATATCGTGTACGGCCACCGTTTGCACCAATATACGCTTCATTTCTACAGCGTAACGTAACGTTTAATGAGAACGTCAGACATTCAAGATAAAAAGAACTTTGTACCAGCCAGTTTGCTTCACTTTCAAATGACGTCGTGACGACAGACAATTTAGCCCACGGTGACGTGTCGTCCAAATTTGACCGGATTATGGGCGTCATGCTCTGATTGGTTTAGCGTTGGATTGCAAGCGATTACAAAGGTTTGTGATGAATCACCGTGTTCACCAGCCGTTCCGGTGGCTGGAAAATGACGTAGACGTTAGTGCGTTAACGTGCCGTAGTGATCAGTTCTGACGGAGGAAAAACGGGATGACCAAGGCAAAAACGATTGTGAACAGTCCCAGGCTGATGGTATCGGGTCGCAAACCTCTGTTTGATTTCTCTATAGCAGCCTAACAAGCGGGCGACGTCAATGGCCGTCATTGCCTGATTTCTTTCAACTTCAGACGAGCGTGGCATGATGCAATAATTGAATTCATATGTTTTTTTTTCATTTTTTTATTACCATGTGTCGTGTGTATTTGACGACGGTGACATAATTACTTTATTGAAACGCGTGTATCGTGCACGTGCAAAACGTGCAAATCATCATTCCGTTACGTTAGCGGTTTTTATCTGTGCTATTTTGTAAAAACTTTACACATGTGTAACTCCAACTGACCAGTATCCCATAAGTACATTAAATTGATGTATAACTTAAATAACGTCAGAGATATGTTCGTTCAAAATGTGGGACGTTTCTATTTTTGTTGAGTATATAATGCCAACTGATGGCGGTTTGTGAGACATATTGGCAGCTGATAGCCGTGGCCGACACGCACTGTAAACTGAGGACCGTGTATGATACACACTTTCAACAGATCGCCGTGTCTGATACACACTGTCAGCTAATGGTCGTGTCTGCCACACGCTGTAAGCTGATGGCCGTGCCCGATACACACTGTCAACTGATGGCCGTGCCTGATACACACTGGTAACTGGTGGCCGTGTATGAAACAAACTATTAACTGATGGCCATGTCCGATACACTGAGAGCCGTGTCTGATACACACTGCCAACTGATTGCCGTGTCAGATACACACTGTCAACTCTACTGCAACGTCCGATAAACGCTGCCAAATGACTGCCGTGTCCGATACACACGTTCAACTGATGGCAAATATTATGCACACTGTCAACTGAGGGCCGTGTCTGATACACAGTCACCTGATGACTTTTCAGAGTAATAACTTTGGACTCCAAACTTGTGAAATCAAAGATGCCTTAGAAAAGGTTAGACGTCCAAACTAGGACCAGGATATATATACTGTAAAGAATCCTATATTTTATAAAAAATGTGCCTTTTGCGATACACTTATTGTTTAAATACCCGTGACTATCTTCACTATAGCTTCCATCATAAGTTTAATATAAGTATATTGGCATAGCGTAACATATATTGACATGAAGGTCTAAAGCGCAGAATGGCATTTATTGATTACTAGAATGCAACAACAGTACTGTTACTCAATTGCATCTATCAAGATATATATTTCGTAATCTTATGATCGAGTTATTTGCATTGAATATTCTAACCCGGATTGTAAACTGTGAATCCATGTGAGTTCACACTGTATGAACGGAATACAATTATACCAGACCGCAACTTTCTTTGGCAGCAGTTTCAAGAAGCAACTAAGTGTAGTAGTGCATTCTTTTTGGTTCTTGTCTTTACGAATTTTCAGTAGCATTTGTGAGCCAAACTGACCTTGACCTTCGCCCTTGATCTTGTTGAACTTTGGTTAACGAGGTAATGTTGGTCACAATTTACCGCGTCTATGTCAAGCTTGAAGTCCATTTTTCAGTATATCACATTCAACTATATGACAGCAGAAAAACGCACATCGAACACACATGTTCCAATAAGAAGTATGGAAACACGTGTTCAGCAGTTGCTGAACTATAAAAGTACATAATGGTTTACGAACAGCTCTTGGCCTACCGACCCCGGCGTCCTTTGTTGAAGTACAACGAAAACTGGCAAAATATGGTATTTTACTCCATAAGCCTGTGAAATGATATCTGCATACCACTTTAATGGCGTAGTATATTTGGGAAACCATCTTGTGTGATGATAAATAACCGGTAAATGTCCAAGGCTACCTTGGGAAGCAAATTCGATGGTCAAATTGTTTTTGACTCCCTAATTATTATTCAGATACTTTAGTACCTACCAAAAATTATTGGACAAACACAGTTAGCTGAATACACAATTGTGCATATTGAACGCAATGCCTATATAAACAAACTGAATTGAGATTTGGGCCTCTCAAAATGCGGGGCCTTATCCTCGATCCAAACTGTTTTAAATTCGCATAGCCCTACTGGTTACATGGCGCATATTTGAATTACCGAATGTGATATATTGGACGATATACCGCGGTAGAACATCGACTATTTCGGTTTTACCATGAAACAGTCAATATGTCACCAATCTTGACAAATTGAAGGCCATAATTCAAGAAATGCCTCAAGACGCCATTGCCATTAAATTCAATAACGTCACATCACAACCGTGTCATATAACGTACAAAATAACACGATCAGATTGTTCTGTTGTTATGGTGACGAAAGAACGTATCAAGATATAATTGATAATATTGTAAATTCCCTTTGTTCAGGCAAAGTAATTAATATCTTAACTACATTATATAAATTAGTCTGCCTACGGATCGAAAATAAGGCCCTGGAAAATGGGTGTCATGGCATGTCGTATAGACGGGCAACATCCACTTGATTTATATTCAGCATATGCATACGAACATTTCTAGGGGGGATGTAAAGTTTTTAGGCGCGTATTAAGGTCAGAAATAGGTCAAAGGTCATTGGTTGCATATTTTAGAGATATAATAATTTAAATTTTATGTTATTTGCTATCACTCATAGATAACCTAAAACTACTTTAATTTATTGAATGTATAATTGGTCGAACAATCTAGAAATAGAATTTGCATTACAAAAAAACATGTATTAGTTACAAACACGAGCGATAACTCTTAAAATAAGCCAGTAAATCGCGTATTCTGTTAATTTCTGCTATAATAGCTGGGCACATTAGTGAAAAAATCATAAACTTGATGATACAATCATCAAAGTAGGTTTACAAAATATGCTGGTAAGACCGTTCTTTCAATAAAAAGCCCTTTTGCACGGTAAAAAATCAAAATGGCCGCCATTTTTTCAAGATGGCCGCCACTTTCGGTTTTCATATACCATTTCACTTCTAACATTTGACATGTATGACCAAATTTTATACTTTTGGTGTTGAAATATATGTTTTTAAGCATTAGGAAACTAATCCAGAAAACCTGAAATTGATTTGAAGCTTACCTTAATGCATAATGCCCAATGCTTGATAAAGAAACGTGTTTGTTTCAAAATGGCTGATATTTTATATGGGATTAAGCTAATTCCTTTCGTAAATTTGACATATATGATCAACTTTTGTGCATTTTGGTGACCAAAGAATCGTAATAATGTACTAGAACGCTAATTCAGTCAACTTCAGGCCGATTTGAAAATTTATTTTATTGAATAATCACCAACACCGACAAAATGTTACTGTGCTATTTGTTTTAAGATGACCGTTACCTTTTGCACTAATGATTAATTTCGTTTCTTATATTGTTTCATATACGGTATATGGTAAATGAATAGTAAAGTAGTAAAGTCTAGTGTATAGCAAATAATATATGTGTTATTTGTTTTTGTATTATTGCTAATGATGTGTGTGTATATGTGTTTATTGTCATATTCACAAATACGTTAATCTGAACAAAAACGACAACAACGACAATACATCATCTGTCACTGCAAAAAGCTTCTTGGCTTTTAGGAATTGCTCATTAAGGTGTTTGCCACTATCAGGCAAACACGTCCCGTCCAACACAATAATTGCAGTGAATACACTTATCTCATGGCTTGTCATATATAGCACTCGCAATGTTTTCAAGACTTTACTGTTTCAGTTTCTACATTTTAACTACTATTAAATATACAATGGATTTTGTAAATGTATCGTATTTTCCATGAAATGCATTCGATGGGGTCTATGCTGCCTTTTCTCTTTCCATATGAAAACCATATACGAATTAAACAGAACACGAAATAATATAATGCGTTGATTATGTATGTTGAGATCTCACAGGGTCAAATGACAAAAATATTAACTTCATTACGGGAAACCAGCTCATGTTTGATTGTTGTCTAAATGAAACCAATTGTTTCTGTACACCAATATCTTTTAGCCAAGGTAGTTTTAAGCCCTTGCTGCATTAGTCGGGTTGTTAGATGTATTTTGCATTTCGACAAGTGAATATCGAAAGACGCATCCTATGCTGTATGCCAACTTGTGGAGACAGCGTTGAAGGATGCTGCAACAGAATACATTAGCAATCATTTGTTGGACGCCATGTGGTTGCAGAAGTCGTTCATTGGTTAATTGACTAAAGGAGTGCATCACCGACTTTTTACGTGACCCAAAGCAAGTATTTATAAAGACACGAGATCAGACAAGCAAAAGGTTTCGAAACAGACAAAACCTGACCGCGGACTCCTACAATGTATGTTTAATAAAGCTAGTTCCGGCCTAACCGTGCAGAATGCCGATGTACTGAAGTATGAGATGTCCTCAGCTCCACTAGCATCGGCAAAATCAAATGAAGTAATGAACCCGACAGTTCAGTCCCGAATTCTGGATATTCTAACAATAGACAAGTTAATTGAAATCGCACAACAGATACCTGACTCTCATAAATCTACATCTATTATAATACATGTATATGGTCATGCTCTTATTCAAGCTCGAGATAGACCTCAAGGATGTCTGACATTCGGAGAGTGTGCTCAAGAATTTGTTCAGTCGGTATATTCCCATTTCACAGGCACACCTACTCGCATTGATGTCACATTTGATACCCTGGGAGCATGTCTATCACAGCTGCCACTGGAAAAATCACAGGTCAAGAAGACCCACTACCGCCTGTCGGAGAACCATACATTGTGCTTAACGAAAAGTAGAAATAAATTATCGAGTTTCTATCATCTGAGGGACACTTTATTTCCAGAAGGGTTGCTTATTGTAGCAGGGGGAACGTTTGTAGGAGTTATACATGTAATGTCAAATAGTTTCCATGCTGATAAGTTGTCGGCCGATCATGAAGAAGCTGACACTAGTATGATATTCCATGCTAAGGATGCTGTTGCAAGCGTATTTTAGCATCTGATTGTAATATGCAGGGACACAGACGTAATACTATTGATGCTTTGTAAGAAACGACGTTGTAACATGGATGTTATCAAGTACAGCAAAGCAAAGGGGATGATTTCTTGTTAACAAAATACATGAGGCATTTAAGGTCTACAAAACATCATAGGTTTCCATTCCTTTACTGGTATATGCATGTAGATACATGCAACAGCATCCTTAGCATGGAATATCATACTTGTGTCAGCTTCTTCATGATTGGCTGACAACTTATGGTCTACAGCATAGGATGCGTATTTCATGAGATAAGTGTTTTCAATGCAATTATTGTGTTGGACGGGACGTGTTTGCCTGATTGTGGCAAACACCTTAATGAGCAATTATAAACATGTATCAAAACCATATTTCGAACTAATCCTTAATCTGGCACAGGGGTCACAAGAATAATATGTTGTAAATTGAAAATTAGCATTAAAAGGCATTCATAGAATGAATGATTTGGTTTTGTGCCAAAATTATCTGCCATATCTGTTTTAGCTCACCTGAGCAAAAGGCCTTGTATTCGACATTGTGCGTCGTCGTTAACACGTCCTTCAATTGACATCTTCTCCAATACAGCTTGACAGATTTCACCCAAACTTTACAGGAATGTTTCTTGGATAAAGTTCTTTCAAATTTGTTCCAATAGATAAAAACGATGCAGAATTTTGGTTGCCATGGCAACCGAAGTAAAAAACATAAGGAAATATTGAAAACAATTCTAAAAAAACCCACAAGGGTCAGTGCTTAGATATTTGAAAGCAGCAGCTATAGGCTCTCTATCAAGTTTGTTCAAATTATACCCCTGGGGTCAAAATTGGCCCCGCCCAAGGGATCACAGTTTTACAAAGAGTGATACAGTTAGATTTTCGAACAGCTTGTCCTCTGAAGCTAATGTAGCCAAAGCTTTGATATTTGACATGGGGGACATTGCTAGATGTCCTTTACCTTTACCATTGTTGAAATGGTTTGGGTCTGTAGAATAACCAGGTCACACAAGCTAAAGAAGATATTTCAATGAAAACTTAAAAATTATTCTGATCTGAAACCCTAGTAAACAGAGTTTAGATATTAGGCATATAGTATCAAATACAGGTTACTTGTCAAGTTTGTTCAAATTATGTCTCTGCGATCAAATGTGGTCTATCCTGGAGTCACAGTTTTACATAGAGTATGTTATTTAGTTACATTTTAATACATCTTCTTCTCTGAAACGAATGTGACCAGAGCGTTGATAGTTGGCGAGGTGACACCTCTAGATAGCCTTTTAAAATCTTAAAGAAATCGTTATGGTCTGATGCATATCTAGGTCATAGGAACTAAAATAGATTGTTTCAATGAAAACTTAAAACTGCTTCTTTTCCGAAGTCCTAGTACACAGAGCTTAGATGTTTGGCATATATCATTATCCACTGGTTTTCTATCAAGATTATTCAAATCATGAGTCTGGGGATTAAATTACCCGTCATTTTTTAAGCATTTCTCAGATGGGCGAAAAATGGCCCATGTGCCTCTTGTTATACTGTTATCATAGTCAACAAGCTTTAAAAGGCCGCATCACAAACATTTCCTGCTTTAGACAAATATTTTGTACCATTTTCTTGCTTGATATACTTTCCATGACGGCCTATGTGATATTTGGCTTCATTTGCAATGAGCTTGCTGTACATAGTCACTAATCCTACAGCTCATTTCTGTGTCATTATTTTCCTGTGTTATCTTCTCCAAAATATTGCCTCATTTATGAGATTCTTGTCTTTTTAATAAGACGTTTTCTCACAAAATAAACACAGTTCTTTCTAGTTGAAACTTTTCCTCTGAATTTTATATGTAGAAGGCATTGGTTTCTCATCACTATTAGGGTCAGGGTCAAATAAATACGAAAGACTCAAGCGGGAAACGTAACACAAACAATACACCCACCTCTCAAGCAGAACACACACACAGTCATACCACAACAAACACACACACACACGCAATACCATTCCTTCATGTACACACTAAATAGAAAACAACACGGAAGACAAACATAAAGCAAAGTGAATATAGGAGCCCGCCTTGGTACGGTCAGTAGCAATCAATACCCAACTATAAATTAATTAATTATTAACAACCACTGGGGGGTTAAACCTGGGTTTAGGGGCGCCCAACCTCACACCTATCTCCTATATTAACCTATAAAGACAAACAGTGTACATAAAATATAAACCCTGTTCCACAACCTCACAATCAAAAAGACCGCCAGCACAGTAAGTAAATACATGTAAAACATTTAGCAAAAATTCTATGACAAGATCATTAGTAACATGGGAAAGAATTAAACATTTAAGCCCGTGTTAAAAATAACCCACTATGGCATCGGTCACATTGTACTCAAGCGACTAGTCTGTAGTTAGAGTTACTGTAAGACATGGAAGGGTCTAGGGTACGACAGAGAGGGAGAGAAAATGTGTGATCTGGCAATGTTCGTTTTACTACTTAGTGTATGTTGAAAAACACCCATTATCCTTATGCCAGTGAATATCTTCCAAAGATTCTTTAAATGTGTACTCATCTTCAGACATCCTTTTAACATAGCTGTCTATGGTCTCGGCTAATTCTTTATCACCAGTCCTCCTTCTAGAAAGTAAAGCACCAAGGAAGGTATATATCCCTTGAGACGCAGCCTTTTTCAAGGCCTTATCTTTTTCAGACTTTCATATAATCAAGTTGAGCTTCTCCGTTTCTTGCCGGTTGAAATTTTAAAGACATTCTACACTCTACATAACACATTTAACCCTTTCCCTTATGCGCGCGTGTCAGCGCGTGTTTCATTATTACCTTATGAGCCCGTAAAAGCGCGACTTTATCTATTCCCTGATAAGCGCGGCTTTCCGCGGGTTATCAATTACCTGATGAGAGCGGGTTAGAGCGAGTCCTCTATTTAGCGGCTAAAATCTCATTCTTCTACTTAATGTTTACTGTCCGGGTGTCTACACATTTAAAGTGTGTTCAAATATCTTCCGAAATCCCAAATCTAATTATAGGGTTCTTACACAAATAATTTCATAAAACGAGGCTTAGGTCATTACGTGTGACCTATTGTTGATCGGTGATCTCCGTAAGACGTGCATATTATACTGCACGCACTACTCGTCATTTTTCGGAAAGTACGAACTATGTCAACTTATGAAATATGCAGAAAGTTTTTAACTGTTCCTGAGGTCAACATCTAAATATAGTTAACCAATGGAATCGCGGAATTCCATAGAGCACGCTCCACATGCATGCTATCTACAAAAATATCACAGGGGGATGCCGCTTGACCGTTGCGTGACACACCGGAAGCGGGGTAATAAAGTTTCGGCTCGGGGATAAATAAAGCTTCGGCTCGGGGATAAATAAAGCTTCGGCTCATCAAAGTAAATATAATCCTAGGCGGTAGACAGAAATATCAATCAACTAATTAACCAATCAAGCAGGTCTGTGACAAATTTTTACTGTCCCATCTCTTAACTCGGATTCTCATCTTGATCCAAACCGTAAACATGAAACGAAAAACTGAGCTGTGAATCATTTTGGATCCTGATGAGAACCAAGCTACTCGGCGTCTCATCTACATCAAAGGTGTGTAAAACTAGAACGAAAGTAAAAATTGAATAATGCAAAGGTGTCAAACAGTTTGGAGCCTGATGCAGAGCCGATCTACACGGTGTCTGATCAAGATTCAAACTGATTGCGTAGGAATTCACGTGATAAAAAAATTCTAATATATATCAAACAGTTACGACGCAGAGTCACTCAACATTGTGATCGGGATCCAAACTGTCTGCATTTATATCAAAGGAACCTTTCTTCATAAAATGTAAATCTGTTTAGATCTTGAACAGATGGCGAGCTGTTCGGCGTCTCATCTTCATCCAAATCGCCCTTGTAAAACTATAATAAAAAATAATGGAATGTGTTCTAAGATGTCAAACAGTTTGGATCCTGATGCAGAACCGATCTACACGGTGTCTGATCAAGATTCAAACTGATTGCGTAGGAATTCACGTGAGAAAACAATTGTAATTGATATCAAACAGTTACGACGCCGAGTCACTCAACATTGTGATCGGGATCCAAACTGTCTGAATTTACCGGGTTTTTTTTCCAAAGGAATATTTCTTCATAAAATGTAAGTCTGTTTAGATTTTGATCAGATTGCGAGCTACTCGGCGTCTCATCTTCATCCAAATCGCTTTTGTAAAACTATAATGCAAAATAATTGAATGTTCTCTAAGATGTCAAACAGTTTGGATCCTGATGCAGTGCCGATCTACATGGCGTCTGATCAAAATTCAAACTGATTGCGTAGGAATTTACGTGAAAAAAAATCTAATAGATATCAAACAGTTGTAACGCCGAGTCACTCAACATTGTGATCGGGATCCAAACTGTCTGAATTGATACCAAAGGAATATTTAATTCATAAAATGCAAACAGAAACCGAGTTACTAAGTATCTGAGCTATATCATTGCTTTTATCCAGATCAGACTCCGAGTTACTGAGAATCTGAGCTGTATCAATGCTTAGATCCAGATCGGACTCCGAGTTACTCGGCGTATTATCTGGATCTTCGTTGTTTTCAAATGCTATTCTATTGTATTCTATTGTAGACAGTAGGTAAATCGTTACTCCATGTCGTATATATACTTACCATAGTAACATAAATCTAAGTAAAAATATATTGGAAATATATTGACTTGTATCGTTTTCACCCAATTGCATGCAACTTATTCAAACTTAAAATTGTATGAAAATTACACCGTTAGAAAGGACATTTAGTTGTCTACAAACTTTTCATTTACACTGTTATGATTTTGTGAAGCAAAATAGCATTTATAAGGGCTTGAAAATAACTTGTACCATAAATCTAAGTGTCAGTAATAAAAAGGATTGGAAATATATTGACTTGTATCGTTTTAACCCAGTGATATTCTACTTATTCATTGTTCAAATTGTATAAAAATAATACCGTTAGAAAGTGAATTAAATTTTCTCCAAAATTGACATTTACACTACTATGTAATATTTAAGCAAAAAGGCATTTAAAAGGGATTGAAAATGACAGGTGTAAAATTCACGCTAATTTTCCAATATTTCCAATTAGGTGTATTGTTGAGAGTGTGTACTCTTATCAGACAGATACTGGCTATAGATAGCCAAATATCTCTTATCTATATCCTTGACAGATACGCCTTTTGCGTTAGTGCTATGAGGTAAAGGGTTAACTTAGAGCTAATGTCAGAATAGCCTTATAAATCTGAAATGAAATTTTGGTTTAGATTTCTTTTCTGCTGCAATGTGTAAAAGGTAAAGGCTTTGCTTATTATAGTGTCACCCCTATTGAAAGGGTCAGCCAGTTTTAGCTTATGAGACACCTATCCTTTTTGCACTCACAGTACCTCCCGAATCCCTTCTCTTATTGCCTGGCGCCTGGCAGAGACGGGCCTACGGTAATCATTCGTTTAACTAGCTGGCGGCTCCACTTACCGGCCATATCAGTCCCAACCCCGTAACCGGCACCGGGATTCTTTGAAACTTTGAAACTTTATTGAAATATATCTGTATAAGGTCCACTACCGTGGACAGCATTAACATTTATACAAATAGAAAACATACATATCAATAGAGAGGTCATTAGTTGGGAATACGCAAATTCATTTGAAATTTTTATAATTTATAATAAAGCCTAAATAAAAAGTATTTCTTATGAATAAACAGATGTTAACCAAAATGTGTTCCATATATAGTCATACATATCACCTGACAGTTTAGATCATGATCAGTTCCTAGGTAACTCGGCCTCTGATCGTGGTCTATGCTGGCTCGAGTTCACTCTTTCAATTTGTATATTGATGTGTCATAATAGAAGAAGAAAGCATACAGGTATTTACCAAGCTCTACCTAATAGGATGAATAACAAAATAAATAAATAAATACTTCATTTTTGCCAACAGTAATGCTGGGGTACCCATATGATATGCTTCTCCAGCTAGACGAAATTTGGAGAAGAAATACAGGTACACAAAACGTGATCAAATTACATGCTTCATGATTGCTGTCAATGTTAATATATGGAGAAAGGTGTTCCTTTATAAGCAAAGCTATGCCACCAGAGCGATAGCGTGACATTTTTTTCCTGTGAAACACGTGCGACACATAGCCCGGTACTGTTATACTATCAGATAAGTCTGTTTTTAACTCTTGTAGTCCAATTACATCGTAATTTTGTAAAAATGAAATGAATTCGGGACAAATTAATCTGGAAGTAATGCCACCAACATTGAGGGAAAGGATCTTCAGTTCACATTCTATATTGTTCGTATTATTTTGTGTATTTTGGTCGTCACTGCATGATGTCGATCTTAGTCTATTGTTCGGATTATCGTAGCGGTTCCCGGCACCCCGCTAACTTTGACCATTCGTGGAAGTGTCGTCTGCTTGAAAATGGTTGTCTGTCTGTGAGCTGCCCTGGCTGGCCTCAGGGGGGTTTACTTCCATTGCAGATTGAGACAGGCCAGGTTCGAGTACTATACTGAACGTGCTTTCAGAGTCTGATTCAGACTCGTAGTCTTTTTGTCTCTTATAGGAACCGGGATCTTCAAGTGGTGATACGGCTTTCTTTTTGACACTGTGTCGCTTTGGGGTCGCCTCGTCCAAAACGTTCTTTTGAAGTGGGTCGTACTTATTTTGTAAATTTAAATCACAATTTTGTTTTGCTGGAGCCGGTGTCACTGTTCGTGCGGTTTTTCGGATCCACTGAACTCGCCGATTTTGATATGGACTTCCGGCAAGTTGAAAGTCATTTGCACGTGGTTGTCGCGGTCTGTATGACCCGGGTTGATCACCTGATCCTTCTGTGTTTATTCTACTGGTGGCCCATTGCTCTTCGGGGATAACACGGTTGCCATTCACGTAGAGTTTATCTCTTACAAGGCGTACTCTATTTTCTGGGTTTTGTCTCGCCTCTTTGGCTTTTCTGTACAATTTCTTTCTTTCACTTTCAATTTCCTGTGGGAAATGTTCCCTAACATAGATTTCACTATCGTTTAATGTCTTTGGGGCCAATTCTCTTATTAGTTCCTTGTCTTTATAAAATGTGAATTTTGCAATTATTGGACGGGGGTACTGGTGATTTCTGTTATATTTTCCTAGGCGATGAACCCTATCGAGGGGGATGTTTCTGTCTACTTTCATGACATTTTGTATGATATTTTGTACTTTTTCTTCACAGTCTTCACCCTTTCTTTGGTTGAAACTATATTGTTCTTCAGGAATCCCTGAGAAGATCAAGTTTTCACGCATCGAGCGCCATTGAATATCTGTAATTCTTTCGTCTGAAGATTTCTGTGTTTCTTTCATTGTATGTTGTACTCTCTCTATTGTTTCGATTTTCTTTTGAAGTTGATTAAATCTAAAGTCTGTGTCGCTGTTGTTGGTTGTGATGTCGTCACATATCTCACTGTACTGTTTCACTGTTTCGTCATATTCGGACATTTGAACTTTTAGCGTACTCACTTCTGATTGAATTCGGGTTAAATTGGTATTTGTTTGGGACACATCTTGTCTTATTTTGGTCACTTCCGAAAGCTGATTTTCTATTTTGGTAAGCCTATCATTTTGTGTTAAAATATTGTCCTCTAGTGTTTGCCACCTTCTGTTTTGGCCGTCAATCGCACAATGTATGTTGTTCATTTGCTGGCATAGGTTGGCTGCCCAAGGGGGCACGCTTTGACCGTTATTCATGGAATGTCCCGTTGTCGACTGCCCATTGTATTGATTACACATACCTCTGTTTGGGGGTGAGCTTAACTGTGCATTGTGTATACCTGAGTTCTGTATATACGTTTGTCCTACTTGCTGACATGCGCCATTTTGAGTTTGAAATTGTTCGAACCTTCGACATTCAACTTCCGAGGCGGACGCCCTATATATAACATATTATATTCATTAATATAGATTAAATCAATGGAATCACCTTATGACATATTTTGTTAATAATCAGGATCAAAAATAAAGACAGAAGTATTTTTCCCCAGACGTCACGCATCGACATCAGAGATTTTTACTCATTTATCTGGATCAAAACCGTTTGAATATCTATATACATGTAAGTGATTTTTATTAAAAAAAACAATTAAACATATTCTGAATACAACCTAATGGACAGACTGAATTTCAATATTTGACGCAATACTTTCGAGAGTTTTAATTTTAATGTAATAACCCAAACTAACGGAAATTAAGGGGTTTTATTTATTAATCTGGATCCTAACTAACAGACAAAAAAAGAAGAGATTTCTATGAACTAATCTGATTCCAAACTTAACATGACAGAAAATAATTAGTTTGACGAAATATGTGTGCAGACGCCACCGGGACACATTTAAGAAATTAATATCTATTAATATATCATATACAGTCGAGCACCAGTATCTCGAACGTCAGAATCTCGATTGCAATGCCTATCTCGACGATTGTCTAAAGTCCCGGAAATATTTGTTCTTATTCTAATGTAATCTTACATGCCCTATTTCGACTATGGCTAATCACGATTGCCCCCGGTATTTCGACTATAGATTTTGGCCATATCCATTTAATTGTTCTCAATTAACACCCAGTATCTCGACGACTGTAAGTCATCATGCACTGAAACGCTCGCCGACTTTGATCGCGAGTATCGGACTGTGGAAATCACACGTAAAATCATTAACCGGAACTATCGGTAGCTTTACACGTTGGCTGAATGATTGTTAGGTGATAATTGTCGAACAACAGTAAATTATCGCTTAAAGTTTGGTCGCCGTATCCTTAAAATCAGTCTTCTTATAACCGTCATTATCGGTGTTGATTCAACTCATCAAGAGTAACGCCCCTTGATAAAACGGATGTTAAGGAAAATAGTACCGCGCAGAAGGAAGGAAAATACGAATAGTACACGAAATTCCGCGATAAACAAAACAGAGTGGTAAAAAGCTATACATAGCTTATGTTTTATTGTTATGAACTGTCCAACAAATAAATATTGAGCCGAATCGACCGAGATGTCTTGCGGAATCCAGGTCAATGTCTCATGAATATTCAATGAGGTCAAATGTGTATGAAATGTACACAATTGACCCACGTGTCTTTAAATACTAAATGTAAGGATTTTTTACGAATCATGCTCATCGCAATTACTTTTTCTAAACCTAGGGTGGGTTTTTACCAGCTCTAATGAATTTCACTGTGATGTCCTTAGTAAAAAGAGGTTTTCGTGAGTATTTGACAGCCGGAAGTAAACCGGTCTGTTGATGCGCAGCTTTACCGGGCGCGCAGACTTACCGTACGCGACTGTAATAAACAAAACAAGCCATGTATAATTCCATTGTTTGGTGTTTGCAAAAAAAACATATTACGTTCGCAGCTATTCAATATAATCTCCCTGGTCAAGTACTAAATAAAATGTGAGTTAATGATTGTCTATCTTTATCGTCCATGTTTTGTGTACAAAAATACAGTAAACGTGTAACATCGAAATTGCATATAACGTGTTAAAAACGTTACGGCATTTCACAAACACGCGAGAGTACATACGTACAGCGGTTTTATTGTTCACATGGCTTACTTCCTGTAAGTTTTGAATTTTTTATCAGTTTGGTTATCTCGAGCCCATGCTTATCTCGACGCTATTTCGATCGTCCCGAGACCGTCGAGATACTGAAGTTCGACTAAATATACTCGTGTATTATGCTAACCTGAAATTATAATTCATATAGCGTAAACAAACCACGATAAAAATTGTGTAAAGTGAAAGATCCAGGGTAAAATCATCCTGGGTAGCAAAAAGACAGTCGCGAACGCAACATGGTAGCATAACGTCCAGTAACCCTTTGAAAGACAATGAAAACTGTAGCAGACGGGAACTTTAGCAGATGATATTTTATTGGCGTTTTATGGAATAAAACCTCATTAACACTTTTAGGCATGGCATCTTATCACAAATGATTTCATTAATCTAAGTATTTTATTTACTTTTATCGCGGCTTTAAAAACAGTAATGTATAAGAAATGATGTTGGTGTGCAATGTTAAATTTGGTGGGTGGGGTAAAACAGTCACATACTTAATCAGTACGGTATCGCTGTTAGGCATGACAATCACCCTACATGATGTACCAATTTTTAAATATGTATAATAAACCGCGTATACCTGATTTTGACCTACTTTCGACTGTTGAGATTAAATGAAGTCATCTTTTTTTGATGACGTAGACGAATACTATACTTTATTCAAATAGTCGCATCAATATTCGTAAGTCTGCAGATTAAATAATATTAATAATTGTTCATAAATAAATAATAAATGTTTGAGTTCATTGACAAGACTACATGTATTTTCATTATTCTATCAAAATATTTTACAAAGATACAATTGCTTGAAATCCTGGAGTGTGATGTAAATTTAAGTGATTGTCATGTTTTCTGTGTCAAAAATGCACAGTTGTCATGGAAACGGAATTTGGGACATAAACAGTAGCTAGTGTTTAATCAAACACAGCTCATTCTTTCACGGAATGTGCAAATATGTTTTTAGAAAAATTGGCACCTTTCGTGTCCTTTGAGTGTGTTTAATGGTTAGTTGTAAGTATGCTTTTGATATTATTTCCCCTATTTGTATGAGTCTTTTAATATTCTTATTAATAATCATAAGTATGCAAATGTGATAATTTACACAAATTCTCATTTTATTAAAGCTCAATGTCTAAGCTTCATCACTGTACTATATTTATTCTTCTAATAAAAAAATTGACCAAGTTACAGTGGTTTTCCTGAAACACAGTGTATAACTAGGCGGTTGCCATGGAAACGCCGAATAAACAAATCTACACCAATTTCAGTCTTGTAATCCATCCTAAATGGGGTCGCCTATATGCATACTAAATCATGGTATATGTGGAAATGTTCTACCTTTTGGGGTGAGGGGGACGAAAACTTTACTTAGCCAGCTGATAGCCTATTAAGTATTTTTCTGAAAACAAAATATGCCATGGCATACACAATACAGACCTTTCGCCATCCTTTGCAGTCCTGACAGGAGTAAGGCAAGGCTGTTTATTATCACCGATGATCTTCACAATCGTCATTGATTGTGTGATGCGAAGAGTAACAAGCCAGCCAAGAGGAATACAGTGGACTTTCACAAAGAAGCTTGAATACTTGGACTTTGTAGACGATATAGGACTCCTGTCCCATAAATTCAATCATATTTAAGAAAAGACAGAGTCTCTTCAAAGCTTTGCCAAAACAACAGGACACCATATCAACATCAAGAAGACAAATATTATGCGGTTCAATGCTAACTGCAATACCCCCATCAATCTAGAAGGACAAAACATTGATGATGTTAGGAATTTCACATACCTTGGCAGTGCAATCAGTAAAACAGGAGGTACCGATGACGATGTAAAGGCCATAATTAGTAAAGCCCAGTATGCCTTCAATTCACTCAAAACAGTCTGGAGAAACAACAACATACATTTGGGGACCAAAATCAGGCTCTTTAACTCCAATGTGAAAACGGTGCTGCTATATGGTTCTGAGACCTGGAAAAACACCAAAAAATTAGACCTCAATGTGATTTATTATTAATGTTTAAAAAGCATAAATCAGTCCTAAATTAGACAAAATTCTTAATTGTATAACTAAATATCTGTAAACTAAACGTTGCAACTCTACAATTTACATTTCTAGTATGGTCAATGGGAAATAACTCTTACTAACACCTTCTTGTTCAGGATTATCTCACGGGTCACTTTTAGTCACAATTTCAAACAAAGAAATCGCCATTTGTTATATAAGCCATACCTCTTGATTAGATTATTTATGTATCCAGGTAACGGCTTGTTTCTGTAACTTTATTGTTATTATTGTAATGACTGATTATATGTTCCATGTATTATTTGTATTAGATTGTTTTATAATTTGAACGCTATCGGGAATTTAGGTACGCTTGTCCCGTATCTATTTATGTTTATTGTTTACCATTTACACGGGCTATTTGTAAGGTGTGTATTTGTTTATATTTTCAGATTGATTTGATTGACTGATTTCATTTTTTCCTGCATAGCACTGCCATTAAAGATAAAATAGATCTAGAACTACATTATGTGTTACGGACCCTATATTCTACCAGAAAGCTCCATAAAGACAAACGTTTTCCAATATATATACTGTGTACCCGATAACTATGTCGGCTTGCTTATCGAGTAAAATGTCCAATACTTCACTACGACTCGTACACACGTGCTAAACAAATATCCGATACGTACAGTACACAACAAGTCGAGCCATAAACTCTATTGATAAACCCTATCTACCACTATCACTGATAAGATCTGGATCAACACTGTTGGTAAATTGCTCTAGTTGTCAAATAAAGGGGTTACATTTCAAACAAGTGTCCCTGTATCAGGATCAAACTTAACTGCTTTAATATGTTTAGGATTTTTTTATCAATAAATTAATTATTAATTAAATTGCATGGGGTTTTCTGTTTTAATACTGACACACACCTGAACATAAAGGGTTACAAAATTCAACACAGAATACTGTTAGTAGAAACTGTAGCGTCTACATGCAAAGTGAATACGTGTTATTGGTTCTACATGAAGTTTATAATACCTGTAAACAAGATTTAATGTGTTTTTACCAATAATAGCAAATGTCAAGTAAATCTACACACAAACATTACATATAAACATTCACATCAGAAATAAATGACAAAAAATATATTTGGTCCCAGGTAGAATCGAACCGGCATACCCTGGCTTGCTATCACCGCTCCAGCGTAGTATACAGGTATAGTTATCCAGGTGTACAGAATTAATGACTGCTACACTGACACAAATCGAAAGTCATGTGCAAAAAATACATTTTACTTGTGAAGAAGCACTAAGTCCAAAACTGAAAAATGTTTCTAGATAAATCGACTTTAAACCAAAGCCCTTTTAAACTGTTTCAAACACTATATGTAAATCTAGCAGAACACACACACACAGTCATACCACAACAAACACACACACACACTCGCAATACCATTCCTTCATCTACGCACTAAATAGAAAACAACACGCAAGACAAACATAAAGCAAAGTGAATATAGGAGCCCGCCTTGGTACGGTCAGTAGCAATCAATAATTAACTATAAATACACTCTGTACAAGAAACCAACGATACCTAAACTTACCGAGGATACGTTCGAAGAATGGAAGGTTGAAGTTGAAATGATCATCAGTTCAGGAATTTACCAGGAAGACATAGTTTGTCAGCAGATACGGAATTCCTTTACTGGTAAAACCAGAAAAATCCTTTTGAACCTTGACCCAAATTCAACTACAAAGGACCCCTTGACAAAACTGGAACATCTGTATGGAAATGTTAGAACAGGAGATTATATTGTTGCTGAATTTTACTTAGATTAGCAGAAGGAGAATAAAAATGTCACTGAGTGGTGCATGCGCTTAGAGAACATCATGCAAAAAGTTTTCAGGAAAGGACAAGTAAATAGAGATCAAATGGACCAAATGCTAAAGCATAGATTCTGGAAACAGTTATTCAATACGAAGCTGAAGCTGGGCACAAGGATTTTCTTCGATACATGCAAAACGTTTGAAGACTTGATGGAAAAGGTCAGAATCGAGGAAAATGAGATGATTGATGACGGCGACAGCCAAATGCTTTCAGAGGATAAGATAAAAATAGAACAGCCTACAGAGATTAGAAAAGAAATTACATATACGACAGAGTTACTTGATAGAGTGAAGCACTTAGAAAAGGAGCATGAAAAAGTATTCGGAGGGATGCAGATATCGAGATAGAGATAAAGACAGACACAGAGAAGAATATCATAGTAATAGACTCGATGATGGATACAAGAGAAAAGAAGGAGACAGAAACCCATCAAACAATTGGAATAATAGTGGTCGATGGAGAAGAGGTTGGCAAGATAGAGACAGACATAACAGACACGATGACCGGTATTTTAAAGTTACAAATAGTAGGTTTGATCAATCTGAGAGAAAGTATGACAGAAATAATGATAGAAATCGTGACTGAGATCGGAGACAACCGAAATCAGACGGTTACAGTCAGATGGATAGAAGGCAGAATGGAGATGAGAAGGAAGAACATGGAAGCAACAGCAGGAGAGAAAATGACAAGGAAAATATTGAAGACAGTCGAGACAATAGAGACAGTCGTTCGAACAACCAGAGAAATAGTTCTTTTAACCAGTATATGTTTCTGTCGATGGGAAGATGATAGGCAAAGAAACGAAGAGCCCCAATACTAGAAGAGTGATAGAAACCATGATTGGAGGAAACCATATAGCAGAAGTGCTCATAGAAGGTCAGACTGCCAGAGCTGTAATAGACACAAGCTCGATGGAAACAACAATGTCAGAATCATTGTTCAACAAATTGGATTCGAAGCCAACTTTACATGCTTGGAAATACTTCACGAGCAGTCAGAAGTTTACACTCCCTTAGTGTAGACACAAGTGTAGAAGCTGACGTTTATCGTTAGGAAACAGAGGCCGAAACAGAGAACACAGTTGACATTGATTTAAGAAAATCGAACTTGACAGAAAAGGAAAGGGAAAAAGCTCAAAGGTTCATGAACAAATGGCACCATATTTTCTCCAAAGGACCAACAGACTTAGGAAACACTGGTCTCATAGAACATAAAATTCACTTGAAATATGAGAAATATGAGAAACCATTTAAGGAACCATTAATTATTTTGTTGAGTATAACTATACTATCGAAAAGGTATTGAAACTGACAATAAGAAGATAGAAGCAGTTAAATCTTGGCCAATACCTAAAACAGCAAACCATACGTTTGGGGAACAGCACAACAGGAAGCCTTTGACTCTATCAAAGAAAAACTAATCAATCTACCTATCTGACCTATGAAAACTATAACCTACTGTTTAAAGTGCACACATATGCTTGCTCTACATGTCTAAGTGCCGTTCTTTATCAACGACAAGGCGAAATTGACAGAGTGATTGCGTATGCAAGTCGAAGTCTGAAACCATCGGAGAAGAACTATCCTGCACACAAGCTTGAGTTCTTAGCACTCAAATGGGCAGTGACGGAGAAATTTAGTGACTACGTGTACGGCTGTCAATTTGAAGTATGAACAGACAATAATCCACTAACATATGTACAGACAACGGCGAAGCTCGATGCTATTGGCCACAGATGGCTTGCCGCTCTCAGCAGTTACAGCTATACCATCAAATATCGGAGTGGATCCACAAATGCTGATGCGGATAGACTTTCCAGACTACATGGTATTGATCCCAACAACTCGATTGATGAACAAGTAATTAAGTCACTTACCTGTGCAGCATCACTTCAGCACATCCAAGCTCCTTTGGTATTCAACACCACACAACCAACTGACGTACCTGATGTCGAATACGTTCAGAATGTTCCTGAGGAAGCAGACTCCTTGACATCCAAAGAATGGCTAAAATCACCCAGAATGAAATCATTTCTGAAGTAATTGCACACTTTAAAAAAGGATCCCGACCAAGAACTACGCGTGCTTTGTCTACAGATCACCGCCTAGTCATGAAATATCTTCGGGATTGGAACAAGTTAACCTTAAGGGATGATGTTCTATACCTTTTCAGAAAGGTGAATGAAGAGGAGTATCTACAGCTAGTTCTGGCTAGAGATTTACGCGAGGAGATTTTCAAGGCACTTCATGACAACCTAGGTCACCAGGGCAGATACAGGACCATTTCGCTCTTTAAAAGAAGGGTTTTTCTGCCACGGAATTGATTCATATATTGAGGAAATGGTAAAACAGTGCCCACGATGCATCAGAAGAAAGTCATTTCCTAAGCATAATTGTTACCTATTCAGTCCTCTGCACCGATTGAAGTGATTTGCATCGACTTTTTGAGCCTTTTAACGATCGAAAGGAGGTTTCGAAAACATTTTTCCAGATATGCATAAGCCTTTCCTACAAGAAACCAACTAGCACGGACAACTGCCAAGACCCTGTTTGAAAATGTCATCGTGCACTATGGATTTCCGTCATGGATTCACTCAGACCAAGGTCCCAACTTTGAGTCACAGCTCATCAAGGATTTATGTGAAATTGTGGGTATCGCGAAGAGCTACGCTACTCCATATAACCCCGGGAATGGACAAGTTGAGCGTGTCAACTCTATTTTGTTGAAGATATTGTGAACTTTGGAAGACAGTGCCAAGTCGGACTGGAAGTCACATGCAGCACATATAGTCCACGCCTACAACGTAACCATACACACATCAACAGGAAACTCGCCCTACTACCTGATGTTTGGTCGCCATCCGAAATTGGCCATAGATGCAATGTTGGAACTGAATGCCAATGACGACAATTATGCCTCGAAACATCAGTACATCCGGAATTTAAGGGATTAGTTGTCACAAGCTTACAAGAAGACAGAGTCTACAGCATCGAAAGGAGCACGAGCAAACAAGAATCGCTACGATGTTAAAGCGAAAGCTTACAAGCTACATATTGGCGACTTGGTGCTAATGCGAACTGTGTCTTTAAGAGGAAATGATAAGTTGGCAGACAAATGGGGAGATACCCCTTACGTGGTTGTAGCTCAGCCAAATCCAGAAATTATTTTCTACGAGGTCAAGAAAGAATCTGTTTGAACCAAAACATCCAGAGTCCTACGCAGAAATCTTATTTTGCCTTTGGGATACAACAAAGTGGACAACCAGACTCAGAAATACGTCATTCCAGCGAGATTAAGGCAGTACTCAGTAGTACAAACTAGAGTTGGATCAGTGCATTCTGTTGATGTTTCTACTTTGTTAATTCATGTATTGTTATTTTTTACTTTATCACGTATTGTAATGCCATATTTTTTTATTCATATGTCTCAGTTAAGACTTCGGTAGCTCAACAGATGTAGGAGTTAATTAGATCTTAAATAGAGATTTGGGCATTATCTTTCTATGAAAATGTTTGGGTTTCCATACGTTTCGTGGCATTTTGCGTGGTGTTTAGCCATTTCATTTTCATTTACTTTCAACAAACGGATATGAAGACGGTTCAGTGTCGTTTAGTTTTGTTTGTTATTGTCTGTCGTATGTATGTTAGTCAGTTTATTTGGTAGTTAATATATTAAGAATGGTGTAACTTTATATGTTGGGGACAACATTTCCGAAGCAGGGGGAGTATGTGATAGGGCATATTTATTATTAATGTTTAAAAAGCATAAACCAGTCCTTAATTCTTAATTGTATAACTAAATATCTTTAAAATAAACGTTGCAACTCTAAAATATACGTTTCTAATATGGTCAATTGGAATTGAGTAACACCTTTCTTGTTCAGGATTATCTCACCTTTATGACGTTGCATGGGTCACTTTTAGTCACAATTTCAAACAAAGAAATCGATTTACAGCAAAATAAATAGTTGTTTGTGTTACTATCGTCACTGGTTGCCGTGGTAACAGTGAGAGCAAGGTTTCGGATTTATCACTACCATATAGCATAACCACACCAATTTATAATGCAGCATCTAAAATGCCTATCTTGACTTAGAAAAATACAAAAAATGCACAATTGGGGCCAATGGACCCTAAACGCCTCAAAACGGAAGTTTTTTCAAAGTCCGGATGAAGGTTAATGAACCAATTGTGAACGGACTGACGAAGGACATCCAGCGATCCCAAAAGCTCACCTTTCCACATCGTGCCAGGTTAGCTAATATGAAATAAGGCATGGCCTTCAATGGGGTTTACCCACGATCGTTTTTAAAATCTGAAAACAGAATTAGAGAAATTGATCTCTTATATGTGTATATACTCAGACAAAAAAGAAAGTACCCACTTTTGTATTCAAAATTATCCGCGTCACATACATACTGCAATTATATTTTAACAAACTTTTGATAACAGTTATTTTGCCTATAGGTGTTAATATTCTCCTGTTCCATTTTTTCAGTGTTTATTCTATTTCAGTTATTTTTGGTTTATAATTCAAGTTAATAATCTTATCCAAATCAACATGAAAACGTATTCCTAGCATCTCAAATTGAGTTTGGTTCCATGTTAGTTTCCATTTTGTTTAATTGTGTCAGAACTATATTTTTTCTTTCCTATCCATACTACTTTTGTTTTTTCAAAATTAACTTTTAGACCGGAACTTTCTGAGAATCTTGAAAGAGTGTCGAGCGTTTCATTAAGAGATTCGCTTGAACCATCCAAAATTACACTTGTGTCGTCAGCAAATTGGGACAGTTTATATTCAGTTTGATTTAATCTTATACCTTTAATGTTTGGGTTTGAACGTTTTAAATCGATAGAATTTCGGCACACAGAATAAATGTGTAACAAGATAAAGGATCACCTTGTCTGCAGCCCCGCTCAATCTTAAAAAAAGTCTGAAAGGTAGCCACACTGAGTAACAGTTGATTTTGCATCTTTATAATCTATTAAAAGTAAAATACCTGGTATATCTATATCTTCTGTATAATGAAGCAAATCATATATTAACCTAGTATTTTCTCCTATATAACTCTTTTAAGAAACCTTGTTTGATCTAGATGAATAAGTTTAGGAAGGAAATATTTTAATCTATTTGCTATGCACCCAGTCCCTATCTTATAAACTGTATTTAAAAGTGTAATAGGGCGCCAATTTTTCAGATATTATTTAGGTTTGTCTCCTTTTGGAATGCATGTAATTAGACCTTGGGTTTGTGTATCAGACAAGTTATCATTGCGGTAGGATTCGTTTAGTGCTCTAACAACAAAAATGCCGATTTTCACCCAAAATACTTTATAGAAGTCAGCACTAAAGCCAGATGTACCTGGACTTTTATTTTTTGTCATTTTTTTAAAAACTTGTGTTGCTTCATCAAGTGTTAATTCTCCTTCAATATGTTCTGATTCCTCTTTACTAAGTTTTGGAATGTTATCATTTTTAAAAAAGTAATCATATTCATTAAGTTTTGTATCTTCATCTTTAGATTTATATAAATTTTCATAAAATGCTTTAAATTCTTCTAAAATCTCATTTTGTTTTGTTACTTCCGATCCATCATCCTTCATAATTTTTCTTAATGTTTTCGTCTGCATATTTGTCTTTTCTAAACCACAAAAATATTTAGTAGGTTTTTCTCCTTCAATGCTCCATTTAACTTTTGATCTGATAACATATCCATTCAATTTATTTTCATTTATTTGCTTTAGTTCATCATTTAAAGAGACAAGTTCTCCCGATTTTTGTTCTGTTAAATTTTGTTCTATTTCATATATAGTTTTTTTCAAGTATTCTTCTCTCTTTTGAATTGTTTTTTTCTTATACGAACTATACTGAGCGAAAAAAATGTTTACACAGTAGTTTAACATGGGATTTCCCATAGATAGCATTCCCAGTTTTCTGTTCTGGAAAGCAATATCAAAGAAATATGGAACAGCAGAAAATAAAGTCAGGTTCACAGTTAAAGGGATGGCTTTGAGAGATATCGGTTGCAATAATTTGTTATAGAGTATTTTTGTTTCAAAATTTACTCCTTTTTCAATGCAAAGGGAGGTAATTTGAACAAATCGCCTTTTCAACCTGCGATTGTACACACAGTTGTAAAGAATGATTCTCCAAAGTGCTAGAGTTTTATTCCTGGCTCCTTTTCCAACAAAACTGCTGACTTTCATGAGGAAACCATGACATCACTTTTATGACTGGTAAAGCAGTTACAATGCAAGAGGAGTTACCTCCCAATACGCAGATGTTTAAAGTACAGTCGACATCTCTCTCTGTTCTCTGAAGTTCAATTACTTATGTCATTATGCAATATGAGTGATAAGTTGTACCGCGCAGACGTGGCTTGCATCCTTAATGTATGACTAAACTTTTTTCTCTCAGTATATATGAAATAGATTTACCTCGTATTTCCATCAATAATGTATTTAAAAATAAGTGGTCGCTTATATTGAACTGAATTTCACAATTAGGTACATTTTTAAAAGGTATCTTTGTTGTATACGTGTAATGAGTATTGTTCTTTAATTTCGCCAATTTTCTTATTAATAGTATCTATATATTCTAAATCGTTTAGTAGAGAGTTATTATGTTTCCATAAGCCAGAACTATATTGAAAATCATTAAACTGAAATGACGATGATATCATAGAATGATCGGAGCAGAAACTATGATGTATGGCTGAATCTGACAAATACATTCTCATAGAGGAAGAAATTAGAAGGAAATCAAGTCGACCTTGTTGAATTGGTTTATGCTTTCGCCAAGTGTAAATTTGTTTTTGTGGATATCGCTCTCTAAAAGGATCGGTTAACTGTCTGTCTAAAATATATTGTAATACAGTTTTTCTAGCATTTTTATTGTTTATGTGTTTATAATTATAATAATCCATATCTGGATCCTAAACTAGGTTAAAATCGCCGCATATTGCATATAACATGTTTCCAAGGTCGTCTATTTTATCGAATATATTTATGTAAAATGACGGCTGGTCTTGATTAGGGCCATATATTGACGCAAGCATGAAGCGATAATCATTAACAGTTACATCAAATATAACATCATTTCCATCTGTGTCCTGTATTACTTTATGTATTTTAAAATCAATTTTATTAAATAGTATAGCAACACCCCTACTTTGAGAAGTGTTACAGCTTAAAAGTATTTCAGATCCCCATTCTGAGTAAATAGTTTTATACATGTTTGGGGTGAAGTGCGTATCTTGCAAACAGTATATGTCATTTTTCAAATCTCTTAGATGTTGAAAAACTGACATTATTTTCTTCTTTCCGTGTAAATCTCTACAGTTTACCGATACAATATTTAATGTCTTCGTATCGCCAACAAAGTATTTTGAAGGGACGCTTCTTTATGCAGAACAAAAAACAATACATATTTGGATGCCTGGCTAGCAAATAACAAATAAATAAACAGAAAAGACATTGACAGAAAAATACAAAATATTACATATACAAATGAAAACACCATTAAAAAATCAACAAAATTGTTTGTCTTAATTATAACTAAAAACAATATACACATCGGGCCGTGATTTAGTGTATTTTTCTGAAGAAAAAAATAATAGTGTCCACTGTGACTGTACATGGACATATCATTTATCAATTTTATTTTCTCCAAAAGGTAGCCATACTATTCGGACAGACAGATTTATGAACAGTACTTATGCATCGACGTATAGTTCCCCCAAAAAGAACATTGATAAAAAGCATCGATGCGCTGTGTTATTGTCCGATGTTTCTGACTTGTCCGAGTCATTGTTAGAACATAATAGTTATGCATAATGTTAAGTAGGTAAGCAAGGTAATATCAAATATATAATCGTACACTTTCCTACTTGAGATAAGTATGTTTCTTCGTGCAATACCAGACCGCTGCGCTATTTCCTAATAAATGCAATTATGCGTTTAAACGGGAAGGAACAATGTATAGTATACTGCACATTACGCACACACATTACAGCTATCCGTATCTCTAACTAACTATAGAGAAAAACTCATTCCTTTTAACGTCTTAGAATGTTCCAATCTAAAATGACTTTTACAAGTCAGAAGAAAAATATTACTAAAGGGGCACGCATTATTTTGTGATCTGTAGCATTTTAAGTAAAATTGTTTCTTACACTTTTTTAAATTTGAGACAATTTTCATCAATGTATTATTGATAAGTAGCATTTTATTCTATTAAAAGAAATATAAACTTTCAAATCCAAGTATATTCAACATCTGAAATCTCAGGTAGAAACTTTGGCAATGGTTTTTTAAATGTTTTTCCCCTTCGTCAAATAACCAACAGGCAAGCAAATGTTTGCATGTGTCCAAAGCGCTACTGAAAATCATTTTCAAAGCAAAGCAAAAAGCTGCTTTTTATGGGTTATTGCAACTTAGTTGTTGTACACTCTACCTATCACAGTCCTTCTGCTTTGCCCATCTCTTGGATTCAGCAACATTCCGATGATATGGTGCACTTTACAGTGGAGAGATCTCTATTTACTCCCTTTTAACGCTAAGAAAACACATTTTAAATTGAAGGCTAGGTGTTTGAGGGGCAAAACAAATTGAACCCTGATCAGACACAATATTTACTCGATGTCTAATGTGGCTCAAAACTGTTTATAGAATAAGCTTGCTTTAGCACAAAACGCGTGCATTGGGCAATATGCAGTCCTCTCCACTGCATTTTGGGTTTACACACAAATAAAAAGTTTCAGCAACCACACAGACAAACGTTAACATATAATAAATAAACAAGTATAAACTCTATTGATTTGTAGCCAAAACAACATTATTTCTAGTCGTTGAACAGTGACGCAGAAAGCTTTGCAGGAGCTTTCAGCCTCACTCTCATCCTACTAGAATCACATTATGTACACTAAATGCAATTTATCTAAACTATGCTGTCTATCGGTAAGATTGGACAACTTGGCAAAGACAAATGTAATTTACTCGAGTAACTTTGCACAGATATAATTTATCATGCAGCCAGCTCACTATGGTGATGATACATGTATATCTATATGATATCGTATATTATATAATTGAAAATATTTGAAATAGTTTCATCAATATACTAGCCAGCTATGTTTCCATCAAAATACATTTGAATAAACAACAGGTTTTGAAACTTAAGACTTAATAATAATGTATACAATAATAACTTATATTTTTAAATCATATACAGGTGCAAAAGGGAGGTAATAGTCAAAGCTTAAACTATAAAATTCAAGTTTGTATTTTATCATTAAAGGGAAGTAATAATGATCCTATAATATTCTCAACACTATTTGACTTCTTATATACCATGTATTTTATACAATGGATTATACTAACTGACAACTGTGGCATAATGCCATTTTCGGTATACCCCTGGAAAAAGAAATCTCTCTAGTGAAACGAAAATTAGATGAGAATTTGAGGTACAATCCATCATACAAACGACAAAATAGAGCAGCGAAAAGTCCACCATTAGTATTTTTTTTCCATATATATTTATTTATTTATTTATTATACCAGATTTATATAGCGCTCTTTTCACACAGGGGTAGTGCGTTCAAAAGCGCTTCACATGAAGTTACACAAATGTACCTACAAACAAGAAAAGACAAACTAACTACAATATAGTGGTAATAATGAAAGAAAGCTGACCATGGTATCAGGGGTACTCAAAAACAGATCTCCCTAGAGAAACGATAGTTAGATGAGATCTTTAAGTACACTTTATAAATTCAATATAACAACAACAATTTTCACCACTTTATCGTTCCCTTAACCCTATCAGCTGCTGAGAATTTGCCGTCGGTATATTTTGTAAAAATCAGATTTACGCACTTTTAAATGAATAAACTAAAATAGGAGATTAGATAAACATACCTTGATGAATATATATGGCAATGTTTATGCTTGCTTTACCAAGTGCAATCATTTTGCACTGAAACTCTAACTAATTCTAGCAGATAGTGACTTAAAGCTGGCTTAGGCGCAATTTACTTTACATTGAACTTGCTTTAATGCTTTAAGTATAACATGTTTTTAAAACTATAGGGTAAATGCTTGAAAGGAAAACATTTATCGAATATACATTGGTAAATAAATGATTGAAATGGTTTGCTTTTGAAAAAAAATGAGAATGACACAGTAAAAGCATTGAGTAACCCTTTACCCTATAACCGCGCTTTACGGTCCATTTAATTTATTCCACGATTGAATAAAAACGTTTCTATACTAAATGGATAAAAAAGTAGGTTAAACTTTAAAAATGATCCTGGAAAGATGTTGGTTAGAATGTTCAATAGTGTTGGGTAGGATGAATAATATTCAATGCTGAACTAACAGCCAACGCACGATTTGTATCTGGTAAGCGATTTAAATTTTGATGGCATGGAATCTAAAATCGCAATTGACTATTAAGAAATGAACTGATTTTTTTCGGCGTTCAAGCGAAATAAACGACAGAAAATTTCGGCAAATACCATGAATCGCGTGAGCGATTCATGGTAAATTTGCCGATAATTTTCTGTCGTTCATTTCGCTTGAACGCCGAAAAAATCAGTTCATTTCTTATATTTACAATATATTTGCTGTAATTTCTAACATTAAATAAACATTTTGTCAGTACGCATGTATGTTTAATCCATATTAGAGGTCGATAACACGAATAATGTGTACCCTATAAGGAACAGCCATGACCGATTTACTGAATCTGTGTACATTCGAAAGCAGAAAAAATAAGTTCCATTGTCAACAAGTTGACAGTTTGGCGCGAAAAATGCCGATTTATGACGTCATTAGAAGTGACGTAATTTTAAAGTAGGATAAATATATCGGGGTTTTATTTTCATAAAGAAACGCAGATATAGACCGCTGTTTATAAGGTAGATTCTTATGTCAATTTTCTTGCAAATTATCTCATTTATAAAGAAGAATATTAGTCGGGAATCATGGTTTCCACTAGTAGGAGGCATAGATCGGTTGAGAACAAATTTGGAAAAAATCCGCCAAATGGTTGCTGCCCCAAGTTCCAAATATATATTCGCGAATGAAAACTGCATATGCCCCGCCTCCCCTTGTAAACTTTTCCACAAGTCCCGCCCTCTCGAAAATTGGTGTTTATATGAAATAAACACACTTTTTGTCAATGGAATTGAATGGGGCGATTGTAAATATTTTATATTGACGAGTCAATATCGCATGCGTCCCCCATTCTCTCTCTTCGCAGCCCTTGTTCTCCTAGACATGGGTTTTATGAGTAAATTTATATTCCTCATTGGGATGTTAGTTCACTCTTCCAGGAAGGCTCCTCTCAGGTGGGAAAGTGCAACAGGAAGAGGTTAAACGTCTCCTATGACGTAGGTATACACGACGTTGGCCGTGTTCGCGATATAGGGAGAATTTGGACTCATCAGTAAACATAATTGTCTCCACTGCCTCAAAAAAAATATTTCTAGGTGCATGTGCTCCATCCAAGCCATTCAACTCTGGCGACGAACAACGGAAAGGGGCGGATCAAAGTACGGGCGCCGAACCCGCCAAACCAACTTCTCACAATCTATTATTTACATTTTTAGAACGGATGGGACGGCAATAATCACCTACTGCCTTTAGGGAAGGTTCTGGGACTGTAAGCTGACACTTGCGATCATGCGCTTATAATAAGGACCCGTCATGTTGTGACATCACGCACGGACGCTAAGACCTAGGTATGCTGTCTACCGGCCCAGTTTGCCTTTGACATCTAGGAAGACGTTATATTGTGCAAACATAGAACTCAAAATGACTGGCAATCTGTATTTGCCTTTGATTTTGTATAGTTATCGTAACTACCTGACCCCTCTGAACTTCTGTCAGCCGTACCATTAACGAATTCCACCCCAATGAAATGAAAATATCGGCAAATGCTTTGTCTGTATAAAGACTACCAAATGGTTTGTAGAGCAGTGTAACGTAATGCTACAACCTTGTTTGTACGAGCTATTTGTGTTTTCTGTTATCCTTGGAACGGTACGCAATTCCATTTTTGTTGCTTTCGAGATTGGACCCTGTGTACTTTAATATGGAGATTTAGTTTACCAAATGTTATTGATTTTTTAACAACGTGTTTGCGAAATATTACAAAAAATTTACCCTGCGTTTCTTTATCGCTTCAGTATATTTGTAAAATCATGAAAATGTACTTAAACAAATATTTTCTAAATCCAAGTAGATAAATGTTCAATGTGCTTTCCGTTTTAAACCTGTTTTAAATGGTCGTGTGTCTTCAAAGAGTTAAACACTAAGAATAAGGTTTTCCACCGTTTGTAATAATGCAACTTTTATAAACAAACAAAAAAAGACTGACTTCTTACCACACAAATCGACGCTCAAATCAACGGAACTGCCATGCGAAAAGGTTATTAGAGTGACACTGATTGTATGTTAACGTTTTCGTTTTAGTGTAACAGTTTACAAGTGTACATGTGTGTATGCAATATAGTAGCTAGTCGTATGTAAAAGCTATGAAACTGGTATTTTGAAACATTCTATTTCTTAAAATAAGCAGGTCAGAACACATTAAACTGTTTAACCTCGCGAACAGTGTCTAACCATATAGTACAACTAGTGGTTGTTATCATTTATCTGTATAATTTGCCACTTCTCATAAATATTTTCTTGCAACTCAGACGTTTCCAAATATACATTTCGAGTACGCTGTTTCTTGGATAGAGCAATGTTCTAAGCTACAGGTAAGTTGACACTATGTTCATATTTGTTGCAATCAGGTTATCTTACATATTTTTGTTTAAAAAACGCATTTGAATAGAGTGTAGGATACTATACAGCTCATTAAAACATTCATGATTTATATTCAACTGAGATGCATATAATATTATTATACCAGATTTATATAGCGCTCTTTTCACACAGGGGTTGTGCGTATGTAGCCTTACTGATTGTCCGACGTCTTATATGACTTCAGAATGTTTACTATGGGGGTTATTGTGTCAGAGAATATGCGTTAATTAGACAATAATTACTTTAACCCCACCTCATCATATTTAGTCGAATATCGAATATATCTGTCAATATGCCCTAGTTAACACGTTTAACTTTGGTGATCAGCATTCTCGGTCTATACAAACAGCATCTTCCCCCTTCGTTACTTCAAACGGTTCTTTGGTTGAATTATTAAATAAGGAATGTTTCTGTTTGTTTGACTGAGTTTATCGTCTCTTCCGAGAACTAAAATGAAGGCAATTATATTTACTTGATCCCATGCGCTTCTTAACAACGAATGATGTTCGCCGAAACGATCTATCTGAAATCATAATATCATTTCATCATCCGTCATCATTCATGGGCGCTATATGACCTATTATATGTGGCAGTGCCGTAAAATCTCACTCGCCTCGTTTCAATTAAAAAATAATGACGTTTAATTCGCGTAAACGCAATTCCTAGATAGGGTGGTACTTGTGCGTATATTAATCAGAAGAGACTGGGCTTAGGGAACGGCTCTCCGCGAATCATTATGTTGCGTTCCCTGAATAATAGCAATTATGGCTATTCCTTTCAGTGTACTCATTTTCGTGTTGATAACCTCTAATATGAATTAAACATACATACAAACTAATACAATATTTATTTAGAAAGTACAGCAACTATAATATAAATATAAAACACTTAATTTTGTCGACACCGTACACAATTTGACGTCGATTTAAGCTGTATATAAAGATTGCGTATTGCCGCCATTTAAAAACAAAAATAAACAAAAAAGCAAAACAAATAAATAAATTGAAAGAAACATATTTTTGAAACAAATGAAGTAACACGTCAAGTTAACAAGTTTATTTCCATTCAAGCTTATAGATCTACGATGTTGAAGATCATTCTGTTATCAGCCAAAGCAATACAGTAGTACTGTAGCACTGTTTCAGGTTTAGTAGCAACTTTGGAATCTTTGGAGACAGCAATGATTCCAAAACAATGATTTAGGAGCATTCTGCTTTACTTCCAGTGTGCTGCAAGCTATCATCTGCTGTGATGTAGAACACATTTTTTATGTAACGTTTTATTAAGTAGAAAAAAATAGATGTATAAAGGTGTATGTATGGGGTAATAGGTAAAATAATCATCTGCTTAACCCTTTACACCAAAATACAGTTTAAACCAAAAATACTCATTTTGATTTAGTCCTCCAGTCAAGAAAATAGTTCCATTTAACCCTTTACCTCATAGCAATAACCCCAAATGTGTATCTGTCAGGGATAAAGATAAGAGACATTTGGCTATCTATAGCCAGTATCTGTCTGATAGAGTAAACACTCTCACTAATACACCTAATTGGAAATATTGGAAAATTAGCGTGAATTTGACACCTGTCATTTTCAATCCCTATTATATGCCTTTTTGCTTAAATATTGCATAGTAGTGTAAATGTCAATTTTGGAGAAAATTTAATTCCCGTTGTAACGGTATTATTCTTATACAATTTAAACTATGAATAAGTAGAATGTCACTGGGTTAAAACGATGCAAGTCAATATATTTCCAATCCTTTTTATTACTGACACTTAGATTTATGGTACCTGTTATTTTCAAGCCCTTATAACTGCTTTTTTGCTTCACCAAATTATAACAGTGTAAATGTAAAGTTTGTAGACAATTAAATGTCCTTTCTCACTGTGTAATTTTCATACAATTTTACGTTTGAATAAGTTGCATGCAATTGGGTGAAAACGATACAAGTCAATATATTTCCAATATATTTTTACTTAGATTTATGTTACTATGGTAAGTATATATACCGCATGGAGTAACGATTTACCTGCTGTCTACAATAGAATACAATAGAATAGCATTTCAAAACAACTAAGATCCAGATAATACGCCGAGTAACTCGGAGTCCGATATGGATCTAAGCATTGATACAGCTCAGATTCTCAGTAACTCGGAGTCTGATCTGGATAAAAGCAATGATATAGCTCAGATACTTAGTAACTCGGAGACTGATTTGCATTTCATGAATTAAATATTCCTTTGGTATAAATTCAGACAGTTTGGATCCCGATCACAATGTTGAGTGACTCGGCGTCACAACTGTTTGATATCTATTAGACTTTTTTTCACGTAAATTCCTACGCAATCTGTTTGATTTTTGATCAGACGCCATATAGATCGGCACTGCATCAGGATCCAAACTGTTTGACATCTTAGAGAACATTCAATTATTTTGCATTATAGTTTTATAAAAGCGATTTGGATGAAGATGAGACGCCGAGTTGCTCGCCATCTGATCAAGATCTAAACAGATTTACATTATATGAAGAAATATTCCTTTGAAAAAAAAAACCCGGTAAATTCAGACAGTTTGGATACCGATCACAATGTTGAGAAACTCGGCGTCGTAACTGTTTGATATCTATTAGAATTTTTTTTCCCGTGGATTCCTACGCAATCAGTTTGAATTTTGATCAGACGCCGTGTAGATCGGAACTGCATCAGGATCCAAACTGTTTGACATCTTAGAACACATTCAATATTTTTCTTATTATAGTTTCACAAAAGCGATTTGGATGAAGATGAGACGCCGAGTAGCTCGCCATCTGAAAAAACAAAATCATTTTATGTTAAAAATCATATACACATCCTTAAAGCGAGTATAGTTCATTTTATATCCTAATATGGACATTTTAAGGAATATATGCTATCTTTGAAACAACATAATTTAAAAACTTTCAATAGAATTTCCCATAAATTGAAACAGCTTTGCATTTCAGAAAGAAAAGTTCATAGTCTTCTGTCTCATTACATATATTACAGTTAAGATCTTTTTCAAGTTTCCATGTATACACGTTTATTAGTATTGCTAATATATTTTGTACTTATTTAAATTAAAATGTTTGACACGATTATCGATGCAAGACTGTTCTAATTATGTATAGAAGTGTTCCCAGTGTATAGCTTCTTTAAATGTTGTTTTCCACATATTATGAATGTATGGTTTTATAAAAGTATTGTCTCGCATTATGTTGCAACATTCTTTGTAATACACATTTAATATGGTATACCTTTTAAATATCAGTTTCAGTTCTATTTAACCATTGTTGTCTTCGATTCCCTTGATTTAAGGGTGCTTTTCCATATTTTTGAATACAGTCAGGACTCGATACAACGACATCCGTTACAACTGAATACTCACTTAACGACACGAATTCCGTTGGAACGAACCTGCATAAAGCTTTATATATGAGATTCAATATAACGACAAACTCGTTATAATGACATATTTGTTGGGAACGAACTGTGTCGTTGTATCGAGTCCTGACTGTATACCTTTTCTAATATACTAATCTGACAGATCCAATTATATTTGTTTTCAAGTTTCTCTAGGATATTTTTTTCATCAAGCTTACCCTTCAGTACTATAATGTCATTAACATATAGTATATCCGAGTTAATTCAGGATTTAAAATTAAGAGTTTTCCCATTAAAACGGATATGTCTATTCCCCCATTATAATCTTACAGCAGTGATTTAAACTCGGCAAATGTTTTTAAAATATATGTGTAAAATAGTGTAAGTTTTATATATGTTTTGGCAATGAATATAGATATGTTATCTTCATATAAAATATAATGAAAGTGTTGCAAAATTGGATTATTCTAGAACTATTCCTGATTGATTTTTTGAATATTCATGAACTACTCTTGAAGCGGCAGTTAAACGTTCATAAATATTCTGCAATTCTAAAAAAATTGTTCTATAATTAAAAAATGTTTGGAACTCCTTTTGTAATATGCAGACATAGGGCGAGTACTTGAAAAAAAGTAATTTATTAGATTATGATTATTCGACATTCTACCAGTAATCGTTTTCTTCATGATTACGGCATATTTTTTTCCAGTAATCGATTGATATGATTACTTTCAATGCGAGTAATCATGATTAATGATTACTTTGTCAGTAACAAGTTGAAAATAAACTATTACTATGTGTATCCAGTTCCATTTGCAATAGAGCAAAGGGTAGACCATTCTAAGCTGCAAATGATATGTATGTTTGTTCCATAGTGCCAATGTTATATAACACTATACTTATATACCTATGTTATTAACCTATTTCAGTCAGATACATCATTTGCTCAGATTGAACCTAAATGTCTAGTAGTTAACATTCACTTCTAAGCCAAATACTACTTGTAGTTTGATCTGGATCAAAATAACATGAAGCTACAAAAATCTTTAATATTAATATTTAGAATGAATGGGTTTAACCATTACTCCATAAAAATATGTAAAAACTGTGACCTTAATTTATATCTTCACTAAAGAAAATATTTCCACTTAATATATATACAGATATAAATATGTACCGTAAGGAATAATTTCAATATTCTAGCTACAAATCTAGAAAGTTTAAAGTAAATCAAAATGCACCTTAGCACATATTCTGCTTTACATTTAAACTGCTTAAGTAAGTGATACTACGTATAGGGTTTGAGGTAATGGATGAATATCAATATATGCAGATGTATATAAATTATTAACTTTCTTTGTTACATTTGATTAACATTAGACACCTCACATGTCTGAAAAACTTTCCAGCAATATTGGTCAGTTTTTCAACAGGGGTAGAATTGGCTGGAATGCATTGTGTTTTTAATCTCAGCTTGTAAATCTTTCTGAAAATCAAATTGATTTAAACTTGTCTAACTGACATGTTAACTTCAACACTTGAATACCGTAATGCAAGTTCAAACTAATACAAATATGGATAGTTAGGTTTTAGTTAGATTCAGAGTTTACTTTTCAACAGTGCTGGGGGTGTCCCAATAGCTGTGCATACGTAAGCATCAGGATAGGTCCATGTATTATAAAGAAGATCCACTGACCATTGCTCATATGTTGATTGACACACATTGACACAACTAAATGCCAGTCCATATAACCAAGTTCTCAACTTGGTTTCACTTATTTGTGAATCTTAACATTCCCAGTGTCTTTTTCAAGTACTGCGTCATTATTTAATTTCTCCTTTACATGCAATAAATATATAGAGGATAAATGTTTTTTTCAGTATAAGATAGAAATTGAGTGAACATCAGACGTTATATTTTCACGAGTGGCGAAGCCACGAGTGAAACTATAACAGTCTGATGTTCACGAAATGGATTAAATTCGATCTTATACTGAAAAAATACAATTATTCTATTTATTTATGTTTTTAAGCCACTTTTTAAACAAAATGTTCGACAATTGTGAAAGCGAAAGTAATTATTTACCCCGTGTTGAGCCCCAACTTTATATCGAACACATTTTCGAAACTGTTTCCCGTACGATGATGTCACTTATTTATTGATTTGACGTCATCCGAATTACGTTGTTGCTCCCGAGTTTGGATTCGTTTTCTTCCGTTGAGTAGTTCGCGACAAATCGGACTGCTGGAATTTAACGATAAGACACGATTGACTACGATTATTGGGGAGCCCTACGGGACAACTTCATAATAAAAGCGCGCGTGGCGATAATCCCACTGCTCAAAGCAGTGATAATTCACTGTTTTTTCACGGTAATCCATCAAGAAGCATAAATAAGTGGATTTATTTATTATTAATTTAAACAATTTGAATCAAGACTAAACACAGATTATATTTATGATTCAGTTTAACACCTTTACAGAGTTGCATGTTCTATTGTCATATATCACCATTGTTAAACCTCAAGGTGACAACTTAAAGCATTGTAAATTACCCCTTGCAATGCATGCACTTTAGATCCATTCTCTCTCAAACAAAACAAAACTGTCGATACGAACCTTTAACTGTTTATAAACTGTCGTTAGGGAACCTGTAACACTCTCTGTTAGACTATGTAACCTTAAGTATCATAACAATCCAGAAGAAAATATCGATATACATGTATTATATTATTAATGCGTATTGATATTGCCAGCCACTTTAAGAAACATTTATACAGTCATTATAAAAGAAGTGATCGCTGAGTAATATACATTGATTTCCACGTCGTTTAATTGAATATTTCAGCCATAAGTTACATAAATGGAACGAAATAAGCATATACGATGCTTGGAACAACATCAGACTACATGGGGACAACTCAGTTTAACAGTTGTATTGCCAGTTTAGTCGTATAATACCTCTTTCGTATTCACTTCTATATGACTGGCTTAGCTTCACGAAGAGACTCTGACACATGTGTAGTCAGGACTCATATACCACCTGTCGTGAAGACCCTCGCCCCATTGCAACCAAATTCTTACCCTGTGGGACCTCTATTTGTTTTTAAACATATCTTAAGCAACATCCCAATATGGTCTATATGTTCTTATAACGCCCGTCTTATATCACAGGACCGTGTTAATGGGATTATATCATCATTTATAAACCAATAATCAATTCTACTACGCTGTGTATTATTTGTGCGTTTCCACGTAAACTTGGTGGTAAATCCCAGGTTAAACCCCCTAGTGGTTATTGATTATTAATTTATAACTAATTATTAATTGCTACTGACCGTACCAAGGCGGGCTCCTAAGCTCAATTTGCTTTATGTTTGTCTTGCGTGTTGTATTCTATTTAGTGTGTCGATGAAGGAATGGTATTGCGTGTGTGTGTGTGTGTATGTGTGTGTTATGGTATGACTGTGTGTGTGTTCTGCTTAAGAGATGGGTGTATTGTTTGTGTTGCGTTTCCTGCTTGAATATTTTGTATTTATTAGTGTTTTTTAATCGCCAAACGTAACTTAAAATAAGTTTTTTACAGTGATTTAGAGGATATAAATCGTGCTGGCTGATGAAATCGATCGGTGGCATTTAACAGAATGCCTCCCCGACCTGCCAACACTTATTTTGTAGATTATTAATGTATAATTATAAGTGTTTTGCACGTTTATTATCATTTTTTTTTTTTTTTTTTATAATTATTATACCAGATTAATGTAGCGCTCTTTTCAAAAGCGCTTCACTTGAAGTGATATAACTGTACAGATTGAGAAATAACATATAGCTACATTTACTATAAAGTAAAGACATCCTACTTGTTTTTATTTTACTATGATTATTACGCTAATAAAAATTGCTTCGTATTAGTGTATTAAATCAATTTTAACCATTTGCCTACTGGTCGCATCTTGACTGATTTTTGCAAACAGTTAGGACCGGGTCAGACACAGCGCTACGCGGCGTCTGATCTAGGTTCAATCTGTTTGACAATCGTTTTTTGTTTTATTTTCTTAAAAAATGCATAAATCTAGATTTGCAGACGACAATTTCGTAGCAGACGTTTTTACCGCATGATAAGGGTTAATATGACTGATATATTAAAAAGATGAATGATAAATCAGGGATTGAAAAAAGTCGTTGTTATCACAAACACCTTAACTTCTACCTCCTCCTCACAAACCCAATCCCGCCCCGATCCGGACCTACATAAGTTAACTTTTATCTCGCATCTCCGCCATCTATTATCATCAGTCATGTCGATGCGTGCGCATGAAGTTAATATGTTAACAGATTTAATGCCAACACAAATACACACACATGTAGCTCGTTTTAATATTTCACAAATTCGTTTTGCTAGGGTCTGTACCTCTGTTGAGGACTTCCTCATTCGGAATAAAACAATTACTGAAAAGCTTCTTAAACAGGTGTACAAATTTCATAAAATTTACAGACTTCGTAAGATTCTTGGAAATATACATTTTCAAAACCTGTTTGTGAAACGTATTAGATCTTTCCTCAAAACAGATTATGATCCAACTATATTTTTGTGCACTTCACGTTGGTTATCGATAAATCTACAATTGATAACTATGCTTTCCTCTTTGGTTGTGTGACGACAGAAGGGCTTAGCATTACATGATGATGTATCTATAAAGCCGTCCTCAACCGGGATACTTATTTCGCATTTTCATGCTTTGTTTTTTCTCTCCTTCTCTGTCGTGCCCTGAACCCATCCATGTCTTACAGTTACTCGTGACTACGGACTAGTCGCTTGAGTACAATTGGACCGTTGCCATAGTGGTTATTTTAACACTGACTTGAATGTTTAATTCTTTCCCGCGTTACTAGTAATCTTCTTGTCATAGATCTTTTGTTAGATATATTGACTTACTGTGTAGGCGGTCTTTTTTATTGTAAGGTTGTGGAACAGGGTTTATATGTTATTAACACTGTTCGTCTCTATAGGTGAATATAGGAGATAAGAGTGTGGTTGGGAGCCCCTAAACCCAGGTTTAACCCCCCGTGGTTATTGATAAATAATTTATAATTACTTATTAATTGCTACTTACTGTATCAAGGCGGGCTTCTATATTCACTTGCTTTATGTTTGTCTTGTGTGTTGTTTAGATTTAGTGTGTAGAGGAAGGAATGGTATTGCGCGTGTGTGTGTGCGTGTATGTGTGTGTGTTTGTTTGTAATGGTATGACTGTGTCGGTGTTCTGCTTGAGGGGTGGGTGTATTGTTTGTGCTGCTTGAGTATTTCGTATTTATTTGTTTTGGCAAGGTTTTTTTATATTGTAACTATCATCATCTTTAGTTTTATCTAGTTTTAGCCCGTCGTTCACCTATTCTAGCTGATGTTATATTTACATACAGACCTATAACTATAGACACACACAAATACATTAAACAACATTCCACGAAAGTTTACCTTTAGGGCATTAAACCAATTGATGCGCTTTGCAAGTACTGTTTAAAATTTATTGTAAATTATTGACTAGCAATTTATTGTTAAATCGAATATGCCCGTGAATAATCACATATTTATCTTATATATCGATAATTTCGCCTTAAGTGACTTCGGACTATTGCTGTTAGGATGTTTTATATGATACAATTTCTTCTTTCCTTTCAGGCGGCACAAATCGGTCTATTCAAGGAGCAACTATGTCTATGAAAAGAACGTATCGTTTGTTTATGTTTGCTGTATGCTTTTGTTCAACTTTAACGTTATTAACATTGAAACATAACTTTACACTTAATCAACACTTAAAAGTGTTCAAAGCAAAAGCAAATGACAAAAGTCATAAACCTCTTATTGTTATAGGTGTTCTTACTACCGTTGGCAAACTTGATCACAGACATGCACAAAGGCAAACATGGCTTTCCAGCATACGGAGGCTACAAGAAAACCTTCCTTTCAGAGTTGTTTATAAGTTCTGGTTCGACCGGCCGACGCCAGAATCTCTATCAGAAAACAATTTGTATGGTGATATCGAGTATCTTAACGTAAATAACTATGGTTACACTGTAAGTTATGGCGAAAAACTGTATGTCTGGATGAAGTACATCGTTGCGCATTACCCGGACGCCATGTTGGGTTTGAGAGTAGATGACGATGTATTTGTGTGTGTACCTCAAATTTTCCAAAAGCTAGATAGAATAAAATCTAAGAAACTTTATTATGGACGAGTAAACAGCGGTGGTGAAGTTGATGAAATGCTTGTGGTTACTGGGATAGAACTGATTAAGCGAATCTCACAGAGAGAATATTGCAACGCCTCTTACGCTGGATGCGATTCAAAGACCCAGCTCATTGAATATGGGGTGGGGGGTAATTCTCTGGGAGCATGGTTAAGCATTTATGACGATGTCAAACTCCATGCAGGTAATGCACACATGATCCAACATTTACGGCATTTTAAAGGGAACAGAAATGCCGTTATTAAGAAGGGATTTTGTGAAAAGTTTGTGTCTCACCATAAATCGACCCCAGAAAACATGAATACCTTACACGGAATCAATAACATAACGATTTACAGTCAATTTTAACGACCACATTATCAAGCAGCGTGGATTATTTAAAATATAAAACAACATATTACAACTTTGCAGCTTAAGGGTGTATCAATGTCATGACTTTGGGAACTTTTCAAAGTATATGAAAACACTCTATGATGGTTTTGTATTGAAGAGCTATTTAAGATGAATGAAAAAATAGAAAAAGTGTACATTTTGGTGAACAGCAGTTGGCTCTACGGCCATGTAAAAGTTACCCCACCCACTTCCTCTTATTTTGTCCTTTTCAAACAGCTCGCTTCAATAAAACCCATTTTAAATGAAAACAAATATGATAATTTGGTTTTGTGTTATTTATTTCCTATCTATGGTAGTATTTCTTCATACAAAAACTAATTTAAGAAAAAAAAGGCACCAAATGTAGAATTTATAAAGCTCTAAATATCATCGGTATGGTACTTTTTTGTAAATTTTGTAAGGGGCGAAAACTCTTTTTACTTTAATAACTCAAAATTTTCAACACTGACCTTTCAATTTCTTTTCATATTTTGAACTGCCTTAGCATGGGCTTTCATCTGGTAGAATATAAGAAAAAGTTAAATACTAGAACTATTTCATTTTCAAACTTTTTTACTTTTTTTCATAAAATAAAAAATCTAATAAAATCATGCCCTATATAAAGCATATTTGTGATATTCAAGGATCCATATTGTTTAAACCTGGTGCCTGCTTTGTCTAAATTTGGTATATATATGTGAACATACCACCATATACATGAAATAAATAAAGAAAACCCAAATTACCATGTTTGTTTTGTTTTGAAATAGATTTTACTGAAGCTTGTACTCTGAATGGGTAAAATTTGAAGAAAAAAATCCAAATTTGACATACCTTTTTCAAATCGCTGTAGCTAAAAAAAAAGGACACCACCATATATATTTTTTTTCATTTTTTCATTCATCATAAATAGCTCTTCCAAAAAAACATTGATAGAAAAAAAGTTTAATACTTTGAAAAAATGGCTCATGACATTGATACACCCTTAATATCCTTATTATATTATCACATGACTGGATCACATGACTAATGTGTGAAATGTTGCAAGGCAAACGAAATATTACAACTCGATCCCCTACGGTCTTGCTCGATTACAATTTTTATTTGCAAATAGTTATAATTTGATTTTTTATCAAGTCTTGACAACTCTATTTAGGATTTGAACTATTTGACTCGCGTTACCACTTGTTTACCCGTACACCGGATATTGGTACCAGCGAATCGAGACATTAGGCCGGTCGATCTGCAGTGCAGGTATGTGTTTCAAATTTTATAGCATAAAATGTGTATGATCAACATGTATGTCATACCTTATTAAAGTGTAATGTTTCTGGGATATGCTGATGTCAAAACATTTCTGTTGTATCCAGAGAAACTCTCGTAAGACGTATACAATTGCTGTTTAGTACCGGTAAATAACAGTGATTGCTGACGAAAATTAATAATAATATCAGTTTAAACGTGCCTGGCTATAATATTCACATAAAGCATTTAGTCCATTTCATAATAATTTATGTAACTCACTATTCACGGCCGTCATCCCTATACTACGATATAAGAGGATACGACGGTAACAGAGGTAAACAAATCGCGCGCGGGAAAGGTTAGTACCTCAGGGTTTTGAAACTGATGTTCTGTAGAGAAGCTTTCGAGATCGATAAATAACATATTATTCCATGTTGTTCAGAAATAATCACGGGAAAATTGTAGCTTTGTGCTATTTTTTTTAGAAAATTCCCTCAAATGTGTACTGATGAGATAATTTGATAAAACAAAAACAATATTTAAAATGAAAGTAATTATTCGTCTTCAAACTATTATATTTCGGTAGAAAACACTAGAGTAGGAACGAAAATAGAGAATACTTAAGTGGATGGTATGCATGCTTTTATGGATACTTTGATTTCAGAGTAAGGGTACTTGTCTGCAATGACAACTAATGTATTATTATTTTTATTATTATTATTATACCAGATTTATATAGCGCTCTTTTTACACAGGGGTAGTGCGTTCAAAAGCGCTTCACATGAAGTTACACAAATGTACCTACAAAGCAAGAAAAGACAAAATAACTACAATAAGATCTAAAATAAACATGAATAAACATATAAAAGACAGCCCCCAAAATGGCGATCACATTACTCCCATCAATCAGCAATGAAGCAACCGGCATCTGACTGTCGACCGATAGAAACAATAGTAGAGCGCCCAAATGCAGGCCGCCAGGAAAAGACAAATAACTACAATTAGATATAAAATAAACATAATAAACATACAAAAGACAGCCCCCAAAATGGCGATCACGTTACCTCATCAATCAAGAGCAACAAAGCAAATGGCTTCTTTATGCCGACTGATAGAAATAACAGTAGAGCGCCCAATGAAGGCCACTAAACATACAGAAGACAGCCCCCAAAACGGCGTTTGCATTACCTCATCAATCAAGAGCAACGAAGCAAATGGCTTCTTTATGCCGACTGATAGAAATAATAGCAGAACGCCCAATGCAGGCCGCCCAATGTAACATAACTAGGAAAAATAGCATGCGACAATAACTAAAAAAAATTCTATAAGAGACCGAAGACCAGATAATACTCCAGAACTCCCATTTGGACCCACAACATCTACAGCAAGAACATATCGCATAGGTAGCAGTGTTCTAATAACAAATATTTAAGTAATGTGTATTCAGACGCTTTTTTGAAAACTCCTACTGAGCTTGCATCTCTAATGTCTGATGGTAGACTGTTCAAGAGCTTTAGGGCTGCATGCGTGAAACTTCTATCTCCAAACCTCACCAAACGACTCCTCGGTACAACCAGCGATACTGATTTAGTCGCAGACCGCAGCTCTCTTCGAGGTTTATACACGTCAAGCATATTGACAATGTACCTTGGAGAATCATTGCACATGGCTTTGTATGTGAGTGTCAGAATTTTGAATTCAATTCTGTGTTGAACTGGAAGCCAGTGAAGATCATTCAAGACTGGAGTGATGTGATTGTATCGAGGGGTCCTGGTAATGATAAGGGCTGCTGTATTTTGCACACGCTGTAGTTTGCATAGTGAGTTTTGGGGAATCCCATACAGCAGTGAGTTGCAGTAGTCAATTTTCGAAGTGACCCGAGAATTGATCAAGGTCTTTGTAGCTTCTGGATAAAGGTACTGTCTAATATGACCTATCTGCCGCAGCTGTGAGTAGCCAAACCTGCACACAGCGTTAATGTGCTGTGTCTTATCCATTTGGGAATCAAATCTAGCACCAAGATTCTTCACACATGCTGATGGTTTGATATTAGAATTTCCCACTTGTACGTGAAAATCTCCAGGAACGTTAAACTTTTTTGAATGAAATAGTATGACCTCAGTTTTGTCAGTGTTCAGCTTCAACATGTTCTGGTGCATCCATGATACTATGTCTTTTAGACACCCTTCGACTTTTGAAAGGGCTTCTTGTTGACAAGATGTGTCTTTAGGCTTAAATGACAAGTATAACTGTGAATCATCTGCATAGAAGTGATGATCCAGCTGATGATTTCTGCAAATTGAGCCGACAGGTTATGTGTACAAGATGTAGTTCTTCGGCCCCAGGACTGACCCCTGTGGCACACTATATTTTATTTGAACTGGGGCAGATAATTCGCCATCTACTGCGACTGTTTTGTAACGGTCAGTCAGGTATGAGGTCATCCACTTTAGTGGGTTTCCAATAATTTTGAAATCTTTTTCAAGGCGATTGAGTAATGTTTCATGATCGATTGTGTCGAATGCGGCAGATAGGTCAAGCATCACCAGAATTGTGATTTCATTCTGATCAAGATATTGAAAGATGTCATTTTGAACTTTTAGAAGAGCAGTTTCTGTAGAGTGATGCTTACGATATGCTGACTGATGCTGTTCATGCAGATTGTTTGTGGTCAAATGGGACTCAATGCGTTTGTCTTCTACCTTTTCTAATACTTTTGAGAGAGATGGCAAACTTGATACAGGCCTGTAGTTCTTAAGATCATTTGTATCGAGATCAGGTTTTTTCAAAATGTACTCTCCGATCAAACCATTTACAATGATATTGAATCTGTTAGATCCATGTTTTTCTGTTTTCCAAGGGTGGCATTTACAAACAGGAACGTAAAGTCTGCAACAGAGATCATAACCTGGTAGCTGTGCTGAAGATGGTTGAATTAACTATGACTATGTGTCAATTATTTATTCATAGTCAGCTTCGTTTGCAAAGGACGTGGAAACAGTTTATTTACTGCCTACATGTATATAATTGTAGCTGTCATAGTTAACTATTGCACGTGATTTCCGTTCGCTTTACTTCATACAACCCTAGTTAACCTATAAAATGTGAAACAATTTCAAGTAAGTGACCATTTATAAAATTAATAAAAATGATACGGTGTTCATAATATGAAAAATGAAATGCGCATACATGTAAATATATACAGTGCTCCCTCTCTACAACAACACCCAATGGGAGACAGACGTTGTGTATGTTGTACATAATGAGTTGTTATAGGGAGGGTAATTGGTTTACACTTCCAAAAAGCTTGAATCCATATCAGACGCCGCGTCACGCGGCGCTTGGTCTGTATTCAAGCTGTTTATCACTCGTCATTATAATTTGTGTGTGTCAAAATGACCAATATGTGAATTTGAGAAAAACAGCAGACGGCAATTTTTAAGGAGAAAGCGTTATGAATACTAGCTTGAATCCAGATCAGACGCCGCGTAACGCGGTGCTTGATTTGATTGAAGCTGTTTGTCACTCGTCTTTAAGTGGGAGGTCTGTCAAAATGTATAGTATGTAAATTTGAGAAAAACAGCAGACGACAATCTTAAGCAGACGATTTTGCAGCAGTGACAACGTATGACATATCCTTGAAAGAGTTCATCTGGTTGGTGAATTCAATGTGTAGATATTATTTCTTTTGACTCAACCAAGATATTTTTCGCCGCTCACGTGTGCAGTGGCGGAAATAGCCGAATATGACCAGTAGTCGGTGCTCTGAGGAAGGACATAGACATGTCCGAAACTGTCAGGTAAATGAATATCTTGGTTGAGTCAAAAGAAATAATATCTACACATTGAATTCACCAACCAGATGAACCCTTTCAAGGATATTAGAGAAAAGTTCGGTCAGGAGACCTTAAAGAAGTGTCGAGATCTAGAAAAGTGTGAACACAAGTTGGCGCGATATCGCAATCACTTAGTGTTCACCCTCCGATGCAAAGATGAAAAAATCGTTCCTCCAGTCTTAGGTTGAAATGTCCCACCAACAGCGTGAATGCCCGAAAAATAGTCGAACGTGCACAAAAGGATTTAATTCGAGAAAGAGTGAGATTGACAACAAATAAGATAAGTGAGTTGAGGACGAACAAAGAAGGATACGAAAAAGTAGTGAATGAAGTGTTGCCTAGCAACGCTAGTGAACAAGTGCTCTCCCTTGTTGTGAAGTCTCGCGAGAAAGTGTATAATGAGACAAAATGGCGGCAGGTGGAGAAAGTAAACAAACTGTTGAGCAGAAAGAAAAAGGATAACGCCGTGGATCTCTCAGGTGAGCAATTAAAAACATGGGTAAAGAACATTTCTGATAGAGAATTGTCCCTCAGACAGACTAAGGTACTCGCGAAGGGTTTGAATTTCGCGGTGTCACCAGACAGAGTCCCGGTCGATGAGTTTATCGTTGCGACGGAAAAGGCGTGTTGGTTACTTCCCGAGAATGAAGCGGACGAACTACGCGGAGAGGTCTGTGGAATTTTGAAAAATGCCAAACCTCCTCCTTCCAATCTTACAAAGGAAGAGAGACAAGCCCTGAGGGAGCTATCAAAAGACGACCAAACCATCATACTCCCAGCAGATAAGGGAAAGGCTACTGTGGTAATGGACAAACAAGACTATGAAACAAAAGTTAGTGACATGTTATCAGACGAGAGGACCTATGAAAAATTAAATAAGGACCCCACAGCAATATACAAACGCCAGTTGATTGGAACACTGACAAGACTTAAACGGGAGAATAAGATAAGCGAACAACAGTACAGGTATTTGTACCCTACCTCAGAAGTAATACCCCGTATGTATTGCACGCCAAAGATTCATAAACCAGGTAACCCCTTGAGACCTATTGTGGAGTATTGTGGTTCTATAGGATACAACACCTCTCGCTCCCTGGCAGATGTTTTAGGGCCGTTGGTTGGAAACACAGAGCACCATGTAAAAAACTCTAAACATTTGTCAGATTCTCTTTCAACAGTGTTGATTCAGGTTGAGGAAACGTTTGCCTCCCATGACGTAGTGTCACTATTTACGAACACACCGATTGATAAGGCATTGTCAGTGATTGCAAACAGGTTAGAGAAAGACGTCACTTTGAAGAAACGAACAAACTTGTTAGTGTAAGACATCATGGAGCTATGCCAATTCGTTCTTACCACAACATATTTCCAATTCAGGGAGACTATTTATAGACAAAAGTTTGGAACCGCCATGGGCAGCCCTGTATCTCGCATTGTTGCTAACCTTTTCATGGAACACCTAGAACAACAAGCCATTGCCACATCCCCATTGGACTGTAGGCCTACACTATGGAAACGTTATGTCGACGATGTTCTAGAAAAGATACAAAAGGGACAACTACAAAATCTAACTGACCATCTCAACACAGTGGATGAAACAAACAGTATTAAGTTTACACATGAAGAAGAAAAAGATGGCAGCATACCTGTCTTGGACACCTTGATTGTACGGAAAGAAGATGGCAGTGTCAAACTCTTGGTGTACAGAAAAAGTACTCATACTGACCAGTACCTGAATTACCAGTCACACCACCCTCTCCACCACAAACTAGGTGTTGTAAGAACACTCATGGAGAGATGTTCCACTCTGGTTTCAGAAGAGCAAGACAGAGTAGATGAGGAAAAACACATCAGAACGGCATTAGGAAAGTGTTGCTATCCCAAATGGACATTTGAAAAAGTAAAACACGCCATGGCCAACAAGAAAGACAAAACAAACAAGAGGAAGAGGGACGATCCCAGCAAATCATCAAGAGGCCTTGTGGTCCTCCCATATGTACAAGGTGTGTCTGAAGCTTTAGGAAGAACATTCAGGAAACATCGTGTTGCTACCTCCATGAAACCGCACAAATCTATTAGGTCACTACTGGTACACCCTAAGGACAAAACCAAAGACAGAGACAAGTGTGAGGTAGTGTACAAAATAGAGTGTGATAATTGTGATAAGGTTTACATCGTAGAAACAGGGCGAAAATTGGAAACGAGAATAAAAGAACATAAGAAAGACGTTCAGCAGCACGAGAAATCTAACTTCACACGATCAGAAAGAAAATCTTCACTAACTTCATACAATAAAAGTGCAATCACAGACCATGTTGTACAGAATAATCACATAATAGATTGGGAGGGGGCAAGTTCAGTAGAAAGGGAGGGTGACACTCTGACAAGACAAGTGAAAGAAGCGATACGCATCAAGCGTCAATCTTCGACTATGAACAGGGACGAGGGGGCCTACAAACTGTCACGAGCCTACGACCCTGTTTTCGCCGCTCACGTGTGCAGTGGCGGAAATAGCCGAAGATGACCAGTAGTCAGTGCTCTGAGGAAGGACATAGACATGTCCGAAACTGTCAGGTAAATGAATATCTTGGTTGAGTCAAAAGAAATAATATCTACACAAAAACGTATGACATATTTGTCTTGTTTAGGGAACAGCGACACGCGTTTTGTAGGGAAGGAATCGTTGTTCAGATTACATTAGTAGGGAGGGACACTGTGTATTAAGCAGACGAATCTCCGGTGCGAATCATAAAACACCCTCTGGACTGAAACAGAACAAATCTGTTCCAGAGAGCAAGCCAGATTGGAATATCTCCCACAAGGCATCGCATGTGGATATCGTTCGTGAAAACCAGATACGTTACAATAGGTTCATAACAAAGAAGATGCTCAAGATTCAAAGGCGACTCGGCATCAGCTTTGATGAATCTGATTAATTTGTTTAGTTTGTTTTAAACAGAATAAAGTTAATGCAATTAAGAGATGCCTTGTTGATGATTATCATTATTTCTCTCCCGTACTTATATGGGGGATATATTGTTTTTGTCAGTTATCCGTCCTTCTGTCACACATTTTGTCCGGAAGATGACGACAGTTCTACTGAAGTTACTGGATATAACTTGATGAAAGTGCCAGTTTCTAGAACCATTACTCTTGCATCAATTATATTTCAGTTTTTCCCCTTTTGTTATGTTTCCCTGTCTGAAAGATTACTCAAGTTCTGCGTATCGTCGCCTGAACCTTTCAACGTTCTATGTGCATTTTGTAAACAAATAGAGTTCTATATACAGTTGGAAAGCTCTTTTCAAGAGCTATCTCCTGGTGCAAATCATATGTTTATCCGAGCTTTCTATTTGAAGTTATCGCCAGTATTACAATGTTCTATCTCCATTTTTAACGTTTTGTTTAGTCTTACACTGATGTATGTCCAATTTATCCAGTCATCGTGTTCCAATTGGATCACGTGACACACATTTCCAAAATGGCTGCGACCTTCATGGTTTTTGGCGTACAATGTTATTGGTGAAATACCCATGTATCTTTAACTACATATGTAGTTCAAAGTAAAGTGATTAATTTACCCCTGTAAAGACGTCCCACCAAGCCAAGTCGCACAAGGGAGACTTTATAAACCGAGGTCGCATTTACGGATGTTAACAACAACAACAAACCAAACCCAATTCTTAAAAAGTATTCTGATTTGTTTGCTTGTCAACGACCTGTATTTCTTGTCCGAGGGGATAATTTCATCAAAACAAGCAAAAAGTACCCTATGGGGAGTATTTAGAATGGACATAGAACATTGTAATACTGTAATTGTTCATGCAATTGTCTAAAACTGTATTGCTAATAACGTTATATCTCCACAAAATGGACATAAAACATTGTAATAATGAGTGAAATAGAAGGTAGAGTTTGAGAAATGATTTATCTCAAACCGAAAGTAAGATATATCTAAAAAACATTGCTTAATAATTTTCAAAATCCATCAACATTATGCTGTTTAATTGGTCCAAAACTTTAAAGTCGATTTTCTCAAAACAACCCTCATGTGAGATAGAAAGTTGTAAGACTAACACGGCGGTATACTAGTGAACAAAATAAGTGCACATATGGAGACAGCTTGATGAAAAGAAGTACAATAAACAAATTAGTTCCACAGCATATGTGTGTTTGTTTTGGTTGCTGGTGTGTAGGGTGGAATTGAGGAATGGGGTGGGGAAAGCTGTTTTAGTGAAAACAAATACAATGAAACCTCCGAATACCGAATTGCTCCGGACTGAGGAAAAAGTTCAGATTAGAGGTTTTCGGTCTAGGGAGTTTGAACTATATGTGTTCTTTAAGCATGAATTTACTATTAAATAGCATTCACATAGTTCACATAATTTGTCAGCCGGATATGGGCTCCTGCTCATATAAACACATGGTTTCTTAGGCTGTTTTCTTGGTGCTTTCTTTATTGTCTGGTTTTAGCTTTTACAGCTGTTTTGATTTCTTGTAGTTCCACACATCTTGTCTTCTTAGTTTGGGCGTAACTTTAATAGTTTCTTACATTAGCAAGATACTTGTTGCATTAATGATATATCAGGTACTGTAACATAATAAAACTAAGTTTTTATAACATATTTAATTTCAAATAAATATATATTTTGAACAAACATGTAAATGTATATGTAACTAATGTTACATCCCACACACTGACCTCACTGTGTACTATAAATAGCATAGCATACATGTAGCGACGCGGCGAATGACATATGCAGTACCTAGCTTGTGCGCTGGGGAGTAGACTTTTTGGCTCAGAGGTTATGGTACTGGACTGTCACGCCAGCGCCCCGGGTTCAATCCCCGCCCGGGGATTCTCAATATCCAATGTGTATTTTTCTGCTATGCTTCGTTACGGGAGTGTCTCGTAAGATGGGGGCTCGTCCGGGATGGACTATACGATGCCGATATAGCTTCTAATATGCCGAAATGCCTTAAGTGGCGAAGTGGGTTCGTTCGTCATCATAAATGATGACATCGTTAAGAGGGGGTGTGTTACATCTCACACACTGACCTCACTGTGTACTATAAATAGCATAGCATACATGTAGCGACGCGGCGAATGACATATGCAGTACCTAGCTTGTGCGCTGGGGAGTAGACTCTTTGGCCCAGAGGTTATGGTACTGGACTGTCACTCCAGCGCCCGTGTTCAATCCCCGCCCGGGGATTCTCAATATCCAATGTGGATTTTTCTGCTATGCTTCGTTACGGGAGTGTCTCGTAAGACTAATGTTTCAGGAAACTAATGTCTTTTTTCGCCATCGTCTGTTATGGAAAGTTTCCATTTGCTTTCTGACAGTTTTCTTTTTTGGTTTAAGTGATTCTTAAACCTTCTCCAGCTATTAGCATTTACTGACATTTTTTATTTGAAAATAAATAAATAAATAAATTTAAAAAAAAAAGACTGAGTGCACATCCGGATCACTTTAGCGGTGTGAAAAATAACATCTCAATCAGTCTAGTCTACCATACAATCTTAGACACTGTTTGCACACACACCTACATCCTGTTTACTGCTGATTAGATTATTACACCTTTTATGATAAGACATGGCATCCTCAAATGGCTGTCATTTCAACTGATCCACGAAAATCACAGTGTCAAACATTGTGTATTACATTTTGCCCCAGGCGTTCGGTTTTAAGATTTTCCAAAATAAATAGTTCGGTTTCCGGAATTCGGAGGTTCCGGTATTCGGAGGTTGTTCTAATATAGAATTTTATTGGCCTTATATTGGCTTTTACAATAATTGTATGTCACAAAACTTTGAGATGACCCACGTCTATAGTCCGTTTGTTCACTGCCCACTATCAGAATCCACCGAAGACTACAATGTCTATTAGTGACATTCTGTAGAAAAGAGTGGAGAAGTAGCTACGAATATATCGCTGCAGTAATGGCAATAGAATACTTTGTAACTTTCTTTTTAACGAATAATTATGTTATAGGCCATGAATGTGAGAGGGCACCAACGTTAACATGAGCGCTGCACGACTTTGAGTTTGAATAGTGTATGCAGTTAGTCGTAGAGTTTTAGTAGATTTCATTGCAAACATTTGTCTCATAACGAAGAGATTTTAGCAACATTAAAACATGATCAGTCCCAGTTAAATACTTGGTCCAGTAGACCTAGAAGTGAAGATCGAGCATAACATCTCGCTGCTATTGATCTTCACTGCTTCCATCAGATATATGTACTCTTTATAATCACACTTTTTACATGTAAACGACTAAAATATTGCTACTAGGGTCAGTTTGTCAATATCATGTTTTAATAGGTCTTGTTTTGTCTATAAAAAAATGTTTCATATTTGGTTGGCATTGCTCCATTGTTCAAGTACACTGTAGTAGGGGGTCGAATTTAACTTTGTGAGTACTTGTAACCCGACCCCATTTCATAATTTATATGGAAATAATATATAATCAGACTAGTAGATGCAGAAAACGAAATGCATGTACATTTTATTTAAAATATACACTCACACATACGGGCGTACGGAGGATATAAGCACATGAACAAACTCATGTAATATAAGAAACCCAAAAATATTGTTGCTTCAACACGGGTAAAATATATGTACTTTCCATAAATAAATGTCAGCTTTAAAATGTAAGCAAGGTGCATATATTTTCCCGAATCACCTCACAACTCGCAAATCATGATCCACTTTTGATCTCGTAAGACAGCCAGAAATTATAAATACGGGTAAACCGTTTCAATTTCGCCGGTAACCAAACCGTTATCGGGACATTGAATTGGAACCATTTTCAAAATAAAATCAATTGCTGATTGCTACATAAATACCACCCGAAATAATTATCTATACAAGTATAACAGTCAATATTTTTGAGAGGTCACTTGTAAAAGTTTAATTAGTGATATAAAGGACAAGCACGTGTGTGTTTACTTATGTTTATTTGGAGCTCTTCTTACACAACCATAACATGTGCTTAAAATACGACTCACTTAGCCCAAACTATCTGTTATGATTTAAGTAAAAGACAATACGGGTCGAAAATATGAATCGGATGGAGAATCTGATTCGAGAAAAAGAAATGCGCTAGATGAAAGTTTCGCAACATATCTTTAAAATGAAGGAACACAGTACATGTACTTTCGACAGTGTTGATCCTTTTTACAGGGACTGCACCAATGGGAGATACCACTCGACTAAAGTACAAGTGCTCTTACTGAACGGCTCTTACCTACAACACCAACCAATATGCTGTGAGGGTAACATTGTGTGAGGGACTCTAATATATTGGGAACTTATTCTACATGGAGAGAGTGGATTATTGAAATTTCAATCTAAGCATCATGAAGGGGTAATTCTAATAAGGTTGGTAAAAGAGGACAAAACGATCGAGGTTAGGGGTTCTCAAACCTACATTACCCGAAATCCAATTAAAAATCTTCCACAGTTCGAGAATTGTTTTTCACCTCGGAGTCGTGCATTTCGAAAAAAATTATTTACAGCGAAATGAACCAACATCTGGCTATTTCAGGACATGTAAAAGTATTAGTATAAGTGCTAAGTGCCTCGATTTGGAATAAAATACACGCGTAAGATCAGCTGCTTGGCAAAAAATAATGAAGTTTAAATTTACCGAAGAGCATGTACCATGCGCAGAACTGGGGTGGGTAGAAACTAGAAAATCCCAGTTCAATTTTGATTAAACAGAACTGCAAAACAATGCATATTGTCGCTTCTGATACATAGACAGTGTTCATTATACAAGGAAAAAGCGGTACATTTCATTCTTTTCATACTATTTTGCATTTTTTCCCTGTATTTCCCCATTTAGTTTTCATAACAGACTCTCCGATGGATAAAATCTGTAGCTGCAACACGCCTGCGTTGTAAGCTGGGTGTAACGACTTGAAATCACATGCAATTCCAACAAGCAATGTTGTAAAAATACTTATATAAATGTTTGGATAACGACGATATTTTATTCTTTAAACAGTGTTCTGGAGAGAATAGTTCCTAATTTCTGGTTCACTAAAATAACATTTTGTATATGTACTAAGTGTCCTTTACTTCCGGATTTATAAAAATAATAATAATAATAAAGACTTTATTTCAAGGGGGTAACACAATTAGAAAACCCAAGCAACTAATCTCCCTTCTGGCCCTCAAACATTTGTACAGATATTTACAGAACACATTCAATCCTATCAACGAGCATATATCTACTTGTCATTTATTATCAATGCACAGGAGGAACGTGTACTTGTCGAAAACTAACAGTGCAGACCCAGACCAGAGGGCTACATAAAGAGTCCTCTGATCAGGGTCGGCATTGACAGCGTTTATGAACAGAACAGATGTTCAACACATATATTAGCCTTTATACATAATAGACTCTATCATTCTGACATTAAGACCAGCAATTTAAGTGTCATTACGAGTGAGATGTTCGGTTATAGAAGTGTTTGTGATAATATCGCATCTGATTCTTTGTACCTTTCAATTTCTAAAAATACGCTGATAAACTACATTTTTTATATACTTTATCAGTAATCGACATATCCATATTTTACTGAAATCGGTAATCTAACCCACTAGATCAGCGGTATATTTATCTGAACTGTTTACAGTTTATAGCCGGTTACTAAATAAACTAGCTTTCAACACACTAACGAAGGTGGGGTCACCGGGCGTGAGACATGGATAAAACAACAAGTCTGGTTTCCTGTCATACGTCTAATTAGGTACTCTCTTTACACACTTTAACACATCAAAGAAACCATACACCATGACAAACATAAAGGCGAAATACTTCAAAGAATTATCATCCAGTTTATCAGACCAAACGCTCTAACGTATCCAGTACCAACTCCACACCAAACTCACTCACTCAATTGTGTCCTAATAGACTTGTACGAACTAGTGGCGGTAGAGTTGGTGAGCTGCGGACTGAGACTAAATTTCGGGGATGTTATCAAAACACACTACAAATACAACAAACGCCGTTTCATAGCGTTTAGTACTATTGATCAGCTTTGATCCAGAAACAGCCATTTAGACTTTAAGATATGTATACAAAATATAAATCTAACTACAATGTCTACTCTGTAAATATCGTTGCCCAAGCTGAAGTAAATATTTGAAACCGTCGATTTGAACAAAGCAGAAAACAATTCGAGCACGAAAACTGATGTGTACGACAAGGGGATTAGAAAAAGGCCTTGCAAATAAAATATGTCATGTGTTCCTGTGTCAACCCTTTATCATCAATTTAACATTGAACCATAGCGCCGAGTATAACCGTCGCCATTCATTAACAGTGTACCTGTAAAATGTACTCTTGTCGTATGCAAACAGTGTAAACCCAGATCAGATCTCTAGGACCCTCTGATTATTGTATACACTGTTTGTCATTGCGGAAAACAGCTCTAAATAGTAAATACATGTAGAAGACTAGACGAACTTTGAAACAACGAATAATTACATGTGTTTCCTACCTATAACGTGCCCCCTATGAAATAAATAATAAAAAATTAAATAAACAATAAATACAATAGATAAATAGGGAAGTACGTAGGTCTAGGTCGGAACATCTTTTTTTACACATATAATATACTACTACATTGAACTTTCTGACGGAGTATTTTATATAATGATTTCGTCTATGAAAGTACTTTGTTGTGCAGTGCCCTGGGCAATACATAACAAAACCCCTTATAAATATCCATTCAAATTTTTAATTATATTGGTAAAAGGACCTTAAAATCTAAACTGAAATCATGATGAATATTGGTGTACCAATGGCAAAGTAGAGGATGCATATCATTTTTCCAATGTCTGCATGTTGAATGTAACTATCAGATCATATCTGCAAGGAAGGTACTTTATTCATATAAAAGTTATATACAATACTCCATCAGAAAGTTAAATGTAATATTCTATGTGTGTAACATTTGAGTTCAACTATCGCATTTTCAACACATGTACGGTATTTAAAGAATAACGTCTTCACTGTTTGCAGTCACTTCCAGGATAATCACCATGCTATTTAAAAGCGAAGTTAGCAATAAAGTACATACAGTACCGCTTCATCTGGAAAAATATTCCAAAACACTTAAGGCAATTTGGAGTTAGCTCGTCATATACCGATGCTTAACTCATCTACCCTTGCAAATTTTGAGAGAAACTCCCGTTTCTAAATACTATTGATTATCAGAGACAGTGTATAGCAGAGATTAACGACTCCGGTGGTTCTGGCTAACGAGACCGTTGAGCGAGACTTCGCGAGAACCGGTCCTCGGGAGTTAAATAAGCGTTATTGACGATCGGGGGAGGAGGGGGGGGGGGGGCGATATTTGGAATTAATTATCACTAGCTTCGTTAATACTTTCTACAATTATTTTAAAATATAAACATTTCTTAAAGAAGCCTGTTTTTCAAGTTTTGACACAAAATAATTACGGCAAGACTAAATTGAATCGATCTTCACTTTTTTTACAATCTAGGCACAAGTGGATAGTCACATTAAAATTCAATTTGTAGCAAAATGCATAGACACCCTGACATGAAAATTATGCCACAACTTAAATTAAGTCTGATTCACATGGTAAACACATTCTTATGAATATTTGAAAGTTCAAACTTAAATTCTAGGCGTTTACGGCATGCTCCGTTGGGCCAAACTACGGGAATGCTTCGAACTTACCAGCAACGTTTCTACCGTTTAGCCAGGAACACTCTTTCTCGGTTTAATCCACAACTCATATATTTTGGGTTTCACTCAATTAGAAACACAAAATATCGTATAAAACCGATAAAAGTCAATACTTATAAGTCAACTTGTCGATATGCGTATTTTTGTCCAATATTGCGACGCCGTCATTACCTGTGCTGGTCACGTGACCGCATCGACATACATCACTACCTCTCAACGGACACCTGTTATATGGGGAAAGAAGGAAAATAAGGGAGCCGTTAATATCTGGTTTACACTGTCTCTGTGATTATTTAGGGTTGTTTTCCGTCATGTATTGCTAAATTACAAACATTGTAGACCATAACCAGAGGGTTCCTAAAGGTCCTCTGATCTCGGTACACACTGTTATGAATATCGACGGATATACTCGTTGCTAGGGTTTAATGTGTTAAATTGATAATAAAGAGTTGACATGGGAACCATTTGGTCATATTTCATTTGCTTGGCCTTTATAATCCCATTGTCGTTCGTACCAGTTTCCATGTGCTCGAATTGCCGTCTGCTTATTACAATTTGAGTCTTTGAAACATTCACGTCAACTTGGACAACAATATTTACGGGGTAGACATTGTAATTAAATATTTAAAGTGTGGACAGATCCGAAAGCCAAATAGCTGTCTCTGGGTCACAATTGATAAATTATTAATTTTTTATACTGAATGCTGTGAAACGGCGTTTGTTGTATTTGTATTTTTTTTTATAACAACCCTGAAGTTAAGTCTCAGTCCGCAGCTCACAGACGTTATCACCACTAGTTCGTACACGTCTATTAATGTGCTGCTGTAAAGATTAAAACTGAACATCCAAGTATGATGTTGTGACTAAATTACAAATGTTAGACAGATAAATGAAGTTAAAACTTCCATTTCGACACAATACAAACGATTCACGAACCGAAAGTACCTTAAATGATACTTAATTTAAACGGTACACCAATACGACTGACAAACGTTTCGAAACCTTCTTCGTAAAACTAGTCTGACCAGTCACGGGTAAAGTCACCAAATGAGAACAACCAATGAACTGCTTATGATGCAAGCGTTACTCAATGATAATGATCTAAAAGGACATAATAAAAACGAAATAGAAATTAAAAGCTGGAATGTAGCAAACGTTAATGAAATGGGACAAATAATAGCGGAATGACACATTTAAACCTGGTCACAGCTAATATTTATTTGCTATATGTTTAACCGTTGTTAATTTTTCGGAATATGTCATCAATATCAATTTTCTACTGATTTCCGAGAGAACTTTCTCAAACATTGCCATAAAGCTATTGTTTTTTCGTGCATTTCTGTGTTCACAGTATAAAAAGATATACCAGTTTATGATCCCTACAGGTTTCATGTCTTAAAAGCTACTCTACAGAACATAGCATTGAAAACACTGAAAAACTTATATTGCGCGAGAGCGCTTTGTTTACCTCTGTTACCGTTGTATCCTCTGATATCGTAGTATAGGGATGACGGCCGTGCTATTACCACACTGTTTGGTCATAATTTTAAGAATTGAATTTAAACAAATGTGTGTCAAGTCTACGGCATATTGGTTGTGAATTTACTATCGCTGTTCGGTATATTGATGTGTCACTATACGGTGCACTTGTTGTACAACTCGTCTCTTTGGCTTTCATTAATTGCTACTGACCGTACCACGCCGGACTCCTATATTCACTTTGCTTTCTTTTTGTCTTGCGTGTTGTTTTCTATTTAATGTGTAGATGAAGGAATGGTAGTGCGCGTGTGTGTATATGCATGTGTTTGTGTGTGTGTGTTATATGGTATGACTATGTGTGTGTGTTCTGCTTGAGAGGTGGGTGTATTGTGTGTGTTACGTTTACTGCTTGAGTCTTTCGTATTTATTATTTGCTACCAGACGTTTGTCCCTAAAACGTTTTACTCTGCCACATTCCGTCCTCGGGGTGTTACCTTTACCAAAAGGCAGCTGTGTATCAATACTTGTCTTCCTCATACACTATAGACTGTTCGTTGTTAATTTACTTAAAATAGATGAACTAGATGTAGGATGAAGGACACTTAATAAGTTTAATTTGAAACGATGACTACTTTCTAAGCATAATATATTCTGCTCAAGTAATATAACACTTGTATCACATACAACCGTTTCTGTCAGTGTAATAAAGCCATTCAATAAATGATAGTAAATATTTGGGCTACGGTCCAACCTATTCGTCAACAAGCGCTACTTGACACGGGATGCCAAATGACATCAAATGCAACGACCTTACTATAAACAACATAAACTTTAAGGGGAAAAAATAATATGGTGGTGAGACTACAAATTACTAATTCATTTAATGTGAATATGGTTTTAAATTGTTTATATGATAAATATATTCTCACACCACTTGACAAAATAGATTTAACGCTCGCCAAGGCTCTTGTCATATTGTTTAGTCAACTCGTTTATCAAAAATGATAAGCGATATACCGTTCACTTGCGTAGCAAGTTGCCGTACACCACACCATCTTTCTTTTCGGTTTTTTAAATCACATACGTCAAAAACAACAGTCAAATATTCATAAATGTCAATTAGGTTGATTGAGTTGGGTTTTACGGCACCGCGACACATAAAATGGACATATGGCGCCGATTAGGATTGCAAAAATAACTCGTATTATATGAATAATAATTATGCTTATGCAATTGTTAAACATATGTTACGATGTCCTTTTGATACTTACCGGTACTAGGCAACATATGTTTAAACGTCTTACGCGAGATTTTCTCGCTAAATCAGAAATGTCACGACATCAACATATCCCAGAAACATCGCGCTTTAACATATTATTATATACATATTTATCATAGACATATTATTTACAAAATTATGAAAACAGAACTGCACTGCTGGTACCAATATCCGGTGTACGGATTTACAGAGTGATTACGATATTATGTCAGTCATTATACCTATAATTGTCGATTCTGTGGTTTTTTTTATATTTTCTGTGATATTAAACAAAATTTACTTTTTAATGTCATGTTTTGACATTTTTTGAGAAAAACAGTTTAATCTCTATGCGCCTTTATGCTTATTGATTTTTACTTTTAGCCTGCTTTTTGCTACTATCTGCTAGGATATAGAAAATATTGTTCATGGATAATGTTTCTGAATGTCTTATTTGAAACTATTCACTTCGGCGGAAGAAAATAATGAGCTTCTTTTACGGGAACGGATTATGAGGCAGTACACAATAAGAGTTGGCTGCACTTGACAATCTGCTGTGTACTGCACCTACAGTCATGTGAATTACAAGAACAGATTAAATGTCTTATACCTTAATATTAAAAATTTCGTGGGTTATTGGTTTCTTTTTCAAGGTTCTAATTAGACATTTCTTACTTGACCAGACACGGAATTCGTATCTGAAAAAGGTTATGTGCAGGGTTTGAATAAATACCTTTAATGCGAGTCCGTTCAAACGGACAATAACCTGAAGAGCTCACATGTCCATTTGGACTCAGACAGGGATGTCCTTTAAGCCCTGTACTGTTTGCTCTATTTCTCACCTCTCGGACAGAGGTATCCCGAAATCTAGGGTGTGTGAGATAACCTTATCTGTCCGGACAGACAAGCAGCCGAACTAATGGAAATATCTTATGATTGGTTGTTATTGTCGTTGTTTTGACGTCGTCATGACGTCGTCATGCATGCATTAGCGCCTTAAAATACAACTCGCCACTGTATAGCAAGTTAAACGCGTGTTTAGGGTTGACGAGGTGAGAAAATAAATCTAACACCACCGTTGAATACCAGATGAATATCCAACCCTCGTTTGAAGATATATTTGGAACACTCTGCACAGACTCGTGTTTTCAAGAATATCTTCTAAACTCGGGTGGGATTTTCTTATCTGACACTCACGGTGGTGTTAGATTCACTATTTATTACCGAGTTGTACGAGTTACTGTTGGAAGAAGGTACTAGAGGTACACAGTTATTTCCAGAAATTATTGAATGTATTTATGTTGCTTTTTGCCGATGATAAGGTTTAATGTCTGATATTGTTGTAGGGTTGCAAAGGCAGTTAAAGCTGCTACAAAAAGTCTGCAAACAAAGTAAATTGAGGGTTAACATAGGTAAAACCAAAGTGCTGGTCTTTATAAAAAGGCCCCTTATCTTTCAAGGAAAAATGGGTTTACAACAATAGTAAGCTTGACACGGTTAAAGGATTTACCTATGTTCGCCGTTTTTTCTCTAGCAAAATTATCTCTGCCAAAACTGGCAGAGGCAGTCTCGGCTTAAGCAAAAACAATTTCGAACTATGTTTTTAGCACACTAAAAAACTTGCGAAGTATACCTGTTGACACATTTTTTAAGATATTTGATTGGCAAATATGCCCAATTATTTTGTACGGATCTAAACTATAGGGTATACAAAATATGAATTTTATAGAATTAGTTCATTTTTATGCTTGTAAACGTTTTTTGAAAGTTGGTTTATATTCCTGCAATGATGCTGTTCGTGGTGATTTGGGTAGATACCCATTATATATTTACTCGGCAAAACGGAGTATTAAATATTGGCTGCGAATTCAGAAACAACCTAACCGTAGATATGTAAGACTGTGTTATGAACTGTTAGTATACTATGACAACATTATGACAACATGATAATTGGATTTCAATTATACGATATAATTTAATGTCAAATGGGTTTCGTTTTGCTTGGTCACGAAAAACTAGTTTTAGCTTCATATGAAGAAGGGCTGAATAATCAATATGGAATGATAGTTGCAATGCAAATAATAAACTTAGATCATACGAATACTTTAAGAATATTTTTAGGAGAGAAGTGTACATATATACAATTGAAACGACTAAATTTAGGGCTGCTCTAGCTCAGGTAAGGTGTTCTTCACACAAGTTAATGATTGAACGTGGGCGATATTACAACATTCTTGTGCACAAGCGGCATTGTGTATACTGGGGAGCATGTCTTGAAGACGAGTTTCACTTTATTATGCACTGTCCTCTATATTATGAGATACGAAGTCAGTATATTGAAAATACATTCGCAAATGCTCCATGCATGTATAACTTTATAATTTTTAATGAAATGCAAGCAAAGTACTGTAAGGAATGTTCATTTATCATGCTTTTGCCGTTAGACGTCTACTTTTATTAGGTCGTGTATAAAATATTACGATGATGTGTACGATACTTAACGCTTTCCAGTCTAAGCTGTAGACCACTTTTATTTGCGGTGAAAGCATCATACAACCTTTTGGTACTATATTATAGCATATTTCCTTAGGATCTCGGAAACAATCGTCTGATGCGTATTTAGGTAGAGCTAAGGGGATATAATTGAGGTTAAAGTTGTCTTCCCTTGGAGTTTTAAGCAAAAAATGACATTCTTATTGGGCTTTTATTTCATGTGTTAGTGATTTAAAAGTGGTACATGTAATAAAAGTGGTAATATGTTGGCAGTTATCAATGTAGTTTACCTATATATAATTTGTTAACATGTTTTAGAGTCATTTCAGACTCTTTGAAATCCAAAATGGCCGCCAAACGGCTATTTTTAGTAACATTTAAGCTTTTGTTAGCAAAAACATTATTTATATTGGCAACAATTGATACTCATATGGAACACTTTTAGTTGATTTATATTGATCATTAAGTTTTATTTTTATTTGTTTCCATGAATCCAGTGCTGAAAATCCAAAACAGCCGCCGTACATACCTACATCATTAATTTCTTCTTACATAGAATTTCTTGATTGGGGTTTTCATATCATTTGTTGGAGATTTTAAATGGTATTGTGTGAGCAATTATTAAAGGAGTTTCCAAAATTCATATTTTGAAAATGTTTTAGGATTGTTTCAGACTCATTTAAACCCAAAATGGCGGCCAAATGTTTTTTTAGTTACAAGAAAGCTTTTCGGGCAACTCAACAACTTTATTGACTGTAATTGACAAACAGAAAGTTATAAACAATTTAAGTTGATTCTTTTATTTTGAATATTATGCCCCAATAAAGTGGATATTTATTTACAAATGTTGAACCTATTTATTATTACTGGATATCAGAATAAATCCATAAAGTGTGTAGCACTGTTTAAAAAAACCTATTGTTTGTACACGGATGTGTAATGTACATAAAACATAATTGTCACTAGTTTTCGCGGGTTAGTGGAAATTTTTATTTTCAGTTGTAAATTATGTATATAAATAGAGAATATACGTCACACCTGGTCATATCACGGTATTTCAAGCAGGGCGTTTAATAAGTGTTTCAACGCATGTGTCATTTCATTTCTTTTAAATCTACGGTAAAAAAAATTGGACTTAAGTTAACCATTAAATGTGACTTAATTGAACAAAGAAACCCCCTGAAGCTAAATACCTGTTTTACTAATTTAACGGAATAATGAGGAGACACTCTGATCTTAATGAAGATGTATTTTCTTTTTTACAAGTACAATGTAGTTAGATTGGAAGATGTGCAACAACAAGTCGAGGAAGTGTGTCTGGTTCATTGACAAAACCCAGTGCTTAAGTGAGGTGAAATCTTTGATGAAAAGACCTCAGCACAAATAAACAAAATCGGAACACGTGTATCACATGCAAGCAAGCATCAGTATAAAATTATATTTCCATAAAAAAAATTTCATTTCAAAATCTTCAGTAAAACAGAAAAATACTCTATGAAAAGAAAATGTTGAAAAGGGAGATAACTCTCAAAATAATGATGCAAACGTTATAACCCTTGTGTAATACGCATTCAATTGACAAGCTCTTTTTATATATGAAGTTTCATCTTAAAAGCTTCAGTAGAACAGGAGTTATGAGGCGTGGCGCAAAATGTGTGATGGAGAGACAGACGAACGGACGGACTGACATACAGACGGACGGATAGACAGACGCCGGAAAAGTGATACCTATGTGTTACCTCTGCCTACAGCAGACGAGAGAGAAGCCGTGTCTCTAAATATATGTCCATTATTTTTACATCGTCATTTAATGATGCCATAGGTAATCATGTGAGCTGCTACATCAATGTCACTGCTGTTCGGGCTCGATGCATTGCTTTTTTTACTGTTGGCGACAGTATGGCTATGTTATATTCCCCAACATGTATGTTCTATTATAAGTCATCAAAGTCAAGGGGTCGATCCAAGAAGTAGTATCCGGGAAAATGTGAAACAATGGAATTAATTAAGACAGTATGATTATGATCTGCTATGTGAAGTGATACTAAGCGTCATATGATTGTAAGGGAGGTCATGTGCTTTCAAAGTTGTAATCCTTTGTAAAAGGAACTTTAAATAAACACTTAACAGAGATCATAGTAGTATAGAGAATGTAACTAAATCAGATCAAGATTTTTCATCTGACCATGCATAGAACGTTCTCAAGGATCATGTTTCTGAAACACTAATAGACTTCGAAGCGTCAAGATTTTACTTTCCTTTCATACATGCTACATTGATGTTCTCAATGGAGTTGACATGCTTGAAGTCTGTATGACTGGACTAGCAGGATTTTCCGCAATTGAAGTTCATTAACAGATCTAACAATAGTGGAACTATTGTATCCAATGAAAATCTACTAGAAAACAATGTGGTCAAAAGGAAAGAGTTGGACTACAGTTCAAGTGTATTGACAACATCTTTGTTGCAAGACTGAATCAAAGACCTAGACAAAGTCAATGAACTACCTGAGCCCTTAACCATCGAAGCGCCAGTGAAGGGTCAAACTGAGCTACAAGACGCCTTGAAGTGATTCTTAAATGTGCTATACACAGATTCAACAGCAATACTGATAGCCATTGCAGGCTAGTTACAGCAAATTGAAAGTTATATACTATGAGTTTATAAAATATGGGTTTCATAGCATATAAACTAAGAGCGTTTATATTTCTGCAGCCAACTTTTAATATAGTTTGATCTTAGCAACTTTGATTATATAATTTGCCAATTGACATAATTGTTTGTTTTTTTACTTCTTAGCATTTGGTTGTAGGTTTTTATTTTCATCCAGGAATATGTAACATATATTCTCGTGTTATTATAGTATACCAATTGTTTACTTATATTACATGTCCATACTCTTACATATACATGGGCCACTGCTTCACTATTATGTGAAGTGACAAGTTATAGAACAGCCTGTTTGGTAACTACTTTTCCTGTGACATCATGTTTGCTGCAAATCATGGACCCATAAAAAACAGGAAATAACCTCGATACTGGATTATGAATCAAAAGTCTAACCTTTATAGAAAGGTTATTAATATCCATAGTAAGGTACTTTCCCTTTCCCCGATGACTTCCAAAATACTGTCGCAGGAAGCAGTCTTGACGAAACAGAATGTTCTGTCACTTCTTACTGCGCCTAGAAGTAAAACAGAGTTATTACATGTATATGTTAGAACAGTGTTTCTTGGACATGGTCCTTGAGAATATTCTATTGATGGCCAGATTGCAAATATTCTTGGTCTATTCAGCAACGTTCTCTAGAATACTAGTCTCCCTATTTAGAGTTCATTTGAACTTCCTTTTACAACTGTGATTGCAAATGACCTCCCTTGTGATTATATGAATATCACTGATTCATGCTGAAAGTCACTTATCGTAACTTCTCAGAGCAGCATCATAATTAATATATTGTCTTGATTGCTTCGACTGTTTCGCAGGATACTCCTTCTTTGATCAATCCCTTGATTTTGATTAGTTATCATAGCCCGACTGTCTACGATACACCTGACCGCAATGTTTACGACTTTTGATCCTCTGTGTATGTTTGTTCTACGAACCCCGACCAGCAGTGGCATTGCTGTAGCAGCTCACATTGAATCAACAAATGACACCGGAATAATAAATGACACATACTCTCTATCGTCTGATAAAGTCACATTCTTTTTTAAATTGTGACTTGGTCTCTTCATCAAATGGTTTGACTTGATTTAAGTACTTGGATTTGCCACACACACTTCCTCGAGTTATTGGTGCCTATCTCTCAGTCCAACTACAATTGCACTTGTTAAGATATCAAAATCAGTTTTTCCTCCGTGAACCCGTTAATCTAGTAAAACAGGTATTTAGCTTTGGTGCGGTTTTGAATCACTAATTAAAGCCATAATGTCAGCCAAATGAATGTTTAAATCGCGCAATTTCTTATATAAGAACATTTTCTATGTATTAAAACTAAGCGAAATCCGTTGTCAGGTGCCTGAAATATGCCACCCTTTCTTTAAGAACCATACATAAATGTGCCGATTTCTTATCGAGATGGTTGGAAAAATAAGCTTTTTGTTTAAATAACAAATATTCGTGTCGGCTTCCGAGAATTTCCGCATGGTCGAATAAGAGGCACGTGATCGATCCGATTTTTCTGACTTGTCTGTGTTACTTTAGAACAGAATAGTTAATAATGGTAAATAGGTAACAGTGGAGAAAACGTTATTCTTTCCCGTTTAAAACGGAAACGAAACGCAAACGCATCACAATAAAACGCATAAAAACACAACCTTTAGACAATTATGACCATTCATGTTAGTCTGAGTTGCAAACAGTTTGGTGCCTGATCAGACGCCGGGTTACTCGGCGTCTGATCTGCTCCAAACTGTTCCCAATTGAAATCATGGTTTTAGCGTAAGCGCGTTTATTGGGAAAGAATAATATATTCTCCACTGTTAGGAAGGTAACATCGAATACATAGTCGTACACATTCCTACTTGAGATAAGTATGATCATCGTGCAGCACGAGAACGATGCAATAACTTTACTGATATTTTATTCTTTCAAATTAAACGCATTTATAAACAAAACTAGTATTACCATTACAAACAGGTTGGAGCCAGATCAGACACCGCGTTACCCGGCGTCTGATCAGGCGCCAACCTGTTTGCTACTCCGATTAAAAAAATAGTTAAAATTTCTAAAAGTAAATTTCCACAGTGTAGTGAATTGCGATTGCGTTTAAACCGGAAAGAAAAATGTATTTTCTACTGTATATTGCGCACAATAAATACAGCTATCAATGTCTCTTGCTGAATGTAGGGAATACTCATCCATTTAAAGTTTTAGAATGTTCCAATCTAAAAAGAAAACACTATGACAACATCTTTACCGGGCGCAAGCCAAATAGTCTGGTAGCAGATAAGGCTATTTTAGCTTAACCTTGCTTGGAGTTGTATAGAAAATGTTTTTGTGGTTTATGGTAGAATAGACCCTCAGCATCAAGGATCCGATGTATGACCGCCGGTCATCCTTGAGCATTTCGAGATATTCAAGATGGCGTCCAAGATGGCCGCCAGCATATATCTGGCTAAATGTTAGGTTTGATTCAATAAGCTATAACGGAATTTTCAGCAAATTATAGTCCAATTTCATCTTTGATGACATTATTAAAGTTCTAAATAGAAATAAAAATGATCTAGATCTATAATTCAAAATGGCGTCCAAAATGACCGCCAAAGTACCATTTTTATGTAAAATAAAATGAAAATGACACTTTTCAAGGCTATGATTTGCTCAAGTTTTTCCCCGTCGTGATAATATAATTGTTCATAATTAATAAATAAAGCATGAAAAGATCTAGTTGGCAATTAACGCATTCATAAATGAATTATTAGAGACTGTCACCAGAATACAGTATGCATAAAAACCATAAAGCTTAAGTTTACTTTGAGGTAATTCATGCATAATGATGTAAAAAATGACTAGCTCTTGGGTTTGATTCAATGCATTTGAAGGATTGTTTCAGCAGATTGTAGTTCACTTTCATAACCTTTGACATTATTAAAGTTCAAAATGGAAATATTTATAATCCTTTATTCAAAATGGCCGACAAAGTATTAAGGTGACGTTCAAGATGGTTGCGGGAATAAAAATGAAAATGCTTTCAGTTGTGATGAGGTAATTTTCAACTGTAAACAAGATTAAACGTAGTTCAATACTTCTCAGATGTTTAAAACAAAAACAGAGGAAAGAATACTGTTAATTTCAAAACGGCGTCAAAAATGGTCGACAAAATATGCAAAACAGATATTTGTTTTCAATATTATATAATAAGCAAAAACAACAGGAAAGTACCAACATTTGTATTCTTAATTATCAGCGTCTCAAACATAAACTTATCATTGTGGCTAAATAGCTGGCACATTGTATTGAAAATAGAAAGGTCGATAACTCTTTCCGGAAAACAACATTTTTTATTAGAAACGTTCTCCATAGAAGAGATACAATGGTGCTCATATTCAGTCTCTAGAACCTTTGCTTAAAGAAAATAAAATCACATTAGACTTTCATTCATCACGATATTCACGGCGTTATCAAGACTAGAAAGTCTTCTTATATCAAATTAACTCCCTTTGATTTGAAATAAGAATGAACCTTGTGTGTTTCATTTTCGTTACATGTGTCATTTAATATAACTGATTTACTGGAATACATTGGTGAACGTATGAGCCCTAAAAATCTCAAACAAAACTGGAGTTGATGAAGTACTTCAAAAGATATGGAGCTTTTAAAATTTACTTAATGTAAAATAAATGTAAAAAGTAAGTACATAATCTATCCAACAAGCATACCATTCTTTTTAGCCTCTTTTTAAGACAAACGAGTGCTTTTAAGAAGAATAAATCAGAATTATGAAATAACTGTTTCTGAAAGATAAGTCTTATGTCGATCTATCTTAATCATCGCATTCTGCAGAAAATTTCAAAATATGAGATTAATCTAAGTTTGAGTCACCATTGATGTTATTTTGTGTTTTGAACATGAATTATATGATTCGTTTTCAAAATGGCAATCAGAATGGCTGCCAAAGTCAGTGTTTTGTTTTATATGTTTTTCAAAAAGTAGTATTATGGCGGATGTAATATAAATTGGATACTATTCCTGTTTCTGCATGTATTGTGAATTTGAAAATGAGTATGCCGCACACAACAACCTATGAAAAGGAGTTTATAAACATATTGGTGTCGATATACAGTACGTTTATAAATAAGCACATGTATATTGTACTATTATATAAATGAATATTCTTATTAGGAGGGAATAAAATTGCACACTGTAATTAATAATTAAAAAAAGGTCATGCCAGGTTTGTTACATAGCTTGCAATTAAGTTAGTTGTACTTGACATGATCCTGCGTTTATTTCTCAACTGCTGTGGGTGCCCTAGCAACTGGGTTAGGCTGAATGTGGCTAGAATGTCCTCAAACCTGATTTATATGCTCCTCTGTCACTAAAGGACACCCAGGACCTGGTCATCTCTTCCATAGTCTGATCATGGCGATTGTGATCTCCTACTAAATCTAAAGCGCAGAATGGCCCTCCTCGTGATTGAGTTAATGCATGAAGTGGCACACTCCACCTGTCCATAACATCCCAAACCTTTAGTTCTCATTACTTGTGGGACCTCCTCGTCATGTTTAACGCCACATATCCAACTGATCACAGGCTCCATTTCTGCAAACTGTCTGCAAGTATTGGGCAGACGACATTAATGAATAGCCTCCATATTAAATTACAAAATTAACAAACAGGTGTTGAACACTATTCTACGAGTCTCAAAGGCTATAATTGTGCTAGGCATTTCTTTGAAATTTCCTAGGCAGTGTAGTGTCCTGTGATTATGACAAGCTCGCATCCTCTTCTAGCAAACAACATGTTACAGAAGCTATTCTAGACATAAAACGTAGCCTCATCGACACCTAACTGAGTAACTGGTCTTCCATCAAAAAGACGATTTTAGTCCTGACGTCATGGATATACAAAGTATGCACTGCTTGTAATTCTAAAATTAATGTCACATAACTACTGCAATTGAATTTGCTCCAATCTGACAGTCAGCACAGGAACATTCCCTCAAGTCTCGACGAAGACCAAGCCAATGACCACTCTGAGATCATGAGACAAGTATTCTTCATGTTAACTCTCAGTCAACTCGGTTTGAATACACCCTTCCATCCAGCTTTTTGGGTTACTCTGTCAGTGAGTTTGTGATCACAGAAGCGCCAACTGAACACCTTTGCTGGACTCTTGTGACAGAGCCTCATACACTATTAGAGCAGAACATCAAGCACTGGTACAGCAGATGGTTGAGATCAAATACCTAATGTGAACCATACACAAAAACTTCTCGTAGTACTGCCCGCTTCATGTAAGTGGTTTTCAAACTCTGTTTGACATGCAAATTGCATTCCACAAACCAAAAGCTCATTCTTGGTATTGAATCTAAAGGCTTTAAGATGTTAAGTGCTTGTGTGGCGGCTGTAAAAAGTCGCCCCGTACTTCATTCTCAGTGTTGTTATACTTTCTGGTCCTTTGGAATCATTGATTTCAATGGAATCATTGATTTCAGCGCATTTACAGTTGGAATTTGAATTCCGCTTAAGCCTGTGCTAGGGGGCGTGAACACTGTTGCATATTTCAGTATTGCTCATGAACAGACTCAATTAAACCGAGTCTGCAATTTCAGTATTTGCTTTGTTTTCTGTGCTTTCAAAGGATCTCCCCTCATTCAGATGACTCCAGATCAACAAAGGCCACATGTAAAGGCTTGATTTCGACCTTTTACTTTTTCTATAGATGGTACATGTTGAAGAAGGAATCAGTAGTACCTCTACCCTTAACAACGCCAAACTACATGCATAAATGTTGATAATCTCAAGCACAGGGGTATCTTTTTAATCGGTTCATCAACTTTATTGCCTGGTCCTTGAGCTTTAACACATCATACGTGTCGCTCATGCGAGTCATCTTCACCTTTTTATTGTTTGAGGATGTACTTTGCCTCCCTGTCCTCAGATATCACACAATTACTGCAAATCGCATCAGTCAGCCGTCTTCACATCTCAAATCCCCTATATTCCGAAGCTGCTTTAATCATCTCGGCTATCACCCCTGATAGGCCAGCGGCCTTGCAGTATATCATCATGTCATGAGTTTTGCACTTATTATACAAGATGACCACTTTTGTAGTGACTGAATTGGACAGTAACTGTACCGAGGTTCTGTTTACTTTGGTAATTCAGGAATTAAGATATGCAAATTTTATATTTGAAATTATATGTGTGATGTCTTTCTTTCTTATTCTAATCTATGGTTAAGCCAAAAGACTGTTCAGTCAAGTGTCTGTGTAGCCATGTACTCATTTAGCAATATTTCAAAGATAATATGATTCTTTGCAGCAGCAGTACCAGATTAGAAACTCACTGAATACATGTTAAAAGGCTTAATGAAAAGGAAAAATGAACATAGTTTTATACTGAGAGATACTGTACACAGTTATCTGGTTTCAAATGGGTGCCACCACATCCTCAGGAGACTTTCATCCCAAGAAAAATAATTGGTATCCATTCTACCAATTTATTTCCCTGTTCCTAAGAAGCTCACATGTAATTGAACTATTTAACAAGAAAGGTGACATGTGGTGACAAATATCACAGTAATGGAAACACAGAACTTTTTTTTACGACACTTTCAGTATTCTTTGCTTGAAATACATTGACATTTATATATTACAGGTAGGTAGGTAATTGGGTTCTATGAACAAATGGAAAATATTTGAGTTTTGACTTGACTAATTACTTTTCTGTTAATCTGAAATATTTATTGCACTTTATATCGTTATGCATGAACTGCCTCAATGTAAAATTAGGCAGTATGGTTTTTATGCATACTCTATTCTAGTGACAGTCTCTTATAATTCATTTATGAATGAATTAATCGCCAAATTGATCTTGTCATGCTTTATTATTAATTATGAACAATTTTATTATCACGACGGAAAAAACTGGAGCAAATCGTAGCCTTGTAAAGTAAAGCACATACTTTGCATTTTATTTTACATAAAAATAGTACTTTGTCAGCCATTTTTGACGCCATTTTGAATTATAGATTATTTTTATTTCTATTTAGAACTTTAATAATGTCATCAACGATAAAATTGAACAATAATTTGCTGGAAATTCCGTTATAGCTTATTGAATCAAACCTAACAGTTAGCCAGATATATGCTGGCGGCCATCTTGGACGCCATCTTGAATATCTCGAAATGCTCAAGGATGACCGGCGGTCATACATCGGATCCTTGATGCTGAGGGTCTATTCTACCAAAAACCACAAAAACATTTTCTATACAACTCCAAGCAAGGTTAAACGTGTCCGCGGCCGGACTAAAACGAACTCGGAAAATCTCCGCCGTTGATCGGATGTCAACAAACCGATTTAAAAATCGACTTCTTTCCACCAAATTCATGGGTTTCTAAGCAATGTTGCCTCCATATACATAGCGGATTACTTCTTTTTATATGTTTAGATGACGTATGTGCCTGAATGTTCAGGTATGAAAAATGCGCTATGTTGGCTTACATACTGCCTTTAACCTTTAGCACTCTACAGCGGTAAAGGATGCATACACACCAGTACACTACTGTACAGTACACCTCATTTAACTGCTGCCACTGAGCTATTGTTCTAAAAATGGGTTTACAGGCATTGTGTTATAGTGACAATGACATGGTTATATCTACTGACATACTTGATCAATTTTACTATAACTTTGCCATAACATAGATATTGATATATATAATATGTGTATGCATCTTTTAGCACTGTAAATTGAATTATAATATTTTAACCATTTATTTATATAAACCTAACCATATATGTAAATAAACACAATAAACTCCTGCAAAAAAGGCCACTTTTTGTTATCTTTTCACATACCTAAGACTGGTGTAACTCTGGTGTAAATATTACTTTGTAGTCTTCAAGAGTGTGCCATCTCTCAAAGCAAGGGTACGGACACAGGGACTCTTCACATTGCTTACATATGTACTGAGTCTGATGGCGTTTGTGTTTCCTGTCTGAGCAGACAGTGCAGTCTGGTTTAGATCTTCTTTCAGGTGAAAGTATAGTACTGTTCAGTCCAATAAAGTGTTTCTCATTAGAAAGACGACCATGTCTCTCACTACCATGGTTACCAAATTTTGAACATCCACTCCGTCTTTGATAGTGTATAAGCATACCACGAACAATTTTCAAGCGGAATATTTCTGCATATACTCTTTTTCGACACATTGCCCTCCAGATTATGAGAGCATTGCAGAAACAAATCTCTAGCAAATAGAAGAATACTTTTTTCCACCATTTACAGCATCTGTGTAGAATCATGTAGAAGGTCATGGCTTTATCAGCTCTGTCAATCCCACCCATATGTTGTGAGTATGCTTGCATTGCGCAAGGCTTGTCGACCTCCCTCACATGATCTCTATGTTTCTTTGACCTCACTTGTTTTGTTTAGGTTTCAGCAGAATGAACAGTTGTCATCAAATTGACAATTTTTTTATCAAACCATGAAATGTAACGAATAACACCATCCGTTTATGTGATTGGTGGGCCTCCAGCTTTTGGTTTGGCGTTTCGTATTGTTCCTGGAACCCCTTGGCGGTTTGAACGAAGTGTCCCGCATGCCCCCATTTGGTTGTCGGCAATATCCTTATAAAGTGCAGGTGAGCTGAAGAAATTGTCCATATATATGATATGTCCTTTATTTAGCAAAGGTTGAGCTATAGACTTAACAACATGATGAGAAACTGGCAAATCAGTTGGACGCCCGGAGCCCTTGCCTAGGTATAACTCCCAGTTGTACATGTAACCTGTCTTTGCTTCTGCCAGACCCCATGCCTTCAATCCCCATTTTGTAGGTTTGGCAGGCATGTACTGCATTAGTGCAGTTCTTCCCTTGAATGGAATCATACTTTCATCAATATATATCTCTCTGTCAGGATTATAATGTCTCTGCCATAATGGAAGGAGGATATCAATAAGCGGACGGATTTTGAATGCCCTGTCATGTCTTGGGTGATCACGAGGTAAGTTATTTTCATTGTTTACAAGATGAAAAAAAATTAGAATGGACAAAAACCTGTCCTTTGCCATTATTTCCCGGAACCCTTTCATCTCAATTAGGTTGTCTGTAGACCAGTACAAGTCATAACTTGATCTTTTTGAAATACCAGTAAGCAACAACAAAGCTAGAAAGGCGTTCATTTCTTCAAATGTAGCATCTTTCCACTTATGAGCTCGGCTATGGGGAGCAAGCTGGTGAGTATCTATAAATGTTTTTGCGTAACGGTTTGTTTCTGTCACACATAATTCAATCATTTCATCTGTCAAAAACAGTTTCATAATATCAATTTCGGCCGCATCTTCAGGAATATGAGAGGGACCAAAATCTGAACGATCAAACTCACCCAGCCATTCATATGAATACCCGGAAGGTGGCTTATCTGAGTCATCTATCGAAATGTCTGGATTTTCTACAGGATTGTCACTTTCACTTTCACTTTCTCCTTCAGACGAAAACCAACTAAATTCATCTTCTGAATCGCTGTCAGCAAATATTTCATCCATTACTTCGCGGAGCGACATATTTGACTTACGTCCGTCCGCCATGTTTGAGTGTTGATCGTTTCTCGCGAAAGGTTTGATCAAAAATCTTCTTTTTTCGTAGTTAGTTGCACGTTTTATTCAGTTACGGAAGTAAAATGTGATAACAAGGTCTGCGCATGCGCTAGCATAAGTTACTAGGAAAACAAATCGAAACTGAGGCTAGCAACAACAGCGCGAAGTTTAAACGTAATTTCGGCGACGAAGTCGACGGTAGTGGGACAAAATTTGTACTGACGGGCGACTCCAGTCGACGGTAGTTGTTACACATATGTATTTCCGGGCGACTCAGGTCGCCGGTAAAGTGCTAAAGGTTAAGTATTTAACTGATGTCCAACATTTGTTTCCGTAAATGCAAACACTAAAATAACACATGCTTTGAAACACTTATTAAACGCCCTGTTTAATATATCATGCTATGGCCAGGTAAACCTATATTCATCATTTATTATACATGATATTTTACAACTTAAAATAACAATTCAACAATCCCCCGAAAACTAGTAGCAAATATATTTTTAGTGTATAACACACTCGGGTGCAATATAAGCCTTTATACAGTGCTCCACATTATATAAATTTATTTTAATACTAAGTAATAATAATTAGTTTCTACCTAGAAATATCTCCTTTTTGCACATATATCAGAAGAAAAAAAAGTTGATCAAATAAACACTTGGATTGTATGGTGGTCAATACAGGCCATTAATTATTCCTGTACAACTTCAGCATGAACTTATTTGGCACACACACACGAACATTTGCATAACCTGGCAAATCAAGAAAAGTTATATTCGTAAAAATTAGTAAATGTATGTATAAACGGCAGCCATATTGGATTTTATCAGCACTTGATTTCAGGAACCAATAAGAATGAACTAAAATAGTTTATAAAAGGGTTGTTCGGAAAGTTCGTAGACTTTTGTTATAAAAATACGGGTAGACGTAGTTGCAGGTAAATAAATAGATCAACATTAATTTCCAGATATGCAAATCAGCACGATATACTTAAAAACATTTTTTCTAGGCATATCATAGATACATACATAACGTATATCCGGCGCACGTCAGCGTTGACGTAACGTAGCTAAAGTGTCAAACGTTATTAAAGTCCAGCGAACGTTGCATTTTCTCAACATAGTCACCCCTAATATCCATGCACATGTGATGCCTTCTTACCCATTTTGCGTACCATTCGTCACTGAAGGTAGACACAACATTCTGGGGATCTTCAGTTAGCTCAGATGCTGTGTCGAATCTTATCCCACGTAAGCTTGCCTTCATCTCTGGGAACCCTCTGAAATCCATGGGAGCCAAGTCCGGGATGTATGGTGGGTGTTAAAAAACCTTAAACACAGTTGATTTCGAACTGCGTGGAAGCTGCTCTATGGCCCGGTGCATACTCCTAGTGTAATATTACCGCTCAAGATCCATGTGAGGTCGCTTCTTTCGTATGGTATTAACAAGATCCCACCTTAGAACATGAAGAAAACAATACGCGGTTGCATACTGGTAACTGGTCTAAGCAACCATTGCATATTTTTATAAAAGAAAAAACTAGTAATAACAAACTAAACTTTAGTAGATTCTATCAATATCGTTTGCTCATTATTTGAAAGTCATAGTCTATTTAAATACACGTTACCTAAGAACAATACGCTGCTGTGACAGTCTGGCGATCTAGAACTCTGTGTTGCAGGATCATCCCGTTTCGGTCCATAAAGAAAATAAACATGTGTTTGCCAGCACTTTTCTGGACCCGGGTCTTCTTTGGAATTGGTGTATATGGGGTTTTCCACACCGATGACATAGCTTTTGTCTCTGGATCGAAATGATGCAACCAGGTCTCATCCGTAGTGATGATTCTGTCCAAAAAGTATTCACTTTCGGCATCAAAGCGACTGATTAACATCTGGGAGCATCAAACCCGGTTCTCCTTTTCCTTTTTCGTGAGCAACCTCGGCACCCAGCGTGCACTAACTTTAGACATACCAAGCTCATATGTTAATATTCCATGAACGGTAGAGCACGAAACACCAAGTTCATCTGACATATCTCTTACCGTTGTTCTTCTGTCCGCATTAACCATATAGTTCAGCTTGTCCTTAATGGAAGCAGCTACGACGGATGGTCGGCAGCTCCTAGGATCGTCCTGGATTTATTCCCTTCCACTCTTAAAACGTGCGTACTATTTATAAAAAAATGCGGGGCTGCACTTGTCACATTTTCCAGTTGATTTGATCATTTTAAGAGTTTCGGTTGGCGATTTATCTAAAGCAACACAAAACTTCACAACACTTCGCAACTCAACGTCACTGGTCGACGTCATTTCTTTTCACTTCGTAATGCCGCTCTTTATAGAGTCAACTGACGTCATGACGTCATGTTACAATCTGACGTTTTCGCGCTTTTGTGACCTCAACGGTATTGACTGAAATCATGTTTGATTCATTAGAATACTATTAACGAAATTACAATTTTCGGGCTGCTCCTGGTCCCCATGTTTGCGTTGCTACGGTAACCTGTATGTTCGGCAAACTTTATTGTTTCATTTTTCTGTTTGAAAGGTTGAAAAAGAAAAGCGTGAGGTACTTACATACCAAATTTCAAATTGATTAAATGAAGCTAATTAGAGATATAACACATTTCTAGGAACTTTCCGAACAACCATGTTATGAGTATCAATTATAGTAAATAAAAGTAGTATGGTTCTTTTAACGCAAATAAAAGTGGTCTACAGCTTCGACTAGCTTTACTGAGGCATCTTACGCTCAGGTTCATATCCCTAATCTGTTCAAACGTGTTAGTACACAAAGCACGAGAGAATGAGGTCAAGTGGAACACGGGTGCCTTTTCCAGGAGTCAGAAAATGAAGTTTAGATTGTATACTGACTTTTAACTAATTCACATTATTAAAGTTTTATCTCAAAGTTATTTGTTTCATCAGAAAGAAATAAACACGTACATTAAATAAATTTCAATTGATGTAAATCATAGATATTTATAAACATATGATTATGTGTAGCAACAGTATTTACAGACTAACACGGTAGACTTATGAAACTGATTTTATTTTGATCAATTGTAGTAAATCTACATTACTAATTTTGTACAATAATGAGTTCATTCTAATAACTTGCATTATGAGGTTCATATACTTATAACTGTGATGCACTAGTTGTTTGCCCAAAACACGCCATTTAGCTTATAAGGTCAGATATCAGCTACAGCCAGCTGAGTTCCGAAATATAACTGTAATTTGTTTACTAGGGTCCTTAATACTAAGTTACAGTCGAAACATGATAATTTGAACTCACCATATATCAAAGTTGAAACGTGGCTTAACGACATTTTAATTTTGAAATAAAGTTATGTTTGACTTAAGCGAGATCAAATTATCGAAATTAAATTATGACGTACGGGTAAGTTCGATTGAAGCGAGTTTGAAGTATCGAATTAGTATCGAGTTTTCATTGTATTTAATTATAACATTTAATGATTGAGTTGGGTTTTACGGCACCGCGACACATAACATGTTCATATGGCGCCTATTGCATTAAAAAGCATTAACACATAGTACTCTTGCAAAAGTTTGTACTAGATTAGTGTAATGTACTGCATCATACTGTTTTGTAATGTTTTAATGTACGTGACAATTACGATGATATAGATCTAGTCCAGTGCTGCTTCTGGTCAAAATATGTTGTTATCTGGAATTTACTTATGTTATGGTACTGAATCCGGTCATATTGGATCAATCTTAATATCTCAAAGACAGCCAGACATTATCTGAAAAATAAGAATGATTGAAATCAAATGGGGCCATAACGCATTACAGAGTTATCCAAATTTTCCTCCAGAGTGAACTCCCCTGATATGGAAAAGGTTGTTTCCGGTTTAATTAACGAATCATTGAGATGGTGTCGATAACGGTCATAAACAATTCGGAAAATAATAGATCGAATGCGGTTTATTAGTTTGATACCTATATATATATGCAGTCAAGCTCCTGTGTATCCTTATGTATTTTAATGTATTAATTTTGTTTACTGTCAAATGCGACGGTTATTTATTTCATCGTTTTTAGCAAACCGAAAGTACATGTAGCCCTGATCATACTTTTTCTATATAACATAGAAGCCGACATTTAACATACTTAACAGACACGGGTTTTCACCTCGGTAAACGAACGTTAACATGGATTAATATTTGAAACAATTGTCATTTTTTGTAACGTATTCTATACTGTTTTTACCGCTGTCGTCATGAATTGAGTCGCGCTTAGTGTTAATCCTTTCTTTACTTCATAGGAATGTTTTTTTCACACGTTTAAAAACATAATAGACCCTGTTCAAAGAGCTCTTTTAGTTAAAGGAGCCATCAGATTGTAAACAGTATTGGTCTTAATCTGCAAAAACATCAGTGTGACATAAATCTTTGTTGCTCATTAAACAAAGTGGCACATTCCTTCTTATCTTCCTTCTTTACATCAGTAGTTGTGCATTTCGTAATAGTTACTACGTAAGTAGATCCTGATCAGATGGTTACTATATAGTAACAGTCTCTATAATCAATGACTGTCCTCTCTGGTTCTTAAATGGCATTATAGGTCTTAATAAATGCTGCCTATTACAGGTTAAAAAGGGGATATTTATTACGACATTACCGATATTAAACATAAACTTTGTATTATTCAGTTATTAATAATGACATGAATATTTATTAGGCAAAGGGTTAAATTGATCTGTTAAAATATGTTGAATGGTAAACAGTTTCTTCAAAAACGTATATTTTCTTTGTTCATTATATACCAGCATATTTTAGTCGACAGAAATTTCATAGAAATAGTTCAGCCTGTCATGCTCATAGCGCACGTGGATTTCACCTCTCAATGCTTCTGCCCAAGGTCAATAAAGCGCAAAGCATCATCACAACTAACAACAGAAAATAACCAATTAGCTAGAAATCGAATTGTATACTGAACCCCCATTGGGGTGCAACTGCTGTCCCACAAAAGTCATAAATACACAATACCCCATGTGAATCCCTGCTATGACAAGCCATAAAACGGAAGCTTAAGTCTTGGGTACACAGGCTGGATTCAAATCACACTAAAATATTTTTATTTTTTTTTATATAGGATCCACATTGTTATTCATGTAGGGAATACATTTTACTCTCTATACCATGCACTCCTTCATGTGAAAAAGCTTAACCCATTACCTCCATCATTATGCCTTTTACTCCTTTAATGAATTCCACCTTCAGAAGCAAATAAATCCTCTTCAAGCACTAAGCAGTCATAATTATGAATCATAGGTGATATTTTATGTCGTAGTGGGTTGTACCTTAAAGCAGGATGAAAGTAAAGCAGGATGTACCTTAAGGCGCATTATGTTTTACTTTCAACCTGTTTTAAGTGGTGACCTATTTTCAATACTTAACACGGGCTGTTTTTATTACCAGATCGCCTTTTCCTACCTGGAAAGACAGGTGTAAATTAAAGGTAGATTGAAAAGTACATGCTACTTTACTTTCAGCTTGCTTTAAGCTACTATCTGCTAGGATATTCAATGTTTTTAATGTTGCACATTCATGCGTTTAAAGAATTTGAATTAGAACTCTTTATTTCAATGGAGGCATAAACCAAAGGCGTTTTTAAAGGGTTAATAGGAAATACATACCGTTTTAACAACATAAATACTTTAGAACCCCTCTCCTATCATTTATTTGTACTCTATTGAAAACTCAATGTTGAAAGTAAAGCATGTATTCAATCGTTTTAGTATAGTAAAACTTAATCTCTGTTGATCTTTTACCAGTTCACTAATTATAATAGGCTTAAAACACTATCATATATAAAAAGTTTTGAATAATGTTATGCGCCAAGTGTGACTGGCTGCATTTGTCTCAGCTCTACTATGATCAATATTCAAAGTGGAATTACTTTACATAAACTTCTGAAACTTGACAGTGTTGTAAATGAATATATTTTAAAGAGAATGGTGTGATTTTAATGTGATTTTATATTGAGATTTAAAAGATATTGTGGATTTAATCAATCATATTTGTGGAATATCAAGTGCTACACTGAACTTATTGGATATTTAATCCAACATGTGTTTGGCCCAAGGCAGCCCTGACCATGAACGAAGCTCATCAAAACAGCTGAGTTACACAAGGAAGTGTCTTTCTATGGTCGCTAGTCAATTATCACCTTATTTTAAACCTGATCCCCTTGTATTATCTAGATTGAGAGAGCTAGGTATTTATGACTTTGGGCAATTTGGATTAGCAAAGTATAGGGGCACAAAAGGGGGTAAATCCAAACTGAAACGCTTTTGGGATACAAATGATGGCATTCATCATGAACTTGTGAGACAATTACCTGAGTCAATAGAAGTTGTTTGCAGTACTTGTCAAACAAATAGTAAACTTGAAATCACAGTTGAACCTCCGCAAGCAAAAACACAAAATTTCATTCATGTTAAGTACAAACAACCCATGCCCACCAAACCCCAGAAGCAAATCAAAATATGCAGTTTAAACCCCAGATCAGTAAACAATAAAGCTTTGGCTATGCATGACTATATAATTTCAAATGATATTGATGTAATGGCCGTCACTGAGACCTGGCTTGGTAGTGCTGCAGATAAACCATGCTTAGGTGAACTGGTTCCTGACAGCTATAAGATCAAACATGTTCCTCGCTGTAGTGGAGGCTGTGGTGGTGGGGTGGGGCTCATATATAAGGCATTCATTGATATCAAAATTCTTTCTTCTACAAGAGATAATGATTTTTCAACTTTTGTGCACATCGACTGTACATTAAGCATCAAATATTTCACAGTGCGTCTAGCAGTCGTCTATAGACCCCCTCCCTCCACTCCAAATGGTCTAAAAACTACAGTCGTTCTTGATAAGGAATGGCATCTTTTCTTATCAAAATTTGCAACCACTGATGAACAAGTCATTATTGTAGGGGATTTAAACCTTCATCTTGATATCTCAAACGATAAGCACACTGTCAGTTTCGTCAGTACAACTAAATTATTTGGTTTTGAACAACATGTCAAAGAAGCTACTCATGTAGGGGGACACACTCTTGATGTTGTTATTACAAGAGAAAATGAAGACTGTGTGTCAAATATCGAAGTCACTGACCCTGGACTATCTGACAGTAGTGGCAAAATCTCTCGAGACCATTTCTCTGTGTCTTTCAGCGCAAAGGTAGAAAAACCTTCATCCATCAGAAAAACTGTTTCATTTCGAAGACTTAGGGATATTAATGTTGAATCGTTTAAAAGAGATATCCTCAACTCAGATTCAATGAAAGAAATTCTGCAAATGACAGATATTGACGAAACTGTCAGTGTTTATACACACGAACTTAAAACTCTGATCAATAAACATGCACCACTAAAAACTGAGACCATAACTCTCAGGCCATCATGTCCATGGTACACCCAGGAACTTCACGATGTTAAACATTTAAAGCGTAAGTTGGAACGAAAGTGGAAATTATCCAAACTCATAATTGATCATCAACTGTATCGAGAGCAGTGTGCTAAAGTAAACAAACTATTAGCAAAGTCAAAGGTTAAAATTTACACAGAAAAAAGTAGAATCCTGTCAACGGGACTCGAAGAGTCTTTTCAAAGTCACTAAACATCTTCTGAAATTGCACTGCCAAACAATGTCTCCTCAAAACAACTTGCGCATGATTTCAGCGACTTTTTCATTTAAAAGGTGGACAAAATACGGACAGGCATTGCCTCTGAATCAACGTCATGCACCCCAGTCATTACGGAAACGTTGCATTCAATGAATTCTTTAGAAAGCTTTGACTCTGCTACAGCAGCAGAAATTGGGGAGATTGTGAAGGCATCCCCATGTAAGTCCTGTGAATTCGACCCAATACATACATGGCTCTTAAAGTTATGCCTTGACGAGCTCCTACCGTCGTTAACAAAAATTGTGAACTCTTCGCTGGAATCTGCGTATGTTCCAAAAGAATTCAAAAAGTCGCATGTAAGACCTATTTTGAAAAAACCTGATCTCGATACAAATGATCTAAAAAAACTACAGGCCTGTATCAAATTTGCCATTTCTCTCAAGAGTATTAGAACAGGTAGTAGACAAACGCATTGAGTCCCATTTGACCACAATCAATCTGCATGAACAGCATCAGTCAGCATATCGTAAGCATCACTCTACAGAAACTGCTCTTCTAAAAGTTCAAAATGATATCTTGCATTACCTTGATAAGAATGAAATCACAATTCTGATGATGCTTGACCTATCTGCCGCATTCGACACAATTGATCATGAAACATTACATAATCGCCTTGAAAAATACTTCAAATTATTGGAAACCCACTAAAGTGGATGACCTCATACCTGACTGACCGTTACCAAACAGTCGCAGTAGATGGGGAAGTATCTGCCCCAGTTCAAATGAAATATAGTGTGGCACAGGGGTTAGTCCTGGGACCGAAGAACTACATCTTGTACACAAAACCTGTCGGCTCAATTTGCAGAAATCATCAGCTGGATCATCACGTCTATGCAGATGATTCATAGTTATACTTGTCATTTAAGCCTAAAGACACATCTTGTCAACAAGAAGCCCTTTCAAAAGTCGAAGGGTGTCTACAAGACATAGTATCATGGATGCACCAGAACATGTTAAACCTGAACACTGACAAAACTGAGGTTATACTGTTTCATTCAAAAAAGTTTAACGTTCCTGGAGATTTTCACGTACAAGTGGGAAACTCTAAAATCAAACCATCAGTGTGTGTGCAGACTATTGGTGCAAGACTAGATTCCCAAATGGATATGACAAAGCACATTAACGCTGTGTGCAGGTCTGGCTACTCACAGCTGCGGCAGATAGGTCATATTAGACAGTACCTTTCTCCAGAAGCTACAAAGACCTTGATCAATTATCTGGTCACTTCAAAATTTAATACTGCAACTCACTGCTGTATGGGATTCCCCAAAGCTCACTATGCAAACTACAGCGTGTGCAAAATACAGCAGCCCGCATCATTACCAGGACCCCTCGGTACAATCACATCACTCCAGTCTTGAAGGATCTTCACTGGCTTCCAGTTCAACACAGAATTGAATTCAAAATTCTGACACTCACATACAAAGCCATGTGCAATGATATTCCAAGGTACATTGTCAATATGCTTGACGTGTATAAACCTCGAAGAGAGCTGTGGTCTGCGACTAAATCAGTATCGCTGGTTGTACCGAGGAGTCGTTTGGTGAGGTTTGGAGATAGAAGTTTCATGCATGCAGCCCCAAAGCTCTGGAACAGGCTTTCATCAGACATCAGAGATGCGAGCTCAGTTACAGTTTTCAAAAAGCGTCTGAAAACACATTTCTTTAATATTTGTTATTAGAACACTGTTACCTATGCGATATGTTCTTGCTGTAGATGTTGTGGGTCCAACTGGGAGTTCTACGGTATTATCTGGTTTTTGGTCTCTTATAGAAATTTTTAGTTATTGTCGCGTGCTATATTTCCTAGTTATGTTACATTGGCGGGCTGCATTGGGCGTTCTGCTATTTTTTCTATCAGTCGGCATAAAGAAGCCTTTTCTTTCGTTGCTCTAATACATTGATGAGGTAATGCAATCGCCGTTTTGCGCGCTGTCTTTTGTATGTTTAGTGGCCTTCATTGGGTGCTCTACTGTTATTTCTATCGGTCGGCATTAAGAAGCCTTTACCTTCATTGCTAATTGATTGATGGGGTAACGTGATCGCCATTTTGGGGGCTGTCTTTTGTATGTTTATTCGTGTTTATTTTAGATCTAATTGTAGTCATTTGTCTTTTCCTGGCGGCCTGCATTTGGGCGCTCTACTATTGTTTCTATCGGGCGACAATCAGAAGCCGGTCGCTTCATTGCTGATTGATGGGAGTAATGTGATCGCCATTTTTTAGGGGGGCTGTCTTTTATATGTTTATTCATGTTTATTGTAGATATTATTGTAGTTATTTTGTCTTACTTTGTAGGTACATTTGTGAACGCACTATCCCAGTGTGAAAAGAGCGCTATATAAATCTGGTATAATAATAATAATATAACCAGATAAGATGCAGCATATATACTAACAGGCTGATCAGGGGTAGAACTGTTTCACACTCATATATGCTTTAAGACAAAATTAATATATCATGTTCTAAACTTTTATCAAGAAAGTAGGCATTTTTTTTAAAATATTAACCCTTATCATGCTATTAGCATAATTGATCATTCCTACGGTATTTTTTCCTTATTTAATCAGCTAAAGTAATAAATCAAATGATAGGTATTCATAGCGGGTAGGGTTTATGGTTGATTAACAGCAACCAGTATGTTGCTATGACTCATCTATGTCGGAGTTTGGCGTCATTTTGGTGCACCGAATATGACGTCATATCCGACGTACGTCGCTTAGAAACATACACGTCAATACAAGAAAAGAAAGGAAATAAACCAGTTAGAAAATACAGTCGTTTTCATCAATGTAATCTTAGAACATTTTTGGTCCCGCGAACCGGATCGTTTGTGGCAATTCGAAACTCAAGAAATCTACAATGAAGCTACGTTCAGTTAAGGTACATTCTGCTTTAAGATATCATCTGCTGGGAGGTATAACATATTTATTGAGTTGCAAATTGATGACTTATTTTAATAAGAGTATAAATTAATGATATGCATAGAACGGTATATCTATGCAAGTTTTTGTAAGTTTAATTGTAGGCAAAGTAAATGCATGTCTTAATTCTATTTTTGAACAATATGAGAGCTTGCGCTTTCAATAATGTATAGTCAAGTTCTACTGTATATAATATAAGCTCTACACTAACAAGCAGACGATCTCCTCAAATTCGTGTTTGAGGATAAAGGATTTTCGATACTATGTGTACTTCACTATTGAACCGGAAACAACCTCTAATTCAAGGGGCTCTACTCTAAACACACGTTCCATGCGAAGTAACTCTGTATATCGGTAGGGTCCTATATATCCGTATGACTTTTCATTACTTTTATAAACGTTCAACACGAAATCACAAACAAGGGCCATACTGGTTATCTATTTGGTAAATTCTGGCAATATCAAGCATTTCCAATCATTTTTACTGTTACGAATGGTCGCCGCGATTGAAATTTGCAAAAAAAATGAGTCAACACGTAATTGTACACGCAATAGAGGAATACTAAATACGATGAGTCATATAGGCCACTGTCTTCGGATAAAAAACATTGACTTTTCTATTTTTTTGAAAAGTAAATATGTCTGTGATGACAGGTTGCCCTGTATGAAACTTTGTAATATTTTACAAAATGCAAACCATTTCTGATACAGTTATAGGCGTCCATCCTGGGCGCCAACTTGAATTTCTCAAAATGCTCAAGGTCATAAATCGGATCTATACTACTTAGGGTATGTTCTACTAAAAAATCCATTGCCATTTTCTATACAACTCTAAGCAAGCTTCAGCTAAATAACCTGTGTCTTCTACCGGACTAATATGCAAACCACCTAATAGACAGTATTCAAATCTGACACGTACTTTACAATACTTTACAATACTTTACAATAATTATTGATAAAGTTACCGAATACATGAGTTTTACGTCACGTCGATGCGCCATATAAAGTCGAATTATTGAAAGAAAAGAGCCGTATCTGGATGCTGTTGATTTAAAGACATTTAGAAGCAGTTTTGTATCATTTATGTCATCATCTCATAAGTTGATGATTGAAAAGGGTAGACATATTAATTTAATAAGAGAAGTACGCTATGCGTTCATTCAGTAGAAGATGAATTACATTTCTTATCATTTTGTACATTATATATGTTTATCTGATATCAAAGTACACATACACATCTATATATCTATAGTGAGTAATGGTGTTCGCCAAACATTCATAAAAGCACTAACTTGATGTGTTTAAACGATAAATGAGCAATTCAAAATTTTACCATGTCCATATATTATGCAATGAAATATCGCGATAAAGTTCTAATATGAAGATTACATATCTTATTTTAAGAAACGTTAATACTCGAAGGATGTGGAATACTCTAAAAGGTTTCTTATGTATTACACGAGGGTAGTTCAACAAATTTTGATACTGGATCAATAACTTCATTATTATAAGTGCAAAATGCATGTGTTATATATCACTTTAAAGAACATTTTTTTTTGCCGACACGGTGATATAATGCACGATAACATCACTCGATCAACCCCAACATGAACCTAAATGACCCCTCCTCGAGGACACTGGACCAGTTTTGTGTATGTTTGAGTTAACTTTCTGAACAATACAATACTTATAAGTACGGCTTTATTATTGTGAATAAGTTTATTAAATTTTCTTGTCAAATAAATTTAAACAATTATGCAAACACGACACAGTTTTAAATGTTAATACTATATAAAACATCAAAACTAGAGCTAATTCTTAACATTCTTCGACTTTCGTCATCAGCAAAATAAGAAATGTTAACTTAAAAAAAATGGATTTTAGAAGTAAAAACCTTTTCAATTGAAATATAATTCTATTTACATTATAATTTAGATATAAACTGATACATTTCAAAACACATTGAAATTTAACTCTTTAAAAGGTTATTACGTCATAAAATAATGTCTGAAAAGTGCTATGTGCCAGTGTCCTCGAATAGGGGGCATTTAGGTTCATGTTGTGACCTATCCAGTTATGTGATCGTATCATACTTTATATCATCGTGAAGGAGAACAATTCATCACCGATGCATTTTGCTCGTTTTATATTGAAGCTATTGATCAAGTACCATTACTTTTAAAAAACACCTTCGTAGCTTCAATTATTTTTTTATTCTGATCACCAGACTGTTATAATATTGTAACATTTTGTTCATTACTAGACCTGCATCCTGAGTTTTTCTGTGTGGTTGTACATATATGTGCATTGGCTAGAGGCCTATGGTGTGCAATGAACTTGTTATCTGGTAAAACAACACTGTTCAAAGAATCATCACGCGTATGCATACAAAATTATGGTGGTCACAATAATATTTAATAAACGATCATTTGATTACTAAATTTTGTTTGAAAATATATTGAATACAAACAGTCCTTTAGCTACTTTTATTGTTAACACACATACGGTAAATTTCAATACTATATTACATGTGTCAATTAGATACAGGTAGAAAATAAACTTGTTTCAATTCCAAGAAAGTACTTTTGGTAATTGATTAACATTATTACTAAAATATGTTCCTGCTTTTCTTTAAAGTCAGGAGAAAGCATGGTAGGCGTTTCCTTTTTTATACAGTACATAAAGGAATTAAATCGTAAATATTAAGTAAGGAACAATTTATGTTAAAAATAAACCTTGCCCTGGTTGATTTAATTGAACACTGAATTTTAGCTTTTTCCAGATTCGGGTAACCAGCTCGAAACAGAACGAAGTACATGAGGAAGTCGGCATCCCTTAGTTAACTGGGGTTATTAATTAGATACGGACATCGCCATCCGCAAAAAAGCCATATGTTGGCTATTAAAATGGAGAGCAACATGTAATTTGAACCTAGTTTATAAATGAAAGAAAGAACTCAGAACGGTTTGAAATATGTAGATTATTTAATAGACAAAACCGTCAGTTTAAATCAAAGAACAATACAATCATATTTGCATATGCATTTCACCCATAATTACGCCTTGTACGCCTTTGATTCATTTTTTTACTGTATATTATGTAATTCAAAATGGACACGCCTTGCTGCTAGCTGATAAGGTATGCTCCAATGTTGCAAAATTTAATATATGTTACATTGGTTAATTGCAAACAGTTTCGATGAAATGTTTGACACACATTTAAATATATATGCCCGGCCACACAAAACGGGCCTTTCTTGTTTGAACTAATTAAAATTGACTATTTGTTTGTAAAATGTTGACACTTTCTTCTTGTATCCAAAATGTGATATATTGTGCGGAAATCATTACCTGAATGTCATGTTTTGCATTTTATCAATTTCTTTTTTTTTTTTTTTTTTTTCAGTTCAATATTTTATTGTCTCCGTGAATAGGTATATGTGGGTCGGAGATCCATCCCACTCTACACCTTACATATAAATCTTCAAATATATTGAACATAATTTTTTGTGTGTATTTAAAAAGAAAAGAAAAAGGAAAAACAAATAAAAAAATAGTGTGCTGAAAGTAATATGAGAGATATGAAGACATGTAGTCCAGGACTAGGCCTCTAGACCCGTTTGCAAAATGGTGTTGAGAGAGTTTCTCACTTGATGTGAGTTAACGAGACCATAGACATCACAAATCACCGAGGTGCTTGTCTGCCACACTGTCACATTTCCCATAATATCCAAATCCAATATGGCCGCCGCCAGCCATTTTGGAAAAGCTAACTTTTTTGTTTTTTGGAGAATAAATAAGTGTAATACCTCTAAATTGATTGTTTTTTGGTGTGGAACTCATTTCTGGTGCCCTTTGTGCAATCTGGGGTGTCTTTGATTTGGAAAAGTCAAATTTCACATTAGTCAAATCCAATATGGCCTCCGCCAACCATGTTGGAAAAGCATTTTTCGTTGTTTTTTACGAAAAATCAAAAATAATACTTCTAAATTGATTATTTTTTAGAGTATAACTCATTTCTGATGCCCTTTGTGCAATATGGGATGTCTTTGATTTGGAATGATCAAGTTCCACGATAGCAAAATCCAATATGGCCGCCACAAGCCATGTTAAAAAAGCTAACTTTTTTCCTTTTTTGGAGAATAAACCAATGTAATACCTCTCAATTGATAATTTTTGGGTGTTGAACTCATTTCTGATGCCTTTTTTGCAATCTGAGATGTATTTGATTCGGAAAGGTCAAGTTTCACAATCGCCAAATCCAATATGGCCGCCGCAAGCCATGTTAAAAAAGCTAATTTTGTTTCTTTTTTGGAGAATGAACCAATGTAAAACCTCTCAATTGATAATGTTTGGGTGTTGAACTCATTTCTGAGGCCTTTTGTGCAATCTGGGATGTCTTTGATTTGGAAAGATCAAGTTAAAAAATAGCCAAATCCAATATGGCCGCCGCAAGCCATGTTAAAAAAGTTAATTTTGTTTCTTTTTTGGAGAATAAACCAATGTAATACCTCTCAATTGATAATATTTGGGTGTTGAACTCATTTTTGAAGCCTTTTCTACTATCTGGGATGTTTTGATTCGGAAAGGTCAAGTTTCACAATAGCCAAATCCAATATGGCCGCCGCAAATAGCTTTTTCAACATGGTTGCGGCGGCCATATTGGATTTTGCTTCTTTTGGAACTTGATCTTTCCAAAGCAAAGACACCCTAGATTGCACAAAGGGCATCAGAAATGAGTTCTACTCTAAAAAATAATCAATTTAGAAGTATAGCATTTGATTTTTGTCCAAAAAACCCAACAAAATTAGCTTTTTCAACATGGTTTGCGGCGGCCATATTGGATTTGGCTATTGTGAAACTTGACCTTTCCGAATCAAATACATACAAGATTGCACAAAAGGCCTCAGAAATGGGTTCAACACCCAAACATTATCAATTGAGAGGTATAACAATGGTTTATTCTCCAAAAAAGAAACAAAATTAGCTTTTTTAACATGGCTTGCGGCGGCCATATTGGATTTGGTTTTTGTGGAACTTGATCTTTCCAAATCAAAGACATCCAAGATTGCACAAAAGGCATCAGAAATGAGTTCAACACCCAAAAATTATCAATTGAGAGGTATTACATTGGTTTATTCTCCAAAAAAGGAAAAACGTTAGCTTTTTTAACATGGCTTGCGGCGGCCATATTGGATTTTGCTATCGTGGAACTTGATCTTTCCAAAGCAAAGACATCCCAGATTGCACAAAGGGCATCAGAAGTGAATTATACTCTAAAAAATAATCAATTTAGAAGTATTATATTTGATTTTTCTTCAAAATAACAACGAAAAAAGCTTTTCCAACATGGTTGGCGGCGGCCATTTTGGATTTGGCTAATGAGAAATTTGACCTTTCCAAATCAAAGACACCCCAGATTGCACAAAGGGCACCAGAAATGAGTTCCACACCAAAAAACAATCAATTTAGAGGTATTACACTTATTTATTCTCCAAAAAACAAAAAAGTTAGCTTTTCCAAAATGGCTGGCGGCGGCCATATTGGATTTGGATATTGTGGGAAACGTGACAGTGTGGCAGACAAGCACCTCGGTGATTTGTGATGTCTATGGTCTCGTTAACTCACATCAAGTGAGAAACTCTCTCAACACCATTTTGCAAACGGGTCTTCAGGTCAGGTACAGGACTAATGCCTCTATTTTATACTAGGATTGTTTCAAGCTTTATTCTTTTGGTATACATTGTAACTTATGCCAATAGCCTATACAATTTTCTAACTATTTCCCATTTTACTTCAAAGTCTTCTTCAGTATTATTTTGTATTGCTATTAGACTATTTGAATCAATTTTGTGTCTCAAGTATCTTTTAAAAGAGTCGATACACATATTTTGATTGTATTGCCTTGCAGTATATATATATTGTTTTAGGTATTAATATAATAAATTTAACTTTTTACAGTTCCCTCCAAATAGGATGGAAACTTCGTTTAATTGTATATTTACATTGACATTATTTAGAATTCGTTCAACTACTTTTAAAAAGTAGTTTTTTTTTTGCAGTTATGGAATAGATGGGGACTTGTCTCTGGTAGTTTGTTACAAAAACTACAGAGATCATTTCCACGTAACTTCAGAGTAAACAAGTATGTGTTAACTGGTAGTAGTCTATGAAGTATTCTTACTTGTAACCATTGTAAGTTACTGTCTCTTGTCGTTTGGAAAGGTAAGTTATAAAATAGACTCCATTGACATTTTGTAAAAGTATAGTGTGAGTTCCACTTTTCCTTGCTTGAAGGCTCGGCATTATTTAAATTAAGGATGTCATAGAAGACTCTACTACCAGACTTACTATTAAAGATTCGTTCAAAAAGGTGTGGTATAAATGGAATGTGGACGTCATTTTCCGATTCTGTGCTACTATAGGTGTTTACATATTTTGATACTACTTTTGTAACTCCAATGAAGAATAAACTGTTCACTTTGATGTTGTGCAATTGCTAAAAGTCGTCTAAAGTAAGTATTTTATTACTTTTGTATAAGTCATTCGTATATCGTATTCCCTTTTCGTACCATGATTTTAAAAAGATAGATTTACCTCCAATTTGTATATGGGGGTTATAAAATAGTGGACATTTTAGACAGTGTTCTTTATATTTAACCGGTAATGCCCTTATATAGGAAGTATATGCTCTTAAAACGTCTTTCCAAAAATATATATATTTTTTTGTGTGATTCTGTTTCTGTATAATGCTGGCCGCAATTTATAAGCTTTTCATTATTTAAAAAGTGGCTTGTTAATGTTGTCCAAGAGGCGTCTGTTTGATATAGCCTTCGTATCCATGTATACTTTAAACCTTTAATAAAAGTATGCGTGTTTATCATTCTAAGGCCACCTTCTTCATAGTCTTTAATAATTACGCTTTTTTGTAACTTTTGCAGGCCTTTTTCATAGGTAATTATAGAATAATTCATTTAAGGTTTTTAAAATGATCGCATTTGGATCCGGTAATGCAATGTATAGATGGTTGAATAGAGGTACAAAAAGAGTTTTTATCACTGTTATTGTTCCGATTGGAGTGATGAATCTTCTGTTCCAAAACTGTATCATTTTACCTTTTCTTCATAGTTTAATTTAATCATTTTGTCTAAATCAACATGGAATTTAACATCAAGTAGTTTAAACTCTTGATTCCCCACACTAGTTTGAACTTTGTCTTAATTGATTCTGAACTATACTTTTTTGAACCAAACCAAATTAAATGTGTTTTATCGAAGTTTACATTTAGTCCCGAGAGTCTTGCGAAAGCACTTAGTTCATTCAGTGTTTGGTTAAGAGAAATTGCTGACCTATCTAATATGGTTGACGTGTCATCCGCGAACTGGGACAGTATATGTTTCGTGCCGTTTATAGTTAGGCCTTGTATATGCTTGTTTGCTTTCAACTTCTGAGTTAAAATGTCTGTACAGAGGATAAATATGTAGGGCGATAGCGGGTCTCCCTGTCTACAGCCCCTTTCAATATTAAAAAAGTCAGACAAAAAACCATTGTGAATAACACTTGACTTAATATCATTTATAAAATACGGATAACTATTTTTTAAAAGATTCCCCAAAACTGAAAAGATCTAAAACATTTTGGATAAATTTCTAAGAAAGAGAGTCGAAAGCCTTCTCAAAGTCAATAAGTAGCAAAAGTCCAGGAATATCATTCTCCTCTGCATATTGCATAACATCGTATATGAGTCGCATGTTTTCTCCAATGTATCTGTTTTTCAAAAATCCAGTTTGTCCACGCTTATGATAGTTGGTAGAATATTTTTAAGTCTATTTGCTATTGATCCAGATGCTATTTTGTAAAAAGTATTAAGAAGAGTAATTGGTCGCCAGTTTTTAAGGAATTGACAAGGTTTATTTTCTTTCGGTATGCATGTAATTATTCCTTGACGTTGACTTATTGAAAGTATACCCTTATCAAATTCAGAATTTATTGATCCAACAACAAGATAAACCAAGTCTTTCCAAACCATTTTAAAAACGTTTGTAGTGAAACCATCACTACCTGGGCTTTTGTCATTTTTCATGTTTTTAGAGTGTAACTAGCCTCTTGATAAGTTATATGACCCTTTTGATTTTCGGCTTGATTTTTTGTGATTTTGTTCACATTAACATTTAATTCTGGATTGAAACTTTGATTAGAAATATCTTTATCGTGATTTGAGTATAGTCTCTTATAAAAGTATTGTGTTTCGACTAGAATTTCATTTTGGTTTGAAATAAGACTTCCGTTTGTTTTCTCTAATTTGTTTATTGTTTTGTTAATATAGTTATGTTTTTCTAGACCACAGAATAATTTTGAAGGCTTTTCACCATGCTCTATCCATTTGGCTTTAGACCTTATTGCATGACCTTTAAGTTTACATTCTCTTAAACCTGAAAGGCTTTGTCTGCAGTTGTGTAAGTTTTGGGAATTTTCTTTTGTAAGATTGTCCTCTAATTGTTTAATTTTTTTAAGTAGGTCTGTTTCTTGTTTATTTATTTGTTTCTTTTTATAAGAGCCATAATATATAGATTCCCCCCTGATTTCCATCAAAAGAGTGTCCAAGAACAGATCATCTGGTATCGTAAACTGTATGTCACTGCAATGTATATTATTAATGTTATCCAAATTATACACAGGAATACAATATTGAGTCTTTATCTGTTTAATCTTATCTTTAATTTGCTGGACATATTGTAAATCATTCAACAAAGAGTCATTATGTTTCCATAATCCTTTACCGTGATGAACGTTTGTAAATCACATGTTTAATTTTACGATAGAATGATCTGAGTTCAAGCTTGGCTCTATATCACATGACTTTGAGAACTGTACCAAGTGTTCTGTAACAAGAAAAAGTATAAACGTGCCTGTTGAATTGGACGAGTACGTCGCCATGTAAATCTCTTTTTGTCTGGGTAGAGGTCTCTATATATATCAACTAACTGTCTATTTTGTATATTTTCAAGTATTATATTTCTAGCGTTTTTGTTGTTAATTGTTTTGTAATTATTGTAATCCATTTGAGGGTCTATAATGCAGTTAAAATCTCCGCATATTACATATGAATAATTTCCACAATCATCTATAATTTCGAAAATTTTATTAAAGAAACCCGGATTATCATTGTTTGGCCCATAGAGACTAACCCGTGTACATTTAAAATTATCAAAAGTCAGATCCAAAATGACAAAATTGCCTTCTGTATCGCATGTAGTTATACGCTTCTGTTAACATTTACTTTAATATTATTATTAAATAGAATAGCAACTCCTCTTGAAATAGATGAAAAACAACTGAGGCATACTTGTCCATTCCATTGTGCGTAGATTTGTTTTTCTTGGTCGCTTGTGAAATGAGTATCCTGAAGGCAATAAATATGGCATTTTTGATCTTTAAGGTGCTGAAATATATCTCTTCTTTTTTCGTTGCCATGGAGCCCACGACAATTTAGTGATAATATCTTAAGATCACCCATTAATTATGTAATTGTAGAAAGTAAAATGAAGTAATGATAATGTAGCTACAATGATAGAGGCATGTCTTCTACTAACGTGCATTTTAGATAACCTAAACTGGTAACAAAAAACTAAGTGCGTGCATCCCGATTCAAGTATCTAATACATGTAGTTTAAGGTTTATAGGCATGATCTGGAGATTATGGCAAAATTAGCCTTCAACGTATAGGTACTAGCTTGATAATATACATGTACATGCCTCCAGATAAGAAGTAGTAAACCTGAATAGATCCAACATTCTCCCCCTTATAACAGCGTCAAACTCCGCGATTCCAATGAGTAGCCACCCCAGGGTTCAACGCAGACATAACGATTTGAGGTTTTAAAATACGCTCCCTATCTGGAGCACTGCAATATAGCAGCAGCTTTTACATAAAATACACAATAGCATACGATTCACCCTTCTCCTACTGGATATTCACATACATCCAAAAGCAACTGTAATCAAACTCCGCCCACAATAAACAGCGATCATCGGAACTATTATATTGGCTTATATAGAAACCCTTTTTTTCCCTTGAAAGGGTGCAGATGTATTTATCCGATCCCATTAGAAAGCAGTGCAACCCCGATCAGACTACTCCTTCTTAGTCTGTCTGATCTGGGTCTACACTTTTCTTAAAAGGCAAAGTGTACGCTGAATGCAGGAGAAGGGTAAACACAAGAAAAAACAACATAGCAAAGAAGACTACACTTTGTGGTAAAACTTTTAACAAGTAACGTTATGGTTGTTTCCATCTGCAGAACTTTAAAGAAACTGGTTTCCTGTACTATTTGTACAGTAAGCGGTTCGAGCAAACCATTTGAACAAAGGTAAGTCAGGGCTCCAGGTAAGAGGGTTAAACTGAACAAAAACCAATCATTTTGTCACTCGTTTAAGCTCCAAAAACACTTTGTCATTTTCCATCAGAATCGTCTTGAAGAGACGATTCTTATGGGTAGTGAGACCGGAGGGTTTTTGTAAAAATAAGATTTTATGTTTTTTATTTCAAATACTTCCCTTACCTGGAGCTATGTAGACACACATTTCAAGGTATTTTATGTCTAAATATTCTATATATTAAACCAGCTCTCTGATGGTATTTTCACGGACATAAAATAAATCAGCATACGATGTTATTGTGAGGGCTGACTCATAACATTTTACATGCTTTATCCTTATATTATCAATATATTTCACAAATGATAAAGTATGAATATTTCAATATGGATCCAGCTTTTAATTGATTGTAATACTACATTAGTCATTTTTGTTAAGTTCTGAATTAACCAAAATCGCGACACCAAACTGTTTTAAATTGTTTCTTGTCAGTAATCAAAGGGAGGTAAAAACCGCTCGGTTGACACTGGCAAAATAAATGATCAAAGGTAGGTAATCGAATTGAATGACAAAAGCAAAAACACCATAGGTCCTAAATATACATGTTCAAGCTAGATGCATACACTTTCATGTAATAGTTAATCTTATTTTCAACGACCATTAGAATCTAGAGCAAGTACTGCGTCATCTGATCGAGCTAAAGTGTGGATCTAACGCTCAGGCTGCAATGAGAGTTCAAACAAGATCAATGCCTTGTACATAGACATAGACTCAACTAGACTCAAATAGACTCAACTAGATATTAATTTGTTTAACTCTTTTTCATGCTTGCGGCGGATATATGCGCCACTGTGGATTTTAATGAGACGCTGCGTTACGCGACGTCTCATCAGGATCCAATCTGTCTGACACTCTGACCCTGTTTAAGTTGAAATTAGAACCATTGAAGACGTTAATTTTGCCGACGAGAAAAAATCCTGGCATGCAAAGAGTTTTACTGATAGAATATAAAGGCTAGTTCAGTTGTGCTACTTTAAGAAGGCAAGGTATAAGTAACCAATTCCTAGATATCGTTACATGTTTATGTGATTTCAGTCAAGCCTGTATTAAGCGACTATTCGATCAGTATTATATTGCATATGTAACATTTAATATGTCGCTTTGACTGTCCTGGTTAGGGCAGAAGCGCTACAGATGGCTCATAGGAAAATCCCCTGCAACTCTCTGTCAGGCTTAAGTTCATCGTTTCATTAAAGACCAAATGTGTGCTTATTTCAGCATATATATAATATTTACATTTATCACGAAAACTATGAGTACATAATACATATTTGTTCGCACACCCTTACATAAAGTGCAGAAGACGCAACCTTTTCTTCCGTTTAAGCATAAAGGGCAATGCAAACGCAATGCACTAAAATGAGAAAAGTAATATTTACAGTTTTCTAATGTTTCGTTACCTCATTTGAAAGGCAGACCGTTCGGAGTCTGATTAAACGCCGAATTTCACGACGTCCAATCTGGATCCAGACTGTTTGGTATCTATATGTAACATGAAACAAGTTATAATTTCACCATAAACGCGTTTATTAGGAAAGAAACACGTCTCTTACACTGTATTCCTTCTGTTCTGAGTAAGTTTAGGTGCTGACTTATGTGATGAATATTACCTGAATGTCATGTTTGGCATTTTATCAATTTCACCAACCGCTTTAAACAATGCAATTTCTGAACGATTTCTAAATACTGCTATCTAATGTTGAACGTTGTGTTTTTACCCTGCCTACCCTAATAATCCTGCAATTATCGTAACGATACAATCGCTAATTACCTCATTCAATTTATGGTGATATGTTTTACATAAGAATACTGACATTTTTATATATTGGATATAGGAAACATTGTTACAACGGTTAGTGGATCATGGAGGCTTTCGGGCATTACATATTAAATGGTACGTGTATAATGATACCAAAACAGCTTTTACTTTACTGTCAAGAGCATATATAAATTAGTTATCCAACCAGTAATAAACTTTCTTACAGCATCAATACTGTATGAGGTATTTCTAGGAACCATTTGAAAAGAAACTATTATGATGTGTCAAACAAAATTGATCCTGACCAAACACTGAGTAACTCCGCATTTGTTGTGATTCAGATGTGTTTTACAAACTGATTGTGAAACAATCGTGCAAGAAGGATTTGACAAATAGTATACAGTGTAGCGTCATTCCCGAGATTTTGAGTATAAACTACCCCCCCCCCTCTTTTCTCATATCAAATTGCTGTGGGTCAGATTGTGGTAAGATGTCACCATCAACTTATTAATATCATGATAAAACAACAAGACTGCCGAAACTCATTTTACACACGTTACTGGTATTGCTGTGTAGCCATGATTATTGTGAATTGCTTCAGTTGGCCCTAGTTAAAGAGGTTTTCGAAGATGTGGTGTTTTGGTTATTATTTAAAGACCAAAGCATGAACAAAATATGGTTAGTTTAAACTTACATCTAAGAAAAATGTCACATTTTAATTACAGAAAAACAATTCTTAATGTACAAAACTGACATTTGCTTCTTAGTAAACATGAATAAATTTAATTTTATTCTCAAACTTTAGTTTGGTGAAAATGAAGTTGTGTTGCAACATTTAAACACATTAACAATGCCATTATCAATGATGCCAAAATGTGCATATGTGAACAGTTTGATCAGAATGTCTCATAATTCGGAATCTGATCAGGATCCAAATCGTTTGGTATTAGTTTCGAAATGTTTCAGTCTTTAAATCTAGCTTTGAAAGGATATTGCAGACAAAAGTATTTCAGCAGAAGACAGTGTAGGGGTACAAACTTCACAATAAAAATCACAGGAAATGAAGGATTTAACTTATTTACCCCTACAACCTCAGGTGGACAGTTCTTGTTTCTAATAAAGTCTAGTCCAATATTTACTATTTAGATGTAGGTGGGTTTTTTATCAATCTAGTGTCAAATATTGCAGTTTCTGATTAGAAGACTCTTTACGTAGCCCTCTGATATAGGTTCACACTGTTTGCATAAGGCATGTGTACTTTTCACAGGTACACTGTTTGTATAGGACATATAAACACGTTACTTGGTCTCAATGGGTTGAACAGTTTGCAATGATCAAGCATACAATTTTTATTATTACCTGCAATATCAGACTTATTACAGTGTGAAATAATGAAGACCCTGCCCAGTCTTCATCTCTGGCACTTAATGTTCTTTCACAGACTGTGATTTATGTTTAAAACCATGAAATGTTTATTGCATATATAATTGCATATTATAGAACACTTGGTACGTTATGATTACTTATCAATGAAAAGGATCTTTACCTTTACTAAAGTTGTGTATAAAACTTGTTTTGACATTTGTTTCTAATAGAAAGTACAATTGTTATACAATTAGCTATCCTTTAACGTGCTTATTTTAAATGGATTGACTAATATCTTGTCCTTCTTGTTTACTGATTGGTTGTAATCAAAATGTAGGGAATATGTGATTATCTATTGAGAGGGGAAATGGAAGACGCACATACAAAACGCTCATGGGACTTAAAGTACATGTATGATTTCAATTATTCATTACAGTGGAGAAAACGTTTTTCTTTCCCGTTTATATTCAAACGAAACTCAAACGCATCGCAATAAAACATAGAAAAGGACAACATTCGAAGTGTTGACTTTTATATTTTAATCTGAGTGGCAATCATTTTGGAGCCTGAGCAGGCGCCGGGTTGCCCGGCATCTGATCTTGTTCCAAACTGTTTGCAAAGGAAATGGTAGTTTTAGCGTAAATGCGTTTATTGGGAAAGGATAACGATTTCTCCACTGTACATGGCATAATGAAAATAATGTTCCTAAAACACACCTGTCACTTGCTGTTAGCAAGCTGTTTACATGAATGCAAAAAGGAGATTAACTCTCACAATATTGAAGTAGAGTTATGAAACTTGCGAGACACCTTGACCTATCAAACTCTTTCCATAAACGAAATACCATCTTAAAATATTCAGTATAACTGACATTATCTGCCAGAAAAGATAATGTGGAAAAGGGCAATCAATCTGACAGTAATGATGGAAGAGTTAAGAACCTTGTGCATGATACTTCCTCTAATCAGGTTCTTTCCAAAACTAACATTTATCATATGTAAACAATAAAACAGTAGATGAGAGCAAAACAGCATGACGTAAAAAAGTGTGACAAACTGGCAGATGTACGAAAAGACAGACAGACGCCGAAAGAGTGTCACTTATGCATCAAGCAGGTGACACAAAGCATTCCTCATTACATAACTTGTTTCGGCCTCCAGTATACAATAGTTCAGATATCTTGGACTTTGAAATATAATTTAATTACTAAATTATGCATCAGGCACTGATCATTGAAATATAAATTTACAGAGAAGAAGACAACCTTAACACTACATGTTTATATGATGTTTTATGTCAGCTATAAAATAAAGTACATGTTGGGTTTTTTAAGGTTGATTCAAAGAAAAATGTACTGTATGCTTCTGACACTGTGTTTATAATATAAATGTTGGGGCTGAATTTTCCCCTTAATCATCTCCATGATTTATAATGAAGGAATGCAGAATAATGTCAGATAGATCTTTAAGCAAGCAGCGCAGACGTCTGGGGTTTCACTGGTTAAACAAGAGTTTCTGCAGACAGCATGCTTAACTACGTATTTAATGCCTTGTATAGTATTTAATCTGGGCACAAGGCCATTAAATTTTCAGCTGGCCCAACTTCTAAAAAACTGTCGAAACGGTGTGAATGCAGATGCTTAGTCAAACATATATGTGACTTATTCTTAAGATCATGGCAATGTAGATATTAACCTTATGGCATTGACTTGTCAACTCTTAGTTTGAAGATTTATATATTTTGAAAACTAATTTATAATTGTACTCCGTAGATAATGCATATAGATCTAGTTTTATGAAAATCAATTCAAATATTGAACTCATTAGAGTGATAAATTAGTAGACTTCTATAACAACTCTACCAGTAATAATGTGAAAAGGGTCAGGATTAGAAAGGGTTTTGCCAGATCTATGGATCTAAATATCAACTCTAACCATCTAATCTATTTAGAACAAACACATATTGAGAACATGCATTTAAAGGAAAATTAGCAATGAGAATTACACTTGTAAATATGGAGCTTGTCGTTGAAGATGATGAACTCATTCAGTAAAGAATCGATTTCATTGAGGCATAGGTGATACTTAAAGATAAGATACGTAAGTTTGTTGAGAAACGAGAAAAAACCTTAACCTTAAAGCAATGAAGCTCAATAAAGGGGCATACTCCGTAGTTATTACAAAAACTTCAAGTGTGACAAAGTTATGTACCTTGTGTCATTTTATATGTGGTTAGTAATGAGGATAAATACTATTAACTTGTAATCAAATTAATTGATAAATAAAAGAGCAATAGTATTTTTTTTAAGTAACATTGAAAGGGCTAGTATTAGTAGAAGTAGAAAGGGGCATTTAACTTGTTAAATAATTGATTAAAACTGATGGGACGTGTCGTTGTACATCAGGAATTAAATGTATTTGAAGGTTATGACTTACGACCGTTTTGGCGTACGAAGTTTTATGAAACAGGCCCCTGGCCCGTAGTGCTAATGTGAGCTATTTTGATCGTCCTATGTCAGTCGTCAACAGTTTCTTCAAATGACTTCTCCTCCTAAACTACTGGATGTATTTTTACCAACTTGGAGCTATAAATAGATTTTCAAAACATATTATTATTTGAAACGACAGTACCCTGAGATTAGATATTTGGCACATAGCATAATCTACAGGTCCTCTATCAAGGTTGTTCAAATTATAGCCCTGGGGTAAAAGAAAGGCCCCGCCCCAGGGAACACAGTTTTCATAGAGTTATATAGTAAAATATTCAAATGTCTTCTATGAACTAATAGGCCCGGAGTTTTGATATTTGGCATGGTGGCGATTCTAGTGGTACTTTACCAATAGTGTTGAAATGATTCAGGTCCGAGTGTTCTTCAAAAAAAGGTTGGAAACCTTGTTCAAAGTCATGAGCTTAGATATTTGACAGAACATTTCATTTGCAGGTTCATCAGCAATAATTTTGAATTATGTCACTGGGATGAAAAATAATCCCACCCAGAGATCATGTGACCCTTGTCTGGGTTATCCAGATGAGCGATATTAAGGCCCGCATGGACCCCCTGTTTCCAAATCCCGAGCTACATGTATTGTCGTCACAACAGACAAGCGTTGGCACCTCCATGCTGTGCTCTTGTTTACCTTTGATCCCAGATTGTGACCTTGATCTTGAAACTACAGATCTGGGTATGGTGCACAACACATTGTATTTTCTAGAAAAATATTTTGGTCAAATTATTTTAAAATAAATCAAAATGTTATCCTATGTATACATTTAACACCAGAGTGTGACCTTAACCACAGGGATAAAGCCTTTAGGTTTGTTCATGGGACTTTGCTTTTCTAGAAGAAAGTTCCTGCAAAGGTATTTTAAAATCCCCCCATTAATGATGGAGTTAATGCCCCTACACGACAAACGTTTCCCCCTTTTTACTTTTGACCCATACTGGTGACACTGATGTTAGAGCTACTACCTACTTGGATCTTGTGCAGGACACATTGTTTTCTCTAGGAGAATTTTAAATTTTCTTTGCTATACTAAGTTAAAATCCATTAATGCATGATTGAGTTAGAACAAAATGCATGATTGAGTTAGAACCTAGACTTGACAAAATGTTCTACTGTTTGACATTGACATCAAAGTCTGTCATTGATCTTTGAGATATGAACCCGGGTCTTAATTTGTCTAAATTGCGACACACTTCCTTAACGCGGTGAACATTTCTGCAAAGCTGGGTTGCCTACTTTAAGCAACCATTCTGTTGTCAATTTTGAAATCATGCTATATCTCTATTAGGGAAACTGGTTAAAGTCTGTTCTGGACATATTATTTGGGTGAAAATTGTATTGAAAGCAATATAGCTTAAAGCATTTCTTAAAGTAATGTAGGATGCACTTTAAGGCACATTCTCTGCTTGACTTTCAGCCTACTTTAAGCAACTATTCTGTTTTCAATATTGACAACAAGCCATTTGGAAAATGGTTAAAGTCTTTTCTGAACATATTCTTTGGATGCAAGTTGTATTGAAAGCAGTTTAACTGCTGCTAATATTTTTCTTATTTTTATCTGTACACACATGTGTAATTTCTATATAGCCGTACAAAAAGTTGGTACACAAAAATGATTCAGTGTATATCGTACATAACAAGGTAGCCCCCTTTTGCTTCCATGTTTGAGATTAAAACAACACTTTCTCCCTATGAACTGTCAGAGATAATTGGGTAATGATAGAATTTAACCACATAATGACCCTAAAGGTGAAGCAGCCCTGATATGATTTTCCATGGCAAAGAAGCAATCCGGGATAGTCCCATAACTGTTTAGGGAGTCAAGTAGTATAGATCGAACGCAGTATTTTGTATGTTTTCGGCATACGCCTGCCTAACACATTACCAAATAATGCGCATTTTACCTCTTTATAAGTCATTCCACCACTAAAGAAACAAGTTCAACTTTAAACAATCATCAATAGACGATTGCCTTTACTCAAGCATATGGTAACATGAAGCAGACTGAAGTAAATCACATTTAGTTTACATTATACCTTATTTAGAATACGCATTTGTTCAACAACTTTTTTGCTAACATAATTCCGTTTCAAGAAACAGTAAAACCAATTGTAATCATGTAATGCATAATCTACACCGGTAGAATTCATGGCGTAAATGCACGGTGCGTCCTGTGACGATATAGCATTAACTACTACTGTACGCTTCTTTAGGTTAACATAACAGTCGTGAAGTTCCAAAGATATACACTTTATGTGTACACCGATCAAATCCGCTTTCCTCTGAAATTAGTGTAACCAACAAGAAATTTATAGGTTTCTATCGACAGTAACCAAGTTTGTATTGAGGTGGAAGTGGTTTTAAGTAACCAGGAACAAAGTAATCAGGGGAGACAAATCACCCCCCCCTCTGGCGAACTTCAACTCATAAGGATTTTCATAGATACTCACGACACAAATTTTGGTCTTATTTAAATTACCAGTGGCATTATTTCAACGTGTTACATGTTTGATTTTCATAGGACCATCGACGTGTGCCCTTTTTAACTTTCTGAACATTTTGTGAAGAGTAGTATTGTTGTGTGGTATAAGTGTAAATCTAAATTAGATCATACAAATGCAATAGTAATATATAGCGGATGTCAGAAAAAAAATGAAAGCATGGCTACTACGGCTGCTGTTACTACTACAACAACTGTTACTTACACGTCTATCAGTCTTACTCCTATTCCGTATATCACTACTACTACAGTGTTCCCTGCCTACAACGGCCTTCCCAACAACGACTTCTTCTTTACAACGAAAAATTGCCACAGTTCCCTAAACAAGACCATTATGTCTAACGCATTAAGTACTGCAATATCGTCTGCTGAAAATTGGCGTCTGCTGTTTGTACTTAAAGTTAAATAAAGGTAGATATTTCGATATAATGACTATAATGACGAGTGACAAACATCTTGAATCCAGATCAGACGCCGCGTTACGCGGCGTCTGATCTGGATTTTAGTTGGTCGCAAATGTAAGTCAAGTCTATCTATATTTTCCCTCCCTATAACAATACCCTCCGAATAACGCACACAATGTTTGTCTCCCATTGGTGCCGATGTAGAGAGGGGGCGCTGTACTTCTATTATTTGTTCAACGATGAGAAAATACTTCTGTTACTTTTTTAACTTTTACTTCAATACTACTAACCCTACTCTTCTATTTCCTTAATTACACTTTTACTGCCACTACTACTGTTATTACTATTACACCTACTTCTACTTCTACATCGACAAGGACAACTGCTACTTCTATAATACTACTCAAACAACTGCTAGTACTACTACTATAGCTTCTGCTAGAACTACTATTCTTACTGCAATAGCCACTTGTTCTTCTATTACTTCCGTCATTAGTACAATATTACTTTTTCCTACAACTACTTCTATTACATTTTCTACTGCTACTACTTAAGTTCTACACTACTTCTATTGCTGCTGCTACGTCTTCTATACCTTCTACTCCAACTTCTATAAAATATAGACCAGTCATTAGATAATGATCTACCTGTTATTTACAACACTTACATTTGAAAATAACATCAAACCTCCGTTAAGCCGTTTATGCCTGGTTGATTCTTTTATGAATATATATTGGATTAGTACAGTTTTTATCTAAATAGTGCCTAATCTAAAGTATCGATTGGTTTTATATAAAATCCATTTAGCAAAGCATGTATACTCTGATCAGATGTCGCAGTTTGGGGCGTTTGATCGGTGTTTGCAATGTTTGCATATGTTCATTTTATGAGACGCTACACACATATTTGTTAGATAAAAGCCGCCTTTCTATAAGGGTATGATATGTATCAACCCTCATCCGGACCTTTCAAAACTTTCGTTTTGAGTCTGTTGGGGTTCATTAGACCCAAGTGTGATTTTTTGTTATTTTTCTAAGTCAATATAAGCATTTGTGACATATTAAAGGGTGTGTTAATGCTATATATTAGCGATAACACCAAAAATATTTTGTCATGATTACTATTGCAACCGGTGACCTTAGTAACACAAACAACCAATATTGTTGCAAAACAATCCAAATGTAAAGAATTAGTATGTACAGCTTGGACGACGTGGACTATTATCACTGGATATAAAATTTGTTACAGGAGAGTAAAGATTTGAAGAAAATGGTTGGTGTCCAGTTGACCCAAATACTATTGATGCTTTTTTACATTGGTTACTATACATTTTTGCCCACTACGGCTGATTTGAAAAAAAAAAAATTAGATGATCATATGTAACCAAACAGTTTCAAAGCTTTACGATTTAGTCAATGTGTTAAGCTTTGCATATACTTCCAACTGTTTCATAGCAGCAATTTATTTGACCGCCAAAGTGCAAGTCTAAGCTCTGTGCGATATGCATAAAGCTGGCATTGAGACATTAAAAATGTTTCGGTTTATACTTGTACGTGTACGTGTACGTGTGACTACACGTACACGTACACGTTCACGTTTTTTTCAAATTCAGGCTTCGAAAAAACATTACATGTACACATACGTGTAATTTACCAAAATGTTAAATCAGTTAATTTACGCCATGCAATAATGAATTTGGAAGGTCATACAACAACCAAAACCGGTGTGTACTGACAGCTATGTACCCATTAAAATAAACGGGGAGAACGTGGAGCTAGCAGACAGAAAGGACAGACAACGACAGAAAGAGAGACACAAATACATACATACAATAAATAGGTTGAGAGAGAAACATGGATAGAAATACAGAGAGAGACACATTCACAAGAATGTATAAATCTAGACAGAGAGACAGGCAGAGACAGACGAGTGACAGCAAACAAAGACAGAGAGGCACACACAGAGACAACAACAAAAAAACACACCCACATAAAGAATAAGAGACATACAGACATATAACGAAGGATTGGGGAGTGTGAAAGAGAGATAGAGAGAGAGAGAGAGAGAAACAGACTGACAGACATGTACCTACAAAGTGAAAAATACAAAAAGATCTAGCCTTACTACAATTAACTTAATTAAGTGAAGGAGAAAGAAGCAATAAGTCCTGAAAAATTCGAATTCGATTTCACGACTCATAGTATCGTATTTCATAGAATTACTACATGACCACGACCACCTGTTTGGTAGGGCATCGAGCCCGGGTTTTCTATATCCTCTCAGCGACATGTGGCTTATAAATGGCAAAAACTGAATGTTCACACATAAACCAAACCATCCAAACGAACTTGATATGTCCCTACCGGGGTCGAATGTAACATTCCGTATCCAAATCCGACGCTAGAAATGAGTGAACATTTTATTAGCTAGAACAAAAATAAACCAAAACAGCTGCCCTGCGTTCATTAATGAAGGCGCTTCGTGGCGCTTTGCAACGGCCCGCTTACCTCAATGCGCACACTGCTGGAGTGACTATGGAGCACGACAAAAGCATGCAATGTTTTAGGCACGAGCATCTTCGGGTGCCCTGAGGTAAGCGGACCGTGGTAATGTTACCCTCTTGGGTTTTGGGTTTTGGGTTTCTAACTTCAGAACGGGTCTTTAAATGGGTTGGGTTCAGACCGTTGTGAGGCATAAATCAACAACTCGAGTCTCCATTCCAGCTTCACATTATATACCTCAGTTACAATGTACATGTACACTTGTTACCGAACTTCAGATACACTTTACAGCACACACCATAAACGTCTTAGCCGCACAACAGCTACACTGTCATAAAACCATGAGCACATTGAAGACTAGCTCCAAGACAAATACTCAATCAACGTTTCAACATTATGACAATACATTAAATTAAGCACACTAAGTATTTTACTCATTAATGTGGCAAGTCGCTGTAGATGAAACATTGGACATAATATAAACACTTCAACATAACAAGCATTGCACAATAGTAAGATATATATGTGAAATGGAGGTTATGCGACATAAAGCCAGAATTGAGGAGTTCTGCGGCATAAAGTCAAATATTTACAATCGCCCCATTCAATTACATTGACAAAAAGTGTGTTCATTTCAAATAAACACCAATTTTCGAGAGGGCGGGACTTGTGGAAAAGTTTCGAAGGGGAGGCGGGGCATATGCAGTTTTCAATCGCAAATTAATCTTTGGAACTTTGGGCAGCAAACATTTGGCGGATTTTTTCAAAATTTGTTCTTAACCGATATATGCATTCCTACTAGTAAAACCATGATTCCCGACTAATATTCTTCTTTATAAATGAGATAAATTGCAAGAAAATTGACATAAGAATCTACCTTATAAACAGCGGCCTATATCTGCGTTTCTTTATGAAAATAAAACCCCGATATATTTATCCTACTTTAAAATTTCGTCACTTCTAATGACGTCATAAAATCAGCATTTTTAGCGCCAAAATGTCAAGTTGTTGACAATGAAACTTATTTTTTCTGCTTTCGAATGTACACAGATTCAGTAAATCGGTCATGGCTGTTCCTTATAGGGTACACATTATACGTGTTATCGACCTCCAATATGGATTAAACATACATGCATACTCACAAAATGTTTATTTAATGTTAGATATAACAGCAAATATATTGTAAATATAAGAAATGAAGTGATTTTTTTCGGCGTTCAAGCGAAATAAACGACAGAAAATTATCGGCAAATTTACCATGAATCGCTAGCGCGATTCATGAAATTTGTCGAAAAATTTATGTCGTTCATTTCGCTTGAACGCCGAAAAAAATCAGGTCATTTCTTAATTACTTTGATTTTCAAGTAACATCTCAGCAAATTAATCCACCCATGCAAAATCGCAGTATTTCCATATGTGAAATAATAACCCTTTATAGGTAAAAAAACCCCACAAACTCCTATATTTGTATTTTATTCAATCTTGCAATATATTGTCGCCATGGTTTAATCACATATATGACTCAATATAATTGCATGCCCACCACATGGTACACCTATTTGATAATTTGCTGTGGTACCTTTTCCACACTTCAGACAAGGTTTAACTTTACTTTATTATTTTTCATATATTTATGTACTTTGCAATAAACAGAGTATTTTACTGGTCTGTTTTGCAAGACTCATTTGAACCAAGTGGCATCATAACACATTGAACATTCATATTTGTTTTGTTTTGATATACTTAATAATCTTTTTTATATTTAAAATATGGTATAAAAGAAATCTAACAAAATGGCTACACATGTGGACTAATACTACAACTACATGGTGAAGGAAGGATTAATGCTTTGAAAGAACCTGTCCCCGAGGCACCCAAAACCTTAGAAAAACGTAAAGAAAAGAAGAAGAGGAGGAGAGTTGAGGGTAAAAACCTAACTGATAAACAATTATGCAACTATTTCAAAACATATGAAAAAGATGCTCACAAATTAAAAGTCACTGCAATTCTGTGTAATGATAAACAATCTATCTTAGTAGACCAAATCAACAAATATATAAATAAAATAATGGTATAAAGTTCTCGAGAACAAAATAAACCAAAACAGCTGCCCTGAAATAGCTGTGAAATTACAACTGTTGCGTTGTTTACATAGAAGAGGTACAGTGGGATCTATATACGCGGACGGCTTATGTTAGTTGATATTATCTAGAACGCGTGCATTATAATTTTGCAGAATCGGGCTAGGCTATTCAGTGTGTTTGATGAATTGGATGACATAAGCTCCTTGTATTTGAATCTATTCGGGTTGCAGATGTAGTAAGGTTTGCCATGGTTCTTACTAATATCGGTGAAATGGGCGCATACTAATAGATAATGAAATTCATCACCAATACAATTTCTGTTACAGAGGCTGCATTTTCGGTCCATGTAATCTACAGAACTCCAACGGCCAGTTTCAACAGGGAGTCTGTGATTTGCTGTACGAAATTTTGCCAGGCAAATGGCATGATGTTTGTTTAAGGTAAGTAAATAGTTTACAGTTTTTATATCATTTTTAAAGGATCTATAGTTTAACCCTTTTGATGAGTTTTGAAGAGAGGCGTACCATTTTTTGTTGAAATTGATCAATCAAAACGTTTTTGGTAATTTTGTCTAAATTAGCTGTGTTGAAATTATGTTGTGTGAGCCAGATACCTGGTTTACCAATTTCAGTGAGTATTCTTGTGATAGCGTCCGTTCATTTCAATTGAAAGTTTGGCCCACTGAGCAATAAAGTGTAAATTTGTTTAGTTAATTTGCCTTCTTTGCTTTCAATAATTTTAGACCAAAATGAAATCATTCTGCATTTTATCGTAATTTCTATTGGGTAACGTCCAAGCTCTGCATATACCATATAGTTCGGGGTGCTTGTTTTAGCATGTAGAATTCTCTTTAAGAAAGAGAGATGTATTCTTTCAAGTATTTGCAGGTTTCCAAAGCCCCAGACTTCACAGGCACATGTCATTATTGGGAGAATGGTGTGGTCAAATAGCTTAAGCTGGAGGTCGATGGGGAGATGGAGATTATTTATGCGTGGGTATAGAAAGTGCATTGCTTGTTGGGCCTGTTGAGCAATGTGTTTAAGTGTTTGTACAAAACTACATGTCCTAGAGAATATAACACCTAAGTACTTGTAATGGTTGACTGTTTCAATCAAAGAGTCATTTATTTTAAAATTTAATGTCTGTTTGGTTGAACCGAATACCATTACATTTGTTTTACTGACATTTACCTCTAACTTCCAAATGTTGCAATATTCTGGAAACTTGTTTAGGCAGTTTTGCATAGTATCTGCATTGTCTGAGATACTCACTGTATCATCAGCATACAAAAGCAAAAACAATTTTAAGAAATTTGCAGTTTGGTCTTGGTGAGCCATATTGACACCAATACCTCCTCCGTCATTTTGAGATAAGAACTCTTCAAGGTCATATAAGTAAATGGAGAAAAGGGCAGGTGATAAGAGTACTCCTTGACGGACACCAATTTCGCTGCTGAAGAATGCAGAGTTTTCACCGTTTAAAGAGACACATGACTTAATATTTGCATACATGTTTTTAATAACTTTAAAGAAATTTTCATTTATGCCATTTTTGACAAGTTTATTTAAGAGGCCGACTCTCCAGACCGAGTCAAAAGCTTTTGAGAAATCAATGAACGTCGTAAATTTTTTATTTTTATTATGTCTTAGCAACTCAACGATGGAGCTTAATGTAAAAATGTGGTCAGCAGTTGAATAGGATTTTCTGAAATCTGCTTGATTTTCTTTTAATATTGCATTGTTTTCTAGAAAAGATGTAAGTCTAGAGCTTAGTAAGTCTGTAAAGAGCTTTCCTAGGCAGCTTAGCAAAGTTATAGGTCTAAAATTACTGGGATCCTGAGGGTCTCCTTTATTATTGTAGATGGGTATTATGATGCCTTCTAACCATTGGTTGGGAATTATACCAGTTTCCATGACCTTATTGAATAATAAATGGTATGTTGGGATCAGTTGGTCTTTTGAGGCTTTAATATATTCATTTATGATATAATCTCCTGCAGGGGATTTAGAGTTCTTTAGTTTTGAGATTTCTTTTTCAATTTCTTGTAAAGTGATTGGCCTATTCAATATATTTTCTGGGTCATTGATGTCAGGTTGAACAAGATTTTCTTCATGGGAGTCTTGATTTGGGTTGACATTTATATTTTTTAAATGATGATACAGGGTGTTGAGATTCGGGTGTTTGGTATATTTTGATTGTTTTAGTTTATTTAAGTACTTCCAATATTCCCTTGGATTATGTTTATTTAAATGCCTAAGTTTGTTGGCTATGTCATTGTGATTTTATTAATGTATTTATTCATTACTGTTTTATAGCTTTTACATGCATGAGTCATCTCAGTTTTATTCATTTCTGATGGGTATGTGCAATATTTCCGCCTGAATTTTGTATACCGCCTTTTAGCCTTTTTACATTCGACTCCATACCAAGGTTTTTTAGTTTTATGTTTCTGTTGCTTAAATGCATAGTTGTTTTTGCTATTTAACGTTTTTTCTGCGCTTTCAAGTAAGGTTAAATTTAATTTATTTATTGTGGAATCCTTGCAGTTCTGATCAATATTTACTCTTGAGTTAAGTGTATAATGTATATCTTGAAGTTTTTCAATGTCTATATTTTGTGTAAAAGTATCTGCTTTTTCGGATTTCCACTCAAACTTTTGTTTTGGTATTGGGGACTCTTCAAAAAGGGGAATATGTACATGTATGCACAGATCAAAGCTTAACAGGGCATGACCGTCTCCATGCAGTTCGTCAACTTCGGTTATATTAAAATCAGCTAGTAACTGGAATCCATTTATCGTGCAAATTACATAATCTATTACAGAAGTGTTTCTAAATGTCGTAGCCCCAATGCCTTTATCTTTGCCAAATCTTCCGTTCAGAATAACGAGATTATTGTTTTTACATATTTCTATAAGCTTATAGCCATGATTATTATTTTTATTGTCACAGGAGACACGATGAATGGGGATGCCATGTTGTTCGAGGACAGCCTTTTGATCGAAAAATAGCTCCGTTTCCCGATCAAGATCGAAATACTGGGACATGAAGGTATCACCCTTTGTGTAATCTTGTAGGTTAGATGTTTGGGCATTCATATCTCCAGCTATAACAATGTTATCATATTTAGAGCACATATCTATTATTTCTTGTCCGAGAACGCCAAACTCATCTTCGTTATAAAATCTAGATTCTAACATGACACGTGAATTCGTCTCTATAAACAAAGAACAGGTCTATCGTGGCATACCTGAGACGGTATACCACGCTCTTCCCTACCCCGCTCCTCCCACGGTTATATGACATGACGTGACCACGTGCGTTCATACGTTATGTTTTTTTAAATTTCTTTCGTTATTCATATAGCCCGTAAAGACCATATACTTTTAACCAGTAACGTTACAGTAATTTTCTCATTCTTCTGTCTTGTTTGATGTAATGTTTGTTCTATGCCAGATTATGGATCGGTAATTGTAAATTTGCTTATGGGTGTTAGATTCTTGTAATGCCGCGGAAAAAGTTATTCGGTCGAAATACTTCATCCGCTGAGGAAATAAGTATGGAACCATTGATTTCCTTTCTAATGTTAGAATCGAAATAATCTATGTTCTACCGTCGTTGTGGTGCGCAGGAATTGACCACTCAGGCCTTCGGCCTTCGTGGTCAATTCCTGCGCACCACAACTCCCAACCGTTGTAAAATACCGTTTCACAACGGTAGAACATAGATTATTTCTTAATTGACTAGGAGGTATATATGTAATATCAAAAACTACGTCGTCAGTGAGTTGTGTACCCTGCTTTTTAAGCTTTAGCCATAAAACGTAGTCTGATTCTGATTCTATTACTTCTACAGAAGATGAAAGTTTATCATTTATAAATGCGCCTATTCCGCCAGACTTTCTGTAATACTTTTGATTTCTTGGTTTATTTACATAAGAGTAACCGTCCAATTTAACGAAATCGTGCATATCAAGATGTGATTCTGTAATAAAAAATAAATCGAACTTCGATATAGTGTTACAAAAGTCAGGGAAATGTAGCCTGTTTTAATGACCACATACGTTAAGGAGTCCTAAATTCAATGTATCTGTACTGTGGTTACTATTGGATTCCAGATTTTGAATGTCAATGGTATTTATAGAGTTTAAAGAGTGGTTCTCATGTTGATTATTGCTACTTTCCTTATTTCTATCAGCACTTTCAGCACTGTTCTCATCAAAACTATTTTCACTATTGTTTACATTCCTCTCACTATCCTATGTTGTAGGAGCTGACTTGGCGTCCCGATCACCAGGTGGATGTTGCTGATCACTTTGGTTGACGAGAGAAGGGTCATCTACTGCTGCTGATGCTGCTGCTGGAAGATCAGTAGGCTGATCGATAGTATACTGATGTATTGGGGTTGGTGCTGGCGGACGCTTGTCTACCACTTCCAGGTTATCGGAGTAAACCGAAGAGTCGTCAGCTTCATCTTCAATTACGTCTTGGATGGACATATCTGATAATTCAGTGTTGTCACGGTTGTGCTTGGGTCTGATGTCCTCAGAATAAGTAGCTGGACCCAATCGGTGCCCACTCAGTACGTTGTACCAATCAGGAAATTCATCCTTGACTACTCGTCCATTCACAATGAGCTTTGCTGGATAGACGATCTTAGCAGGAATATTTGGATTGTTCTGGCGTGCCTGTTTGTAGTCGCGCCAGAGTTGGTAGCGGGCTGCAGAGATCTCTGGCGGAAAGTCACGATTGATGCTGAAAGGCGTGCTTCGCAGCTGACGGGCATGCTCAAGGATCAACTCAACATTTGGATAGTCGCTGAGACAGGCAATGATTGGACGTGGACGGTGTGATTGTCTACCAAGCCTGTGTACACGTTGAAATGTTACATTAGCTGGATCTAGATGCAGGCTGTCGTGCATAAAGGCCTTAAAAACTGTTTCAGTGTTCTCATTGAGATTTTACTTAATACCACGAAAGATCAGGTTATTACGTCTTGAACGTGCTTCGAGATCAATACTTTTATACTGTAGTAGCTTAATACGACGTGTATTCTCATCAATGTGTTGACTGCCCGTGTGTACTGATTGTTCAATATAGTCTAGTCTCGAACTCACGACTGTCACGTGCGTGATCATTTCAAAAAGTGTAATGAGTTTATCATCAGTGGATAAATGTTTGAATTGTTCTTTAGATACCTTGTTTGTTTCTTGCTGACTTAAATGCGTATCTTTAGAGCCAGTAGATCTGCGTTGCCGTTTTGTTGGGCGACTGCGTCTGTTTACTGTTTGCCAAGAGCCATCTCGCTCAGCACTGTTGTCGCCGCCATTACCACTATAACCTTGACCGATCCGTGGTCTCATATAAGATTTATCCCTATTTCTCACAGAGTTTAAGTTGCTTCAAGATGCCGACATAGCTTGTACCACGAAAATCACTTTATAGTCCTTTTTAACACAAAAAACTTCAGGAAACAATTCAAAAATTGTTGAAAAACAGCCGAAATAGTGGAGCTTCTTAAAAAACATGTTACCGCGATTTTGTCACGTAAATTCCTATAGGAGATGTTAATGTTGCAATTAATGTGTATGGGTATACAATGTCAAAGAGAAATTCTAAAACCTTACGAGTAACTGTAAGACAAGGATTGGTTCATGGTACGACAGAGAGGGGGAGAAAAAACAAAGCACGAAAATCCGACATAACTCTCCCGGTTAAGGACTGCTTTACAGACACATCATCATTTAGTGAGCACTAAGCACTGTCAGTCGTCGCACAACCAAAGGGGAAATCATAGTTATCAATTGTATATTATCGATAACCAAACGTGAAGTGCGCAGCAACATAGTTGGATCATAATCTTTTTTGAGGAAAGATCTAATACGTTTCACAAACAGGTTTTGTTATAGATCCAAATCTCAAATTGTGCCGACAAATTTGACTCGTTTGTTTTATTAAGACGTAGTTATTTTGGGTAAATAAAAGGAAACAACGTATTAACAAATGGGTTGTCTACATAAAAAATATCATCAAGATGGCCCTATGTATTGTTAAAGGCTTCGATCATATCTGCCTGTGTATCAGCTGTTAGACTTAGCATAAAGTCCCTCTCATAACAGTACAAAAATAGGTCTGCGACAAAGGGCGCGCAGTTTGTATTATTATTATTATACCAGATTTATATAGCGCTCTTTTCACACAGGAGTTGTGCGTTCAAAAGCGCTTCACATGAATTTATATAAATGTACCTACAAAGCGAGAAAGACAAATAACTACATTCACAATAAAAATGATACACTATTGAGATGCATGGAAACATGGAAATTCTTCCAATATTATTACCAAGATTATAAAACTGTTATAGTAAATTTGTAAAATCATTTTTAAAATGAGTCAAATAATTAAAAGATCGATAGCATGATTAAAAACATGTTTTTTTTTGGTTTGTTTGTTTGTTTGTTTCAGTGTAGAGCCGGAGAGTAGTTCACAAATCGTAAAACGAATGTTTAAAACAATACTCTCCATGTTGTTTGGTTGAATTTGTTTGTTTGTTTGTTTGTTTGTTTGTTTGTTTCAGTGTAGAGTTTGTACCCATAGGGATACCAATCACTTGTCGGTATATGATACTCCCAAAACGTACATATATATTATCCAGAAGAAATGATAGTGTTTAAAACAGACGTCGGTGCAAGTCCACATAGTGTAATGCTTTACCGTTTCATTTGTTAAAAATGCACGATCAGTATTACACGCCAGAAATAGTTTCCTTTCTCTGGCCAAAGTCTTTTCACTAAGTTGTATAAGTTTAGCTTTTATTACATTATTAGGTAAGGTAGTATGTAGTGTTGAAAAGCCAATCGTACTTATTTTGCAAGCTTGGTATTTTCTCTGTTCAAGCTTCGTCAATATTTCATTTGAGTTTTTTATAGACCAAAATAGATTAAGTCCAGAATTTTCGTAAGTCTTGTCACAATACCCTTATATATGTTCTTTGATTTTAATTAAAGACGATGTCAAAAGTTTTGAAAGCTTAGCAGTAGTACATGCACTTGAATTAGCAACAAAACGGGACTTATATGGTGTTTTGTGGAGTTTTGGTATCCAGTACATTGTTTGAAGTTTGTGACATGTAATGTTGACATCAGCTTTTTATTGTTCACATGTATCAAGATTACCATATACTACATTACGCTCCGTTAAAGTGGTTGATGTATATGATTTAGCATTCACAAGTTCCTGGTTTAAAGTATCAACATAATGTAATCGTCATACAATTATCACATTATTGGATGCTTTGTCTGCAGGAACGAGTACATCCTTGGAATGACAGTCCTGTATGTCCTTCTTTAAATGACGAATGTTAAATTTAGGTTTATATGGTATATCCGGGTATCGATAATATCAACAATTAATTATTTCCATTTGGAAAGAGCGTCATTTTCAGCATGTTCTCTTCGGCACCAGTTGGTACTATAATTATTCAAAGCTTCCGAAATATGATTGCGGCAAGTATCGTCATCAATTATGGCAGGTAATCTAAATTTAGGTCCCTTACTCAAAAGCGATCTGATGCGTTTATCTTTAATGCTATTATATGACCCACTGGAGCGTAACAGAATTTAGAAGAGGTACAGTCTTATGTATCTGGTGTGTTTTCGAGAATTTTAAGATCGGAAACAACTTTATTGTAGTTAAAAATTAACCCGCTTACAGATTTATTATACTTTTAGCAAACAATAGGTAGTTCAAGATGTTTGAAATAATTTGGAATAGCATTCATCACATTTTTGTTTCGGAGAATACTTTGTAATCTATAAAATCAATACCTTTATTTATAAATGGGACCTTAATGAAATATTTGTTGTGATAGTTCAGCAACTGCTGAACAAGACAGTGTTTGTCTTACATCTCTATGTTGGGCCTATTTGTATGTTGTGTGTCTTTCTACTCCTGTAGTTATTATTTGAATATGATATACTGAAAAATGACCTTGACATGTTAAATTCTGACTGACAATACTTTGTTAAACACAGTTCAATAAGGTCAATGCCAAATGTCAATGTCAACTTAGATCAAAGATTCTATTGGAAATTCCAGTAAGAACAAGAAGCCAGTTCTACACTTACTGGTTTCTTGACACTGCGTGCCAATTTTGAGGTCTGCTAAATTTGTACTCCTTTCATACAGTGTGAACTCTTTTGGACATACGGTTTGTATCCCGGGTTATACTATCCAAGGCAAATAAATCGATCATAAGATGATGGAAGATATATTTTAATAGGTGCAATAGAGAAATAGTATTGTTTCTGCTTTCTAGTATTCGATACATGATATTATTATCGTTGTAAACAACAAGGAAAGGTTTTAGAATGAACTGATATACATTTTACAAACCTTTGAAAGTCTAAGGTCAAGCTGTGTTTTGCGAATAACATACAAATTGATTTATTTGGTAGGCATTTCACAAACAATGTCTAAAAGCAACAAATTCACCATAATTCTGAACACGTTTTATTGGCAAAATAAAGTCGCTGGGGTTCAATAGACCCCAACAGTCCGGATGTGGGTTAATGCCGTCGTACTATGTTGAGTTGATTCACTGTGCTAAAGGTCAAATACATTTCCTAGTATGATTATTAACCAAAGAGGGCCAACACTTCGAATAGTTCAATACCTAACTCAAAACTCAAAGTTTCAACTTTCTGTATCTTAGAACACCTTTAAATGTTTGTCTCCGTTTATAGCGCTGACCAAACTGACTTGGCCGAACTAATTATGTGTCAATATTTATTTGGTAGCCGCCCTAAAGGCATTTTGACAGATACAAACACCAGCTTCTGGTTTTCAACCACTACCTCTATTCACCATCTTGCCTTGCCTTGTCTTCTTCTTTTCCCCACTTTGTAGATGAACCGCACTTCTTGAAGTACATCGAACTTGATTATCTCCCTTCACCATTGTTTCACATATTTAATTACTTCATTACTATGTTATGGCCATTCTTAATACTTAGTATTTATATACACATTTCTGTAGAGTTTGTACATCAGTCACTGCATTATTATAATACGAACGCGTGGCCTCTTTTATTATATCTTAACGGGCGATGGGTGTAATATAGGGAGGTTATATACAGGTTCGTTATAACTCATATGTAGCTTCTGTCTAGTATAGCTCGAAGTAAGCCAAGCTGTAGACACTGCTTACCTCTTCGTCCTTGTGGGACTTGCTGTAGCATGTTAATGCGTGCGCTGACAAGGCCGAAGATAAGTGAAGCTATTGACAGACTTGAACGGCAATTATATATTACAGAATCAGAAAGGTTGAAAATAAACTCGATGCGTGTGTTTGGTCTACCAGAAGATGAGGGTGACGCTGCAAGTCTTGAATAAGTCCAAAAGTATTTTCTAAACTAGGCGAAGATGGTCCATTAGGTAGTGAATCAATTTAAAGTGCTACACGTGTAGGTAAATAGGGTGATAAACCGAGATTAGTCATTGTGAAATTAAAACTGCAGATGACAAATATAAACTGTTTGGCGTCAGAGACCAACTCAGGCGAGGAGGTATGAGAGTTTCGAATGAGCTCTCCTACATGCAGCGTCAAAGGCTAAAAGAGCTTGGTCACCAGGGTCTGAATGGTTATTTTAAAGGCGGTGATTTTAATTATTTTTCCAAAGCGTGATAATGCTTGTGCTAATAGAAATAGGCAGATGGTGTTTGTGCCGCAGCTCGCCGAGTAATACACACTGACCTAGAAACATTAAAATGGAAGTAGCTGACGCTGCAGTACCAGCTTACGCTGTTGTGGCAGCAGTAAATGCATTGTCGCAAATAGCGATCTTATAAGAATGTAAATTTTGTTAAATTTGTTTTCGTTTACCGTTTGTGTGAACGGTGTCTTATTGTATAAAATGTGTCTTTATTTCTTTATACACCGTTCTTTACAATTTTGTAACCGTTCATTTGATTTAGCACGAGTTATTTTGCACCGTTCTTTGAATTTACTTCAACGGTGCTTAGTAGAGTATACAAGGCATGTCAATTTCATTTGAGTTTAGAGTTTTACAAGCGTTTACTAAAGAGTTGTTATAAAGAATTTTACTGGAGCGTTTACTAAAGAGTTGAGATAGTTGTGTTTAAAGAGTTCTGTAAAGTTCTGTAAAGAAAAGTTAGAGTGAACGTTGTGTAAAGGAATAAAATAGTTGTTATAAAGATTTCTGTTTATACGTTAAAGTGAACGTTAAAGAATAAAGATTTTGAGTATACGTTAAGTGAACGTAAAAAGATGGAATAAAGGTGTAAAAAGGATTTACTCATTTCCTGTGAACTCTAACCAAAGGTTAAAGTTATCGGTGTGGAGAAGAACAACGTGCTATCCAGCTTAAAGTAAAAAAATACTAAAACTTTGCCACATTGAATGGTCCCGCGAACCGGATACTATTCCAGTGTTAAAAGTGAAAAGAAGCAAATGATGTTTGGCAAATGTGCCATGAAATTGTGAACATTAAATGTATACTCTGTGTTAACAAAGGAATCAGAATAAAAGTGTTTTAAAGGAATACCGATTTCTGTGCTAACAGATTAAAAATGGCAAGTGCAGTCTACTTAAAAGGTGTGAGGACAAGGTTCCGAAGTACTTAATGCAGAAATTTGAAACGAAGCAGAGATAATGAGAAGGGAAAGTACCAAGTTTGATATTGAACAAACAGTGTCGTATGTGACAAAATGTCTGGAAAAGATAAAGACATACAACAAAAATTTGGAGCATCAAAGTGAGAAATTAGTTTCTGCTCTTGATGAAAGTAATGGTGAGTTCATTGAAGAAATACTTAACGACGATTGCAAGCTCTGTTCAGCGGCAATTGATTCATACATAGATTTAAAACAGTTTAAAGACAAATTGTTTTCAGTTCAGCAGAAAGAAGAGGTAAAAAAAGAAAAAGCAGAAGACCCTGTAACGAATAAGCTTGTTCAGTTACTAGAAGATATGCAAAGTGTTTCTGAAACAAATTAAACAACAGGAAACTACCGAAAAGCAGGCAAAGGAACGAAATTCAACAGTGAATTTGCCGAAAATTTAGATGATATCATTCAACGGAGATAAAACTAGATGGTTGAATTCTGGAATTTATTTCAGAGTGCCGTTCATGACAACAAAACCCTGTCCAACATAGAGCGATTCAATTATCTCCGAAGCAAGTTAACAGGAGACGCAAAAGGCGCGATTGTGGGCCTTGCTCTATCTAATGATAACTATGCAGTTGCTGTTGAAATCCTTTTACAGCGATTTGAAAACCCGCAAGAGATTGTTGATCTACATTACAACCATCTTATAAACATGCTTCCTGCAACAAACAAAGTGAACAGTTTGTGAGGCATTTACTCGACACCGTTCAGAAACATCTCAGATGTTTAGAAGTTTTTAAACAAAATGTCAACGAATGTGAAACGAATACCGACCGTTCAGAAACATCTCAGTTTTGAAATTAAATGTCAACCAAGATGTGTTTGTCTCCATCATAAGATCAAAGCTACCCGAAGATGTGCAACAACACTTACTCACGCGCTGCTGTTCATTTGGTCTCGTCGTAGCCCGTTGCTTGGCCCTGGTTGAGATGAGTGTTTGTGTTGTAGAATTGAAATTTGGTTCACTCGTACCTGGTTTACGATGAGATGCTGTTCTGGCAGGCATATATGTCGAAACAACTTGTTTGCCTCTCGTTTCATTAGCATCCTTTGGATCTTTACCAGCTCTTTCAGAGGCCACAACATAATCATGGAGTCTTTTTGTTAGCGAAAGCACAGACCACTTATTGTCAGTTCCTGTATGTATCTCCAATTGCAACAGCACATCTTCGTGTAGCTTTGATCTTATCATGGAGACAAATACATCTTGGTTGACATTTAATTTCAAAACTGAGATGTTTCTGAACGGTCGGTATTCGTTTCACAAACAGACTTTTATTATTTAAAATGGCCGAGAGTATGTCTGTGAAAAGTAAAAAAGTATTACTATATGTTCTAAATTATTTCAAATGTTTGATAATAAGATAACACCTATTCCATTATATGGTTCAGAGATTTGGGGTATTATTGTGATCTAGATGTGAGGTAAATAGAAAAATGTACATCCATTTTTTTAAGAAGTCATTTCATATTTAAAATTATGTAACTGGTATAAATATTGCTAATTTCAGATCACTGTTTGCATCTATCAGAGGTTCATCTCATTCTTTATCAGTTAAAACTGGGCGTTATTATTCTGTTGATCGAGATTATAGAGTTTGTCCTTATTGTGATTGCTGTATAGAGGATGGGTATCATTTCGTTATGATATGTCCGCTATACATTCATCTAAGGACGTTTTACATACATAATTCCTATACAGTAAATCCTTAGATGGAGAAATGTTGCTCTCTTATGTCTAGTGATAAGAAAGAGGTACAAACGCTTGAAATAATTATATAATACGCGATAAAAGAACGCCAGTCGTATATGGGTATATTCGATTGATTTGTTGACAATCTTTATCTGCATTATTACGTTCTCTATGTAAATGTATGAATAGTGGTATGATCTACTTTCCAAATTAAAATTATGGCTTTAATAGATCTTATGGCAGATTGCCAGGATAAAATGTGGGCAGAAAGCTTTTTCACCAGCTTTGCTTTTGATCTTTATGGTCTGCTTGGATAACTGCTCAATCCAGAATAAAAGTTATGCGGAAGGCTTAGCCAGGAACTTTCGGTGTGGCTTTTGACCTGCATTGACAAAATTTATATAAAAAGCTATTTTATCAGCTTTCTATGTTGCTTTTGACCTACATGGTCCGCCTAGATAACTGCGCAATCCAGGATAAAAGTTATATAGAGCTTTCTGTGTTGCTTTTGACCTGCAATGACTAAATTCATCATTAAAATTACGTTATGTATGTTAATTTATTTATAGTGGTAAGATCTATTTCCTAGATTTCAAGCATGCTTTTAAAAGATATTTAGGCAGATTTCCAGGATAAACGTTGTGCAGAAGGCTTTTTCATCAGCTTTTTCTGTTGATTTTGTCCTGCATGGTCTGCCTAGATAACTACTCAATTCAGGATAAAAGTTAAGCAGAATGCTTTTCTAGGAGCTTTCTGTGTTGCTTTTGACCTGCAATGATTAAATTGATCTGTATAGTTATGTTCTGCATGTTAATGTATGCATATTGGTATGATTTATTGCCCTTATTTCAAGCTTTATAGATCTTAAGGCAAATTACGAGGATAAAAGTTATGCAAAAAGCTTTTTCATCAGCTTTCTGTGTTGCCTTTGACCTGTTGAGTCTGCCTAGATGACTCCTAAATCCAGGAAATAAGTTATGCAGAATGTTTTTTTCAGGAAATTTATGTGTTGCTAATGACCTGCATTGTATTAACTGGACTTAAGCACATTATTCAGATAAACCGAAACTGAAACTGAATTGATCTTAAATGTTTTCACTACTACACATGTTTATATATGGGCCGTTCCATGCGAAAACCAGCATTAGTGACATACGACGTCATCACGGTCAATCCAGCTTAACCCTTTACCTGATAGCAATTAGGCCATATCCGTATATGCCAGGAATGTATAGATAAGCCTTATAAGGCCATCTATAGCAGTATCAGTCTGATAAGAGTACACACTCTCACCAATACACCTAATTGGAAATATTGGAAAATTAGTGTGACTTTGACACCTGTCATTGTTAAGCCCTATTAACTGCCTTTCTGCTTCACAATAGCATAATAGTGTAAATGTAAATGTTGTAGACAATTAAATTCTCTTTCTAACGGTATTATTCTTATACAATTTGAACTATGAATAAGTAGAATGTCACTGGGTTAAAACGATACAAGTCAATATATTTCCAATCCTTTTTATTACTGACACTTAGATGTATGGTACCTGTTATTTTCAAGCCCTTATAACTGCTTTTTTGCTTCACCAAATTATAACAGTGTAAATGTAAAGTTTGTAGACAATTAAATGTCCTTTCTAACTGTGTAATTTTCATACAATTTTGAATAAGTTGCATGCAATTGGGTGAAAACGATACAAGTCAATATATTTCCAATATATTTTTACTTAAGATTTATGTTACTATGGTAAGTATATATACCGCATGGAATAACGATTTACCTGCTGTCTACAACAGAATACCATAGAATAGCATTTCAAAACAACTATAATCCAGATAATACGGCGAGTAACTCGGAGTCCGATATTGATCTAAGCATTAACAGCTAAGATTCTCAGTAACTCGGAGTCTGATCTGGATCTAAAAGCAATGATATAGCTCAGATACTTAGTAACTCGGAGTCTGATTTGCATTTTATGAATTAAATATTCCTTTGGTATAAATTCAGACAGTTTGGATCCCGATCACAATGTTGAGTGACTCGGCGTCACAACTGTTTGATATATATTCGAATTTTTTTTTTCACGTAAATTCCTACGCAATCAGTTTGAATTTTGATCAGACGCCATGTAGATCGGCACTGCATCAGGATCCAAACTGTTAGAGAACATTCAATTATTTTACATTATAGTTTTACAAAAGCGATTTGGATGAAGATGAGACGCCGAGTAGCTCGCAATCTGATCAAGATCTAAACAGATTTACATTTTATGAAGAAATATTCCTTTGAAAAAAAAAACCGGTAAATTCAGACAGTTTGGATCCCGATCACAATGTTGAGTGACTCGGCGTCGTAACTGTTTGATATATATTAGAAATTTTTTTCACGTAAATTCCTACGCAATCAGTTTGAATTTTGATCAGACGCCGTGTAGATCGGCACTGCATCAAGATCCAAACTGTTTGACATATTAGAACACATTCAATTATTTTTATTATAGTTTTACAAAAGCGATTTAGCTGAAAATGAGACGCCGAGTAGCTCGCCATCTGATCAAGATCTAAACAGATTTACATTTTATGAAGAAATATTCCTTTGATATAAATTCAGACAGTTTGGATCCCGATCACAATTTTGAGTGACTCTGCGTCGTAACTGTTTGATATCTATTATAATTTTTTTCTCACGTGAATTCCTACGCAATCAGTTTGAATCTTGATCAGACACCGTGTAGATCGGCTCTGCATCAGGATCCAAACTGTTTGACACCTTTGCATTATTCAATTTTTACTTTATTTTTATTTTTACACACATTTCATGTAGATGAGACGCCGAGTAGCTTGGTTCTAATCAGGATCAAAAATGATTCACAGCTCAGTTTTTCGTTTCATTTTTACAGTTTGGATCATGATGAGAATCCGAGTTGTGAGATGGGACAGTAAAAAATTGTCACAGACCTGCAGATGTGATTTGCTTGATTGGTTAATTAGTTGATTGATATTTCCGTCTACCGCCTAGGATTATATTTATCCCCGAGCCGAAACTTTATTACCCCGCTTCCGGTGTGTCACGCAACGGTCAAGCGGCATCCCCCTGTGATATTTTTGTAGATAGCATGCATGTGGAGCGTGCTCTATGGAATTCCGCGATTCCATTGGTTAACTATATTTAGATGTTGACCTCAGGAACAGTTAGAAACTTTCTGCATATTTCATAAGTTGACATAGATCGTACTTTCCGAAAAATGACGAGTATTGCGTGCAGTATCATATGCACGTCTTACGGAGATCACCGATCAAACAATAGGTCACACCTAATGACCTAAGCCTCGTTTTATGAAATGATTTGTGTAGCAACCCTATAATTAGATTTGGGATTTCGGAAGATATTTGAACACACTTTAAATGTGTAGACACCCGGACAGTAAAATTCCAGTAGAAGAATGAGTTTTTAGCCGTTAAATAGAGGACTCGCTCTAACCCGCTCTCATCAGGTAATTGATAACCCGCGGAAACCCGCGCTTATCAGGGAATAGATAAAGTCGCGCTTTTACGGGCTCATAAGGTAATAATGAAACACGCTCTGACACGCGCGCATAAGGGAAAGGGTTAAAAGTGACATAAAAAAATCAATATTTAAAGCCGCATTGTGCTTTTGGGAAACCTGCCTAAAACGGTTGTTTGGGATCCAATTTGAACTACATAGTACGTGGTTCTTCCACGGAAAGCGGCTTTATCTAAGAAATTCGCGTTTTAATATTTTTTTTTAATTTCTTTGTGCTAACACAAAGAAAAGAGTTTAACCTTGTGAATGGGAAGAACGACAACTCTTGTAAAACAAAGTGGTTACTGGTTAACCAATGAGAATCAGTGACCATATCAACAAATATGGCCCCTCCTCGTGGTAGACCTGTACTCAGCGCTGCAGCGAGATTGGCTGCTAAAGAAAGAAAAAGACAACAGTAACTTCTTCGTATGCAGAAATTTCATACGATACGACTAACAGAAGATGTCTGGCAGAGGTGGAAGGTGATGCAGGCAGAAGTAAATCTGGAGACACAAGATGCTGTGGCCGATGTCTTGTTTGCGTTTTGGTAAGGGAAAACGAAACTTTTATTTGAATTTGAATATGACTGTTTTTCGATACATAAGATACAAGTTTCATGTGATGTTTGTTGCAAGCAAACAATATCCATTGTTTGTGCTTCGCAAAAGTGAAATCAACATGGGTTTTGATGTGTTTGATAGTTCATACATACCAATCGGCAACCGCCGGGCCCTCAACGGGGTGTTTTTGTACCTTTTTGTTGCCCTGAGTTCAATTGTTATTTTCGAAGTGTTTTGATGCTGATAAGACGCCGTGAACAAAGACTGATTGGGAATTTGGGAGGCTCGAGATCATTGTCTTGATTAGTAAAGTGGTACATGTATATACCAAATTAAGAGATCATAGATAACTGATGGATAAAACGAAAATACTGTATTGCATCTATAAATTTGCCTAAGATATTCAGTTGAGTTCCACTGGGATGGGACTTATTACCTTAGTGTCACAGTGTGTAATTGATTGACGGACCTGCCCCCCCCCCATTGTATGTAGGGTACCGGTATGTATTATTTGATATTAGTGCCTATATAAATGTTTTTGATCTGCAGTATTAAAAGCAGCTGACAACATTTAAAACAAAACACAGCGTCTACTCAGGATCCAAACTGTGTTTGTAATTTTTTGGCTAGGTGACGATACTTTCCAATACTATCTCTGAATACTGCATTCCATATCTAATTTGAAACTCTTATCAATAGTTTCTCTCTCCAAACTTAAAAAACTGAACTAATAAATAAAATTCAATTAATAAGGACATGTCCGCTATATCTACAATATAGGGCCCATTTGACCTAGCATTATTGGGGTGATTTGACCAAGAGGCATATTATTTGGCCCATTTGACCTGACCCGATTTAGTTTTGGCCGGATTTGACCCGGATTCATAGCAATTCAGGAATTGTCAGGGGAGTTATAAATGTCACAGTGTACGTGTAGGTTTATCACTTGTAATGGCCTTGCTGTGCAAGCACGCTTTTATAGCAACGTGGTAGCGTGCATGTGAACCTGGCGACCTGGGTTCAATCCGGGTCTCAGCTGGTGTTTCAGAACATCTTGGTCCATGGTAATAAAGTGTGACCAGGTTTAAATTTGTCATTCCGCCATTATTTGTCCCATTTCGTTTATATTTGCTACATTCCAGCTTTTAATTTCTATTGCGGTTTTATTATGTCCTTTTGGATGATTACGCCTGAGTGACGTCATTGAAGAGTAGCTCTTGCATTTTAGGCAGTTCATTGGTTGTTCTCACTGGGTAAAGTTCTCTGCTTTATCCGTGACTCGTTTAACTAGTTTCGAAGGTTCGAAGAAGATTGTTTCACTTATTTGGGTGTGTCAGCTATTTCTACAATTGGTAATGTATAGGAAATGTTGTTGATATAGTTCTGCAACGTGGCATGAATTGTTCCTTTTAAATTAAATAGCATTTGATGTATTTTCGGCTCGTGAATCGTTTGTAATGTGTTTTCGCGCCATTCGCGAAAGTTGAAATGGAAGCTTGAACCTTCATTTATCTTACTAACATTTGTAACATAGTCACAACATCATACTTGGAATGTTCACTTTTAATCTTTACAGCAGCACATTATTAGGACACCATGGAGTGAGTGAGTTTGGTGTGGAGTTGGTACTGGAGGAGTTAGAGCGTTTGGTTCGATAAACTGGTAAGACTTGTTCTGTATTGAATATTGTGTTATTTTGTATATTTAATGCATAAAAGGCCTTAAGTTATTATATAGGTTGAGTCCATTTTGTAAATGGGGGTTGTATGCTGTATAGCCACTTAGAACATTGATATAAGTGTTGACAAAGGCGTTGAAAGTTGGTATTATGTTGTTTCAACTGTTATGTTGAATAAGTTACATTATGTTGTTATGTTGTAAATATTCACAACAGTCATGTTGTGAATGTTCACAACATATATGCTTATTTTTCAGTTTTAAGGAAATATTATAAGACAAATGCTTAGTGTGCTTTTAACTAATGTATTTTCAGGATGCTAATTCTTTGAAGTATTTTGCCCTGATGTTTGCCATGGTGTATGACTTCTTTGATGTGTAATGGTGTGTAAAAGAGCGTACCTAATTAGACGTATGAAGAGAACCAGGCTTGTCGTTGTATTTATTATCTCACGCCCGGCGACCCCACCCTCCTTAGAGATTTAACACTTTAATCTATAAACTGTAAACAGTTCAGATATATACCACTGAGCTAGTTGGTTATAAAATGGCGCCCAACGAGTAATTGTGTGTGAGTTTGAGCAAACAGACATTCTACAGTGCTTTATTTGTAATATTTATATGTAATCTAGTAATTTAACTACTGAGGACAGTATTTTCTACAACCAGGAGGAAGAAAGTGACATTTATTTAAATAAATTGAACCAGTGACTGTTATTCAGAGACTTTAAGTAATTTCTGGTGTTAATAAGTAAAGCGTTTATTTATAGACAGTTTAATCATTGTAATTATTGTGTTTGCATGTATTTCTTTTGCTTTGACCATGTAATTTATTTGTGTTTACATATTATACAGGAACACCTTGGTTGAAACAGTCATGTATTGATGATGTAATTGGTTATGGTGGTGGGATCAGTGGTCTAGTGGCCAGTTTAGTATTGCTGTGTTACATCAGATGTGTGAGTATGGTATTTTTGTATTAATAGGGAGATATTGCAGTTCTTTACCTGTTACCTTGTAATTTATTGACTCTCTATTGTCACAATAGGTTGTTCATAGGTTATAATGTAAGCAGTAATAGAAATATTTATTGGAGCATTGTTTGACAGCTGCAATTCTTTATATTAATAACTTATGCCAAGTGAGTTATTGTAAAGTAAGAGAGAAATTGTTTCTTTCACTTGCATGTTTAAAAATTTGTTTTGGTGAAGGATTGGTGAAGGTTAAAATCATACATATTTTCAGCTCTCTTCTCCAAATATCCCTATTGACTAACCCTAGGTTTCAAGCTACCATTTCGAATATCTAAAACGGAAATAACAGTATCCGACTGATTTCATTCTTGATAATATCTATTGAAGTTTATTTGCAATTCATGCCATATTGAAACTCATATTAATTTGTGAAAAAGGCGTTTTATAACTGAAAGTTTACTTTGATCCTTTTGCTTATTGTTTTCAAATTAATAGTTGTATAGCTTGGTTTGTCTACAGTATTTTGGATAATTCTTCTTAAGGAAAGAGATAATTCAGTTATAGTCCTTGTTGGAAAGTGAAATATTCCCCCCCTGTTGGAATTTTGGAATTGTTTTGTTTGACAGCTGACATTGACTTTACATTGAATGTGAGATATCTACCTACAGCATATAGATATAGAAGAAAGAGACACAGGTATTTGTTTAGATTGTATTTTCAGAATACAGGTTTATAGTTGGATTGTACTTTCAGATATTTAGTTAGGTATTCATATTGAGTAGTTTAGCTGGTAGCAGTAATAGGTTAGGGTATATTAGGAGCAGTGATAGATTGTATTATTATAGCATAGAATTTCATTTTCAGCTGGTATTTATAGTCAAGTTGACTGTCGCTATAGTAACAAATATCTTTCCGTGGCCACTCGCGTCATTTTTTTGTTTCGCACCTTGGCGTAACACCTTTTGCTGTTACGGTGTAATACGTATTCACTGTAATAACACAAACACAACTATAATACATTGCCAAACATAATATTTAACTTTGTCTACACACTTTACAGGATTTTTGAAAATTTATCCTGCTATTTTAAACTTAGTTTTTACATACAAGAAATAACCAATATTGCTAATTGGTGTGGTTTGCCTTGTTGAAAATACAAACATGGCAGGTAAAGGAAAATCTAAGCAGGATTCCCTGATAGACTTATCGGATATGGACGATGAGTCAGAGGAGGAAATGGAGATGGAGGCTTCAGGAGTTAATAAAGAAGGAGCCGATATAGTTTCTGGAGTTGAGAAGAAACTGGAACTGTCAGGGGATGTGACTATTGAGGAGCACAGACTGATTGAAGCCCTTCGGATGATGGGAATTAAGCCAAAGGTTACTTCGCCGGAGGACTTACTGAAGTTAAACGAAGTGCTTGGAGAATCTAAGACAGAGAAACCGGAGGATAAAGGGGCTATTCCAAAGTACATTAAACCCGCGTCTGGGATAAAGAAGGAAAAGCTGCCTGCTGAGAAAGAGTTACCCCTGAAGAAGCCTATAGAGAAGGAGATACACTCAAAGCAGCCTGCTGAGAAGGAAATACCATTACCAGTGACAGAACATAGGGGTGGACATTACAGTTACCCAAAGTTGTCTACCTTCTATGGTGAAGATACTAAGGGAGAGGTGACGTGGGAGACCTTTAAGTTTGAGGTTGACTCTTTGGTGATGGAGAAGGTTTTCTCGTCGCAGCAGATTCTGCTTGGAATCAGGAGAGCGCTGAAGGGAAATGCTAGTGACAAAGTTAGGAGATTGGGAACTGGTGTCAGCATCCAAGAGATTATGGATAAGCTTGACAATGCTTATGGCAACATTGAGTCCAGGGAAACAGTGATGAGGAAATTTTACACCTGTGTTCAGAAGCCTGGAGAATCAGTTGAATCTTTCGCTTCCAGATTGGAAGAGATATTTGCACAAGCAGTTGCCCTGACAGCACTACAGAGAAGTGACACATTGGTTTTGAAAGAGAAACTGTATGGAGGACTCAGAACAGAACTGAAGCAAACTGCCCGGTACCAGTGTGACAAGATCAAGGAGTATGATGAGTTCAAGCGAGAACTTAGAAAGTTGGAAGCAGAACTTAAGGAAGAGAAGAGCCCAGAAAGGAAGCCTAGTAAATCTGCCATCCCTATACAGAAGGAGACACCTGAAATGAAGGAGATGAGGGAATTACTGCTGAAGTTGAACAGTAGGATAGACACACTGGAGAAGGAGAAAGAAGATAGGAACTACCACAGACTTGGGGGTAATAGAGGCAGGGGAAGAGGAAACTTTCAAGGTGGAGCTAGAGGCAGAGGAGCATATAGACCGCAACGGCCAACCGGTAGCACTAGTTTTCAGCCAACTTGTTTTAACTGTAACCGGAAGGGGCACATGAGGGACACCTGTCCACAGTTATCCGACGGCATTATCTGCTTTAAATGCCGAGAGCCAGGTCACGTTCAGCGGAACTGCCCAAAAGCTTAAGTGCTCAGGCTGTTGGGGCAAGTATGAGCACTGACAAATCCGACCCCAAATTACTTGGAGAACCGAATGAGGCAGATGTAGTGGTGAATGGGGCACAAGGGAAGGCATTATTAGACACTGGGTCATGCGTGTCTGCCGTATCGGAATCCTTTTATAAGGAACATTTGTCTAAGGTAGAGCTGCATTCAATAGACAGGATCTTACCAATTGAATGCGCAGATGGACAGTCTCTTCCATACCTAGGCTACATAGAAGCTACATTGGGAATACCTGAAGGTCTGCAGAAAGCATCACCATTAGCCTGTGTTTTTCTAGTAACACCAGACACAGCTTATTCCAAGCGGGCACCAATTCTTCTTGGAACTAACATCCTTCATGAGTTCTTATTGGATTGCAAGAAGACATTTGGTGATCAGTTCTTACAGAAGGGCAACCTATTCACACCATGGTTTCTGTCATTTAGATGTATGGTATTGATGGAAAAGTCTTTGACTAGGAATAAAGACCGGATTGCCATTGTCAGGAGTGCCTGTCCAGAGAAGATTCTGCTTAAGCCTAATGAGATTATTGATGTTAGAGGCTACACCGACCAGATCATTAACCACCCTACTACTGCAGCATTGATTCAGGAGACCAAACATAGCAACCTTCCATCCCATTTAGATATAACACCCGCAATCGTTCAACATCAACATGGATTGAAATCTCAGGAGTTTACAGTAACTTTGTCCAACCTATCAACGGACACAGTCATCATTTCACCTAGCTGTGTTATTTGTGAGATTCAACCTGTCAAAATTGCAGATGAAGTATTTGAGAATTTGGAGGCTAAACAGACTGAAATTTTGAGTACTCTACATGTTGATGAGGACAAACTTTTAGATGAAAACCAACGAAAGAAACTTGAGGAATTATTGTACCATCATAAGGACATCTTTTCAACTGGTGATTTGGATATCGGCCAATGCAACCTTATGAAACACCGAGTAGACCTAGAGAACGACATTCCCTTTAAGCAACGCCATAGGAGAATTCCGCCATCCATGATAGAGGAAGTAAGGCAACATATTTCACAGTTGTTGGCCTGTGGTATCATCCGTCCCTCCAAATCGCCTTGGACGTCGAATGTAGTTCTGGTCCGGAAGAGAAATAATAAATTAAGGCTCTGCATTGATTTTCGCCAGCTTAACGATCGCACAGTAAAGGATTCATTCGCATTGCCACGGATGGAAGAGATTTTTGACTGTCTACATGGCGCCAAATTCTTTTCCACCATGGATATGAAGTCTGGCTATCACCAGATAGAGTTGGAGGAGTGTCACAAGGAAAGAACAGCATTTACCGTGGGATCTATTGGCTTCTATGAGTTTAACAAAATGGCTTTTGGTCTGACCAACGCTCCGGCTACGTATCAACGTATAATGCAAGAAATTTTAGGGGATTTAAACATGAAAATTTGCTTGATATATTTAGACGATTTGATAATTTTTAGTGAAACGTACGAACAACATTTAGAACATCTTGATATCATAATGAATAAACTCAAAGAGGCCAATATTAAGCTCGCTCCAGAGAAATGCTGTTTCTTCAAGGCTGAAGTCAGTTTCCTTGGACACGTGGTGACTGCGGATGGAATCGCAACTCAACCAGAGAAGATCGACAAGGTACAGAAATGGCCAGTCCCAAACAACGCAGAGGAGTTACGGTCCTTTTTAGCCTTTGCGGGTTATTACCGGAAGTTTATTAAGGATTTTAGCAAGATTTCCAGACCACTCTCCGATTTATTGCCGCCAACTTCCAAAAAGAAAGACCAGAAAAAAGTAATAAAGGAATGGAAATGGACAGAACTAGAACAGAGTACTTTTGAACTTTTGAAGCAACACCTTTCTACACCACCGGTTTTAGGCTACCCTGATTTTACAGAGCCATTTGAGGTACACACAGACGCTTCCACCAAGGGTCTCGGTGCTGTTTTGTACCAGAGTCAAGGAGGAAAGAAGCGCGTCATTGCTTACGCCAGCAGATCCTTAAACAAGGCAGAAAAGAACTACAGTGCGTACAAACTGGAGTTTCTAGCGTTGAAATGGGCCATAACTGACAAATTCAGTGACTATTTGGCTACTAACCATTTCACTGTTCTGACGGATAACAATCCCTTGACACATATCTTGACTAGCGCCAAGCTGGATGCCACTGGCCAGAGATGGGCTTCAGCTTTAGGTCAATATAACTTTGACATCTTCTACAGAGCAGGATTTCAGAATGCAGATGCCGATGGAATGAGTCGTTATCCTCATGAAAGGATTAAGGACGAGGACGACAAAGAAAGAATCTCTGTAGAAGATAAAGCTGTCAAAGCCATCTGTAACATCATAGTTCCATCTTACATTGAAACTCTTCCAATGCTCAATTTGAATTTGGCTGAAGTCATTGAGGAATCTGGAACGGTATTAGCCCAAAAGGAGTTGAGGGAAATCAGGATGGCACAGCGGCAAGATAACCTCATAGAAAGGTGGAGACGAGCCGTGATTGACGACAAGATGCCGCAAGGATTTCTTGGTAAGGATGACCTCACTATGAAGAAGCAATTTAAAAGGCTGAAGATGAAGAGAGGCATTCTTTTTAGGGTATATCAGGAAGGTGACGAAGAAGTGGAACAACTGGTAGTGCCTTGTTCCTACCGAGCTGAAATTCTCAAAGGCATCCACAATGACGTAGGTCATCCAGGGATTGAACGGACAACTAGACTCATTAGAGAGAGGTTTTACTGGCCTGGAATGGTAACCAATGTTGAGGACCATGTTAAGAAGTGTGATAGATGCTTACGTAGGAAAAGTAAGATGGGACAGAGAGCGCCTTTGGTGAACGTGCATACTACTTATCCACTTCAACTAGTCTGCATGGACTATCTCACATTGGAGCCAGCTCGTGGAATCGGCAATATACTTATTATCACCGACCACTTCACCAAGTACGCTCTTGCTATTCCGACCAGAAACCAAACGGCAAAGACCACCGCCGAAGCGTTCTATGAGAACTTCATTGTTCATTATGGCATTCCAACCAGACTACATACAGACCAGGGAGCAAACTTTGAGAGTGAACTTATTCATGAGCTTTGTAGCACGATGGGCATGAAGAAGTCGCACACTACGCCATATCACCCTCAAGGTAATGCCGGCCCTGAACGGTTCAACCGCACACTGTTGGATATGCTTGGAACCTTGGAGACTGAGCAGAAGTCCAATTGGAAGAAGTATGTCAGTTCACTGGTATACTCCTACAATTGTACTCCGCACGAGTCGACCAGATTGTCGCCTTTTCAGCTTATGTTTGGACGAAAGCCTCATCTACCTATTGATACTGTTTTTGAAAGCATTAGAGATCCAGAATTTTCAGCCACTAATACATCAGAATATATTCAGGACCTTCAACAAAGATTAGAAACGACTAGGAAGATTGTAGAAGAGAAAGTTAGTAAATCAAAATCCAAACAGAAGCTTTATTACGACAGAAAGGCCAAATCAGTTAAATTTGCAGTCGGCAACAAGGTACTAGTGAAAAGACTAGCGTTTGAAGGGAAGCACAAAATACAAGACCGTTTCGAAGAAGGGATCTATACCATCATTGAGCAGCCAAGAGAAGGTATTCCCGTATTCCGCGTAAAGGAGGGAGAGCGGATCAGAACTCTACATCGAAACTTGTTATTTTTGGTTGAATCTACCAAAAATGATCAGGATGTGACAAGTGGAGATGTAGTAGAGGATGTGAGGACAGAGGAGAAAACAGAAGTGGATGCATCCATAGAATCGGAGTCAGACAGCGAGTTTGGAGATGACCAGGTGGATTACACTGGTCTGAATGGGAACGCTCATTATCCGAACGTCGAGGTGTCTGATCACAGTAGTGTAGCTACTGATGATGTTGTTGTGCTGGAAGATGCACAAACACAGTTGCAGGAAGATGTCCATCAGGAGTCTGTGTCCCAGGAGCCAGATGAACAGTCTTCTCTGCAGGAGCCTCACATGGACGACAAGACGCAAAACAATTCTGATAGAGTTGAAGGAGGAAGTACTATAGAGGGGAATACAGAAGATATAGAGGCGAACATTCAGGCTACAGAGACTGAGCAACCAGACCAGTCAGTTGCTATAGAGCATACAGATGTTCAGTTATTGGATCAGCCATCTGCTGAAGCAAACACAGAGATTGAAGATCTGCCAGATTTAGGAGGAAATACAGAAGAGATACCAGACCCATTAGAAAAAGAAGATACAGAGATAACAGACCCGCCAGAAGTAGTTGATACTGGACAGATCAGTGACAGCAAGATTGAACCGGCAGCAACAGGTCATTCTGATGCACCCGAAGAACAGGAAGCTGTTGCATCAGAACCAACCAATCAGGAGACAGGAACGAGTCAGAAAAAGGATGCACCAGTGCCGCAACCCAGGAAATCAACGAGAGAAAGAAGACCGCCAAAAAGATTCGAAGACTACTGCATGAACTCTTTAGTTGTAAGACCTGTAGACAGTAGCATGATGGCTCTCAATTCTCTCATAGAATCTGGTGTGTTGAATGAAATGGATAGTGATACTGCTCATAAACTTATAGCAGCAATATTTACCAAGTAATATTCACATGTAGATTTTAATTTGTAGATAATCAGTATTTTATAAATAGTCTAAGTTAATTTTTACATTTCAGTATTGTCATTAATTTCTTGCTTATTAGTAGTAGTAGATACCGAGGACGTATCTATTTAGTTGTGGGGGAGAAATTAGATAAAATAGTTTTTTTTATTATGAAGTAGACAAATTTAAATATTGTAGTAGCAGTTTAAAGCAGTCAGAATAAATTAATTTATAGTAGTTCTTTATTGTAAAGGACATTAGATATTGTTGTGGTTATAGTTGTATTATGACCAAGTTTAAAGAATTTAGATGTTGCAATTATGTTGTGACTTTGAGTTTAGATATTATAGTCATGTTGTGACTATGTATTCAGAAGTTATAGTTATGTTGTGACTATAAGTTAGGTGATTATGGAGAGTAGTTTAGTAGTTGAAATTTCTTTATGTTTGACTGTTCGACTGTTGACTTGATGACTGTTATTGACATTTGATTGTTTGGTAAATGACGGGACGTCATTTTCTGAAAGAGGGGAAGTATGTGACCAGGTTTAAATTTGTCATTCCGCCATTATTTGTCCCATTTCGTTTATATTTGCTACATTCCAGCTTTTAATTTCTATTGCGGTTTTATTATGTCCTTTTGGATGATTACGCCTGAGTGACGTCATTGAAGAGTAGCTCTTGCATTTTAGGCAGTTCATTGGTTGTTCTCACTGGGTAAAGTTCTCTGCTTTATCCGTGACTCGTTTAACTAGTTTCGAAGGTTCGAAGAAGATTGTTTCACTTATTTGGGTGTGTCAGCTATTTCTACAATTGGTAATGTATAGGAAATGTTGTTGATATAGTTCTGCAACGTGGCATGAATTGTTCCTTTTAAATTAAATAGCATTTGATGTATTTTCGGCTCGTGAATCGTTTGTAATGTGTTTTCGCGCCATTCGCGAAAGTTGAAATGGAAGCTTGAACCTTCATTTATCTTACTAACATTTGTAACATAGTCACAACATCATACTTGGAATGTTCACTTTTAATCTTTACAGCAGCACATTATTAGGACACCATGGAGTGAGTGAGTTTGGTGTGGAGTTGGTACTGGAGGAGTTAGAGCGTTTGGTTCGATAAACTGGTAAGACTTGTTCTGTATTGAATATTGTGTTATTTTGTATATTTAATGCATAAAAGGCCTTAAGTTATTATATAGGTTGAGTCCATTTTGTAAATGGGGGTTGTATGCTGTATAGCCACTTAGAACATTGATATAAGTGTTGACAAAGGCGTTGAAAGTTGGTATTATGTTGTTTCAACTGTTATGTTGAATAAGTTACATTATGTTGTTATGTTGTAAATATTCACAACAGTCATGTTGTGAATGTTCACAACATATATGCTTATTTTTCAGTTTTAAGGAAATATTATAAGACAAATGCTTAGTGTGCTTTTAACTAATGTATTTTCAGGATGCTAATTCTTTGAAGTATTTTGCCCTGATGTTTGCCATGGTGTATGACTTCTTTGATGTGTAATGGTGTGTAAAAGAGCGTACCTAATTAGACGTATGAAGAGAACCAGGCTTGTCGTTGTATTTATTATCTCACGCCCGGCGACCCCACCCTCCTTAGAGATTTAACACTTTAATCTATAAACTGTAAACAGTTCAGATATATACCACTGAGCTAGTTGGTTATAAAAGCATTTGACTTGAGTCTTTTGGTCAGATTTGAGCGTAGAATCAAATGTGACGATGATCAATATTTGAGAACCACTTCAGACTCGACTCCATACTTTTATATAACCTCGGAACCAGGTTTCATTTGTTGTATCTGTGAGGCTACTCCAATATCTTACAGTTCTGGGGGGAAATTAGTTCATGTTGTATTTTGAGTTTGAGTTTATGTGATAAAAAAGTTAATATTTCAGGTTCTAGTAAGGTGTTGGTGATTGATAGGCATAGACTGTTGGTGTTGTATCTTGTAGATCATTAGGGATGAGGTTTCAATTTGTTGTTACGGTTCTAATCATATAATTGTATTCCAGTGTAGAGTATTTAATCATTCATTTCGGGACAGTGTGTTAATTGTATAATCTATATGTAACCAGGGTGGCCTGTAAATAGAGTAAGAAACCCTGGTGGAGTTTGGTATGTTTATCAGCTTATAGTAGACAAACGATCAGCTGGTCGGATGAGGTAGAGAACTAACTTATCAAAGTCTCAAACAGAAGTTAATGCATTCTATTTATCAACCTTAAAGATGGGAGAATGGAGTCAGAATGTCCATTAGTATCCATGATGCACATATATTGCACGTTAACATTAGTGTCATGTGAAAACCATGCAGAGAACTACTTACTCGTGCATTATACAGTGGTAAATACACTATTCCTACACACTTTACGCGTTTATTATCCGTTTCGTTAAACGCGTTTCCTAGCCATTTCTTGAAAAGTAAATCAAAAGGCGCTTTAAGTTAAGGCACATTCCGTGTGAAACGGAAACTGACGCACCCATCGCAACATCTCTGGTATAATCATTTATTAACGCTTTAAAATCGTTAAGCGTTAACCGTTCGTTATTTAACCGTTCACTATGCATTTCTTACGCATAGATTACTTTAACGCGTAAATGGGTAGGAGTAGCGCATTTACCCCTGTATGAGTTCACCTGCCAAACTCACTCTCTCACTGGCCACTGACAAGTACATATACATGTACATGCTGGAAATAGTGAGCAATGATACAGACTACATCATGATGTAAAAGACTATCTATAGTCTGTATGATCATCAAATTGAACAAAGGAGTACAGTCAAACCTAACCTGGGATACATGTGATCATTTAAAATCTGGCTGCTGCACGTTGAGCACCTTCCAGCTTTTTGGTGAGGTGTTTTTGCCAGAAATGAAAAATGACATAGAGGATAACTGGGTTGTTTTTTCAGTGTTACAAAGATAAGAATTTAATCCATTGAGTGAACATCAGACTGTTATATTTTCACGAGTGGCTTCGCTACTCGTGAAAATATAACAGTCTGATGTTCACTCAATGGATTAAATTCAATCTTACACTGAAAAAATACAGTTATTCTATTTATTTATGCTTTTAAGCCACTTTTTTATGCAAAATTGTGTGACAATTGAAAGCGAAAGTACATTATTTATCCCATGTTGAGCCCCAAATTGATATCAAACACATTTCCGTGACAGTTTACCGAATAATGACGTCACTGAATTATTTTTTTGACGTCATTGAATTATGATTCTTGGGAAGCCTTACGAGCAAAATTAATAAAAGAACCTAGTGCAACGATAATTCCACTGCTTGAAACAGTGAAATTATCAAGTGATATACGTCTGCTTAAAGAATCAAGAGCTGTCTGATTAATGTCTGCATCGTATTCTTATAGAATCAGTAATAGTAATGATAAATTGATAATAGTAATAACTGAGAGTGTTTTCACAGGTTTGAGAATAGAACATCAAAAGGAGAAGCAAGAGAGTGTACCGGCCCAAGACAGTCAAGCCAAATATATTTAGCTGAAGCCCCAGGACCATCTTTTCCTGTCGTCTGAGATATCAGAATCAAATGGAGGGTAATCATTATTAACTATTATCTATACCACACAACCTCATGGGTAATTGCGGTCATTTTTTTAAAAATTAATCAATGTTACCAAACTTGCTCAGATACATGCTATTGGTTTGAGCTTCAAATTTTTAAAAAAAAATTGGGTGGTGCAAATGGTCTTGTTGCCATGGCAACAGTGCAAAAAATCTAGAAAAAACCTCTGAAACTCCTGGCCCGATTTCAAAAAAAAAATCTCATTGTATAGACTTTAAAATTTGTTCAAAGAATCTAGGCAATGTATGAATGCGAGTTATATATGGTCAAAAAGAAGGTCATTAAATCAAATCATAGGAGAAGCTTTTATTTCATATGGAGTACACACAACAACATTTATCTTGACATATTTGCTTCTTGTAACATTAGGCGCTAGTGGGGGTATTAATCACCTTTAGTGATAAAGTCTAGTTATACCCCTACAAACAGAGTTTGAAAGGGGTATACTGGAATCAGCCTGTCGGTCGGTATGTCTGCAAAATTTTGTACTTTCAACTCCTGCTTCAGTTTCAACCGAATTCATTTGATACTTGGCATAAATGTTATTCAGGTGTAGTAGATGTGCCAGACACAAATTTCAAGTCTCTGTGACCTTGACTTTTGGTCTTGAAATTGGTAGGCAAAATCTTGTACTTTGAACTCCTCCTTCACTTTCAACCTGATTCACTTGATAATTGGCATAAATGTTACTCTTGGTCGCTTCGTAATGAAAGGAAAAAATAGTGACGCTTTTACTCTTGCAAGTAAAAAGTTCAACAGACTAATCAGCTCAACCCGACCCCCTAGGCCTTGGTCGCTTCATAATGAAAGGCAAAAATAGTGACGCTTTTACTCTTGCATGGCGACCTGTTATTTAGGAAGATCCTTGGGGCAGGCAAAGTATAATCTATCCCAATTTCTTCCCCACCGTCGAAAGAAAGGAATTCCAAGTATGAGTTCATATTATTGAGCTTCATATTTATATACTTTTGCTTTGTGCGGGGATGAACATTTAGGTTGTCATTATTTTCAATAAGTGGCCAAGAAACGTGTTGGTTATACAGTGAAATTGCCGTAATATGTGACTGAACTGTAATTATGTGTAACATGGTGAGAAAAACATGCAGCCAGACCGGGGCTCAACACCGGGGACCCCTTGTTTACAAGTTACAGGGCAAGTGTTATACCCACAGAACCATCAGGCCGCTTACACATATATCTGACCATTTAATCATAAACTCAACCCGGCTACACATGCGATTTGAACATTCAAATTCTTATTCTTCAGCAATATGTCGCAGTCATCAGACCATCTATTCCACAAAAGTGTTACACAAGATAGGACAGTTAGAAGGGAAAAATAATGGCATCCCAGTGTGATCCAGTTCCATGGGTATGGTTACAGCAAACCTGCTCTTTCAATTCCCCAAAACAGTTGCCGGAAGAGGGAGAGCATGGAGAGGGGCACCCCCAACAGGCAAAACTTCTCAAAATCCCAATAAAAGAGCTATACCTCAGGTAAGAATGCCAAATGCTTCAGGAATTCTATGTCATGCATTATTTGGAACCCTAAATCACTGTAAATGTTTTAGCACTAATAGCCCATTCTGTGTTTGAGACAGGGTACTGCAAACAACAAGATGAAAGCTAACCAGAAAGCTCCTTTAGGAGCTTTCTGTTTTACTCTCATATTATTTTAAGCCGCCACCTGTATTAATGTATTTTACCCTTTTCTCCCCATAGGAGGGCAAGTTCTAGCACATTTAATTTATTCCTCCACTGAAGAAAATAGTTCCAATTGATGCACTCATAAACATGTACCAAAATATATAGTTTCTATATGTACTATTAGAGGGTAGCTTAAACAGGCTGAAAAGCAGAATGCTTGGGGTGCATTTTGCTTTTTTTAAACTGTTTTAAGTTCTAATCTGTCCTCAAAACTAGAAACAGGCTATGGGGTAAAGAATAAATAGTAACTGGTTGAGTGGAGGAAAGAGTCAATCAATTAATTGTAATGATTGGTGTAGTGACTGTGTATGCAAGGGGTGCATGAATTGGTAATTTAAACAAGATTCAATTGTATGTTCACATTAGTTTGTTAAAGTACTGGTGATATAAAATTTAAAATACATGTATAACACAAAAACGCAAAGGTATATTTTAATTGAGCAGGTGATTGTACAAATTCAAAGAGATTCCCAATGGTCTGCTCTCTGAAAAAATGAAAAATTAGTATTATGGTCATTATCATTACTGGTACATCACTTCTTTGGCTTCAAAGTGAATGTGAACCAATGTTCAAGTTAACTCTTTCAACACTTAGTAACTCTTGTTGGTTATAATGTTCCCTTGTGGATCATTTGAGTTACCAAAACATGAGCTATTCTACTTGGAATTCTGTGTACTTTAATAAATACTGGTCTAAATTAGCAAACAGTGTAGACCCTGACCAAAGCCCTCAGATCAGGGTATGCACTGTTTGTAAATGTAACTATTATATTTCAAACAGGTGTATGGTGTTGAAATAGTGAAATGTTTGATGCAAATTGTAAAGAAAGAAGTTATATATATATATAAAAAAAAAAAGTTTGACACTTATTTTCAAGAGAATACTCAAAGCTGCCTGGTGGTAAAATGTTTCGAAGTATTCTAGACAAGTGAGAATAAACTTGATAAAATTGATTTTTTCTAAATCAACACATATACAGTAAAACCTCTCTGTTATGGTCAGTATATTGTGTTAAGTCGAAAGTATTTATGGCAGGTGAATGCTTAAAGCAAAGTGACAGTTCAGTTTTACTGTCACTTTGCTTTAAAGAGGCTCGCAACCGGATTTAGCATTAAAAATAGTTATTTGTAAATATATGTCAAATGCTTATATAAATGGGTAAGATTTAGTTTAGGATAATAAATTCTGTTAAAAAATGTATTTCCAAAAAAAAGAAAAGAAGAAGCTCTGGTGGGATTCGAACCCGTGACCCCTCCATGCGTAGACAATCATGAACAAGAGGCCCATAGGGCCACATTTCGCTCACCTGAGACATTGTACCATAGAAGCTGACTGGGCAAGACAACATTTTGATATAGCTGATATAACTGATAAGCCCCGGGGCGAGGACAATTTGATCCAGGGGTCATAATTTGAACAATCTTGGTAGAGGACCATATAGGGGCAAAGCTTCATGTCAAATATAAATGATCTGGGCCTTACGGGTTCAGACAAGAAGATTTTTTAAAGGTTTTCCTATGAAAAACTAATAAGCCTGAGGGCGGGGCCATATTGGCCACGGGGTCAAAATTTGAACAACATGGTAGAGGACCAGAAGGCAAAGCTATATGTCAAATATTAAAGATCTGGGCCAGTTTCAGAGAAGAAGATTTGTAAAGGTTTTCCTATATAAGTCTATGTAAAACATATAAGCCCCGGGGCGGGGCCGGGCCAATTTTGACCCGGAGGTCATAATTTGAACAATCTTGGTAGATGACCATAAGGCAAAGCTACATGTCAAATATTAATGATCTAGGCCATACGGTTTCTGAGAAGAAGATTTTTAAAGGTTTTCCTATGAAAAACTGATAAGCCCCAGGGCGGGCCATTTTTGGCCCCGGGGTCAAAATTTGAACAATCTTGGTAGAGGACCACAAGGAAAAGCTATATGTCAAATATTAAAGATCAGGGCCCTACAGTTTCAGAGAAGAAGATTTTTAAAAGTTTTCCTATAAATTCTATGTAAAACTGATCAGCCCCGGGGTGAAGCCAATTTTGACCCGGGGGTCATAATTTGAACAATCTTGGTAGAGGACCATAAGGCAAAGCTACATGTCAAATATTAATGATCTAGGCCATATAGTTTCAGAGAAGAAGATTTTTAAAGGTTTTCCTAAGAAAAACTGATAAGCCCCAGGGAGGGGCCATTTTTGGCCCCAGTGTCAAAATTTGAACAATCTTGCTAGAAAATCATTAGGAATTGATACATACCAAATATCAAAGGTTTGGGCCATTTGGTTTCTGAGAAGAAGATTTTTTAAGATTTTCTTATGCATTAAAAGTTGTCTATACGGTCATGTTAGAAAACCTGGTCACACAGCAAGGGGAATAACTCTAGCCAAAATCTTTGAACAAGATTTCGTTCCCCCTTGTCACTGATGCTTCTGACAAAGTTTGGTTGAAATCGGGTCAGTGGTTTCTGAGGAGATATTGTTTGAAAATGTGAACGGATGACTGACGGCATGGGATCACAATAGCTCATCCTGAGCCTTCGGCTCAGGTGAGCTAAAAATGAGGAAACGCCTTTAACACCTCGGCTACCACCGCTCTCTATATAAATGGTAGCAAATTAACGTACTTCACTGGTAGCGATTGATAGTACTTTATTCGGCTCGGGTTTATGTCTGAGCCCGTGTAGAGAAGCAACAACAACAATTATACCGTCAGCTGACGCTATAGAAAAACGATGGAAGATATCTTAAAAAACTTAAGAGTCGGTGACGATTCTTGAGACTTTTTTTGGACTGATCATATTTTTTTAATGTCAGAGGCCAAATAATGTCACAAATTTGCTTTTATTTGAGTATTTAATTTTATTTTGACAAGTACACCATCCGGTTGCGAGTCCCTTTAAGCTGTAACATGTCTTTTACATAATCAATTATCCTTTGTTTTAGAGAGGCTTATTACTGTATATGGAAATATATCAGTAGTACACAAAATTGTTATAATTTTTTATTTTTATTTCAGATTCATCAACACAGATGTTGCAACAACAGAGAGCATCTTCAAGGATAATACACCGGGACAGTCTATGACATTCATTGAACTGTATTTTGAATGATTTATAAGTCATACCAATGATACCAGTTAGAAAAACAAATTTTCCATTGAGCGTGTGCTGATCAAATTTAATTAAATATTACATTTGTGTATTTAAGTTTTGTTGTTTTGTATCTCCAACAATGATCATCAATATTTGTTTTGTGTGTCTTTAACTTGTACAACTTGAAGAACTAACCATCTTTAGTACTAAACTTTCCCTTCAAAGAACTTTATCAGTGTTTAAAACAGATGACTGCTTAACCCATTGAACCCTAGAAATGAGTACATGTATACTCATAGTTATTAACCAGTGTACCTGTGAAAAGTTCACTTGTCTTATTTAAACAGTGTATACACTGATAAGGGTGCTCCTAAAGCACAACTCTGATCATGGTCTGCACTGTTTATGAGTTTGCGATATATAAAAATCATAATGGACATGGCTTAATTGGAAACTGGAAATGTCCACTTGATGTTTTATGGGTGAACGAGTTAATACATTTAATTCTAGAAATGAGTCTTTTACAGTGTACCTGTAAGATTGATGCGTCTTGGGTTGATGCATAAGGAATGCTCTTTAAAGTACTATTTAATATCTAAAGCTAACTACAATTATACACATGTTAACATCAAGCTTTATGAATCGGAACCCTATTAATTACATGCTATTTGAGAGGCATCAGTCTGCTCGCAGGCGGGGCTACATATTAAACTGACAGTTACATGGTTACAACACTACAGTACCTGTAAATAGTAGTAACTATAGTACACTTGCTTATATGCAAAAAGTGAATACCCAGTTCAGTGGGCTCCCTGAGCATTTACCCTTTCCACCATAACCTTATACATGTGTAAATCACCTACATCAACTATACTTGAGGTAGTTTGCTTCTGAAAGCAAAATGAAATTAAAGCAGAAAGTCCAAAAGGGAGTTTTCTTCTTTAGTTTCATCTTACTTAGGTTTAGAACCCTTTACATAGTTTATCCTTTACCTCCATAGCCTGCTTCTTGTTTTGAAGATTGATGACCACTTAAAGCAGATTAAAAATAAAGCAGAATGCTCCTTAACCCTTTCGCTCTCATTGACGCTTAAAACTTTAAAGCATGTTTGCAAACAGTTTGGATCCTGATCAGATGCCGCTTCACGCGGTAGGTGTCTGATCAGGATCTAAACTGTTTGACACTCGTTTGGAAATTTCTTCAGTCATACTGCCTTTTTTTTAAACATTGAAACGACATTGCAGACAACAAAATTGAAGCAGATGACAATGAAACGTTGTAAGGGTAAAAATATCACAAAAGAGTTGGCTGTGAAAGGGTTAAGGCACTTGCTGCTTTTAACTTTTAGCCTGCTTTAAGCTACCACCTGCTAGGATATGGAATATATTTCTTATGGAGCATATTATTGACTGTAAAAATTGAACTACATGTTACATTGTATTTGGAGGCATAAATTAGAGGTGTAAATTAATTAATTTTATTTTACACCTTAACATTATGATTGGGAGGCACGTTGTCTGGGAAAGACAGTGTTAGTAAAGTGTTACATAAAAATTAAGAGATCGAAGATAAGAGATAGATAAAACAAAAGTATAAAGAATATACTTAAACAGGGTGCAAAGTTAAGTTAAAAGCAAGCTCTCAGTGCTTAGTATGTGACTGCTCCCAGTCCCACCCTAAAGGCATCTAGACTGGGGCTTGACTTACTAATGAGATGAGGTCAATATTAATATTGGTACTCTACAGAAAGCGATCTGCCATTCTCGCCAACTGCCGGCCCATACATAACCATGCTATTTAAGCATAGTTCGGATCGGACCATTAGTTGAGGTACATAGATTACTAATTTTAGTTCGCTCTCATTAGGAGCAATGGAAAGATCAACATTTTCCTGGATAATGATTGACCAAATTGTTATTCTGCAAAATAACAAAATGCTCTGACTTCATCTACAATGTAACTACATTTAATGTTTGTATTACAATGCATTATGGGTTCACTCTGTATAGCTGAAATTTACTGTCAATATTAATTTGTCCAAGGTTCTTGGTCCCCCTACATACTTGATGAAAGTGAGTTTGCATCATTCACCAAATATGTAGTATTATCTGCTCAAGACAGGGGTATCACTGGTTGCCAGCCAGCTCATTGTTGCCAAGCTAAGGACAAATCAAACCGAACGTTATTAAAAATATCTTCTTCTGTTCATAATATTCAACCAAAGTTACCCCCCCCCCTTCCAATTTTTCTGAATGTCACAGAGTCAGATTTACCTGTTTATCTATTCATATATATGCTTAGTTATCCATCTTTGTCCGTCATTTCATCTCATTATTTCATCACCTCATTGAGTTACTTTCGTTTTGATGCTAACCCTAACCTCTAACCCTAGTTGACCTTTGGTGGCGGGAAGCTACGTCATATCCCACAATTCCTAGCAGTCACCTGTGCACTTGGTAATAAACTACTGTTGACGAAGGTCGCATGTTTCTTGTTGCACAGGCCATTTTCCCATTCTAGCGTGCCCGCCTTACATTTCAGGCAACCCACCCAACTAAGAAAGAACGCACATCAACCCAGAAGTATTGCGCATTGAGGTTGGTAACATTTGGTGGCCAGTGTGGGTTATTCTCTTATTTCTTCTATGGTAATGAAATACAACCAAATATCATGGCCATGTTGCCTTGAGTACATATTCGAAAAGAAACCCACCATACGAGCTAGGGTGCCATTATCTATTGACTTTTGGAAGATGTGTTTTAGGATAGGTGACAGTTCCTCTGCTAGGTTTTTCAGTAAGTTGTCTGGACCACAAGCTTTGTGAGGATTTAGGTTTTGTATGAGTTTGGTAATTCCTTTACCATCTATCAGTATCTCTGACATGTCCGGGAAATGTTGACCATTATTTTCTGTGGAGCTGGAGATATTGTCAAGTTTCATTTGGCACAGAGACAATAGCTTTAACGGTGATTTTGGGCTGAAAACTGATTTAAATTGATTGTTTAGAAATTAGAGCTGTGGCTTTGTCTTCATAGGAGAACTTATTTTCAGCTTTTAGTGGTGGCAATGTTGGGGAGTCTTGTGTGGAATGTTTAATGAGTGAAAATATATTTTTGGTGTTTGGTTTCTTGGTCTGAGATGAGTCGGTATCGTCAAAATTTAAGATGTCTTCGAGATAGTGGTTATAAGACTCCTTTATCTTTTTCTTGACGATTTTTTTCCTATCTGAAGGTTTGTGTGTCTTATTTGCCTTTTCAAGCATTTGTTGACCCAAGGGAGGTGATTTCTAATTGATGACATCGCCGGCCTTTTCAATAGGGTTGGCACTATTATAAACAAAACCTTTACCTTTATATTTTATTCAACTAAAGTTCCCCGGTGCTGTCAATTTGTATAGAATCTACCTAATGTACGATAAATCATTCATAGTAAGTTCATTCTTTAATCTGTATCAACATTGGTGAGATCATCATCAATAATATATTGGCGTCACTTATCACCATTGTGTACAAGCCTTAATAGTGTAGTGTCTGTGGAGGTGGGATCGATAAACCGCCCGGTTAGCTCAGTCGGTACTCGGTAGAGCACCGGACTAGTGTTCAGGTGGTCGTGGGTTCGAATCCCACCTCGGGCGGACATTTTTCCCCTGTTTCACTTTAATGGTGTCAGAAGTGTTTGACGGTCCGGGCCTGGGAGTCATTCGGTCTTCGTGAGAGCTGGGTTAGGCTCTGAAAAGTGAAGGGGGAGGAATGTAGTGGCTGTGGAGGTGGGATCGATAGACCGCCCAGTTAGCTCAGCCGGTAGAGCGCCGGACTAGTGTTGAGGTGGTCGTGGGTTCGAATCCCACCTCGTGCGGACATTTTCCCCCTATTTCTCTTTAATAGGATTCTACGACGTATTAATTCTTCTTCTTCTTCCAATAAAGGAGCCGGGATCCTTCAGGATCGTATAGAGGCTCTGCTGAGCCGGATCAAATGGTCTCAACATAATTCAGATTGTTACATTCCGTACTTTTCGGTACGGCCGATCAGGTCTTTCTTTGTGGAGATATTCGAAAAGATAAACCAAATGCATGACCAAAGTTGCCCAGGGTGGACCCGGCACATTAATGAAAGAAGAAGAAATTACGCATATTCAAATATGATTTCGCCCCGTTGGGCGCCTCTCACTACATTTTGGTGATTTGTACTGAGTTTTTGAGTCTGTAAGGCTTAAACTCAATGCCAGATGAGTAACACGTTTAACGATTCATCATAATTGAACACATTCTTCTGTTAGTATCTTTAATCGGTTTGAATGATCGATAATATAAGCTCAAACACTTACCAAAACAACAAGCTGAACTCGCGTTGTTCGCCATTTTTGTTATCTCCACAACTTCCGGCCATGTCACATGACACATCAAAACATAGTGCTATTTATATCAGAAGTTTTACTTTCGGTTTGTTACGGTTTTAAACCACCCTTTTTGGTGATATAGGTCTGTTTTCAACATTCCAAGGATCGGCTTGGCCCACAAGAATGTTCAAACATTATTATTAACCTTTGTTGTATTTTAGAAGGTCTGAAAACACAATGGGACTTTAACCTCAGACTTGCGAGTCCGTGCGCCTGTGTTTATGATGTATTTTGAAGGTAAACGGGTTCAAAATTTGAAGTGAGTTGTTATGTTTTATATGAATTACCTAAATTTGATATTTATTGAACCCATTACGATCATGATTTTGTATGTGTTGGTGATTTTATTGATAAATTTACTCATGAAATAATCTTCAACTACCGCTCGACACGCCCGACAAATCAATGGCGCTACGATTTTGAAAATAAGGTTTGGCTAGAGTAGTTCTAGATCTAGATGACTAGATATATATTGAAATACATTCCTATCGTTATGCATTGGTGGGAAGACATGTCGTTGAGATTAACTTTCATAAAAAAGGTGCACTACCGGCGGTAGTGGCCCAATGGTTAACACCTTGGACTACGGTACCAGGGGTCGTGAGTTCGATTCCCCGCCGGACCAGCGGTCTGACTAGGGGATTTTCCGAATCCCTAATGATGTACAGGAATGTCCTTGAGCAAGATATGTACCGCGAATTGCTCCTCTCCACCCAGGGGTTAAAATGGGTACCTGTGAGGGTCTGAGCCGGTACTTCGGCTGCTTTAGCGCCATATGTTAGCAGTGCTCAATATTGTAGGCAAGATGGCTCAATGATCAGGGGGTAAATGTACAGTCGGCTGAGCGGTCATTCGGACTGAAAGTAGACTTTAATTGGTACTTTACTTATTTTACGTAAGATGCGCTGAATTGCTGTTACTGATCAGCTCACTGCTGCTTTTTGACGGGTTTAAATGAAGTTGTGTGTAGGTGGGTATCTGTGGCTAATACACGTAGTATGCACTAGTATGTAGAATGTTCACGCGGGCGACTTCAAAACTATACTCATTAAATGTGCATGGGACTCAATTGTTGAAAAGTTCTGGGTCCCATGAACCAGTAACTTTTAAACGGCCTTTCTAGGCAATCGTTTGAGTTATTCCTCTGCTGAAATGACTTGCCCCACTTTATAAATTTAGGCTCTAGATAAATAGATCTAGATACAGAGTGCAGTTTAAAACAGGTGACTACGTTGAAAGTAGATCAGAAAGCGCGTAAATCGCATTCTACGTTACTTTCAACCAGCTTTAAGTGGTCACCTTTTTCCATAACTAAAATATGCCACGAGTGATGGGCTAAGTTTGAACCTTAAAGACATTGCTTGACCTAGCTTGGGTGGTAACACCTATCACCGTACAAAGTCTCAGTCAAAGCATGCAGCATGCTTTTAACAGTACAGATGTTTAGGCAAAAAATCAGTTCGGCGTTTCATGTGATGCCCGCACTTTATATTTGATAGTTTGGTTAGTAAAACCCATTGAAAAAACCCTTGCGTATGAGTACGAGATGTCAGGGCCTGTATAGAAAACCGATATTACTGACATTGGCTGAGCACACGGTTTGCATGATTTGCAGTTATTTTCACGCCTAGCGAGAACAACGGGGGTTGGAAACAATGAATGAACTGGGGTAATGTCTTTTAAGGGCACTGTTCTTGTCTCAATGACTTTTCATTTCACAGAATGTGCATCCCGAGGACCCGTTCTTCTGATTTCTAAATTTATACCTGTACGGGTCTTAACATTTTCAGCATAGACACCTGTACTCTTAGTGTCTGACTAGTGACTGGTTTTCTTTTGAAAGGAAATTATTTGAGTGTTATGCCCGTGCTACTAAGTTGGTTGCATACTGTTAAAATACCCCTGACGTTCCGTCCGTCCCCATATACAGTACCGTTCTGACTTTGTGCACTAACTCCCCGAGTTCTACAGCTTTTAAACTACAACCTTATATTTTGCAGACTATTTGCAGGCACATAGATATGTCAGAGATATGTCACACATGTGATCAGATTTTGGTCTACTTTTTTCACAGAATTACAGCCAGTTGAATTGAATCATTTTTTTTGCATTATAAGGTTCGTGCAATGGTAATACTTTGTTCCTCTAACTCCTCGTACATTTGTTAAGCTACAAATATAAACCCAATATTTACATGTGATAAGGACTTTGATCGGCTTCAATATTTAGCAATTACTATGCATGCAACTACAGGGGACATCATATTCGTCTTACAGACACAGGGTCAACGTCTGTAGTTTTGTTAATTTTGATTAGGAAACAATTTTAAGCCCAAGGAACTGGAAAGAGTAACCTCAGACAACTTTATAGCTACACTGATAAATCCATCCGGTCTTATTCAAACGGCAACACACATATATATTGAAAACGCCGAGCCGACGTGATTCCTTGTGTATAGTGCCGCGTCTATAGTCCATGCTGGTGGTTTGACTGAGCAACGCAACCAGTACTAACACACAATTAAGGGGCTGAGACACTCAGGATCTGATGTGGTTGTCAGCTTGTTGCATAAAAGGTGGTCTGCCGTCTTCTATTATTTGAGGCTCGAACGTGTCGTGATCGATCATATTACAGGTATACCGATGATAATCGGACACTTTTGGGGGTTGAAAAAGGGATCTAGCGACGAATAGTTGCATTTTGGGTTGCGGTTGTGTTGCAAAGAGCTCTTATATGAGTTTTCTGTAATGTAATCGTGCTACATTGGACGACTACATGTTAGGGAACCGTTGGTGTTTGTGTCCGGTTTTCAGATGTGCTACTGTATCTCTACATACGACCGTGGGAAATTTCTATATTCCAATCAGCGTCACAATATGACGTCATATAACCATAAGATTATGTGATGTAATGCGTGTGTATCTAATATCGTGTGTCTTGCTTAGTCTGGTTCCCGCCGTGCTACAAAAACGGTGTTTTATCACTTTATTTCTGGATACCATGTAGAAAGATTTCGCTCTTACTGTTGTGAGGGGGGTTCTAGCCTGCCCTGATATATCTGCTCAAGTGTTGGATATACGTGTGACTTTCTGCTGTAACAATATTTCACTTCGTCATGCTGGGTTCATAGATCTACTATTTTCAGTTTTTAAATCTGCATGTTTCTTTCATCTGCTATTATTTAAAGTGCTGTGTCTCTACATATTTAACCCTTTGCCTGCTATAATCCTGACTTCATTAGAAATTGAAAACGCTTACGAAACTTGCTGACAACAATACTTTCGGTGATAACACCTAATCAGGCTGTTCATACCTCTAGAAAAGAACCACTGAGGTATCTCATGTGAAGTCCGTTTCTTATATTTAATAGTTTGGTCTACCCATTGAAATAGCTCTCAGGTATGAGTATGTCAGGGCCTCTTTAGGGAGAGTGAAATGGCTATGACATTTGCTTAATGCTTTTACAGTTATTTTCACGCCCGTCGAGTACAATGAAGGGGGGGATCAATCAAAGAACTGAGGATCTGTCTTAAAATAAAGTCATATATTTGTTCATTCATTTGTACAGACGTGTGCGAACCTATGTTAGGCAGCATGAACTGTGTCAACGCCCAGTTAAGCTTTATATGTGGAGCATGTTTAAATTTATTTGTGGCGCATGTACCCATAAATTGTGACTTTACAAGTCATGACGGAATATTGGAAGTAAAATATCTATAGAGACAGGTGACATCTTAAAGCGAGGTAAAAGTAAATTAGCTTTCTGTGTTAGCCTACTTTCATCTTGCTTTAAAAGCAGTCATCTGCCTTAAGCACCAACTGAACTATGTAATTTAGTGGTCGTAATAGAGAGATTTTACTGCAAAAAATCATAGTATAAATTTGAATATATAAATAATCTAACTGTATTTGAGTTTCAAGTGATAATTTATGAAATAAAATCGTATGTTTACACGTTTGTTAAACGTACATCAAACAGACGTAAATACATGTGCAACCAAGCGTATCAAACATGACTTCAAAACCTTGAACGTAACGTCGCACAAAACGAAGATACCCTCTGACTTTAAATAGCTCTAACATTCCTAATATGCATAAGAAAAACGTTTTATACTGCTCAGAAATGATTGTAGATTTAGAAAATGTTAAAACTAAAAATGACATTTTTTGTCACTAATTGTGTTTTTTGCATGGAACGGCCCATATATACATGTGTTTATATTATCGTGTGTATACAATACATGTTGAACAGAAACTGAACTAAGTCTACTGCATTGTCTTTGGTATTCTCGGATACCATCTTGGTCGATTTTGTGTCGTTGTAATTATTGCAAACTGTTAATGAGGTATTTGGTTTTATCTGTCAGTGCGAGTTCAAAGTCAATATTTACTATCCTGTGTAGTCTACCAGTCACTATTCCGCATATATTCAAGTATACCATAAGTAACCTTCCGTAGGATAGGTTCGATGGCCTCAATCAAAAAGTTGAACTTTTTATAATTTGGAGGAAATTGACGTTAAAGGTTTGAATTGTAATATAAATTCAGGAAGAAGAGCTACCAAATGAATAGTTTGCAAACATAAAAATAATTGACAGGTGTTTATGTTGCATAATAGAAATACATAATATCAACATGTTTAGTGCCAAAAAATGGACAAATTGCAAGTAGCAACTTTTTGCTTTAAGTATTTTGCTCAGTTTGCGGTGTTAAAAGGGGCTATGTGGCAGATAGCCCCTTTTTGCATTATAACAAAATGAACAGTTATAAATGAGTATGCTATTAGTTAATACATACACACACATGTTAAGTAGATGAACGAACATATCTTTGACATGTTAATCGAAAAAATGCACCCAACAAGGTCATTTGCTTTCAATTTAAAACAAAAAATTAGTCCCATAATTCCTCCTCTGTGTCTCCAGTTGAGTACTGTCTGGTTCAAGAAGTGTAATAGTCCCTCGTTTGCTTGCCAACATACATATAGGTAAATGTTGATTGTACACCACACATTAGTTCTTTACTTTGGCAATCCTTGTAACTTTTCTTAAAATAGTATCCAGAAAAGAGTTTTCTTTATTACAATAGTATATAGAACGCACACTCTGGTGGTGTTCATTCGATTTCATGTCAAACCAGTTGATCTTGTAATTTTAGACAGATGATTTGGTATTGGTTGACACGGATTGCTTGACATATTTCAAAATGTACACATCATGAAACTTCATACGAATTACACAGAATGGATTATGCCTTCCTGTCATAAATTTCACTGTATCCCACTGTTAAATAATGAACAAGTACTGTAATTTCCGGCAATAAGCCCGCACCTTGAGATAGCCCGCATCCGACATATTGCCCGCAGAAAACTCAAAAATGAAAAAAGTTTCGGCAAATAAGCCGCACCGTCTATATTCTCGCACCCACTATTGTTTAAACTTTATTGTATTAACTTACTTAAAGATTCACCGCTATAAGGAGTAATATATTATACCAACTTCCGACCGTTATCAACGTTAAATGCTGGAAAGTGCTTAATCATTATTCTATACTATGTTTTATTCGGATCTCTATTCTACTGAATTCTAGGGGAAGGGCTTTAACTAATTTTTTTGGAACGTGTGGCCCAACCCCATTTCCATGTTGAAATTTTGGAAATAAAATATGTTTAAACTAACAACTGATAACGGCAAATTGTTAGAACATTAGTGACCGATGAAAACAGAGTGGATCAAAATGGTTGTACACATATCTATTTCTTGACATTGTCGGGTATGACCAGTTTTTATTTCATTCGCGGTTTTTTAAACCCGTAACAACTTACTCAATGCTGTCCGTTTGCTGTTAGAGAACAATAAATCATTGGCGATTATATTTGTTGTGTTGTTCTTCATGGACCCTTATTGTATTTTGTGTTTGTTCATGCACTAAACTTAATAGTGTACCTGTTAACCGCGACTTGTGTAAAAGTTGCAACCAGTTTTGACCCTGTTTAACCACCCAGAAAATCAGCGGCTACACAGGATCCAAATCGTTTGTTAAGAAGTATGAAAATTTGTTTAGTAATGCTAACACAAACTATTTGAATTTCCTCTGTATCGTTTTTAACAATTTGAAAGAAACCGTAACATTCAGCTCCTGGTCACACAAGCTCTATTATTTGATTTTTCTTCTACAATCCCGACGGGTAAACAGATTCGGCATGTAGCCCGCTCCGTGATATAACCCGCAGGCACCTTCTTGTCCGTTGAAAAATGAAATAGCCCGCGGGCGTATTGCCGCAAATTACGGTACTTCTTTTGCACGTTCGATGGAAGCACGCCCATTTGTTTCATCTTACTTATCAACTTGCGAATAAATTATAAAATTATAATAGTTGGACAAACACCTCTTGTTGTAAACATCTCCACCTTTTTGTGTGTAGAAACACAGCCTAAGTCCAAAACTTGCTGAAACAAATATACTTGACCACTCGCTCTTTCTGGTACTCCTTTTTTGCTAGGTCAATATTCTAGTGTTAGTTTTTAGATAACATTTTTGTAACTTTTCATTCAACACATATGTTTCCTTGCGTCCTTTTTAATTATGCCAATACCCGGTATGTAACAATGGAATATGGAGATTTTTTTTATTTTCGCCCACCTAAGTCAGTTTTGAAGAGTTTAATATGAAGAGATTACCAGTAGCGCATTGCCCCTAATTAGAGTATTACGCTTTGTAAATTGTGTATTAATGCGATTTAATTGCTTTTTCTCTAAAATAACCATGATTTGTTTCTCATTGTTTACTGATTAATTGTGTATTAGTACTACTACTTTACGTTTGAATACCTTAAATAGTATTGCAACCCTCGTTCTGTTTGCTTATAGTTTCACCTTAAGCCTTTTCTGCTTTCTTACTGTAATACTAAGTCTGACAATAATTCGTCATCTGAACAAGGAAAAATGTTGCTTCAATGAAAGCATTACATTTAAATTACATTGTGTTTTAAATAATGAGACTAAAAAAAGACAGTAGTGATCACACTATGCCTATTTTCATAATTATCCTGAAATATAAATCCTAAGATCATGTTACAAATATCTCTAAGTTCAAATGGTATGAATTATGAATCTTTTCCAATATAAGCGTATTTTAACAGTGAACATATAGGTTTTACAGAATATCGGTTGCAATATAATTGCAAAAAATGGCTATTTGACCCTTTCAGCTAAACTAACCACAAGTAACTGCACACAAGTTTCCATACCAATACCATAATTATACAAATGTTTAGATTTATTAATCTAAAAAGCTTAAATTTACATTTAATCTACATTACAGAAACTTCTTATTGCTAAACCGCGATTTATGTATTTTTAGGAAGAAGGCATCTAATCCTGACCAGACATTTTTATTTCAGACATACAATCATTAACATGTTTAGAGTTTTACTTCTCATTGTTATTACAGATTTGTGTCTGTTGTGTGTAAATAATTGCTTTTCTGAAAAATCAAATACAATTAGTTATAGAAGTCAATCTCTTTACTTTTTAAGCCACGTTTTGACTTGAACCTTGGTTGCAGATGAGAACTTATGGTTATATGCAGCGCTTCGTTAAACAGCTTTTTTCCGGAATTAGAAAATGATAAACAATTGAACAATAATGGTAATCTTTACATATATTAAGTAATAGTTAGAGGTTATTTCAAAGCTTCCTAATTATTAAGAAGCCAAAACATGAGGGGGCCTGCGATTGCATGTGGCTTCTTAATTATTAAGTGCTTTGAAATAAACTCTAATTATTTAAGTGTTTGACCCGCCCACATGTGACGTCACTTGCAGAGTGTTGAATCCGTCGACAGGACTGGTGTGAATTTATTTTGTTTAAAAAAACGGGGGCTAAATTAGTGATTCATTGGAAGAATCAACAAGTGAGCAATGTTCTACCACTCAGTTATTTGACATTAAAAGAATATCCTTTTGTGACATTAAATCTGCATGTTGCTGCTAATTGCAGGATTAAAAAATGCAGAAAGCCCCTAATGGAAACCCTATGCATTAATTTAATCAATAATTAAGCAGTCACCTGTTAGGGTTCTCAATGTAATTCACATTTGTATAATTAAATACAGACGGTTGCTTTATGCAGCTTTGAATAATGCAGAAAGCTCCTAGCTCTATGAACTGTCTGCATTAAGCAGTCACAATTTAGAGATTTCAGTAGAATACCAATTTGTAACATTGAATACAGGCTGTTACTTAATGCAGCATAAAGTACTGCATAAAACACTACAACTTTCTGCATTACTTTGGTCTTACACTAAGCAGTTGCGGCTCGCCTGTCTTTAGTGATATTTCGGTAGCATTTAATACAAACAGTCACTTAATGCAGCATAAATTAATTAGAAAAAATCATATATGAGCTGTCTGCATTTATTTTGTATTGCATCATGCCGTCGCCTGTCTTTAGAGATATAGATGCCAATGCCAATTCATCGAAATAGAATTATACATGTATGCACAATGTCGTGTAATGGTATTCCCATGTAGCTTAAAAGTCACGCCATTGGCGGAGTTGACCGAAATAGTATCACATGCGCAATGCTTTCTAACGTCTTAATCTAAATCTCGCACACTTCATAATTAAATTACCAAATCTCGTTTAATCGAGCGAAAAATTGAAATGTGTGGCTTGCTGATTGGCTAAAACAATAGGTCAAACACCAAATTATCTTAGTTACTAAGCAGTCTTTGCTCACTGAAACATACAGTCAAATTCAAAACTGAGCCTAAGTATTCAATTATAAGTAGCTATTATATTGACACATTTATGCTAACTGCTAATTGTCTTTATACTTCTAGTAATTATGGTTGCTCTGACATCACTGTTTCGTAATCAGGAGTTGGTGAAGAGGAACCGCCAATTGAATAGTTGAGTTTAAGAGGTGGTTATATTGTGCTGTTAAATTGAGTAATGGTTGTAAATGTCGTGTATTCATTTAATGTCTCGTATCATCGATTTTTAAGGTTACCTGGTTTGTCAGTGAACAACTATAGTACCAAGCGTTGCCTTGGAAGTTTAAACAATAATATCCATCAATTGGATTATATACAACATATACATAAATAGTAAGTACATTATTTATAACATTGACACAAATGCATAAACTTGTGTGAATAACTGTTTGGCATCATATAGCTTTGTCAACCGTCGACATAACATGATTATGATAGCCCTGCTTTTTGCATATATATTCAAGATAATTATATTACATGTATTAATAAAGTATACAAATAAAGATACCTTCTTTCTATAGTCATTATAATGCTTATATGGGAAATAGCATTTGTGCTTAAAAAACTCTTTCCAACTAAGATTTGGGCGATAATTGTTTTGGTTGGATTTAGTTGTGATTTTGAATAATTTCTTAATTGTTAATCTTTAGTTTTTGAATGTACCTTATAATTATGGCAGTGCTTAATTGTTTAATGGCATGCACAATACTTAACTACATTAATTGCTGGACAGTTTAAAAGGTCAGGTGTTTGTCATAGCTGTTAGTTATTTAGGTTCAGTTATGAGATCACTGCTAAAGGTGGGTCTACATCCTAGTAAAAGTTAGTAATGTCACATATTGGCCAATATGTGTTCAGCCATTACAGAATATGGAAATTAAAACTATTCACTTACAATACCTCTTGTGAGTGCAGACATATATATATATATATATATATATATTACACTGTCCGCTGATAGGGCCCTTCAACTTATATTTTGATTTCTAAACGCTTTTATTGCTTTTAGACTTTGTTTCTAAGATTGTTTTTAACTCGTATGTGAAATATATACTGACTAGGTAAATTGGCTTGACGTTTCTTAGCAAACGCGTCTGGGGTCCAGCTGGAATTTTAAAGGTTTGTTTGATGTATAGCATGCCCTTATAAAACTATTACTTGTAGATTACAATGATAGTTTTGTTTTATTGAATAATAGATACCAACGACAATACTATTTCTCTACTGCACCTATCAGTATATATCTTAGATAATATTGTTATCGATTCATTTCCCTTAGATGGTATTACAAGTGTTGGAAACTTGGAATCTAATGAGAGCTCACACTGTAACGAACGAATACAATTTCTATCAGACCTCATTATTGGCATAAGGTTTCAAGAAACACATAAGTATGCTACGTTCTATTGGGTTCTGGTCCATTCTGGACTTCTCTAGAGCTCTCATAGGCCTTTTTTGGTCACCTTGACATTTGATATTGACCTTATTGAATGTTGATAATGAGTTATGGTCGGTCAGTATTTTTCGCGTCTTTACCAAAGCTTCAATGCCTTTTTTCAGTATAGCAGATGTACCTTCATGAACAGACCGACGCCCGACACTATAACAAGCTCAAATCAGAGATGTATGGCAACAGCTTGTTCAGCAGTTATACAAGAATACAAAATACAAGATACAAGAAACTTGTTTTAAAGTCGGGTGTTTACAAATATAGATTTAACATTAGCTAGAAACTATTTTCGACTAAAACAAATGTTTCTTACGAAAATACATTTAACCAACAAATGACCTATAAGATAAATTATCTGTAAGATACATTTTAGATTTTTAATACAGCAATTTAATGTTTAAAGCATCACAGACTGGGAAACTAACTGTTTTCATGTTTTGTTATGTACAGACAGTTTGTTGTTCCCATCCGTCATATCATGCAAGGGGAGTAATGAGGAATAAACCCAACGGGTTTATATGCCATTCATTATCTCCCTGTGATACTTATTTTACAAAGGCATACATTGTTTCTATATTCAATCATATATTCTTCTTAGAGCATTCTAAAAGTATATTAAATGTTCCTTAATGCACATTTCGGCTTACTTTCGGACCGCTATAAGTGGTTACCTGTAGTGCGTTCAAGTACTGTATCGGAGAACGGCAACGTTACCCGATGCAAACAACAATTATAGTACGACATCTAACGTTCGCCAATACTCTCCAATAATACCAGTAACTCATTGCGCCCCTTTGTTTATTTACTTTTCAAAGGTACGAACGATTTATGTACGAAACGGAATAACACACGCAAAAGTCTACTAATCAACTAAAATCCATCAATTTTACCGCATATAAAAAAAGAGTCAGCTGCTTAGGTGTGAGTTGCATTGTTTGATACATTAAGTATCGGAAAATGTTGGTTAATTGATGAGAAATTAACTCGGGACTGTTCGTTTTTTTTGTAAACTCATTTAATCGCCATTTTGTTTTTTTTTGTTCGCGTTGGCTCACTACCTCTGAGGCCGTTCGTGCCGTTCGCAATCGATATCGTGCAAACAAGTCGTTTTAGTTAAATGGTTACGTTTTTGATGCACTCGATGGTCATCGATACGGTAACTGAACGCGCTGCTGTATTCAAGGATGGAGCTTGTTATTGATACAATTCATCTCAACCCTGGTTCTTAGTATACTAGTATTAGAGTTGTTTTGTTGTTGTTGTTGTTTTTGGCATGTAGAGCCTGGCCCCGTGTTCACTAAAAGTCTTAAGACCAAACGTCGAATGAGATCAAGTAATTTGGATCAAATGTGAGATCGAGATCAAAATCGGTGTTCACAAAACAGATCAAGCTGATCCGATTTGAATTTCGGTCTCAAGTTGATCCTAATCTTGCTGAAATTTGATCCCGGTAGTAACTAGAATCAAATCATTAGATCAAAGATCAGGTGTCATGGCGGACGATAAGGACACGTCGAATCAAATGTAAAAGAAGCAATAATTGTAGGAAATCAGACCCTATCGTGAACTTACAAGTTCGTAGTTCTAAATGCGGCGGCTATTCAACTTTCGAGGACGTCATTATTTTACACTTATCCAAACATAAGACCATGTTGTTATTGCGGAACAAAAATTTCTTTCGCTAAAATGACAGGATCATGTGTGATAAGACTCTTCGACATTTCAATATAATTATGTTTGTAAATATTTTATTTCAATCTGTACTAGATCTAGACAGCCTCGTTCTTTGTTTTTCCCTACAGAAGCGATTCGTCCAAATATCAGTTCGTACATGTATTGATACTTCGTAAATCAACGTAAATATCACCTAAACGCTTCTTTATATGTCTTAAGTCCTGTGTTTTTCTTTTGTATAGCTTCGTTAACCTGAATGGAAGTGAAATAAATTAAACCGAAGAAAGCATGTACAAACGGGCCAAAGAAGCAGAAATCGCTTAAGGTGCGTTCACATTACCGATCAGAAACCCCGATCAAATTCGATCAAGCGGTCGCACTTTGTCTGCTTAGGGGTCCTGGTCGGTCTGTCGTGGGGTCCTGGTCGATGGAGAACGGTCTGCATCGATCCAGGTCGGTCGGCCTTACTACTCGGAAATTTGGAACATGTTCCAAAATTTCGTGTTGTGATCGAGAAGATTGACAGTCTAGAAATGGTCTGCAATTGGTCTAGTAGCGCTCGGGTAAACTCGCGTACGCAATCGAGTTGATCGAGAAGAAATCCTGTTACATTTCTGTGCCGACCACTACTCGATCTCTACCCGATCTCTACCCGATCAACTCGACTGAATACGATCTAAATCCGATCGTGTTCGATTTCATTGGCTCCATCCCCGCATGGAATAGTCGACCACACTCGTTATATTCTCGAGAGCGCTCGATGTGGTCTCGATTTCTACACCAGCGTTATCGACCTCTACACGATCTCTCTCGACCTCAACTCGAGGTAACTTTTCCTCTTTACGCAAGCACAGTGTGTTTCTTGTTCACAAGTGGGGCAGAATAGTCGTCGTTTGATCACTACTTTCTAACACTTTAAACAATCATCAGCGTATAGAAGGAGAAACTTCTCTAACACTCTAATCCTTTTTATACGCCCGTCTTCAGACGGGGCGTAGTATGTAATGGCGTTGTCCGCCCGTCCCACCGTGAACATATTTAGCTTGTCCGTTCTGTAACTCAAACAAATATTCCAATCCTTTTGAAACTTAGTCATCATGTACATAGTCTGAAGTTCGATAACCAGCAAGATTACTCTAGACATTCGAGGGCTATGCGCCTTTTAATGAGCATTTGTGTAGAAAGGCAAACAGTCTTTATATATCACTTCAACTCCTATTAGATTTGATTGGATGGTTCAATATGTCAGTGGGATTAGATATATATAACCGGTTTTCCATGTGACTTTAGTTCAGAATTATGCCCCTTTTTTCCGTTTTTGAACCTGTTTTTGCTATTGCTCTATTACTTTTATTAATAGACCTATGATATAGGTCCGTCACTCCATGACGTGCTGGCCAACGGTCCCTTATCGCACCCAGCGTGTGGATAATAGAGACAAACGAACGTCCTAACGCTATTCTGTCGTTAATCACACGTTAGTCACACTCTGAACACGCTCGTCTAACATTGACCAATCGTACGTCGCGCGCAAGTGGCACGTTAGCAAACGCTAATGGTTTTCGGGTGTATCTTACTTGGTCGCTGTTACATGCCTCTCGTGCGTCAGACACACGTTAGTCGTGGCTAAGGCACATGTGAATCACATGCCAGATGTGTCACTCTCATTCTAGAACGCTCAGAAATTGAACGATTGAAACGTCGACAAGAACGTTAAGGTGTGATACCCTTTGATAACCTTGCTACAAATACACCATACCACAAAAGGTCCAACAAGATAGTGTTTTGACTTTTGTTATTAAATTTTAGCAGAGTTATGCCCATTTTATTGACCAAATAAAAATTTATTGGGATTCTAGGCAGCCGCAGTGTTACTCGGTGATTTTTTAGAAACTAAACTATCTGCAAATAACCATTTTGTTCTTCAAGCATTTTTTACTTGATTGGTAATTGGTTAAGTGATTGATTGATCGATGGTTTGATTGAATGATTGATTAATTTATTAAAGCATTCTTTCATTCATTCATTTATATATTCACTCGTTCATTCATTAATCCATTCATTCATTCATTCATTCATTCAATCATTCATGCATCCATTCATTCATTTATTCATTGTTTTGTCTTTCTCATGTGTTCAGTCATTCGTGTATGTTTAGTTATAATCTTGTTTTTGTTTTTCATATGTGTCTGTATGTTGTCTTGTTTATTTCGTTCTCACATTTTCATCATGTATGGTGGCAAAATAAATGCAAACAAACTTCACACGTGCAAATTAGGCTAAACAAGCAACGTGGTTGTTCTGACGTACACGAAGTAGGAAAACGTGTATACATCCAAACATAAGTAGCGCTAAGACCCTATCATATTGTGTGTAAAATATCATAAATGTAAACTTAGTATTTAAAGACATAATTATGTAGCTCCTTTTGTTCTCTTTAATTAAAAAGGATTTTAATATGCCAACATTTTAAAATGGATTTGACACCGGCTTGCTGTGCTCCTGTTGAGAATGCGAAAATACCGGAAATTATGAATCACAAGGGCAGATCGCTGGCACGCTTACCCGAAACACTCTCACCTAAAAGAATTTCCTGTCAAACCTTAAATAGTTACTTTTCAATTGTGATGTATTGTACATTTAAAAAAAAAGAGAGCACAAATCTCTTTTAACAGATCATGGTAGTAATCAAACCACCCAATTAATATTGAAAAGTTATCAAATCCGTTAATAATATGTTAGCTGACCTGAACAATGCTCAGGGCAGGTACTATGATCGCCTTTTTCCGACGATCGCTCGTCCGTGGGTACGTATTTTACGTTTCTCAATTTCTTGTGAACACTTTAAAAGCCATATTTATGGGTGAATCTTCATCAACTTTATCAAAAGTTTGTTCTTCATAAAATCTAGGACACGTTTAAATATAGGTCATATCGGATTAAAAACATGTTTAGAAAAGCCTGTGAGTTATTTTGAGGCCAAATTTGATGGTCAATGTTGTTATTTAGAAATGTTCTGCAATGTTAGAAAATAAATCAAGTCATATCAAAAAGTAGGTCACTTGGTCGAGTCCTTGATACTACACCACTCATAAGAAAAACGATCAACTTAAATATGCTCAGGTGAGCGAATTCAGGGCCACATGACCCTTTTGGTGATAATGTTTGCTAACTTATTGCCCAGAACACCAGTATGTATGCCACCATCTCCTACCATCAAATACCAGATAAAACGGGTACAATGAACTCCATTCTCCAATACTCGGGATCCTCATCTGGTCGTTCTACCGTCTCCAATATCCGGAAAGCAATACACACTGGAATGCCTCGCTGATTTACTATTGTAGATATTCTCAATGTTTTTCTTTTATATAACTGAGGTCAAGGACAATGTTACAGTAGCTTGCAAATGGTTCACAACCCACCAAAACCTAAACATGTTCTAACATAAAAATATAAAAATATGTCGTTTAGAAAAGAAAGACCCAAACATATTTAATTTGTATTTGAGTTCAAAGGTCACGGTAAACGCGAGCTGAAAATGAGTTGCGAAATTCCACTATCCTTAGATGTACTCACCACCAAAGTTTGGTTAATCTGAAGTGTAACATTAGATATGCTCTTGAAAAGCTGTTTTTCTATAATTGCTGCCATATGTGAAGGTCAAAGGCACATTGACCTGAACATAGTGTACAGTACTCTGTTATCCGTGGATGTACCCAAACACTAACACTGGTATCCCTAGTTCATTTATAAAATTGAGGTCAAAGGTAGAGGTCGCCTTGGCCTCAACATTGTATGATATTTCAAGCTGTACTACCACATCATATTTGGCAACTCCAGATGATGTGGTATAGATATATACCTCGGGAATAATGTTTTCTATAAACTAGATAAAAGGTCAAAGTCACCGTGACCTCAAATGTTGCGCGGGACAACTTGCAATCCAACGATGTCTTAACTAATTAAAATTGGTATCCATAACTTATGGTGTATAGGAATTATACCCTGAAGAAACGGGACACGGGGTGAGGGACACAACACGTTGTGGGAGAATTAATGTAGCATTTTGTAGTTATAGAACAACGAGCACGTAGGGTGTTACATGCGTACATGCTTGCAATTAATAGCTCCACAAACATGAGGAAATCACCAATTTACTTTGAACTCTTTAGCAATTTGTTCAATTTGCTTATATCGGCTATAATGGTGGTCAGCTGAATCGCTATCTCAAGCCCACGTCTAGCCTACGTGTCCTAATGATGGCCCTTGATGAAATGGACATTGTACTAAAACATAACTATTTCTGTAATTATCCACGTAAATCGGTGTAATCGAGTTGCGATCGTGTACTGATTGAAGAGGTATCGACTTGAGATCGGGTACAGATCAAGATTGGTCGAGAAGAGTTCGGGTAATGGTCGACTAGAGGTCAAGTAATGGTCGACAATGCTCGTGTAATGGTCTGGAATAAATCGTATATGATCGAGTAAAGATCGAAATGCCGTCGAGTAGGACCCGCGACCAGCATTATGGTCGAACTCGGTCGGGAAAAATCGCTAGTCGGGGCGATCGAGGTACTTAGATCGGCAATGTGAACGCACGTTTATGCATCAATATCTGGTTTCTACAGAACTACTACATGAACTTAATAACAATTCAAACACAATGGCTGTATAGTCGTAATACTTTGCTCATTATAATTTTTAGGTTCAGATGCTCGGTCTCAAATATTGTTTCGTGAACACCGATTTTAGTCTCAGGATATGTTGAGTCGAAAATCAAGATATTTGATATGATTCTGATTTTGATCGCACGGGGCCTGGTATACGTATAGGTTAGACCATGGTTGCGAGCGAATAAACGATATAGTTCGAGTGGGCGTAGCCCCCGCGAGAACTATGTCGTTTATTCGCGCGCAACCATGGTCTAACCTATTTAGCACTGGCTTGGGCTCGAGGAATACAAGAAGACCCTTCGTTTCTGCTTTTTGTTTTAGAAGAAAAAGTCATTTTATTTGTAATATTTTACTTAAATTGAAAAGTTATTTCAATGTGTAGTTTGAGATATAAAGCATGCTTTAACACCAACATAAATAACGCTTATTGAAGCTCTATATGTACGCACACTTCATTATTCAATGCCTTTAAAGTTTAGGTCTCACTATACATAATATGACGTATTCAAGCGAGTGCAGTTCCCTTCCGATCTCAGCTGTTTAGTAAAGACACTCTAGACATGCATATCCTGGTGTTTACATCTACAGCTGAAACAATGCATATATCTAGGTCCAAAGGGATGGGGTAGATCTAGATCTATTATTGATAATGTGGAATTACCGTATTGCTTTAGTTTGAATCCTTGATCTGATGTTTATTCCGATTATTTATCGTTATGCCTACAGTGCAGGCAAAAGGTGTTCGCGGTGGCCCGCTCGGATGATTGCTAGGGTTGTGACGTCAAATTGCCTTGAGATGACGGAATCATGGAATAAGTGAACAGTGTGTTAGTTATTTCATGGTTTTGTAAAAAAACCGATATATTCACAGGCTTTTGAGGCATCCGATTGGCCGAGAGCTCCAAGCCATGTGCTAATTGTATTTAATTATGGTTATATTTTGACAGCTTTTTTCATACTTGCAAGCAGTGCGGCACTTGATTAGATGGTTCCTTTAGAGCCATCAGATCAGACTCCCCCTGCTTGTGTAGTACAAGCACATATTTTGGTTTTGGCCGTACTGTACTCTTATTCCCAGGGTGCTACAGTGTTTGACAATGGAGTTAATAAATAGACATGGATAAACATATACTAAATTAACGGAGAGACATCAATGATTAACACTGTTATCATACATCATGCAAATAATATCCCTATCTATAAATTATAGTACATGCAACAACCTGATATAGGGTACATTTACTAAGAGCATATATACACATCTCAGGTGCCATATGGTTGACATCCAATCTGAGTATACGGCCGTCTGTAAATGCCATTTGATCGGAGATCATGGACCTAGATCAGGTGTCAAGTATTCCGGCACCTAATCCTGTTTCAGTAAATCATATCAATTCATTAGCACTATTATCCCTTTACCTGATAGCAATTAGGCCATATCCGTATATGCCAGGGATGTATAGATAAGCCTTATATGGCCATCATAGCAGTATCAGTCTGATAAGAGTACACACTCTCACCAATACACCTAATTGGAAATATTGGAACATTAGTGTGAATTTGACACCTGTCATTGTTAAGCCCTATTAACTGCCTTTCTGCTTCACAATAGCATAATAGTGTAAATGTAAATGTTGTAGACAATTAAATTCTCTTTCTAACGGTATTATTCTTATACAATTTGAACTATGAATAAGTAGAATGTCACTGGGTTAAAACGATACAATTCAATATATTTCCAATCCTTTTTATTACTGACACTTAGATGTATGGTACCTGTTATTTTCAAGCCCTTATAACTGCTTTTTTGCTTCACCAAATTATAACAGTGTAAATGTAAAGTTTGTAGACAATTAAATGTCCTTTCTAACTGTGTAATTTTCATACAATTTTAAGTTTGAATAAGTTGCATGCAATTGGGTGCAAACGATACAAGTTAATATATTTCCAATATATTTTTACTTAAGATTTATGTTACTATGGTAAGTATATATACCGCATGGAGTAACGATTTACCTGCTGTCTACAATAGAATACCGTAGAATAGCATTTCAAAACAACTATAATCCAGATAATACGCCGAGTAACTCGGAGTCCGATATTGATCTAAGCATTGATACAGCTAAGAGTCTCAGTAACTCGGAGTCTGATCTGGATCTAAAAGCAATGATATAGCTCAGATACTTAGTAACTCGGAGTCTGATTTGCATTTTATGAATTAAATATTCCTTTGGTATAAATTCAGACAGTTTGGATCCCGATCACAATGTTGAGTGACTCGGCGTCACAACTGTTTGATATCTATTAGACTTTTTTTCACGTAAATTCCTACGCAGTCAGTTTGAATTTTGATCAGACGCCATGTAGATCGGCACTGCATCAGAATCCAAACTGTTTGACATCTTAGAGAACATTCAATTATTTTGCATTATAGTTTTACAAAAGCGATTTGGATGAAGATGAGACGCCGAGTTGCTCGCCATCTGATCAAGATCTAAACAGATTTACATTATATGAAGAAATATTACATTGGGGAAAAAAACCCGGTAAATTCAAACAGTTTGGATCCCGATCACAATGTTGAGTGACTCGGCGTCGTAACTGTTTGATATCTATTAGACTTCTTTTCACATGGATTCCTACGCAATTAGTTCGAATTTTGATCAGACGCCGTGTAGATCGGCACTGCATCAGGATCCAAACTGACATCTTAGAACACATTCAATTATTTTTTATTATAGTTTTACAAAAGCGATTGGATGAAGATGAGACGCCGAGTAGCTCGCCATCTGATCAAAATCTAAACAGATTTACATTTTATGAAGAAATATTCCTTTGATATAAATTCAGACAGTTTGGATCCCGATCACAATGTTGAGTGAATCTGCGTCGTAACTGTTTGATATCTATTAGAATTTTTTTCTCACGTGAATTCCTACGCAATCGGTTTGAATCTTGATCAGACACCGTGTAGATCGGCTCTGCATCAGGATCCAAACTGTTTGACACCTTTGCATTATTCAATTTTTACTTTCTTTCTAGTTTTACACACATTTGATGTAGATGAGACGCCGAGTAGGTTGGTTCTCATCAGGATCCAAAATGATTCACAGCTCAGTTTTTCGTTTCATTTTTACAGTTTGGATCAAGATAAGAATCCGAGTTGCGAGATGGGACAGTAAAAATTTGTCAGAGACCTGCAGATGTGATTTGCTTGATTGGTTAATTAGTTGATTGATATTTCTGTCTACCGCCTAGGATTATACTTACGTTGATGAGCCGACACTTTATTACCCCGCTTCCGGTGTGTCACGCAACGGTCAAGCGGTTTCCCCCTGTGATATTTTTGTAGATAGCATGCATGTGGAGCGTGCTCTATGGAATTCCGCGATTCCAATGGTTAACTATATTTAGATGTTGACCTCAGGAACAGTTAGAAACTTCTGCATATTTCATAAGTTGACATAGATCGTACTTTCCGAAAACTGACGAGTAGTGCGTGCAATATCATATGCACGTCTTACGGAGATCACCGATCAACAACAGGTCACAACTTATGACCTAAGCCTCGTCTTATGAAATTATTTGTGTAGCAACCCTATAATTAGATTTGGGATTTCGTAAGATATTTGAACACACTTTAAATGTGTAGACACCCGGACAGTAAAATTTCAGTAGAAGAATGAGATTTTAGCCGCTAAATAGAGGACTCGCTCTAACCCGCCCTCATCAGGTAATTGATAACCCGCGGAAAGCCGCGCTTATCAGGGAATAGATAAAGTCGCGCTTTTACGGGCTCATAAGGTAATAATGAAACACGCGCTGACACGCGCGCATAAGGGAAAGGGTTATATAAAGCTAAGAACCTGTAAGAAAACCGTTAATTTGTGACCTTATGTTCTTCTTATGAAACTTTAACATATAGGTGTAATACATACTAGTTTACGAATAGCGCTTGCCTTTCCGAGGTCGGCACCCTTTCATGCAGTGCAATCCAAATAAAATGGCAAAGTACAGTATTACAACATGAGCATTTGAAGTCGGATCTTTAAATTCGGAATCAATATGTTGTCTAAAGAGAGGTGAAACAACGTTTAGATGTAATTCATTTATTTGTGACATTTTAGTTTGGCAGTGGACGCAATATTGTCGAAAACATGTACATTTCATTCGATACTATTATTCAAGACATTCTACATAAATGAACCATAGGGAAATTAAAAACCGAAACAAGCTAGATATTCTACATGCATTTAAAGTGTTGAGCGGACAAAAGCTGTCATCTGTGTTTACTTTCAGTGACAACCGTTTTGTTGCCTCATATGTATCTAATGTTCAAAACATGTTCTTGTTATTTATTTATGCATCATACTTAAGACAAGTGCTGATGACCACAGAATACGTGAAATTACATTATGTGTTTGTGTCCGTGAAGATTGCATTTGTTAGAATTCTTTTTAAATTGGCAGTTGTATTTTGCTTTTAATAGTTTTTGTGTTAGAAATGACATTGTTGGAAGTTATTTTTCAAACTCAGGAACATTTCAGCATTAGCTGGAGTGTGTGTCTAGACGAACGGTTTCAAACGTATAAATAACTATAAAGATAATAAACGACTCAACCTGACTTCCATTATCCCCTGAATTTTAGCTAAATAAAACTATTTTATATACTGTTTCAAACTTAAACTAAATGTATATAATTGAAGAAAAGTGCTTCAATGACCTTCCACTAAAATGACGTTATGACATCACATATATGACGTCACACTTATGGCATAGCGTTACCATTGACGCAACGTCATAGCAACACATATATTGTTACCTCTGATGAGCCGTGTGGTGAAACGCGTATGGAAATGTGAGGAATAATAGAAGGTGTGTTAAGTCGGTTTATATATATAATATGGTTAAGATATAATTTACTCTAACAGTGTTGCAATATTCTACCTAAATACATATATTCCCGAGCACTTTATACATATGGTTGAGATATAAGTTACTCTTACAGTGCTGCTATTATCTACCAATACATATTCCCGAGCGCTTTATATATATGGTTGAAATATAAGTTACTCTTACAGTGCTGCAATATTCTACCAATATATATATTCCCGAGCGCTTTATATATATGGTTGAAATATAAGTTACTCTTACAGTGCTGCAATATTCTACCAATATATATATTCCCGAGCGCTTTATATATATGGTTGAAATATAAGTTACTCTTACAGTGCTGCAATTATCTACCAATATATATATTCCCGAGCGCTTTATATATATGGTTGAAATATAAGTTACTCTTACAGTGCTGCAATTATCTACCAATATATTTATTCCCGAGCGCTTTCGACAGTTACGTTTTCATCAGGGGACATGCAATAATTCCGTGAACTTGTTTTGGTTTTAAAACAAGTCAGCTGTTTTCATAAAATGTAGATGTACACAATGACTCTCTAGCGTAAGAGTAACTTATATATATTTACCACAGATAACACTGAAGAGTCGTAATGGCGAAACATGTTTGTTAGTAGATTATCACATTAAAACTTATCGGAAAAATTAAAAAAATGAATTCACATGCCTTGACCGATACAAGTTTAAGGAGACCGATTCATATATATATGACATAAAAAGGAAATAAACTAATTTTGCATTCAAATTGATGTATTATCAAAGGTTTTTCACTCAAAATAGTTGGGTTGTTTAAGTAAACAGGACATATATTTGAGTTTTAGGTGACCGATATTAGGCCTACTTTAAGGAAACCGATTTATATATATACAACATAAAAGGCAAAAATTCATTCTAAATTCAAATTAATGTATTATCAATGGTTTTTCTTTCGCATTATTCAAATTAATGTATTAACAATGTTTTTTTCTCTCAAATTATTTGGGTTTTTTAAGTAAACACAACATATATTTGAGTTTAAGGTGACCGATATTAGTTTAAGGAGACCGATTCATATATATACAACATAAAAGGGAAACATTCATTCTGAATTCAAATTAATGTATTCTCAATGTTTTTTTAAGCATTTGAGAAAGTGGTATAAGTGCTAGACGAAATGTCAAATCTAGTTAACCTGTTACGGATGGAATAACGGACAGGACAATCACTATATATATCCGAATCTACATATGCTGGGTGCATCAACATACATAAATCTTAATTTAAACAAGACTGCGTGTTCAATAAACGCTTATGCCCCTAATGACATCCTTGACACTATTTTCTGATTCTTTTCTAAGTCAAATTAAGGTCAAGGTCAAACTGGGCTTGGGTAATATGGGTCAATTGGTAATTGTCCAAGGCAATAACTGTATAAGTATTAAAGCATTGTAATAAGTAGTGTTGATGCTAGATGAAACAGTACAATCTTGATAACAAAGTAATAGCCTATTTAAAACAAACCAAGTTCAAATAGGTCAAGGTCAAAATGAAGGTTTGGCAATATGGGTAGATTTACTGTGACCAACGGTAATACCTGTATAAGTATCAAAGCATTGAAGTCAGTTTTGTTGATGCTGGACGAAAGTGTAAAATCTATAGGAAATGGTCCAAGGCAACATCTGTTTCAGTATCCAAGCATTTGAATAAGCGGTGTTGATGCTAGACGAAACAGTAAACTCTACTTAACCTGGTTATGGACGGACAGGACGATTACTGCAGCCCCCCGCATCTGTCGATGATGGGGGCATACAAATTTGCAGACTAGAAGGTCAAACCAGTGGACATCACAATAGGATATGAGTATTAAAACATTCTAGTAAGCGGTGTTGATGTCACGTCAAGCAATAAAATCAAGTTAACCAAGAAATTGTCAATTTACAATAGTCTCATTCCAAAAGAGGTCTAGGCTTTTTATAGCATATTTGAGTATATCAAGGGCAGATTACTCTATAACGAAAAATGAAATGAACCTCAAATTCCACTCAACTTCAGTTCTTAATGCATATAACATTTGTGTGTAGTTTCATTAATATTCCCTCAAATAGTTTTTCGAGAAAACTCCAGACAATCTAGAGGTAGGCGTATAAAAAACCGAGCAGATTACACTGTTTGAATAAGACAAGTGTAATCTTGATAAATACACTGTAAATTTGAATGTGTTATTAGATGATAAGCTAGTTTAGATGATGGTGTTCATAGTGGGTCAGATATTTTCATGAATATTCAGTAAGAGAAGGTAAAAAAAAACAAGTCTTGTAATACTTCTGTAGACAACATATTGAAACAAGCAAGATGGCATTGAATATCACTTTTTCGAATTAACAAGATGAGCTTCACCCATAATAGATACATTATCCCATATAGTTTTGAAGACACATTAACTTGATAAGTCACAACATCAACCTAAATGACCCCCACTCCAGGGCACTGGTAAATTATTTTTTAATAAACTTTGATAAAAGTACATCATCATCAGATTTTCTATTAACGTGCAGAGGTTGGTGCATTGCCAACGACAGAGGACTTCCTTTCAGGTAACTGGCTAGCTGCCCACATGGCAATTTTTAACACATGATCTCCACATTTTTTATCATGTGGGTCCCTGCGAGTCCCGATTCTAGCCACTTGTATTATTCTAAATAAGTCCATCAAACTTTTTGTCAAATATGCACAAACAATATCTCATTCTGAATCTTTTTGAGTCGAAATTAAGTCCAGTTAAACTTAAAATTGAGGTTTAGCAATAAGAGTGAATTGGTCCATGACAATAACAGTTTAGGTATCAAGGATTGTAGTAAATATTGTTTTTGCTAGACGAAACAGTAAAGTCTAGTTGACTAAAAATAGCCTATTAAATATATTTAAAGCCCAAATTAGGTCAAGGTCAAAATCAAAATCAATGTTTGGTAGTATGAGTTGATTGATATTAGTCCAACGCAACAACTATATCAAAGCATTGTAGTCAGTCAAATTTTACAAATTGTACTTTTTAAAGAGACTCGCAACAAGATTTAGCATTAAAACAAATATGGTGTCACAGAAAGTAACAAATGTCCCCGAGGTATTTTGTCACTGAAATGTATTCACTTTATATCTGGTATGTGTACTCACCTCAAAAAGCTCTTGAGGTCAGTACAACTTGGGTCATGTCTGGTAAAGGTCAAGGACAATTAGAGGTATAATCGGGTGAAAAGGGAGATAACTCATCTTATATTATTTTAGGTGATTAGTAAGGGAGATAACTCATCCTAGCTGGCCATAACTCTTCATCATGTGATCATTTCTTAATTTAGAAATAAGTCCTGAATATGACATTTGACAAACCTTTTTAGGACGTCGTCGTCATGATGACGTCATGATGACATCAGTATTACGTCATGATTATATGGTGATGATGCATTTAAATAAGCAAGTAAAAGCTTGTTTCTTTGTACATTTCAACACAATTAGAACCTGCTGTATGAATATACTTGAAAGCCAAATTGATACATTCCAGCGACAAAAAACCTTGGGGGCATTTGTCACTTTCTGTGACTCCATTCTTGTTCGTCATCTATTTTCTTATTAGTTCACCCGAGACTTTTCAAGTGAACTAGATCTTTAGTGATCAGTAGATGTTTGTTGTCCGTCAACATTTGGTTTGGTACACTCTAGCAGCCTTAGATCTACCGCTATCAAATTCATATTTGCTCAGGATTTTCATCTTGAAGAGTTAAAGCTCCACTTTGAATATGGGTCATATGGAGTCAAAAAGAAGGTCACAATGTCAAATCTTAGATAATATTTATAAAGACTCTAGGTAAACGTACCACAATATTGTCAAAAGCAGGAGTAAACGAGACAGTCCGTCGATAGCGCTGACCAAACTGATTTACCGATGTCGTTTGGAACGCTACGCTGACGCATGCGTTCTCGAGAGCGATAGCGTTGGCGAATGATATGGTACGGATTGGGGAGGGGTCACAGATTATTTCCATGCATAGGAGGGTCATAGCTGTGACAAATTCTCGAGGACACTTAATGACATATTGACCAAACTTTAAGTCACCAAGTACAGGCAGTCACTCTACACTTTTACTTGGGATGGTTTTAAAATAATTCCGGAAATCACTTTTTCCTAAAGCTGTAAGAATTATTTAACAGTATGGTACAGCGGTGTACTTTTAAAGAATTACCGTTTATTGGCAGTAAATGAACATCTTCCCAAACTAACATTGGCTTGTGTTTGAGCATTGTATACATAAAAAGAGACCACAGAATCTACCAGTGCAAGCAGATGCTACCCTCCCGTGCGAATTAAATATGAATTTTGAATTCCGCATAGGTATATAGTTTTTGTCGGAAAATCTTTACTCGCTTGAAAGAAGATAATCTGCCACATTCAAGTAAAAGGGTTTCGGTCTTAACACGTTCTTTTTCCTACCATGATGCCTTGTTCAGCATTTAATCATAGCCATTTTTCGTGACTATATATTTTGGACGATTTTCTCAAGTGTAAACATAGTAATGTTCTTATGTTTGCGTAAAAAGTCCTCTTACAATGTAAAAGGTTATTTTAATATGTGCAATATGTTACAATAAGATATCTTAAACAGTTTTATTGTTGTTGATTTGCGTCTGAAATTTAATTGTTTCTGCAGAAACTTCCCTTAGAATGATTCTGTCTCTTAGGTGAATCTTATTTGGCACAAAGATGAAAGCATTTAAAAGATTTGTTGTTAGATCATGTTTCAGAACTATTAATTTTAATTTCGCTTCAGACAACCTGTCGTTAAAGAGTCCTACACAACTGATTTTTAATGATTTGAATTTCTCAATTGGAACAGTTGTATATCTCTATAGTCAAAATATAAACTATTGCTGCATTAATATGAATGAACATTGATTGGTAATTGAAAGAAAGTATGTGCGTTTGTCGCCAAAATAGTCCTAACTCTTACTCTAGACACAAGGTACAGTTACAATATCGCAACTAACTACATACGAGGGTAGTTCAAAAAGTTTTGATACTGGATCAATAACGAAATCATAATAAGTGCAAAATGCTGACACGGTGATACCATGTACGATAAGATCGCATTACTCGATCAGCCCCAACATGAACCTAAATGACCCCTCCTCGAGGACACTGGACCTTTTTTGCGTATATTTGAGTTAATTTTCTAAACACAATTTGATACTATGATTATTATTACGGCTTTATTATGTTGAATAAGTTTTTGATTTGTTCTGTCAAACACAATAAGACAATTATGCAAACACTACGCAGTTTTAAATGTTATTAGTACATAAAATATTAAAAATAGAGCCAATTCTAAACACGTACTAAAATATAATAAAAAAATGATCTCCTGTTATGTATAAAAGTAGTTAGGGAAACTAAAAATCGTTTCTGAATATTAAACCAGGCTATAATTGAAGCCATTGAAGAATGATTTCATGTTTAAAAACCAAAATGTAGATATACTGATCTAAAAGATGTTCATAGCGTTCGAAAAAACATGTCCAATTTCGTCATTAACAAGATAAGAAATGTTGATTTTGAAAAAATGAGATTTTAGCCAGTTAGTCCTTTCAACAGAAATACAATTTTATTTAAAATTAAAATTTTGACATTAACTGATATATTTCCAAAACAATCTGTAAATTGTACCCTTTAAGAAGTTATTACGTGAATTTAGGAGAGATAAGAGTGAGGTTGGGCACCCCTAAACCCAGGTTTAACCCCCAAGTGGTTATTAATAATTAATTTCTAATTAATTATTGATTGATACAGACCGTGCCAAGGCGGGCTTCTATGTTCACTTTGCCTTATGTTTGTATTGCATGTTTTTTTATATTTAAGGTGTAGATGAAGGAATGGTGTTGCGCGTGTGTGTATATGTGTGTGTTTGTTATGGTATGACTGTGTGTGTGTTCTGCTTGAAAGGTGTATTGTTTGTGTTTCCTGCTTGAGTATTTCGTATTTATTAGTCTGTTTATGCACAATTATTCCAAGTCTGCGATAAAAAAAAAATGAGTATCTAAACAGCTCCATGATAAGTTCAATGGGTTTAAGAGAGACGAGTAAAGTTTCAATTTACACACTATCAGAATATTTCATAGGTACTTTGATATAACCCTGTCACATGTCCGTGTGGTCTTTACAGGCGATGTCAGTACATTTTATGACTATTTGTCAGAGAAATTGACTTTACTGAGGTTGCATTTCGCTTATACTAAATGTCGTATCTTGCGATTGTAACCGATTCCAAAATTTTCTCGCAAACTGTGTAATGTTTTGAGACAAAATTAGTATAATTTTTAGTCTGATTTTGCTTTTTAAGCACAACTTTGAATGAACGAGTATATCGCACGCGTGACGCTATTTGTCGCAACAAGTTGTGTCCTTTTATTTCTGCGTTGATATCGCGCACTTCTGATTTATCGCCGTAATTTTGCAAACTGTTCAAATTAGACCTGATATTCATGCAAAACAAAAATCCAGCTAGGGACACTCCAGATACAGCAGATTTGTATCAAGCTCACATTTCCACATTTATCGGTTCGTGCGATTTTAATCCGTTTAAGTATCGATCTGTTTTGCCGTTTCAACTTCGCCGTTTGCACCTCGCCAAATGGGTGTTGCATGCATTTGCTTTTTACCGTGATCAGAAAATAATATATCAAATACGTCGCTTGTGAAGCACCTTGCACCGTCCGTGGTACATATAGCGGATGAACATGTCTTCTTAAAATACATCGGAGTAACCTCATGACACTTTCTAATTTTACTGTCATACATTGTGCGATGTACTTACTTTAGTAATTAACAACTAGAATGCATTCTTTTACGCTTCATACCTTTTAGTCTTTTATGCACCAATATCGACTGTGTTTTTCAATATCTTTGTCGATATTTGACTAAAATATGTTTGACTTTATGTTTAAAATTCTGGGATTTCCGATCATCGTCTCTAAGTTTCCTGTAAAAACAGAGACAAAGTGATGCTAATTACATTGATTATTAACGTAAAATCTCCGTAGCGGTCTTCTGGATACTCCTTGCCAACATAAAGTACTGCTATCATAGATGCATGTAGTATGATACTGGTTACAGTGATGCATGCACAGGACCACCATGCATATTAATGAATTATCGTGGTTTTTGTCAGTTTAGTGAGCAGGGTATGTCTTTTTACATTGTGGACTTGATATATTAGAGCAAGACAATAAACTATACAAGGAAATACCAACAATTATTGTTCAACAGAGACGAAGCCGGGATTGTACTTTTAAAGTAATCATTATTTCTGATGAAATCAGATTTAAAAGTTAATAAACGAACAATGCTTATCTGACTACTACAGACAGACCAAATATCATTAAACCTCGAGGTTTTAGCAATACCAGGGCAATGCATTTGTACATAGCTGTTCGTCCATATGATCGACCTGCGACACTTTCCCTTGCTCACGTTGAATTGTTTCTACATATTGAAGTTACCGTTTCTCCTTTAAGTAATTTACCTAGATTGTTCCATGACTAAATTTGGAAATATTTACCAGTGTGTCATCAACAAAACATTACTAGGTAGTATACAGATACCATTGAGATTGGAAACAGTTCAGACACTACAGGAACGGACTGGTATGGGTCCGCACTGTTAATATTTATTTCTAAAAATAGGTGTTAGAGTTGAAAGGGATAATACATTGATATGAAGGAAACGCGATTACACATTGAATTTTTGGATCTGTCCAAAGTTTGTTCTGTGTATGGACTGATCATGTACCATATAAATATGAATTTTCGAACATTCTTGTGTTGTTTGACTGTGTGATCTTGGTACACAATGTTTCCAAAAATAACTGTTTTCTCAGACATACAAATTCAAAGTTCTGGAAGGGAGAGGGGAAACAATTTAGTGTACCCATTTTTGGTTATTGCTTGAATACTTAAACTAAAAGTTTAGCTTAATATGAATAGAAAGATATAAATGGTTCACAGAAAAATAAATTAATTGCATTTTTTTAAGAAATAATAAATTATAAAATTAATACCAGTGTTTTATCGTGCAATCGATACTGGTAGGAGTTGAGATGCGCAGTAATTTAACCAGGAGGCCTTTAGACCCAGTGGTTTAATTACAAGCAGCTCAACGATTATCTTGTTCGATTGCAAGATAAAAACACTGGTATTACTTTATTACTACGAATCTAACACATAATTTAACCTTAATCTGCACCGAAGCAACGGCGCCACATTTATTGGCGTGCGCATTGTCGAAGCCATATGACGTCACGTTAGAACGTTTTAGCGCGTGAGTATTTTATTGAAAATTCAAACACTAAAAAGTGCGTTTTTTGTGTATATAGGGGCGGGCGCGAAGTGTGAGAGAATAGTTGTTGATCGGCCGTAAATTACTACTTATTCATTGTATTGTTGTAAGTGGTGTAAACTCAGATCAGGCGAATTCATATTTCTTATTACATGGATGAAATAATACATAACTCAATAGGAATGCTATAGTTTTGTTCACCATTATTCAAACTGTGCATATAGACTGTTCACAGATTGCAAACATGAACCTAGTATTTCGGAAAGGTATGGCGAATTCTTTATTAGTTGTTTATAGATTTGTTTGTGTATTTACCAGTCATTTAAGTATTGCTATTGCATGTCTACAGACAGTACTTATTTTGTGCTATCTGATCATCTGGCAGGTTTTGTTCAACATTTATAGAATTGATGTGCCTTGTATGTATATATATTATAGATGCTTATAAAATTGTGTAGCGATATATTTAAGCTAGTGATGCGGTAGAGGGGATGAACTTCTATTTTCCCCGGCAAACGCATACAATTATACTCGTAGTCAAATAACTCAGATCAAGTGTAAACAGTTTGGGGCTAGATCAGACGCCGATTTACTTGGGTTCTTATCAGGCTTAAAACTGTTCGACACTCGAGTTGTACAAATCGACATTTTTGTAAAACTGTCATATTCCCTGTTAAATTGCATTGCGCTTATATATATAGACAAACACAAAGTAATTCACTACATTCCAGTCACTAATTTGGATAATGGCCAGGGGGCGCGTTGTCTAATTTCCGTTTGCAATTTCTAGTGAAGTTTTGACCAACATTTCATGATTTAATCCAATAAACCCGTATATAGGCATTTTTTAAATTCAATGAATGAATGGTGTTTTACGGCCCATCGACACAAAAAGGTCATTTAGAGCCGAATAAATAATGACAATATTAAATTTAAAACAATATCAACTAATAGATTACGTCAATGTCAGTCCCGATCAACAGGAAAGTAAACAGAATATGGACAACACATAATCGACATACAAAACTTTATCTTAAAAAAAAAAATATTCAAGTTTTATAAATTAATGGCTTTTAAAAATTCAAATACGGCTTGATTTTTCGGCTTAAGAGTGTTCGTGCTGTCGCTTTTGGTATGTTTTCTATTATGTGTTTTCTTCTTTCTTTTCAGGCGGCGCAAGTAGGTCTATTGAAGTAGCAACAATGTTTAGGAAATCAACGTACCGTTTGCCATTTCTTGCAGTATGTTTTCTTTCAACTGTAATGTTATTTAAAATGCAACATACCATTACATGTACTCAACGCTTACACGCGTTCCAACTAAAGGGCAATGACACAGGTAAAGAAGTACTCAAAGTAAAGGGCAATGGCACAGGTAAAGAAGTGTTCAAACTAAAGGACACCGACAATAGTAAAAAACCTCTTATTGTTCTAGGTATATTTACTATCGATGGCCATTCTGATTTTAGAAATGCACAAAGGAAAACATGGCTTTCCAGCATGATGAGGTTACAAGAAAACATTCCTTTCAGTTTTGTTTATAAGTTCTGGTTCGACGGTCCCACGCAAGAATCGACTGAAGAAAACAAAGTGTATGGCGATATTGATTATTTAAATGTGACAAATCATGACTTTGATGTAAGTTTTGGTGAGCACATGTACGTTTGGATGAAGTACGTCATTGCATTTTACCCGGAAGCCATGCTGACTTTCAAAGTAGATGACGATGTATTTTTGTGTGTCCCTCAAGTGTTCCACAAGCTAGATAGAATAAAATCTAGGAAACTTTATTATGGAAGCGTGAAGAGTGGTGGTGAAGTTGATGAAATGGTTGTAGTAACGGGGATAGAACTTGTAAAGCGAATCGCACGTAGAGAATATTGCAGCGACAGTTACACTGAATGCGATACAAAGTCCCAACTCATAGAAAATGGGGCTAGAGGTAATTCCCTTGGAGCATGGTTAGATATTTATGACGATGTCAACCTCTATGCTGGCAATGCACAAATTATACATCAGTCACGTCTTTTTAAAGGGAACACGAATCCCGTATTTAAGAAAGACTTTTGTGGAAAATTTGTGTCCCACCATAAATCGACGCCTGAAAACATGAATACGCTACATGGATTCAATAGTATGACCCATCGACATTGACAGTCGATTTAGCGACCACGTTTTCATGCAGAACACATATTTCTAAAAACGAATTAAAAGTGTACAGCCTAACACATTTACTGCCATAAACATATTGATTTATACTAATATGAAATAAGGTATGATCTTTAGGGATTACCCACGACTGATTTTAAATTATGGAGTCATGAATATAAATGTAGATATATAACATTTGTTTATATTTTATTATTATTTGACAACTGATAAACTACCTGTTTATCATTATGAGTTAAATACCACTCTATATTGTATTATGTTTTGCACTGTGTCGGAATTACTATTCTTTTTTAACCTCACCCCCTCCGTGATTTTTAAAGTTATAGGATTAATCACCCTTGATACCAATAGCAATTGTATACAGGCTTTTTAATATGCTAGATCGGGGCTCGAACCAGTGACCTTTCAAAGAGTGTCAATAAATATATCTCATGGAATGCTCTTCGAACTGAGCTATCTGGAAAAAATCATCAACTATCACGTCCTAGTTTTATTTGACATTAACATTTCATTTCCAAAATAGTTTTCTTATCGACAAAAATTATCTCCCTTTCTCAAACATGGCTTCTGATCTGGGTCTATACTATTTGCAGTATTTAATTTGAGCAGGTTCAATAGAAGCCTTTGTTTCATTGTTAATATTTAAGTTTTATTAAGATTCCAATGAGATTTGATTTAAATGAGTTACCTAGTTGTTGACCAGACATGACCCATATTCGAACTAGATTTTACGGCAGAAAACAGTTTGCCCACCTTTCGTTAATATCAAATTAGATATGTGGCCTTATGAGTGTTAACAAGATATAATTTCACCTACATACCTAGTTTTTTACCCTGTTGACCCTTATTCAAGCTTGATCTAGATTTAATCAATGGTAGTTTTCAGACTATTACAAAATCTATTTAAACAAAGATCCTTGCAGGCCCTGATATCGCCTACCTGTTGTAATGAACCCTGATAGTTTTACTTTTGAGTTTCACCTCTTTGAATCTAAATCTAAAGTTGTAGATTATAGAGTGTAAACACTATTGGAATATGATAAATTCTAATTTAGTCAAGTATATGTAAGGCCAATAACTATTGACACAATCACATAATGCACTCCTCTGTTGATGCTAGAGTGTGAACACTATCAAATATATCTTTTTCCAACACATCAAGGACATATAATGCATATACAGACAATAATTGTATTCTTTTAATAAAATAAAGCTACAAAAGTCTATATTGTGTGCAAGTACAGTAAACCTCGCTTATAACGAACATCTCGGGACCTCAAAAAGAGTTCGCTATAGCCGAAGTTTTTAATCCGTATAGCGACTTAACACGAACACCAGCCTTGTACATGTACTTGTATACATGTGTAAACCTATGTGTTTAACTGAAACATTACAAATTTGGCAAACAATAATATTTATGTTTTAACATCTTACGAGACACTCCCGTAACGAAGCATAGCAGAACAATCCTCATTGGATATTGAGAACCCCTGGGCGGAGACTGACCCGGGGCGCTGGAGTGACAGTCCAATACAATAACCTCTGAGCCAAGAGTCTATTCCCCAGCGCAGAAGCTAAGTATCGCATATGCCATTCACCGCGTCGCTATGCTCGTTATAGTACACATGTGTGGGATGTAACACACCCCCTCTTAACGAAGTCATCTTTTATGATGAGGAACGAAGCAACTTGGCCATTTAAGACAATGGGGCATATTAAAAACTATTTCGGCATCGTATAGTCCATCCCGGACGAGCCCCCATCTTACGAGACACTCCTGTAACGAAGCATAGCAGAAACGTCCAATACCATAACCTCTTAGCCAAAGAGTCTACTCCCCAGCGCAGAAGCTAGGTATCGCATATGTCATTCACCGCGTCGCTATGCTATTTATAATACACATGTGTGGGATGTATTTCAGTAATTTGCAAGTTTATTTTACCTGCAACATGACAGCCCGTGCGAAGGTAGTCTTATTTTCACTGTTTATCGGACAAAACTATGACAACTGATTGCCATTTGCATTCAAGCCTCAGTTTCGTGTCAGGCTAAAAATACATTCATTTTCAGAAAAACTCTTACTTGCAGGTGACTGAAATAACGAAAACGAGGCCCTAATATTTCCGCATCAGGGGCAACAAATAACTAATATTACACTTGACAAAAAATATTTTTAATCAATCAACCACTTTACTTGGAGGAACAAACAGAGATTACTTGTAGACTTATTCAATCCGTTCATCGCCTAATGTTGATTTTGTAAACAGTTTGGATCCAGACCAGACGCTGTGCAATGCGGTGTGTGGTCAGGATTCAAACTATTTGACACTCATATCTTTAGTCATTCCAACTTAAATCAAACTTTATAATAATTGTCAGTTATTATCGCTCACACCTACACACAAAGCATGAACACTATCGCTGACAAACATTCTACTTGTGAGGTAATTATCGATCGATAATTACTCGGCAACATACAGTTGAAACACTCGAAATTGACGGTACGCTATAACCGATGATATCTTAATGACATTTGATGAATCGGAGCCGAAAAACGGTGTACGCTATGACCAAGGTTTCGTTATAAATGAGTACGCTATAACCGTTTTTTCATATATAATAAAGAAGGGTAAGATTCGGGGATTTTAGAACTGTTCCTTATAACCTAGGGTACGTTATAACCGATTTCTAATAAGTGATGTTTACTGTATAATCAAAATCCATTGAAAACTGTAGTTGCTAGAGGATACACACTGTTAGAAATGGCATTTTCAACATACGAGGGCAGATAACTATTTACTTTTTTATTTCAATATCAACCATATCTAAACTCATTCTACACCTATTTATAGTATACAATCTGAGCAGGTTTAAGAAATATTAGATATCAATTGAGGCCTCTAAGGTGTAAACACTGTTAGATTTTAGCATTTGCAATACATCAAGTATAGGTTAGACCATGGTTGAGCGCGAATAAACGATACAGTTCGAGGGGGCGTAACAACCATGCTCTAAGTTATTTAGCACTGGTTTGGGCTCGAGGAAAAAATAAGAAGACCCTTCGTTTCTTTTTTTTTTGTTTTAGACGAAAATGTTATTTTATTTGAAATAATTAGTAATTGCCTTTAAAGTCTAGGTCTCACTGCACATAATAAAACGCCATCAAGCGTGTGCAGTTCCACTCTGGTACCAGCTGTTTGTAACGACAATCTAGACATGCATATTCCTGTTGTTACATCTACAACTGAAACAATGCAAATATCTAGATCAAGAGGGACGGAGTATAATTAGTCTATTATTGTAACTGAAATTTCCGTATTGTTTCATTTTAAATCCTTGATTTAATGTTATTCCGATTATTTATCGCTAAGCCTACAGTGCAGTCAAAAGGTATTCGCGGTGGAACGCTCGGTGGATTGCTAGAAGTGTGACGTCAAATGTCCTTCAGATGAAGGAAACGTGGAATAAATGAACAGTTTGTTAGTTAGTCCATGGTTTTGTTGAATTAAACGATATAGTCACAGGTTTGTGAGGCATCTGATTGGTCGAGAGCTCCAAGCCATGTGCTAAAGGCAGATAACTCAGGACCTAATTTACCAACCATAATTAAACTTAGTCGATACCTGATAGTTCATCTGAGCAAGTTTAATACGATTGAATATAAATTGCGGCTTCTGGAGTGTACAAACTGTAAGATATGGTATGTTTAGCTATTCAATTCGATAGATAACTCTTGACCTATTTGTCCAATTTCAACTAAAGTCGAGCTCATTCGAACTCTTATAGTCATATACAAATGAGCAAGTTTCATAAATATTGAATAAAAATTGTGGCCTCTAGACTCTTAAAACTTTAAGATATGACAGTTGCAGCAATTCAAGGGTAGACAACAGTCGACCCTATGGAATTGATTCCAATTAATTTCAAATAAATACGAAAGAAGACTCAAGCAGGAAACGCAACACAAACAATACACCCATCTCTAAAGTAGAGCACACACACAGCCATACCATAACAAACACACACACACACATACACACACACACACACACACGCACATACACACGCAATCACACAATCCAAACAGAAAACAATACGCAAAACAAACATAAAGCAAAGTGAACATAGGAGCCCGCCTTGGTACGGTCAGCAGCAATCAATAATTAATTATAAATTAACCATTAACAACCATTGGGGGGTTAAACCTGGGTTTAGGGGCGCCCAACCTCACACTTATCTCCTATATTCACATATAAAGACGAACAGTGTACATAAAATAGAAACCCTGTTCCACAACCTTACAATCAAAAAGACCGCCAGCACAGTAAGTAAATACATGTAAAACATCCAACAAAATTCTCTGACAGGATTATTAGTAACACGGGAAAAAATTAAACTTTCAAGCCCGTGTTAAAAATAACCCACTATGGCAACAGTCAAATTGTACTCAAGCGAATAGTCTGTAGTCACGAGTAACTGTACGACATGGGAGGGTTTAGGGTACGACAGAGAGGGAGAGAAAAACCAAAGTCCGTTGAACTCTTATAGTCATATACAATTTGAGCAAGTTTAAGAAATATTCGAAAATAAATGTGGCTTGTAGAGTGTAAACACTGTTAAATATGACATTTTCAACAATTCAAAGGTAGACAACTCTTTACCTATGTGTTTGATTTCAACTTATCTCAAATTTAGGCATATACAATCTGGGCAAGTTTAAAAACTACTAGATTCAAATTGTGGCTTCTAGAGTGTAAACACAAAAATTGTTGACGACAGACGACGGACATTCAAGGATTGCAAAAGTTTACCGTGAGCAAGCTCAGATGAGCTAAAAAGAATAAACAATATCTAGGGTGTAAACAAGGTTTTTTCTATGATTGACCTAGTGACCTAGAGTTTTACCAGACATAAACCACATTCGAACTTGACCCATATTTAAAAAAAGCAAGTACTTTGATCAAATTTCGTTGCGATATACTGAACCTTTTTCATTCATTTGACCTATTGACATCGTTTTTGGCCTGATCTTCATACAAACATGACCTAGATTTTATTATGGCAATTCATTCAATATAACCCTTCAAGGTAGCCTCCAATTGCATTTAAATTTATTACCTGTATGTCGATTTTCGCTAAGGGTTCCGAATATAAAGGATATAGCAAATTCCTTTGTTTACACTGTTGGTTAAACTGTATTATGGTCAATAGCATGTTACTGTATTTGCTAAGTTGACCGAGATAAGAGACTGATTAGGATACATCGTTATGATAATGCAAATTCAACCCTCTCCCATCAACTTGTTGCATCGGTAAAAGAAAGTTTGGGTGACGAGTTTTAATTCTTTTAATAGACATTACTACAAATCCAATTTCGTTATGAGCATTTTCTTTATTCTGTTATTCAATACGCATAGTTTTTTGTGTGCTTAAACATTAATTTATGAACAACACGACTTGTCAAAAAGACTCAAAATTTAAAATGATATTTACAGCACCAGCCACGCGGGTGAATTAATATCTTGCTTCATTTCTTCGTGATGACACATATATACAAAACCCCGACGACAGTCTACGAACTATCGATATATTATCAAAACAAAAGGCCCAGAGGGGCACATTTCGCTCACCCGAGACTTTGTACCATAGAATCTAACTGGGCAAGACAACATTTTGATATAGCTATGACCCAGGTGTCATAATTTGATCTCGGTAGAGGACTACAATGCGAAACTATATGTCAGATAATAATGATCTGGGCCTTACGGTTAAAGAAAATATTTTTAAAGGTACTGATAAGCCCCGGTTGGGGCCACTTTTGGCCTTGGGGACAACATTTTAAACACACTTGGTAGAGAACCACAAGGCAAAGCTGCATGTAAACTATTAAAGATCTGGGGCTTACAGATTCAGATAAGAAGATTTTTAAAGGTTTTCCTATATAACGTCTATGTAAAACTGATAAGCTACGGGGCGGGCCCAATTTTGACCTTGGTGTCATCATTTGAACACTCTTGGTATAAGAACCACAAGGCAAAAATACATGTCAAATATAAATTATCTGGGCCTTACAGTTTCAGAAGAGAAGATTTTTAAAGGATTTCCTATATTACTCTATGTAAAACTCATAAGCCAAGGGGCGGGGCCTATTTTGACCTTGGGGTCATCATTTGAACAATCTTGGTACAGGACTATAAGGCAAAGCTACATGTCAAATATAAATGATCTGGGCCTTACAGTTTCTGACGAGAGGATTTTTTAATGTTTTCCTATGAAAATCTTATAAGCCCAGGGCGGGGCCATTTTTTGCCCGGGGTCATAATTTGAACAATCTTGGTAGAAGAACCACAAGGCAAAGCTATATGTCACATATTAAAGATCTTGGCCTTACAGTTTCAGAGAAGAATATTTTTAAAGGTTTCCTATATAAGTCTATGTAAAACTGATAAGCCCCGGGCGGGGTCAATTTTGATGGGGGTCATCATTTGAACAATCTTGGAAGAGGACTATAAGGCAAAGCTACATGTCAAATATAAATGATCTGGGCCTCACAGTTTCAGAGGAGAAGATTTTTAAATGTTTTCCTATGAAAATCTTATAAGCCCAGGGCGGGGCCACTTTTTGCCCCGGGGTCATAATTTGAACAATCTTGGTAGAAGACCAGAAGGAAAAGCTATATGTCAAATATTAATGATCTAGGCCATACGTTTCAGAGAAGAAGATTTTTAAAAGTTTTCCTAAGAAAAACTGATAAGCCTCAGAATGGGGCCATTTTTGGCCCCAGGGTCAACATTTGAACAATCTTGGTAGAAGATCATTAAGTAATGATTCATGCCAAATATAAAAGGTCTTGGCCTAGTGGTTTCTGAGAAGAATATTTTTTAAGATTTTCTAATGCATTAAAAGTTGTCTATACGGGCATGTTAAAAAAGCTGGCCCCTACGCAAGGGGAATAACTCTAGCCCAAAACTGTGAACAATAGTCCGTTCCCCCTTGTCACTGATGCTTCTGACAAAGTTTGGTTGAAATCAAGTCATTGGAGATGTTGTTTGAAAATGTGGACGTACGACGGACGACGGACACCAGATGCCAGACACCGGACTATGGACGACGGACGGAATGGAATAACAATAGCTCATCCTGAGCCGAAGGCTCAGGTGAGCTAAAAAAGTGAAAATTAACTTCTTTTTTTTTATTAATGCAGTGATACATTATTAGTTATACAGTTTCTTCACAGTGCACATGAGGATTTTTTCCCGGCTGAGGTAAATCATGTTGCCCGAGCCGTTAGGCGAGGGTTACATGATTTTACAAGCCGGGAAGAAATCCTCATGTACACTGTGAAGAAACTGTATAACGAATTTATTATACTGCAAAGTTTTCACTGTTCAAACGAAATATTTCGGAATTTGTCGTGTACAGCGCTCATAATAAACTATAACAAAATCGCGCCATAGTAGATTACGTTGAGCGTAAATGACGTCATGTCGCCACGTCTGATGGTTGTTATTCAAAAGTAAAATGGGCATACTCGGCATACTTCGACGTCAAACTTTCCCAGAAATAATGCGACTGTTGACAGATCCAAACACCGATTGGTTCTTAGCAGAAATGGACTTGAAACGGAGGATGCACGATTGAATGCACTCAATTATGTCGAGCAATCGGCCATCATATTTTCTGCAAATCAAGACTCAGGGACCTGTCAGCCAATAAAAACATTTGCATTTCCATGTACCCTGTCACCTCACAGGGTACATGAGATTATGTCTAGGGCTCGTTGACCAATAAAATGTAAGGACTTTACTTTGCAGTATAATAAATACATATACATTGCACACTGACTTAACCCGTCTAGCTTCTTCTAAAGTTTGAAATCTTTTATCCTTAAATAATTAATTAAGTGGCCCTCTTAAACCAGCCTTTAATTACACTCACTCAGAAAAGTCCCTGTACACTTTTATTTCGCGAATGTATCAGTAGCTCGAAGACATAATTTGTTCAATTGGTTACATTATATTGTTGAATTATCGTCGAAGTGTATTACTGTGCGATCAAGCATCACCGTACCTGATTACCGTAGCCTCTGAACGGATAAACGTATTCAAAACATTATACGTGCACATGCGTGCACGCTTCAGATATAGTATCTACACCCGACACAACTTTACAAGAGATACGTATAGGGACGAAAAAAGCAAGACTTTGACAAGTTCCAAAAATATCACATCAAAGTGACGCAGAGCGACACTAAGCTGTTGATATGCTACGGGTTGGGTTAAATATGAATGTCCTCGCCACGGAGGTGGTTGCGCCAAACATACAGTTTTATATTTCAAGAATGAGTTCAAAATCTCCTGGCCTGTCAGTGATCTTCCAAGATCCGGTCATCCCCATTGTAACAACGTTACATGAGTATTGCATGATTACATTGACGCACGTAATCCATTATTGACAACATTCATCACTACTTGACCAAGTGCAGACGATTGTAAATGGTGTTAGACAAATTCCTCGCCCAATAAGGTCTACTAGATGATGCTACATGCCAAATATCACAGCTCTAAGCCTTTCGGTTTCAGAGAAGAATATTTTTTAAGTTTTTACTATTGCGACCCCCGGGACGAGGTTAATTTTGACTCCAGGAGCAAAATTTGAACAAACTTTGTAGAGGTCCACTAGTTGATGCTACATGTCAATTATTACAACTCTAAGCCTAAAGTTCTGTTTCAGAGAAAAATAATTTTTCAGTTTTTACTATATAAGCCTATGTAAAATGTGTGACCCCCGGGCGGGGTCAATTTTTACCCCAGGAGCAAAATTTGAACAAACTTTGTAGAGATTTACTAGATGATGTTACATACCAAATTTGGTAGTCCTAGGCCTTACGGTTTCAGACAAGAAGAAATTTAAAGTTATCACTTTTTTTTACATTGGGAGTTCTGCATGGAATCCAATTCTTTGAACAACTTTGGCAGAGGTTGACCCAAGGATCATTCCTACCAAGTTTGGTAAAAAATACAACCAGTAGTTTAGGAGGAGATGCCATTTTAAGAAATTGCTTATGAGGATTAAGGACTGACGTACAAATACATCATTTTATGATGTATTTATCCATCAATCGAATCCTGCATATATTATTCAAAATAAATATCATGGAAATGGTTGAACTGAATAACTGGTAATGGGTTAAAACTGAAATAGTCAATATAACTGGACAATGCCAGAATGAGGAGGGTTGTGGTCCAGGTGCTAAGGGCTTTTTTCCAACATGGACATTGGCAAATCAACACAACTATGTTAACAAGTTTCATATAAAAATCTTTTATTACCACCTGACAAGCTTCAAGCCAATGAAATTACAGTCAAACATTTCTATTACGCCCACTTAAACAAAGGCTAACTCATTGTGTGATATACAGGTGACAGCTTAAAGCAATGTGGCAGTAAAACAGAAATCTCTAAAAGGAGCTTTCCGTTTTACAGTCACCTAGCTTTAAGCAGTCACCTGTTTTAAACATGTAATAATCAGCACAACGATGTGGTTATAATAGAGAAGTTGTACTGTACATACAAACAAACAGGCATAGCACGAAAAAATGTTAGTTTCAATTAAATGAAACTCATTGCAAATGTAAGACAACAAAATGTAAAACATGTATGGGCATTGAAATCTGTGGATTTTTTTTTAAATCTGAGTTGCAAACAGTTTGGAGTCTGAATAGAATCAGCATCTGATATGGCTCCTAGCTATTTGCCATGTAAATAATTGTTTAGCATAGTGTCATATACAGTAAAACCCCTCTATTGGGACCACCACATTGTGTTAAGTATTAGGTGTTTATGACAGGTAACTGCTTAACTCCTTAAACCATAGTAACGCTTATATGCGTGATTTACAAACAGTATACCTGTATAGAATACACTTATTATGTTTGTAATTTTGCAAATATATTTTAAAAACAACCCTCTATAGTCAACTATGGATTTGATTTGATTTGGATTTTTACGTCGCTTTAACAGTATTTCAGTAATATCCCGACGTCCAGCTAATTACTGGTGGTCAACTATAGACTAGACTTAATTGGACATTGGAAGTGTCCATTTTGAAGTCCAGGGAGAAATGAGTTAAAGCAAGGTGACAATAAAACAGAAAACTCCTTCTATTTTATTGTCACCTTGCTTAAGCTGTCACCCGTCTTTTATAAATCAATTAGCCTTCATTTTGCGGACGTAATAGAGAAGTTTTACTGTATTTGAAACCATAAACCTCCTGCCCACTGCATGACATCAACAGATTTAAAAATACTCCCCTTAGCTAGAGCCCTCAATTTAATTTGATCAGACTTTGCATTGAGATGGTTGTCAATTGTCAGAATCCATAGTACATGTAGTTTTATTCTGCAGTTAGACAGTGCATCATTTGATAGTCAAACAATTGTTACTCTTGGTTTTCACTGTAAGTACTTGACAAGGAAATTATTTCAAAACACAGAAATCCTAATGCGCGTCCTAAACCTTATGCTGTGAATACTCAAGTCTCAATGGGGCCTTTTTGCATTACTTAAGTTCTATGTAAAGTTGTCATTTGTCTAAAAGGCCTTTTTGCAAAATGACTGTAATGGTAAAATGATAACACGAAAACCATTTACCCTCAAAGATCTATGTAAAGCCTGCACCAATACTTAACAAGAGAGTATTAAAATCAAAACTACAACAAATGACTACTTTTCCCACAGACTAACAGTATAACCCAGCCTTGTAGAACATACAGAATAAAGATCCACCACATCAAGGAGTCCCATAACCCATTACTCCATAGCCTGATTCTAGTTTTGAAAATAGGTGACCACTTAAAGCAGGTTGAAAGTTAAGCAGAATGAGCCTTCAGGCACATTCTGCTTTACTTTCAGCCTGCATTAAGCTATTATCTGCGAGGATATATAAACTATTTCTACTGAGGCATATTTATAACTTTATAAAGTGGAACTATTGTCTTCAGTTGGGGATACATTAATGGTGTAAAAAGGCATATTAATGGGTTAATCCATTTATGACTGGATAATGCAATGAACTCTCCCTATGTGCTTGCTGGAAGATTTCATTATGAACATACATGGGTGATTTATAGACACTTTAGTGTTTGTGTACATACATCGGGTAATTATATATGAAATAGCATGCAGTGCAGAGCCTGATGAAACACTGCATAACACTGTCTGTGTCTCATCAGGGTCTACTCTGTTGTCCCATGTCCTGACACTAGGCTGAAATAGGTTCATCATACAGTCAATCTTGTATTAAGAAACGGTTCATTGAAACTACATGCGTGTCTTACAAAAGGCTTGACAGCTTAACACATTACCCCCTAAATAAGTCTTTTTAAGCCTCTTATTCGGGAGAAAATATTTTCAATTTATACAGTTGTGAATGTTTAACATTAGAAATAATTTCTATATTCTAGCAGATGGTAGCTTAAAGCAGGCTGAAAGTAAAGCAGAATGTGCCTTTAGGTGCATTCTGCTTTACTTTCAACCTGCTTTAAGTGGTACACTGTTTACCAGTAAAACGTGACATATCATCATCACTCATATCAGTAGAATCAATTGAATCACTTCCATCTTCTAAATAATCTGGATCTGCAATACTGTCATCAAATTCTTCATTGTCTCTTTCTGTCTGAAAATTTGCTGCCCAACAAGTCTCTGTCTCTAGGCAATCGGCACTGTCAGCTGCCATACTAGTCTCAGTCTGAGAGTTAACGGCCGCATTAGTCTCTGTACCAATGGAATCAGCACTATCAACTGCCTCACTTATCTCGGTCTGAGAGTAAACTGCCTCACAAGTCTGGTTATTAAAGCAATCAGCCATGTCAATTGCCTCTATAGTCTCAGCCTTAGATTTAACTGCCTCACTAGTCATAATGCTCTGTAAAAAAAACAATATTCATGACACAACAGTTCCACAGGTTTTGCAAGAAAGTCCATGACCCAACAGTTCTTAGTCTTTTGCAAGAAATATATATATAATACAATGTTGGGTCACTAATCTCCATCTGGTCTACAGTCTCAAAGCCAGGGTGGAAATGTCAAGTAACTGTTAATATTAACTTTAAATTCTTGATTTTAACAACAAGAGAGCCATGGTGGCCCTTTATCACTCCCCTGAGTATAATGTACCTAACAGATTAGAATTTGACATAGTTACCTTGTGGCATCTAGCAAGTTCACGAAGTTTTTCTATGATTTTACATAGTGACCTACTTTTTGACCTAACATTACCAACTTTAGAACTTGACCTAGCTTTTGTCAAGAACAACATTTAAACCAGGTTTGGTGAAGATTGGCCCATAATTGTGGTCTCTAGAGTGTACACAAGGTTTTTTCTATGATTCGACCTAGTGACCTACTTTTCAACCCTACATAACCCACTTTCATACTTGACCTAGATTTTGTCAAGAACAACATCTGGAACAAGTTTGATGAAATTTTGTACAAAATTGTAGCCTCTATAGTGTTCACAATGTATTTCTGTTATTTGACCTAGTGACCTACTTTTTGACCCCACATAACCCACTTTCTACTTTGACCTAGATTTTGTCATGAAACACATCTGGAACAAGTTTGATGAAGTTGGCTCACAATTGTGGTATCAAGAGTGTTCACAAGGAAAAGTTTACGGACGACGCACGACGACCCCGGACACAGCACGGTCACAATAGCTCACCATGAGGCATGAGCACTTTGTGCTCAGGTGCAGGGTTCAACATTAAGCTGTGCCCTAAGACAATTTACTGCCTGTTCTTGGATCAGGGCTTAGGTAAACTTTTCAAAAACTAGCCCGACCAGGCACATCAAAATAAAATCTACATATTATTTTACTTAACTTATACAATACAATTTTAACAGCAAAATGTTCTTTCTTTATGTTCAAGGCATCAAAGTAAACATGGAAGTCTTTTCTAATCTGGGTTTACCCTGCTTTCAAAAAAAGTGTTCAAAGTTTGGATCAGGGCACAACAAAATTAGGTCCGGGCTTGTAGGTTTTTCAAGTATTAGCCCGACCGGGCTAGTGAAAATAAAAGTTAATGTTGAACCCTGAGGTGAGCTAACAAACATAAATGAATCCAGTATACCCCCTTTACAACTCATTGTTTGCGGGTATACTAACTATATTCTGTAAAAGGCTGTTTTCAATTAATCAATTACCTATATACGATTCCGTATCAGTTTGGCTCACACCAACTTCAACTGCCTCGCTAGTCTCTGCCTGTGAGTAAATTGACTCTCTTGTCAGAGTCTCGATGGAATCAGCACTGGCAGCTGTCTCACAAATCGCAGTCTCAGAGTTATCTGCCTCACTGGTCAAGGTCTGGAAGGGACCAGGACCTGTATAAAAACAAAATGCATGATCCAACAGTTCTTAAGCTTTTGCAAGTAATACATATATATATATATATGTTTAGTACTGTAGACCTCATGGAGATTGGTGACCCAACAATGTTTTATATATAATTATAATACATTGTTGGGTCACCAATCTGCATCATGTCTAGTTTCTATGCCTGAGTGGAAATGTAAATTCTGTGATTTCTTGATTTTAAATGCCAACATAAATCATTACGTCACTTAAACGCCAAAAGAGCTCAACAACATATTTGGTCAAATTTCACTTTTTGACAAAATTGACTTATAGTCAATGTAAACTATATGAGAAATTAATATTGTGCTTGACTTCCTGATTTTAAACGTAAAAAAATACACTTGACATTTTGACTGTTTCCCAAATATCAGTAATTCCTAGTGCCAAAAGGGCTCATCAACAAATGTGTTTGAGCCAAAAGGGCTCAACAGCTGGTACAAGTGCTGATGAGCCCTTTTCATGTATTTGTATAATATACCTAATTGTTTTATGAATATGCCATATTTGTAACTACACAGTTACTGCTATTCAAAAGACATCACATTGACATAGTAACTTTATTAATCTGCTAACATTGAATCGACCTTGAACTTGCTAACGTATTTCCTTGCGTTGATGTTGAATGAAATTATACGTTCTTACCGACAACCATGCCCATTTGTTGTGAAGATATAATATCTATTTATGCAGTTAATTTTATTATCATATCTTGTTGTATTTGACCATAAGGCTTTTTAATGTTTAAAAGTGTTTTTTTATAACTTAAATTGCATTGAAAATAGTGCAACATTTGTTTTTGTTGATGAGCCCTTTTGGCTCTTAAGATATTTTTCACACAATAAATAGTTTTATTGCACTTTGTAGTACTAAGATAAATACAAATACACAGAAAAATCATTTTTCAAAGCAAGTAGCATTGTTTCTATCAATGTATTTGCTTAGATTAGATTTGAAAGACATTTTCAATTGCTGATGAGCCCTTTTGGCTCCAGAGAAAACTGAATTTTCTTTAAATTTTTTACTTTTATATGCCAACAACTAGAATCTACTAGTAAACCTCTACAACTTATCCTGCTACTATTACTAAGACTACAACAACAGTTACTAGTACTACCACTGTTCCTAACATTACTGCTACTACTACTTACTATTACTAATACTACTGCTACCACATCTACTACTACTTACTAGTACAACTACTATTATTGCTATTTACTATTACTACTACTGCTACTAACTAGTACCTTACCAGTACTCCTTCTACTTATTCTACTAACACTACTACATATCATTTGTATTAATTACTACTACTACAACTTACTATTACTACTACTACAATATCTACTACTACTGCTACTAGTACTACCTGTACTACTTACTACTTCTAGATCTCCTACTACTTACGTGTACTACTACCTATCGTTACTATTACTACTACCACCTGCCAATATACTACTTCTAGATTTTTACTACCTACTACTACTACTACTACCACTGCTTCTACTACTACTATTATTACACCAATCACTACTACTTAACTCTTACGATCGGCGGACGAAGTCGAGGGGTAAGGTGCCCGATTGCGACGTCAGGGGTCGTTAGTTCGATCCCCTGCCGGACTAAGTCCTTCGTGTGAGACTTTATAAACTGAGGTCCGATTTATCAGGGCTTTACACTGGGCATCTAAAAGAACCAGATAACTCTCTCGATAATAAGAGTAGGGCATCGCGCCCGGGTTCTCTGTATCCGATTCCCTCTCCCTGGGGCGTCCAATTAGCCAATATATGACAGAAACGGACGTTTACGAACAAAATCTGCTATTACAAAAATGACTTCCACTGCTACTACTAGAACAAAAAATACTTCCACTGCTTTTACTACTTTTATTGCTGCTACTACTACTATAACAGCACTTACTAGCACTACTTATACTTCTACCATTACCACTACATCTACTGCTACTACTATTAAATCAAGGGTTCTTTTGAGAGACCGTTTAACAATGATTTTGCTATATATACGATTTAGCTCCGCCACTCTATTTGAAAGAGATGCACTGGTGGATCGTTTAGCTTTGTATTTTTATTTATCTAAATTGATTCTTCTTACCAAGATTAGGCGGATAAACCAGGTCCTGGAAACTGGCAATCTCTATCTTTCTGTCGATTTCCCTCTCCTCTCTCTCTCCATCTCTCTCACTCCAACAGTATTTGTATTATTTGTGAAACTGTAGGGGAAGGGCCGATTCTAGGTTGGTAGAACTTGTGGCCCAACCCCTTTTCCTGTAAAATAATTTGGAAATAAACTTTGTTTAAACTACTACTGCTACTGTTGCTACTACTTCTACTACTACTACTCTCTTCCATTACTACTACTCTTACTTCTTTTACCTACCATAACTACTTCTACTACTGCAAATATTGCTGCAACTACTAATACTGCAACTTAATTACTACTACCTACAATTACTGCAACTACTATTACTACTGCTTCTACTGCTACTACTATCACTATAGTCTAAGAGCTGGGTAAGATTTATTTATGTTGAAAGCGGCACTGGAACTTTTATATGTATCTTATAGGAAATTGTCTCAGGAATTCAGAAATGGCCGTCTGATGAGAGTTTAGGTAGAGACAAGGGAGAAAATTTGGATTAAAGTTATCTGCCCTTGGATTTTCTTGTAAATTTTGAAAATGCAATGGCAATTTTCTTTTCTATATTGGAGACTTAAATGTTGCCTAGGATGCCCAAACTTTATCCAATGTGTCTACATAAATGACAAAGTTTGTTTAACAATACTTTTTTACATTCTATCTCAATCCAAGATGGCCGCCAATGTCTATTTTTAGTAACATATTACATTTTTTCACAAAATCTCGTCTTTTTGGTGGATAAATCTACTGTGAAACATATAATACAAGCAACAACTGTACTTATTATTGTTACCAGAAGTGTAATAGAGTATTGTGTGCTATTTTAACCACAAATATGTCACCATGTGTATGTACAGGTGGTAATTAAGGCAATACATCAGTTTTCAACAGTCACAGACTTTTCTGAAAAATTGCCTATAATGTGACATTTCTTCTCAAAATCAAGGAGTAAAAGATTGTGTAGTGTTTTGAAAAAGAATTATCTATACCAGTGTGCAATAAATTAATAAGATATGCTCTTTTCCAATCTAAAATGGCTGCTAATATCTATTTTTAGTAACAGAATTTAATCTTTCCAGAAAATGTTTCAATACGGAATAAATTTAATGTTAAATTTTTAATTAATACAAAGAAACATTGTATTATTTGAAAAATATTTATCTAGCTATGTTTTCATCTGGCAACATATCTATTGCTAGCACATCTACACATTAATAATGACTTCATCATTGTGTTCTCTCTCTGTTACTCACTTTAAACTTTTAAGCTATCCAACTCATCATGCACCAACAATTTAGATCTCACGTTATGAAATTTACTGTTAACATGCATATCATTCTGCTCTAACACCAAATTAATTCATATGTCTTACTATGAGTATCCAACCACTTGTGTCACACACCTAACAAAGTTAATCCTGCTCCTCATCCATATCGTCTGATCCATATATTTGTTCTCCATACTTGACCTCCTCATCCTCCATATTATCGTCAACAGTGTGGCATCACCACTCTGGGAATCAAGGACTTTGCAATGTCCTTTGGCAAATGATAGCCACTATACCACTTTATTTGATAATTTCCATCAGTGAAATTCTACCCATATCTCACTGGTGACTCTCTAACTGGATTCGGCAGCATGGCACGTTGACATATGCCAACAATGTAGACTGTCATCTTTACAAGTAGCTGGACAGTCACTGCGCATGGTGGTAGAGAACTTGGGTTAATACCCCTGATCGATGCCATGGGATTTTCAAAGGACTTCAAGGCATATGTCCTTTGAAAAGCCACATAGCATGCTTTGTTTACATTTGCTTCTTTTGGCTGGCCATACACATTGCAAATGAAGGTCTCACACTGTTCAACCATTGCTTCACACATTTCCCCCTCGCCTAGAGCCGCCATTGACTTCGACTTCCTGAAGTTAGAATTCTTCATCACAAGCTCTAGATGTCTTATTTTTCCCTTGTTCAGGAACGCAGGGCTGTGGTCACACCCAGTTAAGGCATGTAGACCAGACAAGGCAAGCACAAATTCTTCTGTCAAATTAAGAAAAAGATTGTTGACACTGATTAACAGTCATGTGTTATTCCAATCATGCCCTACATCTATCCATAATTTCACTGTGCTAGTGCTTTGGGCCCAATAGTTGAGCAGTATCACAAATACGTCTGTGTCCCAGCTTCTAACAACGATGTTGACAACATGTTGAAACCTACTCTTGTAGTCGAAATGAAACACCGTACGAGTGTCTGCTTCTTCATGGTCACCTGTGAGCTCCTCAACTTGGACTTATTGCACGGTGTCACCTATCCTATTGCAGTAAAGCGAAAGCATTCGCTGTTGACATTCTGGTACAGATGACATTCCTTCAATGTGTGAGCATATGTGTCTTTATCCCATTCTTTAGCTACGAATTCCATTAATGATTTCTCAAAGGATCTAGAACGCAGAGCACCTTGCCACTCCTATGACCGCATTTGGTCTGGTCCCGTGTTGAGATAGACTATGTATTCTTCTCCCCCTTTGGCTCTCTCACTGTCTTTAATGGATGGTGTTGAGTAGACATCACACACAAGATGATCTTTCGACAAACTAGTAAATTGCATGAGAAGCCATCTTGCAAGGTCCCCATATGACCTTGGGGGTCCTTTTGAAGATGAAGGGAAAATGTCGCATACATGATGAGTGTGCCTGTCTGTGGTGGCACATGATGATATTTTGCTGAAGATTTCCAGGTTTTTCATTAGTTTGGATTTATCGGTTGTGTTTAAGCTGCCGTCAGTTTGAGCTAATGCTAGTGGGACTGGTGTGAGAGGTTACTCTAACACCTTTATCCGGTCTATATTCTGAACATTGCTTAACAGGAGTAGGCAATGGGAAAAGATCTCTTGTTCCAGCAATTTCCTGTACCCTTTTCCCCACTGGTAACCTTGTTTTAACCGAGGCACTGGATCATCTTCCATTTGATTGGTTTCTCAAATCTTGCTGGTTCTTTGATGCAAGCCTCTCTATATTCCACAGAAGAGCATTCGTCTGTCTTTGTGATCCCCAGCAGATCATCCTTGGGTCACTTTTTTTCCCTATGTCAAACAGTACAGGTATGTGTTCTCTGCTATTGTGAAGGGATTCATTGTAGACACAATTGATGGGACACTCAATTCAAGGTCTTCGTGGTCCCGCTTGATTATATTAGGCTTTAGATCCTTCGTTGTGTCTTCGATCCTGTTGATCCCTATCCCTGCAGAGTCCAACAATGAACCCACTCGGAAATACTTCAAGGGGGTGTATTTTCATCAAGGAGAACAAGAAAAACTTCTCAAGGACAGCAGTTGATATGACTCTCGAGCAAACTGTAAACACTGATGCGGCTTCACGGCAGACAGGAATGGGCTCATTTGTTCATTCAAAGAATGCAAGATCTAGATGAATGGTTATAAGATCGATAAGAAGTGCAGTTGTGGGTTCATTGTTGGACTCTGCAGGGATCAACAAGATCGAAGACACAACAAAAGATCTAATGCCTAATATAATCAAGCGGGACCATGGAGACCTTGAAAATATTGTCTCATCAATTGTGTCTACAATGAATCCCTTCACAATAGCAGAGAACACAGACCTGTACGGTTTGACATAGGGAAAAAAGGTGACAGATGGAATCAAGGATGATCTGCTGGGGTTCACAAAGACAGACGAATGCTCTTCTGTAGAATATAGAGAGGCTTGCATCAAAGAACCAGCAAGATTTGAGAAACCAATCAAATGGAAGGTGATTCAGTGCCGCGGTTAAAACAAGGTTACCAGTGGGGAAAAGGGTACAGGAAATTGCTGGGACAAGAGATCTATGCCCGCCGCCTACTCCTGTTAAGCACTGTTCAGAATATAGACCTGATAAAGGTGTTAGAGTATCCTCTTACACCAGTCCCACTAGCACTAGCTCATACTGACGGCAGCTAGAACACAACCGATAAATCCAAGCTAATAAAAACCTGGAAACATTCAGCAAGAATTCTCCTGTGCCACAACAGACAAGCACACTCATCATGTATGCGACCTTCTCCCTTCATCTTCAAAAGGACCCACCAAGGTCATATGGGGACCTTGCAAGATGGCTTCTCATGCAATTTACTAGTTTGTCGAAAGATCATCTTGTGTGTGATGTCTACTGAACACCATCCATTAAAGACAATGAGAGAGCCAAAGGGGGAGAGGAATACATAGTCTATCTCAACACGGGACCAGACCAAATGCGGTCAAAGGAGTGGCAAGGTGCTCTGCGTTCTAGATCCTTTGAGAAATCATTAATGGAATTCCTAGCTAAAGAATGGGATAAAGACACATATGCTCACACATTGAAGGAATGCCATCTGTACCAGAATGTCAACAGCGAATGCTTTCGCTTTACTGCAATAGGATATGTGACACCGTGCAAAATGTCCAAGTTGAGGAGCTCACAGGTGACCATGAAGAAGCAGACACTCGTACGGTGTTTCATCTCGACTACAAGAGTAGGTTTCAACATGTTGTCAACATCGTTGTTAGAAGCTGGGACACAGACATGCTTGTGATACTGCTCAACTATTGGGTCCAAAGCACTAGCACAGTGAAATTATGGATAGATGTAGGGCATGATTAGAATAACAGACGACGGTTAATCAGTGTCAACAATCTTGTTCTTACTTTGACAGAAGAATTTGTGCTTGCCTTGTCTGGTCTACATGCCTTAACTGGGTGTGACCACAGGGACCCGGCACGATTTATTTTTGAGAGAAAAAATTGTCAAAAGGTATATATAGAGACAAGGGGTACAACTGATTGTAGGTATATTCTCACCCTATCTCGACAAAAGAGGTCATATCACGAATAATATTTGATGAAACGACACCCTTTTTGCATTTCTGTCTAGCTAATATAATACCCTTCCATAAAAACATAACATAAAACTAACTGTAAGGATGCACTTTCAACAGTAATTGCATTTACTCACAGAAATCAACGACTTTTGGAAAACGGGACAGGTGTTCGTTCACAGCTAAAACAGCATTGACCACTACTGTACGCTTGTTTAGGTGGTATTCGAGTGTTACAGTCATTGACAACTACTGTACGCTTGTTTAGGCGGAATATCGAGCATGACAGTCATACAGTTCCATAAATATACATCTTGACACCGATCAAAGCTGATTTCTTCTCAAATCATTGCCGTACCAAAAAAAACTATATGTACAAGAATAGCTTTACTGCCGATGAAAACATGCGAATTTGTTGTTGGTACATGTATTGCAATGGTTTGAGTATAAATCAGCTTTGATCGGTGTAAAACATGGATATCCATGGAACTATATGACTGTCATGTTCGATATTACCGCCTCAACAAGCACACAGTAGTGGTCAATGAGGTGTCAGCTGTGAACGAACACCTGTCCCGTTTTCCAAAAGTCCTTGATTTCTGTGAGTAAATGCAATTACTTTTGAAAGTGCATGCTTACAGTTGGTTTTATGTTATGTTTTTATGGAAGGGTATTATATTAGCTAGACAGAAGTGCAAAAAGGGTGTCGTTTCTTCAATTATTATTTATGATATGCCCGGTTTTGTCGAGATAGGGTGAGAATGTACTAACAATCAGTTGTACCCCTTGTCTCTATATATACCTTCTGACGATTTTTTTCTCTCAAAACGCAATCGTGTCGGGGCCCTGTGGGTGTGACTACAGCCCTGCGTTCCTGAACAAGGGGAAAACAAGACCTTTAGAGCTTGTGATGAAGAATCCAAACTTCAGGAAGTCAATGGCGGCTCTAGGCGAGGGGGAAATGTGTGAAGCAATGGTTGAACAGTGTGAAACCTTCATATGCCATGTGTATGGCCAGCCAAAAGAAACTAATGTAAACAAAGCACGATATGTGTCTTTTCAAAGGACATATGCCCCGAAGTCCTTTGAAAATCCAATGGCATCGATCGGGGGTATTAACCCAAGTTCTCTACCTCCATGCGCAGTGATTGTCCAGCTACAGTTAAAGATGGCATTCTACATTGCTGGCATATGGCAACGTGCTATGCTGCCGAATCCAGTTAGAGAGTCACCAGTGAAATATGGGTAGAATTTCACTGATGAAATTTATCAAATACAGTGGTATTGGCTATGAATTGCCAATGGACATTGCAAAGTCATTGATTCCCAAGGTGGTGATGCCACACTGTTTGACGATGATATGGAGGATGAGGAGGTCAAGTATGGAGAACAAATATATGGATCAGACGATATGGATGAGGAGCAGGATTACCTTTGTTAGGTGTGTGACACAAGTGGTTGGATACTCATAGTAAGACATATGAATTAATTGTGGTGTTAGAGCAGAATAATATGCATGCATAATGTGAGATCTAAATTGTTGGTGCATGATGAGTTGGATAGCTTAAAAGTTTAAAGTGAGTAACAGAGAGAGAACACAATGATGAAGTCATTATTAATGTGTAGATGTGCTAGAAATAGATATGTTGCCAGATGAAAAAATAGCTAGATAAATGTTTTTCAAATAATATATTGTTTCTTTGTATTAAGTAAAATTTAACATTAGATTTATTCGGTATTGAAACATTTTCTGGAAAGATTAAATTCTGTTACTAAAAATAGATATTGGCAGCCATTTTAGATTGGAAAAGAGCATATCATATTTATTTATTGCACACTGGTATAGATAATTCCTTTTCAAAACACTACACACTCTTTTACTCCTTGATTTTGAGAAGAAATGTGTCATTATAGGCAATTTTTCAGAAAAGTCTGTGACTGTTGAAAACTGATGTATTGCCTTAATTACCACCTGTACATACACATGGTGACATATTTTTGGTTAAAATAGCACACAATACTCTATTACACTTCTGGTAACAATAATAAGTACAGTTGTTGCTTGTATTATATATTTCACAGTAGATTTATCCACTGAAAAGACGAAATTTTTTGAAAACATGTAATATGTTACTAAAAATAGCCATTGGCGGCCATCTTGGATTGAGATAGAATGTAAAAATGTCTTGTAAAACAAACTTTGACATTTATGTAGACACAATGGATAAAGTTTGGACATCCTAGGCAACATTTAAGTCTCCAATATAGAAAAGAAAATTGCCATTGCATTTTCAAAATTTACAAGAAAATCCAAGGGCAGATAACTTTAATCCCAATTTTTTCCCTTGTCTCTACCTAAACTCTCATCAGACGGCCATTTCTGAACTCCTGAGACAATTTCCTATAAGGTATATATAAAAATTCCAGTGCCGCTTTCAACATAAATAAATCTTACCCAGCTCTTAGACTACTACGACTTCTGCTGTTTACTACATTTACAACTACTTCACTACTAGTTTAACTACTATATTCACTTCTATTATTACTTCGATTTCCTGCCCTGTCTTTACTTCTTCTATCTATAGAACAAGTAAGGTATTTTAACCTCAACTTCTGATATACGTTCACGTTATTCGTATAGCACGTAGACATAAACCACATACAATTATTTACATGACCTTTAACTCTTTCCTTGATCTTAAAAGTCATAATAACTTCAATATTCACGTAAATGCGAATAACGTTAACCGACTCAATGTTAAAGTATTGAAAGTTTTAAAAGATTACCCTGATGACATACAAACTAAATCTGAATATGATTGAGAATTAAGAAGGATAAAATAAACAAAAGATTGCAAATATCTCCAGTAGTGATGACATTTCATTTAAAAGGGAGGCTTGCCCTGTTTATAATTAACAGGTCTTACCAATTCATCTGTTGCATACCCATACACGCATTTTCTTCAAATTTTTACCTCAATTTCCACACATACATCGCAGAACCCCTTTCTCTCCATAGCTTACTTTTAGTGACATAGACATATTGTTTCTTAAAGCAGGTTAAAAGTCAAGCAGAATGCTTTACTCAGTACTCATTGTCACAGTACACAGTCAATTTATACGGATACAATATAGTGCTTTTATTTATTGGACTTTAAGACGAGTGACTGTTAAACGCAAGTGACGTATCAAATGAGCTTTCTATACTGCCCTCTGTGTGCATTAAAAATAACCCCAAACCTATTCAAATTGAAGTCAGATTTAGCGGGGTGCAGCTGCCAATACACAGTCAACCATTGCTGTCACTCGACAAAATATTGACACAATTATAGGCAAATGGCTGCTTAATGTAGAATCATGATTAGAAAATCAACGAAGAACATACCAAACGCCCCGGAACCCTCTTAGTCTGGTAGCAGATAAGGATATTTTAGCTTAACCTTGCTTGGAGTTGTATAGAAAATGTTTTTGTGGTTTTTGGTAGAATAGACCCTCAGCATCAAGGATCCGATGTATGACCGCCGGTCATCCTTGAGCGTTTCCAGATATTCAAGATGGCGTCCAAGATGGCCGCCAGCATGTATCTGGCTAACTGTTAGGTTTGATTCAATAAGCTATAACGGAATTTTCAGCAAATTATAGTTCAATTTCATCTTTGATGACATAATTAAAGTTCAAAATAGAAATAAAAATAATCTATAATTCAAAATGGCGTCCAAAATGGCCGACAAAGACCATTTTTATGTGAGATAAGACGAAAATGACACTTTACAAGGCTACGATTTGCTCCAGTTTTTTCCCGTCGTGATAATATAATTGTTCATACTTAATAAAAAAAGCCGAAAAAAAAGATCAAGTTGGCAATTAACTCATTCATAAATGAATTATCAGAGACTGTCACCAGAAAACAGTATGCATAAAAAACATACAGCTTAAGTTTACATTGAGTTAGTCCATGCATAACGATGTAAAATGACAAGCTGTTGGGTTTGATTTAAATTTTTCAGCAGAATATAGTTCACTTTCATAACGTTTGATATTATTTAAGTTCAAAATAGAAGTAATAATAATAATGCTTTATTCAAATTGGCGTCAAAAATGGCCGACAAAGTATTAAGGTGACGTCCAAGATGGTTGCGAGAATAAAAATGAAACTGCTGTCAGTTTAGATTAGGTAATTGTCAACTGTAAACAAGATTAAAAGTAGTTCAATACTTCTTCGATGTTTAAAAAAGCAAACAGAGAAAAGTATACTGTTAATTTCAAAATGGCGTCAAAAATGGCCGACAAAATATGCAAAACAGATGCTTGTCTCTTCAATATTATATAATAAGCAAAAAAACCCAGAAAGTAACCACTTTTGTATTCTTAATTATCAGCGTCTCATACATAAACTTATCATTGTGGCTAAATAACTGGCACATTGTATTGAAAATGAAAAGGTCGATAACTCTTTCCGGAAAACAGCATTTTTTATTATAAACTTTCTCCATAGAGGAGATACAATGGTGCTCATATTCAGCCGCTAGAACATTTCCTTAAAGAAAATAAAATCACATTAGACGTTCATTCATCGCAATATTCACGGCGTTATCAAGACTAGAAAGTCTTCAAATATCAAATTACCTCCCTTTGATTTGAAATAAGAATATACCTTGTGTGTTTCATTTTCGTTACATGTGTCGTTTAATATAAATGTTTTACTGGAATACATTGGTGAACGTATGAGCCCTAAAAATCTAAAACAAAACTTGAGTTGATGAAGTACTTCAAAAGATATGGAGCCTGAACATTTACCTAATGTAAAATAAATGTAAAAAGTGAGTATATAATCTATCCACCAAGCATACCATTCTTTTTAGCCTCTTTTTAAGACAAATGAGTGTTTTTAAGAATTACTTAGAATTATGAAATAACTGTTTTCAAAATTTGAGGTTAATTTAGTTTGAGTCACCATTGATGTTTGTGTTTTGAACATGAATTATATGTTTCGTTTTCTAAATGGCAATCAGAATGGCTGCCAAAGTCAGCGTTTTTGTTTTGTTTGTTTTTCAAGAAGTAATATTATGTGAGATGTAATATAAATTGGATACTATTCCTGTTTCTGCATGTATTGTGAATTTGAAAATGAGTATGTCGCACACAGCAACCTACTATGTAAAGGAGTTAATAAACATATTGGTTTCGATATACAGTACGTTTATAAATTAGCACATGCATATTGTACTATTATTTAAATGAATATTCTTATTAGTAGGGAATAAAATTGCACACTATAAATGATATTTAGAAACAAAAGGTCATGTCAGGTTTCTAACATAGCTTGCAATTAAGTTAGTTGTACTTGACATGATCCTGCGTTTATTTCTCAACTGCTGTGAATGTCCTAGCAACTCAGGTAGGCTGAATGTGGCTAGAATGTCCTCAAATAAATACGAAAGACTCAAGCAGGAAACGTAACACAAACAATACACCCACCTCTCAAGCAGAACACACACACACAGTCATACCACAACAAACACACACACACACGCAATACCATTCCTTCATCTACACACTAAATAGAAAACAACACGCAAGACAAACATAAAGCAAAGTGAATATAGGAGCCCGCCTTTGTACGGTCAGTAGCAATCAATAATTAACTATAAATTAATTAATTATTAACAACAACTGGGGGGTTAAACCTGGGTTTAGGGGCGCCCAACCTCACACTTATCTCCTATATTCACCTATATAAAGACAAACAGTGTACATAAAATATAAACCCTGTTCCACAACCTCTCAATCAAAAAGACCGCCAGATAGCGCGATGTATTGTTAAAGGCTTCGATCATATCTGCCTGTGTATCAGGTTTTAGACTAAGCATAAAGTCCCTCTCATAAAGTCCCTCTCAAACCTGATTTATATGCTCCTCTGACACGCAGGACCTGGTTATCTCTTCCATAGTCTAACCATGGCGATTGTGATCTCTTACTAAGTCTAAAGCGCAGAATGGTCCTCCTCGTTATTGAGTTGATGCATGAAGTGGCACACTCCACCTGTCCAAAACATCCCAAACCTTTAGTTCTTATTACTTGTATCTGTGGGACCTCCTCGTCCTGTTTAATGCCACAGATCCAACTGTCACAGGCTCAATTTCTGCAAACTGTCTGCAAGTCTTCGGCAGACGACATTAATGAATAACCTCCGTATTAAATGAAAAAATAACAAACAGGTGTTGAACACAATTATACGAGTCTCAAAGGATATAATTGTGCTAGGCCTTTCTTTGAAATGTCCTGTGATTATGACAAGTTCGAATCCTCTTCTAGCAAACACCATGTTACAGAAGCTATTCTAGACACCAAACGTAGCCCCATCGACACCTAACTGAGTAACTGGTCTTCCATCAAAAAGACAAGTTTAGTCCTGACGTCATGGGCATACAAAGTCTACACTGCTTGTAATTTTACAATTAATGTCACATAACTACTGTAATTGAATGTTCTCCAATCTGACAGTCAGCACAGCAACATTCCCTACAGTCTCGAAGAAGACCAAGCCAATGACTACTCTGAGATCATGAGCCAAGAATTCTTCGTGTTAACTCTCAGTCAACTCGGTTTGATAACATCCTTCCATCCACCTTTTTGGGTTACCCTGTCAGTGAATTTGTGATCACAGAAAATTGTGTACAGAAGCGCCAATGGAATACCTTTGCTAGACTCTTATGACAGAGCATCATATACTAGTAAAGCAGAACACCAAGCACTGGTACAGCAGAGGGTTGAGATCAAATACCTAATGCAAGCGGTTTTCAAACTCTGTTTGACATGCAAATCGCATTCCTCAAACCAAAAGCTCATTCTTGGTATTGAATCTAAAGGCTTTCTCCATATCAACCAATGCCACATGCAGAGGTTTGATTTCGACCTTTTACTTGTGCTATAGATGGTACACGGTGAAGAACGAATCAATAGTATCTCTACCCTTAACAACGCAAAACTACATGCATCAATGTTGATAATCTCACGCACAGAGGTATCTTTTTAATCGGTTCATCAACTTTATTGTCTGGTCCTTGAGCTTTACCACATGATAAGTGTCGCTCATACGAGCTTGTTATTCACTTTTTTATTGTTTATTGTTTGAGGATGTAATTTGCCTCCCTGTCCTCAGAGATCACACAATTACTGAAAATCGCATCAGTCAGTCGTCTTCAAATCTCAAACCCCTTGTTCTCCGAAGCTGCTTTAATCATCTCGGTTATCACTCCTGATAGGCCAGCGGCCTTGCAGTATATCATCATGTCAAGAGTTATGCACTTCTTATACAAGATGACCACTTTTGTAGTGACTGACTTTGACAGTAACTGTACCAAAGTTCTGTTTACTTTGGTAATTCAGGAGTAAAGATGTGCAATTTTTTATGTTTGAAATTATATGTGTGATATCATTCTTTCTTATTCTAATCTATGGTTAAGCCAAAAGACGTCTGTGTAGCCATGTATTCATTCAGCAATATTTCAAAGATATGACGATTCTTTGCAGCAGCAGTACTAGCTTAGAAACTCACAGAATACATGTTAAAAGACTTGATGAAAAGGAATACTGAACAAAGTTTTATACTGAACGATACTGTACACAGTTATCTGGTTTCAAAGAGGTGCCACCACATCCTCAGGAGACTTGCATCCCAAGAAGAATTATTGGTATCCATTATACCAAGTTATTTCCCTGTTCCTAAGAAGCTCACATGTAATTGAACTATTTAACAAGAAAGGTGACATGTGGTGACAAATGTCACAGTAATGCAAACACAGAACTTTACTTTTGTACGATAATTTCAGCATTATTTGCTTACAAAACAGTGAAATTTATATATTAAAGTTAGGTAATTGGGTTCTATGAACTAATTTATAATATTTGAGTTTTGACTTGACTAATTACTTTTCTGTTAATCTGAAATATTTATTGCATTTTACATCGTTATGCAAGAACTATCTCAATGTACACGTAAGCTGTATGGTTTTTATGTATACTCTATTCTGGTGACAGTCTCTTATAATTCATTTATGAATGAATTAATCGCGATCTTTTCACGCTTTATTATTAATTATGAACAATTATATTATCACGACGGGGAAAAAATTGGAGCAAATCGTAGCCTTGTAAAGCAACGCACATACTTTGCATTTTATTCTACATAAAAAAGTACTTTGTCGGCCATTTTGGACGCCATTTTGAATTATAGATTATTTATTTCTATTTTGAACTTTAATTATGTCACAAAAGATAAAATTGAGCAATAATTTGCTGAAAAATCTGTTAAAGCTTATTGAATCAAACCTAACAGTTAGCCAGATATATGCCGGCGGCCATCTTGGACGCCATCTTGAATATCTTAAAATGCTCAAGGATGACCGGCGGTCATACATCGGATCCTTGATGCTGAGGGTCTATTCTACCAAAAACCACAAAAACATTTTCTATACAACTCCAAGCAAGGTTAAACGTGTCCGCGGCCGGACTATCTGCATTACTTTTACTCATACATCAAACAACCACACGTTTAATAAACGGTATGCTTTTGTTTACCACTTTTCACAGTTTTAACTGGACAAGTCCATGTGTTGACTGGTTTCTGGTAATGTATAAATTCATAAATAAATTCAGCAAAAGTTCACGGTCCAGTCTTACGAAACGACGTATGACAAATGTTGTCATAAGTCAAAGTCTAAATTCCTCAATGATTATTAATTTCTGAAGTTGTTTTTTAAGACAATTCCAAAGAGATGTCACGAGACGTGATTAAATGGAAAAATAAGAAGTTTGAGTTATTTTAACGTTTTGACTTACGGCCATCTAACATCTCAGATACAGAGTCAGATGGTATAGATGACAGTTCAATGAATGATCATGTACTTATATTTAACCCATGTATGTCTAGTGGTTAGTTAAAGAGAAATAGGAAACTGAACTCACACAGAATACTTTTTTTTCTTTTCTTTTTTTATTTGGTGAGGGGGGGGGGGGGGTCTACTATTTGAACAGTTTTGGGCAAATACTTCATTTAACACTCGTAAGTTGATAAACTGTTGAATAAAAGGTTAGTATTGCTTTGTCAGTGCTTTGAATCACTTATTTATTCATTTTACCTGTAGTAGTAGAAATAAACAAAAGCTGATGAGCCCTTTTGGCTGTAAATATTCTACCTTGAAATCGACAAATATCCTATGCCAAAAGGGCTCATCAACAAAATGATCAAAAAAGGGCTCATCAACAAAATGATCAAAATATCTCTTTAAATGGCATTTGTTTGTTATGCTTTTCATATGACCAATAAACATCCATATATACCATAAGAGAGTGGAATATTTAGTCTGTAATTGTAAAAGTGGATTTTTAGGACACTTCTAAACTTCAGAGGGCTATATCTCAAAACTGTGAAAACTGTTGTTGAGCCCTTTTGGCGTTTAAGTGACGATTAAAACTCTAGATATACAAGAGGGCAATGGTGGCCATGAATGCACTCACCTGACCAGTATATCTTAGGAGTCAAAATGAGCTCAGAGCTATAATTTGAACAATCTTTGGGAGCATAATAAACTCTTAAAGATTTAATTAATTACCAATATATCATTCCGTATCAGTTTGGCTCTCACCAACTTCAACTGCCGCGCTAGTCTTGGTCTGGGAGTAAATTGCCTCTCTAGTCACAGTCATGATGGAATCAGCACTGGCAGCTGTCTCACAAGTTGCAGTCTCAGAGTGAAATGCCTCACTGGTCACTGTCTGGATGGGACTAGGACCTGTATAAAAACAAAATTCATGACCCAACAGTTCTTAAGCTTTTGCAAGTAATACATATATATATGTTTAGTACTGTAGACCTCATGGAGATTGGTGACCCAACAATGTATTATATATATAATACATTGTTGGGTCACCAATCTGCATCAGGTCTAGTTTCATTGCCTGGGTGGAAATGTAAATTCTGTGATTTCTTGATTTCAAATGCCAACATAAATCATTAAAAATCTATACAAGAGGGCCATGGTGGCCATGAATGCACTCACCTGACCAGCAGGTCTTAGGAGTCAAAATGAGCTCAGAGCTATAATTTGAACAATCTTTGTAGAGTTCCACCAGATGAATTTGCATGCCAAATATCCTAGTCTAGGCGTTTCGGTTTCAAACATGAAGATTTTGAATGTTTTCATTTCTGTTGACATGGCAACTAGAGTTCTGCATGGACCGGAATTCTTTGAACAACTTTGAAAGACCTTCGAGCCATGAACATCACTGCCAGTTTAAGCAATGATGGCCCTGCAGTTAAGGTGTGTCACTTAAGTGAAAAGTATAATTCTAATGATTTACCAATAAATGTTGCCGGATCAATTTGGTTCCATAATTATGCTAGTTGCGGTGTCAAGGCGATAGAGACCTTCAATTGCCTCGCTAGTCTCAGTCTGAGATTGTACCGCCTCACTAGTCTCCGTCTCGATAGAATCAGCACTGTCAGATGCATCGCTTGTCTTGGTTTTGATGGAATCAGCATTAAAGGCTGCCTTGCTAGTCTCGGTCTGATAGTTAACTGCCTCACTAGCATATGTCTGGATGGAATGATCACTGTCAGCTGCCTCACTAGTCTCGGTCTGAAAATTGAGTCAAACATATGATCTCTATAGTGTATACACAAAGTTTTTAAAGTATTTGACCTAGTTTTTGACCCGACATGACCCATTTTCGAACTTGACCATAAGATTATCAATACAATCATTGACAAAGTTTCATTCAAATTGAGTCAAAACATGGTCTCTGGACATACACAAGGTTTTATGGGAGTATTTGAACTAATTTTTGACCCGACATAACCCATGTTTTAATATGACCGAGAGATCATCAAAGTTTAATCAAGATTGAGTCAAAAATGTGGCCTCTAGAGCGTACAAAAGGTTTTTAAAGTATTTGACCTAGTAGCCTAGTCTTTGAAACGTGACCCATCTTTGAACTTGACCGAGAGATCATCAATACAAACATTCTGACAAAGTTTCATCAAGATTGAGTCAAAAATAGGATTTTAAAGTATTTGACCTAGTGACCTAGTTTTTGATCAGACATGACCAATTTTCGAACTTGACTGAGAGATCATCAATACAAATTCTGACAAAGTTTCATCAATATTGTGTCAAAAGTGTTGCCTCTAGAGCATACACATGGTTTTTTAAAGTATTTGACATAGTGACCTAGTATTTGACCAGACATGACCCATTTTCAAACTTGACTGAGAGATCATCAATACAAACATTTTGACAAAGTTTCATCTAGATTGAGTAACAAATATGGCCTCTGGAGCGTACACAAGATTTTTGAAGTATTTGACCTAGTGACCTTGTTTTTGACCTGACATGATCCATTTTCGAACTTGACCGAGAGATTATCAATACAAACATTCGGACAGACATCATATCATAAAAGCCCACCTTAAGCACTCCATGCTCAGATGAGCTAAAAAGGGGTCCAGAGGGCAATTTTTTATTCCAGAGGTATAATTTGCGCAAACACAGCAAGTATCAAAGCTCTTAGACTTGTGGTGTCATACAAGAATATCTTTTAAGATTTCCCTGTAGAAGTCTATGTAAATTTTGGACCCGCGAGGTGGGGCCATTTCTGACCCCAGGGGCATAATTAAAAAAATTGGTAGAGGTCCATTAAGTAATACTACATACCAAATATAAAGGCATTAGGCATGCAGTTTCAAACAACATTTTTAAGACTTCCTTAATTTTAACTTTTTTTGGCATGGCAACCATATTTCCCAATGGAATTCGATTCTATGAACAATTCTTGATGGAGACCTTTCAAAGAACATCCCTGCCAAGTTTCATCAACATTGGTACATGTGTTATGCAGAGAAAATGTTAAAAGAAAACATTGATAGATGATAGAATGAAGGGATAATGGACAAATGGATGACCACAAAAGCTCAAATTGAGCATTTGCTCAGGTGAGCTAACATATATCAACAAGATAATCGGTAAAACCGATGCATGCTTCCCAAATAAATGCTGATTCGAAAAGAGCTGTTTAAAATAAGGCAATAACTCATTATGCAAAAGAGAATTACAGTTTTTGTACACTGCACTTCTCCTCATAGAGATATATCTACCAATGAAGTTTCATGTTGACACCTCTTTGGGAAGCATACAAGTAACAAATAACATTTCAGTTTTACCTGGTTCCTGATAAAGGTTCCCTTTAAGAGCATCTTTCTATTAATAAATAAGATTCTCTTTAACCCCATACTTCATACATACTCGTTTTAACGCACCTGTAGCAGACGATTTAAGGAACCACTATGACAAAGGAGGAATAGCTCATAAGTTATACTACATTATGACATACTTTATAATTGTCGCCTGCTGTTGTTTTCAATTTGGACCAATCACAAACTTCCATATGTGGGTATGGGTTAACAACATCTTTCTATTAATATATAAAGTAATTATTTATATATTTGCCTTCGAGCATTCAACAATATTCATTTAATGAAATTACACTTATTTTTTTGTAGAGAATGTCAATGTCAGCCAGGATTTCCCTGAGAATTAAGGTAAATAATGAAATAAGGTTATATTATTAAGAAAGTATGTCCATTAATATTGTCAATACATTTGAAAGAAAAAACTATTCGAACACGACACTGAAAATCCGCCTGCCCGCTTTTGAGAAAACATTATATGCCCGAATTACAAACCCAAACATGAATAAAGAGGCCCAAGACCATTCCCTAATTGGTGATATTAACCCTGTATGACCTCATTATTAGAAACTTACCTTGCGCCAATAAACAGTTGTGTCATTGTAATTAAATCTGAGTTCTGATCCTTTTTCGATGTCTTTGATGGTATATATGGCAAGCTTCAATTCTTTCTTCTGTTCAACCACCACCTTACAGTTTGGTTTGCTAGAATCATTTATCATTCTGCCATATCCTTGGCTGTAAGTTGCATCAACACTGAAAAAGAAAAGCTAGCCAGTTAGTTGACCATTAGGGCCGGAGCTGGCTTGAAAAATGTTTGAGCCACCTCTTGAGCAAGTTTCCAATATCTTGAACCATTTTGAGAAATTTGAGCCAAAATTTGACTGTATTGTTGTTTACTTTGATTGTTACAAAAATCAAAAGATAAATATACATCTAATTCATGTTATATAAAGAACTATTTATTTCTTAGCTTTAATATAAATAAAGTGTATGGTTGAACCAGATCAAATTTTAAGATTTTGTGGAAAACTTGCCTTCGGTCATACTGTTTTCAAAGCAATGATAAATATGCATCCAACACTTAGTTTGAGAACAATAGCTGTCGCAGGACAGCATGCTTGACTACTTTCCACTTTGTCAATAAACACTGCTATGTTAACAGTTGTTTTCTAAGAACCCTAAAAAGGCTCCATATGTGTTACAATAATCCATTTAGCATCAATGTATATATCAATAAATCAATATGATAAAGCTTTATAGAGGTTTGAAATGAAATAAGTAAACATTAAAGAAACTTGCACCAAAACTTTAACCTTGAAAACTGGGCAAGTTTCCATCGCCAAATACCGCTTAAAAGCCCCATTAAAGCCCAGTAACCCATTTAGCATCAATAAGTAGTAGTAAAACAAAATCATAGAGCTTTATGGTACATGAAATGGAAATCAGTGAAAAAAAACCCAGAAACTTGCACCAAAACTTTAACCTTGAAATTTGGCTAAGAGTTTGTCGCCAAATACCCCTAAAAATCCTCTTTGAAAGCCCATTAATATTGGTAATAGTAAGCTATTCAGAATCAACACACATGAAATTTCCCTAAGTTTTTGTCTCAAAATACCCCATAAAAGCCCATCAATACATAGTAAAACAACAATATCATCAAGCTTTATGATGATTTAAATTGAAACAAGTACAGTCGTCACGGGTGACTTATGTCCCCAAAATGCATTTTGGCGTAAAAACAATACAGACAATGTAATACAAATTTAACATGAAATTTTGATATTGTTAAATTGACCCAGGAGTCAATTCTTCACATTTAAAAACAGATCAGTTAGCGACACTCCTCAATCCCGAGTGGTACCCACACACCAAATTTGGAATCCCTAGCTGGTAAGGTATAGGAGGTATCCTCCGGACAAGCTTTTTGTGAAATCAAAGTCAAAGGTCAAGGTCACAGTGACCTGAAAATGGTATGCAACACTCTGTTGTCCCAAGATGTACTCACACACAACATTTGGAATCTGTAGCTGGTATAGGAAAAATGCTCCGGACAAGCTTTTTGAACAATCGAGGTCAAAGGTCAATGTTAAATGGTATGTGACACTCCTACATCCTTAGATGAACTCACACACCAAATTTGGAATCCCTAGCTGGTAAGGCGGCTTAGACATAGGAGATATGTACCGGACAAGCCTTTTGTAAAATTGAGGTCCAAGGTTAAGGTCACAGTGATGTGAAAATGGTAAGGCACACTTGGCCATCCTATGATGAACTCACACATCAAATTTGGAATCCCTAGCTGGTGAGGTATAGTAGGTATGCTCTGGTAAAACTTTGTAAAATCAAGGTCAAAGGTCAAGGTCAAGGTGATCTGAAAATGGCACGCGACAATATGCCATCCCAATATGAACTCGCACACTAAATTTGGAATCTCTAACTGGTAAGGTATAGGAGATATGCTCCGGACAAGCTTTTTGTAAAATCAAGGTCAAAGGTCAAGGTCAAGGTGACCTGAAAATGGTAAGCGACACTTTGCCATCCAATGATGAACTCACGCTCAAAAATTTCAAATCCCTGGCTGGTAAGGTATAGGAGGTATGCTCCGGACATATATATTGTAAAATCAAGGTCAAAGGTCAAGGTGACAGTGACCTGAAAATGGCATGCGACACTCTGCCATCCCAAGATAAACTCACACATCAAATTTGGAATCCCTAGCTGGTTATGTATAGGAGATATGCTCCGGACAATCTTTTTGTAAGATCGAGGTCAAAGGTCAAGGTCAAGGCATTGTGATCCGAAAATGGTATGTGAAACTCCGCCAACCCAAGATGAACTCACACACCAAGTTTGACATCCGTAGCTGGTAAGGTATAGGAGATATGCTCCGGACAAGCTTTTTGTAAAATCGAGATCAAAGGTCAAGGTGACAGTGACCTGAAAAGGGTACGAGACACTCTGCCATCCCAAGATAAACTCACACATCTTTGGAATACCTAGCTGGTAAGGTATAGGAGATATGCTCCGGACAATTTTTTTATTAGATCAAGGTCAAAAGTCAAGGTCAAGGTCACAGTGATTTGAAAATGGTATGGGACACTCCGCCATACCAAGATGACCTCACACACCAAATTTGGAATCGGTAGCTGGTAAGGTATAGGATATATGCTCCGGACAAGCTTTTTGTAAAATCGAGGTCAAAGGTCAAGGTCACAGTGACCTGAAAATGATATGAGACACTCCGCCATCCCAAGATGAAATCACACACCAAATTTGGAATCCATAGTTGATAAGGTATAGGAGATATGCTCCGGACAAGTTATAAAAGATATGCATCAGACAAGCTATTTTAGAAAATTGAGGTCAAAGGTCAAGGTGTAGTTGACCTGAAAATGGTATGCGACACTCCCCCATCCCAAGATGTACTCACACACCAAATTTGGCATTACTACCTTATGTAATATAGGAGATATGCAGCGGACAAGGTTTTTCTAGAATGGATGTCAGAGGTCAAGGTCACAATGACCCGAATTTGGTACGCGACACTCTGGACAGCACCCCAGATGTATCCACACACCAACTATGGTATTCCTACCCCATGTAATATAGGAGATATGCAGCGGACACGATATACCCCGACTGACAGACGAACGGACAGTTCGATTACTATATGCCACCAAAGCAAGCTTTTTGGGCATAAAAAGTGATGAAAACAGAAACTTGCAACAAAACTTTAATCAAGAGCTGCAATGGCGACGGCGAGGCAATGGTGACTGCAATAGCTCTACATATTATTTGAATAGTTGAGCTAAACATGGGCAGAAAATTGTAGTCGGCACTTTCAAGAAAGGCAAACACACTTTATAATGATTTATAGAAATTCACAGACCATAAAATGTCATAGAGGCTTTGCTCATGACTAAAATTTGCAATTAAACAGAATGGACTCTTGGACGAATTAAAATGCTATTTGATTAAATTATTTCGAGTGCATACAAAGAAAAATTAATGCATGGTCGAAATATGCTAGGTGAAAATGAAAATGCAAAATTTATCACGTGACAATAACTATCCATGTACCAGATGGAAACTGACGAATCGTACAAGTCTTATGCGACACGTCATTGTTTTGACTATAGACACAATAATGGGCACGCACACCAAGTTTCATTAACTTCTGACCAGTTTTTTAAGCAAATTGCTGGCATCGCATGCGGACACACACGGTTATCCCAATAGCTCACCTTAAGTATTCTGCTCAGGTGAGCATAAAAGGTTAAAGACATATTTTAGAGTATATACATGACTTACCAAAAGTCCTGTCCCTTATGACAGAAGAAGAACAGAAAACTCCCTTGGTTATCAGGCAGACTGCTGAACCTCTTCAAACCCTCTTTACCAGAAATAAGCAAACCCTCATAGAAACATATCCAACTTCCTTTTTTGATGTCTTCTTCAGCAAAAACTCCTGAACCTAAATACAAGATGTTGAGTTAATCCATCCATAAGATGTTAAGTTAACAAATACATTAGCTTACACAAAATACTACATTTATTCAAGAATAAAATTGTTGTAAGAAGTTGTAATGACGTTACAAATAATTATATATGAATTTCATGATGATAAATTGTAAACAGCAGGGCTAGACATTAATGGTAGTCTGACTGCCCTGGACCGAATTAATTTGATAAATGCGATGTCAAGTGATTAATTAAACCAACACAAGTCCTTTGGTTAAGTTCTGTAAAGAACTTGCATATCTACAACATCACTTGAAAGCATATCAAATTAAAAACCCAAAATTTGGGCCGGGATGACGTTACTATAGCAACAAGTTCTCGTTCCGTAAGAAATGTACAGATAAAATACTTACACATTGAATAGAAAACATCCTTATCTGTATTATACTTCAGTTTGACAGTAATACTATTAACTATATAGAAATGAGAGCACTTTTCCGCAAACTTTCTGATCACCCCTAGTACAAGTGATCTGCGTTTTAGTAAATTACTGGTCAGAACAAGTTACATTTTTGCCTACTAGTCAGACTGTACAAGTGGGTATAAAAAAGGTTGACTTTAGTTTGTCTTTTAAAAAGACTAGCCTCCAGGTTTTATCTCAATCTCTTTTAGTACAATTTAGGATCCAAAACATCAAAGATACTGAGAATTAACGTTTTGAATAGAAGTCTGGATAACATTTTTTTTTCTTATTGGGATTCAAACTTCAAGCAAGAGCCCAGATACACAAGATTTGTTCAATCGTGGTGCTTTTTAAAATCATATTGAGCATCAGAAAACCCACCTCATCACCATGATAAAAAATGCCACCATTGCGAAAGTTTTTCGGTTAACCGTCGGCCAATCCTGTTTAAAATTGAAATGAATTACTGTGACGAGCGTGGTGGGTCAATGTGATTTCTCTCTTAATTATAGATCAACAAGGAGTTTAACATGTCCTGTACCACTTACTGTTCCATGCAGAATAATATAGGTTGTTGGTGGAATTTGTTGTTATAAAGTTAAATTGCCGTATAATTCGGAAACCTCTGATTATGATTAAAAATTGAATTGTGTCAATACCGTTATTCATAAAGGGTTAATACAGCATTGTTTTCATGCTTTTTGGTGCTGAAATAGTTTAGTTCATTGAAAGAGTGTGCAATCAATTTGGTAAAAAAAATACTGTTTATGTCTGTTATACTTTTTACCATTTTTATCATCATGCAATTCAAATGTTTATGTCAATATTGGAGTTTCCACTTTCGTACATAATCACGCTGAGTTTTCTCTTTTTGGAAGCTACAGATTGTTTACAGGAATGGTTTGTTGGCTGTTAATTTGTAAAAAGAATCAAAAGACAAACAAATTGGCTGCAATTCATTAACTTTTGCAAGTGTAGTGTCAGAGTGACAATGATAAGTTACTGTCTATTTTCTGCAACCCTTACGACTTGGTAGGGCAGCAGTGCAATTGTAGTAAAGTGACAAGTTGCAAAGATGCCAATCTTGACAGAAAAAATAGCTCTGTTCAAGAGGAAGCAGTCGTAAATCAAGATAAATTATACAAAATCTCAGTAAACAAACTTTTGTCCTTCAGAATGATGCTACAATTTGTCCCAGCAACATAAAGGAAAGAACTTTTTTTCATTACTCAAAGAAAAGCTGCTTGCTTTGTCTGGTACTTAATGAACATGTTACACTGAAGCAAATCTTAAAATGAATACAATGAGTATATGCAAGTCTCAGTGTTGTGCCTAGGTTCAATTCTCTGGGGGACACTGGTGTCCCCCACCCTTAATTTTAGGGGGACTTTTCAAAATGTTGGGGGACAACTTAAACATATGATATTCTACCTTAATTGGAGTACAGTTGTCACATGTCTGGCATTTCAAAGCTGCATTTGACTCCCGGGACCATATTGCCATTCAGTTTGAAAGTATCTGCATTTTGACCATCACACACTTGAATCATATGAACCAGGTTGTGTTTCTACTGCAGATTTGGATGTCCGAGCCATATCTTTATCATTATTTTCTACTTTTATTCAGTAAGAAATCAGTCAAGCGCATCTGACATTTACGGCCATTGTACATACAATTGGACTGGTTTCTGAGCTGGCGCAGGCTGGGTAAAAAACGTGTACACAGTCTATTTCATATTGACTATTTCCCTTGGTTCTAATTTGTTAGTGGATTGGGCAAAATTACCGGAAATGACTGGAAAATTGTGCAACAGACGATATTTTTTCAGGGCCCCCATATGCCCGCAATATACAAATTTTTAAGGGATATTAGTGAAAAAAGCGGGATTCCCGCGATCCCGCGCTCTAGGCACAACACTGAAGTCTGAACATGTTTCCGAACACAAATTTAGTAATCATTTGAGAAATTGAGAGGTAACTATCATCTGGAAAAAAATCTCACCTATGTATGTGTCAATAAATTTGACAGAAAGCTTAACACTTCGTCTTGTTGACTTGATTTGTCTTGACCGCAACGACGGCATTGTGATCTGAAATGTGATATTAAATCATTTTTCTTTTATGCTAAGCAGTGAATTATAGAGTTTTCTCAGTAGATTATAATGTTATAATCTACAGTGAATTATAACTTTTCGGAACAATTTTTTGCCGGGATTTTTTTTTATTGCTATAACCTCCTTTTAAGTTGAATATGCCATACGCGATTATTTTGGTGTCGCACGTTCAGATTACGACGCCATCAAAATAACACTAAGTCGGGAGCGCTTTGATTTTGAGAAGCTCCATACGGGTTTTTTGACATTGCCAAAGTGATTAATTGGCGGCTTTATATTAATATTTCTCTGTTAAAAGCATAAAAGAAATAGAATAATTGTTTGTTTCAGTGGAAGATGTTTTTTTTTCATCTCGTGAAAAGCAAGGATTTATATTTTCACTCGTTGCTTTTCACTCGATGAAAGAAAATCCCATCTTACACTGAAACAAACAATTATCCTCTATATAAATAGTCAAATAATATAATGAGAATCAGCAATCAAAATCGGACGTCATCCATGAGACAGAAATACGCACATTGATGCAATTTCATCTTTTTATGTAAAATTACATCTCTTTTGGTTTTTATATGTTACGAAATCCATCGTTAGTATCATGTCAATGCATCACTGGTATTTAAGTGGCACAAATTATGACGTCAAGGGTGAGACTTGGTGACAGTTGAGCGTAGTAGCAATAAACAAATAGTCAATATGTTAGCGTCGCTTTAAGTATATACATAAGTAATTATTTACATCTAGTTTTAAGGAATAGCAGACGGAAAGTCGGGATTTGATTATCTGGAATGTTTATGAGATTCTTAAAGCCGCATTGTGCTTTTGAGAAACCTGCATAAAACGGTTGTTTGGGGTCCCATTTGAACTACGTGGGACGTGATTCTTTCACAAAAACCGGTTTTATCTAAGCAATTCGCTTTTTAAATTTTATTTATAATATTTTGGTGCTAGCACCAATTAAAAAGCCTCCCTTGTGAATGGAAAGAAGGACAACTCTTTAAATACAGGGCTCCAGATAACAAAGAAAACAAAGCAAATACTGAAAATAGCAGACTCGGTTTAATTGAGTCTGTTCATGAGCAATACTGAAATGTGCAACAGTGCTCACGCCCCCTAGCACCGGCTTAAGCGGAATTCAAAATTCAACTGTAAATACGCTGAAATCTATGATTCTAAAGGACCAGAAAGTATAACAACATTGAGAATGAAGTACGGGGCGACTTTTTACAGCCGCCACACAAGCACTTAACATCTGCTGTTGTGAATTATAAAAATATGAATAAGGGGAGATCTTTTGAAAGCACAGAAAACAAAGCAAATACTGAAAATAGCAGACTCGGTTTAATTGAGTCTGTTCATGAGCAATACTGAAATGTGCAACAGTGCTCACGCCCCCTAGCACCGGCTTAAGCGGAATTCAACTTTCAACTGTAAATACGCTGAAATCTATGATTCCAAAGGACCAGAAAGTATAACAACACTGAGAATGAAGTACGGGGCGACTTTTTACAGCCGCCACACAAGCACTTAACATCTGCTGTTGTGAATTATAAAAATCTGAATAAGGGGAGATCTTTTGAAAGCACAGAAAACAAAGCAAATACTGAAAATAGCAGACTCGGTTTAATTGAGTCTGTTCATGAGCAATACCGAAATGTGCAACAGTGCTCACGCCCCCTAGCACCGGCTTAAGCGGAATGCAACTTTCAACTGTAAATACGCTGAAATCTATGATTCCAAAGGACCAGAAAGTATAACAACACTGAGAATGAAGTACGGGGCAACTTTTTACAGCCGCCACACAAGCACTTAACATATGCTGTTGTGAATTATAAAAATGTGAATAAGGGGAGATCTTTTGAAAGCACAGAAAACAAAGCAAATACTGAAAATAGCAGACTCGGTTTAATTGAGTCTGTTCATGAGCAATACTGAAATGTGCAACAGTGCTCACGCCCCCTAGCAGCGGTTTAAGCGGAATTCAACTTTCAACTGTAAATACGCTGAAATCTATGATTCCAAAGGACCAGAAAGTATAACAACACTGAGAATGAAGTACGGGGCGACTTTTTACAGCCGCCACACAAGCACTTAACATCTGCTGTTGTGAATTATGAAAAATTTGAATAAGGGGAGATCTTTTGAAAGCACAGAAAACAAAGCAAATACTGAAAATAGCAGACTCTGTTTAATTGAGTCTGTCCATGAGCAATACCGAAATGTGCAACAGTGCTCACGCCCCCTAGCACCGGCTTAAGCGGAATTCAACTTTCAACTGTAAATACGCTGAAATCTATGATTCCAAAGGACCAGAAAGTATAACAACACTGAGAATGAAGTACGGGGCGACTTTTTACAGCCGCCACACACGCACTTAACATCTGCTGTTGTGAATTATAAAAATCTGAATAAGGGGAGATCTTTGGAAAGCACAGAAAACAAAGCAAATACTGAAAAGAGCAGACTCGGTTTAATTGAGTCTGTTCATGAGCAATACTGAAATGTGCAACAGCGCTCACACCCCCTAGCACCGGCTTAAGCGGAATTCAACTTTCAACTGTAAATACGCTGAAATCTATGATTCCAAAGGACCAGAAAGTATAACAACACTGATAATGAAGTACGGGGCGACTTTTTACAGCCGCCACACAAGCACTTAACATCTGCTGTTATGAATTATAAAAATCTGAATAAGCGGAGATCTTTTGAAAGCACAGAAAACAAAGCAAATACTGAAAATAGCAGACTCTGTTTAATTGAGTCTGTTCATGAGCAATACTGAAATGTGCAACAGTGCTCACGCCCCCTAGCACCGGCTTAAGCGGAATTCAACTTTCAACTGTAAATACGCTGAAATCTATGATTCCAAAGGACCAGAAAGTATAACAACACTGAGAATGAAGTACGGGGCGACTTTTTTACAGCCGCCACACAAGCACTTAACATCTGCTGTTGTGAATTATAAAAATCTGAATAAGGGGGGTTCTTTTGAAAGCACAGAAAACAAAGCAAATACTGAAAATATCAGACTCGGTTTAATTGAGTCTGTTTCATGAGCAATACTGAAATGTGCAACAGTGCTCACGCCCCCTAGCACCGGCTTCTTTGGAATTCAACTTTCAACTGTAAATACGCTGAAATCTATGATTCCAAAGGACCAGAAAGTATAACAACACTGAGAATGAAGTACGGGGCGACTTTTTACAGCCGCCACACAAGCACTTAACATCTGCTGTTGTGAATTATAAAAATCTGAATAAGGGGAGATCTTTTGAAAGCACAGAAAACAAAGCAAATACTGGAAATAGCAGACTCGGTTTAATTGAGTCTGTTCATGAGCAATACTGAAATGTGCAACAGTGCTCACGCTCCCTAGCACCGCCACACAAGCACTTAACATCTGCTGTTGTTAATTATGAAAAATGTGAATGTAAATACGCTGAAATCTATGATTCCAAAGGACCAGAAAGTATAACAACACTGATAATGAAGTACGGGGCGACTTTTTACAGCCGCCACACAAGCACTTAACATCTGCTGTTATGAATTATAAAAATCTGAATAAGCGGAGATCTTTTGAAAGCACAGAAAACAAAGCAAATACTGAAAATAGCAGACTCGGTTTAATTGAGTCTGTTCATGAGCAATACTGAAATGTGCAACAGTGCTCACGCCCCCTAGCACCGGCTTAAGCGGAATTCAACTTTCAACTGTAAATACGCTGAAATCTATGATTCCAAAGGACCAGAAAGTATAACAACACTGAGAATGAAGTACGGGGCGACTTTTTACAGCCGCCACACAAGCACTTAACATCTGCTGTTGTGAATTATAAAAATCTGAATAAGGGGGGTTCTTTTGAAAGCACAGAAAACAAAGCAAATACTGAAAAGAGCAGACTCGGTTTAATTGAGTCTGTTCATGAGCAATACTGAAATGTGCAACAGCGCTCACACCCCCTAGCACCGGCTTAAGCGGAATTTAACTTTCAACTGTAAATACGCTGAAATCTATGATTCCAAAGGACCAGAAAGTATAACAACACTGATAATGAAGTACGGGGCGACTTTTTACAGCCGCCACACAAGCACTTAACATCTGCTGTTATGAATTATAAAAATCTGAATAAGCGGAGATCTTTTGAAAGCACAGAAAACAAAGCAAATACTGAAAATAGCAGACTCGGTTTAATTGAGTCTGTTCATGAGCAATACTGAAATGTGCAACAGTGCTCACGCCCCCTAGCACCGGCTTAAGCGGAATTCAACTTTCAACTGTAAATACGCTGAAATCTATGATTCCAAAGGACCAGAAAGTATAACAACACTGAGAATGAAGTACGGGGCGACTTTTTACAGCCGCCACACAAGCACTTAACATCTGCTGTTGTGAATTATAAAAATCTGAATAAGGGGGGTCTTTTGAAAGCACAGAAAACAAAGCAAATACTGAAAATATCAGACTCGATTTAATTGAGTCTGTTTCATGAGCAATACTGAAATGTGCAACAGTGCTCACGCCCCCTAGCACCGGCTTCTTTGGAATTCAACTTTCAACTGTAAATACGCTGAAATCTATGATTCCAAAGGACCAGAAAGTAAAACAACACTGAGAATGAAGTACGGGGCGACTTTTTACAGCCGCCACACAAGCACTTAACATCTGCTGTTGTGAATTATAAAAATCTGAATAAGGGGAGATCTTTTGAAAGCACAGAAAACAAAGCAAATACTGAAAATAGCAGACTCGGTTTAATTGAGTCTGTTCATGAGCAATACTGAAATGTGCAACAGTGCTCACGCTCCCTAGCACCGCCACACAAGCACTTAACATCTGCTGTTGTGAATTATAACAATCTGAATAAGGGGAGATCTTTTGAAAGCACAGAAAACAAAGCAAATACTGAGAATAGCAGACTCGGTTTAATTGAGTCTGTTCATGAGCAATACTGAAATGTGCAATAGTGCTCACGCTCCCTAGCACCGGCTTAAGCGGAATTCAACTTACAACTGTAAATACGCTGAAATCTATGATTCCAAAGGACCAGAATGTATAACAACACTGAGAATGAAGTACGGGGCGACTTTTTACAGCCGCCACACAAGCACTTAACATCTGCTGTTGTGAATTGTGAAAAATTTGAATAAGGGGAGATCTTTTGAAAGCACAGAAAACAAAGCAAATACTGAAAATAGCAGACTCGGTTTAATTGAGTCTGTTCATGAGCAATACTGAAATGTGCAACAGTGCTCACGCTCCCTAGCACCGCCACACAAGCACTTAACATCTGCTGTTGTGAATTATAACAATCTGAATAAGGGGAGATCTTTTGAAAGCACAGAAAACAAAGCAAATACTGAGAATAGCAGACTCGGTTTAATTGAGTCTGTTCATGAGCAATACTGAAATGTGCAATAGTGCTCACGCTCCCTAGCACCGGCTTAAGCGGAATTCAACTTACAACTGTAAATACGCTGAAATCTATGATTCCAAAGGACCAGAAAGTATAACAACACTGAGAATGAAGTACGGGGCGACTTTTTACAGCCGCCACACAAGCACTTAACATCTGCTGTTGTGAATTATGAAAAATTTGAATAAGGGGAGATCTTTTGAAAGCACAGAAAACAAAGCAAATACTGAAAATAGCAGACTCGGTTTAATTGAGTCTGTTCATGAGCAATACTGAAATGTGCAACAGTGCTCACGCCCCCTAGCACCGGCTTAAGCGGAATTCAACTTTTAACTGTAAATACGCTGAAATCTATGATTCCAAAGGACCAGAAAGTATAACAACACTGAGAATGAAGTACGGGGCGACTTTTTACAGCCGCCACACAAGCACTTAACATCTGCTGTTGTGAATTATAAAAATCTGAATAAGGGGAGATCTTTTGAAAGCACAGAAAACAAAGCTAATACTGAAAATAGCAGACTCGGTTTAATTGAGTCTGTTCATGAGCAATACTGAAATGTGCAACAGTGCTCACGCCCCCTAGCACCGCCACACAAGCACTTAACATCTGCTGTTGTGAATTATAACAATCTTAATAAGGGGAGATCTTTTGAAAGCACAGAAAACAAAGCAAATACTGAAAATAGCAGACTCGGTTTAATTGAGTCTGTTCATGAGCAATACTGAAATGTGCAACAGTGCTCACGCCCCCTAGCACCGGCTTAAGCGGAATTCAACTTTCAACTGTAAATACGCTGAAATCTATGATTCCAAAAGGACCAGAAAGTATAACAACACTGAGAATGAAGTACGGGGCGACTTTTTACAGCCGCCACACAAGCACTTAACATCTGCTGTTGTGAATTATAAAAATCTGAATAAGGGGAGATCTTTTGAAAGCACAGAAAACAAAGCAAATACTGAAAATAGCAGAATCGGTTTAATTGAGTCTGTTCATGAGCAATACTGAAATGTGCAACAGTGCTCACGCCCCCTAGCACCGGCTTAAGCGGAATGCAACTTTCAACTGTAAATACGCTGAAATCTATGATTCCAAAGGACCAGAAAGTATAACAACACTGAGAATGAAGTACGGGGCGACTTTTTACAGCCCCCACACAAGCACTTAACATCTGCTGTTGTGAATTATAAAAATCTGAATAAGGCGAGATATTTTGAAAGCACAGAAAACAAAGCAAATACTGAAAATAGCAGACTCGGTTTAATTGAGTCTGTTCATGAGCAATACTGAAATGTGCAACAGTGCCCACGCCCCCTAGCACCGGCTTAAGCGGAATTCAACTTTCAACTGTAAATACGCTGAAATCTATGATTCCAAAGGATCAGAAAGTATAACAACACTGAGAATGAAGTACGGGGCGACTTTTTACAGCCCCCACACAAGCACTTAACATCTGCTGTTGTGAATTATAAAAATCTGAATAAGGGGAGATCTTTTGAAAGCACAGAAAACAAAGCTAATACTGAAAATAGCAGACTCGGTTTAATTGAGTCTGTTCATGAGCAATACTGAAATGTGCAACAGTGCTCACGCCCCCTAGCACCGCCACACAAGCACTTAACATCTGCTGTTGTGAATTATAACAATCTTAATAAGGGGAGATCTTTTGAAAGCACAGAAAACAAAGCAAATACTGAAAATAGCAGACTCGGTTTAATTGAGTCTGTTCATGAGCAATACTGAAATGTGCAACAGTGCTCACGCCCCCTAGCACCGGCTTAAGCGGAATTCAACTTTCAACTGTAAATACGCTGAAATCTATGATTCCAAAGGACCAGAAAGTATAACAACACTGAGAATAAAGTACGGGGCGACTTTTTACAGCAGCCACACAAGCACTTAACATCTGCTGTTGTGAATTATAACAATCTGAATAAGGGGAGATCTTTTGAAAGCACAGAAAACAAAGCAAATACTGAAAATAGCAGACTCGGTTTAATTGAGTCTGTTCATGAGCAATACTGAAATGTGCAACAGTGCTCACGCCCCCTAACACCGGCTTAAGCGGAATTCAACTTTCAACTGTAAATACGCTGAAATCTATGATTCCAAAGGACCAGAAAGTATAACAACACTGAGAATGAAGTACGGGGCGACTTTTTACAGCCGCCACACAAGCACTTAACATCTGCTGTTGTGAATTATAAAAATCTGAATAAGGGGAGATCTTTTGAAAGCACAGAAAACAAAGCAAATACTGAAAATAGCAGACTCGGTTTAATTGAGTCTGTTCATGAGCAATACTGAAATGTGCAACAGTGCTCACGCCCCCTAGCACCGCCACACAAGCACTTAACATCTGCTGTTGTGAATTATAACAATCTAAATAAGGGGAGATCTTTTGAAAGCACAGAAAACAAAGCATTTACTGAAAATAGCAGACTCGGTTTAATTGAGTCTGTTCATGAGCAATACTGAAATGTGCAACAGTGCTCACGCTCCCTAGCACCGGCTTAAGCGGAATTCAACTTTCAACTGTAAATACGCTGAAATCTATGATTCCAAAGGACCAGAAAGTATACCAACATGGAGAATGAAGTACGGGGCGACCTTTTACAGCCGCGACACAAGCACTTAACATCTGCTGTTGTGAATTATAAAAATCTGAATAAGGGGAGATCTTTTGAAAGCACAGAAAACAAAGCAAATACTGAAAATAGCAGACTCGGTTTAATTGAGTCTGTTCATGAGCAATACTGAAATGTGCAACAGTGCTCACGCCCCCTAGCACCGGCTTAAGCGGAATTCAACTTTTAACTGTAAATACGCTGAAATCTATGATTTCAAAGGACCAGAAAGTATAACAACACTGAGAATGAAGTACGGGGCAACTTTTTACAGCCGCCACACAAGCACTTAACATATGCTGTTGTGAATTATAAAAATCTGAATAAGGGGAGATCTTTTGAAAGCACAGAAAACAAAGCAAATACTGAAAATAGCAGACTCGGTTTAATTGAGTCTGTTCATTAGCAATACTGAAATGTGCAACAGTGCTCACGCCCCCTAGCACCGGCTTAAGCGGAATGCAACTTTCAACTGTAAATACGCTGAAATCTATGATTCCAAAGGACCAGAAAGTATAACAACACTGAGAATGAAGTACGGGGCAACTTTTTACAGCCGCCACACAAGCACTTAACATATGCTGTTGTGAATTATAAAAATCTGAATAAGGCGAGATATTTTGAAAGCACAGAAAACAAAGCAAATACTGTAAATAGCAGACTCGGTTTAATTGAGTCTGTTCATGAGCAATACTGAAATGTGCAACAGTGATCACGCCCCCTAGCAGCGGTTTAAGCGGAATTCAACTTTCAACTGTAAATACGCTGAAATCTATGATTCCAAAGGACCAGAAAGTATAACAACACTGAGAATGAAGCACGGGGCGACTTTTTACAGCCGCCACACAACCACTTAACATCTGCTGTTGTGAATTATAACAATCTGAATAAGGGGAGATATTTTGAAAGCACAGAAAACAAAGCAAATACTGAAAATAGCAGACTCGGTTTAATTGAGTCTGTTCATGAGCAATACTGAAATGTGCAACAGTGCTCACGCCCCCTAGCACCGGCTTAAGCGGAATTCAACTTTCAACTGTAAATACGCTGAAATCTATGATTCCAAAGGACCAGAAAGTATAACAACACTGAGAATAAAGTACGGGGCGACTTTTTACAGCAGCCACACAAGCACTTAACATCTGCTGTTGTGAATTATAACAATCTGAATAAGGGGAGATCTTTTGAAAGCACAGAAAACAAAGCAAATACTGAAAATAGCAGACTCGGTTTAATTGAGTCTGTTCATGAGCAATACTGAAATGTGCAACAGTGCTCACGCCCCCTAACACCGGCTTAAGCGGAATTCAACTTTCAACTGTAAATACGCTGAAATCTATGATTCCAAAGGACCAGAAAGTATAACAACACTGAGAATGAAGTACGGGGCGACTTTTTACAGCCGCCACACAAGCACTTAACATCTGCTGTTGTGAATTATAAAAATCTGAATAAGGGGAGATCTTTGGAAAGCACAGAAAACAAAGCAAATACTGAAAAGAGCAGACTCGGTTTAATTGAGTCTGTTCATAAGCAATACTGAAATGTGCAACAGTGCTCACACCCCCTAGCACCGGCTTAAGCGGACTTCAACTTTCAACTGTAAATACGCTGAAATCTATGATTCCAAAGGACCAGAAAGTATAACAACACTGATAATGAAGTACGGGGCGACTTTTTACAGCCGACACACAAGCACTTAACATCTGCTGTTATGAATTATAAAAATCTGAATAAGCGGAGATCTTTTGAAAGCACAGAAAACAAAGCAAATACTGAAAATAGCAGACTCGGTTTAATTGAATCTGTTCATGAGCAATACTGAAATGTGCAACAGTGCTCACGCCCCCTAGCACCGGCTTAAGCGGAATTCAACTTTCAACTGTAAATACGCTGAAATCCATGATTCCAAAGGACCAGAAAGTATAACAACACTGAGAATGAAGTACGGGGCGACATTTTACAGCCGCCTCACAAGCACTTAACATCTGCTGTTGTGAATTATAAAAATCTGAATAAGGGGAGATCTTTTGAAAGCACAGAAAACAAAGCAAATACTGAAAATAGCAGACTCGGTTTAATTGAGTCTGTTCATGAGCAATACTGAAATGTGCAACAGTGCTCACGCCCCCTAACACCGGCTTAAGTGGAATTCAACTTTCAACTGTAAATACGCTGAAATCTATGATTCCAAAGGACCAGAAAGTATAACAACACTGAGAATGAAGTACGGGGCGACTTTTTACAGCCGCCACACAAGCACTTAACATCTGCTGTTGTGAATTATAAAAATCTGAATAAGGGGAGATCTTTGGAAAGCACAGAAAACAAAGCAAATACTGAAAATAGCAGACTCGGTTTAATTGAGTCTGTTCATGAGCAATACTGAAATGTGCAACAGTGCCCACGCCCCCTAGCACCGGCTTAAGCGGAATTCAACTTTCAACTGTAAATACGCTGAAATCTATGATTCCAAAGGATCAGAAAGTATAACAACACTGAGAATGAAGTACGGGGCGACTTTTTACAGCCGCCACACAAGCACTTAACATCTGCTGTTGTGAATTATAAAAATCTGAATAAGGGGAGATCTTTTGAAAGCACAGAAAACAAAGCAAATACTGAAAATAGCAGACTCGGTTTAATTGAGTCTGTTCATGAGCAATACTGAAATGTGCAACAGTGCTCACGCCCCCTAGCACCGCCACACAAGCACTTAACATCTGCTGTTGTGAATTATAACAATCTAAATAAGGGGAGATCTTTTGAAAGCACAGAAAACAAAGCATTTACTGAAAATAGCAGACTCGGTTTAATTGAGTCTGTTCATGAGCAATACTGAAATGTGCAACAGTGCTCACGCCCCCTAGCACCGGCTTAAGCGGAATTCAACTTTCAACTGTAAATACGCTGAAATCTATGATTCCAAAGGACCAGAAAGTATACCAACATGGAGAATGAAGTACGGGGCGACCTTTTACAGCCGCGACACAAGCACTTAACATCTGCTGTTGTGAATTATAAAAATCTGAATAAGGGGAGATCTTTTGAAAGCACAGAAAACAAAGCAAATACTGAAAATAGCAGACTCGGTTTAATTGAGTCTGTTCATGAGCAATACTGAAATGTGCAACAGTGCTCACGCCCCCTAGCACCGGCTTAAGCGGAATGCAACTTTCAACTGTAAATACGCTGAAATCTATGATTCCAAAGGACCAGAAAGTATAACAACACTGAGAATGAAGTACGGGGCAACTTTTTACAGCCGCCACACAAGCACTTAACATATGCTGTTGTGAATTATAAAAATCTGAATAAGGCGAGATATTTTGAAAGCACAGAAAACAAAGCAAATACTGAAAATAGCAGACTCGGTTTAATTGAGTCTGTTCATGAGCAATACTGACATGTGCAACAGTGATCACGCCCCCTAGCAGCGGTTTAAGCGGAATTCAACTTTCAACTGTAAATACGCTGAAATCTATGATTCCAAAGGACCAGAAAGTATAACAACACTGAGAATGAAGCACGGGGCGACTTTTTACAGCCGCCACACAAGCACTTAACATCTGCTGTTGTGAATTATAAAAATCTGAATAAGGGGAGATCTTTTGAAAGCACAGAAAACAAAGCAAATACTAAAAATAGCAGACTCGGTTTAATTGAGTCTGTTCATGAGCAATACTGAAATGTGCAACAGTGCTCAGGCCCCCTAGCACCGGCTTAAGCGGAATTCAACTTTCAACTGTAAATACGCTGAAATCTATGATTCCAAAGGACCAGAAAGTATAAAAACACTGAGAATGAAGTACGGGGCGACTTTTTACAGCCGCCACACAAGCACTTAACATCTGCTGTTGTGAATTATAACAATCTAAATAAGGGGGGTTCTTTTGAAAGCACAGAAAACAAAGCAAATACTGAAAATATCAGACTCGGTTTAATTGAGTCTGTTTCATGAGCAATACTGAAATGTGCAACAGTGCTCACGCCCCCTAGCACCGGCTTCTTTGGAATTCAACTTTCAACTGTAAATACGCTGAAATCTATGATTCCAAAGGACCAGAAAGTATAACAACACTGAGAATGAAGTACGGGGCGACTTTTTACAGCCGCCACACAAGCACTTAACATCTGCTGTTGTGAATTATAAAAATCTGAATAAGGGGAGATCTTTTGAAAGCACAGAAAACAAAGCAAATACTGAAAATAGCAGACTCGGTTTAATTGAGTCTGTTCATGAGCAATACTGAAATGTGCAACAGTGCTCACGCCCCCTAGCACCGCCACACAAGCACTTAACATCTGCTGTTGTGAATTATAACAATATTAATAAGGGGAGATCTTTTGAAAGCACAGAAAACAAAGCAAATACTGAAAATAGCAGACTCGGTTTAATTGAGTCTGTTCATGAGCAATACTGAAATGTGCAACAGTGCTCACGCTCCCTAGCACCGGCTTAAGAGGAATTCAACTTTCAACTGTAAATACGCTGAAATCTATGATTCCAAAGGACCAGAAAGTATACCAACACTGAGAATGAAGTACGGGGCGACCTTTTACAGCCGCCACACAAGCACTTAACATATGCTGTTGTGAATTATAAAAATCTGAATAAGGGGAGATCTTTTGAAAGCACAGAAAACAAAGCAAATACTGAAAATAGCAGACTCGGTTTAATTGAGTCTGTTCATGAGCAATACTGAAATGTGCAACAGTGCTCACGCCCCCTAGCACCGGCTTAAGCAAAATTCAACTTTCAACTGTAAATACGCTGAAATCTATGATTCCAAAGGATCAGAAAGTATAACAACACTTAGAATGAAGTACGGGGCGACTTTTTACAGCCGCCACACAAGCACTTAACATCTGCTGTTGTGAATTATAAATATCTAAATAAGGGGAGATCTTTTGAAAGCACAGAAAACAAAGCAAATACTGAAAAAAGCAGACTCGGTTTAATTGAGTCTGTTCATGAGCAATACTGAAATGTGCAACAGTGCTTACGTCCCCTAGCACCGGCTAAAGCGGAATTCAAATTTCAACTGTAAATACGCTGAAATCTATGATTCCAAAGGACCAGAAAGTATAACAACACTGAGAATGAAGTACGGGGCGACATTTTACAGCCGCCACACAAGCACTTAACATCTGCTGTTGTGAATTATAAAAATCTGAATAAGGGGAGATCTTTTGAAAGCACAGAAAACAAAGCAAATACTGAAAATAGCAGACTCGGTTTAATTGAGTCTGTTCATGAGCAATACTGAAATGTGCAACAGTGCTCACGCCCCCTAGCACCGGCTTAAGCGGAATTCAACTTTCAACTGTAAATACGCTGAAATCTATGATTCCAAAGGACCAGAAAGTATAACAACACTGAGAATGAAGTACGGGGCGACTTTTTACAGCCGCCACACAAGCACTTAACATCTGCTGTTGTGAATTATAAAAATTTGAATAAGGGGAGATCTTTTGAAAGCACAGAAAACAAAGCAAATACTGAAAGTAGCAGAATCGGTTTAATTGAGTCTGTTCATGAGCAATACTGAAATGTGCAACAGTGCTCACGCCCCCTAGCACCGGCTTAAGCGGAATGCAACTTTCAACTGTAAATACGCTGAAATCTATGATTCCAAAGGACCAGAAAGTATAACAACACTGAGAATGAAGTACGGGGCGACTTTTTACAGCCCCCACACAAGCACTTAACATCTGCTGTTGTGAATTATAAAAATCTGAATAAGGCGAGATATTTTGAAAGCACAGAAAACAAAGCAAATACTGAAAATAGCAGACTCGGTTTAATTGAGTCTGTTCATGAGCAATACTGAAATGTGCAACAGTGCTCACGTCCCCTAGCACCGGCTTAAGCGGAATTCAACTTTCAACTGTAAATACGCTGAAATCTATGATTCCAAAGGATCAGAAAGTATAACAACACTGAGAATGAAGTACGGGGCGACTTTTTACAGCCGCAACACAAGCACTTAACATATGCTGTTGTGAATTATAAAAATCTGAATAAGGGGAGATCTTTTGAAAGCACAGAAAACAAAGCAAATACTGAAAATAGCAGACTCGGTTTAATTGAGTCTGTTCATGAGCAATACTGAAATGTGCAACAGTGCTCACGCCCCCTAGCACCGGCTTAAGCGGAATTCAAATTTCAACTGTAAATACGCTGAAATCTATGATTCCAAAGGACCAGAAAGTATAACAACACTGAGAATGAAGAACGGGGCGACTTTTTACAGCCGCCACACAAGCACTTAACATCTGCTGTTGTGAATTATGAAAAATTTGAATTAGGGGAGATCTTTTGAAAGCACAGAAAACAAAGCAAATACTGAAAATAGCAGACTCTGTTTAATTGAGTCTGTTCATGAGCAATACCGAAATGTGCAACAGTGCTCACGCCCCCTAGCACCGGCTTAAGCGGAATGCAACTTTCAACTGTAAATACGCTGAAATCTATGATTCCAAAGGACCAGAAAGTATAACAACACTGAGAATGAAGTACGGGGCGACTTTTTACAGCCCCCACACAAGCACTTAACATCTGCTGTTGTGAATTATAAAAATCTGAATAAGGCGAGATATTTTGAAAGCACAGAAAACAAAGCAAATACTGAAAATAGCAGACTCGGTTTAATTGAGTCTGTTCATGAGCAATACTGAAATGTGCAACAGTGCTCACGCCCCCTAGCACCGGCTTAAGCGGAATTCAACTTTCAACTGTAAATACGCTGAAATCTATGATTCCAAAGGATCAGAAAGTATAACAACACTGAGAATGAAGTACGGGGCGACTTTTTACAGCCGCAACACAAGCACTAAACATATGCTGTTGTGAATTATAAAAATCTGAATAAGGGGAGATCTTTTGAAAGCACAGAAAACAAAGCAAATACTGAAAATAGCAGACTCGGTTTAATTGAGTCTGTTCATGAGCAATACTGAAATGTGCAACAGTGCTCACGCCCCCTAGCACCGGCTTAAGCGGAATTCAACTTTCAACTGTAAATACGCTGAAATCTATGATTCCAAAGGACCAGAAAGTATAACAACACTGAGAATGAAGTACGGGGCGACTTTTTACAGCCGCCACACAAGCACTTAACATCTGCTGTTGTGAATTATAAAAATCTAAATAAGGGGAGATCTTTTGAAAGCACAGAAAACAAAGCAAATACTGAAAAAAGCAGACTCGGTTTAATTGAGTCTGTTCATGAGCAATACTGAAATGTGCAACAGTGCTCACGCCCCCTAGCACCGGCTTAAGCGGAATTCAACTTTCAACTGTAAATACGCTGAAATCTATGATTTCAAAGGACCAGAAAGTATAACAACACTGAGAATGAAGTACGGGGCGACTTTTTACAGCCGCCACACAAGCACTTAACATCTGCTGTTGTGAATTATAAAAATCTGAATAAGGGGAGATCTTTTGAAAGCACAGAAAACAAAGCAAATACTGAAAATAGCAGACTCGGTTTAATTGAGTCTGTTCATGAGCAATACTGAAATGTGCAACAGTGCTCACGCCCCCTAGCACCGGCTTAAGCGGAATTCAACTTTCAACTGTAAATACGCTGAAATCTATGATTCCAAAGGACCAGAAAGTATAACAACACTGAGAATGAAGTACGGGGCGACATTTTACAGCCGCCACACAAGCACTTAACATCTGCTGTTGTGAATTATAAAAATCTGAATAAGGGGAGATCTTTTGAAAGCACAGAAAACAAAGCAAATACTGAAAATAGCAGACTCGGTTTAATTGAGTCCGTTTATGAGCAATACTGAAATGTGCAACAGTGCTCACGCCCCCTAGCAGCGCTTTAAGCGTAATTCAACTTTCAACTGTAAATACGCTGAAATCTATGATTCCAAAGGACCAGAAATTATAACAACACTGAGAATGAAGTACGGGGCGACTTTTTACAGCCGCCACACAAGCACTTAACATCTGCTGTTGTGAATTATAACAATCTGAATAAGGGGAGATCTTTTGAAAGCACAGAAAACAAAGCAAATACTGAAAATAGCAGACTCGGTTTAATTGAGTCTGTTAATGAGCAATAGTGAAATGTGCAACAGTGCTCACGCCCCCTAGCACCGGCTTAAGCGGAATTCAACTTTCAACTGTAAATACGCTAAAATCTATGATTCCAAAGGACCAGAAAGTATAACAACACTGAGAATGAAGAACGGGGCGACTTTTTACAGCCGCCACACAAGCACTTAACATCTGCTGTTGTGAATTATGAAAAATTTGAATTAGGGGAGATCTTTTGAAAGCACAGAAAACAAAGCAAATACTGAAAATAGCAGACTCTGTTTAATTGAGTCTGTTCAGGAGCAATACCGAAATGTGCAACAGTGCTCACGCCCCCTAGCACCGGATTCAGCGGAATTCAACTTTCAACTGTAAATACGCTGAAATCTATGATTCCAAAGGACCAGAAAGTATAACAACACTGAGAATGAAGTACAGGGCGACTTTTTACAGCCGCCACACAAGCACATAACATCTGCTGTTGTGAATTATAACAATCTGAATAAGGGGAGATATTTTGAAAGCACAGAAAACAAAGCAAATACTGAAAATAGCAGACTCGGTTTAATTGAGTCTGTTCATGAGCAATACTGAAATGTGCAACAGTGCTCACACCCCCTAGCACCGGCTAAAGCGGAATTCAACTTTCAACTGTAAATACGCTGAAATCTATGATTCCAAAGGACCAGAAAGTATAACAACACTGAGAATGAAGTACGGGGCGACTTTTTACAGCCGCCACACAAGCACTTAACATCTGCTGTTGTGAATTATAACAATCTGAATAAGGGGAGATCTTTTGAAAGCACAGAAAACAAAGCAAATACTGAAAATAGCAGACTCGGTTTAATTGAGTCTGTTTATGAGCAATACTGAAATGTGCAACAGTGCTCACGCCCCCTAGCACCGGCTTAAGCGGAATTCAACTTTCAACTGTAAATACGCTGAAATCTATGATTCCAACGGACCAGAAAGTATAACAACACTGAGAATGAAGTACGGGGCGACTTTTTACAGCCGCCACACAAGCACTTAACATCTGCTGTTGTGAATTATAAAAATCTGAATAAGGGGAGATCTTTTGAAAGCACAGAAAACAAAGCAAATACTGAAAATAGCAGACTCGGTTTAATTGAGTCTGTTCATGAGCAATACTGAAATGTGCAACAGTGCTCACGCCCCCTAGCACCGCCACACAAGCACTTAACATCTGCTGTTGTGAATTATAACAATCTAAATAAGGGGAGATCTTTTGAAAGCACAGAAAACAAAGCAAATACTGAAAATAGCAGACTCGGTTTAATTGAGTCTGTTCATGAGCAATACTGAAATGTGCAACAGTGCTCACGCCCCCTAGCACAGGCTTAAGCGGAATTCAACTTTCAACTGTAAATACGCTGAAATCTATGATTCCAAAGGACCAGAAAGTATAACAACACTGAGAATGAAGTACGGGGCGACTTTTTACAGCCGCCACACAAGCACTTAACATCTGCTGTTGTGAATTATAAAAATCTAAATAAGGGGAGATCTTTTGAAAGCACAGAAAACAAAGCAAATACTGAAAAAAGCAGACTCGGTTTAATTGAGTCTGTTCATGAGCAATACTGAAATGTGCAACAGTGCTCACGCCCCCTAGCACCGGCTTAAGCGGAATTCAACTTTCAACTGTAAATACGCTGAAATCTATGATTTCAAAGGACCAGAAAGTATAACAACACTGAGAATGAAGTACGGGGCGACTTTTTACAGCCGCCACACAAGCACTTAACATCTGCTGTTGTGAATTATAAAAATCTGAATAAGGGGAGATCTTTTGAAAGCACAGAAAACAAAGCAAATACTGAAAATAGCAGACTCGGTTTAATTGAGTCTGTTCATGAGCAATACTGAAATGTGCAACAGTGCTCACGCCCCCTAGCACCGGCTTAAGCGGAATTCAACTTTCAACTGTAAATACGCTGAAATCTATGATTCCAAAGGACCAGAAAGTATAACAACACTGAGAATGAAGTACAGGGCGACATTTTACAGCCGCCACACAAGCACTTAACATTTGCTGTTGTGAATTATAAAAATCTGAATAAGGGGAGATCTTTTGAAAGCACAGAAAACAAAGCAAATACTGAAAATAGCAGACTCGGTTTAATTGAGTCTGTTCATGAGCAATACCGAAATGTGCAACAGTGCTCACGCCCCCTAGCACCGGCTTAAGCGGAATTCAACTTTCAATTGTAAATACGCTGAAATCTATGATTCCAAAGGACCAGAAAGTATAACAACACTGATAATGAAGTACGGGGCGACGTTTTACAGCCGCCACACAAGCACTTAACATCTGCTGTTGTGAATTATAAAAATCTGAATAAGGGGAGATCTTTTGAAAGCACAGAAAACAAAGCAAATACTGAAAATTGCAGAATCGGTTTAATTGAGTCTGTTCATGAGCAATTCTGAAATGCGCAACAGTGCTCACGCCCCCTAGCACCGGCTTAAGCGGAATGCAACTTTCAACTGTAAATACGCTGAAATATATGATTCCAAAGGACCAGAAAGTATAACAACACTGAGAATGAAGTACGGGGCGACTTTTTACAGCCGCCACACAACCACTTAACATCTGCTGTTGTGAATTATAACAATCTAAATAAGGGGGGTTCTTTTGAAAGCACAGAAAACAAAGCAAATACTGAAAATATCAGACTCGGTTCAATTGAGTCTGTTTCATGAGCAATACTGAAATGTGCACCAGTGCTCACGCCCCCTAGCACCGGCTTCTTTGGAATTCAACTTTCAACTGTAAATACGCTGAAATCTATGATTCCAAAGGACCAGAAAGTATAACAACACTGAGAACGAAGTACGGGGCGACTTTTTACAGCCGCCACACAAGCACTTAACATCTGCTGTTGTGAATTATAAAAATCTGAATAAGGGGAGATCTTTTGAAAGCACAGAAAACAAAGCAAATACTGAAAATAGCAGACTCGGTTTAATTGAGTCTGTTCATGAGCAATACTGAAATTTGCAACAGTGCTCACGCCCCCTAGCACCGCCACACAAGCACTTAACATCTGCTGTTGTGAATTATAACAATCTGAATAAGGGGAGATCTTTTGAAAGCACAGAAAACAAAGCAAATACTGAAAATAGCAGAATCGGTTTAATTGAGTCTGTTCATGAGCAATTCTGAAATGCGCAACAGTGCTCACGCCCCCTAGCACCGGCTTAAGCGGAATGCAACTTTCAACTGTAAATACGCTGAAATATATGATTCCAAAGGACCAGAAAGTATAACAACACTGAGAATGAAGTACGGGGCGACTTTTTACAACCGCCACAAAAGCACTTAACATCTGCTGTTGTGAATAATAACAATCTAAATAAGGGGGGTTCTTTTGAAAGCACAGAAAACAAAGCAAATACTGAAAATATCAGACTCGGTTCAATTGAGTCTGTTTCATGAGCAATACTGAAATGTGCACCAGTGCTCACGCCCCCTAGCACCGGCTTCTTTGGAATTCAACTTTCAACTGTAAATACGCTGAAATCTATGATTCCAAAGGACCAGAAAGTATAACAACACTGAGAATGAAGTACGGGGCGACTTTTTACAGCCGCCACACAAGCACTTAACCTCTGCTGTTGTGAATTATAACAATCTGAATAAGGGGAGATCTTTTGAAAGCACAGAAAACAAAGCAAATACTGAAAATAGCAGACTCGGTTTAATTGAGTCTGTTCATGAGCAATACTGAAATGTGCAACAGTGCTCACGCCCCCTAGCACCGGCTTAAGCGGAATTCAACTTTCAACTGTAAATACGCTGAAATCTATGATTCCAAAGGACCAGAAAGTATAACAACACTGAGAATGAAGTACGGGGCGACTTTTTACAGCCGCCACACAAGCACTTAACATCTTCTGTTGTGAATTATAAAAATCTGAATAAGGGGAGATCTTTTGAAAGCACAGAAAACAAAGCAAATACTAAAAATAGCAGACTCGGTTTAATTGAATCTGTTCATGAGCAATACTGAAATGTGCAACAGTGCTCACGCCCCCTAGCACCGGCTTAAGCGGAATTCAACTTTCAACTGTAAATACGCTGAAATCTATGATTCCAAAGGACCAGAAAGTATAACAACACTTAGAATGAAGTACAGGGCGACTTTTTACAGCCGCCACACAAGCACATTACATCTGCTGTTGTGAATTATAAAAATCTGAATAAGGGGAGATATTTTGAAAGCACAGAAAACAAAGCAAATACTGAAAATAGCAGACTCGGTTTAATTGAGTCTGTTCATGAGCAATACTGAAATGTGCAACAGTGCTCACGCCCCCTAGCACCGGCTAAAGCGGAATTCAACTTTCAACTGTAAATACGCTGAAATCTATGATTCCAAAGGACCAGAAAGTATAACAACACTGAGAATGAAGTACGGGGCGACTTTTTACAGCCGCCACACAAGCACTTAACATCTGCTGTTGTGAATTATAACAATCTAAATAAGGGGGGTTCTTTTGAAAGCACAGAAAACAAAGCAAATACTGAAAATATCAGACTCGGTTTAATTGAGTCTGTTTCATGAGCAATACTGAAATGTGCAACAGTGCTCACGCCCCCTAGCACCGGCTTCTTTGGAATTCAACTTTCAACTGTAAATACGCTGAAATCTATGATTCCAAAGGACCAGAAAGTATAACAACACTGAGAATGAAGTACGGGGCGACTTTTTACAGCCCCCACACAAGCACTTAACATCTGCTGTTGTGAATTATAAAAATCTGAATAAGGCGAGATATTTTGAAAGCACAGAAAACAAAGCAAATACTGAAAATAGCAGACTCGGTTTAGTTGAGTCTGTTCATGAGCAATACTGAAATGTGCAACAGTGCTCACGCCCCCTAGCACCGGCTTAAGCGGAATTCAACTTTCAACTGTAAATACGCTGAAATCTATGATTCCAAAGGATCAGAAAGTATAACAACACTGAGAATGAAGTACGGGGCAACTTTTTACAGCCGCCACACAAGCACTTAACATATGCTGTTGTGAATTATAAAAATCTGAATAAGGGGAGATCTTTTGAAAGCACAGAAAACAAAGCAAATACTGAAAATAGCAGACTCGGTTTAATTGAGTCCGTTTATGAGCAATACTGAAATGTGCAACAGTGCTCACGCCCCCTAACAGCGCTTTAAGCGGAATTCAACTTTCAACTGTAAATACGCTGAAATCTATGATTCCAAAGGACCAGAAAGTATAACAACAGTGAGAATGAAGTACGGGGCGACTTTTTACAGCCGCCACACAAGCACTTAACATCTGCTGTTGTGAATTATAACAATCTGAATAAGGGGAGATCTTTTGAAAGCACAGAAAACAAAGCAAATACTGAAAATAGCAGACTCGGTTTAATTGAGTCTGTTAATGAGCAATAGTGAAATGTGCATCAGTGCTCACGCCCCCTAGCACCGGCTTAAGCGGAATTCAACTTTCAACTGTAAATACGCTAAAATCTATGATTCCAAAGCACCAGAAAGTATAACAACACTGAGAATGAAGAACGGGGCGACTTTTTACAGCCGCCACACAAGCACTTAACATCTGCTGTTGTGAATTATGAAAAATTTGAATTAGGGGAGATCTTTTGAAAGCACAGAAAACAAAGCAAATACACAAAATAGCAGACTCTGTTTAATTGAGTCTGTTCATGAGCAATACCGAAATGTGCAACAGTGCTCACGCCCCCTAGCACCGGCTTCAGCGGAATTCAACTTTCAACTGTAAATACGCTGAAATCTATGATTCCAAAGGACCAGAAAGTATAACAACACTGAGAATGAAGTACAGGGCGACTTTTTACAGCCGCCACACAAGCACATAACATCTGCTGTTGTGAATTATAACAATCTGAATAAGGGGAGATATTTTGAAAGCACAGAAAACAAAGCAAATACTGAAAATAGCAGACTCGGTTTAATTGAGTCTGTTCATGAGCAATACTGAAATGTGCAACAGTGCTCACGCCCCCTAGCACCGGCTAAAGCGGAATTCAACTTTCAACTGTAAATACGCTGAAATCTATGATTCCAAAGGACCAGAAAGTATAACAACACTGAGAATGAAGTACGGGGCGACTTTTTACAGCCGCCACACAAGCACTTAACATCTGCTGTTGTGAATTATAACAATCTGAATAAGGGGAGATCTTTTGAAAGCACAGAAAACAAAGCAAATACTGAAAATAGCAGACTCGGTTTAATTGAATCTGTTCATGAGCAATACTGAAATGTGCAACAGTGCTCACGCCCCCTAGCACCGGCATAAGCGGAATTCAACTTTCAACTGTAAATACGCTGAAATCTATGATTCCAACGGACCAGAAAGTATAACAACACTGAGAATGAAGTACGGGGCGACTTTTTACAGCCGCCACACAAGCACTTAACATCTGCTGTTGTGAATTATAAAAATCTGAATAAGGGGAGATCTTTTGAAAGCACAGAAAACAAAGCAAATACTGAAAATAGCAGACTCGGTTTAATTGAGTCTGTTCATGAGCAATACTGAAATGTGCAACAGTGCTCACGCCCCCTAGCACCGCCACACAAGCACTTAACATCTGCTGTTGTGAATTATAAAAATCTAAATAAGGGGAGATCTTTTGAAAGCCCAGAAAACAAAGCAAATACTGAAAATAGCAGACTCGGTTTAATTGAGTCTGTTCATGAGCAATACTGAAATGTGCAACAGTGCTCACGCCCCCTAGCACCGGCTTAAGCGGAATTCAACTTTCAACTGTAAATACGCTGAAATCTATGATTCCAAAGGACCAGAAAGTATAACAACACTGAGAATGAAGTACGGGGCGACTTTTTACAGCCGCCACACAAGCACTTAACATCTGCTGTTGTGAATTATAAAAATCTAAATAAGGGGAGATCTTTTGAAAGCACAGAAAACAAAGCAAATACTGAAAAAAGCAGACTCGGTTTAATTGAGTCTGTTCATGAGCAATACTGAAATGTGCAACAGTGCTCACGCCCCCTAGCACCGGCTTAAGCGGAATTCAAATTTCAACTGTAAATACGCTGAAATCTATGATTTCAAAGGACCAGAAAGTATAACAACACTGAGAATGAAGTACGGGGCGACTTTTTACAGCCGCCACACAAGCACTTAACATCTGCTGTTGTGAATTATAAAAATCTGAATAAGGGGAGATCTTTTGAAAGCACAGAAAACAAAGCAAATACTGAAAATAGCAGACTCGGTTTAATTGAGTCTGTTCATGAGCAATACTGAAATGTGCAACAGTGCTCACGCCCCCTAGCACCGGCTTAAGCGGAATTCAACTTTCAACTGTAAATACGCTGAAATCTATGATTCCAAAGGACCAGAAAGTATAACAACACTGAGATTGAAGTACGGGGCGACATTTTACAGCCGCCACACAAGCACTTAACATCTGCTGTTGTGAATTATAAAAATCTGAATAAGGGGAGATCTTTTGAAAGCACAGAAAACAAAGCAAATACTGAAAATAGCAGACTCGGTTTAATTGAGTCTGTTCATGAGCAATACCGAAATGTGCAACAGTGCTCACGCCCCCTAGCACCGGCTTAAGCGGAATTCAACTTTCAACTGTAAATACGCTGAAATCTATGATTCCAAAGGACAAGAGAGTATAACAACACTGATAATGAAGTACGGGGCGACTTTTTACAGCCGCCACACAAGCACTTAACATCTGCTGTTGTGAATTATAAAAATCTGAATAAGGGGAGATCTTTTGAAAGCACAGAAAACAAAGCAAATACTGAAAATAGCAGAATCGGTTTAATTGAGTCTGTTCATGAGCAGTACTGAAATGTGCAACAATGCTCACACCCCCTAGCACAGGCTTAAGCGGAATGCAACTTTCAACTGTAAATACGCTGAAATCTATGATTCCAAAGGACCAGAAAGTATAACAACACTGAGAATGAAGTACGGGGCGACTTTTTACAGCCGCCACACAAGAACTCAGCATTTACTGTTGTGAATTATAAAAATCTGAATAAGGGGAGATCTTTTGAAAGCACAGAAAACAAAGCCAATAATAAAAATAGCAGACTCGGTTTAATTGAGTCTGTTCATGAGCAATACTGAAATGTGCAACAGTGCTCACGCCCCCTAGCACCGGCTTAAGCGGAATTCAACTTTCAACTGTAAATACGCTGAAATATATGATTCCAAAGGACCAGAAAGTATAACAACACTGATAATGAAGTACGGGGCGACGTTTTACAGCCGCAACACAAGCACTTAACATCTGCTGTTGTGAATTATAAAAATCTGAATAAGGGGAGAGTTTTTGAAAGCACAGAAAACAAAGCAAATACTGAAAATAGCAGAATCGGTTTAATTGAGTCTGTTCATGAGCAATTCTGAAATGTGCAACAGTGCTCACGCCCCCTAGCACCGGCTTAAGCGGAATGCAACTTTCAACTGTAAATACGCTAAAATATATGATTCCAAAGGACCAGAAAGTATAACAACACTGAGAATGAAGTACGGGGCGACTTTTTACAGCCGCCACACAAGCACTTAACATCTGCTGTTGTGAATTATAACAATCTAAATAAGGGGGGTTCTTTTGAAAGCACAGAAAACAAAGCAAATACTGAAAATATCAGACTCGGTTCAAATGAGTCTGTTTCATGAGCAATACTGAAATGTGCACCAGTGCTCACGCCCCCTAGCACCGGCTTCTTTGGAATTCAACTTTCAACTGTAAATACGCTGAAATCTATGATTCCAAAGGACCAGAAAGTATAACAACACTGAGAATGAAGTACGGGGCGACTTTTTACAGCCGCCACACAAGCACTTAACATCTGCTGTTGTGAATTATAAAAATCTGAATAAGGGGAGATCTTTTGAAAGCACAGAAAGCAAAGCAAATACTGAAAATAGCAGACTCGGTTTAATTGAGTCTGTTCATGAGCAATACTGAAATGTGCAACAGTGCTCACGCCCCCTAGCACCGCCACACAAGCACTTAACATCTGCTGTTGTGAATTATAACAATCTGAATAAGGGGAGATCTTTTGAAAGCACAGAAAACAAAGCAAATACTGAAAATAGCAGACTCGGTTTAATTGAGTCTGTTCATGAGCAATACTGAAATGTGCAACAGTGCTCACGCCCCCTAGCACCGGCTTAAGCGGAATTCAACTTTCAACTGTAAATACGCTGAAATCTATGATTCCAAAGGACCAGAAAGTATAACAACACTGAGAATGAAGTACGGGGCGACTTTTTACAGCCGCCACACAAGCACTTAACATCTTCTGTTGTGAATTATAAAAATCTGAATAAGGGTAGATCTTTTGAAAGCACAGAAAACAAAGCAAATACTGAAAATAGCAGACTCGGTTTAATTGAATCTGTTCATGAGCAATACTGAAATGTGCAACAGTGTTCACGCCCCCTAGCACCGGCCTAAGCGGAATTCAACTTTCAACTGTAAATACGCTGAAATCTATGATTCCAAAGGATCACAAAGTATAACAACACTGAGAATGAAGTACGGGGCAACTTTTTACAGCCGCCACACAAGCACTTAACATATGCTGTTGTGAATTATAAACATCTGAATAAGGGGAGATCTTTTGAAAGCACAGAAAACAAAGCAAATACTGAAAATAGCAGACTCGGTTTAATTGAGTCTGTTCATGAGCAATACTGAAATGTGCAACAGTGCTCACGCCCCCTAGCACCGCCACACAAGCACTTAACATCTGCTGTTGTGAATTATAACAATCTAAATAAGGGGAGATCTTTTGAAAGCACATAAAACAAAGCAAATACTGAAAATAGCAGACTCGGTTTAATTGAGTCTGTTCATGAGCAATACTGAAATGTGCAACAGTGCTCACGCTCCCTAGCACCGGCTTAAGCGGAATTCAACTTTCAACTGTAAATACGCTGAAATCTATGATTCCAAAGGACCAGAAAGTATAACAACACTGAGAATGAAGTACGGGGCGACTTTTTACAGCCGCCACACAAGCACTTAACATCTGCTGTTGTGAATTATAAAAATCTGAATAAGGGGAGATCTTTTGAAAGCACAGAAAACAAAGCAAATACTGAAAATAGCAGACTCGGTTTAATTGAATCTGTTCATGAGCAATACTGAAATGTGCAACAGTGCTCACGCCCCCTAGCACCGGCTTAAGCGGAATTCAACTTTCAACTGTAAATACGCTGAAATCTATGATTCCAAAGGACCAGATAGTATAACAACACTGAGAATGAAGTACGGGGCGAAATTTTACAGCCGCCTCACAAGCACTTAACATCTGCTGTTGTGAATTATAAAAATCTGAATAAGGGGAGATCTTTTGAAAGCACAGAAAACAAAGCAAATACTGAAAATAGCAGACTCGGTTTAATTGAGTCTGTTCATGAGCAATACTGAAATGTGCAACAGTGCTCACGCCCCCTAGCACCGGCTTAAGCGGAATTCAACTTTCAACTGTAAATACGCTGAAATCTATGATTCCAAAGGATCAGAAAGTATAACAACACTGAGAATGAAGTACGGGGCAACTTTTTACAGCCGCCACACAAGCACTTAACATATGCTGTTGTGAATTATAAAAATCTGAAAAAAAGGGAGATCTTTTGAAAGCACAGAAAACAAAGCAAATACTGAAAATAGCAGAATCGGTTTAATTGAGTCTGTTCATGAGCAATACTGAAATGTGCAACAGTGCTCACGCCCCCTAGCACCGGCTTAAGCGGAATTCAACTTTTAACTGTAAATACGCTGAAATCTATGATTCCAAAGGACCAGAAAGTATAACAACACTGAGAATGAAGTACGGGGCGACTTTTTACAGCCGCCACACAAGCACTTAACGTCTGCTGTTGTGAATTATAAAAATCTGAATAAGGGGAGATCTTTTGAAAGCACAGAAAACAAAGCAAATACTGAAAATAGCAGATCGGTTTAATTGAGTCTGTTCATGAGCAATACTGAAATGTGCAAGAAGTGCTCACGCCCCCTAGCACCGGCTTAAGCGGAATGCAACTTTCAACTGTAAATACGCTGAAATCTATGATTCCAAAGGACCAGAAAGTATAACAACACTGAGAATGAAGTACGGGGCGACTTTTTACAGCCGCCACACAAGCACTTAACATCTGCTGTTGTGAATTATAACAATCTGAATAAGGGGAGATCTTTTGAAAGCACAGAAAACAAAGCAAATACTGAAAATAGCAGACTCGGTTTAATTGAGTCTGTTAATGAGCAATAGTGAAATGTGCAACAGTGCTCACGCCCCCTAGCACCGGCTTAAGCGGAATTCAACTTTCAACTGTAAATACGCTAAAATCTATGATTCCAAAGGACCAGAAAGTATAACAACACTGAGAATGAAGAACGGGGCGACTTTTTACAGCCGCCACACAAGCACTTAGCATCTGCTGTTGTGAATTATGAAAAATTTGAATTAGGGGAGATCTTTTGAAAGCACAGAAAACAAAGCAAATACTGAAAATAGCAGACTCTGTTTAATTGAGTCTGTTCATGAGCAATACCGAAATGTGCAACAGTGCTCACGCCCCCTAGCACCGGCTTCAGCGGAATTCAACTTTCAACTGTAAATACGCTGAAATCTATGATTCCAAAGGACCAGATAGTATAACAACACTGAGAATGAAGTACGGGGCGAAATTTTACAGCCGCCTCACAAGCACTTAACATCTGCTGTTGTGAATTATAAAAATCTGAATAAGGGGAGATCTTTTGAAAGCACAGAAAACAAAGCAAATACTGAAAATAGCAGACTCGTTTTAATTGAGTCTGTTCATGAGCAATACTGAAATGTGCAACAGTGCTCACGCCCCCTAGCACCGCCACACAAGCACTTAACATCTGCTGTTGTGAATTATAAAAATCTAAATAAGGGGAGATCTTTTGAAAGCCCAGAAAACAAAGCAAATACTGAAAATAGCAGACTCGGTTTAATTGAGTCTGTTCATGAGCAATACTGAAATGTGCAACAGTGCTCACGCCCCCTAGCACCGGCTTAAGCGGAATTCAACTTTCAACTGTAAATACGCTGAAATCTATGATTCCAAAGGACCAGAAAGTATAACAACACTGAGAATGAAGTACGGGGCGACTTTTTACAGCCGCCACACAAGCACTTAACATCTGCTGTTGTGAATTATAAAAATCTAAATAAGGGGAGATCTTTTGAAAGCACAGAAAACAAAGCAAATACTGAAAAAAGCAGACTCGGTTTAATTGAGTCTGTTCATGAGCAATACTGAAATGTGCAACAGTGCTCACGCCCCCTAGCACCGGCTTAAGCGGAATTCAAATTTCAACTGTAAATACGCTTAAATCTATGATTTCAAAGGACCAGAAAGTATAACAACACTGAGAATGAAGTACGGGGCGACTTTTTACAGCCGCCACACAAGCACTTAACATCTGCTGTTGTGAATTATAAAAATCTGAATAAGGGGAGATCTTTTGAAAGCACAGAAAACAAAGCAAATACTGAAAATAGCAGACTCGGTTTAATTGAGTCTGTTCATGAGCAATACTGAAATGTGCAACAGTGCTCACGCCCCCTAGCACGGGCTTAAGCGGAATTCAACTTTCAACTGTAAATACGCTGAAATCTATGATTCCAAAGGACCAGAAAGTATAACAACACTGAGATTGAAGTACGGGGCGACATTTTACAGCCGCCACACAAGCACTTAACATCTGCTGTTGTGAATTATAAAAATCTGAATAAGGGGAGATCTTTTGAAAGCACAGAAAACAAAGCAAATACTGAAAATAGCAGACTCGGTTTAATTGAGTCTGTTCATGAGCAATACCGAAATGTGCAACAGTGCTCACGCCCCCTAGCACCGGCTTAAGCGGAATTCAACTTTCAAATGTAAATACGCTGAAATCTATGATTCCAAAGGACAAGAGAGTATAACAACACTGATAATGAAGTACGGGGCGACTTTTTACAGCCGCCACACAAGCACATAACATCTGCTGTTGTGAATTATAAAAATCTGAATAAGGGGAGATCTTTTGAAAGCACAGAAAACAAAGCAAATACTGAAAATAGCAGAATCGGTTTAATTGAGTCTGTTCATGAGCAGTACTGAAATGTGCAACAATGCTCACACCCCCTAGCACCGGCTTAAGCGGAATGCAACTTTCAACTGTAAATACGCTGAAATCTATGATTCCAAAGGACCAGAAAGTATAACAACACTGAGAATGAAGTACGGGGCGACTTTTTACAGCCGCCACACAAGAACTCAGCATTTACTGTTGTGAATTATAAAAATCTGAATAAGGGGAGATCTTTTGAAAGCACAGAAAACAAAGCCAATAATAAAAATAGCAGACTCGGTTTAATTGAGTCTGTTCATGAGCAATTCTGAAATGTGCAACAGTGCTCACGCCCCCTAGCACCGGCTTAAGCGGAATGCAACTTTCAACTGTAAATACGCTGAAATATATGATTCCAAAGGACCAGAAAGTATAACAACACTGAGAATGAAGTACGGGGCGACTTTTTACAGCCGCCACACAAGCACTTAACATCTGCTGTTGTGAATTATAACAATCTAAATAAGGGGGGTTCTTTTGAAAGCACAGAAAACAAAGCAAATACTGAAAATATCAGACTCGGTTCAAATGAGTCTGTTTCATGAGCAATACCGAAATGTGCACCAGTGCTCACGCCCCCTAGCACCGGCTTCTTTGGAATTCAACTTTCAACTGTAAATACGCTGAAATCTATGATTCCAAAGGACCAGAAAGTATAACAACACTGAGAATGAAGTACGGGGCGACTTTTTACAGCCGCCACACAAGCACTTAACATCTGCTGTTGTGAATTATAAAAATCTGAATAAGGGGAGATCTTTTGAAAGCACAGAAAGCAAAGCAAATACTGAAAATAGCAGACTCGGTTTAATTGAGTCTGTTCATGAGCAATACTGAAATGTGCAACAGTGCTCACGCCCCCTAGCACCGCCACACAAGCACTTAACATCTGCTGTTGTGAATTATAACAATCTGAATAAGGGGAGATCTTTTGAAAGCACAGAAAACAAAGCAAATACTGAAAATAGCAGACTCGGTTTAATTGAGTCTGTTCATGAGCAATACTGAAATGTGCAACAGTGCTCACGCCCCCTAGCACCGGCTTAAGCGGAATTCAACTTTCAACTGTAAATACGCTGAAATCTATGATTCCAAAGGACCAGAAAGTATAACAACACTGAGAATGAAGTACGGGGCGACTTTTTACAGCCGCCACACAAGCACTTAACATCTTCTGTTGTGAATTATAAAAATCTGAATAAGGGTAGATCTTTTGAAAGCACAGAAAACAAAGCAAATACTGAAAATAGCAGACTCGGTTTAATTGAATCTGTTCATGAGCAATACTGAAATGTGCAACATTGTTCACGCCCCCTAGCACCGGCTTAAGCGGAATTCAACTTTCAACTGTAAATACGCTGAAATCTATGATTCCAAAGGATCACAAAGTATAACAACACTGAGAATGAAGTACGGGGCAACTTTTTACAGCCGCCACACAAGCACTTAACATATGCTGTTGTGAATTATAAACATCTGAATAAGGGGAGATCTTTTGAAAGCACAGAAAACAAAGCAAATACTGAAAATAGCAGACTCGGTTTAATTGAGTCTATTCATGAGCAATACTGAAATGTGCAACAGTGCTCACGCCCCCTAGCACCGCCACACAAGCACTTAACATCTGCTGTTGTGAATTATAACAATCTAAATAAGGGGAGATCTTTTGAAAGCACATAAAACAAAGCAAATACTGAAAATAGCAGACTCGGTTTAATTGAGTCTGTTCATGAGCAATACTGAAATGTGCAACAGTGCTCACGCTCCCTAGCACCGGCTTAAGCGGAATTCAACTTTCAACTGTAAATACGCTGAAATCTATGATTCCAAAGGACCAGAAAGTATAACAACACTGAGAATGAAGTACGGGGCGACTTTTTACAGCCGCCACACAAGCACTTAACGTCTGCTGTTGTGAATTATAAAAATCTGAATAAGGGGAGATCTTTTGAAAGCACAGAAAACAAAGCAAATACTGAAAATAGCAGAATCGGTTTAATTGAGTCTGTTCATGAGCAATACTGAAATGTGCAAGAAGTGCTCACGCCCCCTAGCACCGGCTTAAGCGGAATGCAACTTTCAACTGTAAATACGCTGAAATCTATGATTCCAAAGGACCAGAAAGTATAACAACACTGAGAATGAAGTACGGGGCGACTTTTTACAGCCGCCACACAAGCACTTAACGTCTGCTGTTGTGAATTATAAAAATCTGAATAAGGGGAGATCTTTTGAAAGCACAGAAAACAAAGCAAATACTGAAAATAGCAGAATCGGTTTAATTGAGTCTGTTCATGAGCAATACTGAAATGTGCAACAGTGCTCACGCCCCCTAGCACCGGCTTAAGCGGAATTCAACTTTCAACTGTAAATACGCTGAAATCTATGATTCCAAAGGATCAGAAAGTATAACAACACTGAGAATGAAGTACGGGGCAACTTTTTACAGCCGCCACACAAGCACTTAACATATGCTGTTGTGAATTATAAAAATCTGAATAAGGGGAGATCTTTTGAAAGCAAAGAAAACAAAACAAATCCTGAAAATAGCAGAATCGGTTTAATTGAGTCTGTTCATGAGCAATACTGAAATGTGCAAGAAGTGCTCACGCCCCCTAGCACCGGCTTAAGCGGAATGCAACTTTCAACTGTAAATACGCTGAAATCTATGATTCCAAAGGATCAGAAAGTATAACAACACTGAGAATGAAGTACGGGGCAACTTTTTACAGCCGCCACACAAGCACTTAACATATGCTGTTGTGAATTATAAAAATCTGAATAAGGGGAGATCTTTTGAAAGCACAGAAAACAAAGCAAATACTGAAAATAGCAGACTCGGTTTAATTGAGTCCGTTTATGAGCAATACTGAAATGTGCAACAGTGCTCACGCCCCCTAACAGCGCTTTAAGCGGAATTCAACTTTCAACTGTAAATACGCTGAAATCTATGATTCCAAAGGACCAGAAAGTATAACAACACTGAGAATGAAGTACGGGGCGACTTTTTACAGCCGCCACACAAGCACTTAACATCTGCTGTTGTGAATTATAACAATCTGAATAAGGGGAGATCTTTTGAAAGCACAGAAAACAAAGCAAATACTGAAAATAGCAGACTCGGTTTAATTGAGTCTGTTAATGAGCAATAGTGAAATGTGCAACAGTGCTCACGCCCCCTAGCACCGGTTTAAGCGGAATTCAACTTTCAACTGTAAATACGCTAAAATCTATGATTCCAAAGGACCAGAAAGTATAACAACACTGAGAATGAAGAACGGGGCGACTTTTTACAGCCGCCACACAAGCACTTAACATCTGCTGTTGTGAATTATGAAAAATTTGAATTAGGGGAGATCTTTTGAAAGCACAGAAAACAAAGCAAATACTGAAAATAGCAGACTCTGTTTAATTGAGTCTGTTCATGAGCAATACCGAAATGTGCAACAGTGCTCACGCCCCCTAGCACCGGCTTCAGTGAATTCAACTTTCAACTGTAAATACGCTGAAATCTATGATTCCAAAGGACCAGAAAGTATAACAACACTGAGAATGAAGTACAGGGCGACTTTTTACAGCCGCCACACAAGCACATAACATCTGCTGTTGTGAACTATAACAATCTGAATAAGGGGAGATATTTTGAAAGCACAGAAAACAAAGCAAATACTGAAAATAGCAGACTCGGTTTAATTGAGTCTGTTCATGAGCAATACTGAAATGTGCAACAGTGCTCACGCCCCCTAGCACCGCCACACAAGCACTTAACATCTGCTGTTGTGAATTATAAAAATCTAAATAAGGGGAGATCTTTTGAAAGCACAGAAAACAAAGCAAATACTGAAAATAGCAGACTCGGTTTAATTGAGTCTGTTCATGAGCAATACTGAAATGTGCAACAGTGCTCACGCCCCCTAGCACCGGCTTAAGCGGAATTCAACTTTCAACTGTAAATACGCTGAAATCTATGATTCCAAAGGACCAGAAAGTATAACAACACTGATAATGAAGTACGGGGCGACTTTTTACAGCCGCCACACAAGCACTTAACATCTGCTGTTGTGAATTATAAAAATCTAAATAAGGGGAGATCTTTTGAAAGCACAGAAAACAAAGCAAATACTGAAAAAAGCAGACTCGGTTTAATTGAGTCTGTTCATGAGCAATACTGAAATTTGCAACAGTGCTCACGCCCCCTAGCACCGGCTTAAGCGGAATTCAAATTTCAACTGTAAATACGCTGAAATCTATGATTTCAAAGGACCAGAAAGTATAACAACACTGAGAATGAAGTACGGGGCGACTTTTTACAGCCGCCACACAAGCACTTAACATCTGCTGTTGTGAATTATAAAAATCTGAATAAGGGGAGATCTTTTGAAAGCACAGAAAACAAAGCAAATACTGAAAATAGCAGACTCGGTTTAATTGAGTCTGTTCATGAGCAATACTGAAATGTGCAACAGTGCTCACGCCCCCTAGCACCGGCTTAAGCGGAATTCAACTTTCAACTGTAAATACGCTGAAATCTATGATTCCAAAGGACCAGAAAGTATAACAACACTGAGAATGAAGTACGGGGCGACATTTTACAGCCGCCACACAAGCACTTAACATCTGCTGTTGTGAATTATAAAAATCTGAATAAGGGGAGATCTTTTGAAAGCACAGAAAACAAAGCAAATACTGAAAATAGCAGACTCGGTTTAATTGAGTCTGTTCATGAGCAATACCGAAATGTGCAACAGTGCTCACGCCCCCTAGCACCGGCTTAAGCGGAATTCAACTTTCAACTGTAAATACGCTGAAAGCTGTGATTCCAAAGGACAAGAGAGTATAACAACACTGATTATGAAGTACGGGGCGACTTTTTACAGCCGCCACACAAGCACTTAACATCTGCTGTTGTGAATTATAAAAATCTGAATAAGGGGAGATCTTTTGAAAGCACAGAAAACAAAGCAAATACTGAAAATAGCAGAATCGGTTTAATTGAGTCTGTTCATGAGCAATACTGAAATGTGCAACAATGCTCACACCCCCTAGCACCGGCTTAAGCGGAATGCAACTTTCAACTGTAAATACGCTGAAATCTATGATTCCAAAGGACCAGAAAGTATAACAACACTGAGAATGAAGTACGGGGCGACTTTTTACAGCCGCCATACAAGAACTCAGCATTTGCTGTTGTGAATTATAAAAATCTGAATAAGGGGAGATCTTTTGAAAGCACAGAAAACAAAGCCAATAATAAAAATAGCTGACTCGGTTTAATTGAGTCTGTTCATGAGCAATACTGAAATGTGCAACAGTGCTTACGCCCCCTAGCACCGGCTTAAGCGGAATTCAACTTTCAACTGTAAATACGCTGAAATATATGATTCCAAAGGACCAGAAAGTATAACAACACTGATAATGAAGTACGGGGCGACGTTTTACAGCCGCCACACAAGCACTTAACATCTGCTGTTGTGAATTATAAAAATCTGAATAAGGGGAGATCTTTTGAAAGCACAGAAAACAAAGCAAATACTGAAAATAGCAGAATCGGTTTAATTGAGTCTGTTCATGAGCAATTCTGGAATGTGCAACAGTGCTCACGCCCCCTAGCACCGGCTTAAGCGGAATGCAACTTTCAACTGTAAATACGCTGAAATATATGATTCCAAAGGACCAGAAAGTATAACAACACTGAGAATGAAGTACGGGGCGACTTTTTACAGCCGCCACACAAGCACTTAACATCTGCTGTTGTGAATTATAACAATCTAAATAAGGGGGGTTCTTTTGAAAGCACAGAAAACAAAGCAAATACTGAAAATATCAGACTCGGTTCAAATGAGTCTGTTTCATGAGCAATACTGAAATGTGCACCAGTGCTCACGCCCCCTAGCACCGGCTTCTTTGGAATTCAACTTTCAACTGTAAATACGCTGAAATCTATGATTCCAAAGGACCAGAAAGTATAACAACACTGAGAATGAAGTACGGGGCGACTTTTTACAGCCGCCACACAAGCACTTAACATCTGCTGTTGTGAATTATAAAAATCTGAATAAGGGGAGATCTTTTGAAAGCACAGAAAACAAAGCAAATACTGAAAATAGCAGACTCGGTTTAATTGAGTCTGTTCATGAGCAATAGTGAAATGTGCAACAGTGCTCACGCCCCCTAGCACCGCCACACAAGCACTTAACATCTGCTGTTGTGAATTATAACAATCTGAATAAGGGGAGATCTTTTGAAAGCACAGAAAACAAAGCAAATACTGAAAATAGCAGACTCGGTTTAATTGAGTCTGTTCATGAGCAATACTGAAATGTGCAACAGTGCTCACGCCCCCTAGCACCGGCTTAAGCTTGAATTCAACTTTCAACTGTAAATACGCTGAAATCTATGATTCCAAAGGACCAGAAAGTATAACAACACTGAGAATGAAGTACGGGGCGACTTTTTACAGCCGCCACACAAGCACTTAACATCTTCTGTTGTGAATTATAAAAATCTGAATAAGGGTAGATCTTTTGAAAGCACAGAAAACAAAGCAAATACTGAAAATAGCAGACTCGGTTTAATTGAATCTGTTCATGAGCAATACTGAAATGTGCAACAGTGCTCACGCCCCCTAGCACCGGCTTAAGCGGAATTCAACTTTCAACTGTAAATACGCTGAAATCTATGATTCCAAAGGACCAGAAAGTATAACAACACTGAGAATGAAGTACGGGGCGACATTTTACAGCCGCCTCACAAGCACTTAACATCTGCTGTTGTGAATTATAAAAATCTGAATAAGGGGAGATCTTTTGAAAGCACAGAAAACAAAGCAAATACTGACAATAGCAGACTCGGTTTAATTGAGTCTGTTCATGAGCAATACTGAAATGTGCAAGAAGTGCTCACGCCCCCTAGCACCGGCTTAAGCGGAATGCAACTTTCAACTGTAAATACGCTGAAATCTATGATTCCAAAGGACCAGAAAGTATAAGAACACTGAGAATGAAGTACGGGGCGACTTTTTACAGCCCCCACACAAGCACTTAACATCTGCTGTTGTGAATTATAAAAATCTGAATAAGGCGAGATATTTTGAAAGCACAGAAAACAAAGCAAATACTGAAAATAGCAGACTCGGTTTAATTGAGTCTGTTCATGAGCAATACTGAAATGTGCAACAGTGCTCACGCCCCCTTCACCGGCTTAAGCGGAATTCAACTTTCAACTGTAAATACGCTGAAATCTATGATTCCAAAGGATCACAAAGTATAACAACACTGAGAATGAAGTACGGGGCAACTTTTTACAGCCGCCACACAAGCACTTAACATATGCTGTTGTGAATTATGAAAAATTTGAATTAGGGGTGATCTTTTGAAAGCACAGAAAACAAAGCAAATTCTGAAAATAGCAGACTCTGTTTAATTGAGTCTGTTCATGAGCAATACCGAAATGTGCAACAGTGCTCACGCCCCCTAGCACCGGCTTCAGCGGAATTCAACTTTCAACTGTAAATACGCTGAAATCTATGATTCCAAAGGACCAGAAAGTATAACAACACTGAGAATGAAGTACAGGGCGACTTTTTACAGCCGCCACACAAGCACATAACATCTGCTGTTGTGAATTATAACAATCTGAATAAGGGGAGATATTTTTAAAGCACAGAAAACAAAGCAAATACTGAAAATAGCAGACTCGGTTTAATTGAGTCTGTTCATGAGCAATACTGAAATGTGCAACAGTGCTCACGCCCCCTAGCACCGCCACACAAGCACTTAACATCTGCTGTTGTGAATTATAACAATCTGAATAAGGGGAGATCTTTTGAAAGCACAGAAAACAAAGCAAATACTGAAAATTGCAGACTCGGTTTAATTGAGTCTGTTCATGAGCAATACTGAAATGTGCAACAGTGCTCACGCCCCCTAGCACCGGCTTAAGCGGAATTCAACTTTCAACTGTAAATACGCTGAAATCTATGATTCCAAAGGACCAGAAAGTATAACAACACTGAGAATGAAGTACGGGGCGACTTTTTACAGCCGCCACACAAGCACTTAACATCTTCTGTTGTGAATTATAAAAATCTGAATAAGGGTAGATCTTTCGAAAGCACAGAAAACAAAGCAAATACTGAAAATAGCAGACTCGGTTTAATTGAATCTGTTCATGAGCAATACTGAAATGTGCAACAGTGTTCACGCCCCCTAGCACCGGCTTAAGCGGAATTCAACTTTCAACTGTAAATACGCTGAAATCTATGATTCCAAAGGATCACAAAGTATAACAACACTGAGAATGAAGTACGGGGCAACTTTTTACAGCCGCCACACAAGCACTTAACATATGCTGTTGTGAATTATAAACATCTGAATAAGGGGAGATCTTTTGAAAGCACAGAAAACAAAGCAAATACTGAAAATAGCAGACTCGGTTTAATTGAGTCTATTCATGAGCAATACTGAAATGTGCAACAGTGCTCACGCCCCCTAGCACCGCCACACAAGCACTTAACATCTGCTGTTGTGAATTATAACAATCTAAATAAGGGGAGATCTTTTGAAAGCACATAAAACAAAGCAAATACTGAAAATAGCAGACTCGGTTTAATTGAGTCTGTTCATGAGCAATACTGAAATGTGCAACAGTGCTCACGCTCCCTAGCACCGGCTTAAGCGGAATTCAACTTTCAACTGTAAATACGCTGAAATCTATGATTCCAAAGGACCAGAAAGTATAACAACACTGAGAATGAAGTACGGGGCGACTTTTTACAGCCGCCACACAAGCACTTAACATCTGCTGTTGTGAATTATAAAAATCTGAATAAGGGGAGATCTTTTGAAAGCACAGAAAACAAAGCAAATACTGAAAATAGCAGACTCGGTTTAATTGAATCTGTTCATGAGCAATACTGAAATGTGCAACAGTGCTCACGCCCCCTAGCACCGGCTTAAGCGGAATTCAACTTTCAACTGTAAATACGCTGAAATCTATGATTCCAAAGGACCAGATAGTATAACAACACTGAGAATGAAGTACGGGGCGAAATTTTACAGCCGCCTCACAAGCACTTAACATCTGCTGTTGTGAATTATAAAAATCTGAATAAGGGGAGATCTTTTGAAAGCACAGAAAACAAAGCAAATACTGAAAATAGCAGACTCGGTTTAATTGAGTCTGTTCATGAGCAATACTGAAATGTGCAACAGTGCTCACGCCCCCTAGCACCGGCTTAAGCGGAATTCAACTTTCAACTGTAAATACGCTGAAATCTATGATTCCAAAGGACCAGAAAGTATAACAACACTGAGAATGAAGTACGGGGCGACTTTTTACAGCCGCCACACAAGCACTTAACGTCTGCTGTTGTGAATTATAAAAATCTGAATAAGGGGAGATCTTTTGAAAGCACAGAAAACAAAGCAAATACTGAAAATAGCAGAATCGGTTTAATTGAGTCTGTTCATGAGCAATACTGAAATGTGCAAGAAGTGCTCACGCCCCCTAGCACCGGCTTAAGCGGAATGCAACTTTCAACTGTAAATACGCTGAAATCTATGATTCCAAAGGACCAGAAAGTATAACAACACTGAGAATGAAGTACGGGGCGACTTTTTACAGCCGCCACACAAGCACTTAACGTCTGCTGTTGTGAATTATAAAAATCTGAATAAGGGGAGATCTTTTGAAAGCACAGAAAACAAAGCAACTACTGAAAATAGCAGAATCGGTTTAATTGAGTCTGTTCATGAGCAATACTGAAATGTGCAAGAAGTGCTCACGCCCCCTAGCACCGGCTTAAGCGGAATGCAACTTTCAACTGTAAATACGCTGAAATCTATGATTCCAAAGGACCAGAAAGTATAACAACACTGAGAATGAAGTACGGGGCGACTTTTTACAGCCCCCACACAAGCACTTAACATCTGCTGTTGTGAATTATAAAAATCTGAATAAGGCGAGATATTTTGAAAGCACAGAAAACAAAGCAAATACTGAAAATAGCAGACTCGGTTTAATTGAGTCTGTTCATGAGCAATACTGAAATGTGCAACAGTGCTCACGCCCCCTAGCACCGGCTTAAGCGGAATTCAACTTTCAACTGTAAATACGCTGAAATCTATGATTCCAAAGGATCAGAAAGTATAACAACACTGAGAATGAAGTACGGGGCAACTTTTTACAGCCGCCACACAAGCACTTAACATATGCTGTTGTGAATTATAAAAATCTGAATAAGGGGAGATCTTTTGAAAGCAAAGAAAACAAAACAAATCCTGAAAATAGCAGAATCGGTTTAATTGAGTCTGTTCATGAGCAATACTGAAATGTGCAAGAAGTGCTCACGCCCCCTAGCACCGGCTTAAGCGGAATGCAACTTTCAACTGTAAATACGCTGAAATCTATGATTCCAAAGGATCAGAAAGTATAACAACACTGAGAATGAAGTACGGGGCAACTTTTTACAGCCGCCACACAAGCACTTAACATATGCTGTTGTGAATTATAAAAATCTGAATAAGGGGAGATCTTTTGAAAGCACAGAAAACAAAGCAAATACTGAAAATAGCAGACTCGGTTTAATTGAGTCCGTTTATGAGCAATACTGAAATGTGCAACAGTGCTCACGCCCCCTAACAGCGCTTTAAGCGGAATTCAACTTTCAACTGTAAATACGCTGAAATCTATGATTCCAAAGGACCAGAAAGTATAACAACACTGAGAATGAAGTACGGGGCGACTTTTTACAGCCGCCACACAAGCACTTAACATCTGCTGTTGTGAATTATAACAATCTGAATAAGGGGAGATCTTTTGAAAGCACAGAAAACAAAGCAAATACTGAAAATAGCAGACTCGGTTTAATTGAGTCTGTTAATGAGCAATAGTGAAATGTGCAACAGTGCTCACGCCCCCTAGCACCGGTTTAAGCGGAATTCAACTTTCACCTGTAAATACGCTAAAATCTATGATTCCAAAGGACCAGAAAGTATAACAACACTGAGAATGAAGAACGGGGCGACTTTTTACAGCCGCCACACAAGCACTTAACATCTGCTGTTGTGAATTATGAAAAATTTGAATTAGGGGAGATCTTTTGAAAGCACAGAAAACAAAGCAAATACTGAAAATAGCAGACTCTGTTTAATTGAGTCTGTTCATGAGCAATACCGAAATGTGCAACAGTGCTCACGCCCCCTAGCACCGGCTTCAGCGGAATTCAACTTTCAACTGTAAATACGCTGAAATCTATGATTCCAAAGGACCAGAAAGTATAACAACACTGAGAATGAAGTACAGGGCGACTTTTTACAGCCGCCACACAAGCACATAACATCTGCTGTTGTGAATTATAACAATCTGAATAAGGGGAGATATTTTGAAAGCACAGAAAACAAAGCAAATACTGAAAATAGCAGACTCGGTTTAATTGAGTCTGTTCATGAGCAATACTGAAATGTGCAACAGTGCTCACGCCCCCTAGCACCGCCACACAAGCACTTAACATCTGCTGTTGTGAATTATAAAAATCTAAATAAGGGGAGATCTTTTGAAAGCACAGAAAACAAAGCAAATACTGAAAATAGCAGACTCGGTTTAATTGAGTCTGTTCATGAGCAATACTGAAATGTGCAACAGTGCTCACGCCCCCTAGCACCGGCTTAAGCGGAATTCAACTTTCAACTGTAAATACGCTGAAATCTATGATTCCAAAGGACCAGAAAGTATAACAACACTGATAATGAAGTACGGGGCGACTTTTTACAGCCGCCACACAAGCACTTAACATCTGCTGTTGTGAATTATAAAAATCTAAATAAGGGGAGATCTTTTGAAAGCACAGAAAACAAAGCAAATACTGAAAAAAGCAGACTCGGTTTAATTGAGTCTGCTCATGAGCAATACTGAAATTTGCAACAGTGCTCACGCCCCCTAGCACCGGCTTAAGCGGAATTCAAATTTCAACTGTAAATACGCTGAAATCTATGATTTCAAAGGACCAGAAAGTATAACAACACTGAGAATGAAGTACGGGGCGACTTTTTACAGCCGCCACACAAGCACTTAACATCTGCTGTTGTGAATTATAAAAATCTGAATAAGGGGAGATCTTTTGAAAGCACAGAAAACAAAGCAAATACTGAAAATAGCAGACTCGGTTTAATTGAGTCTGTTCATGAGCAATACTGAAATGTGCAACAGTGCTCACGCCCCCTAGCACCGGCTTAAGCGGAATTCAACTTTCAACTGTAAATACGCTGAAATCTATGATTCCAAAGGACCAGAAAGTATAACAACACTGAGAATGAAGTACGGGGCGACATTTTACAGCCGCCACACAAGCACTTAACATCTGCTGTTGTGAATTATAAAAATCTGAATAAGGGGAGATCTTTTGAAAGCACAGAAAACAAAGCAAATACTGAAAATAGCAGACTCGGTTTAATTGAGTCTGTTCATGAGCAATACCGAAATGTGCAACAGTGCTCACGCCCCCTAGCACCGGCTTAAGCGGAATTCAACTTTCAACTGTAAATACGCTGAAAGCTGTGATTCCAAAGGACAAGAGAGTATAACAACACTGATTATGAAGTACGGGGCGACTTTTTACAGCCGCCACACAAGCACTTAACATCTGCTGTTGTGAATTATAAAAATCTGAATAAGGGGAGATCTTTTGAAAGCACAGAAAACAAAGCAAATACTGAAAATAGCAGAATCGGTTTAATTGAGTCTGTTCATGAGCAATACTGAAATGTGCAACAATGCTCACACCCCCTAGCACCGGCTTAAGCGGAATGCAACTTTCAACTGTAAATACGCTGAAATCTATGATTCCAAAGGACCAGAAAGTATAACAACACTGAGAATGAAGTACGGGGCGACTTTTTACAGCCGCCATACAAGAACTCAGCATTTGCTGTTGTGAATTATAAAAATCTGAATAAGGGGAGATCTTTTGAAAGCACAGAAAACAAAGCCAATAATAAAAATAGCTGACTCGGTTTAATTGAGTCTGTTCATGAGCAATACTGAAATGTGCAACAGTGCTTACGCCCCCTAGCACCGGCTTAAGCGGAATTCAACTTTCAACTGTAAATACGCTGAAATATATGATTCCAAAGGACCAGAAAGTATAACAACACTGATAATGAAGTACGGGGCGACGTTTTACAGCCGCCACACAAGCACTTAACATCTGCTGTTGTGAATTATAAAAATCTGAATAAGGGGAGATCTTTTGAAAGCACAGAAAACAAAGCAAATACTGAAAATAGCAGAATCGGTTTAATTGAGTCTGTTCATGAGCAATTCTGGAATGTGCAACAGTGCTCACGCCCCCTAGCACCGGCTTAAGCGGAATGCAACTTTCAACTGTAAATACGCTGAAATATATGATTCCAAAGGACCAGAAAGTATAACAACACTGAGAATGAAGTACGGGGCGACTTTTTACAGCCGCCACACAAGCACTTAACATCTGCTGTTGTGAATTATAACAATCTAAATAAGGGGGGTTCTTTTGAAAGCACAGAAAACAAAGCAAATACTGAAAATATCAGACTCGGTTCAAATGAGTCTGTTTCATGAGCAATACTGAAATGTGCACCAGTGCTCACGCCCCCTAGCACCGGCTTCTTTGGAATTCAACTTTCAACTGTAAATACGCTGAAATCTATGATTCCAAAGGACCAGAAAGTATAACAACACTGAGAATGAAGTACGGGGCGACTTTTTACAGCCGCCACACAAGCACTTAACATCTGCTGTTGTGAATTATAAAAATCTGAATAAGGGGAGATCTTTTGAAAGCACAGAAAACAAAGCAAATACTGAAAATAGCAGACTCGGTTTAATTGAGTCTGTTCATGAGCAATAGTGAAATGTGCAACAGTGCTCACGCCCCCTAGCACCGCCACACAAGCACTTAACATCTGCTGTTGTGAATTATAACAATCTGAATAAGGGGAGATCTTTTGAAAGCACAGAAAACAAAGCAAATACTGAAAATAGCAGACTCGGTTTAATTGAGTCTGTTCATGAGCAATACTGAAATGTGCAACAGTGCTCACGTCCCCTAGCACCGGCTTAAGCGGAATTCAACTTTCAACTGTAAATACGCTGAAATCTATGATTCCAAAGGACCAGAAAGTATAACAACACTGAGAATGAAGTACGGGGCGACTTTTTACAGCCGCCACACAAGCACTTAACATCTTCTGTTGTGAATTATAAAAATCTGAATAAGGGTAGATCTTTTGAAAGCACAGAAAACAAAGCAAATACTGAAAATAGCAGACTCGGTTTAATTGAATCTGTTCATGAGCAATACTGAAATGTGCAACAGTGCTCACGCCCCCTAGCACCGGCTTAAGCGGAATTCAACTTTCAACTGTAAATACGCTGAAATCTATGATTCCAAAGGACCAGAAAGTATAACAACACTGAGAATGAAGTACGGGGCGACATTTTACAGCCGCCTCACAAGCACTTAACATCTGCTGTTGTGAATTATAAAAATCTGAATAAGGGGAGATCTTTTGAAAGCACAGAAAACAAAGCAAATACTGACAATAGCAGACTCGGTTTAATTGAGTCTGTTCATGAGCAATACTGAAATGTGCAAGAAGTGCTCACGCCCCCTAGCACCGGCTTAAGCGGAATGCAACTTTCAACTGTAAATACGCTGAAATCTATGATTCCAAAGGACCAGAAAGTATAAGAACACTGAGAATGAAGTACGGGGCGACTTTTTACAGCCCCCACACAAGCACTTAACATCTGCTGTTGTGAATTATAAAAATCTGAATAAGGCGAGATATTTTGAAAGCACAGAAAACAAAGCAAATACTGAAAATAGCAGAATCGGTTTAATTGAGTCTGTTCATGAGCAATACTGAAATGTGCAACAGTGCTCACGCCCCCTATCACCGGCTTAAGCGGAATTCAACTTTCAACTGTAAATACGCTGAAATCTATGATTCCAAAGGATCACAAAGTATAACAACACTGAGAATGAAGTACGGGGCAACTTTTTACAGCCGCCACACAAGCACTTAACATATGCTGTTGTGAATTATGAAAAATTTGAATTAGGGGTGATCTTTTGAAAGCACAGAAAACAAAGCAAATTCTGAAAATAGCAGACTCTGTTTAATTGAGTCTGTTCATGAGCAATACCGAAATGTGCAACAGTGCTCACGCCCCCTAGCACCGGCTTCAGCGGAATTCAACTTTCAACTGTAAATACGCTGAAATCTATGATTCCAAAGGACCAGAAAGTATAACAACACTGAGAATGAAGTACAGGGCGACTTTTTACAGCCGCCACACAAGCACATAACATCTGCTGTTGTGAATTATAACAATCTGAATAAGGGGAGATATTTTTAAAGCACAGAAAACAAAGCAAATACTGAAAATAGCAGACTCGGTTTAATTGAGTCTGTTCATGAGCAATACTGAAATGTGCAACAGTGCTCACGCCCCCTAGCACCGGCTTAAGCGGAATTCAACTTTCAACTGTAAATACGCTGAAATCTATGATTCCAAAGGACCAGAAAGTATAACAACACTGAGAATGAAGTACGGGGCGACATTTTACAGCCGCCACACAAGCACTTAACATCTGCTGTTGTGAATTATAACAATCTGAATAAGGGGAGATCTTTTGAAAGCACAGAAAACAAAGCAAATACTGAAAATAGCAGACTCGGTTTAATTGAGTCTGTTCATGAGCAATACCGAAATGTGCAACAGTGCTCACGCCCCCTAGCACCGGCTTAAGCGGAATTCAACTTTCAACTGTAAATACGCTGAAATCTATGATTCCAAAGGACCAGAAAGTATAACAACACTGAGAATGAAGTACGGGGCGACTTTTTACAGCCGCCACACAAGCACTTAACATCTGCTGTTGTGAATTATAAAAATCTGAATAAGGGGAGATCTTTTGAAAGCACAGAAAACAAAGCAAATACTGAAAATAGCAGACTCGGTTTAATTGAATCTGTTCATGAGCAATACTGAAATGTGCAACAGTGCTCACGCCCCCTAGCACCGGCTTAAGCGGAATTCAACTTTCAACTGTAAATACGCTGAAATCTATGATTCCAAAGGACCAGATAGTATAACAACACTGAGAATGAAGTACGGGGCGAAATTTTACAGCCGCCTCACAAGCACTTAACATCTGCTGTTGTGAATTATAAAACTCTGAATAAGGGGAGATCTTTTGAAAGCACAGAAAACAAAGCAAATACTGAAAATAGCAGACTCGGTTTAATTGAGTCTGTTCATGAGCAATACTGAAATGTGCAACAGTGCTCACGCCCCCTAGCACCGGCTTAAGCGGAATTCAACTTTTAACTGTAAATACGCTGAAATCTATGATTCCAAAGGACCAGAAAGTATAACAACACTGAGAATGAAGTACGGGGCGACTTTTTACAGCCGCCACACAAGCACTTAACGTCTGCTGTTGTGAATTATAAAAATCTGAATAAGGGGAGATCTTTTGAAAGCACAGAAAACAAAGCAAATACTGAAAATAGCAGAATCGGTTTAATTGAGTCTGTTCATGAGCAATACTGAAATGTTCAAGAAGTGCTCACGCCCCCTAGCACCGGCTTAAGCGGAATGCAACTTTCAACTGTAAATACGCTGAAATCTATGATTCCAAAGGACCAGAAAGTATAACAACACTGAGAATGAAGTACGGGGCGACTTTTTACAGCCCCCACACAAGCACTTAACATCTGCTGTTGTGAATTATAAAAATCTGAATAAGGCGAGATATTTTGAAAGCACAGAAAACAAAGCAAATACTGAAAATAGCAGACTCGGTTTAATTGAGTCTGTTCATGAGCAATACTGAAATGTGCAACAGTGCTCACGCCCCCTAGCACCGGCTTAAGCGGAATTCAACTTTCAACTGTAAATACGCTGAAATCTATGATTCCAAAGGATCAGAAAGTATAACAACACTGAGAATGAAGTACGGGGCAACTTTTTACAGCCGCCACACAAGCACTTAACATATGCTGTTGTGAATTATAAAAATTTGAATAAGGGGAGATCTTTTGAAAGCACAGAAAACAAAGCAAATACTGAAAATAGCAGACTCGGTTTAATTGAGTCTGTTCATGAGCAATACTGAAATGTGCAACAGTGCTCACGCCCCCTAGCACCGGCTTAAGCGGAATTCAACTTTTAACTGTAAATACGCTGAAATCTATGATTCCAAAGGACCAGAAAGTATAACAACACTGAGAATGAAGTACGGGGCGACTTTTTACAGCCGCCACACAAGCACTTAACGTCTGCTGTTGTGAATTATAAAAATCTGAATAAGGGGAGATCTTTTGAAAGCACAGAAAACAAAGCAAATACTGAAAATAGCAGAATCGGTTTAATTGAGTCTGTTCATGAGCAATACTGAAATGTGCAAGAAGTGCTCACGCCCCCTAGCACCGGCTTAAGCGGAATGCAAATTTCAACTGTAAATACGCTGAAATCTATGATTCCAAAGGACCAGAAAGTATAACAACACTGAGAATGAAGTACGGGGCGACTTTTTACAGCCCCCACACAAGCACTTAACATCTGCTGTTGTGAATTATAAAAATCTGAATAAGGCGAGATATTTTGAAAGCACAGAAAACAAAGCAAATACTGAAAATAGCAGACTCGGTTTAATTGAGTCTGTTCATGAGCAATACTGAAATGTGCAACAGTGCTCACGCCCCCTAGCACCGGCTTAAGCGGAATTCAACTTTCAACTGTAAATACGCTGAAATCTATGATTCCAAAGGATCAGAAAGTATAACAACACTGAGAATGAAGTACGGGGCAACTTTTTACAGCCGCCACACAAGCACTTAACATATGCTGTTGTGAATTATAAAAATTTGAATAAGGGGAGATCTTTTGAAAGCACAGAAAACAAAGCAAATACTGAAAATAGCAGACTCGGTTTAATTGAGTCTGTTCATGAGCAATACTGAAATGTGCAAGAAGTGCTCACGCCCCCTAGCACCGGCTTAAGCGGAATGCAAATTTCAACTGTAAATACGCTGAAATCTATGATTCCAAAGGACCAGATAGTATAACAACACTGAGAATGAAGTACGGGGCGAAATTTTACAGCCGCCTCACAAGCACTTAACATCTGCTGTTGTGAATTATAAAAATCTGAATAAGGGGAGATCTTTTGAAAGCACAGAAAACAAAGCAAATACTGAAAATAGCAGACTCGGTTTAATTGAGTCTGTTCATGAGCAATACTGAAATGTGCAACAGTGCTCACGCCCCCTAGCACCGGCTTAAGCGGAATTCAACTTTTAACTGTAAATACGCTGAAATCTATGATTCCAAAGTACCAGAAAGTATAACAACACTGAGAATGAAGTACGGGGCGACTTTTTACAGCCGCCACACAAGCACTTAACGTCTGCTGTTGTGAATTATAAAAATCTGAATAAGGGGAGATCTTTTGAAAGCACAGAAAACAAAGCAAATACTGAAAATAGCAGAATCGGTTTAATTGAGTCTGTTCATGAGCAATACTGAAATGTGCAAGAAGTGCTCACGCCCCCTAGCACCGGCTTAAGCGGAATGCAACTTTCAACTGTAAATACGCTGAAATCTATGATTCCAAAGGACCAGAAAGTATAACAACACTGAGAATGAAGTACGGGGCGACTTTTTACAGCCCCCACACAAGCACTTAACATCTGCTGTTGTGAATTATAAAAATCTGAATAAGGCGAGATATTTTGAAAGCACAGAAAACAAAGCAAATACTGAAAATAGCAGACTCGGTTTAATTGAGTCTGTTCATGAGCAATACTGAAATGTGCAACAGTGCTCACGCCCCCTAGCACCGGCTTAAGCGGAATTCAACTTTCAACTGTAAATACGCTGAAATCTATGATTCCAAAGGATCAGAAAGTATAACAACACTGAGAATGAAGTACGGGGCAACTTTTTACAGCCGCCACACAAGCACTTAACATATGCTGTTGTGAATTATAAAAATTTGAATAAGGGGAGATCTTTTGAAAGCACAGAAAACAAAGCAAATACTGAAAATAGCAGACTCGGTTTAATTGAGTCTGTTCATGAGCAATACTGAAATGTGCAACAGTGCTCACGCCCCCTAGCACCGGCTTAAGCGGAATTCAACTTTTAACTGTAAATACGCTGAAATCTATGATTCCAAAGGACCAGAAAGTATAACAACACTGAGAATGAAGTACGGGGCGACTTTTTACAGCCGCCACACAAGCACTTAACGTCTGCTGTTGTGAATTATAAAAATCTGAATAAGGGGAGATCTTTTGAAAGCACAGAAAACAAAGCAAATACTGAAAATAGCAGAATCGGTTTAATTGAGTCTGTTCATGAGCAATACTGAAATGTGCAAGAAGTGCTCACGCCCCCTAGCACCGGCTTAAGCGGAATTCAAATTTCAACTGTAAATACGCTGAAATCTATGATTCCAAAGGACCAGAAAGTATAACAACACTGAGAATGAAGTACGGGGCGACTTTTTACAGCCCCCACACAAGCACTTAACATCTGCTGTTGTGAATTATAAAAATCTGAATAAGGCGAGATATTTTGAAAGCACAGAAAACAAAGCAAATACTGAAAATAGCAGACTCGGTTTAATTGAGTCTGTTCATGAGCAATACTGAAATGTGCAACAGTGCTCACGCCCCCTAGCACCGGCTTAAGCGGAATTCAACTTTCAACTGTAAATACGCTGAAATCTATGATTCCAAAGGATCAGAAAGTATAACAACACTGAGAATGAAGTACGGGGCAACTTTTTACAGCCGCCACACAAGCACTTAACATATGCTGTTGTGAATTATAAAAATCTGAATAAGGGGAGATCTTTTGAAAGCACAGAAAACAAAGCAAATACTGAAAATAGCAGACTCGGTTTAATTGAGTCCGTTTATGAGCAATACTGAAATGTGCAACAGTGCTCAAGCCCCCTAGCAGCGTTTTAAGCGGAATTCAACTTTCAACTGTAAATACGCTAAAATCTATGATTCCAAAGGACCAGAAAGTATAACAACACTGAGAATGAAGAACGGGGCGACTTTTTACAGCCGCCACACAAGCACTTAACATCTGCTGTTGTGAATTATGAAAAATTTGAATTAGGGGTGATCTTTTGAAAGCACAGAAAACAAAGCAAATACTGAAAATAGCAGACTCTGTTTAATTGAGTCTGTTCATGAGCAATACCGAAATGTGCAACAGTGCTCACGCCCCCTAGCACCGGCTTCAGCGGAATTCAACTATCATCTGTAAATACGCTGAAATCTATGATTCCAAAGGACTAGAAAGTATAACAACACTGAGAATGAAGTACAGGGCGACTTTTTACAGCTCACGCCCCCTAGCACCGGCTTAAGCGGAATTCAACTTTCAACTGTAAATACGCTGAAATCTATGATTCCAAAGGACCAGAAAGTATAACAACACTGAGAATGAAGTACGGGGCGACTTTTTACAGCCGCCACACAAGCACTTAACATCTGCTGTTGTGAATTATAACAATCTGAATAAGGGGAGATCTTTTGAAAGCACAGAAAACAAAGCAAATACTGAAAATAGCAGACTCGGTTTAATTGAGTCTGTTCATGAGCAATACTGAAATGTGCAACAGTGCTCACGCCCCCTAGCACCGGCTTAAGCGGAATTCAACTTTCAACTGTAAATACGCTGAAATCTATGATTCCAACGGACCAGAAAGTATAACAACACTGAGAATGAAGTACGGGGCGACTTTTTACAGCCCCCACACAAGCACTTAACATCTGCTGTTGTGAATTATAAAAATCTGAATAAGGCGAGATATTTTGAAAGCACAGAAAACAAAGCAAATACTTAAAATAGCAGACTCGGTTTAATTGAGTCTGTTCATGAGCAATACTGAAATGTGCAACAGTGCTCACGCCCCCTAGCACCGGCTTAAGCGGAATTCAACTTTCAACTGTAAATACGCTGAAATCTATGATTCCAAAGGATCAGAAAGTATAACAACACTGAGAATGAAGTACGGGGCAACTTTTTACAGCCGCCACACAAGCACTTAACATATGCTGTTGTGAATTATAAAAATCTGAATAAGGGGAGATATTTTGAAAGCACAGAAAACAAAGCAAATACTGAAAATAGCAGACTCGGTTTAATTGAGTCTGTTCATGAGCAATACTGAAATGTGCAACAGTGCTCACGCCCCCTAGCACCGGCTTAAGCGGAATTCAACTTTTAACTGTAAATACGCTGAAATCTATGATTCCAAAGGACCAGAAAGTATAACAACACTGAGAATGAAGTACGGGGCGACTTTTTACAGCCGCCACACAAGCACTTAACGTCTGCTGTTGTGAATTATAAAAATCTGAATAAGGGGAGATCTTTTGAAAGCACAGAAAACAAAGCAAATACTGAAAATAGCAGACTCGGTTTAATTGAGTCTGTTCATGAGCAATACTGAAATGTGCAACAGTCTTCACGCCCCCTAGCACCGGCTTAAGCGGAATTCAACTTTCAACTGTAAATACGCTGAAATCTATGATTCCAAACGACCAGAAAGTATAACAACACTGAGAATGAAGTACGGGGCGACCTTTTACAGCCGCCACACAAGCACTTAACATCTGCTGTTGTGAATTATAACAATCTGAATAAGGGGAGATCTTTTGAAAGCACAGAAAACAAAGCAAATACTGAAAATAGCAGACTCGGTTTAATTGAGTCTGTTCATGAGCAATACTGAAATGTGCAACAGTGCTCACGCCCCCTAGCACCGGCTTAAGCGGAATTCAACTTTCAACTGTCAATACGCTGAAATCTATGATTCCAAAGGACCAGAAAGTATAACAACACTGAGAATGAAGTACGGGGCGACTTTTTACAGCCGCCACACAAGCACTTAACATCTGCTGTTGTGAATTATAAAAATCTGAATAAGGGGAGATCTTTTGAAAGCACAGAAAACAAAGCAAATACTGAAAATAGCAGACTCGGTTTAATTGAGTCTGTTCATGAGCAATACTGAAATGTGCAACAGTGCTCACGCCCCCTAGCACCGGCTTAAGCGGAATTCAACTTTCAACTGTAAATACGCTGAAATCTATGATTCCAAAGGACCAGAAAGTATAACAACACTGAGAATGAAGTACGGGGCGACATTTTACAGCCGCCACACAAGCACTTAACATCTGCTGTTGTGAATTATAAAAATCTGAATAAGGGGAGATCTTTTGAAAGCACAGAAAACAAAGCAAATACTGAAAATAGCAGACTAGGTTTAATTGAGTCTGTTCATGAGCAATACTGAAATGTGCAACAGTGCTCACGCCCCCTAGCACCGCCTAAAGCGGAATTCAACTTTCAACTGTAAATACGCTGAAATCTATGATTCCAAAGGACCAGAAAGTATAACAACACTGAGAATGAAGTACGGGGCGACTTTTTACAGCCGCCACACAAGCACTTAACATCTGCTGTTGTGAATTATAACAATCTGAATAAGGGGAGATCTTTTGAAAGCACAGAAAACAAAGCAAATACTGAAAATAGCAGACTCGGTTTAATTGAGTCTGTTCATGAGCAATACTGAAATGTGCAACAGTGCTCACGCCCCCTAGCACCGGCTTAAGCGGAATTCAACTTTCAACTGTAAATACGCTGAAATCTATGATTCCAACGGACCAGAAAGTATAACAACACTGAGAATGAAGTACGGGGCGACTTTTTACAGCCGCCACACAAGCACTTAACATCTGCTGTTGTGAATTATAAAAATCTGAATAAGGGGAGATCTTTTGAAAGCACAGAAAACAAAGCAAATACTGACAATAGCAGACTCGGTTTAATTGAGTCTGTTCATGAGCAATACTGAAATGTGCAACAGTGCTCACGCCCCCTAGCACCGCCACACAAGCACTTTACATCTGCTGTTGTGAATTATAAAAATCTAAATAAGGGGAGATCTTTTGAAAGCACAGAAAACAAAGCAAATACTGAAAATAGCAGACTCGGTTTAATTGAGTCTGTTCATGAGCAATACTGAAATGTGCAACAGTGCTCACGCCCCCTAGCACCGGCTTAAGCGGAATTCAACTTTCAACTGTAAATACGCTGAAATCTATGATTCCAAAGGACCAGAAAGTATAACAACACTGAGAATGAAGTACGGGGCGACTTTTTACAGCCGCCACACGAGCACTTAACATCTGCTGTTGTGAATTATAAAAATCTAAATAAGGGGAGATCTTTTGAAAGCACAGAAAACAAAGCAAATACTGAAAAAAGCAGACTCGGTTTAATTGAGTCTGTTCATGAGCAATACTGAAATGTGCAACAGTGCTCACGCCCCCTAGCACCGGCTTAAGCGGAATTCAACTTTCAACTGTAAATACGCTGAAATCTATGATTCCAAAGGACCAGAAAGTATAACAACACTGAGAATGAAGTACGGGGCGACATTTTACAGCCGCCACACAAGCACTTAACATCTGCTGTTGTGAATTATAACAATCTGAATAAGGGGAGATCTTTTGAAAGCACAGAAAACAAAGCAAATACTGAAAATAGCAGACTCGGTTTAATTGAGTCTGTTCATGAGCAATACTGAATTGTGCAACAATGCTCACGCCCCCTAGCACCGGCTTAAGCGGAATTCAACTTTCAACTGTAAATACGCTGAAATCAATGATTCCAAAGGACCAGAAAGTATAACAACACTGAGAATGAAGTACGGGGCGACTTTTTACAGCCGCCACACAAGCACTTAACATCTTCTGTTGTGAATTATAAAAATCTGAATAAGGGGAGATCTTTTGAAAGCACAGAAAACAAAGCAAATACTGAAAATAGCAGACTCGGTTTAATTGAATCTGTTCATGAGCAATACTGAAATGTGCAACAGTGCTCACGCCCCCTAGCACCGGCTTAAGCGGAATTCAACTTTCAACTGTAAATACGCTGAAATCTATGATTCCAAAGGACCAGAAAGTATAACAGCACTGAGAATGAAGTACGGGGCGACATTTTACAGCCGCCTCACTAGCACTTAACATCTGCTGTTGTGAATTATAAAAATCTGAATAAGGGGAGATCTTTTGAAAGCACAGAAAACAAAGCAAATACTGAAAATAGCAGACTCGGTTTAATTGAGTCTGTTCATGAGCAATACTGAAATGTGCAACAGTGCTCACGCCCCCTAGCACCGGCTTAAGCGGAATTCAACTTTTAACTGTAAATACGCTGAAATCTATGATTCCAAAGGACCAGAAAGTATAACAACACTGATAATGAAGTACGGGGCGACTTTTTACAGCCGCCACACAAGCACTTAACATCTGCTGTTGTGAATTATAAAAATCTGAATAAGGGGAGATCTTTTGAAAGCACAGAAAACAAAGCAAATACTGAAAATAGCAGAATCGGTTTAATTGAGTCTGTTCATGAGCAATACTGAAATGTGCAAGAAGTGCTCACGCCCCCTAGCACCGGCTTAAGCGGAATGCAACTTTCAACTGTAAATACGCTGAAATCTATGATTCCAAAGGACCAGAAAGTATAACAACACTGAGAATGAAGTACGGGGCGACCTTTTACAGCCGCCACACAAGCACTTAACATCTGCTGTTGTGAATTATAACAATCTGAATAAGGGGAGATCTTTTGAAAGCACAGAAAACAAAGCAAATACTGAAAATAGCAGACTCGGTTTAATTGAGTCTGTTCATGAGCAATACTGAAATGTGCAACAGTGCTCACGCCCCCTAGCACCGGCTTAAGCGGAATTCAACTTTCAACTGTCAATACGCTGAAATCTATGATTCCAAAGGACCAGAAAGTATAACAACACTGAGAATGAAGTACGGGGCGACTTTTTACAGCCGCCACACAAGCACTTAACATCTGCTGTTGTGAATTATAAAAATCTGAATAAGGGGAGATCTTTTGAAAGCACAGAAAACAAAGCAAATACTGAAAATAGCAGACTCGGTTTAATTGAGTCTGTTCATGAGCAATACTGAAATGTGCAACAGTGCTCACGCCCCCTAGCACCGGCTTAAGCGGAATTCAACTTTCAACTGTAAATACGCTGAAATCTATGATTCCAAAGGACCAGAAAGTATAACAACACTGAGAATGAAGTACGGGGCGACATTTTACAGCCGCCACACAAGCACTTAACATCTGCTGTTGTGAATTATAAAAATCTGAATAAGGGGAGATCTTTTGAAAGCACAGAAAACAAAGCAAATACTGAAAATAGCAGACTAGGTTTAATTGAGTCTGTTCATGAGCAATACTGAAATGTGCAACAGTGCTCACGCCCCCTAGCACCGGCTAAAGCGGAATTCAACTTTCAACTGTAAATACGCTGAAATCTATGATTCCAAAGGACCAGAAAGTATAACAACACTGAGAATGAAGTACGGGGCGACTTTTTACAGCCGCCACACAAGCACTTAACATCTGCTGTTGTGAATTATAACAATCTGAATAAGGGGAGATCTTTTGAAAGCACAGAAAACAAAGCAAATACTGAAAATAGCAGACTCGGTTTAATTGAGTCTGTTCATGAGCAATACTGAAATGTGCAACAGTGCTCACGCCCCCTAGCACCGGCTTAAGCGGAATTCAACTTTCAACTGTAAATACGCTGAAATCTATGATTCCAACGGACCAGAAAGTATAACAACACTGAGAATGAAGTACGGGGCGACTTTTTACAGCCGCCACACAAGCACTTAACATCTGCTGTTGTGAATTATAAAAATCTGAATAAGGGGAGATCTTTTGAAAGCACAGAAAACAAAGCAAATACTGACAATAGCAGACTCGGTTTAATTGAGTCTGTTCATGAGCAATACTGAAATGTGCAACAGTGCTCACGCCCCCTAGCACCGCCACACAAGCACTTTACATCTGCTGTTGTGAATTATAAAAATCTAAATAAGGGGAGATCTTTTGAAAGCACAGAAAACAAAGCAAATACTGAAAATAGCAGACTCGGTTTAATTGAGTCTGTTCATGAGCAATACTGAAATGTGCAACAGTGCTCACGCCCCCTAGCACCGGCTTAAGCGGAATTCAACTTTCAACTGTAAATACGCTGAAATCTATGATTCCAAAGGACCAGAAAGTATAACAACACTGAGATTGAAGTACGGGGCGACTTTTTACAGCCGCCACACGAGCACTTAACATCTGCTGTTGTGAATTATAAAAATCTAAATAAGGGGAGATCTTTTGAAAGCACAGAAAACAAAGCAAATACTGAAAAAAGCAGACTCGGTTTAATTGAGTCTGTTCATGAGCAATACTGAAATGTGCAACAGTGCTCACGCCCCCTAGCACCGGCTTAAGCGGAATTCAACTTTCAACTGTAAATACGCTGAAATCTATGATTCCAAAGGACCAGAAAGTATAACAACACTGAGAATGAAGTACGGGGCGACATTTTACAGCCGCCACACAAGCACTTAACATCTGCTGTTGTGAATTATAACAATCTGAATAAGGGGAGATCTTTTGAAAGCACAGAAAACAAAGCAAATACTGAAAATAGCAGACTCGGTTTAATTGAGTCTGTTCATGAGCAATACTGAATTGTGCAACAGTGCTCACGCCCCCTAGCACCGGCTTAAGCGGAATTCAACTTTCAACTGTAAATACGCTGAAATCAATGATTCCAAAGGACCAGAAAGTATAACAACACTGAGAATGAAGTACGTGGCGACTTTTTACAGCCGCCACACAAGCACTTAACATCTTCTGTTGTGAATTATAAAAATCTGAATAAGGGGAGATCTTTTGAAAGCACAGAAAACAAAGCAAATACTGAAAATAGCAGACTCGGTTTAATTGAATCTGTTCATGAGCAATACTGAAATGTGCAACAGTGCTCACGCCCCCTAGCACCGGCTTAAGCGGAATTCAACTTTCAACTGTAAATACGCTGAAATCTATGATTCCAAAGGACCAGAAAGTATAACAGCACTGAGAATGAAGTACGGGGCGACATTTTACAGCCGCCTCACAAGCACTTAACATCTGCTGTTGTGAATTATAAAAATCTGAATAAGGGGAGATCTTTTGAAAGCACAGAAAACAAAGCAAATACTGAAAATAGCAGACTCGGTTTAATTGAGTCTGTTCATGAGCAATACTGAAATGTGCAACAGTGCTCACGCCCCCTAGCACCGGCTTAAGCGGAATTCAACTTTTAACTGTAAATACGCTGAAATCTATGATTCCAAAGGACCAGAAAGTATAACAACACTGATAATGAAGTACGGGGCGACTTTTTACAGCCGCCACACAAGCACTTAACATCTGCTGTTGTGAATTATAAAAATCTGAATAAGGGGAGATCTTTTGAAAGCACAGAAAACAAAGCAAATACTGAAAATAGCAGAATCGGTTTAATTGAGTCTGTTCATGAGCAATACTGAAATGTGCAAGAAGTGCTCACGCCCCCTAGCACCGGCTTAAGCGGAATGCAACTTTCAACTGTAAATACGCTGAAATCTATGATTCCAAAGGACCAGAAAGTATAACAACACTGAGAATGAAGTACGGGGCGACCTTTTACAGCCGCCACACAAGCACTTAACATCTGCTGTTGTGAATTATAACAATCTGAATAAGGGGAGATCTTTTGAAAGCACAGAAAACAAAGCAAATACTGAAAATAGCAGACTCGGTTTAATTGAGTCTGTTCATGAGCAATACTGAAATGTGCAACAGTGCTCACGCCCCCTAGCACCGGCTTAAGCGGAATTCAACTTTCAACTGTCAATACGCTGAAATCTATGATTCCAAAGGACCAGAAATTATAACAACACTGAGAATGAAGTACGGGGCGACTTTTTACAGCCGCCACACAAGCACTTAACATCTGCTGTTGTGAATTATAAAAATCTGAATAAGGGGAGATCTTTTGAAAGCACAGAAAACAAAGCAAATACTGAAAATAGCAGACTCGGTTTAATTGAGTCTGTTCATGAGCAATACTGAAATGTGCAACAGTGCTCACGCCCCCTAGCACCGGCTTAAGCGGAATTCAACTTTCAACTGTAAATACGCTGAAATCTATGATTCCAAAGGACCAGAAAGTATAACAACACTGAGAATGAAGTACGGGGCGACATTTTACAGCCGCCACACAAGCACTTAACATCTGCTGTTGTGAATTATAAAAATCTGAATAAGGGGAGATCTTTTGAAAGCACAGAAAACAAAGCAAATACTGAAAATAGCAGACTAGGTTTAATTGAGTCTGTTCATGAGCAATACTGAAATGTGCAACAGTGCTCACGCCCCCTAGCACCGGCTAAAGCGGAATTCAACTTTCAACTGTAAATACGCTGAAATCTATGATTCCAAAGGACCAGAAAGTATAACAACACTGAGAATGAAGTACGGGGCGACTTTTTACAGCCGCCACACAAGCACTTAACATCTGCTGTTGTGAATTATAACAATCTGAATAAGGGGAGATCTTTTGAAAGCACAGAAAACAAAGCAAATACTGAAAATAGCAGACTCGGTTTAATTGAGTCTGTTCATGAGCAATACTGAAATGTGCAACAGTGCTCACGCCCCCTAGCACCGGCTTAAGCGGAATTCAACTTTCAACTGTAAATACGCTGAAATCTATGATTCCAACGGACCAGAAAGTATAACAACACTGAGAATGAAGTACGGGGCGACTTTTTACAGCCGCCACACAAGCACTTAACATCTGCTGTTGTGAATTATAAAAATCTGAATAAGGGGAGATCTTTTGAAAGCACAGAAAACAAAGCAAATACTGACAATAGCAGACTCGGTTTAATTGAGTCTGTTCATGAGCAATACTGAAATGTGCAACAGTGCTCACGCCCCCTAGCACCGCCACACAAGCACTTTACATCTGCTGTTGTGAATTATAAAAATCTAAATAAGGGGAGATCTTTTGAAAGCACAGAAAACAAAGCAAATACTGAAAATAGCAGACTCGGTTTAATTGAGTCTGTTCATGAGCAATACTGAAATGTGCAACAGTGCTCACGCCCCCTAGCACCGGCTTAAGCGGAATTCAACTTTCAACTGTAAATACGCTGAAATCTATGATTCCAAAGGACCAGAAAGTATAACAACACTGAGAATGAAGTACGGGGCGACTTTTTACAGCCGCCACACGAGCACTTAACATCTGCTGTTGTGAATTATAAAAATCTAAATAAGGGGAGATCTTTTGAAAGCACAGAAAACAAAGCAAATACTGAAAAAAGCAGACTCGGTTTAATTGAGTCTGTTCATGAGCAATACTGAAATGTGCAACAGTGCTCACGCCCCCTAGCACCGGCTTAAGCGGAATTCAACTTTCAACTGTAAATACGCTGAAATCTATGATTCCAAAGGACCAGAAAGTATAACAACACTGAGAATGAAGTACGGGGCGACATTTTACAGCCGCCACACAAGCACTTAACATCTGCTGTTGTGAATTATAACAATCTGAATAAGGGGAGATCTTTTGAAAGCACAGAAAACAAAGCAAATACTGAAAATAGCAGACTCGGTTTAATTGAGTCTGTTCATGAGCAATACTGAATTGTGCAACAGTGCTCACGCCCCCTAGCACCGGCTTAAGCGGAATTCAACTTTCAACTGTAAATACGCTGAAATCAATGATTCCAAAGGACCAGAAAGTATAACAACACTGAGAATGAAGTACGTGGCGACTTTTTACAGCCGCCACACAAGCACTTAACATCTTCTGTTGTGAATTATAAAAATCTGAATAAGGGGAGATCTTTTGAAAGCACAGAAAACAAAGCAAATACTGAAAATAGCAGACTCGGTTTAATTGAATCTGTTCATGAGCAATACTGAAATGTGCAACAGTGCTCACGCCCCCTAGCACCGGCTTAAGCGGAATTCAACTTTCAACTGTAAATACGCTGAAATCTATGATTCCAAAGGACCAGAAAGTATAACAGCACTGAGAATGAAGTACGGGGCGACATTTTACAGCCGCCTCACAAGCACTTAACATCTGCTGTTGTGAATTATAAAAATCTGAATAAGGGGAGATCTTTTGAAAGCACAGAAAACAAAGCAAATACTGAAAATAGCAGACTCGGTTTAATTGAGTCTGTTCATGAGCAATACTGAAATGTGCAACAGTGCTCACGCCCCCTAGCACCGGCTTAAGCGGAATTCAACTTTTAACTGTAAATACGCTGAAATCTATGATTCCAAAGGACCAGAAAGTATAACAACACTGATAATGAAGTACGGGGCGACTTTTTACAGCCGCCACACAAGCACTTAACATCTGCTGTTGTGAATTATAAAAATCTGAATAAGGGGAGATCTTTTGAAAGCACAGAAAACAAAGCAAATACTGAAAATAGCAGAATCGGTTTAATTGAGTCTGTTCATGAGCAATACTGAAATGTGCAAGAAGTGCTCACGCCCCCTAGCACCGGCTTAAGCGGAATGCAACTTTCAACTGTAAATACGCTGAAATCTATGATTCCAAAGGACCAGAAAGTATAACAACACTGAGAATGAAGTACGGGGCGACTTTTTACAGCCCCCACACAAGCACTTAACATCTGCTGTTGTGAATTATAAAAATCTGAATAAGGCGAGATATTTTGAAAGCACAGAAAACAAAGCAAATACTGAAAATAGCAGACTCGGTTTAATTGAGTCTGTTCATGAGCAATACTGAAATGTGCAACAGTGCTCACGCCCCCTAGCACCGGCTTAAGCGGAATTCAACTTTCAACTGTAAATACGCTGAAATCTATGATTCCAAAGGATCACAAAGTATAACAACACTGAGAATGAAGTACGGGGCAACTTTTTACAGCCGCCACACAAGCACTTAACATATGCTGTTGTGAATTATAAACATCTGAATAAGGGGAGATCTTTTGAAAGCACAGAAAACAAAGCAAATACTGAAAATAGCAGACTCGGTTTAATTGAGTCTGTTCATGAGCAATACTGAAATGTGCAACAGTGCTCATGCCCCCTAGCAGCGGTTTAAGCGGAATTCAACTTTCAACTGTAAATACGCTGAAATCTATGATTCCAAAGGACTAGAAAGTATAACAACACTGAGAATGAAGTACGGGGCGACTTTTTACAGCCGCCACACAAGTACTTAACATCTGCTGTTGTGAATTATAAAAATCTGAATAAGGGGAGATCTTTTGAAAGCACAGAAAACAAAGCAAATACTGAAAATAGCAGACTCGGTTTAATTGAGTCTGTTCATGAGCAATACTGAAATGTGCAACAGTGCTCACGCCCCCTAGCACCGGCTTAAGCGGAATTCAACTTTCAACTGTAAATACGCTGAAATCTATGATTCCAAAGGACCAGAAAGTATAACAACACTGAGAATGAAGTACGGGGCGACTTGTCACAGCCGCCACACAAGCACTTATCATCTGCTGTTGTGAATTATAAAAATCTGAATAAGGGGAGATCTTTTGAAAGCACAGAAAACAAAGCAAATACTGAAAATAGAAGACTCGGTTTAATTGAGTCTGTTCATGAGCAATACTGAAATGTGCAACAGTGCTCACGCCCCCTAGCACCGGCTTAAGCGGAATTCAACTTTCAACTGTAAATACGCTGAAATCTATGATTCCAAAGGACCAAAAAGTATAACAACACTGATAATGAAGTACGGGGCGACTTTTTACAGCCGCCACACAAGCACTTAACATCTGCTGTTGTGAATTATAACAATCTGAATAAGGGGAGATCTTTTGAAAGCACAGAAAACAAAGCAAATACTGAAAATAGCAGACTCGGTTTAATTGAGTCTGTTCATGAGCAATACTGAAATGTGCAACAGTGCTCACGCTCCCTAGCCACGGCTTAAGCGGAATTCAACTTTCAACTGTAAATACGCTAAAATCTATGATTCCAAAGGACCAGAAAGTATACCAACACTAAGAATGAAGTACGGGGCGACCTTTTACAGCCGCCACACAAGCACTTAACATCTGCTGTTGTGAATTATAACAATCTGAATAAGGGGAGATCTTTTGAAAGCACAGAAAACAAAGCAAATACTGAAAATAGCAGACTCGGTTTAATTGAGTCTGTTCATGAGCAATACTGAAATGTGCAACAGTGCTCACGCCCCCTAGCACCGGCTTAAGCGGAATTCAACTTTCAACTGTAAATACGCTGAAATCTATGATTCCAAAGGACCAGAAAGTATAACAACACTGAGAATGAAGTACGGGGCGACTTTTACAGCCACCACACAAGCACTTAACATCTGCTGTTGTGAATTATAACAATCTAAATAAGGGGGGTTCTTTTGAAAGCACAGAAAACAAAGCAAATACTGAAAATATCAGACTCGGTTTAATTGAGTCTGTTTCATGAGCAATACTGAAATGTGCAACAGTGCTCACGCCCCCTAGCACTGGCTTCTTTGGGATTCAACTTTCAACTGTAAATACGCTGAAATCTATGATTCCAAAGGACCAGAAAGTATATAACAACACTGATAATGAGGTACGGGGCGACTTTTAACAGCCGCCACACAAGCACTTAACATCTGCTGTTGTGAATTATAACAATCTGAATAAGGGGAGATCTTTTGAAAGCACAGAAAACAAAGCAAATACTGAAAATAGCAGACTCGGTTTAATTGAGTCTGTTCATGAGCAATACTGAAATGTGCAACAGTGCTCACGCTCCCTAGCCACGGCTTAAGCGGAATTCAACTTTTAACTGTAAATACGCTAAAATCTATGATTCCAAAGGACCAGAAAGTATACCAACACTAAGAATGAAGTACGGGGCGACCTTTTACAGCCGCCACACAAGCACTTAACATCTGCTGTTGTGAATTATAACAATCTGAATAAGGGGAGATCTTTTGAAAGCACAGAAAACAAAGCAAATACTGAAAATAGCAGACTCGGTTTAATTGAGTCTGTTCATGAGCAATACTGAAATGTGCAACAGTGCTCACGCCCCCTAGCACCGGCTTAAGCGGAATTCAACTTTCAACTGTAAATACGCTGAAATCTATGATTCCAAAGGACCAGAAAGTATAACAACACTGAGAATGAAGTACGGGGCGACTTTTTTACAGCCGCCACACAAGCACTTAACATCTGCTGTTGTGAAGTATTTATAAAAATCTGAATAAGGGGAGATCTTTTGAAAGCACAGAAAACAAAGCAAATACTGAAAATAGCAGACTCGGTTTAATTGAGTCTGTTCATGAGCAATACTGAAATGTGCAACAGTGCTCACGCCCCCTAGCACCGGCTTAAGCGGAATTCAACTTTCAACTGTAAATACGCTGAAATCTATGATTCCAAAGGACCAGAAAGTATAACAACACTGAGAATGAAGTACGGGGCGACATTTTACAGCCGCCACACAAGCACTTAACATCTGCAGTTGTGAATTATAAAAATCTGAATAAGGGGAGATCTTTTGAAAGCACAGAAAACAAAGCAAATACTGAAAATAGCAGACTCGGTTTAATTGAGTCTGTTCATGAGCAATACTGAAATGTGCAACAGTACTCACGTCCCCTAGCACCGGCTTAAGCGGAATTCAACTTTCAACTGTAATTACGCTGAAATCTATGATTCCAAAGGACCAGAAAGAATAACAACACTGAGAATGAAGTACGGGGCGACTTTTTACAGCCCCCACACAAGCACTTAACATCTGCTGTTGTGAATTATAAAAATCTGAATACGGCGAGATATTTTGAAAGCACAGAAAACAAAGCAAATACTGAAATTAGCAGACTCGGTTTAATTGAGTCTGTTCATGAGCAATACTGAAATGTGCAACAGTGCTCAGGCCCCCTAGCACCGGCTTAAGCGGAATTCAACTTTCAACTGTAAATACGCTGAAATCTATGATTCCAAAGGACCAGAAAGTATAACAACACTGAGAATGAAGTACGGGGCGACTTTTTTACAGCCGCCACACAAGCACTTAACATCTGCTGTTGTCAATTATAAAAATCTGAATAAGGGTAGATCTTTTGAAAGCACAGAAAACAATGCAAATACTGACAATCGAAGACTCGGTTTAATTGAGTCTGTTCATGAGCAATACTGAAATGTGCAACAGTGCTCACGCCTCCTAGCACCGCCACACAATCACTTAACATCTGCTGTTGTGAATTATAACAATCTGAATAAGGGGAGATCTTTTGAAAGCACAGAAAACAAAGCAAATACTGAAAATAGCAGACTCGGTTTAATTGAGTCTGTTCATGAGCAATACTGAAATGTGCAACAGTGCTCAAGCTCCCTAGCACCGGCTTAAGCGGAATTCAACTTTCAACTGTAAATACGCTGAAATCTATGATTCCAAAGGACCAGAAAGTATACCAACACTGAGAATGAAGTACGGGGCGACCTTTTACAGCCGCCACACAAGTCCTTAACATCTGCTGTTGTGAATTATAACAATCTGAATAAGGGGAGATCTTTTGAAAGCACAGAAAACAAAGCAAATACTGAAAATAGCAGACTCGGTTTAATTGAGTCTGTTCATGAGCAATACTGAAATGTGCAACAGTGCTAACGCCCCCTAGCACCGGCTTAAGCGGAATTCATCTTTCAACTGTCAATACGCTGAAATATATGATTCCAAAGGAACAGAAAGTATAACAACACTGAGAAGGAAGTACGGGGCGACTTTTTACAGCCGCCACACAAGCACTTAACATCTGCTGTTGTGAATTATAACAATCTGAATAAGGGGAGATCTTTTGAAAGCACAGAAAACAAAGCAAATACTGAAAATAGCAGACTCGGTTTAATTGAGTCTGTTCATGAGCAATACTGAAATGTGCAACAGTGCTCACGCTCCCTAGCCACGGCTTAAGCGGAATTCAACTTTCAACTGTAAATACGCTAAAATCTATGATTCCAAAGGACCAGAAAGTATACCAACACTAAGAATGAAGTACGGGGCGACCTTTTACAGCCGCCACACAAGCACTTAACATCTGCTGTTGTGAATTATAACAATCTGAATAAGGGGAGATCTTTTGAAAGCACAGAAAACAAAGCAAATACTGAAAATAGCAGACTCGGTTTAATTGAGTCTGTTCATGAGCAATACTGAAATGTGCAACAGTGCTCACGCCCCCTAGCACCGGCTTAAGCGGAATTCAACTTTCAACTGTAAATACGCTGAAATCTATGATTCCAAAGGACCAGAAAGTATAACAACACTGAGAATGAAGTACGGGGCGACTTTTACAGCCACCACACAAGCACTTAACATCTGCTGTTGTGAATTATAACAATCTAAATAAGGGGGGTTCTTTTGAAAGCACAGAAAACAAAGCAAATACTGAAAATATCAGACTCGGTTTAATTGAGTCTGTTTCATGAGCAATACTGAAATGTGCAACAGTGCTCACGCCCCCTAGCACTGGCTTCTTTGGGATTCAACTTTCAACTGTAAATACGCTGAAATCTATGATTCCAAAGGACCAGAAAGTATATAACAACACTGATAATGAGGTACGGGGCGACTTTTAACAGCCGCCACACAAGCACTTAACATCTGCTGTTGTGAATTATAACAATCTGAATAAGGGGAGATCTTTTGAAAGCACAGAAAACAAAGCAAATACTGAAAATAGCAGACTCGGTTTAATTGAGTCTGTTCATGAGCAATACTGAAATGTGCAACAGTGCTCACGCTCCCTAGCCACGGCTTAAGCGGAATTCAACTTTTAACTGTAAATACGCTAAAATCTATGATTCCAAAGGACCAGAAAGTATACCAACACTAAGAATGAAGTACGGGGCGACCTTTTACAGCCGCCACACAAGCACTTAACATCTGCTGTTGTGAATTATAACAATCTGAATAAGGGGAGATCTTTTGAAAGCACAGAAAACAAAGCAAATACTGAAAATAGCAGACTCGGTTTAATTGAGTCTGTTCATGAGCAATACTGAAATGTGCAACAGTGCTCACGCCCCCTAGCACCGGCTTAAGCGGAATTCAACTTTCAACTGTAAATACGCTGAAATCTATGATTCCAAAGGACCAGAAAGTATAACAACACTGAGAATGAAGTACGGGGCGACTTTTTTACAGCCGCCACACAAGCACTTAACATCTGCTGTTGTGAAGTATTTATAAAAATCTGAATAAGGGGAGATCTTTTGAAAGCACAGAAAACAAAGCAAATACTGAAAATAGCAGACTCGGTTTAATTGAGTCTGTTCATGAGCAATACTGAAATGTGCAACAGTGCTCACGCCCCCTAGCACCGGCTTAAGCGGAATTCAACTTTCAACTGTAAATACGCTGAAATCTATGATTCCAAAGGACCAGAAAGTATAACAACACTGAGAATGAAGTACGGGGCGACATTTTACAGCCGCCACACAAGCACTTAACATCTGCAGTTGTGAATTATAAAAATCTGAATAAGGGGAGATCTTTTGAAAGCACAGAAAACAAAGCAAATACTGAAAATAGCAGACTCGGTTTAATTGAGTCTGTTCATGAGCAATACTGAAATGTGCAACAGTACTCACGTCCCCTAGCACCGGCTTAAGCGGAATTCAACTTTCAACTGTAATTACGCTGAAATCTATGATTCCAAAGGACCAGAAAGAATAACAACACTGAGAATGAAGTACGGGGCGACTTTTTACAGCCCCCACACAAGCACTTAACATCTGCTGTTGTGAATTATAAAAATCTGAATACGGCGAGATATTTTGAAAGCACAGAAAACAAAGCAAATACTGAAATTAGCAGACTCGGTTTAATTGAGTCTGTTCATGAGCAATACTGAAATGTGCAACAGTGCTCAGGCCCCCTAGCACCGGCTTAAGCGGAATTCAACTTTCAACTGTAAATACGCTGAAATCTATGATTCCAAAGGACCAGAAAGTATAACAACACTGAGAATGAAGTACGGGGCGACTTTTTTACAGCCGCCACACAAGCACTTAACATCTGCTGTTGTCAATTATAAAAATCTGAATAAGGGTAGATCTTTTGAAAGCACAGAAAACAATGCAAATACTGACAATCGAAGACTCGGTTTAATTGAGTCTGTTCATGAGCAATACTGAAATGTGCAACAGTGCTCACGCCTCCTAGCACCGCCACACAATCACTTAACATCTGCTGTTGTGAATTATAACAATCTGAATAAGGGGAGATCTTTTGAAAGCACAGAAAACAAAGCAAATACTGAAAATAGCAGACTCGGTTTAATTGAGTCTGTTCATGAGCAATACTGAAATGTGCAACAGTGCTCAAGCTCCCTAGCACCGGCTTAAGCGGAATTCAACTTTCAACTGTAAATACGCTGAAATCTATGATTCCAAAGGACCAGAAAGTATACCAACACTGAGAATGAAGTACGGGGCGACCTTTTACAGCCGCCACACAAGTCCTTAACATCTGCTGTTGTGAATTATAACAATCTGAATAAGGGGAGATCTTTTGAAAGCACAGAAAACAAAGCAAATACTGAAAATAGCAGACTCGGTTTAATTGAGTCTGTTCATGAGCAATACTGAAATGTGCAACAGTGCTAACGCCCCCTAGCACCGGCTTAAGCGGAATTCATCTTTCAACTGTCAATACGCTGAAATATATGATTCCAAAGGAACAGAAAGTATAACAACACTGAGAAGGAAGTACGGGGCGACTTTTTACAGCCGCCACACAAGCACTTAACATCTGCTGTTGTGAAATATAAAAATCTGAATAAGGGGAGATCTTTTGAAAGCACAGAAAAAAATGCAAATACTGAAAATAGCAGACTCGGTTTAATTGAGTCTGTTCATGAGCAATACTGAAATGTGCAACAGTGCTCACGCCCCCTAGCACCGCCACACAAGCACTTATCATCTGCTGTTGTGAATTATAACAATCTAAATAAGGGGAGATCTTTTGAAAGCACAGAAAACAAAGCAAATACTGAAAATAGCAGACTCGGTTTAATTGAGTCTGTTCATGAGCAATACTGAAATGTGCAACAGTGCTCACGCTCCCTAGCACCGGCTTAAGCGGAATTCAACTTTCAACTGTAAATACGCTGAAATTTATGATTCCAAAGGACCAGAAAGTATACCAACACTGAGAATGAGGTTAGGGACGACCTTTTACAGCCGCCACACAAGCACTTAACATCTGCTGTTGTGAATTATAACAATCTGAATAAGGGGAGATCTTTTGAAAGCACAGAAAACAAAGCAAATACTGAAAATAGCAGACTCGGTTTAATTGAGTCTGTTCATGAGCAATACTGAAATGTGCAACAGTGCTCACGCCCCCTAGCACCGGCTTAAGCGGAATTCAACTTTCAACTGTAAATACGCTGAAATCTATGATTCCAAAGGACCAGAAAGTATAACAACACTGAGAATGAAGTACGGGGCGACTTTTTACAGCCGCCACACAAGCACTTAACATCTGCTGTTGTGAATTATAAAAATCTGAATAAGGGGAGATCTTTTGAAAGCACAGAAAACAAAGCAAATACTGAAAATAGCAGACTCGGTTTAATTGAGTCTGTTCATGAGCAATACTGAAATGTGCAACAGTGCTCACGCCCCCTAGCACCGGCTTAAGCGGAATTCAACTTTCAACTGTAAATACGCTGAAATCTATGATTCCAAAGGACCAGAAAGTATAACAACACTGAGAATGAAGTACGGGGCGACATTTTACAGCCGCCACACAAGCACTTAACATCTGCTGTTGTGAATTATAAAAATCTGAATAAGGGGAGATCTTTTGAAAGCACAGAAAACAAAGCAAATACTGAAAATAGCAGACTAGGTTTAATTGAGTATGTTCATGAGCAATACTGAAATGTGCAACAGTGCTCACGCCCCCTAGCACCGGCTTAAGCGGAATTCAACTTTCAACTGTAAATACGCTGAAATCTATGATTCCAAAGGACCAGAAAGTATAACGACACTGAGAATGAAATACGGGGCGACTTTTTACAGCCCCCACACAAGCACTTAACATCTGCTGTTGTGAATTATAACAATCTAAATAAGGGGGGTTCTTTTGAAAGCACAGAAAACAAAGCAAATACTGAAAATATCAGACTCGGTTTAATTGAGTCTGTTTCATGAGCAATACTGAAATGTGCAACAGTGCTCACGCCCCCTAGCAACGGCTTCTTTGGAATTCAACTTTCAACTGTAAATACGCTTAAATCTATGATTCCAAAGGACCAGAAAGTATACCAACACTAAGAATGAAGTACGGGGCGACCTTTTACAGCCGCCACACAAGCACTTAACATCTGCTGTTGTGAATTATAACAATCTGAATAAGGGGAGATCTTTTGAAAGCACAGAAAACAAAGCAAATACTGAAAATAGCAGACTCGGTTTAATTGAGTCTGTTCATGAGCAATACTGAAATGTGCAACAGTGCTCACGCCCCCTAGCACCGGCTTAAGCGGAATTCAACTTTCAACTGTAAATACGCTGAAATCTATGATTCCAAAGGACCAGAAAGTATAACAACACTGAGAATGAAGTACGGGGCGACTTTTACAGCCGCCACACAAGCACTTAACATCTGCTGTTGTGAATTATAACAATCTAAATAAGGGGGGTTCTTTTGAAAGCACAGAAAACAAAGCAAATACTGAAAATATCAGACTCGGTTTAATTGAGTCTGTTTCATGAGCAATACTGAAATGTGCAACAGTGCTCACGCCCCCTAGCACTGGCTTCTTTGGGATTCAACTTTCAACTGTAAATACGCTGAAATCTATGATTCCAAAGGACCAGAAAGTATAACAACACTGATAATGAGGTACGGGGCGACTTTTAACAGCCGCCACACAAGCACTTAACATATGCTGTTGTGAATTATAACAATCTGAATAAGGGGAGATCTTTTGAAAGCACAGAAAACAAAGCAAATACTGAAAATAGCAGACTCGGTTTAATTGAGTCTGTTCATGAGCAATACTGAAATGTGCAACAGTGCTAACGCTCCCTAGCAACGGCTTAAGCGGAATTCAACTTTCAACTGTAAATACGCTGAAATCTATGATTCCACAGGACCAGAAAGTATAACAACACTGATAATGAAGTACGGGGCGACTTTTTACAGCCCCCACACAAGCACTTAACATCTGCTGTTGTGAATTATAAAAATCTGAATAAGGGGAGATCTTTTGAAAGCACAGAAAACAAAGCAAATACTGAAAATAACAGACTCGGTTTAATTGAGTCTGTTCATGAGCAATACTGAAATGTGCAACAGTGCTCACGCCCTCTAGCACCGGCTTAAGCGGAATTCATCTTTCAACTGTCAATACGCTGAAATATATGATTCCAAAGGACCAGAAAGTATAACAACACTGAGAAGGAAGTACGGGGCGACTTTTTACAGCCGCCACACAAGCACTTAACATCTGCTGTTGTGAAATATAAAAATCTGAATAAGGGGAGATCATTTGAAAGCACAGAAAACAATGCAAATACTGAAAATAGCAGACTCGGTTTAATTGAGTCTGTTCATGAGCAATACTGAAATGTGCAACAGTGCTCACGCCCCCTAGCACCGCCACACAAGCACTTAACATCTGCTGTTGTGAATTATAACAATCTAAATAAGGGGAGATCTTTTGAAAGCACAGAAAACAAAGCAAATACTGAAAATAGCAGACTCGGTTTAATTGAGTCTGTTCATGAGCAATACTGAAATGTGCAACAGTGCTCACGCTCCCTAGCACCGGCTTAAGCGGAATTCAACTTTCAACTGTAAATACGCTGAAATTTATGATTCCAAAGGACCAGAAAGTATACCAACACTGAGAATGAAGTTAGGGACGACCTTTTACAGCCGCCACACAAGCACTTAACATCTGCTGTTGTGAATTATAACAATCTGAATAAGGGGAGATCTTTTGAAAGCACAGAAAACAAAGCAAATACTGAAAATAGCAGACTCGGTTTAATTGAGTCTGTTCATGAGCAATACTGAAATGTGCAACAGTGCTCACGCCCCCTAGCACCGGCTTAAGCGGAATTCAACTTTCAACTGTAAATACGCTGAAATCTATGATTCCAAAGGACCAGAAAGTATAACAACACTGAGAATGAAGTACGGGGCGAATTTTTACAGCCGCCACACAAGCACTTAACATCTGCTGTTGTGAATTATAAAATTCTGAATAAGGGGAGATCTTTTGAAAGCACAGAAAACAAAGCAAATACTGAAAATAGCAGACTCGGTTTAATTGAGTCTGTTCATGAGCAATACTGAAATGTGCAACAGTGCTCACGCCCCCTAGCACCGGCTTAAGCGGAATTCAACTTTCAACTGTAAATACGCTGAAATCTATGATTCCAAATGACCAGAAAGTATAACGACACTGAGAATGAAATACGGGGCGACTTTTTACAGCCCCCACACAAGCACTTAACATCTGCTGTTGTGAATTATAACAATCTAAATAAGGGGGGTTCTTTTGAAAGCACAGAAAACAAAGCAAATTCTGAAAATATCAGACACGGTTTAATTGAGTCTGTTTCATGAGCAATACTGAAATGTGCAACAGTGCTCACGCCCCCTAGCAACGGCTTCTTTGGAATTCAACTTTCAACTGTAAATACGCTGAAATCTATGATTCCAAAGGACCAGAAAGTATAACAACACTGAGAATGAAGTACGGGGCGACTTTTTACAGCCGCCACACAAGCACTTAACATCTGCTGTTGTGAATTATAAAAATCTGAATAAGGGGAGATATTTTGAAAGCACAGAAAACAAAGCAAATACTGCAAATAGAAGACTCGGTTTAATTGAGTCTGTTCATGAGCAATAGTGAAATGTGCAACAGTGCTCACGTCCCCTAGCACCGGCTTAAGCGGAATTCAACTTTCAACTGTAAATACGCTGAAATCTATGATTCCAAAGGACCAGAAAGTATAACAACACTGATAATGAAGTACGGGGCGACTTTTTACAGCCGCCACACAAGCACTTAACATCTGCTGTTGTGAATTATAACAATCTGAATAAGGGGAGATCTTTTGAAAGCACAGAAAACAAAGCAAATACTGAAAATAGCAGACTCGGTTTAATTGAGTCTGTTCATGAGCAATACTGAAATGTGCAACAGTGCTCACGCTTCCTAGCCACGGCTTAAGCGGAATTCAACTTTCAACTGTAAATACGCTGAAATCTATGATTCCAAAGGACCAGAAAGTATACCAACACTAAGAATGAAGTACGGGGCGACCTTTTACAGCCGCCACACAAGCACTTAACATCTGCTGTTGTGAATTATAACAATCTGAATAAGGGGAGATCTTTTGAAAGCACAGAAAACAAAGCAAATACTGAAAATAGCAGACTCGGTTTAATTGAGTCTGTTCATGAGCAATACTGAAATGTGCAACAGTGCTCACGCCCCCTAGCACCGGCTTAAGCGGAATTCAACTTTCAACTGTAAATACGCTGAAATCTATGATTCCAAAGGACCAGAAAGTATAACAACACTGAGAATGAAGTACGGGGCGACTTTTTACAGCCGCCACACAAGCACTTAACATCTGCTGTTGTGAATTATTTATAAAAATCTGAATTAGGGGAGATCTTTTGAAAGCACAGAAAACAAAGCAAATACTGAAAATAGCAGACTCGGTTTAATTGAGTCTGTTCATGAGCAATAGTGAAATGTGCAACAGAGCTCACGCCCCCTAGCACCGGCTTAAGCGGAATTCAACTTTCAACTGTAAATACGCTGAAATCTATGATTCCAAAGGACCAGAAAGTATAACAACACTGAGAATGAAGTACGGGGCGACTTTTTACAGCCGCTACACAAGCACTTAACATCTGCTGTTGTGAATTATAAAAATCTGAATAAGGGGAGATCTTTTGAAAGCACAGAAAACAAAGCAAATACTGAAAATAGCAGACTCGGTTTAATTGAGTCTGTTCATGAGCAATACTGAAATGTGCAACAGTGCTCACGCCCCCTAGCACCGGCTTAAGCGGAATTCAACTTTCAACTGTAAATACGCTGAAATCTATGATTCCAAAGGACCAGAAAGTATAACAACACTGAGAATGACGTACGGGGCGACCTTTTACAGCCGCCACACAAGCACTTAACATCTGCTGTTGTGAATTATAAAAATCTGAATAAGGGGAGATCTTTTGAAAGCACAGAAAACAAAGCAAATACTGAAAATAGCAGACTAGGTTTAATTGAGTATGTTCATGAGCAATACTGAAATGTGCAACAGTGCTCACGCCCCCTAGCACCGGCTTAAGCGGAATTCAACTTTCAACTGTAAATACGCTGAAATCTATGATTCCAAAGGACCAGAAAGTATAACGACACTGAGAATGAAATACGGGGCGACTTTTTACAGCCCCCACACAAGCACTTAACATCTGCTGTTGTGAATTATAACAATCTAAATAAGGGGGGTTCTTTTGAAAGCACAGAAAACAAAGCAATTACTGAAAATATCAGACTCGGTTTAATTGAGTCTGTTTCATGAGCAATACTGAAATGTGCAACAGTGCTCACGCCCCCTAGCAACGGCTTCTTTGGAATTCAACTTTCAACTGTAAATACGCTGAAATCTATGATTCCAAAGGACCAGAAAGTATAACAACACTGAGAATGAAGTACGGGGCGACTTTTTACAGCCGCCACACAAGCACTTAACATCTGCTGTTGTGAATTATAAAAATCTGAATAAGGGGAGATCTTTTGAAAGCACAGAAAACAAAGCAAATACTGAAAATAGAAGACTCGGTTTAATTGAGTCTGTTCATGAGCAATACTGAAATGTGCAACAGTGCTCACGTCCCCTAGCACCGGCTTAAGCGGAATTCAACTTTCAACTGTAAATACGCTGAAATCTATGATTCCAAAGGACCAGAAAGTATAACAACACTGATAATGAAGTACGGGGCGACTTTTTACAGCCGCCACACAAGCACTTAACATCTGCTGTTGTGAATTATAACAATCTGAATAAGGGGAGATCTTTTGAAAGCACAGAAAACAAAGCAAATACTGAAAATAGCAGACTCGGTTTAATTGAGTCTGTTCATGAGCAATACTGAAATGTGCAACAGTGCTCACGTCCCCTAGCACCGGCTTAAGCGGAATTCAACTTTCAACTGTAAATACGCTGAAATATATGATTCCAAAGGACCAGAAAGTATAAAAACACTGAGAATGAAGTACGGGGCGACTTTTTACAGCCCCCACACAAGCACTTAACATCTGCTGTTGTGAATTATAAAAATCTGAATACGGCTAGATATTTTGAAAGCACAGAAAACAAAGCAAATACTGAAAATAGCAGACTCGGTTTAATTGAGTCTGTTCATGAGCAATACTGAAATGTGCAACAGTGCTCACGCCCCCTAGCACCGGCTTAAGCGGAATTCAACTTTCAACTGTAAATACGCTGAAATCTATGATTCCAAAGGACCAGAAAGTATAACAACACTGAGAATGAAGTACGGGGCGACTTTTTACAGCCGCCACACAAGCACTTAACATCTGCTGTTGTGAATTATAACAATCTGTATAAGGGGAGATCTTTTGAAAGCACAGAAAACAAAGCAAATACTGAAAATAGCAGACTCGGTTTAATTGAGTCTGTTCATGAGCAATACTGAAATGTGCAACAGTGCTCACGCCCCCCTAGCACCGGCTTAAGCGGAATTCAACTTTCAACTGTAAATACGCTGAAATCTATGATTCCAAAGGACCAGAAAGTATAACAACACTAAGAATGAAGTACAGGGCGACTTTTTACAGCCGCCACACAAGCACTTAACATCTGCTGTTGTGAATTATAAAAATCTGAATAAGGGGAGATCTTTTGAAAGCACAGAAAACAAAGCAAATACTGAAAATAGCAGACTTGGTTTAATTGAGTCTGTTCATGAGCAATACTGAAATGTGCAACAGTGCTCACGCCCCCTAGCACCGGCATAAGAGGAATTCAACTTTCAACTGTAAATACGCTGAAATCTATGATTCCAAAGGACCAGAAAGTATAACAACACTAAGAATGAAGTACGGGGCGACATTTTACAGCCGCCACACAAGCACTTAACATCTGCTGTTGTGAATTATAAAAATCTGAATAAGGGGAGATCTTTTGAAAGCACAGAAAACAAAGCAAATACTGAAAATAGCAGACTCGGTTTAATTGAGTCTGTTCATGAGCAATACTGAAATGTGCAACAGTGCTCACGCCCCCTAGCACCGGCTTAAGCGGAATTCAACTTTCAACTGTAAATACGCTGAAATCTATGATTCGAAAGGACCAGAAAGTATAACAACACTGAGAATGAAGTACGGGGCGACTTTTTACAGCCGCCACACAAGCACTTAACATCTGCTGTTGTGAATTATAAAAATCTGAATAAGGCGAGATATTTTGAAAGCACAGAAAACAAAGCAAATACTGAAAATAGCAGACTCGGTTTAATTGAGTCTGTTCATGAGCAATACCGAAATGTGCAACAGTGCTCACGCCCCCTAGCACCAGCTTAAGCGGAATTCAACTTTCAACTGTAAATACGCTGAAATCTATGATTCCAAAGGACCAGAAAGTATAACAACACTGAGAATGAAGTACGGGGCGACTTTTTACAGCCGCCACACAAGCACTTAACATCTGCTGTTGTGAATTATAAAAATCTGAATAAGGGGAGATCTTTTGAAAGCACAGAAAACAAAGCAAATACTGAAAATAGCAGACTCGGTTTAATTGAGTCTGTTCATGAGCAATACTGAAATGTGCAACAGTGCTCACGCCCCCTAGCACCGGCTTAAGCGGAATTCAACTTTCAACTGTAAATACGCTGAAATCTATGATTCCAAAGGACCAGAAAGTATAACAACACTAAGAATGAAGTACGGGGCGACATTTTACAGCCGCCACACAAGCACTTAACATCTGCTGTTGTGAATTATAAAAATCTGAATAAGGGGAGATCTTTTGAAAGCACAGAAAACAAAGCAAATACTGAAAATAGCAGACTCGGTTTAATTGAGTCTGTTCATGAGCAATACTGAAATGTGCAACAGTGCTCACGCCCCCTAGCACCGGCTTAAGCGGAATTCAACTTTCAACTGTAAATACGCTGAAATCTATGATTCGAAAGGACCAGAAAGTATAACAACACTGAGAATGAAGTACGGGGCGACTTTTTACAGCCCCCACACAAGCACTTAACATCTGCTGTTGTGAATTATAAAAATCTGAATAAGGCGAGATATTTTGAAAGCACAGAAAACAAAGCAAATACTGAAAATAGCAGACTCGGTTTAATTGAGTCTGTTCATGAGCAATACCGAAATGTGCAACAGTGCTCACGCCCCCTAGCACCGGCTTAAGCGGAATTCAACTTTCAACTGTAAATACGCTGAAATCTATGATTCCAAAGGACCAGAAAGTATAACAACACTGATAATGAAGTACGGGGCGACTTGTTACAGCCGCCACACAAGCACTTAACATCTGCTGTTGTGAATTATAAAAATCTGAATAAGGGGAGATCTTTTGAAAGCACAGAAAACAAAGCAAATACTGAAATTAGCAGAATCGGTTTTATTGAGTCTGTTCATGAGCAATACTGAAATGTGCAACAGTGCTCACGCCCCCTAGCACCGGCTTAAGCGGAATTCAACTTTCAACTGTAAATACGCTGAAATCTATGATTCCAAAGGACCAGAAAGTATAACAACACTGAGAATGAAGTACGGGGCGACTTTTTACAGCCGCCACACAAGCACTTAACATCTGCTGTTGTGGATTATAAAAATCTGAATAAGGGGAGATCTTTTGAAAGCACAGAAAACAAAGCAAATACTGAAAATAGCAGACTCGGTTTAATTGAGTCTGTTCACGAGCAATACTGAAATGTGCAAAAGTGCTCACGCCCCCTAGCACCGGCTTAACCCCTTCGCTGCCTTACCCCGAGCCTGACTCGGGGTGAATCGATGTTGCTGTGTGCTATAGCCCGAGCGTGGCTCGGGGTAATTACGTACTCTTTAAGACCTGCTATATAAGAGTCTTTGGTGTAAGGGAAGAAACTCTTCTGGTTAGTTTTCATTGAAAATCAATTAGATTGACTTCCCTTACCTAAATATGTCATGTTTTGAACTTGTGTAATCGAAAATTAATGTGTTAACACCTAATTTCTGACATGGCTACCTGTCCTGGAAAGCATGCACCGCCATGTTCGCTTGAACAAGAAGTATCATAAGTGGAAAATGATTCTGATAATGTTTATGAACCTGCTCAAATGCAACAAAAAGGAAAAGGTTAGAAATGTTGCTAGTTGCATTTTATATGCAGTTTGTTACAGTTATTTGTGCTTTTTTGCATGTCATTTCTCTAAATTAGACTCTCGAAATGTAAACAAAAGTTGAATTTTCACATTTTTTTTACAGTCTGTGTATAAAAAAATGTTAAAAAACAGTATTTATACTAGATATCTCAGTCAAAGTTTCAGGAAATGTCAATATAGGTGTTTTTGAGGAGCTTGTGAAATTTGGTGCATATTGGATATTTATATTTGAAGTTATGACATTTTTTATGTAGCCAGGTAGCTCTTGCAATATTACGTAATGGTAGTTCCCGGCATATAGCGTGAACATGTATAGGGCAGTGAAGGGGTTAAGCGGAATTCAACTTTCAACTGTAAATACGCTGAAATCTATGATTCCAAAGGATCAGAAAGTATAACAACACTGAGAATGAAGTACGGGGCGACTTTTTACAGCCGCCACACAAGCACTTAACATCTGCTGTTGTGAATTATAAAAATCTGAATAAGGGGAGATCTTTTGAAAGCACAGAAAACAAAGCAAATACTGAAAATAGCAGACTCGGTTTAATTGAGTCTGTTCATGAGCAATACTGAAATGTGCAACAGTGCTCACGCCCCCTAGCACCGGCTTAAGCGGAATTCAACTTTCAACTGTAAATACGCTGAAATCTATGATTCCAAAGGACCAGAAAGTATAACAACACTGAGAATGAAGTACGGGGCGACTTTTTACAGCCGCCACACAAGCACTTAACATCTGCTGTTGTGGATTATAAAAATCTGAATAAGGGGAGATCTTTTGAAAGCACAGAAAACAAAGCAACTACTGAAAATAGCAGACTCGGTTTAATTGAGTCTGTTCATGAGCAATACTGAAATGTGCAACAGTGCTCACGCCCCCTAGAACCGGCTTAAGCGGAATTCAACTTTCAACTGTAAATACGCTGAAATCTATGATTCCAAAGGACCAGAAAGTATAACAACACTGAGAATGAAGTACGGGGCGACTTTTTACAGCCGCCACACAAGCACTTAACATCTGTTGTTGTGAATTATAAAATACTGAATAAGAGGAGATCTTTTGAAAGCACAGAAAACAAAGCAAATACTGAAAATAGCAGACTCGGTTTAATTGAGTATGTTAATGAGCAATAGTGAAATGTGCAACAGTGCTCACGCCCCCTAGCACCGGCTTAAGCGGAATTCAACTTTCAACTGTAAATACGCTGAAATCTATGATTCCAAAGGACCAGAAGGTATAACAACACTGAGAATGAAGTACGGGGCGACTTTTTACAGCCGCCACACAAGCACTTAACATCTGCTGTTGTGAATTATAACAATCTAAATAAGGGGAGATCTTTTGAAAGCACAGAAAACAAAGCAAATACTAAAAATAGCAGACTCGGTTTAATTGAGTCTGTTTCATGAGCAATACTGAAATGTGCAACTGTGCTCACGTCCCCTAGCACCGGCTTCTTTGGAATTCAACTTTCAACTGTAAATACGCTACAATCTATGATTCCAAAAGGACCAGAAAGTATAACAACACTGAGAATGAAGTACGGGGCGACTTTTTACAGCCGCCACACAAGCACTTAACATCTGCTGTTGTGAATTATAAAATTCTGAATAAGGGGAGATCTTTTGAAAGCACAGAAAACAAAGCAAATACTGAAAATAGCAGACTCGTTTAATTGAGTCTGTTCATGAGCAATACTGAAATGTGCAACAGTGCTCAAGGCCCCTAACACCGGCTTAAGCGGAATTCAACTTTCAACTGTAAATACGCTGAAATCTATGATTCCAAAGGACCAGAAAGTATAACAACACTGAGAATGAAGTACGGGGCGACTTTTTACAGCCGCCACACAAGCACTTAACATCTTCTGTTGCGAATTATAAAAATCTGAATAAGGGGAGATCTTTTGAAAGCACAGAAAACAAAGCAAATACTGAAAATAGCAGAATCGGTTTAATTGAGTCTGTTCATGAGCAATACTGAAATGTGCAACAGTGCTCACGCCCCCTAGCACCGGCTTAAGCGGAATTCAACTTTCAACTGTAAATACGCTGAAATCTATGATTCCAAAGGACCAGAAAGTATAACAACACTGAGAATGAAGTACGGGGCGACTTTTTACAGCCCCCACACAAGCACTTAACATCTGCTGTTGTGAATTATAAAAATCTGAATAAGGCGAGATATTTTGAAAGCACAGATAACAAGGCAAATACTGAAAATAGCAGACTCGGTTTAATTGAGTCTGTTCATGAGCAATACTGAAATGTGCAACAGTGCTCACGCCCCCTAGCACCGGCTTAAGCGGAATTCAACTTTCAACTGTAAATACGCTGAAATCTATGATTCCAAAGGACCAGAAAGTATAACAACACTGAGAATGAAGTACGGGGCGACTTTTTACAGCCGCCACACAAGCACTTAACATCTGTTGTTGTGAATTATAAAATACTGAATAAGAGGAGATCTTTTGAAAGCACAGAAAACAAAGCAAATACTGAAAATAGCAGACTCGGTTTAATTGAGTATGTTAATGAGCAATAGTGAAATGTGCAACAGTGCTCACGCCCCCTAGCACCGGCTTAAGCGGAATTCAACTTTCAACTGTAAATACGCTGAAATCTATGATTCCAAAGGACCAGAAAGTATAACAACACTGAGAATGAAGTACGGGGCGACTTTTTACAGCCGCCACACAAGCACTTAACATCTGCTGTTGTGAATTATAACAATCTAAATAAGGGGAGATCTTTTGAAAGCACAGAAAACAAAGCAAATACTAAAAATAGCAGACTCGGTTTAATTGAGTCTGTTTCATGAGCAATACTGAAATGTGCAACTGTGCTCACGTCCCCTAGCACCGGCTTCTTTGGAATTCAACTTTCAACTGTAAATACGCTACAATCTATGATTCCAAAAGGACCAGAAAGTATAACAACACTGAGAATGAAGTACGGGGCGACTTTTTACAGCCGCCACACAAGCACTTAACATCTGCTGTTGTGAATTATAAAATTCTGAATAAGGGGAGATCTTTTGAAAGCACAGAAAACAAAGCAAATACTGAAAATAGCAGACTCGTTTAATTGAGTCTGTTCATGAGCAATACTGAAATGTGCAACAGTGCTCAAGGCCCCTAACACCGGCTTAAGCGGAATTCAACTTTCAACTGTAAATACGCTGAAATCTATGATTCCAAAGGACCAGAAAGTATAACAACACTGAGAATGAAGTACGGGGCGACTTTTTACAGCCGCCACACAAGCACTTAACATCTTCTGTTGCGAATTATAAAAATCTGAATAAGGGGAGATCTTTTGAAAGCACAGAAAACAAAGCAAATACTGAAAATAGCAGAATCGGTTTAATTGAGTCTGTTCATGAGCAATACTGAAATGTGCAACAGTGCTCACGCCCCCTAGCACCGGCTTAAGCGGAATTCAACTTTCAACTGTAAATACGCTGAAATCTATGATTCCAAAGGACCAGAAAGTATAACAACACTGAGAATGAAGTACGGGGCGACTTTTTACAGCCCCCACACAAGCACTTAACATCTGCTGTTGTGAATTATAAAAATCTGAATAAGGCGAGATATTTTGAAAGCACAGATAACAAGGCAAATACTGAAAATAGCAGACTCGGTTTAATTGAGTCTGTTCATGAGCAATACTGAAATGTGCAACAGTGCTCACGCCCCCTAGCACCGGCTTAAGCGGAATTCAACTTTCAACTGTAAATACGCTGAAATCTATGATTCCAAAGGACCAGAAAGTATAACAACACTGAGAATGAAGTACGGGGCGACTTTTTACAGCCGCCACACAAGCACTTAACATCTGCTGTTGTGAATTATAAAAATCTGAATAAGGGGAGATCTTTTGAAAGCACAGAAAACAAAGCAAATACTGAAAATAGCAGACTCGGTTTAATTGAGTCTGTTCATGAGCAATAGTGAAATGTGCAACAGTGCTCACGCCCCCTAGCACCGGCTTAAGCGGAATTCAACTTTCAACTGTAAATACGCTGAAATCTATGATTCCAAATGACCAGAAAGTATAACAACACTGAGAATGAAGTACGGGGCGACTTTTTACAGCCGCCACACAAGCACTTAACATCTGTTGTTGTGAATTATAAAAATCTGAATAAGGGGAGATCTTTTGAAAGCACAGAAAACAAAGCAAATACTGAAAATAGCAGACTCGGTTTAATTGAGTATGTTAATGAGCAATAGTGAAATGTGCAACAGTGCTCACGCCCCCTAGCACCGGCTTAAGCGGAATTCAACTTTCAACTGTAAATACGCTGAAATCTATGATTCCAAAGGACCAGAAAGTATAACAACACTGAGAAGGAAGTACGGGGCGACTTTTTACAGCCGCCACACAAGCACTTAACATCTGCTGTTGTGAATTATAACAATCTAAATAAGGGGAGATCTTTTGAAAGCACAGAAAACAAAGCAAATGCTAAAAATAGCAGACTCGGTTTAATTGAGTCTGTTTCATGAGCAATACTGAAATGTGCAACAGTGCTCACGCCCCCTAGCACCGGCTTAAGCGGAATTCAACTTTCAACTGTAAATACGCTGAAATCTATGATTCCAAAGGACCAGAAAGTATAACAACACTGAGAATGAAGTACGGGGCGACTTTTTTACAGCCGCCACACAAGCACTTAACATCTGCTGTTGTGAATTATAAAAATCTGAATAAGGGGAGATCTTTTGAAAGCACAGAAAACAAAGCAAATACTGAAAATAGCAGACTCGGTTTAATTGAGTCTGTTCATGAGCAATACTGAAATGTGCAACAGTGCTCACGCCCCCTAGCACCGGCTTAAGCGGAATTCAACTTTCAACTGTAAATACGCTGAAATCTATGATTCCAAAGGACCAGAAAGTATAACAACACTGAGAATGAAGTACGGGGCGACTTTTTACAGCCGCCACACAAGCACTTAACATCTGCTGTTGTGAATTATAAAAATCTGAATAAGGGGAGATCTTTTGAAAGCACAGAAAACAAAGCAAATACTGAAAATAGCAGACTCGGTTTAATTGAGTCTGTTCATGAGCAATACTGAAACCTAACTTTATATACCTTAACATTTTCAGCAAGTTTAATGAATATCCGAAAAAAACTGTATGTGTTAGAGTGCAAAAAGTGACTGAAACCGTCATTTTTCATTAATAAACAGGCAATAACTTAGATATACCTTATGCGCTTTTAGTAGTAATCATACTAAACCTTGATATTATATCAATAATTATTTTCAGCAAAATTGGTGAAGATGCAATAAAACGTATTTGTGTTAGAGAGCAAACCTTGCTGAAAACAGTCATTTTTTAATACATAAAGGGCAAAAACTTAGGTATGCCACATGCGATTTTAGTAATAATCAAACTAGACCTGAAATTTATATGAATAAATATTTTCAGCATGTTTGGTGAATATCCGATAAAAACTGTTTGTTTTAGAGTGCAAACATGACTGAAACAGTCATTTTTTATAAATTAACAGGCAATAACTCAAAAACACCTTATTCGATGTTAGTAGTAATCAAACTAAACCTTGATTTTATATCAATGAACATTTTCAGCAAGTTTGTTGAAGATCGGATAAAAGATATTTGAGTTAGAGAGCGGACAAAAAAGTGTGATAGTCTAACTGACTGATGGATCGACCGTCGAAGGTAATTGCGGTTGCACACGGTGATGTTGACTCCGGCTGTATCACGTAATACTAAGCCGTGTGGTAAGGTTTATGGCAGACGCTCTATTTTCGGTTTGTTATGATTTTAAATCGCCCTTTTTGGTGATTTATGTCCGTCTTCATCATTTCATAGATCAGTTTGGCCCATTAGAATGTTCAAACATTATTATTAACCGTTATTGTATTTCAGACATTATGAAAAGGTCTGAAACACAATGGGACTTTAAGGAGTGAATTAGGAGAATGTGTTAAATATGCCGTGTGCATAATACTTATAATTGTAATGGAGTGACAAATAGCATATTTCAGCTTGACGTCGTCAACGTCATTAGACTGCTCCAGGTAGTCATTACATGCATACTTTAAAAATCTACTGTTTTGTAACTATCTTTAATATCCACATCAAATTGGTCATTTCAGATATAGGAAATGTCACTATTTATGTTCATATAACTTTTAATCATTTTCAGAAATAAATGTTGAAAATATGACAAAAGTCTATGAACTTCCCGACCAACCCTCGCTTTTTTAAATCGCGTCGCTTTTGTAGAGAAACCCAGCCACATTTAATATATAGATTTTTGAGCGAACATGATCGTGTCAAGCCGCAGCTTCATTTGGTATTACGCCAAGTGATTGGGATAGATGATCGGGACAACCATCCCAAACCTCGGAGGAATAATATTCAAGTAGTGGTCTTATATATGATATGTAAATTTTAGTTAGAGTATTTCTGTTAAGTGTAAATTTCATTTTCCTCATAATACCTAAACGTTTTGATGCAGATTTGATAATACTGTCTCTATGCAATCCAAGCATTCATTTGAAGTGAAAGTACACCAAGATGTGTATGGCTTTCAACAAAATGTATTATGTAATGTTGTCATCAAATTTAATTAATGGATGATTATAACTATACAGTCAAACCTGTGTTAAGCAGCCAGTGAAAGGACAGAGCCAAATTGGCCGCTTAACACAGGTTCGCTGCTTTACTGCTTGTATTGAAAACGAGAGTTTCGCAGAGCAGCACAATATACGCCCGAAGTGCTACAATCAATGGCACATGACTATGTGATGAGTTAACTGATCAGTACAATTTTTGCTTAACCCACAACTACATAAAATTGTGTGTGAGGTTTAGTTAAATCCACTGAAACATGTAGAACTCGTCTGCACAAGATGTATACTCAATATGCATTAATTTTCATAATCAAGGGTATGTAACTCTTGAATGACTGAACCGATCCAGGGATTATTTGCTTTACGCACAAATACTTGTCATGGTTAATATCCTTTGTGTGAAGTTTGGTTAAAATCCATTGAAAACTGTAGGAGTTCTCATCCGCACATGACACTGCTAACAGATGGAGGGACAAACGGACACACGCGCCATAACATAAAACGACCCTTGCATCTAAAAATCATCAATGTCCCTATAAGCCACATTTCAGCCAAGTGGATGCTGAGAACAAGCGCAGACATGACATATCATCCAAATGTTTGACCTCTAAGTGTGACCTTGAAAATCAATGATATGCGAATCTCCTGATGGTAGTGAAGTTTCCTATGAAGTTTCGTTAAAATCTAGCAAGCGGTTGCTGAGAACAAGCGCAGACATGACAATTCATCACAATTATTGACCTTTGACCTCTAAGTGTGACCTTGAAAATGGTTGAACCATAACCCCATCACAATATGCGCATCTCCTAGCGGTTCACGGTTGTGAAGCATCCTATGAAATTTCGTCGAAATTGGCCAAGCGGTTGCTGAGAAATAGCGTGTCCAAAAATAGAGGGACGCTCAGACGGACAAATAGTTACTTTTGAAATAGTCATAGCAATCTTGAATCCAATAAAAAAAGAAATATATGGGCGGAATACGGTTGTTGATACATTAAGAAAGTTTCATTGAATTCCGTTAACCTGTTATGGAGATATCGATCCGGACGGAAGAATCGGCGACTATATGATCCCCCGAATTTTTTTTTTCAGGGAGCATAAAAATAAAATAAAAAATATTCCCATATATCTGTGTTTGAAATAAACGCTTTAACTTGGAAATCGTCGCAATCGTAACAGCCGCTATTGTTTGTGATGGGTCTGTTTCATTCACATTTCGAGCATCGCATTATAGGCGTAATTTCGTTGATTCTTTAAAGTTTTATTACAATAAAAAAATACTAACACTTTAAATGGCTATTTTATTAATGTATCGAAGGTTTGAATTATTGTATTACTATTATTTATTTAATGATATAAGATACGATATAATCGGGACCGCTTTCGAGTTGCCACGTACACATTATTTTTGCTCTGTAAATCAAGCAGGGTTCGCATTTCCGGTATGGCTCATTATCATAATTTATGACCTAATTGTGCGAGTGTTTATACAGTAAGACTTCACTCCTACGATACAAACACACAGAGCTATTTTCAGTGCGCGATAATGAATTTATTTACTTGCTTTCTCTCTTCAAAATGTCTTACTAAACGTTTTATAAATTTAGATTCTAAAACGGAAAGGCGTGGTCTCGAAACACCGCCAATTCCGTGATCCATCCAAATTGGTCAGACGTTTAAACAAACTTCGAACTATTCTTGCTGCTGTTGCATTCTAAGATCGGAGCCTTATTTCGATAATCAATCAAGTATCACACACATGAAAACCCGTGTCATGTCCAATAAACAGCCAGGCTAATTCCTTACTCAATGATATTAAAGCCCTATGGCGCATTACGTAATCTTAACACATACGAGCGTTGATGTGTTCGATGGTTTGATGGGCCGACGCGCACGAACTTAACGCTTCGCCTTACATCGGGCTTATATGATAAGCTGCCTCCTGAAAAGCAAACAGGCCCGACGGGCATGATTGATGGAATTTTAGACAGGCCCGAAATGCAAATCGAGGAGCCCCGGGCGTCGGACTATCCAATTTTTGGATCACTGCCATCATAGCGGGTGATATTACCCATCGGCTACGCAGCCACTATACTTGTAAATATTGTTTAATCACCTATGATTGTGTCCATGTATCTAGTGTTTATACCTGTAGTGTTTGTAAATATTGAGAACAAAGGGTGTGCCATAGGTTCTAATTGTACCTGTACATGCATACAATGTACCCAAAAACATTTATCAAAATTACTGAAAGCATGTATACTCCAAAACATTAATCAGAATTACTGTATACCGATGTACAGTGTAGATCGAGACCAGACCGCTCGCACAAGCAGTATAATCGGGTCACATGAGTCACCGAAATACCGGAACACTACCGAAACACACTTAAAAATCGATATATGTAGTGTTGAATAGCATTTAGTAATAAAGGAAAGCCGGAATACCCTAAAAATCGATATCATAACAGTGAAGGGCATATTATAGGGCAGAATCGCCGGAATACCCCATGATAGCACAGAAAAACAGTACTAAGTAGTATTGACAATTATTAGTATTGCAACACTTATTAGTATTGCAACAATTATCGTCTGCTACTGTTCTAAACTTGGAAATTTCAAAAACAATCTTCCAAAAAGTAACGCCGGATACGAACTGTTTCCTTCATGGGGTATTCCGGTGATTCTGTCCTATAATATGCCTGCAGACCTGTTTACCCCCTTCAAGCCCTGTCAGTAGTCAGGCAGTAATTTATCAGTAGTTTTTGGCACCTATCAGTAGTTGTTTATGCTGCGGAGTTAAATAAACACTTGGACACCAATAACTGTTAACAATGACAAAAACAAAACAGTAAATCAACAACTCTTAGTGTTTAAAATCAAATCTTATTACATGTATTAAGTGTTTGAAATCAATGCTCATTTCTTAATACATGTACATGTATTTATCATTCAAATAAATGTCTATTAAAAAAACTTTATGTTGACTTGACACTGTTCACTCAGTCATATACAACTGTATAACATTTATTTTGACTAAACACTGTTCACTCAGTCATATATAACTGTATAAACTTCTAAAATATACATGCGGCGTCCAACATAAAAACATGCGCTCTGAAATAGATCTCGCTCTTTTTCCAAGTGCTTTATTTCGGCAAATTAATTAGCATTTACCGGCGGTAGTGGCCCAATGGTTAACACCTTGGACTACGGTACCAGGGGTCGTGAGTTCGATCCCCCGCCGGACCAGCGGTCTGACTAGGGGATTTTTCTGAATCCCCGATGATGTACAGGAATGTTCTTGAACAAGACATGTACCGCGAATTGCTCCTCTCCACCCAGGGGTTAAAATGGGTACCTGTGAAGGGTCTGAGTCGGTACTGCGGCTGCATTTGACTGCGCCATATGTTAGCAGTGCTCATAGGCAAGATGGCTCGATGATCAGGGGAGTATATGTACAGTCGGCTGAGCGGTCATTCGGACTGAAAGTAGACTTTAACTTGGTATATTTAGAATCTACTGCCATTTAGCAAGTTAACTAGTGTTAAATGCATAATGTAATCGTGAATTTTATCATTTTTTACCGTTCAGTTTGTGACCATTTCATACCTGTGTGTCGTACTTTTTTCTTCGAGGTTATTATTGTAATAGCCTCTGAAATTGTTTCGTCTATTATTGGTTCGATGATATCTCTTGCCTGACATACAGTCGGCTTTTTTCAGTGACACGAAAGTCGTGTAAAAGCCTTTATAGGATTCTACGACGTATACATTCAGAATCATGTTCAGCGTCTGCTTCGCCATTTTTGCACAGCACACTGCCTGGTTCCCTGTTTTATACAGGTCTTATTATTATATTATTTTCATTATGAGACCGGAAATCTATACAATTATACTACCTATGTCGCAATGCGCTAATAAATTTCGGTACCGCAGAAAACTCGGCTATTTTTCTGTTACTTGCGTCCCCGGGAATTTCTCGCATACAGTGGGACGTCAATATTTTGAAAGTTATACGGTAAGTTGACTCAATACTTAGGTACGCCCCAATAAATATACCAAGGACCCAACAATTCTGATTTAGTATTTACAAGAGTCCCAATATGTTGGTGTTTTTAAACAAAAAAATTTATATATTTTTTTTATTTTTTTTTAAAAACACCAACATATTGGGAACCCGAATTGTTAGGTCCTTGGTATATTTATTGGGGCGTACCTAAGTATTGGGTCAAGACCCAACACTTATAGGACCCAACAAATTTGTTTGTTTTAAATGCATATGTAGGGTTCAATACGTGTGAACAGCCTATATTCTTAAACACATTTATTGGGTCGCATTTTCACGTTGGGGTCGCCAAATATGTCCACACCGAGTTTCGTATATATTTTGTATATTCCCGCGACGCTTTGCGCAAGCTCAATGTGAAAGTGCACGTAATTCGGAACACTCGGCCAATTTCGACCGAATCCCGCCATCTTGACTGCAGCTCCACACATGAGAAAAGGTAAAGCATTATCCTATATTTACATTTGATTCACTGTTTTAATCTAATCGAAAGACCCAACTAATATGAAATAGGCACAGCTAACATCTGAATGCCAGGTTAATAAGAGTTCCGACGATGTGTTGGAGGTCGACGTGTCTGTTAATCTACCTCTTGTTGAAGATGGTCTAAACTCTAATCTCGATGAAAGTCAAAATATCGCCGTGAAAAAAGATTCGTTTTGTTTCCGTTAATATATTTCTTGAGAAATTGAGCGTGGCTTTGACAATATATAATAGACATGATATGATTATTGCAGGAAATGGTGTGTTCATCGGGTTTTCGATGTGTTTTAGCCGTGGTAGATAAACCGAAAGTAGGTCAAATGCAATCAGACGTCTGCCAAAAATCAGTTACATGGAGTTTGAGGTTTTATATTTCTTGTGATTTGGAAGGTATCGATGTGGCAATAGTTTTTCCTCAACAAGTAGTCATTTCTCTAATACCCCCATTCCACGAGACGGCGATCTATGGCGCTCTGTCAGAGCGCCGCAGGTCGCCATGCAGAGCGCCGAGGTCGTCAGGATCGCTACTTGAGCGCAAATAGGTCGCTATCTGATCTCCATGAGCGCCAAGGTCGCCGTCGGTTTACTCCCCTGCACAAAGATCCGTGGCGCTCCGGCCAGAACGCCATCATATCGCTAATTGATCGCCTAAGTCGCCATCGGAGCGCTACTTGATCGCCAAGATCGTAACTAGAGCGCTATCGGATCACCTTAGAGCGCCACCATCATCCAACAAAGCAAATCAGTAGATAATTCGCGCTCCGTGGCGAACTGATAGTGAGTCTCTGCATTTTAAAATACCCGATAGTATTTTCTATTAATGTATCCAAATTGCATGATGTATTTCGACGTCTCATCCGGATCCAAATTGTTATACACCCATACAATGATGTTACCGAAAAGTGTGTGAATATAATGGCGTTTAACATTGATTTTGATGTGCGTTACATGTAGAACATTTGTAGTAACTATTAAATGAAAAAACACAGATTTCTTGTGACTTGTGGCAGTACGAACGTAATGCAGAAAGCTTTTATAGGAATCGTCTGCATCACTATGTTAATGCATTGAGTGGACACAAGTCAAAAAGAAAGCAGCTATATGTATGGCTATTTGCCTAAATATCTGCTAGCGAATTGTAAACGAATGAACGCGCAGAGCGCCACAGGTCTTCATAGGATATCTACCTAATCAGATCAAGTAGAGCGCTAACAGAGCGGTAATGGATCTCCATCGGTCGCCGACATCGCTATCGGATCTCTTTTGAGCGCCATAGGTTGCAGTGGTCGCCATCGGAGCGCCAATAGAGTGCAATATATCGCATCTTAGTCGCCTTTGAGCGCCAACGGAGCGCAATCTGATCATACAAGAGCGCAACATTTTTATGAATTGGGTGGCGGCCAATGACCATGAAGTCCTTATCAGATCTTACAGATCGCTAACGGATCGCCATCGGAGAGTAATCTGAACGCAATCGGATCGTAAATGCCGTTAGATTGCCTCATCCTGAGGCGACCTATGGCGCTCTGTCGGAGCGCGGAGATCGCCATCGAGTGCCGTCTCGTGGAATGGGGGTATAACAGTCGGTACCTAGTTTGTGAAAATCGGTTGAGAATTGTTGGATTTATGTGATGAAATCGGAGACCAGTCCAGTGTGATTTTTCAGTAGAAAATGAATGGAGAGTTGATTACCTTGATAATGTATATGATACACTTTTTTTGCTGATTTCATGATATTTTATGATATTTGGATGATGTTTGGGGGTTGTAGACCAATGCACCGTTTACCTGTGCTCTACCTCATGAATACGCGCAAATAGCCGCGTGTTTGCTTATTACCTTACGCGGTTTTGCTGGTCCCTTACAATGAGCGAGTCCAATATTTAGCTGCTAATATATCATGTTTTCAAATTAAATTGCAATGTCCGAGTGCCTACACATTTATAGTTTGTTCAAACATCTTGTGAAGTATAGGGTTAGATCTACTTCAGAGAAAGTGCAAATATAGACACTGATCTATCTATTTTTAAGATCGGCGATCTTCGTAAACCATGCATCTACTTATACTACACGCACTAACCATCACTATTCACAGTATTCGGAAAGAACAAATTATACCGACCTTTGAAATATGCCGATAAATCGGTGCTAACTGTTGCTGAGGTTATACTCTAAAATATATAGTTGACCAATGAAAATGCGGAATTCCATAAAGCATGTGCGCAAAGACTGCTAATATTAACACAGGAGGAAGCGGCTAGCCTAACGCTTACCGGCAGTCTGCCGCGGATATGGGGCAATAAATTCTTCGGCTCATCAAAGTAAATATAATGTGGACAGGGGTAGATCAAAATATCAAAAAACCCAATAATCAATCAACCAAATTATAATTGTGAGAGATTTTGCCAAAAAAAATGCCTCATCACTTTTCGACTCCCGAACGACTCGGCATATAATCTAGATCCAAACTCATTTATGTACTAAATTATATGAAAATTTAATAAAAAGTATCTACATGTGTCAAACAGTTCGAATATGATTATGGATGAGATTCCAGCTACTCAGCATCTCATCTAGATCCAAACTTTAAAAATTGATATGGACAGAAATATATATTTTATTCTGAGCTGTGAAGCAGTTTGGATCCTGATGATAGCCGATCTACTTGGTTTCTCATCACACATCAAAATCTCTTTTGTGAAAATAATATGAAACGTAAATGAACTTATAATTCAAAGGTGTCAACAGTTTGGGTCCTGATACAATGTCTTTCTACTCGGCGGCTGATCTACATTCAACCGATTGCCTAGGAAATGTTTCATTCATAAATATCAAACAGGTAGGATCCTGTTGAGACGCCGGCCCATTCAGCACTGTTATGGAGATCAATGCTTTGATCCAGATCAGACGCCGAGTTACTCAGTATCTGACCTGTATCATTGCTTGGATCCAGATCAGACGCCGAGTTACTGCGCATCTGAGATGGAAAAACTGTTGGATCCAGAGTAGATGCTGAGTTACTCAGTATCTGGGGCCCGTTTTACTAAACTACTTCCGCAAAAAAATTGCGTAAGTCAAAGTTTTAAATTTAAATATATATTTTTCATTTACACCTTTTACGCACTATCCTCTGATCTGGCTATTTGCTGGTTGGAAATATTTATAATTGAAGAAAAAGACAACAGTAAGTAGTTTAGTAAAACGGGTCTGTATTGCTCGGATCTAGATTAGATGCCGTATTACTCAAAATCTGATATGGACCAATTTGTGGATCCACATCCTGGACGCCGAGTAATTCAGCATCTGATCGGCATCATTGCTTGGATCCAAATCAGACGCTGGGTTACTGCCCATCTGATCTGGAAAATGTTACAGAAACTATATTGACTTGCCTCGTTAACCACGAAGTAAAAATTACGTCGTGTAGATAATATTATACATGTACAGGGTTACAGATAAGGCCGCATACTCATTGAATTACGCGAACCTTTTTACCGTGTACGCGTAACTTTCAAAATATTGACGTCTCCCTGTATGCGAGAAATTCCCGGGGACGCAAGTATCAGAACAATAGCCGAGTTTTCTGCGGTACCGAAATTTATTAGCGCATTGCGACATAGGTAGTATAATTGTATAAATTTCCCGTCTCATAATGAAAATAATATAATAATAAGACCTGTATAATACAGGGAACCAGGCAGTGTGCTGTGCAAAAATGGCGAAGCAGACGCTGAACATGATTCTGAATATATTCTTCGTAGAATCCTATAAAGGCTTTTACACGACTTTCGTGTCACTGAAAAAATCCGACTGTATGTCAGGCAAGAGATATCATCGAACCAATAATAAACGAAACAATTTCAGAGGCTATTAAAATAATAACCTCGAAGAAAAAAGTACGACACACAGGTATGAAATGGTCACAAACTGAACTGTAAAAAATGATAAAATTCACGATGACATGATGCATTTAACACTCGTTAACTCGCTAAATGGCATTATATTCTAAATGCTAATTAATTTGACGAAATTATTATTATTATTATTATACCAGATTTATATAGCACTCTTTTCACACAGGAGTTGTGCGTTCAAAAGCGCTTCACATGAAATTATATAAATGTACCTACAAAGCGAGAAAGACAAATAACTACATTCACAATAAAAATGATACAATATTGAGATGCATGGAAACATGGAAATTCTTCCAATATTATTACCAAGATTATAAAATTGTTATAGTAAATTTGTAAAATCATTTTTAAAATGAAGCACTTGGAAAAAAAGTTTTTATGTTAGACGCCGCATGTATATTTTAGAAGTTTATATAGTTATATATGACTGAGTGAACAGTGTTTAGTCAAAATAAAGTTTATACAGTTATATATGACTGAGTGAACAGTGTCAAGTCAAAATAAAGTTTTTTTAATAGACAGTTATTTGAATGATAAATACATGTATTAAGAAATGAGCATTGATTTCAAACACGTAATACATGTAATAAGATTTGATTTAAACACTAAGAGTTGTTGATTTACTGTTTTGTTTTTGTCATTGTTAACAGTTATTGGTGTCCAAGTGTTTATTTAACTCCTCAGCATAAAAACTACTGATAGGTGCCAAAAACTACTGATAAACTACTGCCTGACTACTGACAGGGCTTGAAGGGGGTAAACAGGTCTGCAGGCATATTATAGGACAGAATCGCCGGAATACCCCATGAAGGAAACAGTTCGGATCGGGCGTTACTTTTTGTAAGAATGTTTTTTGAAATTTCCAAGTTTAGAACAGTAGCAGACGATAATTGTTGCAATACTAATAAGTGTTGCAATACTAATAATTGTCAATTCTACTTAGTACTGTTTTTCTGTGCTATCATGGGGTATTCCGGCGATTCTGTCCTATAATATGCCCTTCACTGTTATGATATCGATTTTTAGGGTATTCCGGCTTTCCTTTATTACTAAATGCTATTCAACACTACAGATATCGATTTTCAAGTGTGTTTCGGTAGTGTTCCGGTATTTCGGTGAATCATGTGACCCGATTATACTGCTTGTGCGAGCGGTCTGGTCTCGATCTACACTGTACATCGGTATACAGTAATTCTGATTAATGTTTTGGAGTATACATGCTTTCAGTAATTTTGATAAATGTTTTGGGGTACATTGTATGCATGTACAGGTAAAATTAGATCCTATGGCACACCCTTTGTTCTCAATATTTACAAACACTACAGGTATAAACACTAGATACATGGACACAATCATAGGTGATTCAAACAATATTTACAAGTATAGTGGCTGCGTAGCCGATGGGTAATATCACCCGCTATGATGCCATCATTGCATAGAATTTTGAATACTTTGGTGGTTGTTGGTTCGAATCTCACTAGAGGCAAACATTTATTTTCTTGATTTGTTTTATATTGATACATTTGAAATGGGTAATTATTTTGCTTATGAGTATTTTAGCTTCCTCTGTGCAATATATAACTTCCTCTGTGCAATACATAGTTTCCTCTGTGCAAAAACAATTTCTTATGCCTGCGTATTCAGAACGACTCTATGTGTAATATGCTTGGCCATAGCTTCAAGTCAAATGTGTTTTCTCAAGGATAACCACTAAACACAAACACAGCATGATTTACCCTAAATAAAGCAATATTTTGCAAATTAAAAAAAAAAAAGAAGAAAAAATGTCAGTGAGATTTGAACTTGGAACCTTAATTTTATGCATAAACCGTTCGTCCTATACCTCTCTGCCACGGTAACTCTATTACTGAGTACTGGACCTAAAACAATATAACACTGCACGCGACCAAATTTACAGGTATGTTTTGTTTACATTTAAGTAGGTTATGTTGATGTGCCATAATATCTAAAGTGGACTGTATATACACAGGTTCATTGTTTGGATAGTGGGGAGCGGGATCAAACTGCATGTGCTAGCGGTCTGGTCTCATACTGCAAATGTGTGCAGTTTGGTCTCGATCTATACTATACAGAGCAACAGATAACCAGCATATTTGCACAAATAGAGTCTACCCAATAAAAATTAAGACATACGTTTACCCAATAAAAATTAAAATTCAGCGTACAGAAAAGAATTTGAAAAACCCCGCTGTTAGCAAATTGATTTTGATTCACCGCATAGCATATATTTTACAAGTGCCATATTTTAAACTGACAAACCTTTTCCCACAAAGCTTGTTTTATTGATTAGTAGCTTATGTTATTAAAAATCAAGTGCCTATACTACCAGATTCTATTTACTCTGTGTTTGTCCTTGTATATCATGTCCGAGAAATTGCGATCCATATTCAAGCGTCTGATAGACAAAATGTCGCAACGCCGATGAAAAAAGTCTGCTGCCAAGGCTCTGCTACAGAAACATGCAATTCACAATTATTTTACACCCGAAAAATCACCGACCGAAGCAACAGACCTTGCTAGATGCTTGCTTGACTGTATCAATTATTCACCAAAAAGCGGTTGATGACAAGGTAGAACTTTCAAGTGGAGGTTGTTGAAATTTTAGACAAAGTTTCGATCATGTCCAGCATTTATTTAACAACTCATTCCGGCGATCACATAAACACAAACACATTGAGTCAGTTGTCGGTTATGTACGTGAGATTGATTTTCATCGAGGAAAGTGGCCGTGTTTAACTGTGTTGCCGTACATGACAGGACAATAAAGATTCCCTTTAACTGAGCAATGTCTGGGCCCAAGAAGGATCATTTAACCAATTTATATCAAGGCAATACTCAATTCAAGAATGAAGTGATGGGTACCAAAAACCCATTTACCCAGTAAAATTTATGGATACCCAATTGGGGATAAAACCATTTGGTATTTACCCAATTAACACAAAAAGTTACCTTTTGCTCTGCTATATATACAGTTATTTTTATTTTATTTTTATGCTCCCTGAAAAAAAAATCGGCGGATCATATAGTCGCCGATTCGTCCGTCCGGGTCGATATCTCCATAACAGGTTAACGGAATTCAATGAAACTTTCCTAATGTATCAACAACCATATTCCGCCCATATATTTCTTTTTTTATTGGATTCAAGATGGCTTTGACTATTTCAAAAGTAACCATTTGTCCGTCTGTGCATCCCTCTATTTTTGGACACGCTATTTCTCAGCAACCGCTTGGCCAATTTCGACGAAATTTCATAGGATGCTTCACAACCGTAAACCGCTAGGAGATGCACATAGTTTGATGGGGTTATGATTCAACCATTTTCAAGGTCACACTTAGAGGTTAAAGGTAAAAAATTGTGATGAATTGTCATGTCTGGGCTTGTTTTCAGCAACCGCTTGCTAGATTTTAACGAAACTTCATAGGAAGCTTCACTACCATCAGGAGATTCGCATATCATTGATATTCAAGGTCACACTTAGAGGTAAACAATTTGGATGATATGTCATGTCTGCGCTTGTTCTCAGCATCCACCTGGCTGAAATGTGGCTTATAGGGACATTGATGATTTTTAGATGCAAGGGTCGTTTTATGTTATGGCGCGTGTGTCCGTTTGTCCCTCCATCTGTTAGCAGTGTCATGTGCGGATGAGAACTCCTACAGTTTTCAATGGATTTTAACCAAACTTCACACAAAGGATATTAACCATGACAAGTGTTTGTGCGTAAAGTAAATAATCCTTGGATCGGTTCAGTCATTCAAGAGTTACATACCCTTGATTATGAAAATTAATGCATATTGAGTATACATCTTGTGCAGACCAGTTCTACAGTTTTCAGTGGATTTTAACCAAACCTCACACACAATTTTATGTAGTTGTGGGTTAAGCAAAAATTGTACTGATCAGTTAGCTCATCACATAGTGATATGCTCTTGATTGTAGCACATCGTGCGTATATTGTGCCGCTCTGCAAAACTCTTTTCAATACAAGCAGTTAAGCAGCGAACCTGTGTTAAGCGGCCAATTTTGCTCTGTCCTTTCACTAAAATTTACATATCATATATAAGACTGCTTAAAAATTTATTATGTTCCCAAAGATTGTTCAAATTATAGTTCTGAGCTCATTTTGACTCCTAAGACCTGCTTGTCAGATGAGTGCATTCATGGCCACCATGTCCCTCTTGTATATCTAGAGTTTTAATGATTTATGTTGGCATTTAAAATCAAGAAATCACAGAATTTACATTTCCACTCAGGCAATGAAACTAGACATGATGCAAATTGGTGACCCAACAATGTATTATATATATAATACATTGTTGGGTCACCAATCTCCATGAGGTCTACAGTACTAAACATATATATATATATGTATTACTTGCAAAAGCTTAAGAACTGTTGGATCATGAATTTTGTTTTTATACAGGTCCTGGTCCCTTCCAGACCTTGACCAGTGAGGCAGATAACTCTGAGTCTGCGATGTGTGAGACAGCTGCAAGTGCTGATTCCATCGAGACTCTGGCAAGAGAGGCAATTTACTAACAGGCAGAGACTAGCGAGGCAGTTGAAGTTGGTGTGAGCCAAACTGATACGGAATCGTATATAGGTAATTGATTAATTAAAAACAGCCTTTTACAGAATATAGTTAGCATACCCGCAAACAATGAGTTGTAAAGGGGTTATACTGGATTCATTTATGTTTGTTAGTTCACCTCAGGGTTCAACATTAACTTTTATTTTCACTAGCCCGGTTGGGCTAATACTTGAAAAACCTACTAGCCCGGACCTAATTTTGTTGTGCCCTGATCCAAACTTTGAACACATTTTTGAAAGCAGGGTAAACCCAGATTAGAAAAGACTTCCAATATAGGATGCCTTGAACATATAGAAAGAACAGTTTTGCTGTCAAAATTGAATTACAGAAGTTAAGTAAAATAATATGTAGATTTTATTTTGATGTGCCTGGTCGGGCTAGTTTTTGGAAAGTTTACCTAAGCCCTGATCCAAGAACAGGCAGTGAATTGTCTTAGGGCACAGCTTAATGTTGAACCCTGCACCTGAGCACAAAGTGCTCATGGTGAGCTATTGTGACCGTGCTGTGTCCGGGGTCGTCGTGCGTCGTCCGTAAACTTTTCCTTGTGAACACTCCGGCGGTGAGTGGCCCAATGGTAACACCATTGGACTACGGTACCACGGGTCGTGAGTTCGATCCCCCGCCGGACCAGCGGTCTGACTAGGGGATTTTTTTCTGAAATCCCCGATGATGTACAGGAATGTCCTGGAGCAAGACATGTACCGCGAATTGCTCCTCTCCACCCAGGGGTTAAAATGGGTACCTGTGAAGGGTCTGAGTCGGTACTGCGGCTGCATTTGACTGCGCCATATGTTAGCAGTGCTCAATATTGTAGGCAAGATGGCTCAATTATTAGGGGAGTATATGTACAGTCGGCTAAGCGGTCATTCGGACTGAAAGTTGACTATAACTTGGTATATTACTTTTTATTATTATTATTACTCTAGAGACCACAAGTGTAAGCCAAACTTCATCAAACTTTTTCCAGATGTTGTTCTTGACAAAATCTAGGTCAAGTTTGAATGTGGGTCATGTAGGGTTGAAAAATAGGTCACTAGGTCAAATCATAGAAAAAACCTTGTGAACACTCTAGAGACCACAATTATGGGCCAATCTTCACGAAACCTGCTTTAAATGTTGTTCTTGACAAAATCTAGGTCAAGTTAAAAAGTGGGTAATGTTAGGTCAAAATGTAGGTCACTATGTCAAATCATAAAAAAACGTCGTGAACATGCTAGATGCCACAAGGTAACTAGGTCAAATTCTAATATGTTAGGTTCATTATACTCAGGGGAGTGATAAAGGGCCACCATGGCCCTCTTGTTTTTAAAATCAAGAATTTAAAGTTACTATTAACAGTTACTTGACATTTCCATCCTGGATTTGAGACTGTAGACCAGATGGAGATTAGTGACCCAACATTGTATTATATATATATTTCTTGCAAAATACTAAGAACTGTTGGGTCATGGACTTTCTTGCAAAACCTGTTGAAGTGTTGTGTCATGAATATATTTTTTTACAGAGCCTGATCCCATTGAGATTGTGACTAGTGAGGCAGTTAACTCTCAGACTGAGACTATAGAGGCAGTTGATATGGCTGATTGCTTTAATAACCAGACTAGCGAGGCATTTAACTCTCAGACTGAGACTAGTGAGGCAGCTGTCAGTGCTGATTCAATCACGACTGTGGTTTGTGAGGCAGTTTACTCTCAGACCGAGATAAGTGAGGCAGTTGATAGTGCTGATTCCATTGGTACAGAGACTAATGAGGCCGTTAACTGTCAGACTGAGACTAGTATGGCAGCTGACCTTGGACCCTGGGATGTAAAGGACTATCACACAAATGGACAAAAGTAGAACAAAATAAATCTCTGAAACCATCCCATGATTAGCCCTTCCAATTGGTACAGTGGAGAAAACGTTATTCTTTCCTGTTTAAGCGCAAACGAGATGCAAACGCATTGCATTTAAATGGAGAAATTGACAACTTTTTGACAATTCTAAATGATCATTCTAATCTGAGTCTGATTTGGCTCCAGACTGTTTGCATGTATATTATTAATTTTAGCGTAAAAGCGTTTATTGAGAAAGAATAACGTTTTCTCCACTGTACTATAGAAGCATACACTAGTTGTATTATGTTTATTAATGGTTAGAGGTTTAGCATTCTGAACTAGCATCTGGGTTTTTTGGTAAAATAAAATGCCTGAAATACAGTGTATCTTATATTCAGCTGCCAGTAGGTGTATTCACAACCTTTAATACAAGACTTAGTGGTGGATTCTTGCAGGATGAAATGATGCAGAAACCTCCTATAGAAACCTGCATTATTTGTATCCTGTGTTAACCCATTATCCCATAGCCTGGTTCTAGTTTTGAAAACAGTGTACCACTTAAAGCAGGTTGAAAGTAAAGCAGAATGCACCTAAAGGCACATGCTGCTTTACTTTCAGCCTGCTTTAAGCTACCAGCTGCTAGAATATAGTAATTATTTCTAATGTTAAATATTCACAACTGTATAAATTGAAAATATTTTCTCCCGAATAAGAGGCTTAAAAAGACTTATTTATGGGGTAAAGTGTTAAGCTGTCAAGCCTTTTGTAAGACACGCATGTAGTTTCAATGAACAGTTTCTTAATACAAGATTGACTGTATGGTGAACCTATTTCAACCTAGTGTCAGGACATTGGACAACAGAGTAGACCCTGATGAGACACAGACAGTGTTATGCAGTGTTTCATCAGGTTCTGCACTGCATGCTATTTCATATATAATTACCTGATGTATGTACACAAACACTGAAGTGTCTATAAATCACCCATGTATGTTCATAATGAAATCTTCCAGCAAGCACATAGGGAGAGCTCATTGTATTATCCAGTCATAAATGGATTAACCCATTAATATGCCTTTTTACACCATTAATTTATCCCCAACTGAAGAAAATAGTTCCACTTTATATAGTTATAAATATGCCTCAGTAGAAATAGTTTTTATATCCTCGCAGATAATAGCTTAATGCAGGCTGAAAGTAAAGCAGAATGTGCCTTAAGGCTCATTCTGCTTTACTTTCAACCTGCTTTAAGTGGTCACCTATTTTCAAAACTAGAATCAGGCTATGGAGTAATGGGTTATGGGACTCCTTGATGTGGTGGATCTTTATTCTGTATGTTCTACAAGGCTGGGTCATACTGTTAGTCTGTGGGAAAAGTAGTCATTTGTTGTAGTTTTGATTTCAATACTCTCTTGTTAAGTATTGGTGCAGGCTTTACATAGATCTTTGAGGGTAAATGGTTTTCGTGTTATCATTTTACCATTACAGTTATTTTGCAAAAAGGCCTTTTAGACAAATGACAACTTTACATAGAACTTAAGTAATGCAAAAATGCCCCATTGAGACTTGAGTATTCACAACATAAGATTTAGTACGCGCATTAGGATTTCTGTGTTTTGAAATAATTTCCTTGTCAAGTACTTACAGTGAAAACCAAGAGTAACAATTGTTTGACTATCAAATGATGCACTGTCTAACTGCAGAATAAAACTACATGTACTATGGATTCTGACAATTGACAACCATCTCAATGCAAAGTCTGATCAAATTAAATTGAGGGCTCAAGCTAAGGGGAGTATTTTGAAAACTGTTGATGTCATGCAGTGGGCAGGAAGTTTATGGTTTCAAATACGGTAAAACTTCTCTATTACGACCGCAAAATGAGGGCTAATTGATTTATAAAAGACGGGTGACATCTTAAGCAAGGTGACAATAAAACAGAAGGCGTTTTCTGTTTTATTGTCACCTTGCTTTAACTCATTTCTCCCTGGACTTCAAAATGGACACTTTCAATGTCCAATTAAGTCTAGTCCATAGTTTACCACCAGTAATTAGCTGGACGTCGCGATATGACTGAAATACTGTTAAAGCGACGTAAAAATCCAAATCAAATCAAATCCATAGTTGACTATAGAGGGTTGTTTTTACAATATATTTGCAAAATTACAAACAGTGTAGACACTGATCATAGGGCTGCTTTAGCAGCCCTCTGATCTGGGTCTACACTGTTTGCATATTACAAGTGTATTGTATTCTATACAGGTATACTGTGTGTAAATCACGCATATAAGCGTTACTAGGGTTTAAAGAGTTAAGCTGTTACCTGTCATAAACATCTAATAATTAACACAATGTGGTGGTCCCAATAGAGGGGTTTTACTGTATATGACACTATGCTAAACAATTATTTACATGGCAAATAGCTAGGAGCCATATCAGATGCTGATTCTATTCAGACTCCTCATATTTATAACAAAAACATCCACAGATTTCAATACGCATACATTTTCTACATTTTTTGTCTTACATTTGCAATGAGTTTCATTAAATTGGAAGAAACTAACATTTTCCGTGCTATGCATGTTTATTTGTATGTACAGTACAACTTCTCTATTATAACCACATCGTTGTGCTGATTATTACATGTTTAAAACAGGTGACTGCTTAAAGCTAGGTGACTGTAAAACGGAAAGCTCCTTTTAGAGATGTCTGTTTTTACTGCCACATTGCTTTAAGCTGTCACCTGTATATCACACAATTAGTTAGCCTTTGTTTAAGTGGGCGTAATAGAAATGTTTGACTAATTTCATTAGCTTGAAGCTTGGCAGGTGGTAATAAAAGATTTTTATATGAAACTTTTTAACATAGTTGTGTCGATTTGCCAATGTCCATGTTGGAAAAAAGCCCTTAGCACCTGGACCATAACCCTCCTCATTCTGGCATTGTCCTGTTATATTGACTATTTCAGTTTTAACCCATTACCCAATAAATACGCCTTTGATTTATTCCTTCACTGTAGAAAATAGTGCACTTTTATACAGTCATTAATATATTTCATAAGCAATAGTTGCTATAGCCTAGTAGATGATAGCTTAAAGCAGGCTGAATGTAAAGCAGATGTGCCTTAAGGCACATTATGCTTCACTTTCAACCTGCTTTAAGTGGTCACCTGTATTCAACACTAGAAACTGTCTATGGGGTAATGGGTTAAACAATTCAATCTAAGCTATAGTTATTCAGTTCAACCATTTCCATGATATTTATTTTGAATATTTAAGGCAGGATTCGATTGATGGATAAATACATCATAAAATGATGTATTTGTACGTCAGTCCTTAATCCTCATAAGGGTTTGGGACACTTCCACATAAGTCTCTTAGAATACCTCTACCTTATACTTACTCCATATTAGAGCCTCATGTTTCTTCCTACAAGTACTGAAAAGATCTAAAGAATTATTAGCTCACCTGGCACGTAGTGCCAAGGTGAGCTATTTTGATCGTCCTGTGTCCATCGTCGTCCGTCGTCAACAATTTCTTAAAATGACATCTCCTCCTAAACTACTGGTTGGATTTTTTACCAAACTTGGTAGGAATGATCCTTGGGTCAACCTCTACCAAAGTTGTTCAAATAACTGGATTCCATGCAGAACTCCCAAAGTAAAAAAAAGTGATAACTTTAAATTTCTTCTTGTCTGAAACCGTAAGGCCTAAGACTACCAAGTTTGGTATGTAGCATCATCTACTGGACCTCTACAAAGTTTGTTCAAATTTTGCTCCTGGGGTAAAAATTGACCCCGCCCGGGGGTCACACATTTTACATAGGCTTATATAGTAAAAACTGAAATTTTTTCTCTGAAACAGAACTTTAGGCTTAGAGCTGTAATAGTTTGTATGTAGCATCATCTAGTGGACCTCTACAAAGTTTGTTCAAATTTTGCTCCTGGGGTCAAAATTACCCTCGCCCCGGGGGTCGCAATAGTAAAAACCTAAAAATTCTTCTTCTCTGAAACCGAAAGGCTTAGAGCTGTGATATTTGGCATGTAGCATCATCTAGTAGACCTCTACAAAGTTTGTTCAAATTTTGCTCCTGGGGTCAAAATTTGCCCCGCCCCGGGGATTAAAAGTTTTATATTAGATTATATAGTAATAACTTCAAAGATCTTCTTCTCCAAAACAGAAAGGCTTACAGTTATCACATTTGGTATGTAGCATCATCTAGTAGACCTTTACCAAGATTGATCAAATTATAGCCCTGGGGTCAAAATTGGCCCCACCCTGGGGATCACAAGTTTTACCTAGAATTATACGGTTTTACTTCAAAAATCTTCATGCCCAAAACCAAAAGACTAGAGCTTTTCAATTGATAAACTTTAAGTAGTTGTTAAAATAATTTTGATCTGGCCAAAACATGGCTGCTAGAGTACGTGATCATGTTTCCTGTTATGGTAATATCGAATTTAAAGTTAAGAACCTTCTAGAAATTGTGTTTATGGCTATGTCTTAATGAAATTTTGTAAGTGACATGTCCTTGTTGAAATTTAGTTCATACATGAATATAGGTCAGGTTGGGTCATAAATGAGGTTTGTAGGTCAAGTCACAATAAGTATGCTCCAAATTTGATGAATTATAATGTTTCTTTGCATTTCTTCAAACTACACAGAGCAATCAACCATTCTTGTAAATTGCCAACCTGTTCCAAACACTAAACCATGGTTCAAAAACCCCACAGAAAAAATATTGTGGTAAAGTATGATCCAACCCCTGGGTCATTTGACCCTTATCTGAATTTTCACAGGTGATCGATATTCAGGCCCGCATGGGCCTCTTGTTGTAACTCTTGTATTGTGATCAGTAGGGTATAAATTTCATTTCAAACTCGGCCCGATTGAAGGTCTTTAGGCGTCCAACCAAATCTCGCATAAATCCGTCTCGCAATGTCTGTTTTAACGCTAATCCTAGTTCTAACACTAGTTTTAACCCTAGTTGGTCTAGCCATCGAATACTTTCACACTCGGCCCGATGGAAGGCATTAAGGTGTCCAGCATACTTACCCAATATCACATGAATCCGTTGAACGATATCGGTTTTAACACTAACCCTAACGTTAACACTAATTCTAACCCTAACCCTAGTTAGACGTATATCTCAGAGGTCCATCCATCGATTCCCTTTAACCTTAGCCCGACAGAAGGCCTTTAGGCTTCCAACATACGGACCGAATTTCACAGGAATCCGTCGAACGATATCTCTTTTAACACTAAAACTAGTTCTTACGCTTACTCTAACACGACCCAAAAAATGTATGTATATAACGCTAACCCTGTTAGTCGTATATCTCAGGGGTCCGTCAATCAATTCTCTTCAAACTCAGCCCGATGAAAGGCGTCCAACATACAGTCCAAATTACACATGAATATGTCAAATGATGTCCGTTTAAGCACTAACCCTATTTCTAATCCTAACACGACCCAATACTTATATGTATATAACCCTAACCCGAGTTCGTCGTATATCAAAGAGGTCTAGCCACCGAATCCTTTCAAACTCGGCCCGATGGAAGGCGTTTAGGCGTCCAACATACTGAACCAATCTCAAGAATCCGTTGAACGTTGAACGTTGGATGTTGTGTATATATGTGTTTGCTTGAAGGCACGTGTATAAAAATCGGTTAACTGTTACTTAGACCCAATGAAAAGAGAACAATTTAAACTGCTGCTGTGCATGGCTTTATCAAACGAACATAAAGATTTTAACCTATATTTCGTCCAAAAGATAATACTTGCATTTCGTTTCGGCAAGGTTATCATCATTTGGATAAAGATGTACTAGTATATTTCATTCTATCTCATTATATGTTATTATTTGTTTTAATTGCATTATTTAGTATTTTATTTTATTTTAAAATTGAAAATGAAATATTTGAATAATCACGTTTGTAAATTCTCTTCTGATTAAAGGTTAGTTTAAACAGTATTTATTTCAGAATTTCTACATATAACATTATACACATGTTATAACACAATAAGCTATATAAGCATGGATAGGAAAACAAGTTAGACATAACTTATATAAATTCTTCTCCATGGTAACGATATATATATGTGCAATTTATGGCATTATGGTTGAATTAACGTAAGACAACACTGTTTTGTTACGTACATTTTTTAACAATATGATAGGAAAAATTTACAAAGATTTACTTTAGTTGATAATTTGGTAAAGTAAACGACATAAAAATAAGGAAAAATACCTAGACTGTATTAGATATGAAATATGTAAAATTTGGTTGGATATTGAAAAAAAGAGAAACAGCACACAATGCAAGCGGTGGTCGTCAGGTCAGAATCGAGTGGTCTCAAGTCACTATTAAAAACGCTTCGATGCTGTAATGAACATTTGTACTTTTGTGGCCAGTTCTTCGTTTTGTTTAATAGAGAGACGTTCATTACCGTACAGAAGGTTATTTATTGTTGCTGGGCAAGGGATATCAGAGAAGAAGTTTAATCGAGCCTGCTTGTACAAAATACAGTGTAAGAGAAAATGGTTTGCTGTTTCGACCGAGCCACAAGTGCATAGAGGTGAGTCCACGAGAGAGCGTCTGTGAAGATCATAGTTTAGTGAACTGCAACCTAATCGTAAACGAGCAAGTAAGACTTGACCTCGGCGCGTACCGCATGAGTAGTGTGTCGGTGCCTTTTGCTTATACCTCTTAAGAGAGGATTAGAACATTTCAATAGAAGTAGAATTGCGAATTTGAGGAGACAGTGCATTCCAGTATTTGATAGCAGAAGGAAGGAAAGAAGATGAGTAGAGATTAGTTCTTGCGTATGGTTGGGGAATATTATGAGCATTTCTGAGTGAGTACCGAGTTTGTTGTTGTTGTGGGATAAGGTTAGTAAGATAAGAGGGCGTAAGATTATGTGTCATTTTATACATAAGGACACGTTTGTGGTTTTTTCTTCTGTTAGCCAGTGTATCCCACATTAGATCATGAAGAAGTGAGTCGATGTTGCATAACTTTGTAGCACCAGATACAATCCTGGCTGCCTCGTTCTGCACTGCTGCAATGTCATTTTTTAATTCAACGGAACAGCTGTCTCAGACAACATTAGAATATTCTAAGACAGGGTGTATAAAAGAAATGTACATCTGCTCGAGACAAGGACGCGAAAGAACAAATTTTAAAGATCTCATGATGCCTATCCTGTTCCATGCCTTATCGAGAATGATAGAGATATGGGATTTCCAACCAGCGTCATCAGAGAGTGTTAATCCAAGATGTGTGTGTGTCGATACACCGGTAATTTGAGTGTCATTTAAGTATAATGGAGGATGATGGGGCTTAGACAATTTTTTAAGAACAGAACTGACTCAGTTTTAGAGGGATTGAATGATACAAGCCATGATTGGGACCAAGAGTGAATTGCATGAAGATCTTCATTAAGTTTTACTGCCGAGGTAACAGGATTATCTACAACTATATACAGACTTGTGTCATCAGCAAATAATTTGATGTTCGACTGTATTTCGTTAACAATGTCATTAATGTAGAGAAGAAATAGGACAGGATCGAGAATGGAACCTTGAGGTACACCAGCATGAATAGAAGATAGTTTGGAAGTGGAGTTTGCTAAGACTACGCGCTGTTGTCTCGATGACAAATAAGAAGAAAACCAATTAAGTAAAGAGCCGCGAATACCGATTGAGGATAGTTTATGAACAAGACCTTTGTGCCATACCCTATCGAAAGCTTTAGAGATGTCACAGAATACAGCTCGCACCTCCTTGCCTTGATCAATAGCCTTATATATGTCATGGTATAAGAAGGTAAGTTGATTCACTGTCGAATCGCCTTTAACGAAGCCAGATTGATGAGGAGTAAGAATGTTGTTGGTAGTTAGAGAGTTGTATAAGTATTTATGTATACACCTTTCCATCACCTTACCAATACAGCTCAGAAGTGATACTGGTCTGTAATTGGATGGTTGGGATGGATCTCCTTTTTTGAAAATCGGAGTTACGTTAGCCTGCTTCCACGCAGAAGGAAAGATTGAGCGTTGGAGTAAAGTATTAAAGAAAGAGGACAGTGGCACTGCAAGTTGGTGAGCCCCTTCTCGTAAAAGATATAAAAATCAGGACCACTAGCTTTAGATGCATCCATTACAGAAATTGCGTCAAGAACGTCTTGTGGTGAAATGGTTACATTATTAAGAGTAGGTGTTTCGGTTTCTGCTAAATGAGGTAAGTTTGCGTTATTATCATTAAGTTGTGACTGTTTACAGAAGAAGTCGTTAAGTAAGTTTGCTTTTTCGTCGTCTGTAGAGGCAGTAGTGTTATTGGTCGATAGTGTTGGGATAGAGGCTTTTTCTTTTTTTACGTGAAAGTTTTTTGTAAAGTTTAAACCATTCGCTATAGGAAGTTTTTGCCGAATTTATTGTTTCAATCAAATTGTTTTGGTATTCAGATTTTGACTTTCTTAATGCGTTAGTAACTTTATTTCTTGCTTTTCTAAACTCAGCCTAATGTATTTCATTATTTCCAGCCTTAGCTTTTTTGTGTAGTTTGTTGCGTTTTGAACGAAGCATCATCTTTAGGTCCTCTATCAAGATTGTTCAAATTATCTCTCTGGGGTCAAAAATGGCCCCGCCCCGGGGGTCATACATTTACAAAGAGTTATATAGTGAAATATTTAAACCTATTCTTCTCTGAATCTAATATAGCTAGATCTTTGGTATTTGGCATTGTGTAACCGCTAGAGGTACTTCACCAATACTTTTCGAGTTGTTCCGGTCCGTTGCATATCTAGGTTACAGGAGCTAAAAATAGTTTATTTTCAATAAAAACTAAAAACCACAATTCCCTGAGCTTAGATATTTTGCAAAAGGCATCATCTTCAGGTCTTCTATTAAAGATTATTCAAATTATCTCCCTGGGGTAAAAATTGACCGCACCCCAGGGGTCACAAATTTACATAGAGTTATATAGTGAAATTTTCAAAACCCTTTTTCTCTGACACTAATATGGCTAGAGCTTTGATATTTGGCTTGGTGTAACTTCAGACGTACTTTACCTATATTGTTCAAATGGTTCCGGTCCGTTGCATAACTAGGTCACAGGAGCTTAAATAGTTGTTTTCAATAAAAACTTTAAAAATTCTTCTCTGAATCCACAGTACCCTGAGCTTAGCCATTTTGCACTCAGCATCATCTAATCAGCAATTGCCACAATCATATTGTCATAATTTCTCAGCTTTCCAAGATATGTTACATTTACATCAACGGTTCCAGGTGAGCGATTTAGGGCCGTATACGGCTCTTGTTTATAGTATGCTTTTATCCAAAAGACATAAACTGCAAGATAGAGTTTATAAATCGTCCATGTAGTTTGATTATGGAGCTGGCCATTTTGTCTATTTTTAAAACAAACTCGGCCCAATCAATAAGATATTATAACGGATGATCAGTTAAACTATCGTATTCCACAGGTGATAACGCATTATACGTACGTTTGTCATGCCCAAAGATGAATGGATTATGACTTTTTTATGCTTGTATTAAGATTTACTGTTTTATAGATCTAGAGTTTTAATCTGGTTGCCTATCGGGTTTAAACCACTGGTACTGGATCTAAAATAAGAATAGGGGAGGAGAGGGAATTTTGAATAGCCTACATGCTGTTCATTGTATGTGTTAAAAAGGATTTTGAAATCCTCTATAATCTATATAGATCTAGCTATAAAACACATATTTATAAATTAAGAGTAGATCTACGGCCTGTATTTGATAACTGTTCCAATTTGCAGCGCAGAACTCACTCACCCCTGAAACTTTCAGATCTATTGAACAGTTCAAATTTGCAATTCGATCTACTTTGGTCATCTTTTGTTTTTACTATTTAGGGTTGATTTCACAAATATATTACAAAATGACAAACTCCACATAGGCATACAATGAGTCTGTTTGAATAGGACACATATTGTATTTACATGTACACTACGTGTTTTGTTAATGACAGATATACTCGCAACTAGGAATGGGTGTGTTAAAGAAACAATTACATGCATCAGCTGAGACATTAGCATACTAAGTAGCAAATAACTGGACTGGACGTGTAAAGATATTGAACACAATAGCCAGTGATACATTTGACATCATGTCTCACAAACTTGAAATCTCAGTTGAACCTCCTAAAGCAAATACACAAAATCTCATTCATGTAAAGTATGAACAGCCCATGTCCACAAAACCTCAAAAGCAAATTAAAGTCTGCAGTTTAAACCCAAGATCAGTAAAAAATAAAGCTTTTGCTATACATGACTATATAATCTCAAATGATATTGATGTAATGGCCGTCACTGAGACTTGGCTTGGTAGTGCTGCAGATAAACCATGCTTAGGTGAACTGGTTCCTGACAGCTATAAGATCAAACATGTTCCTCGCTGTAGTGGAGGCCGGGGTGGTGGGGTGGGGCTCATATATAAGGCATCAATTGATATCAAAATCCTTTCCTCTACCAAAGATAATGATTTTTCAACTTTTGAGCACATTGACTGTACTTTAAGCATCAAATATTTCACAGTGCGTCTAGCAGTTATCTACAGACCCCCTCCATCCACTGCAAACGGTCTAAAAATCTCAGACTTTCTTGACAAGGAATGGCCACTTTTCTTATCGAAATTTTCAACCACTGATAAACAAATCATCATTGATGGGGATTTAAACCTTCATCTTGATATCTCAAACGATAGGAACACTGTCAATTTCGTCAGTACAATGGATTCATTCCGTTTTCAACAGCATGTCAAAGAAGCCACTCATGTCGGGGGACACACTCTTGACGTTGTTATCACAAGAGATAATGAAGACTGTGTGTCAAATATCGAAGTCACAGACCCTGGACTATCTGACAGTAGTGGCAAAATCTCAAGAGACCATTTCTCTGTGTCTTTCAGAGCAAAGGCAGAAAAATCTCCACCCATCAGAAAAACTGTTTCATTTAGAAGGCTTAGGGACATTAATGTCGATTTATTTAAAAGAGATATCCTTAACTCAGATTCAATGAAAGAAATTCTGAAAATGACATATATTGACGAAATTGTCAGTGTATACACACATGAACTTAAAGCTCTGACCAATAAGCATGCATCATTGAGCACTGAGACCATAACTCTCAGGCCATCATGTCCATGGTACACCCAGGAACTTCACGATGCTAAACACTTAAAGCGTAAGCTGGAACGAAAGTGGAAATTATCCAAACTCGCAATTGATCATCAACTGTATCGAGACCAGTGTGCTAAAGTAAACAAATTGTAAGCAAAGTCAAAGGTTAATTTTTACAAAGAAAAAGTAGAAACCTGTCAACGAGACTCGAAGAGTCTTTTTAAAGTCACTAAGCATCTCCTGGGTGCAAACAGTGAAATTGCACTGCCGAAAAATGTGTCCTCAAAACGACTTGCGCATGATTTCAGCGACTTTTTTATTGAAAAAGTGGACAAAATACGAACAGGCATTGCCTCTGAATCAACGGCATGCACCCCAGTCATCACAGAAACTTTGCATTCAATGAGCTCTTTAGAAAGTTTTGACACTGCTACAGCAGCAGAAATCGGGGAGATTGTCAAGGCATCCCCATGTAAGTCCTGTGAAATCGACCCAATACCTGCATGGCTCTTAAAGTTATGTTAAAGTGGGAAACTCTAAAATCAAACCGTCATTATGTGTGAACAATATTGGTGCTAGATTTGATTCCCAAATGGATATGACACAGCACATCAACGATGTGTGCAGATCTAGCTACGCACAGCTTCGGCAAATTGGTCGTATTAGACAGTACCTTTCTCCAGAAGCTACCAAGACTTTGGTCAATTCTCTGGTCACATCAAAAATTGACTACTGCAACTCACTGCTATATGGGATTCCCCAAACCTCACTACGAAAACTACAGCGTGTGCAAAATACAGCAGCCCGCATGATTACCAGGACTCCTCGGTACAATCGCATCACTCCAGTCTTGAAGGGGCTTCACTGGCTTCCAGTTCAACACAGAGTTGAATTCAAAATTCTGACACTCACATACAAAGCCATGTGCGATGATTCTCCAAGGTTCATTGTTAGTATGCTGGACGTGTATAGACCTCGATGAGAGTTGCGGTCTGCGAGTAAATCAGTATCGCTGGTTGTGCCGAGAAGTCGTTTGGTGAAGTTTGGAGATCGAAGTTTCATGCATGCAGCCCCAAAGCTCTGGAACACTCTACCATCAGACATCAGAGATGCTAGCTCAATTGCAGCCTTCAAAAAACGTTTGAAACCACACTTCTTTAATATCTGTTATTAGAAGAAAGTAGGTAATCAATGACTGGATGCTGTGGATCTGAATGGCAGTTCTGGAGTTGTACCGTTGACCTTGTGCCTGTCTGGTAGATCTTACTGGTAGGGATTGCCCAATCGCTTTGAAACCATTTGGCTAGGGGTATGTGGTGTAATTCTTGGACAGCTTTATGTTTATGAACTAAGGGTGTACCACGGCCATGGATTATACAATACTCAAGCAAACAACACGGAGAGTATTGTTTTAAACAATCGTTTTACGACTTGTGAACTGCTCTTCGGCTCTACACTGAAACAAACAAACAAACAAATTCAACCAAACAACATGGAGAGTTTTGTTTTAAACATTCGTTTTACGATTTGTGAACTACTCTCCGGCTCTACACTGAAACAAACAAACAAACAAAAAACCACTCTGTTTTTAATCATGCCATTGATCTTTCAATTATTTGACTCATTTTAAAAATGATTTTACAAACCTACTATAACAGTTTTATAATCTTGGTAATAATATTGAAATAATTTCCATGTTTCCATGCTACTCAATATTGTATCATTTTTTATTGTGAATTTATTTATTTGTCTTTCTTGCTTTGTAGGTACATTTATATAATTTCATATGAAGCGCTTTTGAACGCACAACTCCTGTGTGAAAAGAGCGCTATATAAATCGGGTATAATAATAATAATAATAATAATAATGTCTTATAATACAACCACATCAGAATATAACAAGAGCTATGTTTTTGTTGTGTGCGATATTAACTGCTGCATCAGTAATTCAGATGCACAGCTATTTACGAAGTTAGATCTAGAACTACGTATATTCGCATTATTATTGTGTCTAACTAGATCTATACTGATTAACTATTCGCCCGTTGTTGGTGACTTAAAATATATTGTAAACAGTTGGGACATAGACGAAGGCCTAACTCGCCGCCGAGTATCCGTAGATGATCATTTTTTGTCACTTTAACAATCGATTCTTTGAATTAGAGTCGGACATTTTTAACACGACGAAATTATCATTAGACGATATAATTTGGAACAAGCGAATGGCTACAACTTATTTGCTTATCTATTCAAGCTTAAACTCAATGAACAGGTACATACTACACCATTGAACTATAACATTAAGCAAACTGAGCAGACCCAGCTTAGACACTCGGATAGTTCAAGTACAGTCCGGAAAACTCGAATCTATAATTGTACGGATTAATGATTCATGGATAATAATTGATGCGTTCAGTGCCGGTTTCAGGAGCTTGAGAACCTTATATCGGACCATTTTGGGTCAGATTTTCTCTACAATACTTTCAATTTTGCACATAGTCTTCTCAATAATCTTTATAGAACAAGATGAAGTTCACAGCATGCATATATAAATACCTGGTTTTCAAATACCGGTAGTGTCAAATAGGCATAATTAGTACAGAAATATATGTTAATTACTTTTGGTGTTGTTGTACAGGGGTATAATTGCACTTTCGACTATGTAAACAAACACGGCGTAATGTCATAATCATACGTCATAAATACGGGTACTACAACTCACGGCTAAATGACAAATACATTTATAGTCTGTCTTATTATTTGATTTGTAAGATTGTGAATGAAAGTGTTTAAACAGCATAATAAGGTAAACACTTGTTGAATTAGCTTAAATAAATACGAAAGAAGACTCAAGCAGGAAACGCAACACAAACAATACACCTATCTCTAAAGCAGAACACACACACAGCCATACCATAACAAACACTCACACACACAACCACACACACAAACACACGCAATACCATTCCTTCATCTACACACTAAATAGAAAACAACACGCAAGACAAACATAAAGCTAAGTGAATATAGGAGCCCGCCTTGGTACGGTCAGTAGCAATCAATAATCAATTATAAATTAATTAACCATTAACAACCACTGGGGGGTTAAACCTGGGTTTAGGGGCGCCCAACCTCACACTTATCTCCTATATTCACCTATAAAGACGAACAGTGTACATAAAATATAAACCCTGTTCCACAACCTTACAATCAAAAAGACCGCCAGCACAGTAAGTAAATACATGTAAAACATCTAACAAAATTCTCTGACAGGATTATTAGTAACACGGGAAAGAATTAAACATTCAAGCCCGTGTTAAAAATAACCCACTATGGCAACGGTCCAATTGTACTCAAGCGATTAGTCTGTAGTCACGAGTAACTGTAAGACATGGGAGGGTTTAGGGTACGACAGAGAGGGAGAGAAAAACCAAAGCACGAAAATCCGACATAACTCTCCCGGTTAAGGACGGCTTTAGAGATACATCATCATGTAGTGCTAAACCCTGTCTGTCGTCGCACAACCAAAGAGGAAAGCATAGTTATCAATTGTAGATTGATCGATAACCAAACGTGAAGTGCGCAGCAATATAGTTGGATCATAATCCTTTTTGAGGAAAAATCTAATACGTTTCACAAATAGGTTTTGAAAATGCATATGTCCAAGAATCTTACGAAGTCTGTAAATCACATCACCATAAAACTCCGGATGTGAAATACCTTGCCACAGAAAAGACTTTAAGTTACATTTATACTTGTTAATGAGAGGAAGATTTCTATAAAAGAATTTAGAAAATGTTTTACGAAGTTTATGAAATCTGTACCCCTGTTTAAGAAGCTTTTCAGTAATAGTTTTATTACGAATGTGGAAGTCCTCAACAGAGGTACAAGCCCTAGCAAAACGAATAAGTTGTGAAATATAAACCCCGTAAGATGTAGAACGGGGAACATCGCCATCTAGATGAGGATAGTTTACAATACTAAAATCAAAATCATCTCGTTTATCGTAAATCTTAGAAGAAACAATTCCGTTATTTATTAAAAGATCCAAATCTAAAAATGGTGCCGATAAATTTGACTCGTTTGTTTTATTAAGGCGTAATTCTTTTGGGTAAATAAAAGAAACAACCTATCAAAAAATGGGTTGTCTATATTAAAAATATCATCTAGATAGCGCGATGTGTTGTTAAAGGCTTCGATCATATCTGCCTGTGTATCAGGTTTTAGAAGGTTCCAGGTTCTGATTATTAGTGTACACGTTCCGCGCAGAATAGGTATATGAATGGCACATACCTAGTTCGAGATCCAACACGTTTTACAGCACTGTGAGAATACTTTAGATTCTCAGGTGTGACTTATTCGATATCTTGTTTTCATTCTCAGTTAGCAGCAGTACATATACTTCAAAATGACAAAATAAGGATTTGGAGTAAACAAGCCAGATCCTAAAAAACACTTTGATGCGAGATTGTGCAATTAGCTGCTTGCCTCCTTTACTAGAGGATGTGAGTCTAAGCGAACACAGTAAGAAATATCTCCACACGACTGTTCGGTCGTATCTGAGTGAAGTCAATAATGACGTTACGTGTCCAGTTCCATGAATTAGCTTACGGTCTAGCAGAAAATAAAATAACATAGTTTTATTCTAAACTAAATTCATTTTTATAAATAAGACCATAAACTCGGGAGATTAATTGTGTTCACCATTCATGCAGATTGAAAGCAACAAGAAACAAACAAAACGTAATCGTTTCCTCTAACATTTCAAACAATCTGTCTTTAATTTGGACTGGATTTGACACGGAGTGGAGATTCTTGGTGTTTCATCTTGCTCCAAATTGTATGAAAATGTCAACACTGTTCAATGTGTGTTTCTTTTAATTGAATATAGAATTGCTTAACTGCTGTAATATCACTTTAGCCTGAATATAGCAAAGGCATATTCCATTAGAAAGAAAGCGCTAACATCGCAAATCATGACATTGACGTAATCTTTCTTTTCAAAACGTTTCAAATCACCCGTCCAGTTAAGACATTTGAAAAAATATATAAAAAATATGTTCTTTTAAAAAACAACTATTTAAATCGACTGTTGAAATAATGGTATTTCAGAAAATGTGAAAAGCAAATTTCGAAAGAATGTGTCCCGTATACCGATTTTGTCATAGAACGGCCCATATAGCATATGTGACAATTCCCTAACCAATTACATTAAATTTATAAAACATATAACCACTAATGTTATCCATTTGAAGTGCTTTTATAACCCACTTTGTTGACATACCAATGGATAATATACATGGTATATAGGTGATTTTTAAATTATAGTTTGGTAGTGAAATGATGTATCTTTCAGAATGTGTGCATATTAATAAAAAGGACCAACCACTGTAAAATTATCGCTGAGTTATCGTAACTTTTCAAAACATGTTCAGGTTAGGTGTATTTAGGTTTTTAACAATGCAAGATGTTTTTGTCAATGTATTGCAATATCACAAAATAGCACTATTGCTGAACTTCGTCCTCAATACTTGTACATGTACTCTGGAAAAAGAGAATCATGTATGACAAGGATTCAAACGGTCAAGCGGTTACCCTATTTTTCGCATAAGTAGGACTATTCATTGCAAGATGACTGATGAGAAGACCTTCCTGAATTAACTATTTTCTCCCTACAGAGTTAGTAATAAAAGCCCTGTGATAAAAAAAATGTTATGGACATATAGTCTTACCCTTGTGCATTTCAAGTGCCGTCGGTATCCACCAAGCCTTTCCAGGTTGGCAACGCGGAGGTGTAGTAAAGGCACAACAAATCTGAGAGACAGAATAAACACCAATACCCTAATTATTCTCCCAAGAAACAGCTAATGGTCAGTTCATGCTAACATTTACATTGAAGTGATATGTTGTTTTTTTCAAAATGACAATATGAAAATCCTATTCAGAGGGTTCCTTTAGGAGTCATTGGATCTTTGTTTACATAATTTGTATATGATGTTTAAATTTTATACAGATTCAAGCTTCATTTAAGTATATTGACATACTTAGTATTGCAGTTAGTATCAAACACGTTGGATCTTAATCGGACCCAATACTACGGCGCAATAGTTGTGCTTGAGGGAATATATTATAAGGGTTAAATACCCTTTATAGTTGATGATATCAAACAACAAAATATGCATAGTCTAATACTCTATGTTAACCCAAATTATTGTTGAATTAAGCGGAGTTATCATTAAAATAAGGCTACTTCACGTCATAGTAAGTTGTCCTACTACACCGTCTAAGCTTCCACGTGTTACCTTTATCACACGCCTTTTTCTCCGATGTTAAGTTCATATGTAAGTATTACCTGGGTTACACACATCTGGGGCCCGTTTCACAAACCATCGAAAACATATGGTAAATTTGCGATCACATAAATATACGATTTTTTTCAATTTACGACAAGAACGCGTTTCATGAAATAAAATTTTAAGTCCGATTACATAAATATTTGACGTAAATATACGACAGGGTAGGGGCTCTCGTAAATATATACGATAGCAATTTAGCAACAGGAAGGAACGTTTCTGGTAGTAACAACAAACCAATATCGCCGCCTGTATCTCTCGACTAGCATATTTAAGGCTTGATGATATGTTATTGAGGCCAGTGTTGAGCAGATAACAATAAACGAGACATAGGTCTGACCTCTCGCTATCATTTACACAGAAAAGCTATAGAATGCCTGGTGTATAACGACTTCAAACAAACCGTCCAGAGGATCAAACACCATTCCGCCTTTCCCAAAGGTTAATATTTTGATTATATGCTTGAAAAGCATGAATCTAGACGTTTAGACGTTGTCACCATCATAATATAATTTACGTGTATCACAGCCAAAACTGTACTTTGATGATTGATGATTGAGTTGTTCCCCTTTCTTACTTCAATCAATGTCAATATACGTCATTTCCGTGAATAAAAACAAATCAACATGCCTAAACAATTCGATTGATTGCTACCAGTAGCCACCTGTTTTCAATGAAAATGGTATGGTTAGTTAGTATTATATCAATTGTTAATTACATTGTGACTACTTACATTCATATTGATACTGATCACTGAGTTCACAGCAACTAAACATGTTCTAATTGTACCTGTACATGCATACAATGTACCCAAAAACATTTATCAAAATTACTGAAAGCATGTATACTCCAAAACATTAATCAGAATTACTGTATACCGATGTACAGTGTAGATCGAGACCAGACCGCTCGCACAAGCAGTATAATCGGGTCACATGAGTCACCGAAATACCGGAACACTACCGAAACACACTTAAAAATCGATATATGTAGTGTTGAATAGCATTTAGTAATAAAGGAAAGCCGGAATACCCTAAAAATCGATATCATAACAGTGAAGGGCATATTATAGGGCAGAATCGCCGGAATACCCCATGATAGCACAGAAAAACAGTACTAAGTAGTATTGACAATTATTAGTATTGCAACACTTATTAGTATTGCAACAATTATCGTCTGCTACTGTTCTAAACTTGGAAATTTCAAAAACAATCTTCCAAAAAGTAACGCCGGATACGAACTGTTTCCTTCATGGGGTATTCCGGTGATTCTGTCCTATAATATGCCTGCAGACCTGTTTACCCCCTTCAAGCCCTGTCAGTAGTCAGGCAGTAATTTATCAGTAGTTTTTGGCACCTATCAGTAGTTGTTTATGCTGCGGAGTTAAATAAACACTTGGACACCAATAACTGTTAACAATGACAAAAACAAAACAGTAAATCAACAACTCTTAGTGTTTAAAATCAAATCTTATTACATGTATTAAGTGTTTGAAATCAATGCTCATTTCTTAATACATGTACATGTATTTATCATTCAAATAAATGTCTATTAAAAAAACTTTATGTTGACTTGACACTGTTCACTCAGTCATATATAACTGTATAACATTTATTTTGACTAAACACTGTTCACTCAGTCATATATAACTGTATAAACTTCTAAAATATACATGCGGCGTCCAACATAAAAACATGCGCTCTGAAATAGATCTCGCTCTTTTTCCAAGTGCTTTATTTCGGCAAATTAATTAGCATTTACCGGCGGTAGTGGCCCAGTGGTTAACACCTTGGACTACGGTACCAGGGGTCGTGAGTTCGATCCCCCGCCGGACCAGCGGTCTGACTAGGGGATTTTTCTGAATCCCCGATGATGTACAGGAATGTTCTTGAACAAGACATGTACCGCGAATTGCTCCTCTCCACCCAGGGGTTAAAATGGGTACCTGTGAAGGGTCTGAGTCGGTACTGCGGCTGCATTTGACTGCGCCATATGTTAGCAGTGCTCATAGGCAAGATGGCTCGATGATCAGGGGAGTATATGTACAGTCGGCTGAGCGGTCATTCGGACTGAAAGTAGACTTTAACTTGGTATATTTAGAATCTACTGCCATTTAGCAAGTTAACTAGTGTTAAATGCATAATGTAATCGTGAATTTTATCATTTTTTACCGTTCAGTTTGTGACCATTTCATACCTGTGTGTCGTACTTTTTTCTTCGAGGTTATTATTGTAATAGCCTCTGAAATTGTTTCGTCTATTATTGGTTCGATGATATCTCTTGCCTGACATACAGTCGGCTTTTTTCAGTGACACGAAAGTCGTGTAAAAGCCTTTATAGGATTCTACGACGTATACATTCAGAATCATGTTCAGCGTCTGCTTCGCCATTTTTGCACAGCACACTGCCTGGTTCCCTGTTTTATACAGGTCTTATTATTATATTATTTTCATTATGAGACCGGAAATCTATACAATTATACTACCTATGTCGCAATGCGCTAATAAATTTCGGTACCGCAGAAAACTCGGCTATTTTTCTGTTACTTGCGTCCCCGGGAATTTCTCGCATACAGTGGGACGTCAATATTTTGAAAGTTATACGGTAAGTTGACTCAATACTTAGGTACGCCCCAATAAATATACCAAGGACCCAACAATTCTGATTTAGTATTTACAAGAGTCCCAATATGTTGGTGTTTTTAAACAAAAAAATTTATATATTTTTTTTATTTTTTTTTAAAAACACCAACATATTGGGAACCCGAATTGTTAGGTCCTTGGTATATTTATTGGGGCGTACCTAAGTATTGGGTCAAGACCCAACACTTATAGGACCCAACAAATTTGTTTGTTTTAAATGCATATGTAGGGTTCAATACGTGTGAACAGCCTATATTCTTAAACACATTTATTGGGTCGCATTTTCACGTTGGGGTCGCCAAATATGTCCACACCGAGTTTCGTATATATTTTGTATATTCCCGCGACGCTTTGCGCAAGCTCAATGTGAAAGTGCGCGTAATTCGGAACACTCGGCCAATTTCGACCGAATCCCGCCATCTTGACTGCAGCTCCACACATGAGAAAAGGTAAAGCATTATCCTATATTTACATTTGATTCACTGTTTTAATCTAATCGAAAGACCCAACTAATATGAAATAGGCACAGCTAACATCTGAAAGCCAGGTTAATAAGAGTTCCGACGATGTGTTGGAGGTCGACGTGTCTGTTAATCTACCTCTTGTTGAAGATGGTCTAAACTCTAATCTCGATGAAAGTCAAAATATCGCCGTGAAAAAAGATTCGTTTTGTTTCCGTTAATATATTTCTTGAGAAATTGAGCGTGGCTTTGACAATATATAATAGACATGATATGATTATTGCAGGAAATGGTGTGTTCATCGGGTTTTCGATGTGTTTTAGCCGTGGTAGATAAACCGAAAGTAGGTCAAATGCAATCAGACGTCTGCCAAAAATCAGTTACATGGAGTTTGAGGTTTTATATTTCTTGTGATTTGGAAGGTATCGATGTGGCAATAGTTTTTCCTCAACAAGTAGTCATTTCTCTAATACCCCCATTCCACGAGACGGCGATCTATGGCGCTCTGTCAGAGCGCCGCAGGTCGCCATGCAGAGCGCCGAGGTCGCCAGGATCGCTACTTGAGCGCAAATAGGTCGCTATCTGATCTCCATGAGCGCCAAGGTCGCCGTCGGTTTACTCCCCTGCACAAAGATCCGTGGCGCTCCGGCCAGAACGCCATCATATCGCTAATTGATCGCCTAAGTCGCCATCGGGGCGCTACTTGATCGCCAAGATCGTAACTAGAGCGCTATCGGATCACCTTAGAGCGCCACCATCATCCAACAAAGCAAATCAGTAGATAATTCGCGCTCCGTGGCGAACTGATAGTGAGTCTCTGCATTTTAAAATACCCGATAGTATTTTCTATTAATGTATCCAAATTGCATGATGTATTTCGACGTCTCATCCGGATCCAAATTGTTATACACCCATACAATGATGTTACCGAAAAGTGTGTGAATATAATGGCGTTTAACATTGATTTTGATGTGCGTTACATGTAGAACATTTGTAGTAACTATTAAATGAAAAAACACAGATTTCTAGTGACTTGTGGCAGTACGAACGTAATGCAGAAAGCTTTTATGGGAATCGTCTGCATCACTATGTTAATGCATTGAGTGGACACAAGTCAAAAAGAAAGCAGCTATATGTATGGCTATTTGCCTAAATATCTGCTAGCGAATTGTAAACGAATCAACGCGCAGAGCGCCACAGGTCTTCATAGGATATCTACCTAATCAGATCAAGTAAAGCGCTAACAGAGTGGTAATGGATCTCCATCGGTCGCCGACATCGCTATCGGATCTCTTTTGAGCGCCATAGGTTGCAGTGGTCGCCATCGGAGCGCCAATAGAGTGCAATATATCGCATCTTAGTCGCCTTTGAGCGCCAACGGAGCGCAATCTGATCATACAAGAGCGCAACATTTTTATGAATTGGGTGGCGGCCAATGACCATGAAGTCCTTATCAGATCTTACAGATCGCTAACGGATCGCCATCGGAGCGTAATCTGAACGCAATCGGATCGTAAATGCCGTTAGATTGCCTCATCCTGAGGCGACCTATGGCGCTCTGTCGGAGCGCGGAGATCGCCATCGAGTGCCGTCTCGTGGAATGGGGGTATAACAGTCGGTACCTAGTTTGTGAAAATCGGTTGAGAATTGTTGGATTCATGTGATGAAATCGGAGACCAGTCCAGTGTGACGCCGGCCCATTCAGCACTGTTATGGAGATCAATGCTTTGATCCAGATCAGACGCCGAGTTACTCAGTATCTGACCTGTATCATTGCTTGGATCCAGATCAGACGCCGAGTTACTGCGCATCTGAGATGGAAAAACTGTTGGATCCAGAGTAGATGCTGAGTTACTCAGTATCTGGGGCCCGTTTTACTAAACTACTTCCGCAAAAAAATTGCGTAAGTCAAAGTTTTAAATTTAAATATATATTTTTCATTTACACCTTTTACGCACTATCCTCTGATCTGGCTATTTGCTGGTTGGAAATATTTATAATTGAAGAAAAAGACAACAGTAAGTAGTTTAGTAAAACGGGTCTGTATTGCTCGGATCTAGATTAGATGCCGTATTACTCAAAATCTGATATGGACCAATTTGTGGATCCACATCCTGGACGCCGAGTAATTCAGCATCTGATCGGCATCATTGCTTGGATCCAAATCAGACGCTGGGTTACTGCCCATCTGATCTGGAAAATGTTACAGAAACTATATTGACTTGCCTCGTTAACCACGAAGTAAAAATTACGTCGTGTAGATAATATTATACATGTACAGGGTTACAGATAAGGCCGCATACTCATTGAATTACGCGAACCTTTTTACCGTGTACGCGTAACTTTCAAAATATTGACGTCTCCCTGTATGCGAGAAATTCCCGGGGACGCAAGTATCAGAACAATAGCCGAGTTTTCTGCGGTACCGAAATTTATTAGCGCATTGCGACATACAGTACTGTTTAAGCTAAACTATACACAAAGTGCACTGCCAGTGCACTGGGTTTAAACTAACAGTGCACTGAGAGTAAACTAATTTTGCACTGACAGTGCACTGACAGTGCACTGACAGTGCACTGGGACTTCAATAACAAACTGATAGTGCACTATCAGTTTAAACCAGGTAACTAGCAGTGCACTGGGGAATGACTACAGCTTGAATTTAGAGCTGCAGTTTTTATTATACATGATTACCAGTTTACGCATACAAGTATAATATATGTTTTTAGACCTTTTTCAATATTTAAACATTGGACAAGGCTACACAGGTGTAATTTTATGTCATGAATATTCTGCAAAAACATTGAATAATTTAACAACCAAAATAATTTATTATTGCCTAAAATCAATTCTCCTAAAATAGGAACTCTGTCACTTTTAATCAAGCAATACAACAGTCAAACTTAAAGTGTCTCAAACATCAAACAAATTTGTTGTGTTTGTTAAACCCTTGTAATTATATCAGTTTGATGACTTGAATCAGATGTGTCAATTGACAGATTATGGTACCGACAAATTATAAGAAAGTGATGAAAATTATCAACAATTACAGGTAACAGTTAATTAAGGTAATTATTGCAACTATCTTTAACCTTCATGTTTTAACAGTTATAGGTCTAATTACGTTCATTAATTAATTATAGTTGAGACGTTTGAGAAGGATGTGTCATTTCTTATTATTATAAATAACACAGAAACCAATGCACTTCATATACTCATAGTTTTGTGTTCAAGTCAGTAAAGGGTATTTTGAAATTAAGTTTTGATTCGAGTGATTGAGTGAGACAGCGGCAATTCAGGATTAGAAATGACTGCCAGACAACAACTGTTATCAGGTAAGATATAACTACTCATTAGACTAAATTAATCTGTTTATCTACATGTTTATCTTAACATCTGTTTCTGTTACTTAATAAAGTGTTTGAATATTCATTATTATTATTATAATATTACACAATTGTGGAGAAAAACAGGTGAAGAAATTAATGATCCCATTACCCCATAAATAAGCCTTTTTATGCGTTTAATCTATATCTCAGCTGAGGAAAGTAGATCAATTTTAAACAGTTTTGAATATGTATGAAAAAAATAGTATCTATATTCTAGCAGACGGTAACTAAAAGCAGACTGAAAGTAAAGCAGAATGTGCCTTAAGGCGCATTCTAATTAAATTCAACCTGCTTTAAGTCATTCAAAACTTCAAAACTAGTAACAGGCTAATAGGGGAATGGGTTAAATTTGCCAGAAACTAAAGAGAGTACATGTCCATATAACATGCTGTAATGTTGTCGCACCAGTGTTAATTCTATAAGCTGTAGCTGCAGCATTTTAACCCATTACCCAATAAACGTGACTTTTTACGCCTATAATTTATTCCTTCTCTGAATAAAAAATCCCTTTTATATGACAAAAATATTGTATGTCCTAGCAGATAGTAGCTTAAAGCAGGCTTAAAGTTAAGCAAATTGCCTCTTAAGGTGCATTCTGCGTTACTTTCAACTTGCTTTAAGTGATCATCTTTCTTTCAAACTTCAAACTTCAAACAAGCTATGGGGTAATGGGTTAAGGAAACTAATCCGTCCCTCATCATGGATCCCCATATCACAGCTTGATACCTTGAGATAAGGGCACCCTTATCAAATTGCGTATCAATTATCACAGTAGGGTACTAATTGATAGATATGCATCAATCTAGGGGATTAAGATAGTAGTTGCAATTACCACTTACCCGGCTGATCACGACTTGATTGTTAAGGGGAAAAAATGGATTTAGATCAGACGCTGCATTATATTGCGTCTGATCTGGATCCAAACTGTTTTACATTAGACTCAGAGACTTTCTGAACTACAAAAATGCACAATCTTATTAAATATTTTTTTGCATACAACAATATCAAAGCAGACAATATTACTGCAGTAGAAGGGTTAAGCATACATCAATTTTATCTGCAGAATAAAATTATTGCAAACCTGATCAGAATGATCCTTTAGGAAACCTCTGATCCGGTCTACACTGTTTGCATAGGACTAGTATGCTTTATTAGGGTACACTTTTTAAGACAAATATATATTTTTATCCTTTAATTTCGAAATCTTAGGATTCTCCATGATCAACTTATAGCATACCCTTATCAGATGGCAGCTTAACCCATTACCCCATAGCCTGTTTCTAGTTCTGAATACAGTTGACCACTAAAAGCAGATTGCAAGTAAATCAGAATGGGCCTTAAAGCCAATATCTGATAGGATACAGAATAGATTTATTTCCATCAGTTGAGGACTAAATTAAAGACGTAAAAATGTGTTTTTATGGGCTAATCGGTTAAATATCATTCAAGTTATCCGAATGAAATACTCATTATTTCTATCAGTGGAGGACTAAATTAAAGGCGTAAAATGAGTTTTTATGGGTTAATCGGTTAAATATCATTCAAGTTATTCAAATGAAATACTCATTATTTCCATCAGTGGAGGACTAAATTAAAGGCGTAAAAATGTGTTTTTATGGGCTAATCGGTTAAATATCATAAATGTTATTCAAATGAAATACTCATTAAAATAGTTGTTGCTTAGTTGAACATAACATTAATTTTCTTGTTGTTATTACAGCTCGGGTACCACGCTATGCAGCACTGTATTTTCCAGAGGAAAATACAACCGGCATTTCTCCAGTATCTAATATTCTTTCTGGCTTGATTGAGAAGGACAGGACAGTCGAGTGCACATGGAATGAGTCGACAGTCAGCGCTACCATCATCCAGCTAAGTAGTAAGTAATTTTGTTTTAAACTTTGAAGAAAACATGTCAGCATGAAAATGAGAATCGAAAATGTCCCATACAATTACAGTAAAACTCCTTTCAACATTGGGTCTTATTAAAGGATGAATAGTTTATACAATACAGTTTCATTTGCTTTCTTCCAGACTATACTGTCATGTGTATCTGGTTTATTCAATTTTAGGCTTAATGCAGAAAGAATGTCCTACATGTGCTTTCTGTATGAATTTCGTCCTCATATGAGCAGCCACCCTTATTCACTTATTGGTCACTTTTTAGATGTTTCTTTGTACACACTATAAAGGTATCATGGACCTGCACTGGTTAAGGCCCATTGCATATGCGCCACGCTGTGCTGGGCGACGCCAATCGTGTGAAGGTGGTTGCTTAACCATTTCATAATACGCAATCTGCTTTACTTTCAGCTAGGACAAAGATACATTTTATTTATTAATACTTAAAATTAATAATTAATGATAAAAGTGTTCATCCATCTAAAATGTCTTGATAGTGTTAAAATGGATAAGATAAATATTGTAAAACACCAGAAACTGTAATGTTTACGTGTAATTAATATACTGTTCTGTTCTGATAAAGAAATCATTTCTAATAGTAAATGATCATAATTTAATAAATTTAAAAAATCTTCTGTGGATGAATGAATTAGAGGCGTTAAAAGGCATTTTATGGGGTAATGGGTCAAAGAAGTTTAAAACGAAAGTAAAACAGGTACACATTAAAGGTGTCTTAAGGTATTGATGGAGTAATGGAATAACCCATCACCCTGTAGATATGTCCTTTTACACATTTAATTTATTCATCCACTTTGGAGAAATTTTAAACTGGCAAACAAAACTATAAGTTTTATTGTCCTAGTAAACAGTGAAAAATATTTAAGCATACTATAGGCATTCTTCCTGTATCAGGCTTTGGCGGTAAACACAGATTGTCATAAGCCAGATTATAGAAGTCTCAATAATTATGTATTTACTATCTTACTCTGTCTTGTTACATCTCTTTTGAATTGCCTTGACAAGACGATCTCAAGGACATGTCACAAGACAGGATAAGATAGAGAATTCAGAAATGAAATGCATTTTAAAGTTTTGACTAAAGATCGTTATTGTTGTACAAAGTTTTATGAAACGGGCCCTGTTTGCTTAGAACCAGGTCTATCAAACATAATTATATTTAGGGGGTTTAAATTACAGTTCTTATTTGATTTGATTTTATTGAATTTTAGATTCAAGAGCTGAGTTGAGCGAGGCAATAGATAAATATGAGCCTGCACATTCTCATACTGAACCGACTCCTGTTCACACTGAGACAGCCTTGGAGGTACCGGTTAGCAGTGGTCCGGTTGCCAAATCAAAAACTAAGAAGAAAGAGGGACCAACGGCAAAAGCTATTGCTTCAGGATGTGCAGCACCTAGCAAGACTGTACCCAGTTCTGCAACACTTTACAGAACATTTATGGATGAGGAGGTTGAAATCGCTGTAAGCGCTTTATCAGAAGGCAAAGCAGTCAAAACAACGCAGACATCACCAACAGCCATGGTTAATAATTGCACCCAAACAGAACCTGATTCACACTTGGAAATACTTGGACAGATTCTGAAGAAACTGAATGAACTTGACACAAACAGCAATGACATGGAAAGGAGGTTATGTGAAAAGATTGAAGTGCTTGAGAGGAAGTTTAGTGCAGGTGCACACAAACCAAATACACTGTGTAATGAATCATTTCTGGATGATCTGTATTCATTCAATGACGAGAACAGTTCAACCCCACAACGACAGAGTAGACCACCTGTAGCATCGCCAAGAGTGCAGCATAGACGCATTGTCACAGATCTGGGTTTTTGGAAACTGACACCTTCAGAAATCCTGGGGATTGAGATTGCTACAGTGCTACAGACAGCCTCAAGCAAGACTCCTTCTAGTCAACCTTGCTTAACACCAGAACTGACAGAAAAAGTGAAATGTGAAAGTTTGAACCAGAGGTCAGTGTTTGCCAGAAACCTGTTGTATGTGCTGTGTACTATAGAGGAGCTTTACATGAAGAACGTGAATGGAAGAGTGAGCCATGGCTCTGCTAAGGGAAGAATCAATAAGGAGAAAATAGACACCATAAGGCATGAAGTATTCAAGTATTTCCCATGCCTGCCTTCAGAGGAAAAAAAAGTGTGGGCAGAGTGTGTAAAAGTGATAGACAAGGCCAACCTCTATATATTCAGTGTGATTAACAAGAAATTTGACATTTCAGAAATCAATGATTACCTCTGAAGGCATTAAATCACAGAACCAGAAAACAGCATAACTGCAAATCAGTTCATTGATATTTATAATTTCTTGTAGGTTTCTAGTTTTCACAACAGGTGGCCACTTAAAGCAGACTGAAAGTAAAGCAGAATGTTTCTTAAGGCACATTCTGCTTTACTTTCAGCTTGCATCAAATTACAATCTGCTTGAATGTCAAATCTGGAAAAAAACTATTTTCAAATGATCATTCAGTTTCTGATTAAATAATATGGCACCATTTCGTGGATTTCTAATTAACAGATTCATAAAGGATCATTCAATCCTTAACCTGTTAATTAATTGTGTAGTGACCGACTGTGCAAGGGATTTAACCATACATTAAATGACTTGCAAATCAGAAATAGCAAAAAGTGCTTTGCTCAATTCAATAAATTCATTATTTTTTATTATTGTTAAAAGCATGTTGTTAAAAGTAAAATATGTTTAAAGAGAAAGTGCAGATCGAAAGGTGAACTTTCATGTAGACTGTTAAGAAGATGAGCTTATATGAAACAGTTGTAACTGTGACATAACCTAATCTGTTACATAATCTAACTATCGCTCAGCGGGTGGCAACAGGAAGATACCTGGTGTTCTTGTTTTGATCTAGGCAAGACGCAGATTGGCATATAATCTAATCTGGATCCAAGCTTATATCATATGTCATTCTTCCATAACTTGTTGAAAGTTGCATGGCTGCTTAATAAAAAATTATTTATTTTTTTATAAATTCAAATATTTTGGATCCAGATCCAAGTCAATAAATCATCCCGATCCAATATTTCCAATATTTCATCACTTGTAACATGCTTGAAGTGAATACGGGTTAACTGTATATGGCACGAAACAAAGTTTATTTTTCGGTATTTAACTTATTACCCCATAAATATGCCTTTTTATATCTTTGCAATAAATAATTTCTATATCTTAGCATATGGTAGCTAAACCCATTACCCAATAGCCTGTTACTAGTTTTGAAGATAGGTGACCACTTAAGGCAGGTTGAAGGTAAACCTGCTTTAAGTTACCATCTACTAGAAAATAGAAAGTATTTATTTTGATAAATATTCATAATTGTATCAATTGAGACTATTTTCTTCACTGGAGGAATAAATTAGAGGCGTAAAAAGGCATATTTATTGGGGAATGGATTAAAGCAGGCTGGAAGTTAAGCAGAAAGCACATTCTACTATACTTTCAAACTGCTTTGAGTGGCCACCTGTCTTCAAAACTAGGCAGTGGATATGGGGTAATAGGTTTAGACAAGTGGCTGCTTAGTACAATAAAACTGTTATGCATGTGATCTCTCTGTGTGGCTTTCTTAGCGGTTTAATCTGCCACCTGCCTAAATACCCAAATACAACTTTTAACATTTATTTAATATAAGAATATTCCAGATGGGGAATTCAATTAGTACTAATTCATAAAACAGCTCTTTTCTAAAATTTCGATATCTAAGGACCTTTTTCATGATTTTCATTAAAAAGAACCTTAGAGGTCGAAGTTTTAGAAAAATGTAGTTTTATAAATTAATTATACTCTAATCAAGACTAATTATTATACTCCTTGTTGAAAGGGACTTTTTGTGTGTTTGTATTTAATCTACATGTATGAACATTGTAGTAAATAAAGGTTACAAATTCATTGACTTATTAAAGATTAAATATCCCTGGAGTAGAGGGTCAAGGTGCCCCTTATCTTCAACTGTCATGTAATAACCAGTGGATTGTCTCTGTGGAAATGTTACATAATCTAACGACCTCCCAGCGGGATGGCAACAGAGTTTATTGCTTTTTAGGATGGGCTTTACATGCATGGGTTCAATAGGATGTCTTATCTATTGAGGCTGTACATTTAAAAAGAACTATATAAAATAAAAGTAATATTTTATTGCTGTTAATTCAAACTTTCGGAAATAATAAGCAAATATTTCATACATTATAATAATGCACTAGTTGCAAAAAAAATCAATGTCTTAAAATAAGTCCTTTATTCAGATAATTATTCTGTTGCACTTTTAGGTAAAAGCTCTATAGCCAGGTGGCTGCTTAATGCAGGATGAAAGTCATGCAGAAAGCTCTTTGAAGGTTTTCATGCGTGACTTGCAATCTACATTCCACAACCACCTGTATTAACCCATTACCCCATAAATACGCCTTTTTACGCTTCTTCTTTACTGGAAAAAATAGTTCCAATTTATACAGATATGAAAATGAATGATAAGAACTATTTTCTTTATTCTAGCAGACGGTAGCATAAGCAGGCTGAAAGTAAAGCAGAATGCACCTTAAGGCACGCATTCTGCTTTACTTTCAACCTGCTTTAAGTGGTCACCAATTTTGAAAACTAGAATCAGGCTATGGGGTAATGGGTTACAGGACAAACCCGTGATATAGTCTTTGGAGTGAGGATTAGCAATGCAAAAAGTGTAGATCCAGTTGAAAGGCCATTTGATGGACTCATCTGGATCCAAATTTTTTGACATTTAGTGTTTTGAAAATTACTCCAATAAAATCCACTTTTTAACCAATTTCTTGATTGAACAATATTTTTAGGTCTGTACAGGGTCTGCTCTGTTTTATTATATATATCCGATTCTTCACTGTTTGCTGTGTAAATAAATCCTTTGTTTTTATATTTCAACAACAATCAGTCAATTATTCCGAATGGGTGGAGTATTAACCAGAGAAATGGTTAATAGCCTGAACCAGTACCCTCAACCTTAATCACAGCTGGAATCACTTTATACAAATGGTCAATGTATCTGTTGCAAATCTCTGGAGTCACAGTTCTCCAGAACTCCAAAATGCCTTCAACAAGTTGCGCTTGATTTCGGGGTTTTTTGTTTTTCCTAATATAATGTTTCAAATTTGCCCACATATTCTCAATTGGATTCATGTCTGGTGATTCTGGAGGAGTGATCCAGTGGTTAATTCCATGTTCAGCCATGAATGCTTTTGTTGATTTACTGACGTGTTTAGGGTCATTATCCTGCATTAATCTAAATCCTTCTGGGAATGCTGTCGCAGTGTAGGGTAAAAGTGCATCACTTAAAATCGTCTGATAGTAGTCAGAGTTCATTCTGCCTGTAAATATATGAATTTTTGTGGCACCGCGCCGAGAAATTCCACCCCAAACATGAACTTGATATGGGTGTTTTGGTTTACCCTGAAATTTTGGCTTCTCACCCACTTTATAGAGAGTTCTTCTAGCTGATGTTTGAATTTTGATTGTAGACTCGTCAGTAAATATCACATTGTCAAAGTTTTCATTTGAGCTGACACAGTTCAAAGCAAAAGCAAGCCTTTTAGGTATATTTGCTGTCCGTATACTTTGACAATACTTGGTTGATTTATTAATCCAACCTAGACGTTCCCTGGCCAATCGTACAGTACTAACACTGACAGAAACTCCGAACACAGATTTTAATTTATTTCCCAGTTCACGTGATGTCAGTTCACCATTTTCCCTAAGGCTAACTTCAATAAAGTTAAGGTGATCGTCATTCAATTTCTTGGTACATTTCCTTCTCTTAACTTTTTCAACCAAACCGGTTTTCTTGTACAGCTTAACAAGCTTGTGTACAGTTATTCTGCCAACTTTAATATTCTCTTCCTTCAATACAAGTTGAACAATTTTGGTTTGATTATGTCCAATCTTGTGAAGGGCGATGATTCTTTCTCGAAGATACGGACTAAGTCTTGAAATTGGCATAGTTTTTTACGTGATGAAAACACTACTCGTTTGATACAGTACCCTACTTCATAATGCTATTTAAGTCAGGCGATTTAGATACTTAAGCAAAACTTCAAACTGACAGGAAAGACTCACACCTTGAGCCACAGGTGGATTATCTACCTGGACCTGGGTCTTGGAAAGGTGTAGTTGATTAGACACATGTCAAACCCTCTTTAACACTGGTGATCCTGACATGTTTATACAACCATTATCATAAGGGCAGAAGCAATGAGAAGAAAAATAGACTTAATTAAAATACATTATGAAAATGATATGATATCAAATAGTAATATTATAAAAATTATATTGATTTTTTTTATTATAACATTATTATTAATGAATAGTTATATATCATATTTACAACTACAAATATAATAATTATCATAAGTACATGTATTGCCATCATCATTGACACAATTACAAATTTACTATAAGCATCATCAGTAGCATGATAAACATCTTAACCCATTACCCCATAGCCTGTTTCTATTTTGGAAAAGAGTTGACCACTTAAGGCAGGTTGGAAGTTAAGTAGAATGCATCTTAAGGTGCATTCTGCATTACTTTCAGCCTGCTTTAAGCTATCATCTGCTAGAATATAGAAAACACATTTCTTATGATTCCTTTTTGTAACAGTATAAATTAGATTTTTTCCCTTCAGTGGATAAATAAATTAAAGGCATAAAAAGGTGTATTTATTGGGTAATGGGTTGAAAGTTTTAATTTCTGTTTACCATCAATACATCACCCCCCCCCCCCAAAAAAAAAAAACAATGCAGAAATAACTGCAGCTCTAAAATAAAGCTGTAGTCATTCCCCAGTGCACTGCTAGTTACCTGGTTTAAACTGATAGTGCACTATCAGTTTGTTATTGAAATCTCAGTGCACTATCAGTGCACTGTCAGTGCAAAATTAGTTTACTCTCAGTGCACTGTTAGTTTAAACCCAGTGCACTGGCAGTGCACTGGGGTGTATAGTTTAGCTTAAACAGTACTGTAGGTAGTATAATTGTATAAATTTCCCGTCTCATAATGAAAATAATATAATAATAAGACCTGTATAATACAGGGAACCAGGCAGTGTGCTGTGCAAAAATGGCGAAGCAGACGCTGAACATGATTCTGAATATATTCTTCGTAGAATCCTATAAAGGCTTTTACACGACTTTCGTGTCACTGAAAAAATCCGACTGTATGTCAGGCAAGAGATATCATCGAACCAATAATAAACGAAACAATTTCAGAGGCTATTAAAATAATAACCTCGAAGAAAAAAGTACGACACACAGGTATGAAATGGTCACAAACTGACCTGTAAAAAATGATAAAATTCACGATGACATGATGCATTTAACACTCGTTAACTCGCTAAATGGCATTATATTCTAAATGCTAATTAATTTGACGAAATTATTATTATTATTATTATACCAGATTTATATAGCACTCTTTTCACACAGGAGTTGTGCGTTCAAAAGCGCTTCACATGAAATTATATAAATGTACCTACAAAGCGAGAAAGACAAATAACTACATTCACAATAAAAATGATACAATATTGAGATGCATGGAAACATGGAAATTCTTCCAATATTATTACCAAGATTATAAAATTGTTATAGTAAATTTGTAAAATCATTTTTTAAATGAAGCACTTGGAAAAAAAGTTTTTATGTTAGACGCCGCATGTATATTTTAGAAGTTTATATAGTTATATATGACTGAGTGAACAGTGTTTAGTCAAAATAAAGTTTATACAGTTATATATGACTGAGTGAACAGTGTCAAGTCAAAATAAAGTTTTTTTAATAGACAGTTATTTGAATGATAAATACATGTATTAAGAAATGAGCATTGATTTCAAACACGTAATACATGTAATAAGATTTGATTTAAACACTAAGAGTTGTTGATTTACTGTTTTGTTTTTGTCAGTGTTAACAGTTATTGGTGTCCAAGTGTTTATTTAACTCCTCAGCATAAAAACTACTGATAGGTGCCAAAAACTACTGATAAACTACTGCCTGACTACTGACAGGGCTTGAAGGGGGTAAACAGGTCTGCAGGCATATTATAGGACAGAATCGCCGGAAAACCCCATGAAGGAAACAGTTCGGATCGGGCGTTACTTTTTGTAAGAATGTTTTTTGAAATTTCCAAGTTTAGAACAGTAGCAGACGATAATTGTTGCAATACTAATAAGTGTTGCAATACTAATAATTGTCAATTCTACTTAGTACTGTTTTTCTGTGCTATCATGGGGTATTCCGGCGATTCTGTCCTATAATATGCCCTTCACTGTTATGATATCGATTTGTAGGGTATTCCGGCTTTCCTTTATTACTAAATGCTATTCAACACTACAGATATCGATTTTTAAGTGTGTTTCGGTAGTGTTCCGGTATTTCGGTGAATCATGTGACCCGATTATACTGCTTGTGCGAGCGGTCTGGTCTCGATCTACACTGTACATCGGTATACAGTAATTCTGATTAATGTTTTGGAGTATACATGCTTTCAGTAATTTTGATAAATGTTTTGGGGTACATTGTATGCATGTACAGGTAAAATTAGATCCTATGGCACACCCTTTGTTCTCAATATTTACAAACACTACAGGTATAAACACTAGATACATGGACACAATCATAGGTGATTCAAACAATATTTACAAGTATAGTGGCTGCGTAGCCGATGGGTAATATCACCCGCTATGATGCCATCATTGCATAGAATTTTGAATACTTTGGTGGTTGTTGGTTCGAATCTCACTAGAGGCAAACATTTATTTTCTTGATTTGTTTTATATTGATACATTTGAAATGGGTAATTATTTTGCTTATGAGTATTTTAGCTTCCTCTGTGCAATATATAACTTCCTCTGTGCAATACATAGTTTCCTCTGTGCAAAAACAATTTCTTATGCCTGCGTATTCAGAACGACTCTATGTGTAATATGCTTGGCCATAGCTTCAAGTCAAATGTGTTTTCTCAAGGATTACCACTAAACACAAACGCAGCATGATTTACCCTAAATAAAGCAATATTTTGCAAATTAAAAAAAAAAAAGAAGAAAAAATGTCAGTGAGATTTGAACTTGGAACCTTAATTTTATGCATAAACCGTTCGTCCTATACCTCTCTGCCACGGTCACTCTATTACTGAGTACTGGACCTAAAACAATATAACACTGCACGCGACCAAATTTACAGGTATGTTTTGTTTACATTTAAGTAGGTTATGTTGATGTGCCATAATATCTAAAGTGGACTGTATATACACAGGTTCATTGTTTGGATAGTGGGGAGCGGGATCAAACTGCATGTGCTAGCGGTCTGGTCTCATACTGCAAATGTGTGCAGTTTGGTCTCGATCTATACTATACAGAGCAACAGATAACCAGCATATTTGCACAAATAGAGTCTACCCAATAAAAATTAAGACATACGTTTACCCAATAAAAATTAAAATTCAGCGTACAGAAAAGAATTTGAAAAACCCCGCTGTTAGCAAATTGATTTTGATTCACCGCATAGCATATATTTTACAAGTGCCATATTTTAAACTGACAAACCTTTTCCCACAAAGCTTGTTTTATTGATTAGTAGCTTATGTTATTAAAAATCAAGTGCCTATACTACCAGATTCTATTTACTCTGTGTTTGTCCTTGTATATCATGTCCGAGAAATTGCGATCCATATTCAAGCGTCTGATAGACAAAATGTCGCAGCGCCGATGAAAAAAGTCTGCTGCCAAGGCTCTGCTACAGAAACATGCAATTCACAATTATTTTACACCCGAAAAATCACCGACCGAAGCAACAGACCTTGCTAGATGCTTGCTTGACTGTATCAATTATTCACCAAAAAGCGGTTGATGACAAGGTAGAACTTTCAAGTGGAGGTTGTTGAAATTTTAGACAAAGTTTCGATCATGTCCAGCATTTATTTAACAACTCATTCCGGCGATCACATAAACACAAACACATTGAGTCAGTTGTCGGTTATGTACGTGAGATTGATTTTCATCGAGGAAAGTGGCCGTGTTTAACTGTGTTGCCGTACATGACAAGACAATAAAGATTCCCTTTAACTGAGCAATGTCTGGGCCCAAGAAGGATCATTTAACCAATTTATATCAAGGCAATACTCAATTCAAGAATGAAGTGATGGGTACCAAAAACCCATTTACCCAGTAAAATTTATGGATACCCAATTGGGGATAAAACCATTTGGTATTTACCCAATTAACACAAAAAGTTACCTTTTGCTCTGCTATATATACAGTTATTTTTATTTTATTTTTATGCTCCCTGAAAAAAAAATCGGCGGATCATATAGTCGCCGATTCGTCCGTCCGGGTCGATATCTCCATAACAGGTTAACGGAATTCAATGAAACTTTCCTAATGTATCAACAACCATATTCCGCCCATATATTTCTTTTTTTATTGGATTCAAGATGGCTTTGACTATTTCAAAAGTAACCATTTGTCCGTCTGTGCATCCCTCTATTTTTGGACACGCTATTTCTCAGCAACCGCTTGGCCAATTTCGACGAAATTTCATAGGATGCTTCACAACCGTAAACCGCTAGGAGATGCACATAGTGTGATGGGGTTATGGTTCAACCATTTTCAAGGTCACACTTAGAGGTTAAAGGTAAACAATTGTGATGAATTGTCATGTCTGGGCTTGTTTTCAGCAACCGCTTGCTAGATTTTAACGAAACTTCATAGGAAGCTTCACTACCATCAGGAGATTCGCATATCATTGATATTCAAGGTCACACTTAGAGGTAAACAATTTGGATGATATGTCATGTCTGCGCTTGTTCTCAGCATCCACCTGGCTGAAATGTGGCTTATAGGGACATTGATGATTTTTAGATGCAAGGGTCGTATTATGTTATGGCGCGTGTGTCCGTTTGTCCCTCCATCTGTTAGCAGTGTCATGTGCGGATGAGAACTCCTACAGTTTTCAATGGATTTTAACCAAACTTCACACAAAGGATATTAACCATGACAAGTATTTGTGCGTAAAGCAAATAATCCCTGGATCGGTTCAGTCATTCAAGAGTTACATACCCTTGATTATGAAAATTAATGCATATTGAGTATACATCTTGTGCAGACCAGTTCTACAGTTTTCAGTGGATTTTAACCAAACCTCACACACAATTTTATGTAGTTGTGGGTTAAGCAAAAATTGTACTGATCAGTTAGCTCATCACATAGTGATATGCTCTTGATTGTAGCACATCGTGCGTATATTGTGCCGCTCTGCAAAACTCTTGTTTTCAATACAAGCAGTTAAGCAGCGAACATGTGTTAAGCGGCCAATTTTGCTCTGTCCTTTCACTAAAATTTACATATCATATATAAGACTACTTAAAAATTTATTATGCTCCCAAAGATTGTTCAAATTATAGTTCTGAGCTCATTTTGACTCCTAAGACCTGCTTGTCAGATGAGTGCATTCATGGCCACCATGTCCCTCTTGTATATCTAGAGTTTTAATGATTTATGTTGGCATTTAA